>OY723403.1:10058150-11399733 GCA_963210345.1 Inga oerstediana
TATTCCCTTTTGATTCCGTCTATGGGAGATTTTTTCTCTGTTTCTGGAAGCTACATGCCATCTCCATTGCCTATAAGCAGAGGCACCAATTACTTTACCCCACTTACGCTGCATGTGTTTCTCCCATAAATAGTCACTTCGACATCTATCCCTCAGAAAGGGGCACACTGCTGCCATATTGCATAAGTCCGTTGGTGAAAGATTCTCAAGGACACAATCCAATGCCAAATCAGGCAAATCCAACAGAGAAAATTTGCATTCCTCTTCTTCACTCCCCACTTTAAGCACTAAATTATTCTTTTTCATTGACATAGTTGGCGGAACCTCACTGAAACTAAAAGCGAACTCACTTTTCTGGGAACTTAGTGAACTTGATACTCTCTTCCAGAACCCAATTGGCTTGCTGGTTAATGACTTGGAAAGGACGGTGAGAAAGGAGAGGAAAGACAATAAAGAGCAAAGCATTGTAATAAAAGACTTATCAAATGGTTTGCCCAGTTCAGATTGGCGGGGGTAGCAAAGCTCGAACTCATTACAAATAAGGACATGATAAGTGCTTGGTCTTTTGTCAACAGCAACTAAACTGTTTAGCAATCAGAGACAAAATGCTTCATTTTTTCCTTCTTCAACCAATGGAAGAAGAGATAGGTGGATTGGCGAAACTGACAGTTTTGTCTTGCTCAGTGCTTGCTTTGATCCATTGCTATTGAGAGAAGGACTTGTGTAGACTCCACAGCCGACAAACTTTTCAAAGCTGGTAGAGAAAGTAAGCCATTGAAAACACAGAACAAACATCAAGCATGCTTCTTTAACGCAATACTATCTCCATACAGTGAATCGCCAATAAGAGAGCCTATCCTGTATGCCGAGTGGGAGGCACCTGTCACGATATGAACGGGAGATTTCAGGCGGAAGAAACTGAGCTATAGGCCAATACTATAATGATGAATTAATTGATTCATGCCCTGAAAATGACATGATTGGGAGGAGGTCAAAACCCCAATAACAATAAGCAAGCTATACTATAATCAAGAAGACAAAGGAGCAAGCTAACCTGATAAGTCTGAATTAGACACCAAAGATCGTTTCGATGCACTTGCGAATATCCCAAAAAATACCTTCTCTGAATGCTGGTTTGGTGTAAATCTGTGCGGCGAGCTAGTGTGAATGTGTGATTGTGAGAAAGAAGAAGGGAGGGAGGAAAGGGACTCCTATCAGAATTGATGATGAGTTTTAAGGGTCTGTTTCGGAGGGCACCTTTATTTGTTGCGTGTCATAGTGATTTACCCAGTGCCATGATACAGGGTACCTATTCCTTTTCCTAACTTCTACCAATCTCCATTACCACACATATTCAGGCCCATCAAAGTTGCAGTATTTATCAGTACTGAATTACCTTTAATTGATGACGACGTTTATTTACCGAATGATGATAATAGGAATAGCAGCCATTTATTCCTACCGAGTCCGTGAAAAGGACATCCGGTTTGGGAGCTGGGCCCTCCTCCTCCTCCGCCCTTGTTTTCCCGTACGATGCTTTCAATGTCCTTTCACCTCGTTCTTCACTTTCATCGCCTCTCATTTCTTTTTCTTTTTTCTTTCATAATTAAATTCCCTAACGCGGACAACTTAGGGCCTATTTGGTACGCGAAAGATTTGGCAATGGAAAGGAATATGTATAAATTTTTTTATTTGGTACGCAAATTTAACTTAATTTTTTTGGGAATTTAAATTCCTGGGCCTACTAATGTTCCTTTATTTATGGGAAGATAAGATCTCACTAAAATTAATGGGATTCCTAAGTTCCTTCAATGAAGGAAGATCCGAAAGATAAAAATGCCCTTGAAATATTTAAATTAAAAGGCAAGAAATTCAAAATTTTAAACAGAATTTGCTTATCAAATTTGAACTTTTCAAAATTCCCACTTTGCAAGTTCGAACTTCATCAATAAATTCGAACTTTTCAAAATTCTCGTCTTGTAAGTTCGAACTTCATCAATAAATTCGAATTTTTCAAAATTATCATCTTGCAAGTTCGAACTTCATTAATAATAAATAATTTTTTTATTTAAATTATAATTTATATTTTATTCATTTTATTTAATTTTTAAATTATTGTGCTACTAATTATTTAATTTATGAATTGAAATATAAATTTAATTAATATCTAATTATTAATTTATGTTGAGGATAAAATAAGCATTTATCTTTGTTTTCCCTCGAGTTTTACCCTTAATTTTCTTCCTATCAAACAACCCATCTTCCCTCAACTCATCTTCCATCACCCTTTACAATTTTTCATTCCCTTCCTTTCCCTTATCAAAGTTACTTTCCCTCTTTAAATATTCTGCATACCAAACAGGCCCTTAGGATGCTCACGTAACATGCCAAGATGCATGTACAAATCAATTCGGCCTTGTGTTTTTTATTCATTTTTAGAAAATAATTTTTATGATTTATAAGATAAATATATGAATAGAATTTTATTTCAACTTGTGAAAAACAACTTATAAAATCATGATTTCGAACTTACTCAAACATGCACTAGATGTATTGCCTCAACTCAAGCAAACGGACATGCAGCAACTGCTCTAACAATGGCATGACTCCACGCTATTATGCCATCTTTTATAGGAAAAAGGTGAATTGTGTTTGGAGTGTAACATTGATTTCTTAAAATTTGATTATTCATACATTCAGTCAAAATCTCAGGATAATCCCCTGTACTATGGCAAATAAAGAAAACTAAACCTAAAGATCTATCATAGTAAAAAATTCTCATATTTACTTTTCAAACATTAAATATTGTTATTAAAAGATTCTCTTTTAAATTGAAGTTAATCATGATAGAAAATGATTAAAGTAACTCATTTGAAAACATCTATCACAGTTAAAAGAATTAAAACCACTTAATAGATTTATACATGATAGAAAAGAGACAGATTGAACATATAAAACTTATCATGGATAATAAAACATTTCTAAATGTTTCACAAACCAAACCATAATTAATTAATACACTTGGGCCATGAGCTCCAAAAAATCCAGAATATAGCATTCAACTATAAGCCTAAATAATGAATCTATCTTCCACGTGATACCAAAACACATTCTCAACATTGGAAAATATCAAACCATTCATATGTGGACCCGCAAGAATCATTTTAAGAAAACTTAAAAGGCCTCTAGCCCTCTACTAACCCATAACTAACAACATTAATCAAAATATGAGCCAATCAAAGTTTACGAAAGGCACCTTCATTTGTTACATGATCCCCCGTGCCCGAGTCGTTTTCTATCATAGGCTTTGAAATCTGCATTTATTTATTTTTTCCTACAACTTTATTTTTAGAGGCGCCATGTAATGACATATGTAAGACAAACTAATTTCGTCCACACTTTTCTTCCCCCCACTCACAAAGTGCATACTGCAGATCCATACGCACATAAGTGGAACGTCCATCGAATTCAAATAAAGGAATGGACACTAATGAATAGTTTCTTCTTGATTCTGTTCTTGACAAAGTAACTACATAATACTACAATGTATTTGCAAGAGCCGAAACGGCAAAGGGCTTACTTTACTCTGCATGTTTTTATGAGGAATATGATTATCAGTTTGTTGAATGGAGTAAGAACAGAGCTAAAAGTTCAGGACAAAGAAGGTTGCTATTATTAGGTACATGCTGCCTCGGTGCCTCCTTGAGCACGAAATTGTTTTGTGTAGTTGATTAGCAAGAGACAAAATTGAAAATTCCCTTTTTTTTTTTGGACAAAGAAAATTCCCTTCACTCCATGAATTTGTAAACAAGTGATGATTATGATCATTTACTCGTTTTTACTTTTTTTTTAAAAATCAAAATTCATTCATTTTTATGAATTTGTGTGTGGTCAACTGATTTAACCAGAGGTAAGAAAACCAAACCATGAATACTCATTCCTTATTTGGGATGGCGTTCTACCTCCAAAACGGGCATTTTTTAAAAAATTCACAGTGGCTTATGGTTTTTTGAAAATTTGTGTGTATGGGTTGGTGTTTTAACAACTTGACTTTTTGTCTAAAATCAACTTTTTAGATTAAAAACTTAAACACAAATCACATTTATAATATAAATTTTATCATATTTGACTTTTATAAAAATTAGATTAAAAAAAAAATCACTTCCACCACCGATAATCTAACAGGCCCTCGTAGTCCATACCCACCAAACTGATATCAATTTGTTTTGTTTGATTTTTTCAACTATGAAAATTCGGTTTTCATTGCGATTATTTAAGCTCAAAAAAATCAATTAAAATTTGAAAACCGAATTTATGTGTAAATTTATTAATGGTTGTGTTTCTTCAATTTTTACTGGATTCCTCCGCCGCTCGTCGGGCCCTCTCCTTCCTCCTCCCATTGCCTTCTTCCTTGCGTTGGCGCTCAAATCTTCTCCTATGCTCGCCTGCTTAGAGCTTCTCTGTGCTCACCTGCTCAGATCTTCTACGTGCTCGTCTGCTCAGTGATCGAATCCGTGCTCACTTGCTCAGATCTTCCCCGGTAGGGTTCGACTGGGACCCTGCGCAATACTAGGAGTGTCGGCCACTTGATAGGTGCGAGCCTTTTCCATTTCTGAATTCTCTGTTAGGGTTCACAATGTGGTTTGATTTAAATCACCTGGGTAGTGTAAGAAGATTTATTTTGGAATGCAGATTGGCCTGCTCTTATTTACCTAATTTTTACCAAGACAAATTAAGTAAATAATATGGATTCTCTGAGTTTATCTGTTCAGTACAGGGCATGAGACCAAGAACAGTTGTCCATGGAAAATTCAGTGATTCAATCTATGTTTGGGGAATTTATTTAATTTATACTTTAAGTAGCTCTATCTGATCCAGTGTTCTCCATGTAAACGAAGTGTTGAAGTCTCAGGCCGTGGTGTCCAATTTTGAGAAGCTGGTGAATTAAACAAATCGGATTCATTTTAAGGTGTAAGGATTTGCTATGGATTCTGAAGATGCGAAACGTGCAAGAGAATCTCTGGACCTTGTACTTCACATGGCGAATATACTTGACACAGGTCTGGACCGTCACACACTCTCTGTTCTTATCGCTCTTTGTGATCTGAATGTCAACCCGGAGGCACTTGCAGCTGTTGTCAGGGAACTGAGCGTAGAATTGGCCAAGAAAAAATAACAGTTGACAGAAAACCTCCATCTCCATCTTGTTTGCTACTTGCAGCTCCATCATCTGCGTCCTAAATGGGTTCCCCTTTCTAGTTGTGCATGCTTGACTTCTTGAGAGCAGCCATATTGTATGTTTTCTAGTTTTTATCATTGAAATTGTGTGCATGCGTTGGTGGATCTGCTGTTGTGTGGTTTAGTTTGATAATTGTTGATATTGGCTCAGCCCCAGGAAAAAGATGCGGATTTTGCAATTTATCCACATTGAAGGCTCAACTTTAAAAACACAAACACCCACACCCCTATGAAT
Source organism: Inga oerstediana (assembly GCA_963210345.1). Lineage (NCBI taxonomy): Eukaryota > Viridiplantae > Streptophyta > Magnoliopsida > Fabales > Fabaceae > Inga > Inga oerstediana. Next base: position 10,063,624 of record OY723403.1, read on the forward strand.
GTGATTGATTTTCCTGCTTTAAGAAATGTGGATGATTTTTCACGAGATATTATGCAGCCTAGCTCCTTATATCCTTTGAAGAATATATCCCAATCAATGATGGTTACATTATGGGTTACTCAAGTTTGGACACCTCTATAATAACGGGCGGGCTTTCTGTTTTGGGCCAAACTTCCATGACAGCCCATGCTTTTATTGTTTTGCTTATCTTGCTACGTTTTTTTTCTTTTTGTGGATTTAAAGGGTTTGGTAGAAAAGATGCGGCATTCATGATCTCTCCTTACTTGTAAAAGAGTTTTGGTGCCCACCATCTCTTAGGAACTTAGTGGATGCAGATTGTTTGGGATTGCATTCGCCTGTAGATTAATCTATTTTAATTTTGGGCTTTTGCCTTCTTTTGTATATGAAAAGAAGAAGAGTGTTTTTTTTTTTTTTGCATGAAAACTGGAATCACATTAATGAAACTCAAAAGAGCAAATATAAATACAAACAAAACAAACTTCAACCAACTATCCTTCACCCAACACTACCTCCTGTTATGAAAATGGTGAGAGGTTAAGGATACAAAAATTTCTTTTGATATTATAGGTAGACTTATCTAAATAATTAGTTAAGTTATTTTGCTCTCTAGGAATATGACGGACAAACACTTGCCAGTTTTTAGATATCCGCAACCTGTCATCGTCTATAATATCTCTAAAGGGGCGAGTAATATCACAAACCCTAGGCAAAACATTCACAACCTCGGTACAATCTGATAATATGATGACCTTTCTGTAATTTCTATTCCAATATTACTAAAGACCATGAATAACCGCAATGATTTCTGCTATTGCTGGGGAACTGTTGTACGTTTACACATGAATCCACATATCCAATGACCATCTTCTCCACTGATAGTGGCCCCACAATCGTTTCTCCTAGACTCCAAAACTGAAGCATCCACCACTAGGATGATATAACTCTGTTAACTATCTTGGCTACTCCTTCCTGCACCAAAGAGAATTGTAAATATAAACTTGGCAATTGCTTAACCAAAGATAATAATTTCAGATTGAATTTAATATGAAATTAAAAGCAACATTTTATTTAATTATTGGGTTGGAAGGCGTGGTTTAGGCCTTTGGGACTGTTACTAAGACTCTTTTTTTGTTGGTCCAAAGAATAAGACTTAAGTTAAACACACATCCATTTACAATTCTAATTTTATTTTAGCATAACATTAACCTGTTATTTTAAAGCCTCCAACGTACCAATGTTTCGCATGTTTAAATCTTTCACGTCATGTTTATACTTTTTTTTATAACATCTCTTGAAAAATCAACCACATAAATTAGAGAAAGTGCAACTTTTTATTTGGTACATTTCAAAATTTTGCTAAATTTCCAGCTTTGCTTCCGGAGGAATTTGATCTGACCGACTTAAACTGGATAGCTGATGAATCATTCACAGTAAATGATATTTCCTTCTGGCAATTCCTACTAGTAAATATCCCAACACGGGATCTAGTCCTGATGCATTATGCTCATGCATGTGCTTACGTGGAGGGATAAAAACTTTTAGAACAGTGAGATTTCTTTGGGAACTTGAAAGCACGAACCAAAAGCAACCCTACATAATCCAAAAAAACTTCTTAATCTGATGACAGATGCAGTGTCGAGTCAAAATAATGTAGGAGTGAATAATTATGAGATGTTTTGAGGCTATGAGGATCACGATGAGCTCAGGTCCCAGCATATTTGCATCAGTTGAGTACATAGAGAGAGATATTTTATGTCGTTTTGAGACATAAGCCTATCTCATTTCAGTACTTTACTCATTAATGGGATGACCGGAAAACTAGAGTTGTCCCCTTTGATAGCTATAACCAACCTAACGCCTATCACAAGGCATTATTCCGCAGAGGAAGGGCTCCATGAAAGAAGATTTAGAGCAAAAATTCAAACTTATTGCCCTAGGAAACACCTAAGAATTTGCACAATCCTGTGGAATAGAGAATAATATTAGGAGGAATACACCTGTTAATGCCTTAAAGTTAGGCAATGCTCAACCAGATGCTTCTGAGAAATAAAAGTTGCACAACTGGATTAGCAAATTAAAACTTTTAACACGTAAAGGAATATCTCAGGCCATCAACGGCCAAAGAAGGGGACAAATGGAAATATCTGGGAAATAAAGAAGCAGTGAATTTGAAGAGCGTCACGCCATAGGGGTAATCACACTGAGTGAGACACAACAAAAATGTTGGCTCGCTCAGAACATTGATGCATGGGCATCCTCCACGTATTTCATTTTGTTGTTCAATTCATGACCTCCAGTTCCCCCCCGCCCCCAACCTTAGTTTTTAAATTATTCTTTACTATATCTGCTAAATTCTAATTCCAAAAAAATTAAGCCTTCAAATGAAGCCTATGATGCCTCAGCATATTGACCAAATATTCCCCTTAGAGCTTTCTCTTTATGCCATAGCAGCCATTGTAGGACCTCCCTATAGATGCTTCACTCTTTTCCTTTTCCTTTGCTGCAATAAAGTAGCACATTCCTGGTTTCTTCCTCTGCAATAATGACAAACCCCTTAATCTAGTTCTTAACTATCAGTACTATATAAAATAATCTAAATAGTCATCTACAGATTAGCTGATTTTGAACTTGTTAAGTCTCAACTAAGTAATAGTGGACCAATGGGATAAGAATCTTCCCGCAATGGTGGAAGAGTCCATATATCACTTTGTACATGGGATTACTGATAAGGATTCTGTTTACTGATGGGAAAGGTTAGATCTTCCACCATTGCTAAGATTTCATCAAAGTCGTTGGAGTGATTTTCACCCAATGATCAGGTTACCCCCACATCACCATATATTGTGGCCCTTGCGCAACTTGTGATTAACAGAATTCCTGCAAGAAAGGATGAGGTTGACAACGGGACCTTCACAAGCTGTAAGGAAGAATACTTAAACGTACGTCAATGAACATTTGCATTGAGGAACTTTGGAATTTATCCATTATATATATTGTGGGAATTTAGAATATTGGTGTGTTTTCTTTAAGCAGGAGAACACAAGTTCGAATTTTGAAAAGCACACTTATTGGGAGAGATGAAAACTCTTTGTCCTCTAAGCTTCGAGAGGTAAACCCTAATTTAATAATAAAAAAAATAATACTAGTGTGTTTTAAATTTGAACAGAATATTCTGAGTTATGTGTGAATAATTAAGATTGAGTTTATGAATGTCCAAAAATCAATCTCACAGCTGAGAAATTGTAGAAGATGCTAAAAAGTTACTCAAAAACTGTAACAAAGGTTTCAAGTTATGGAATGCAAGACATTTCATATATAAAAGCCATTAAACAATGTTATACAATGAAAAGTGAGCATTAAGTTTCACTAACTAGAGGAATATAGACTACACTGAAGCCTACTTGCTCGATATATCGTAAACAATAGGTCCATAAGGAGTGGGCAACCTAAACCAAGTTGCTATTTAGAGCCATGGTGCCACTACACCGACCTCTATAACTATGAATCTCTTGAAAGATTGAGCCTGCAGATTCCAGAATCCAGACAGATAGCCTTTTTCCAAAATTGGGTTGTTTTAATTTCCTAATGAAATCCACTAAATTATGCATATGGCTTGGTTAACAGCATTAACCCAAGAATCAGTACTGCACACACCACTACATGCATGACGACACACAAGAACTTGTGGTCTTGGATGCTTGTGGTTTCTAACTACTTTCTTGGGAAAAAGCAGAAATTTACTGTACTTCTTCACATGTCAGCATGAAGTCATTGAACTTGCAGGATTATAAATTATAAGAAAAAATTGAAAACGTCAAGACACACAATGCAATACAATACAACAGGAACAAAGCAAAGGCACGTTATACCTGAAATTGTTTCAGAAGATTGAAGCAGAATCAGGCTGAGCTATTGCTCATGAAACAGTAGAACCTAAAACAGAAAAAATTTAATTCCTTGTTAATTTATGAGAAGATAATGTTCTTACATTTTGAGGAAAACTTTATTTTGTAGTACAACCATCCTGCTTAAATTTGTAATTTTCCTTATCAGCAACAAGTTATGGTAACAATCAAGCTGATGAAGATTTCTGTCATCAATTTACTGCCTTTCCAGTGACAACCAGATACCATTTACGATATGATGGTGAAATTTCCTTATTTACAGGTAATTATGTCCAAAAAAGTTAAACGGGACATTTAGACTAATCCATGTGTTGAACCCGGAGAGGTATACTTCACACTTTCACAGAGTTACCCAAGTTGCATGAGGCATAGCCTGATGTAACAGCTAAAGATGATGAAACCTTTACTGTATTTCATGGTTAAAACTTAAAAACGTATAGGCAAATCCTGAATCCTATGGCTATCCTCCACCACACAGGCCTGAGCCATGAGGAAACAGCAAAAGACAAGGCAAAAGATCTTATCAGGAATCAGGATATTCTCTGCTTATATATATATGGTACTATATTAGTTGGACTTGGATGTATTCGATCTCTCAAAATTATTAGGGGCATTACAATAATAAAAATAGGGTCAAATGTTATTGGCTATTCCCTTACCCAATTACATCATAATGGATGTCTCAGTGATAGATAACAAGCATAACGATAGGTGATTAATGATTAATGAGTCCAATAAAAAAGGAGTGCTTGGGGAAGAGGCGGTCTGTACATACAAGAGTATTGGGTGACGTATATCACTTTTCCTTGAAAGTAAAAAAACAAACGATAATCATTGTACGGAAAGAAACTGGACAGCTAGATGTTGGAATGTTATGAAGGACATAGTATACTTAGAAAGATCATCTGTAACTATGATGAACATAACTGGCCTTTTTTCAAAAAAGCTTTTGGCTTATGGTTTGTGTGAGGCACACGTGAAAGCTATACTAGCTGCAGCGGATTCACTGGGTTTATGCTTGGTCCCACATGGAAAAACTGCAAGCAAGATAATATTAATATTCAGAGGGACATTAGCTGACCTGGCATGCAATAAAGGAGGTTACATGCCCATATTTTACTCAGTTTAGTACTTTAGTTATCTTCTCTATGCAGATGTTTGTTCTTAAGATCTCAAAGTCTCTGCCACATTGGAAATACATCGTTTCATCCAAAGTTTGATTATGTCTTATTTGCTGAACCATGTGAAGCTTTGTGCTTAAACTACATATTTATTATTCTTGGGAAGCGCTTTAAAGGTTTTAGTGAGTTCAACTGTTTAACAACGTGCAATGTGTCTTCTAAAGATTGAGTCCACAAAGCTCGAAGCTTAGGAAGGTGAACTTTTAACTTGCTATGCCTCTTAGTATTTATTACGTGAGTCGAGAAAAAATTATTCTCACATATTTACCTTGTATACCATAAATCACAATTTATAAACACTTATTATCCAAAAATAAGCTATCCCAAACTAGCACAAGAAAGAGAGAAAGAAAAAGCTTAGATTATTAGTCCTAGCTATTCTTCAGTCACTCCTTATTTTACCATATGAAGATACCGATTCTCCCACTGCTATAATCTGTGGTTGCTGAGGAGACAAATCATTAAAATTCGACTTCATTTTGGAGAGATATTCAAGTTCAAGCCAACTGGCACCACCGCACGTTACACCCTCTACTTCTGCTTATAAAAGGAGCAGGCATTGCCATCTCTCCTCACATATCACCAAGCTCTCTCTTCTTCCTTCTTCACACTCCTTATTCCATTAATTAAACATATATCATCCTTTGCTTCTCACTTGATCTTCCCCTACTTCTTTTCTCTTGCCAAACTCTACAAGTCAGTGTTAAGAAATGGCATCAAGCTCAATGTCATCTTCAGGGTCATGGTCTGCTAAGGACAATAAGGCCTTTGAGAGGGCTCTGGCAATTTATGACAAGGACACTCCTGACCGTTGGCACAATGTCGCAAAGGCTGTTGGTGGCAAAACTGCTGAGGAAGTAAAGAGACACTACGATCTCCTTGTGGAGGACGTGAAGCACATTGAGTCAGGACGAGTGCCCTTTCCTAATTACAGGTATACTGAAGACTCTGACCAGGGAAAAAGGTATATGACCACAACAATGATTCCCATTATTATTATTTTTTTCAACTGGAAAGCTATAGTTGCACATTAACTTTCTTGCTAACCATTTCTTTTCCCATTTCAGGCTGAAGAACTTGAAGCTCCAGTGAACCAACTGGTATCGGCAAAAATAATAAATATTTTCAACATCCTGCAGCTTCACATGAAAGTGTATGGTGGTGTTATTTGATGTGTGACTTAGTGCAGTAGCTTTAGACTAAGACTAGTAGTAGTCATAAGAATCATGGCCCGTGATTCCGCGTTGTAATTTCATATCCCTGAAGCTGCCAACAAGAATCTACGATTCTGTTTCAATTCCTAGTATGCTTTTTATTTCTACCCATAATAAAGTTGTCATTTTTAGTTGTTATCTTTGTGTATCGCTTAATACAGAGACAATCAAATCCTAGTCATGAAGCTTTCTAGTCGCTAGTGGTGAAATGACATAAAGAGACAGAGACAACAAAACCATTTAACTACCTGGTCAATTGAAAATAATCTTGGCGATGAAAGAATGATTAAGAACTGAAATAACTCGGATGGATGAACTCTATGAAGAAGGGTCCATTTAGGTTGGGACCGAAAGTGACAAGAGGCGGGAAATTTTGCTCTGAATGTTGAAAAGACTCTGGGATTCCTTGGCTTGCTTCATGGAAACAGTTGTATATATGTTAACTACCAACCACTTCCATTGACCGCTCGCCAGTTCTATTTCTTCTTTGTTTGCTTTTTCTTCTTTTTCCTTTTCCCCTCCTTTTACGACTTCAATAAAGGTTAAAGCAGTATGCATTGTGTTGCTGAATGTTTGTTCGTACATGCAAGTGTTAAGCAGCTTAAATATACCCCAGCTGGCCTTTTCATCTTTCCAGTTCTCCTTAAGCTGAGGCATGGATTTCATGTTTCTAGCTCTCACACAAGCTCTTCAAAAGCAACGACGACATGTTTGATCTAAAAACATGTACTTGAATAAGTCATTTAGAATGTGTTTAGTAGTATGGTTTCTTCATTCTGACACAAAAATTACAAATATTTTCATGCGAGTATGTGATATAACTTAAGTAGAATTACACTGTAGTTCCATGGAAGACAATATATGAAGAAATGGTTCCAAGAAATTTTGAAATTACTCTCAAGTCCCATGGGACCATTTTGTAATAAATTGAAAATGGCTAAAGTCCAAAATACCCCTGTCAGATAAATAGAGAGAGAGAGGGATTGAAAACTGAAGCAAAACTCAGAAACGAATTTGGAAATGGCGCAAGAAGCAGAATGAAGATCATCAGCCAATATGGAAGAGTAAGGTATGAAATTAATGCCAACACCTCTCTTGTCTTCATTATTCCATTTGATTTATGTTTTCTGTTGAGTGGGTAAACAGATTTTTAGGTTTCCTTCGTTCATCATCGTTTTGGCTTGAAACATGAAAAAAGCTATCATTTTTTTGTATATGTATTGCCCTCCATATTCTTGTAAACTAAAAAGGCAGACCTAGTTAATTCAATGGATTTGTTTTGGCTATGGTTGTAATGTATTTGGGTATGATTTAGTATGCTTTGTTTTCGCTGTCGGTATACTCTGCTTTCTAGTTCATTTGTGCTATGTTTCTACAATAAAATGGCTAATGAATGAAGATGAGGGTGAAAGATTTATGGCTACATAACCTGATATGCGAAGGACAAAACGTGTCGTTAATAGGAGTAGCGACAGTTGTCAATGGAGGCTGCTAAACTTGTTAATGACAACTATAGGTCATATTTAAATGTTTTTTTACAACTATAGGTTTTGTTTATTGATCTTCATTTTAGCCCTAATAAATGGAAAAGGCTGTCTGATTTTTGTGGGTATTGTCCTCTATATGCTTATTGTAACCCCATGCCTTAAAAACCGTAATTATGATTCAAAAATGCGTAATTAGAATGGATTAGAGACCGTCGAATAATTAAAATTCATTTCCAATCCCTTCCTTTCGGTAGGATTTTCACAAATTCTTTTAAAATTTCTGCTTTACCCTGGTCTCAAATTCAATGTTCCGAATATAATTACCTATGCAGTTAAATCACGATTATGCATATTAGAGTGTACAACAAAAATCCCGGAAATCCCTAGGTTTCATATATATACTAAGGGTTTATACATTCCCATTTAGGGGATTACACAACCGTATCCAAAATAATATTTACATCCCAACAATATACAGTAATTCCAAACCAAAATCCTATAACCAACGACCTGAATTATATTCCTGCGAGAGTCCTAGTCGCCCTTGGTCGTCTCCTTCCCTTTGGAGCCACTTGCCTTGTCTGAATGTTAGTCAATGGAAAGAATGAGATTCAAAAGAATCCCAATAGTAACAAATTACTTATTCCATACATAAACACATAACATACAAGTAAATATCAAATAACACAGCATATCAGCTGTCACATATACGTGTTGCCTCACTGGCATACACATAACACATGGCCTTACTGGTATTCACATAGCCTCACTGGTTTTCACATTTCCTCTCTAGCATTCGCATAACCTCACTGGCTTTCACATTGCCTTTCTAGCATTCGGATAGCTTCACTGGCTTTCACATTGCCTCTCTAGCATTCACATAGCCTCACTGGCTTGTAGCATTCACAATTATCACAAAACAATGATAACACATACATACAATGCGTTTACACATAGTATAAGGAAAACTGTCACTACCTTGATCTTTCTTGGAGTGTTCCAGCACAGGTTGTTCACAAACAGGGCAAATATCATACCCTATAAACCAAAATCAAGAATGGCGGATTAATTCTCTACTCCAATTTCTTACTTTAACAATACTTAAAGTTGGTTATCATTTGGACTCTTTAAGTGACTACTAGAAGCCTAGACCCATGCCTAACGGATTGGTAAAAGCTTGCCCCAAGACCATCTTTCGAAAGTTCAAAATACCAATTTTGAGTAGTTGGCCATGGCCAACAGATGGTCAGAAACATTTAGGCTGCAGTTAGCACCTTTGGGCCGCGGCTAGAGATAGGTTAGAAACTTTTGGATCGCGACCAGCCTCTTTGGGCCATGACCAAAAGCATATCATAAAGTTTTTGGTTGCGGCCAGCCCCTCTTGGGCTGCAACCAACAGATGGTCAGAAGGTTTTGTGTTGTGGCAAGTACTTTAGACCGCGGCCAACCGATGACCTATCCCCTGACTCATTTTCAAACAGTTATAACTTGGTGCACAAAACTCAAAATGACACAAAATTTATATTAATGGAAAGCTTACAATGTGAACTGCAACCTTGAAAATTTTCATATCATTCCAACACTATTTGCTATGTCAAAATATCATGCAAAGTTGGTCCCCTGCACAACATTTTACATTTGGCCAAAATTCCAGAATTTCAGTTTTCACACAGATGCTTCCAATGGTTCCAAATTTCCATCAAACACTATCCCTATACAAATTTGCACAAGAAAGCCATTGGAAACGCCAAAACCACTTAATTCACATCACATTGACATGTTTCCCAATGGTCACAACATGCACACAATAACACAATTCAAAACTCAACATTGCAATCCTTTCCATTCTAAACCATTTCCAATGACAAAGACAAAACATGACACTAATTCCTCCACATTACACAATCCAATTCACCCATTTCGAAATTAGACCCAAAATCAGGGCAAAAATCACAAATCTCAAAACTTAATCAATGATCACAGTGCCTAGGTCAAAATATGCCAAATTCTTATCTCTTCCTCTTCCTCTTCCCCTTCCCCAAGTAAATTCTTGAATTCCACCACTTTCAAATTTCTTCAAGCTCCCAAACACCACTTTTCCTCAACACCGTGATCAACATTAAAGAAGGGGAGTTGAGCATACAAGGTCAAATCCTCACCAAAAACTTGAGCTTTTCCCTTTCTCTTTCCTTCAAGCTTGGTCGACAATGGAGGAGAGAAGAGAAATGAGATGAAATGATAAAGATAAAGATAAAAGCATATTTTTGGCCTTCCAAATGCACATAGGCCTTGATCCAATGCTCCATATTGAGGGAGAGAGGAGAGAGGGAATAAGTTTGAATTGTTGACCTTGATCCAATGCTCCATATAGTGCCAAGTGTCAAAATCTAGTTCTCTCTTCCATGCACTCACTTAAGCACATACACACATGATTCTAACTTCTTGACCACTTAATCCTTACCATTAATCTTCAATTACCAATGAGTTTTCTCTTCGGTAACTAACCAAATGGTCGGTAACTTTCCTTTTTACCCATTTTGCCTCTAATTATAGCAATCCTCACTGAATCACCAACAACCACATTTATATCATTCATATCACCATTCATGCGCCTTCCCTTACCATTAGGATTCATTTTAAACTTTATCACACAATTAAGCTTAAATGCAGGGTTTAGGCACTGATCAAAACGCATTTGAATCACAATCTCATATCATTCTCTTCAAAAGTGTTTATTAACAATAATTACATTTACTTTTGAAGTCATTAGCCTTTAAGTCCATTTTTGGGGCATTACACTTATAAACTATAAAGACAAACCTAACAAATGCAATGGATATATTTTGGTTGAGGTTTCAATGTGTTTGGGTTTGGTTTAGTATGCTCTATTTTTGCTATCATTATGCTCTGTTTTCTAGTTCATTATGCTGTATTTCTGTAATGGAAGAGCCAAGGAATGAATATGAAGGTAAAAGGTTTTTGGCTACATAATCTGATGTACGTAAGAAAAAAGTGTTGTTAATGGGAGCAGCGATAGTTTTCAATAAAGGCTGCTGAACTTGTTAATGACAACTATAAGTCATATTTAAATGTTTTGCTTGGGGTGTAATGATGTTTGGTAGGGGTTTGAAATGTTTGCTATGTTTTTTGATATTTTTTGTTATTTTTAGTCATTAGAAGTGGGATTTAATGAATATAGTGTGAAAGTTGTGAGGTTGGAAGTACTGATTATGTAGTAAGAATGTGTTGTTAATAGAGGCAACAACAGTTGTTGATAAGGCTGCTGAAGTTGTTAATGATAACTGTTTTGTACAGGTGTACAGCAGTGATGGCTAGCACGTCTAGCAAGATTATACTTTGTTTCCTTCATATAGGGGGATGGTTACAATCAGTGGAGGCGGTGATATAACATATGTTGGAGGAACGGTCAGATCTAGAAATCCCATAGTAAATATGATTAGATAGAAATCCAGACCACTTAATTTTTTGCCACTGTCTGTGAATTTGTTGTTAGTTCCTTGTAAATGAATTTTCAGATGTAAATGAAGGTAGCATATAATATGGTTTTGTATCCCATTTTCATTTATAGAAATTTGTAATCTGATGTAAATTCTATTGTTAATGTACGAACCAAGAGTTGTCAATGTACGCCTATGAAATTGTTAATATATATATATGCAGCTATGATCACATTAGAAAATGATAGTTTATGTGCATATATTTATAGATTACCTATGTTGTTAATATTCAACATTAATTAGATGGCCATATTATATGACTTGTCACTTATGCCTCCTTGACTTATCAATGGAAGGGTTGAAAAGTTGTCAACGGAGGCCCAATAACTTGTCAGTGAAGACTCTTTGACTTGTCAATGGTCAATAGACAGCCATTGAGTTGTCAATGGAGGTTCCTGGAGTTGTCAGTGGAGGCCCTATGACTTGCCAATGAAGGCTCATTGACTTGTCAATGGAAGGCCATTGAGGTGTCAGTGGAGGCTCATGAAGTTGCCAGTGGAGACTTCTTAACTTGTCAATGGATACCCATTGAGTTATCTATGAAGGTCCTATGAATTATCAATGGAGATTTTTAGACTTGTCAATAGAGACCCCTGGAGTCGTCAATTAAATCCCATTAACTTGTCAATAAAGGCTCCTCCACTTGTCAATGGACACCCATTGACAACTACATTCAGCTCAATGAATTATCATTTGAGGCTCCTGGAGTTATCAACGGATGATAAGTCCTAATTTTACTATATATTTCCATAGCTTTTTGAGAGATTTTATTGAGAATATCATGCTTGAAATGCATTCATGATGATTAATTGTGATGAATGATGATTATGTGGAATTAATGCTTAGAAGAGCTTAATTGACACATTTTATAATTTCTCTTGAGTGTTTGATTTGTGGAACAAATGGTATTACATTGATATAAATTGTTTTGTAGGAAGCTTGGGAGAAATTGAAGTTAAAGAGCTGAAAATAGGAAGAGGGACTAAACTGTAAAGTCCAAAAAGTTTACAGGCAGCAGAAAAAGGGACCAAAGTGAAAAAAACGCAGAAAGTTTCTGATGTTCGACTGTGGTTTCCTCCAGCGTCCAGATTTCATCTTCCGCATCCAAATTCACAGCAAATCAACTAAAAAGGCTTGACTCTTCATCCAGGGGGACGATCGATCCATTCCACACTCATTCTCCCACTCACTTTTCTCTCATCTTCATTCTCTTCCTTCGTTCCTCATTTCCACCACCGATTCCATCGACTTTCACTTCCAATTTGTCGCTGCCATGGCTGGCGCTAAGCTAGAGCTCGTTGAAGCTGAAGTTCTCTCCATGTGTAGCTAATTCCAGCGACTTCCTAAGAACTGTAACCGAGCCTGAGCTATGGATTGTACAGGGAGTCAAATTAAATTCGATTGGTTTGATTATTACATGTACTTCTCTGATTGTATTTGCTTTTATGAATGAAACTCGATTCAGATTGGTTCATTGCAGTTCTTGTGTATTTAGATTAGGAATTCTCCATGAACGACGTTGTATCTCTTGATTTTGAGTAGGTTTGATCGTTCTCTTGTGAGTGGTTGCCATTTGAGTTTGATTTAACCGATTGATTCATGGTAGCTATCGTTTGATGCTATCTTGCGAGATTTTTGGTTATGCAGATCTTAATCTGATGCATGATTATTCTGCAATTCAGTCGACTCATATCATTAAAAGGCTAGGAAGGCGAAGTTACAACTCTTAGGAATCACATTAGTCATTGATTCATACTCTCATTCTCATCCCACATTGGCTGCCATCATTCCTCATTCTAAACCACAAAACAACATAAAAATTAGGCGTACCTTTAGGTAGAAAACATGCTATCTCAATGCTGTAATTATCTTCTTAATTTGTGGCTCAATTGGTTTGCTAGGAATCTTAATATCCGTTAGGCTCCTTAGAGACTCGACCTAGGCTAGATTACCACTTTTACTATAGTATAGTTTAGTTTAGTTTTCTTTGATTAGCCCCTATGACAAGGTTAAATCAACGGAGTCTCCTCAACTTGTCAATAGAGTTTCTTGCAATTATAAATGGAGTCAAATAATGGTAAGGAAAAGCATCATATGTGCATTACATAACGTTAGTACTCACGTTAACTCATGAAAATGACTCTGTAATTCATAATTACAACGTCTCAAGCACAACTTGTTTGAAGCTGATCATAAAAAAAACATCACATCTATACAATGTCATTACACTTGATTATTACAAAAATGTAACGATATTTATAATGAGTGTGCACACGGTGACATAGAGCATATCATTGTTTTAAACTTTTCAAAACTTGTCCCTTCCTTAATGGTTCTAGATCTGATTGTTCCCCCAACATATGTTATATCACTATCTCCATTGACTTCAGACCTTCCCCCTATATGAAGGAAATATAGTAGAATCTTGTCAGACATGCTAGCCATCACCGTTGTCCACCTGCACAAAACAGTTGTCATTAACAACTTCAGCAACCTTATTAACAAATGTCGCTGCCCCTATTAACAACACATTCTTACTACATAATCAGTACTTCCAACCTCTCAACTTTCACACCATGTTTATTAAATCCTACTTTTAATGACTAAAAATAGCCCAAAATACCAAAAAAACATAACAAACGTTTCAAACCCCTGCCAAACATCATTACACCACAAGCAAAATATTTAAATATAACATATAGTTGTCATTAACAAGTTTAGTAGCATCCATTGACAACTATCATTGCTCCCATTAACAATACTTTTTTCCTACTCACATCAGATTATGTAGCCACAAACTTTTCACCCTCATCTTCATTCATTGGCTCTTCTATTGCATAAATACAGCACAATGAATCAGAAAATAAAGCATAATGACAGCAAAAACAAAGCATAATAAATAATACCCAAACACATTGAAACCTCAACCAAAACATATCCATTGCATTTACTAGGTCTATCTTTATAATTTACAAACATATGGAGGACAATACCTACAAAAATCAGATAGCTTTTTCCATTTATCAGAGCCAAAACAAAGATCAATTAACAAAATATATAGTTGTAAAAAAACATTTAAATATGATCTATAGTTGTCATTAACAAGTTCAGCAGCCTCCATTGACAACTGTCACTGCTCCTATTAACAACACATTTTTTTCGTCACACATCATGTTATGTAGCCACAAACCTTTCACCCTCATCTTCATTTCTTAATCATTTTATTGTAGAAACACAGCACAAATGAACCAGAGAATAGAGAATACTGATAGCGAAAACAAAGCATACTAAACCATACTCAAACACATTGAAACCACACCCAAACACATTGAAACCACAGCTAAAACAAATCCATTACATTTACTAGGTCCGCCTTTTTAGTTTACAAGCATATGGAGGACAATACCCACACACAAAAAATGACAGTTTTTCTCATTTTTCAAACCAAAACGAAGATGAATGAAGGAAACCTAAAAATCCGTTTACCCACTCAACAGAAAACATAAATCAAATGGAATAATGAAGATAAGAGAGGTGTTGACATCAATTTCATACCTTACTCTTCAATATTGGCTGATGATCTTCATTCTGCTTCTTGCACCATTTCCAGATTTGTTTCTGAGTTTTACTTCAGTTTTCCATCCCTCTCTCTATTTATCTTACAGGAGTATTTTAGACTTTAGTCATTTCCAATTTATTACAAAATGGTCTCATGGGATTTGAGAGTAATTTCATAATTTTTTAAGGCTATTTCTTCGTATATTATCTTCTATAGGACTCCAGTGTAATTCTAACTATAACTTATCATTTCATCACCATCTCCATTTCAAAAGATAAGGTTTTTTTTTTTTTTTTTTGCGCTTATAAGAAAAAATAAAACTATTCAAAATTAATGTACGATAGATTTTAAGAATAAGAAAATCTTGCATTCTCAAAAGTCTAAACTAGCTAGGAAAACATTAATTAATGTTGGTTACAGTTCCAAAGAGGCATTCCATCACCTGTTCAATATAGAAAATTTCAAAATTAAAAAATAACACCTGTTGGAGTGTCATGATGGCAGTATGCTTTTTCGGGTACAGATGACAGCAATATTCCTATTCCATCATATTATTAAACATGGACATGATCTGATACAATAAACTAATACGGAAACCCCCTGATATGAGCAAATTAAGGATGGAAATTAATGAAGCTAAATTAATTAAAGTTTCTTGACCCTTACACTTAAAAACGAAAAGGACACCGAATTGTGTTCCCTCTATGATCTACATGATGGAGGAGTTTAAAATTCAACTTGTACTGAACTGTGCTTATCTTTAATGAGTGTTTGATGGAATGCTATAAAAATAGTCACGTGCATGTACTGTAGTGCTGGTGGAAACATTTCGATTTTTAAGGTAGACAGCATTTTGCTGGGACACAGAAAGCTAGTAACAGGACACCTACTAAAATGACTAGGAAGAGGATGGTCGGCCAGCTAAAGGCAAATAAGACTCCATTGGATCTGGATGATCTCAGTAACGTTAGGTCGGTTTAGTTGAACCACCTCTTTCTCACGAGCGTCCTTTCTATTCTTCATTTTCTCTAATTCTTATTATTCATGGGACTCTCACTCACTTCATTCTCTACTTCGAGTTGGAGTTTTGAATCTAATTTTTTTAATGTCACAAGGGAAAGAATGAAATAAACCATATAGACTATGAAGCACAACACAGGTTTTGAATTGGGTTTCCGTGGATCTTCTTTTGAGGCAATTGGCCCAATTCATCTAATTGATTCATAGACGTTGTTATATGGCCCAAAGCAACAGATGAACAAGAATGAGTGCATCAATGGCCAACAAAGGTTAGTTAATTCACTCATAACTATAAAATTGTGGGTTTGAACTCCACCAGTGTGAAAATATTATTAATGGGTGGTCTATGGCTCTGTTTGATACATGACACTGAATTTTGATGGAGTGGGATTAGGACTGAGACTGGTGTTAGGAATGAGATTAATACTTTAAAAATATGTTTGATACAAAATAATAATTGAAGGGAATAATTTCATTAATCTTATTTAATAAATAGACACTAATTATAAAAAGACCCAAATACCCATGCAGTAAATTTCAAACTTGATCTACAGCTTAGATGTAAACTAGATGGTTTCTGGAATTGGATGTCCATCACAGACGAGTCTGCGACTTTGACAGGTGGTTTCTCTTTCATACTTCTCTTCAATTTTCTGGAATTCGACTGTCTGTCGCATTTGGTTTGTTACTTGAAATATAGGGATAACAACTCTTGTATAAAATTGAGCTTCCTGGTTGATGTCGCAAGACAGATTTTTTAGGTGTCTTCATATGCAAAAACCAGCGGTTGCATGATCTCCTGTGCTACTTATAAACAGTATCATCAGCGATGATTAAATTTATTCATATTGGCAGCCCTTTTGATTGGATCACCACGTGGACGGAAGAGAGTTACAATTACAAATTGCATCTAGGGTCAGTAACCATAGGTGCATCACATAATAGGGCGTTTGATGCCTCAAAAATAATTTTCCTGAAAAACAATTAAATATAATACAGTAATTCATTAGTGACATTACTCAGATATAAAGAGAATTCAAAAAAGGCAGAAAGCGAGCAATTGATCGAGGACTTGAGAATAAAGTCAATAAACAGAGTTTCTCCACCGCTACAATATATTGGACCCACAGCAATTGATTGCCGGCCGAAAAAAAACCCTTCAGATCGATGAACACGGTGAGATTGATGATGTGACGAGTTATAATTTATGGTAAAATTGATAGAGGGTATCTTTATAACGAAAATATCATAAACAGGAATATTTTTGTCTCTAAAATTTATAATCTTAAGATTGAAAACGTAATACTAAGGGGGAGGTGGCTTTGCAATAATTCCACTTTCGTAATATTTTCAATCCCTAATTATTCGTAGTCCCTCAAACCAAACAATATATTATAACCTAATCCCTAATTCAATCCCAGTCCCTACCCTTAGTGCTTCATACCAAACAGGGCCATAAGTACTTCTATAATCGTTCTTAAAGCCTGAAGGCATACTCTTACCCTGATGAGGGCCCAAAATCCAACTCACCTAAACTATATATAAAGAATAAGCTCATCTATTGAGCTATCGAAACCATGTGTATTTTGTTGGAAATTGTGTCATAAAGGCTAATCATTGTACTTTGAACATTATTATTTAATGAATTTTTTCATTCTATTATCATATTGTTTACATGTTAACTGTGATACCTGTATTCTTGGATAAATTATAAAAATTGTCTTAAATGTCCCTGGTCGGTCATCTATGTGAGGAGTAAAGATGAAATAAGACCAGTATGACTTTGATAAAATATAGTGATACGAATCAAAGTCTTATGCATTTGTAGGAGTACAAGGTGCAGGACCGACCAGCTATGAGAAAGCTGCATGGATCAAGTCATAAGATTATCTCATGTATAACCACGTCACAATGCCCTTCGACCTGAGGTCATCATGGATTCCTACATGAGAGTTACTAAGTTTTGAATTAGTCAAAAATTACATTTGACCGGGTGATAATAAAGGCTACGATTAAGCTTGGTGGTTTTTCATACAGAGAAATATGAATAGTCAAGATAGAATTTGTCCCTCATACTAGTAGAGAGATATTACTGGGCCCCTCGATGAGTGAATCTGAGAAATGTATGGGAATACCACGATGGACATGAGTTTCCATTTCTATTGTCAAACTACTCAGGAATCAGGAAAGTAGTGGCCAAGAACAGGAGGATGACATTATCCATACCTCATCCTTGATCTAAATATCATATGACAAAAGGGACGTGACATGGTTGTATGACAGGTTGCATCGTGTTAATGATCCTCATATGAATTGGGTAGTTATAATGTCTTGCTAGAGGCCGTTTGTGACTTGTGGGTTAATACAGTTGTTGGCTCACTGCCAACTTCATATGGGCCTACAGGGTAACACACAAAAATGGCCCAACACAAGACAATGTTTAATCTCGGGTGGATGAATTTCTTATTTATATATATAATATAAAATTCGTAAAAATAAAATTAATAATATTATATATATGTATTTTTGAAATACATATTTATAAGTGTGTGTGTGATAATATTATTATCTTAATTTTAAATTTAGTTTTATTAAGATAAGTTAAACTTAATAACTAATATGATAGAGATATAGTATCTAGATTTAATCTATAAAGATAAATTAAATCTATTGGCTTTTTATTTGAATTAAATAAATAGGTTAAATTAAAAGTGTTGGACAGATTTAATTAAACCGAATTTATTTAATTAGCTCATCGAGATTATTAAAAGTTAATTAATTTCAAAATTAATCAAGATTAATTTTAAAATTCGACTATAACCCAGTTATAAAATTGATAAAGCAGAAAAACTCAATGATAGATAAGAGTTTAGAGCCACCAAGAAAAACCCTAAGACACATTAGAGGCGTTAGCACGTGGTCTGTGTTGGAGACGCATTCATATGGATACCAGTAGAGAGAGCGAATATGAGGTGTTGACTCCTAGAGATTAAAAACCCTAAATTCGAAAAATTACTATTCTTACCAACTCAATCTAACTATCTTTGATAGATTCTCAATTAGGATTGAAAAATTTTAAATTCTTCAACTGCACCAGCGAATTCCAACATATTCCTCCCTGAAAATCATTAGACAAGATGGGGGAGGAGCAGAAGTTAGGTGATTCCTCACTGATATAACAAGAATAAGCAACTGCAGGTCGAGTGTGGGAAAATGCTATCTGTCCTCCAATAAGAATGATGAACATCATGTTTCTCTAAATTGTTTTCATTCGTTTAAATTTATTCTTCCTTTAGTAGGGTTAGTTGCCAGAAAATACACCGACGGGTCTTCTGTTATTTTAGCTTATTTTCTACAAAACTGAGAAGCTGGATTCAACATAACCTTATTTAGCACCTTCATAAGAACCGAATGAACAACTAAGTTATGAAGTACATCATAAAGATGCTCACTTTCTAGTTTCCACCATAAAGAGACCGGACTGTTGGAATTCAACTACTACCAGATTCAATACAACCTCTTGTTCGGGGTAAGAAACCACTACCACAGAAAACAAAAGAAAAGAAAAAGCCTACGGGGTATTGCCAAACGAAAGGGAAATCTTGGGATTCTACTCTTGCACAGCAGTCCGAAGAGGTAACGAGCTTTCAACTTCTTTAGTGGCATCAGAGTTCTTTTCCGCAACAACTTTGGACAAACCAAACAACTGTACAAAACCAAACCGTATCAGAAGACAAGCACAAGGACAAAGCCAAAAGGTGATGTAAGCATGAGAGTTCTCAAGAAAAGGTTTCAAGAGTCAAACCTTTTGAACGGTTTTCTTAAAGCATGTTTTGTGTTCATCCATAGAAGCATGGATGAACTCATCAACATGATCCTTCAAATCCTCCAAGAAAGTAGCTTGCTCATTCTTCTTCTTTCGACATGAGGCGACAGGTGTGGCGGCGGCGGCCGCGGCTGATGAAGTAGACTTTTCGTGTTCGTCTTTCTGAGTGTTCATGCCTCAAGACTCAACAACTGATACCGAATTAAGGCCGGGCTCAAAAGACTGGGAACAAGTATTATAGAGGAAATGAAGACATCAACACTTTTTATAAGGTAAGATTTTGAAAGGTTAAAAAAACGCATATGATTTTTTAATGATCATTTCATTTCAGTCTTATGTTTCATGCCCAACAGAAGGGTCAAAAATAAGCTCAGAAAAGTTAAACTTGTACATCCCAGTCATCAAGCTTACTGATAAAAGTGTCTAGTCAGCTCAATCAATGGAACAGAGGAGGGCCTGCATCAACTAGGGGCCACGCAACCAAAGAAAAAAGCGTCCTTAAAATATTATTCCAATGCATTACAGCTCAAGCATTGAACCTATTTCTGTCACTCCACATTCCACGAGCATAAGTTCTCATATAAAAAGGATGGCATCGCATATCAAATTAATAATGTGGAAATATATTAATAAAAAAATGCAGAACACCATGAATAATGAATCTCCTTAAATAAATAAAACCTCTTGCCCTTTGCTACAAAATAACACATTCATATATTCAGACTCAGCCTTCAAAAACTATTACTTAACTGCATATAGGCACCGGCAATATCTCCACAAAATAATAAACCCAAACTGCACTCCAAAAATAGCCGCACAATTAGAGCAAAAGTTATTTTCACTATCACAGAGAACCAGACTATTTACCAAGGAAAAATTAGCGCATCTAAAATGCCCAAACAAAACATAGGACTCAGCATCGACAGACTGTTACTTATAAACAGAGTAACAAGCCTGTCCTATCCAGTCAGTCAATCAAACTTTAAAAGACAGAACAAAGCACAAATCAACTTTTTGTAAAGACCTCATGCCCAGACACAAACAATTGGTTTTGTAAAGCATTAAAATTTCTTACTTTACCATTAGTTTTCGGGTCTACGAGCGTAAGAGACGACAGATGAAATTTACACAAGACCTTATTCGAAGGTGCTTTGCAGGAGAGATTATAAAGTCACAAAATAGATAATTTCGAATCAATTTTGTTAAGAAGAAAAGCCAGTGAAATCAACTGTGAGATTATAAAACCATTCCTGGGTAATTTAAATTGTGAAGCCTTCGGGTGCTTCACTGAGGGAAACAAGAGAAAAAAGGCTGGGAAGCTATCCGAAGCGGGGCAGACGAGCCAGCCTTCACGTTTGCCTCATTGAAATGATAACAGGCGAGAAATAGATACGGCGAAACGGCAAAGGCAAATATTTAATTGTAGGAGGGAGGTTAAACCCTTGCACAATCAAGAGTTCATCGACTTTGAAGACAAATCTAGAGTCGTGGCAAAAACATAAAACCCCTGATGAGCATAAAAAGAAGATATGTTGAAAGACACAATCACAGAGATGCAAATACCTGAATTTCTTTTGATGGTAATAACGAGCAGCTTTGATCGACGAAGTTGTAACTCCCGGCTGCATTATATAGGAGTGCAAAGATCGCGCTTTCTTTTTCATCACGAAGGAAATATTCATATTTTATTTATTTACGGTCATTTCTCCCGGGGAAGAAAAACCCACAGTTTTCCCTTGCCCCACGGAAAGGCGAAAAGTAAAGAGAAAGCAATAGTTTGCTGAATTTTAAAATAGAAGAATGTAGCGAATGTTTGTGGTATCATTTATTTTAGAATAATAAGTTATTATGTAAGTGGAGATAAAATTCCTCTTACATACTTATCTCATATATCGTAAATCACGATTTTATAAGCATTTATTACCCAAAAATAAGTTATCACAAACAAGCACGTAATTGGCTAAACTCCTTTAATACTATATATATGATGTGTATTTTTAGTCACTTAACTTTATAAAATATATTTTTTATTATATAATTCTAACACTGTTAACGTTATTAACAAAAAAGTTAATACAGCAAACTTAAGTGATAACTATGTGATTAAATATTATTAATCATGAATTTAAAATATGTGTAAACTGAAAAATATCTAAAAACCTAAGGAAGCAGTCAATATCAAAAGTTTAAGACCTCAATTATATTAAAAAAATTAGTTTAATAATCAAATATATTAGTTTAATAATCTAAATATCAAAACCTCGATTTCATTTACAGCGATTTGTCTGTCTAGTTTAATTTAATAATTTAAATATATCATATTAAAAAAATCAAAACTTAAATATGCTTCGTTAGCTGCACAGTTATTACTTGAGTTTATTGTATCAACATTTTCAGTTAGCAGCATTAACGGTGTTAGTAATATAAGACCAAAAGTATACTCTATAAAGTTAAGGAATAAGAAATATACCTCATGTAAAATTTAAAGGACTAAAAATATACTTTAGGCAAAATTTTAAATTTAAATATGTTTTGTCAACATTTCATTGATGAGTTAGCATTAAATTCACTACATCAGCATTTTCCACCAGTGAGACTTAACAAGGTTAATATTAAAGGGTCAAAAGTGCACTTTATAAACGTAGGGATTAAATGAGCACTTGATGCAAATTTAAAGACCAAGTATACTTTAGCCAAATGAAATTTTATACTACTTCATTACTTGTCTGTTTGGATTAGCGGTAGAACCTGCTTTTTCAACGTGAGGTTACAGTATACGAGGTAAATTTATAAGAAGAGTTTTATCTCAACTTACGTGAACATATTTTTCCATTGTTTTCTCAAACAGGCCACACATAAATTGTTTAGGTAAAAAAATTGTATAAATCATTTAACGGGCCCAAAAAGGCTCGCACAGTGTTTTCTAGAAGGATGTAATTTTCTTCTAGTTAGCATTTTTCTTTTGTAATTGGAAGATGGACAAGTGCTCGTTTGGTAGCGATGATTATATGATTTATTTGGTTTGTCATTAAGGACATATTATACATATGTATAAAAATATTTGATTGGATTATATGAATGTGAGGATATATGAGAATAATATAGAAAGAGACACAGTTACCCTTGTCTACACACATATATAATACACACGCTGTTAGTAATATAAGACCAAAAGTATACTTTATAAAGTTAAAGGATCAAAAGTATACCTCATGCAAAACTTAAAGAGTTAAAAATATACTTTAGCCAAAAATTTAAATTTAAATATATTTTATCAACATTTCATTGATGGGTTAGCATTTTCCACCACGTCAGCATTTTCCATCAATGAAACTTAACAGAGTTTAACATTAAAGGGCCAAAAGTGCATTTTATAAATGTGGGGTTTAAATGAACACTTGATGTAAATTTAAAGACCAAATATACTTTAGCTAAATGTAATTTTATACTACTTCATTATCTGTCTGTCTGGATTAGCGGTAGAAGCTGTTTTTTCAACGTGATTTATGGTATACGAGGTAAGTTTGTGAAAAGAGTTTTGTCTCAACTTGCGTGAACATACTTTTCTACCGCTTTCTCAAACAGGTCCTACATAAATTGTTCAAGTAAAAAAAAAATATAAATCGTTTAACTGGCCAAAAAAGACTCGCACAGTATTTTCTAGAAGAATGTAATTTTCTTCTAGTTAGAATTTTTCTTTTGTAATTGGAAAATGTACAAGTGCTCATTTGGTAAAGATGATTATATGATTTATTTGATTCGTCATTAAAAAAAGATGATACATATGTATAAAAATGTTTAGTTGAATTACATCGAATATGAGAATACATGAGAATAATATAGAAAGAGACATAATTACCCTAGTCTACATATATATATATATATATATATAATACACACATTGAGTTCGTGGTAATTTTTTTTATTTTGTGCAGTTTACATGTTAGATTCATAATAATTTTTTAATATTTAATGGTGGAAATATTATGCAATATACAGGTTGGTTCATGATAATTTTTTTATGTTTAATGATGGGAATATTATTTAATGGGATGTTTTAATATTTTTTAATTGTGGAATATAATTTTTTTTATTTTTTAATGGGGAAATATTTCTTAAATTTCTACATTACTAATTAATTTTTTAATACTTAATGGTGGTAGTTCAAATTATGTAATATTTAACAACATTTATGGGTGAACATTTTGGTCAAATTAAAAAGTATAATAGCAATAATGTCATTTTCACTTGATTACAGGATGTCTTTATCTTCATTTATTAATCCTAGCCATGCAATCCTGATTACATCAAATAGGATTATAAAATGTAATCCTTTTTACATTACATAAGCCCAATAAAATGTTGTAATCGGTCTATTGCATCAAGATTCAATGTAATTATCTATCATGGAATCAAATCAAATGGATCATAACGACCTCGAAAATGGCGTCGAAGTCGGTTAAATTCAACGTTCAAAGCCATGTTCTCATATTCGGACCGGAATTAAATCGTTTTTTTATTTTTTATTTTTAGAATTTCATATTAATAATCTTAAAATCTTAACCTTGGGTTAGCTCTGATTTAACTCCGATCCGATTCACTGAACTTTAATTCAATGCCTCGACCGATTGAATGATCGATCTGGATTTAACTGCCTCAGGTTTTGTTTGGGAACAAGGCTACAAGTAAAAAAAGCCCAGTTGAAACCCAAAAGCTTAGTTGGGTGGGAAGAAGGTGTTTGCCACAGCATTCTAACATAATGGGCTTTAACTCAAGAAGCTTCTCATTTCAAAAGCTGGCCAAGAGAGCTTTTGACTGCAATCCCGCGCGTCGCATATTATGAAGAGACCATGAAGGAAATTTTTTTTTAAAGCTGCACCAGTCCTCTATCCGTGATCGTTGGAAGCATATGCAAAAATTTTTTTCTTTAAAGCTGCATTTTCGTGTATTTTTTTTTCAATAATAATTTTAGCCTTTTCATTTCATCAAATTTGTTGACTTCATTTATCACAATATATACAAATAATACATGCATATATATATATATATATATAGTATTCAACAAGATTCATGCTCTTTTCAATTATTTCCAAGGTATTAAAACCTGGACTGGGTATTGAACCGGTCAGTGTATTGGGTTAAGGGTCAGTGGGTCAGACCAGGGCCAAACCAGGACCAAATCAGTGAGAAATTGAAGATTTTAGGCTTATAGTATGAAATTATAAAGGAAAAATTTTTAAATTTTTTTTTTATATAGGAACCCGGACCGGACCGGTCCACCGGCCAGTTCGCCGGTTTCCGGGCCGGACCAGCCGATCCGGTTTCCTTAACATTGGTCATTTCCCATATAAATAGGCTTTTCAAATACTAATCCAAACAGGTTTAAGGTTAGAAAAAAAGTCACTTCTGCCATTATCAATTCAAACATAAATCATATCTATAATCAAGGTATTAAAACCCGGACCGGGTATTGAACCGGTCGGGGTACTGGGTTAAGGGTCAGTGGGTCAAACCGGAGCTAAACTGGGATTAAACCGGTGAGTAATTGAAAATTTTAGACTTATAGTATGAAATTCTAAAGGAAAAAGTAAAATTTTTTTTTTTTTTTAAATTTGGGACCCGGACCGGACCGGTCTAGTGACCGGTCTGGCGGGTTCCGGGCCGGACCGG
Source organism: Inga oerstediana (assembly GCA_963210345.1). NCBI lineage: Eukaryota > Viridiplantae > Streptophyta > Magnoliopsida > Fabales > Fabaceae > Inga > Inga oerstediana. Next base: position 10,089,025 of record OY723403.1, read on the forward strand.
CCGGTCCGGTCCGGGTCCCTGAACCCTGTCTATAATATGATTTTTTGTCTATTTAACTTTCTTAAAAATCAAATTGTTAAAAAAGCTCGAACTTTACCACTTATCCAAACAAGGACTTAGTTCAAAGTAAAAGGAATGCTCAAAATCATAAAACCCCCGCCTTGACCCTCTGAGAAGAAAAACCCTGGCCTTGCAAGCTGTGACTCGTACTCAAATACACCGCAGATTTAGGCCATCCTTCAAACTTAAAACCGCTCGCTCTTCTTCATCGAAGCTCTCATCGCTTCAGAAAATAACGTAACCGCCTATGGAAGATGATGGGTTCATCGACCCAACCCAACCTTCTCAAGGTCTTTCGTTGGAAAGATACCTGCTCGGCTTCGTCTGCGCCAACATCGTTGGGATTAAACACTACTCTGGTACCATCAGTGGCCGTGAAATGGTTGGTCTGGTCCGTGAACCTCTCAACCCCTTCGATGAGAACGCCATTAAGGTCCTCAACACTCGAGCAAATCAGGTTGGGCATATTGAGCGCGCTGTCGCTGCCGTACTGTCTCCCTTGATAGACTCCGAACTTATCATTGTGGAAGGCATTGTGCCCAAAACGTACTCTGGTAACAAATTCAAGATTCCTTGTCAAATTCATATATTTGCGACGATTGAGAATTTTCCAACCGTGAAAGATGTGATTTCAGAAAGTGGGTTAGCTTTAATTTTAGTATCTGATGCAGCGTCTACGTTGTCAGATTCTATGGCTGTGAAAGATAAGAAGGCTAAGAATGAGTTTAAGACTGTAGATGAGATTTTTAAGTTGGTTGATGAGAATATTAGCAAAAGGGGTGCATTGGAAGCTTTGGAGCCTCCTCGAAGTGTCATCAAGTCTGATCTTTTCCTACATCAAAAGGAAGGCTTGGGGTGGTTAGTTCATAGAGAGAATTCTGATGAATTGCCCCCATTTTGGGAAGAGAAAGATGGAGCCTTTGTGAATGTTTTGACTAATTATCATACGGACACAAGGCCGGAGTCTTTGCGAGGTGGTATTCTAGCTGATGATATGGGATTAGGCAAGACCTTAACTTTACTTTCTTTGATTGCTCTTGATAAAGATTCTATTGCCCTAAATATGGAAGAAGGGAAGCATGATGAAATGGGGGAGCCTGATGACTTCGCTATCTCAAGTGGTAAGAAGGGTAAAAGGAGAGGAACAAATAAACAGCCCACTGGATCAGCAAAAAGACGCATGACTGAGAGTACTTCTTCAAGGGGCCATGGGAATGAAAAATCTGTTGCTGTAGATTGCACACCTTCAACTGGCATGGGTATAAAGACTACATTGGTTGTGTGCCCCGCTTCTGTAATTTCAACATGGATAACACAGTTAGAAGAACATACTAAACCAGGCACATTGAAGACGTACATGTATTATGGTGATAAAAGGACCGACAATGCTGAAGAACTTAAGATGTATGATTTAGTATTAACCACATACACCATTTTAGCTACTGAAGAATGTTCTCCAGTCTCACCCATAAATAAAATACAGTGGTGGAGGGTCATTTTGGATGAAGCACATGTAATAAAAAATGTGAATGCTAAACAAAGTCAAGCTATCATGAAAATTGTAGCTAAGCGGAGGTGGGCTGTTACGGGGACACCGATTCAAAATGGTTTATATGATTTATTTTCTCTCATGGCATTTTTACGCTTTCAACCATTTTCAACAAAGAGTTATTGGCAGAGCTTAGTGCAACGTCCTCTTGCTGAAAGAAACACAAACGGACTCTTACGTCTTCAGGTATTTTCGTGCATCAGTTCTTAGTGTTCTCTTGTAGGATCAAAGATCACCTACTTATGGCAATATTTAAACGATAGCGCAGCATTATTCTAGCTCTAGGCTATAGTTTTGTGAACTTTGTGCTATTTCTCTTTTTTTGTATGCAGAAACAGAATGAATGTATCATTGGTTAATTTTGGCACTTGTTTTCTTTATCTTTTACTTATGGTGTAGGTTTTGATGGCAACAATTTCGTTGCGAAGAACAAAAGATAAAGCATTGGTAGGATTGCCTCCAAAAACTGTAGAGACTTGTTTTGTTGAACTTCTTGAGGAAGAACGAAAGCTGTATGATCAGATAGAATCGAGAGCAAAGGACATAGTGGCAGGTTATATAAATGATGGAAGCTTAACGCGCAACTATTCAACCATACTTGGTATAATTTTACGGCTTCGTCAAATTTGTACTGATATGGCATTGTGCCCTTCAGATCTCAAATCGTTACTCCCTTCTAATAACATTGAAGGTACCAAAGTCTGCAGTTAATACATTTTCCTTTTCTAACTACATGTTTTTTCAACCTCTGATTTCTGCCACTTCGAGTAACTGTGAGGTGGGACTTGGAATTGAGTAGAGATTTACTTTGTGCATCTGGTTAGTTAGATTTCTCATGCTTTCCTTTTCTTGCTGCCATTATTCCTTGAACCAGAGTTGGATTCTCATGCTTGGCATTTGAAGGCTTCTATATAATTTATAATCATATCAAACCATGTGCTATAAAATTTCTTTGATTGCTTAGGGTAATGACCTTTCCCATACCTCTTGATTGACGACCATGAAAAGGTTGGTGCTTACCAGCCTACCGGGGATCACTTACTGTCTATGCAATCGAAGTTATTTTATTCAAAAAAGGAAGATAGTCTTAGGTTGGCAATATCAACACCATTTTTTGTACCTTAAGATACCTTTTCTTGTTGTTGAAGGATATTAAACTTAGATTGGCTTTCAAATGATTCCGTATTAATTTTTCTAAGACAAAGTTGTGAAGAATTTGATGCTATTCTTTTTACTTGTACCTGCCGACTGTAAAACATCTAACTTGTCCAAGAATGTTATGTTCATTAATATCTTGCTGGAAAGTTCAGCGACATTCCTTTACTGAAAAATACGTAGTTGAGTCATAATTATTTCTGTTCTGAGGTCAACATATGCCTTATTTCTTATCTTAGTTAATTGATTTCACTGTGACAAACAATCAAAGAATCTGAAATTGCTGGCAACAAAGAACCTGTTAACATGGTTTTACATTTGTTTAAAGCTTGCTTTATTTTTTGCTTGGAGTCTCGAAGACAACTTCTGTAAAAAGTCACAGCTGGGTGCTCTTATTATGACTTTTTGATATGTAATGAGTAAAAGAGCTACGTCCTTGCTAGGCAGTACTTATCCCTCATTTGTTCATTTGAAGCTGTACAGACCTTTTGCTCACGAATGTACCAATCTGTGTTTTTAAAGATTCATGATACTAGTCCTAGGAGACATAGATAGTTAAAATGAGGTGCATAATTAAGATTAAAATACTTTTACTTTATGAAGACATATTCCTCAAATAAATTCTAGAAATTTCATTGCATCCTGACTTATGATTTGTATATGAACAGATGTTTCCAATAACCCGGAATTACTGCAAAAGTTGGTGGAGGTGCTGCAAGATGGTGAAGATTTTGACTGTCCAATATGTATTGCTCCACCAACTGACATTGTGATTACATGCTGTGCTCACATATACTGCCAAGCTTGTATTCTGAAAACCCTGCAGCGGAGCAAAGCCTGTTGTCCCCTTTGTCGTCACCCCCTTAAAGAATCTGATTTGTTCTCCGCCCCACCTCAATCTTCTGGTGCTGATGCTGATGGACTCTCCTCAGACAAAACCAGCTTATCCTCTAAGGTGTCTGCTCTGCTGAAACTCCTTGTTGCCTCAAGGGATCAGCGTCCAGCTACAAAATCAGTTGTGTTTTCTCAGTTTCGTAAGATGCTGATTTTACTGGAACAGCCTCTGAAAGCAGCTGGTTTCAAGACATTGCGCCTTGATGGGACCATGAATGCTAAACAAAGGGGCCGGGTTATAGAAGAATTTGCAGCTGGAGGAACAGAGGAGCCCATGATTCTACTGGCAAGCCTCAAGGCTGCAGGCACAGGTATAAATCTTACAGCCGCCTCCAGAGTATACTTATTGGAGCCATGGTGGAACCCAGGAGTGGAGGAACAAGCAATGGACCGTGTCCACCGCATCGGACAGAAAGAGGAGGTGAAGATTGTAAGATTGATTGCTAAAAACAGCATTGAAGACAGGATATTGGAGTTGCAAGAGAAGAAGAAGCAGCTTGCAAAGGAAGCGTTTGGAAAGAGGAGAGCAAAGGGTAGCAGGGAAGTTGGAGGGGATGATTTCCGAATGCTCTTGTCCTTGTGAGCTTTGCTCTCATGTCAATATTAGCTTATAGTTAGATCAGGTGGAAGTGCTTGCATGTCGCATGTTGTGTTCCCTACAGGGAATTTGTATGCATGTATGTATGTTCTGGTATGTCTTTTTGTCTTTTTTGGCCGAAAGCTTTTTGCTGTTCCCAGCCAGAGAACATTCAACGTGCCTAGTGTAATGGCAGCATGCACACAAGCATCCATTTTGAGATTCATCATTCCATTGATAAGCAAGATTTACCGGGGCAAAATCTACTTATTTTGCCTTTTTCTTTGGTATTATTATCCCTTCAAAGCATGTTTTTGTTGGTGATTCTGTTGACTTGTCAAACTTCCAAGCAAGATTCTGTGGGTTCTGAACTTTTTTTCTCCCTTGATAGTCGTTAAAAATGTTCATTAGTGTTATCTAAAAGCAAATAGTAAAGGCTGATCAAGTTCTGCACTATCCTTTTCGATAATGGGATGCAATTTTTGAAGTCACGATTATGGATAATGTATTATAATTTTTATTTTTACATGAAAGGAAGTTACTTTCTTGCATCTTCTTTACTTCAACCAATATCAAAATGTATTTGGGAGGCTACCATCTTCTCATCCCTTCTGTCTCTCAAATGAAATAGCTGTACGTAATGGCCAATTAAGAACTGTATGTATCACATTCATCTCTCTCTGGTTTTTCCCCTTTTTTCAGGTGGCTACCAATTTCAAGTGGTCTTTTTTTTTTTTAACAAGACAAAATGATATTAAATGAGAAGTGTTTTACATATTACATATAGCAAGAGACCATGGTGAAGAAGTAAAAGAAAGACAAAAGAATCTGTAAACAATAGTCTGAACACCAAGGAAATTAAAATTATATAATAGAGTATTTCTTATCAAAGAAGGATGACTTAAGCACACGATCCTGAGAATCCCAGACAGAGAATCGGATCAGTGGATTGCTCCCCCAAACGGCTACGTACGGATTGATGTGGATGCAGCATTTGACGAGCATCACCACTTTGCAGTAGGAGGAGTTGTTCGTGACAGTTCAGGAGTTTGGATTTGCGGATTTCAGAAGAACACAGGTTTCTCTCTTGGTTCAACAAACTCGGAGATCCAGGCTATCAAGATCGGTCTCCAAGTTTGCCAGTCCATGAATTTGACTAAGGTGAAGCTACAAACCGACTCGACCGAGGCACTTCATTTATTATTTCACAGCGGTGGTCCACATCATCCTCTGCACGACGAGCTAGAGGAAACAAGAGATTTAATCTACAGGAATTGGGATTTGGAGATTCATCACTCGCATAGGGAATGTATTGTATGTGCAGACCTTCTGGCAAAAGAGGCTCTATATTCAAACAATGACCTGACTCTATTGTAAAATCCCCCAGGTTTTTGTTTGATCCAAATTCTAGCTGACTTAAGCTAATATTTGGATTCTGTCTAGTTCTCTTTGGTTCTAGGTAGGTTCTTGTATGAGTCAAGCCGTGACTCTCAAGGGAACGACTCCCTTATCATTGTAATACAAAAAAAAAAAGAGTATTTCTTATCAAGTGATGCTGGTCAAATGTGTGGACCAATTCCATGTAGTGTACATTGCTGAATGCTGAACTTATGATGGCGATTGTATGTATCTAATGTGGATTTGATTTTTTTTTTTTTTCTAAAAATATATATGAGACCGCTTTATGAGGAAAGAGATGTAACAAAATTCAGAATGTCATAAATGTATCGCATATCAAATATCATTATATATCAATTGGTGCCTAAGGAAATAGTTGATATATATATTCTAATTTATTTTAAACTTACTCGTATAAAAGAATTTTAATTTAATATTTATATATTTACAATTCACAAAAAAAATTATTTATTTATTTTCACCAACTTTCCAAATTACTTATGCGCAATTATTAATTTTTTTGTTTCACTTTCTATATAGTGAAACGAGTTAATTCATTATTTAAAATTTTAATTCATATAATAATAAAAAGTAATCCTTCACAAATCTTTTGTTACAGATCAATACAGATTATCTAAAGGCGGCCCTTAATAAGTAGGAAATTTTCAGGTTCGATGAACGAAAACGTTGTTTCCTCTAGCATACTCAGGAATAAATGATGGGACAATAAACATCCTGGGACATTGAATGTTCATTTATGGCATGTTTGTATTGCTTGTCTAGTAATAGAACATCATAATAATAATCAATGAAACCCTTTTTGGGAAGGAAAAAAATGAGGCGTGAACCTTATCGTTCAGTCCCCAATATGCTTCTTAATTAATTAATCTTTTGGAGTCCAATGAATATTGTATGGCACCCAATTTCTCTGTGAAAATTCATTTTAAAGAGTTTCCCCGCCTTTTCTGTGAGAAAACAATTTGAAAAAAATGAACTGGTAAGAAGCACGTTTTAAAGATAACCGCAGGATCAGGTTTAGGGGCCTGAGTCCATATATATAAAACTGCCATTTGGAAGCATCTTTTCTGGAAAAAAGCCACAGCTTTTTTGGGGACGTTGTCAATATTGTGTTTTGTGTATATCACATAAGGCAAACGCAGTGAATTTAATTCGCCAATTTTAGGACAGAGCCAATAGCAATTAATGCAGAGAGAAATTAAGCATTATTACAAATCTTGAAGGATCATTGAAAGGAAATCCATTCAAATAAATTTTTTGTTTCCCAATTCCTTGTATATGTGATTCTCTGGAAAGTAGTACGCAAACCCAGAGGCCAGATTCAATCCTCTGTATCTGTGGATTTCTCTTTTAATTTCCCACTTTTCTTCCTTTTCTTGCTCAGAAAAACAAGAACCGTCATCTTTCTTCTCATTTCTCACCCCTATATAACTCAAGTCCAAGTGTTGGTCCTAGCATCAGAAAGTCATAAACTTCATTGAAATTATATTGCCTTTACATAATCTCTTAGAATCGCCCCATTACTCTCCAGATAGACTGAAACTTGGTAATAGCCATGAAATCGCAGAGCATTGAGGAGTGGAGAAAATATTTTGAGAGGGGAAACTGTAGCATCTACCAGATCATCAATAATGCAATAAGAGTGGCTGCTTTGGATCAGCCTGAAGAATTCAAACTGCGAAGAAACAAGATCCTTGAGAGGCTCTACTCTTGCCAATTCACCGGAAATTGCTGCTGCCTTGATCAGACCACGGAGCAAGATATTCATACCAGCATTTCACAAATTTTCCGGGACTGCAAAAAAACATGTCCACATAATGAGACCCCTAATAAGGTCGAAGATTCAGCGGTCGCCGGAGGAGGAGGAGGAGGAAGAGCCACCAGTCAGCAGGTCAATGAACCAGGAAACAACATTATTGCAGATGATCGCGATGAAAATATTCGCTGCGTTTTGCAGATTAAGGATCAACTTGAGAGCAACAAGCTGGTTAGTATATTCATGTGTTTTAATTGGGATGCACATCCTTAAGTTATTTTCTATTTCTCTCTTTTTTTTTTTTGGGTATTGATTCATCACTTTTGATAGATGGAGAGTGAAATCTATGAGTCACTAAGAAAGCTGAGATCGTTGGTTCGATCTGTAATTGTTATAAAGGTGAGACTTAACTATTATTTGTAATTTATGATTAAGTTTTGATTTTTGATTTTTGATTTTTGATTTTCGATGTGATGATTAATATGAATGAGAGATGTTTGAGAAAGCTAAACTCTGTAATTAATTAAGATTATAATCATTATATTTAGCTTAATTATGATATAAAAGTGTTAAGAATGGTTCATCTAAAAAAGTGTGTTAAGAATGCAGAAACAAGGATCAACGTACGGTACGCTTGAAATGGGGAAGAAAATATATGTGGGATAAGTAATAAAAGAACACAATTACATCTTAAGTCAAAATCTGAAGACTCGTACTTATGAATACTCCTATCTATATACAAGTTATTATTAAACCCGACTCTATTTAATGTCGGACTTCCCACATTAAACAAGGTTATTTACACTTAGAGTCTCCTAATAATTTTCATTTTAAGTGTTGATGTCAGGTTCCTCTATATATATTGAAATCGCATAATCACTAATTAAGCACGTGTTAAAACATCCCCAATGCAACCCACCAATCTAAATGTGGTTTCAAACAGTGTGGTACACATAAGTTTTTGACTAACAAGAGCTGGTCCCATATTTTTGATCGGGACAAGTCCCAATTGAAATCAGATCTCTGCACCACTTCTGGGATATGACGAAAGAAAAAAAAATATATTGGTTTGGAAGATGGTGAAGTACAAGGATTGCATCAAGGAAGGATCACTCACATTTCTGCTCTTAAAGTTTCGCCCAATTTATACTCTCTTCCTGTTCCAAATGTTTCTCCCCGTTTTCGCTCTGCATTCCTAATTACTGTTTCGTATTCATCAATATCTTGTACAAGGGGGAATAATAGGAATAATACATCTTATCCCTTAAACTATACAAGTCTTGATTGCAATATTTAAATCTTCAAAGTTATATTGCAACGAGCGAAGAATGATCTCTTCATGTTCCCTATTCTCTAGTCATTACCTATGTGGCTAGAAGGAGTTTAACAAGTGCGCGCGCGTGTGCCCTCCATATACAGGCATTGTAGTGATATTAATATATGAATTGTATTTCTGATTATGGTTTGTATTGTGCAGGCTACAAAAATAGGGAGCACAATAAGTAATTTTAAGCAACACAGGTCGAAGGAGATCAGTCTTTTGGCTACCAATATGACTGGGTATGAATTCTCTCTGCCTTTTCTTTTCTCCCACAACAACACACAGTACACACATATAATTAAGAAGCCCGTTTATAAGAAATCTCCTCTAAATATTCCAAATCAACGTGGAACTAAGATGTACATTTCAAACAAATTTCTTAATCCAAAGCCTTTTACATTTCTCTCAGAATGATGAATTCAACTGCTATTTTCAGTTATTTCCCCCCAATGAATTTGATTCGTGTGGAGAGAATCATGAACGTGCATGAAAGGCTCAAAAGTAGTAATACTTCATACATTCGATTGTTTTGAAGCCCTCTACACACATGCCACCCGTGATTTCCTCCACGCACCCAATCCACTTCGCTAACAAGAACACGAACTTCGTAAATTTGGGCTAATATATAAATACATCTTGTGGAGTTTGCATACACACACACACAGTTATACACAACATATTCTTGCGAGGGAATAATTCCATCCACATATATATAGAATAAAATTTTACAAAATTAAAATCGTATTAGCTAGTTAACAAGTAGTCGTGAAAGAGATATTACTGATTGATGGAAACAAAAGAGAAATTATGGATGGAGGCGCGTGAGAAAATATGTGATTCCTAATTTGCCATTATCGCAGCCAATGGAAGTCCATGATTGCGGAGCTCGTGGATAATAAAACGGCAGAAACTACAGCAGGTAGTTAATTAATCAGTTTTTTTTATAACCATATTGGCATTTTAAACATTCATGACAGGCTTGAGTTGATTAACTAGAGAGGTGCAAGAAAGTAGAAGCGCAGACACGCACACACATATAGAGTAACATATTTTTCATTGTGTAGAGAAATCTAAAAACCCTGCGCCCAGCTTCGTTCTTGAAGAGTGGCGAGAATTTCCCCCCGTTGAATTTGTTCCTCAGCCTCCAGTGGAGTTCTCAGAGGTATCGATATATAAAATATCCATCTTCGGCTTTTGTTTCTTGTACTTTGCATTATCGTTAACCACACACACACATCTTGTGGCATTATTTTATGCATGATTGATTCATCTGAATCTGAATACGTGTTTCCGTTTTGCTGGCCACCCTGGGGTTCCGTTTCTTATGAACTGAGAAGAATTTCCTTGACGACATGGATGATTACGAACGTAAGTCACGATTCTTGTTATTTTTCTTCCGGCATTATTGCTGATTTAATTTATAAAGAACATTGTGCCTCTCAAATCTTGATTTTCTTGAATTCGAGAAACACTAAAACGTGCATACTAAATTGGCTATGGGGGAAAACATACAGATGCTGCTTGTAACAAGGACAATAATGAGACAAAGTTGAAAACAAAGAAAGAATCGGCTGAGAAATTCAAGAGTGGCAGATCCAATGAACCATCCAACAAAAGCAACGCCAAAGTTGAAAACAGTTCTGGTGCAACGACAGAGAAGAACCCTTCAATGGGAAACAAAAGAAAAATGGAGGACGCAGAGTTGGTCACACCCACCCTCAAGCGCCAGAAATCAGCCAAGTCAGCACCAAACCCTAAACTCCCAAAGACTGAACAGAAGCCAAGACTGATGAAAGAGGTCCAGAATCACAATTCTGAGCCTCGTGCCAGATACAAAGCCCTTCGCATGAGTGCTGAACCCACCCATGACATCACTCCCCGTGCGAGAAAGGTGTGCATGTGTTTTTAATTTCAAGTTTCCGAGTTTAATTTGGTTTCAATTCGATACTTATCTGATTATTCCAACTGCTTCTATATATATGGACACACATATAGTCACGCAGGTCATCTGGTAATTAATACTGCAATGGAAGAGAAACTTGAAACATCCGGTTGATTCCAGAAGGTGATGTTCACAAGAAAGCATCGACTAGCCGCTCCAAGAATCAGGCTCGAAAGTGAAGGCTAGCTTGACCTCGTTTTGATACATGCAAGTGCTTCGGATTTCAAATTCAGTTTTACTTTCTGAGTTATTACCTCCTCGCGTGGATATTATATGCTTTGCGAATTCTGTCGTTCGCCAAATACATCTTTAGGCCTTCGTGAGCTTCAATAAATTTATAGTATTTGGGTTTATTTGCTATGCATGCGCTGAGTACTGGAAGTGACTCTTCCTTTATCGCCATTTGAGGTTTTCTCTCCTTCTCATTTCTCAACCTCTCATACAACATGTGTGTGGTTTTTACTTGTTATAGTATAAGTAGCTATATATAGTTGGACGAGGCCCAATAATGAATACCCAATATATCTTCCGTGCCTTGTTGAATAAGAAGAATTCAGTGAATTTTTGTTTCCTTATACTCCTCAAGTTCTGTTTTAAAGAGCAGCTATTACCGTGTAAATAAAAGAAAGAAAGAAAATTACATTTCATAATTAGAATATAGGTTAAAACACTCCTTCATCTTCATAATCTGCCTCTGATTTGGTATTAATCATTATAGTTTCAAACTATAAGTTTTGATCCATTAAATTTCTTTCCGTCTAATGCATTAATTAGATCATTTTGACCCTGATCAAGGGACCAAAACCTATTATTTAAAAGGATAGATAATTAACCTAACCAAAATAAAAACAAACTATTAAAAAAAAGACTAAATATTGCATCAACCCTTCCCAAAATTATAATAACGCAAGCCTTTGCCAACCTCAAACAATATCATAGGATTAGTAGTATGAATATGGTGAGTTAGATCCTCACCTTTCCTCATCATCACAATTGTAATGAAATCTGAACCATTTAAAATCTAATTTAAAAGATTTAGATTTAAGATTTTTAATATGTGATTTTTCAATGATAAAATCATTGTTTGAGAAGTGTCAATCATAAGATTATATTTATTTTAAATTTTATATCTATTAAAATAACAATTATTTTTTTGAGGAGTGCCAGCATTCCATGTTATGGTATTTCACTATTTTGGATCAGCAAGGAATGGCCAGTGGCTCACGCTGGGACTTAAGTAAGTACATGTCTTCGGTGGTTTAACCCAGTGATGCAGAAATGGGTCCAAGAAAATGAAAGCCCATGGCTGAGTCCATTTCAAACCGATGACCCAATCATTGGAATCAATTATCAACGAGTTAACTTATAGGATGGGGTGTAGGGTTAATCAGTGATAATATGATAAATTAAGGTTTGAATTCTTATCGGAAGAGATACACATATTTAGTATCCAATAATTAGCCCCTCATAATTTAGTAAACCAAGGTTTGAATCCCTGTTGAAAGAGAAGCCCGTATTTAGTGTCTGATAGTGTCTTAAACCAGATTGCCTCCAATAGAATGATAGTTGTGCCTTGGAAAAAATCTCAACGAGTTTATGATAAAAAAAAAATCTCACTGAGTTTGGATGGACGGCACAGATACATACAATCTACAAGAATCTCATTTTTATGTTCCTTCCCTCCTCTGCTAGATGACATGTTGGGTTAATCTCCTTCTATTATAGACTGGGGATAGATTATAAAAGGAACGATTTTTTTTTTTTTTGCCAGATTATAAAAGGAACGATTAAACCACCAAATTAGATCCTTACGAATATTTTTGTAGTTTTTTTTTTGGTGTAAGAATATTTATATGGCTGGGACTGGATCACAAAATGGATTCAAATATTCAATGCGGCCAGTGGGTTTTGACTTTTGAAGTCGTCCGTCCCCACTGGACATCAACAAAAAGCTTTTGCTAGCAATATGCAGTGTTTTTTTTTTTTTTTTGCTCAATATATGTAGGGTTTTTTCAATCTGGGCAAAATATGTGTGTGTGTGTGTGCGTGTGGAGTTTTTTAAAACGCCTTTGACTTCAAACAACTTTGCGAGTCAACAATATAAATTTATACTCCCAATGAAATTACTCTTATGATAATAATGTATACAACTAGTCGTATGTGTGTAGGAAGGGGGGGCCAAGAGGATTTTAGCACCGTACGATTGGGCCCTTTGCTGCTGAAAAAAGAATGGAGAGAGCAGAAAGGAGGTCCCAGCTCCCAACATTAGCTCATCAGCGATGAAAAGTGAAAACCGGTCTGTATTTTTTTTTTTTATAATAAAAGATATTCTACAAAAACATCAGAAACTATCCTCCTGAGTCAATATAAGAATAAGCTATTCTACAAAAACCGGTCTGTATTATAATAAGTTTGTATGAGTCTATTCTGTGATTTGTTATAGTTTTTTCTTAAGGCATGAGCTTGATCTAGTTTGAAGCCTATTTTTATTTTTTTAATATTTATTTTTTATTACATTTTTTTCAATTTTTTCCTATTTCTTTTATTTTTATTTTTTTCAATCCATTTTCTTTTATTTATTTTTTATCTTTTCCAGTTTATGATAATTCTTTTATTTTATATTATTTTTATTTATAATCTCTTTTTAACAATTTATTTTACTCTAACAAATCATATTTTAGGTAAATTTATGTTACCCAAGTAATTACATGAAAAAATCTATTTAGGATGAAATAATTATTTCTTAATGATAATTGAATCATAAAAATAAAAATCAGGATGATGCATTTAATACCTTTTTCATAATTTTTTATAATATTATAATCTATAACAGGTAAAGGACAACCTTACAGGCTTTTCAACCGGGCTGGGCCTAACCTCTTAAGGGAAATAGGTCTTATAACATGCATGAGTCTACTACTATTTTCAAATAGGCCAGAGCAAATACAGATTAGGCCATAGGCCTTTGACATGCCGCCATTTCCACCCGTATTCCTCATACACAAAGTCTAAATTTGCAACCTCCATCTCACACTTAATATCTTAAGAGAGATTCTTGGTGTTCAGCTGAGCTATGAGATCTTGACAAGGGATCTAAACAGTGCGTGTGTTTGTGAAATAGTAGTATGTTTTTAAACACTACATCCAAATTTTAAATGCATGAACTAGTTCATAATACAAATTATACTACAAATTGGTCCTATATTCAATATCAAAGGAGCATTATACTATACTAGTGCCATGTTAGTATTATATATGTGTCAATTTTGCAGTGATATTATGATGATTTATAAGTGAGTGTGTGTGAGTGTGAGATAATGAATACGGGTCATGGACAAGCATATTTGCTTGCATTTCTCCCTTCTCATCTCTCACGGTCTCACTGTCTCTTTGTTCGTTGTTTTTCAATACATAATATCTCTTTGGTCTTTAATATAAGATTTAATTAATATTTTTATAGAGATTAAATAGATTAAATAAGTCAGTTAATCATAACATAAGTCGTGTATCATTTAATTATATATCAATTTATAAGATAGATAAATTAGTTTAATATAAAAAAAATAAATATAAATATTTCAAGATAATGAATTAACTCATACATTTATTAATTTTTGATATCATGGGAGGGGGAGTTCCTCCATATTCTAATAACTTTGTTATGTTAGATAATATCATCACAGGGATGATATTCCAGACACGAAAAGTTACTTTGCTGGAAAGAGAAAAAGAAAAAAGAAAAAGCGAAAAAGCGTGATAATTAAAAGTCTCGTGGTAAGTAGCCATTTGTTACAACTCACACGCTAGGCGGATTGTTTTGAAAGGAGGCATGCATGCAAGTACTTGAGCTTTCAAATTCTAAATGCTAGCCTTTTTAAGTGTAACTCTTCCATTAACTTATATCACTCTGATTTTATTTATAATTTTTTTTATAAAATATTTTGATCCTATTTATAAGTTCAGTTTTAGTGTATTAAATGAGACTGTGACAATTTCGTTCCTATTTATTATATTAATGAAGAAATAATTTAAAGATAGATAGAGAAAAAATGGTTGAAATATATTCATTCATAAATGAGGATATAGTTAAAAATTTACTCCATAATCATTGGGTAAACTATCTCTCATTGGTATGTGAGATGATTAAAAAGAACTTATAAATAGGATCAGAGTGATAAATTATAAGACTACTCTTTTTATTTCAAAATATAAACTTTCTAGCGAGGGACTCGTGACAATACACCATCGATCAAGATATGGCATTCTAACAACTCCAAGCTACAACTCTTTCACTTAGTGTTTTAGTATATTGCGGTCTAGTTCCTATGGTTAGAACCCTCCATAAGTAGAGTCCTTTTTAGCTAGCTGTCTCTCAATGAAATGTCTAATGTAACAAATATACGTCATAGGAGAGACTTGGTATAAAAACTATCAAGAATGTGAGCTTTAACAGGCTAGTCGTTTCAGATTGCGCACTCGCTTTAGGATTGTTTAAAATAGTAGCATCTAATAAGAAATTTTTAATGCAAAAATAACAACAAATCTATGTATGGTACTTACTTATTGTGATTTTTTTTTTTTGTTATTACGTTTTTTTACCATGACCCATAGTGATTGTTCGCATAAAATTATGGGAGAATTCCAAAAAAAAAATGCCTTCAAAATTTAAAAATCTTAAATCAGTAATTTTATACTAAAATAAATTGTCATTTGTTAATCAAATGTAAGGGCCCGTTTGGTACGCTGAAATTGATTTTGATGGAAATGGATATGGATATGGAAATGGAAATGGATATGGATATGGAAATGGAAATGGAAATGGGGACTAAAAGTATGTTTGGTATGTCATGGAAATGAGATCTAATATTTGTATAAAAATACTAAAATGTCCTTCAATTTTTTATTTTTTATTTTTTTTTAAAAGTAGTGGAGGGTAATAGATGGAAATGATCATATGAAATTATAAATCTTAAGGGTAAAATGAGAATTCCATGGAATTTGTTACAATTCCATGGGATATATGATGGAAGCTTAATTCCATCAATTTGATGGAATTGGCTCTTCCATGGAGACCAATTCCATCATACCAAACATACTTCAGCATGGAAATGAATTCCATTTCTATTTCCACCCACCTCAATTCAAGCATACCAAACAGGCCCTTAAGTGTAGTCAATACTCAATAATTACATTATTGTAGGAAACAAAACTATTTTAGAATTTTGATATTTTGAAGGTATTCTTTCTAAATTTTTTCTTAAAATTAACTATCTTGTTCCTAATTAAATAAGAGTCATTGGATGTGAGGAGAGAGTATTTTAGGGACCGAAACTTGCACTTCCCATTCAGTAAAAAATATTTACTACTTACGTTTTTTTAAAATCTATTAAATAAATGGGACCAGATCAGGAAGTAAAACTCATAATAAATTAAATATTTACACGTGAGTGTATAAAAAACATGTATACATGCAAGTAATACAATTTATTTTTCAATACCAACTCCTTGAAAACCTAACTAGTTATTAGCGAAGTTTTTTTAACCAAGATTATTAGCCAGGCTAACATTTAAATACTTTTTAAAAAATACTCTTATATTCTGAACGTTCATTTTTCTAAAAAAAAAAAGATTTAACAGTACATTTTTTACGTTTTAACAACGCATGATGTAAAGGTGTAACATATGATTTAAGAATGCTGGCCAAAAAAATATATGATTTAAGGAAAAAAAATTATTATCCCAAAAAAAAAATAGAGAGTGGATATAAATATGCTTTTATGATGTGCCCAAGAGTTAACGATGTTTTTATCCAATCATGTGTATAATTGAGACAAGAGGAGGTGGCATTCGACTGATTAATTACACCATTCATTGAACCACAATGTACAACTTATTACAAGACGTCGCTTTCTGGTTCGTCCCTTATATTTACTTCAAAAAATGACAAAGAAAGATGCATTCGTCATTAAGGTAGCTTTCAGTAGTGTTGTGATTCACGTTTTATACTTGCTTTTTCTTATTTAATATAAATATAATTTGCTCGCTATAACTCATTTCTTCCTCCGTAAATTCATTGGTTATTACTACCTTCACATTTTACCGTTACTCTAATTTTTTCTTTAAAATGTGTTTTCATCAGAAAAAGTTTCTTCCATTAATTTGCTTCTTCTAAATCTTGATCATCAGAAATTTTCTAACAGTCGCAATGATTTTTTTTTTTTTTGGGGGCAATTTAAAACCACCTCCATCCGCAGGGGAGGGGACCTACACACCCCCTTAATCACTGAATCAGAATATGGCTTTAACACCAATTTGTAACAATCAACCCTTAATCCTGAACACTTCACGCGATATGGATTTTTTTTTGGTAAAAAAAAAAATCTTGTTGCCTAAGTCTTCTTTTAAAAATTATTTAAATTGATGGTCATGGCGGAGATTTCACATTAGTGGGTTTTGTGAGGGTGAGAGAGGACAAAATTTTGTTTTGTGCCTACTAACAAAAAAACGTATGATGTGAAAAGTCTAGTTAATTGCCACAGTGTTTGACATTTACTATATACTGCATCCTATATTTTATCCTTAGTTTAAGATTCGGTTAATTTTTTTATAAATAAAAAAAACTAAATGAATTATTTAATCATAGTATCTATTGTATATCATTAGATTATATATTATTTTATAAGTCAGGTAAATTAGTTTGAATAAAAAAATAAATATAAATACCTTAAAGTAATTTATTTAGTCTCATTAATCTTGCAAAAAAAAAATAAGTCAACCAGTCTTATATTTAGAATCTAAATTTTAAATTTGTTAACAGGCTGTGTTTTCTTAATTATAAATAGATTGAGACAGATGAATCATGCTAATTTTAACACTTTCATGTGTGTCAACACTCAATAACAGAGTCATTTAGATATTTATTGCCTTGAGCAAAGTAAGACGTATGTTTTTCCAATAAAAAATATAATTTTTGAAGCATTTAAGGTTTAGGGAATAAAAATTATAGTTGGCGATGAAGCAAGCTAAGTATCTGAATGGAGAATAAAACAAAATAGATAAGGATAGTCTAGTGAAGTGATATTAGATTTTATTTGTTACGAGATGACTGATTACCAGTCCTTTTATCAACTTTTATGGGGGGAAACACAGAGGGGAGAGAGATAATTTGTTATGTTTGAACAAAAAAGAATGTATGAACATGGAGAAAATCGAAGCCATAAACATGGTTGAATAATGAAATTATTGCCATATAGTATTTAATGCGGCCTCGCCCTCGGCCTGGCCGCCACCCATGATTTGATAATTTTCTAGACATATAATAATAAGGTCAACATAATAGTAATTAATAAAGTCATATTGGAGTTTTTCCACTGGGAACGAAATAAATCATAGACACACTGGAATAGACATAACGGAAATAAAGATCAAATTACGTGGCACAAGCTTCATGTTATATATATATATATACAGGAAAATAGATAGGGTAAGTTCCTTATATTCATTTTGTCAAATTTTTTAATCCTATATAATCATGTGTCCCACTTTTAAGTTATTATTATTTAACTATAAACTCATTTAATTAAGATAGGACATATGGACCATGGTCCATATATATACACACACACATTAGGGTTCTTAGACCCAAAACGGACCGGAAATCAGCCGGCAGACCAGTCCGGTTCGGTGAACCAGTTTGAGCCAATTTTAAAAAAATAAATTGTTTTTTTAAATTTTTTTTTTTAGAATTTCATATTAATAATTCTAAAATCTTAAATTTTTCACTAATTTAGTCCTGAGTTAGCTCCGGTTTGATCTACTGACCCTTAACCTAATACCCCAGCTGGTTTAGTGACCAATCCAGGTTTAATTACCTTAATACACACACTCAACACCATTGCGGCGCTCAGGTCAACAAAAAAAAAAAAAACACCATACTAGTGAATAGTCCTAGAAACACTGTAACTAATACTCCTACTTCATCTCACGCTTATTATAAGAATACTTAGAGGATAAATAGTTCCCATCTCTTTCAATAAATACGCTTCTCAAGAAACAAATTTATATTTTTCTTCTTACAGAGTGAGGTTCTTTATCACCTTAAACAACAATTTATTGGTTCTTGATATGCATTAAGAACTTTAACTAGGGGATAATATGAAGGAAAACTTTTTACAATAGCAAAAAAACAATTATTATTTTTTAAAGTTTTCCCTTTTAATTTTTTTCTCCTTCTAATTTTTTCTTCATCCATGCACAGGGTAAGATAAGAAAAATCTTATATTAAGAGCTATGATGAATGATGTAATAATAAGGATCGGAAAAGTACTGAGCATGATTATTTTATATTAGTACTTGTGGAGTTTAAGATAACCACGATAGGGATATAGAAAATATAGTTAATTTGAATTTATAAATGAAGCCAGGGTGGTAGCTAATTTGGTGAAGTTGTGAAGCCATGGGCCACTAATGTTTGATGCTCCGAAGCTTAGGAAATTGTACACACTTAGGTCATGTTTGGTATGATGGAATTAGAGATGATGGAAATGGAATTGAGGATCAATTTTATCATGATGCTTGTTTGGTATAATTTTCCAATTCTATGTGGAAGCCAAATAGGCTAAATTCCACCCAATCAATTCCATCAAAATACCTAAGATTTACAATTCCATGTGATCATTTCCATCTATTACCCTCCACTACCTTCAAAAAAAATAAAAAATAAAAAAGTGAAGGACATTTTGGTATTTTTATACAAAAATTAGATCTCATTTCCATGACACACCAAACATATTTTTAGTTCCCATTTCCATTTCCATATCCATATCCATATCCATTTCAATCAAAATCAATTCCAGCGTACCAAACGGGCCCTTAGTTATGGGCTAATTGAGGAGATTCGGGGCTTTTTCCTTTTTTTTCCTCATAAAAATTTGGGAAATTACATTCAAGCCTAAGAAAAAAGGAAAATAAAAAAATGGTCATGTTGACAACTCCACAAGCGGGTCATTGATAACTCAAAGGGCAGGCATTGACACCTTCATGAAACCATTTTTTCATTTTGCAATTTCAATGAACCATATTTTTATTTCTCTTATTCCTTATGACTTGAATGTAATTTTCCCCCTCCCTCACAGTCACAATCTCTGGTCCAATTTATAAGCTTCCAATAGCTAGCTTCCATTGAAAAATTGGTTAGAGTCAATAAGAATGTTAAAAAATGTAATTTATTTTCTCAAAACATCCTTAATTATGAAGGGTGAGTGGGGGGTAAATAGAAAAAGAGACAAGAGAGAATTAGTAGGAAAAATAATATGAAAGGGATATATAATTAATTAGAAGTAAAAAAAAAAATATTCACACATCTTCAAAATGAAGCTTATAGAAAGTATCAACACCATTAAAAAGAGGAAAAAACTTATATAAAGATGATTGAATTGCCTAAATTCTAATTTGAGTAATCGAACTTAACAAATTATATATTAGGTTATGCATCATAATTAGGGATTTAAAATTTCAGTTAGATTACCTCTATATCTCTTAATTATTAAAATAATAAAATTAAAAACATAATCGTATTATTTTCGCTGTTAATTAATTCCTTAAAAAGTACTCTCCAACATTACACCGATTATTCTCCTGCTTCTTTCCAAGCTGTCACTTTCTTCTTTTTCAGTAAAAACCTTCACCCCAAGAGCATACGGTGAGGTGGGGGCTGCTCTACCACTATCCCTCCATGGAAACTACAATACACCCACTATTCCTTGTTATCTTGATATAACCATTAACTAATCGATGAGAAATAGAATTATTCCCAGAGCTACAAACAAAGCTTACCGGAGCATCCATCAACTTTCTACACAGTTACATATATTTCATCAAAGAAAGGGGGAAAATGAACCCTTAACAAAATCCCAAATTTCGACTATAAAGAGATGTAGAATCTAAACTCTCGCTCCACCTTCTTCGCTTTCGGCGCTACCGGAAATGTCCACACCGTCATCCTCTCCACCCTGCCCTCTTGCACAAGCCTCTGACCCTATCTTGCAAGCACATTCTCATCATCTTCATATGAGTCCTTGGTGTCTCTCCCGGCAACATCAAACTCCTCCAAAGAACACTCTTTCCCTTTGAGTTCCACCTCCTTTTGGAGCAGCCCACCTCGTCGGACGCTCTTGCAAGCGAAGGTTTTCATAGAAAAAGAAGAAAGTGAGAGCTTGGCATCTCCTTTGATCATCATCACCAAATGCCTTTTAAAAACTAGAGAAACCTATACAGATTGAGTTGGGCTTAAACAATAGAGATTGATTTACAAACTCAGTTAAAATACAATGACAAAATAATTAATTTTCCCTAACTTATAAGTTTACTACTACTAAGTTTTTTCTTAATTAAGTTTCTAGTTATATAGTATCAATTTGGCTGTTTTAATAACTAAAGGATATTGAAGTAATTTAACCAAAATTTTAAATTTCTAATTATGACACGTAACATAATATGTTTGGTTTAGTAACTCAAATTAGAATTTTGGTAATTTAACCGTCTTTATATAGGATTCTTTCTTAAAAAATGAAGCTTATAACTATGATAGGAGGGAGTATAAGTTAATTTCAACTAATTCTCATGTATTAAAAAAATGAAAACTAATTCATTAAATGTTTATTAAATTGATAAAATTTTGTAAGGACAGCCTTATGAAATTTATCTTCTCGAAATAAAAAAAATCTCTCCCCATTTATAAACCATTTTCACTTCTCTCTTTATTCTTTCTCTCCAACTAGAATTAAATAATGGTAAAATTTAAAAATAATCATTAATAAATTCTTTAAGTGAATATGTGTTCGTTTAGGATAGCTTATTTTTGGGCAATAAGTGCTTATAAATCGTGATTCACGGTATACGAGGTAAATATGTGAGAGGAGTTTTGTCTTGACTTACGTAATAAGAACTTATTGTCCCAGAATAAGTGATACCAAACACTCACATATGCAAGTTAAAATAAATTATTCTACAAGGAACATACAATAACCACGAGATTGTTGGTACAGTGAAGGGGATGGGCATGGGCAGGGGTCCCAATGTCAAGCCTAAAAGATGAATAATGTCTGATATAAGCCCAAACAATTTTGTATAGGACAAGAATAAGTTTGGTAGGGCGAGTTTTATTGTTTAAGTGATAATTTTCTAATTAATATTATATATATAAAAATTTTAATTATACTTAATAAGTATTATTAAAAACTTTAAATACATTCTATAATTTTACATATTGAGATATCTCAAAATAGATCTATAATTTCAGTCTCGAAATTATAAAAAAACAATTACCATATATCTTAATAATTACATGATAAATTATGAAGTAATATGTGTTTGTGTAAGAATATTGATTGATATAAATATATGTAATTGTGATAAATACTTCAAAGAAATGAATTTTTTTTGCCTTTAATCTTAACTTTTTAATACTTTATATCATCCATTCAAATGAAAAAACCACATCCATCCAAATAACAATGAGTTATAACTTATATGTAAACTATGGTGGATGAATATTAAAAAATAATATAAAATATTTTATAAAAATGAAATTATATATATATATATATATATATATAAAATAACACATATAGAATACTATTTATTTTATATAAAATAATATATATTTTAAATAAATTGTATATAACTTTTCAGACAGGGCGGTATTCCCTGTTCGATGCCTGACCTTTGCTTGATAGTTAGTTCACCCCAAAGATGCCCAAATTTTGTTGAGCCACTTTTTTTGGATTAGATAAGGTAATTTTTGACTGGACTCAAGTGGGCACATCTAGCTTTTGGGCACCATGCTCAACCCTAGTTTAATGTAAACTAGGAGTACTCCAATTTTTTTTTTTTTTTTGCCCACAAGGAGTACTCCATTTTAGAGTGCTTCTTAATTTATTATTTTCTTGCAATAATTTATTATTTATTACTGAGTAGCATCCATATATCATTTATCGTCCCCACCTTCCCTTCTTAATGATTTATATATATATATATATATATATATAAAAATCTGACGCGCATGATTTTTTTGTTTTAAATTTAAAAAATACACTAGATAGATTCATTCCCGTGGTTCCGTGTATTTGATTTTGGCACCTACTGATCATTATTGAAAATCAAGACTGTGTTGTTTAAATTTAATTTGCATGACTACATTTTCTGAACTTAATTTCAATGATTTTTTAAAATTTTTAATTGACAACTTCAAATTCTAAAATTAATTGTTACGTTTGAATTTTATTAAATTTTTAGAAAATTACAATCAAATATAAATTTAGCCCATCCAATTTTATTTCTGTTACTTTCAAGATTTTAGAGTTTATAAAAGTGTGGAGGTTATCATATTTCGCTCGTTTAAATCTCGTTTGAATTCTCTCTCTTGGAAAACGTGTCACCGGAAATTTGCTTTCAATGGATGACGTTTTTTCTTTGAAGATTCCGCCGGATATATCGCCGGATTCACAAACCTCGTCTGTTGAATCAGAAAATAAGCTCATTTCATGCACTTCATCAGAAGATCTCACTTTGGTTGGGATTGAGGAAGGGCTAGGAAAAGAGTTGTTAGTGGTTTCTGAAGACTCTGCAACTGGTTTGCAAAGTGAAAAACAGGGGTGTACTTCGGGCTCTCCAAAACAGGTGAAAAACTTCTCATACAAAGAATCTCTGCTGGGGTTTAAAAGATCGGAGTTTAATGGTATAGCTCATAGTTCATTGGCATCTAATGAGGATCAGATAACATCAAATTTATTGAATCAAAAGTGGAAAATTCCAGAGCCTTCAGAAGAGACCAAAAAGCTCATGACTGTTTATCCCTCAATGGCCATTTCTGATGATGAATTCAATGAAGCTTGTCAACCCTGGAATAAATCTCTAATCATCACGGTCCTAGGCGCTCACTTTTATTTACTCAAGCTTAAAGAAATGCTTGGCCGGATGTGGGGTTTTAGTGATTTTGAACTGGTGGATCTTCCAAATAACTATTATGTTATTCGGTTCACAAATCATGAAAACTGGGAAGCTCAGTATAAACGTATCCTCTTGGAAGGACCGTGGGTAATAGCAAATCATGCAATTTTGGTTCAAAAGTGGAACCCGTATTTTGATCCTTTCCAAAATCAACTGGGGAAGATTGCTACTTGGGTGAGAATACCGAACATTCCTCTAATCTACTATTCTCAGAAATTCATTTCCAGATTGGGGGACATGATTGGTAAAACAATTAAGGTTGATTTACATACTCTCAACTGTCGGGAAAATTCCTCAGGCATCGTATCGAGGGGAAGGTACGCAAGAATATGTGTAGAGTTAGATCTCCAGAAGCGCCTTATACCAAGAATCATAGTTGCATCCACTATCTTCAATGTTGAATATGAGGGATTGGACGCGATTTGCTTCACCTGCGGGAGGTACGGCCATAAGAAAGACGCATGTGCAAAAAGAGAAACCGAAAATGATACTCAGAAAATGCAGAAATCAGCGTCGATGTCGGAGAAGCTGGCCACTGACAAGGAAATTCCGACTTCAATGCCGGAGAAGAACTTACCGAGATCGGAGGAAGCTTTTGGTCCTTGGATGTTGGTGGGAGGTCAGAGGAAATCTCGAAATCCAAGGAAAGATCAGCATGAAGTCGGCGTAGCAGGAGGAAGGCATGGGTTGATCTCTGAAAAAGTCAGGGGGAGAAGGTATCAATCATCAAGGTTTCAGGCCCTAGCTGACATGGAGGAAGTTCGTGGAGAGCTTGAGGATTTTAATCACTCAAAGCACCGTGAACAGGCACGGCAAAACGCTGAGAAAGAAGAGAGGAAATTGGAGATAAAAGGTGCAAAGAAAAGTCAAAGAGAGGAAACATTGATGGGACAAGCCAATAGCTCTCTTAATGAAAAAATCTCGCGTCCCCCAAAGCGCATATATCAGATCAAAAGCACTCAAAAAAGTGGTCTAAGTTTGAAGACAATTCTTCCCAAGGTTCTCCCTCGAAGTCCAGACGCATCTGAAGTCCAAGACCAAGCCCAAAATCAAAAGGAAATTGCTGGGCTAACTCTCGAAGCCCAAGCTTTTATTCCAGGCCAGCGCACATTTGAGAATAAATCAGTAAAAAATGCCACCAGGACACATCTTGTAGTGACGGGCTCAATGTCTTCATCAGTGTCCAAAAATATAATCTCGCCAGGGCCTGCAGAAAACCAATTGCTGGAATTAATTCCAGAATCAACCAATTTGGACATATCTACCCAAAAGCTGAATTCAAATCTCCAAAACGCTGAAGGAAAAGCGGAAGCAGAAAACGATGAGCCAGATACGCTAATTGCAGACCACTCAGAAAATTCTGAAACTCCTCTCGTGGCACCCGCACCAGTGACAGAAATGGATGTGCAAATCCTCTCAGACAAGAAAAATGAACAAAGCAAGCCAATCAAGAACTTAAGGGAAGTCAAAAGCAGAGGTAGATCTGCTTCAAAGCGCATTCCGCCTGATAAGTAATTCTTTCCTTGCGTGTTAATTTCCATATTTTATTTATGATTATATCAAGTTGGAATTGCAGAGGAACTTGTAGCAAAGTTTTTCCTCGTGTCTTTCGGGATATTATTTCTAAGCATAATATATCGGTTATGTGTCTTGTGGAAACCAGAGTTAGTGGACATAGGGCTGATTTAGTTGTTCGTAATCTCGGTTTTAGTAATTGGATAAGGGTTGAAGCCACGGGTTATGCTGGTGGTATCTGGGTTCTTTGGAATGACATTGAAGTTTCTGTTGATTATCTTTGTTCTACTACTCAGCTTCTCCATTGTCGTTTGACTGATAAAATTACAAATGATAGTTTTTGCACCACTTTTGTTTATGGGGACCCCAGATGGAGCTATAGACAGGAACTTTGGGCTGATCTCCGTGTTTTGGCGGATAAAGTTTCCGAAGCTTGGCTTATTCTTGGTGATTTCAACTCATTTTTAAACCAATCTGATAAGATTGGTGGAGCGGTTGTTCCTGATAGATCCTTACATCCTTTTAGAAATTGTATTCATGATTGCGATTTATTGGATCTGCCTGTGGTTGGTGACAGATTCACCTAGTCTAGAAATGACATTAAAGAAAGATTGGATTGGGCCTTTTGTAATTTAGCCTGGGAAATGGGTCACCAAAATCATAAAGTCTTCCATCATCTCCGTTACAAATCTGACCACAGAGTTTTGGTGATATCTTCTGGAAATGTGAATGCCACTCCCTCCTCAATTCGTTTTAAGTATCAAGCCGCCTGGAGCCTTGAAGAGGGATTCCCAGAATTAGTAAATTCCTCATGGCAAAACAATGATTGGTTAACTGGATGCAATGTTTTCCAGAATAAAGCCTCCTGGTGGAATAAGAATGAAGTTGGCAGTCTTTCCAAAAAGAAAAGGATCCTGGTTAAGCGATTAGAGGGAGTTGATCGTGAAATCATCAAACGCCCTCATGCGGGCCTTTTCAAGCTGGAAGCAAAACTTTGGAAAGAGTACTCCAAAGTTGTAAACCAAGAAGAGCTCCTCTGGTACCAAAAGTCAAGGTGCAAATGGCTCAAATATGGAGACAAAAACACCAGTTTCTTCCATGCCTCTACTGTGATTAAAAGGAAGAAAAGTAAAATTGAAGCTCTTCAAAATGCTCAGGGCGAGTGGATTACCGATCAGAAAGAGCTCAAGAATTCTGCTCTTAACTATTTCCAAGATCTTTTCTCATCAGATCAAGATGTCCTGAATGTAATAGGTTGGCCGGTGGAATACAAAATTCTGAATGATTCCCAGATTTCTGGAATTCAGAGAGATGTGTCTGAGGTTGAGATTAAAAATGCAGCTTTTGAGATGGATGCTTTCAAGGCGCCTGGTCCTGACGGTCTCTAACCTCATTTTTTCCAATCCCAGTGGGAGGTTGTAGGTTCGAAGATCTGTGATCTAATTTACTCCATATTTAGAGATCCAGATAAGGTTTCTGAAATTAACCAGACTCATATCACTTTGATTCCTAAGGTTGACAATCCTACCTCAATTAAGGATTTCCGGCCAATATCCCTCTGCAATGTGAGCTATAAAATTCTCAGCAAAGTTCTTGCAAACAGGATGAGATCTGTTATGGATTACCTGATCCATCCTACTCAGTGCAGTTTCATAAAGGGAAGACAAAGCTGTGACAATATAATTCTCGCCCAAGAAGCAATCCATACAATGAGAACGATACGGAAAAAGAAGGGGTATGTTGCTATTAAAGTGGACATGGAAAAAGCTTTCGACAGACTCGACTGGAATTTTCTGCGTTTCAATCTTCATAGTCTGGGCATAAGCGAGCACTTTGTGAAGCTGGTGATGAGGTGTGTCTCAACTTCATCTATGAAAGTGGTTTGGAACGGGTCTTTATCTGACCAGTTCCAGCCAACAAGAGGTGTGCGTCAGGGGGATCCGCTGAGTCCCTATCTATTTATCCTCTGTATGGAACGGTTAAGCCAATTGATAAACCGAGAAGTGGATGAGGGAAGATGGAAACCTTTGAGACTTAGCAATACAAGCCCGAAGCTTTCTCATCTTTTCTTCGCTGATGATCTTCTCTTATTCAGTGAGGCCTCATCAAGTCAGATGGAGATCATTAGAGAAGTGATGGCTTATTTCTGCAGAGTTTCGGGTCACAAAATCAACCTTTCCAAATCCAAATTATTTGCTTCTCGAAATGTTCAGTTTCCCAGAGCTTTGCATCTTGCCCAATCTATAGGAATCAATATCTCAGGGGATCTGGGCAAGTACTTAGGTGTCCCTCTTCTCCATAAACGAATCACCAAGCTGACCTTCGCTCCTCTGGTTTCTAAAGTTCAGAAAAAGCTATCTACCTGGAAAGGTAGATTCTTGAGTATGGCTGGTAGAACTGTCCTGATAAATTCCATTCTCTCGACCCTTCCGTCTTATCAGATGCAAACCAACTTTCTGCCTAAAGGGATTTTGCAAGATCTCGAGAGAATAAATAGGAATTTCTTCTGGAATCAAGGTCCGGATAAAAAGAAACAGCATTTAGTAGCTTGGGAGAAAATCAAGATGGGAAAAAAGGACGGGGGTCTTGGCATCAAGGATCTTTTGAGCCAAAACAAAGCTCTTATCATGAAGTTATGCTGGAACCTCATTGCTAGACAAGATGCCTTATGGGTGAAAGTTCTAAGATCGAAATACGACTGCGGAGATGGAAACCTTCCAAGAGTTGAGAGGAAGAGGAATCAATCTGCTGTCTGGAATGCAATTACAACGGTATGGGACTCATTCAGGCCAGCAGTGGGCAGAAAGCTTCGAAGCGGGCAATTAACAAATGCTTGGTGGGACTTATGGACAAGCCTTGAGCAGCCTCTCATATACTATGTTGACCGCAACCATAGTTTAATAAATCCTGAAGAAGCGGTTAGAACTTTCGTCGGTCCAAATGGGGAGTGGGATCTCCAAAGATGGGGAATGTACTTACCTTGGTGGGTTGTTGAAAAGATTGAAAGAGTTCCTCCTCCATCTCAACCAGGCGATGATACATTCTGGTGGAGGAAATCACCTGATGGAAATTTCAGCGTCAAATCTGCTTATTCAATGATCTACTCGTCGCTTGAGGAATCTTCCGATCCTTTCTGGCAACATCTCTGGAAATGGCCTATTCAGGAAAAAGTAAAATTTTTTATGTGGCAATTATTTCAGGAAAGAGTTCCTACGAATTCTATTCGAGCCAAGAGGGATGCGAGGATAAACACAGAGTGTCCTTTTGAGTGTAAATGCGAGGAAACAGCAATTCATACTTTGAGAGATTGCGAGTTTGCAAATTCAGTGTGGCTTTCTTGTATTAACCCCATTTATTACTCTGCTTTTTTTTCTGGCAATTTACAGGTGTGGATTAACTGGAATATGCAACACTCACCGGGTAATCGCAAGATGTCTCAATGGCCCTGGCTTAGGGTCTTTGGTTCATTATGCTGGCTTATTTGGAAAAACAGGTGCAGACGAGCTTTTGAAGGAACTAGTGACATGCCGCAGCAACTTCTTCACAGAGGTTTACACTTTCTACATGAAGGCACAGAAGATGGGCGACTAAGGCACAAGATATTCAGAGTACCAGACAGAGACACAGTAAGATGGATAGCTCCACCGGAGGGTTTTGCTCGAGTTGATGTGGACGCTGCAGTTGATGAACAAAGAAATTCTGCAATTGGAGGAGTGATTCGTGATAGTTCAGGAGCTTGGATTTGCGGGTTTCAACAGAACCTAGGATTCACATTTGGTTCGACAACTTCTGAGGTTCAAGCAATTAGAGTAGGACTACTGACCTGCCAAAACATGAATCTCAGAAACATCAAGTTACACACAGATTCTACGGAAGCCATTCGATTACTACTTCAGTCAGAGGGTCAACATCATCCCCTACAGAATGAGCTAGAGGAAGTAAGGCAATTGATCTACAAAGATTGGGATTTAGAGATTTCCCATAGTCACCGAGAAGCCATTTTGTGTGCTGATATTTTGGCGAAGAGTGCCCTTGACTTGAACAATGATTTGTCACTTTTGGACCATTCGCCAGATGTTTGTTTGATCCAAACGTTGGCTGACCTCAGCTAACTATTGGGTCGAATTTGATATGTATCTTTTGTATCTAGGAATGCTGTAACGGCCGCCTTGGCCTCAAGAGTCTACTCTCTTGTCATCTCAATTCAAAAAAAAAGAGTTTATAAAAGTGTATATGTATAGTGTGTAATCCTAAACATGATCGTCGTAACTTTTGTTACCATTTAAAATTTTAAGTATCTGTATAAATATTTATTTAAAAACTAATTTATTATTTATTTATGTCTTTAATATAAGATATATTTATCCAATTTAATTAAAATTAAAAAAATTAACTGAATTAATTAATATGACATATTTTTTTTTTTTAAAAAAATATCTAGAAATCTTCCTCAATTTTTTTATTCTCTTTTCTCCATAATTATCATTGAGGGAATATTAATGATGATAAATCATGAAAAAATTGATAAATTTAAAATATATATCTTATATTAAAGATAAATATTAACTTTTTAAATATATTTTGTATTAAATAGCGGAGGGAGGATCTTATATGGACATCTCTTTATATATTTGGGATTTGGGAGAATGACCTCAAAGTCAAAAGTGAAAAGGCCAGCTATACCGCAGGGAATTTGGCAATCATATTTATTAATTTAGGGATAAAATGAATTAAATTATCTCCCAATCAACATCTTCAAAAGATACTAATTGTTGGAAAACGGGGAGATAAATAAAGAAAGAAGCTGTTACATATACAAGATAATCAAAATCAAATAATGTATGCGTAAAAATTAAGTACCCTGATAAATA
The DNA here is from genome assembly GCA_963210345.1 of Inga oerstediana. NCBI lineage: Eukaryota > Viridiplantae > Streptophyta > Magnoliopsida > Fabales > Fabaceae > Inga > Inga oerstediana. Next base: position 10,119,089 of record OY723403.1, read on the forward strand.
GCAAGTCAAGTAGCGGGTTGCGTGAAAAGGCAAAACAAGAGAAAAAATCTGAAGTGGATTGGCAAGGCGGTAAAATTTCCGCCTTCGTTGCAATACGCGGGATCTGCAATTTTTGTTAAGCAAGGTAAGATGAGTATGTAGATGTGCCTGTATTTTAATTTTTCTTCATCTTAATCTCTTCCTTCATTTTTTCCAAAATTTTAATAGACTCTTTTTTTTTTTTTCAAAAATATAGCGTAACAATTAACAGATTTGAACATACTTTTTTTGGTTTATCCTTCCTCTGTTGCTTTTTCTACACAAAACCCAGGCGGGTCTCACCTGTAGTTTCAACCCAATTCTCTAATCTCTTTACACCACGACGCTTCCTCCTCCCTTCCTTCCTCATTCTTCATACCTTTCTCCCCCAGCCTCCCCACTATTTTATTAGCTAATAGCTATAAGCTATAATCTGGTCAACATTTTCTGGTAAAAAGCGCGCACCTGTTTGAGAACTTGGACCGTCTTTGGCTGATCATCGGCCTCTATTTTTTTACTGCGTGTAACCTTCGGATGATATACAGTCTCTTTCAGGATCGGATAATAATCTAATACTCTTTGATTGTTACACAGTAGAGAGTCCTGCTGGAGTTGGTTCTTTGACATCTGATAGATATCTGTAGCCCGTGAAAATTGAATTTCTGGGTCTTACATTCATCCCTATTATATGAACACCCGTTTTTGATTTGTGGATAATTGCTGGATTTTCAGTTTTGGATCTAGCCTCGTCAGGATTGGTCCACCTCGTGAGTTTTGCGGGATAACCATGAAGTCTGGCTCACTAGAATACTGGAGGAATTACTTTCGAACTGCAAATTCTGATATATTCGACATAATTCACCATGCGATCATGGTGGCGGTTTCCGATTGTCCGAAGGAATTTAGATTACGAAGAGACGGGATTGCGGAACGTTTGTTTTCTAGTAGATGGACTTATTGTGTGGGGTGTGATCGATTAGAGTTGGCGGTTTCTGGTGATGATGAGGGAGATGGAGGTTGTAAGAGTGGTTTTGATCGAGAAGCTACCGAATTAGAAGCAGGAGCTAGTAAAGAGAGCAAGGTCAATAGTGGCAGAGACGATCACGAAGAGATGAACAGGAACCAAGTGAATAATTTTAGTTTTGGAGAAGCTGAGGCATTGACTGATGAGATTGAAGAAGAGTCTCTGATGGTTGGGGAGGTTTTGAGGATCAAAGAGATTCTTCAGAACAGCAAGGAAGAGGTATATCCTCTTTTCTTGAAATTCTCTTCTCTGTTAGTGTTCAACCGTCCATCCCTTTCTGGATAAACAATTTGTGTTACAATTTATTTGATGCTAATCTCCTGAGTCAATTTCTGCTTCTGTGTTACCATTTATTCTGGAAGTTTGATGATATCTGACCATATAAGGTGGGTTGTGATAGATAATTTCATAGAAAACTGTTCCTTAGAACATATTTTAGTTCTTATACTCTCTGGTTCGTTATTCATGGTGCTTTCTTTCATTTTATAACAGCCCGATTCAGTGTTATTTGAGTCATTGAGGAGGCTCCAGCTGATGGCACTTACTGTGGATCTTCTTAAGGTTTGTATTGAATCTTCCATTAGTCTTTCAATGAAGTCTGCCATGTGTCTCATGTTTTTTGGCTTCACGGTTTTGCTTCCCTTCAGCCCTTTACCATGTTCTTTAATTGTCACAATTTAACTTTTTCCAGGGAACTGAGATTGGAAAGGCTGTCAATCCTCTCAGGAAGCATGGATCAAAGGAGATCCGTCAACTTGCACGAACTCTTATCGAGTATGATCAAATTCCCCATAATACCTGTTTGCCATGCATACATGTTATTTCATCTGAGTTTGTTGATGCAAGATCTTCCTTTCTATTCTTGTGTGATTTTATCTGTGAACTTGAATGTAGGTCTGAGTCCTCCATCAATATATTTGACTCTGTTTTGTCGACCAATCTGTTTTCCATCATCGTTATCTCATTTCCAAAGACTGATCATCCGCAGCTAACTATACTAACATATTGATAACATTATCAATGTGATGACTACTTGTTTGGTTTATGCATTACGGAACTGTGCATCTTTATCAATTGTTTATGTCCTTGGTGTTCAAGTGTAGTACTCGAGGAGTTTGATGAGGCTGTGTGGCACATAATTTATAACCAAATTCAGTTCCATTTAAAGCATACTCATACTGGGCCATCGCATCTGTTCAATAGTTTATCATCATTGATTCATTAGTTTGATTTAGACTCGTGTGGGAGTTGGAAATCTGCTTTGTTTGGTTAGTTGCACAGTAGACAACGTGGTATACTTTTTAAGCATAATTTTGAATTTGAATTGCAGTGGTTGGAAAGCAATGGTAGATGAATGGGTCAAGTCCACAGCAGCTATAGCAAGTAAAACTTTCTATCTGCATTCCTAACAGCCATCAAGATATTCTGATTACTTTCGCCCTCTCTTAAATGAGTTGATGTTTGAAATCTGTCTTCATTAATGATTTGTAGCTTCAGCTGAAGGCACCCCAGATTCAGTTAATCCATCAGTCCTTGATGAAGAGGAAGGGCTTCCTTCACCTCCTCTTGATGAAATGGCTTTTCTTGCAGCTCCACCTGGTCCAATGGAATTCTCACAGGTAGTTAATTATATCATTTCCCTTTTTAATTCAGGGTTTGATAGTTTAAAACTGATCCCTCTCTTGTCTTGGTGGATGTCATATACCTGGATTATGCGAAGTTCTTTGATGGCGTGGATGATGAAGGAAGTGAGTTGAATTGCATTAGCTTATGCTTATTCTAGCTGGCTTTCTTAATTTGGTTCTTATTGAAGTTTCCTACTTCTTTGGTTATGCTTATGATTGGGGAATTTTGTTCCAGATTTTCAACAAAGTGGGGAATTCGTCAAGACTCACAAACACATCAGAAAACCTACTATGGACAGTCAAAACGTAGTAAAGAGAAAACCACAGGCTTCCAGTGAGGCCAAGGGGAGTAAATGTCATCAAACGAAGAAGAATGAGGTTGCTATGAGACAGAGTAAACCGGTCTGCACTGATTCTGGCCTTGGGAGGCCACCAAAATCCAGCTTGCAGCAAAAAAATAACACAGGACTAAAGATGCAGCAAAAACAAGAGACAAGTGCTATCCCAAAGAGGCCTCTTGCTGCTCAGCAAGATGTAAGGAAGAATCTCTATATGCTCCAATTTTTATCACTATTGAGTCTTGTCTAACCTTATTTACTGGTTGTCAGAAATTCAAGTGTTCAGATGATGTTTCAGTCCAAGCAAAACTAGAAGCCACTAAGAGGAAACTTCAGGAGTCTTATCAACAAGCTGAAAATGGTGCGTAATTTCTTCTCTGATGCCAACGTTTGTTTATGTTTGGCCTAACTTTAAATATCGAGCGTTCTAGCAGTCAAGTGGCTTCTCTTTATCCAGAGATTTGGCTTTCAAATATGCAGAATTCCAAGCATGAGTCTTAATTTATGATGATTATTGTGTTGCATGCTTTATAGTTATGATATTAATTGTTGAAACTTGTTTGCTTTGTTTGAAGCCAAGAAGCAGCGAACAATACAGGTTATGGAGTTGCATGATCTTCCAAGGCAAGGTAATGGCCACCGATATCCAGCCTTCAAGCCTGGGAAGGCTCAGGGACGAAGATAGAGATTTTTGGATACAAGAGAAACTACCATAGTTTTGCAGAAGTTTGAGAGCTATGACTAACTCGTTTTGCCATGTTGTGGCCGAAACGGAAAGCATGGTATACCACGTCCACTCACTGGCTCTTTCTTTAGTCAAAAAGACATTGAGTATATAGTAATTTTGTTCATCCGCAATTGGTGAAGAGGTTCCTAACTTTGGCACTCAACTGTCAACTTGTTTCTAAAATTATTGTCTGTATAGAAATGTCAGTGAATCCACTCATAAATTTTTTCGTTTTAACTTTGTCATAAACTCAATGGTCTTCCACTCTTGTAGTAGTTTTGAATCCATTATTTTACTTTTGGCTTTTATGCCTTTGCTTGGAGGAATTAAGTTGTTTTGTGTAAAGCAAAATCAATAAAGTTGTTTTGTGTTATACCATCAGTTGTCTTGATATTATTGTTACATTGTGGCCAAAAAAAAGTAGTTTGGAATAATATTATAAAGGGGAGAGAAGACAAGCTAATGGTGTGAAGCAAAAGCAATTTTTGAAATGAATGGGGCGGCGACAACGACTCAAGGGAATCCGGTGTTAATAAAAAGAAATGAACCCATACGTTGCAAGTTTCTAAACCAGATTTTATTTATTATATATATATATATATATTAAATTCAGGACTAGTGGCAGAATTTAATTTGTTGCAACTTGCAAGAGTGAATTCAAAGATATTGTCTCTTGGCATCAAAGATGGGAATATCTACAATCTTAGGTTGAGATTCGAATTTTGGATGCATTCAACTTTCAGTGATGCATTTTTAGGACTCAATTTCATTCTTCTTTCCGCTTCAGATGTACGAAGCGTTTTCTTTTTGGGTTAAGTCTGGGGAAAGTATAAAAGCTTGAGATAGGAGTGACCTATTGACCATTTATGCATGGGACTGGACATTTGATACACTCAATTTGAATAAAATGGTGTTAGTATATTGATATACTCCCATATATATATATATATATGGAGAATAAGGGCAGCACATGTCAGAATTGAGGGCATTGTTTTTCTATTGGTTGCCTTTTACTTCAACTTTTGTTTGCACTGTCAATGAACTGTAATCATCTCTTTTGTGGAGCGTGTTTTATTTTGATCAAACAATGAAACATGATATAGTCACTAACAGTAATAATATTCATAACTGTTTTTTTTTTACAGCAACACTAATACATTCACTCCAAATTGTGGCCATTTAACTTCTTTTCCTTTTCTTTTATCCTGAACATGTATGCTCTAAAAACAAACAAAAAATGGAGCTGCCTACGATTCCTACTTTTCCTGATAGTATCTATATTTTTTTTCAATGAGGACCAACATTTTAAGAAATGAATGCAGGTGTGAAAGCAAGGAATGAGGCAGAGCACACAGTTTATTATTATTATAATATATATATATATATATATATATATAATATGATAGAATAATAATAATGTGAACAATGCACAGAAGAGGCCAAGAGAGTGGATTTTGGGGTAAAGTGGAAGAATCAATGAATGGACCACTATGGTGAATTGTGGAGCTCCCAGATTTGCTGTCCTTCTCTGCCCTTTGAAAAGCCACACCTTTCTTTTCTAATTTCTCACCTTTAATTCATGCTTCTGTTTTTAACCAAATATGTCAAAATAAAAAATATCAGGCCAAGAAAGACTGAACAAAAATAAAAATACCAATTTCATACACAATTGCTTCTTTCGTCGAAGTCATTATTTTGAGATGCACAAATATACAAACATGAAAGATTCAATTTCATCACTTGTTAAAAGGGGGAAGAAAAAGGGAAAAAGAGAGAAGAGAAAGATGAAAAGGGACGTCACTTTCCAATTCTAATTGAAAGGCAAACTGTTGGGTAGAGAAATTAAGATGCAATGAAACGCAATATGGAAGAAATGGGAGGATAAGGCACGTGGCAGTGGTATTTGATCTTATCTTGTGAACAACAATAACCCACTCACAACCCAATATAATCCAAAAGAAGATTAGCACAAATATTTCAAGATATTAACTAAAGAGTGAAGATATGGAGAAATTTGGGTCACACAAGCACGCAATGACCAAAGCATATTTGGAATAATCGCATCCATGTAATGAAATTTAGAGTAATATGCAAGGTACCATATTTCCCCTTCATTCCAAAATTCCATTTTTTTGACAAAGTTGTTTCCTTTTTCCTCTTTCTTTCTGCCTTTTTTCCCCCTGATTTTCTTAATTTCTGATTTTGGATGCTTGAGAGCTGTTGGTCAAAGTGTGGGAAGGTGAGAAAAAAATCAAGCCCACCTAATTAATTTGGCTTCTATGTATGTTCTTCACCTACATTTAGTTAGTATTTTAACTCGTTATTAATATATAATAATACATACCACTACCTATTAACCACTTCATAATTGGTGTCCCATTTTAAGTAGGTGAAATAATTCCCTTATCTTTTTCATTCTTTACCTACCAAGCTTGCCACCTACACATTGATTATTGGTTGAACTATAAATCTATGTATTATAGTGCAGCTGAATTGTGTATCATATACACGTTTATGAATTATACTCACATATCAATAACAAGTATGAATCGTTAATTATCAATAAAACATAGTATAATCTCAAGTTAATGATTATTAATGAATTTATCTAAAGTAGGTTCAATATACTGATTCTTCGGATGCTTGTCCTCACATTAAACTCTAGTAGGGTGAGATCTCAATGAAAAAAAAAGGAAGATGGGTTGGTGCAGGCGTGCAGCAATCAATCTAATTCAGAGATTATATAGCTTTATATACAAATAATAAACAATAATAGAGTCTACCTTTAATGATTTGCAGTTTCCTTCTATTTGAGTGAGACGCTTCCTCAGCCTCTCGTTATTTGTTTCTTTGGGTGGGGAAAACGGGTTTGCGGTCCAACAGAACAAATAAATTGCATGCCTATCCCATGTGGGGGTAATTACGTACTACACTTATTATTCTTGACAAAAAAGGGGAAAAATCTCACTTATGCCCTAAAGATTAGAAAAAATATCAGAAAAGTTTTATTGTAGATTCTTCTATCAAAAAAGTCTCTAGTTATCTTATTGATATGGATAGGCTTGTCAATGACTATTTTATAACTTGTTAATATAGTTATATACATTTGTCAACGGAATCTGTTTTAGGTAATATAAATGAACTTGTCAATGACCATTTTATGACTTGTCAATATAGTGACAGACACTTGTCAATAGGAGTTGATTTAGTTAACATAGATATATTTGTCGATTATCATTTTATAATTTGTCAATATAGTCATATATACTTGTCAACGAAAGCTATTTTAGTTAACATATATGAGTTTGTCAATTGCCGCTATTTAACTTGTCAATAAAATAAGTTTACATTTGGAATCTATATTACTAAGTTCCCTAGAGATTTTTTTTGATAAAAGAATCTACAACATAACTTTTTTTATAGTATATTTTTTTGTTCTTAGGACTTGAACGAAATTTTCTCAAAAAATCGTACTAGGTAGTATATTACACAATTCACAGTATTTTTTTTTTTAAAAAATTTTTTTACTATCGTTATTTTTTGTTAAGAAAGTTGTAAATGAAATCTATATTTTTGTGATCCTAAACTAGGTGGGTTCGAGAAAATATGAGACCCCCTTCCCACCCCGATAGCTATATTATTAAGGTTATTAAATCTAAGTCGGCCATTAAACTAGTTTAAGTAGTGGGTTAAGTATCAGTAGGTCAGATCAGAGTTAAACCATAACTAATTTGGGGTCAAATTGATGAAAAAGTGAACTTGAATGATAATATTGTTTGAAATAGTTTTGAAATTTGAGAATTTTCAAGAATCAAATGATAGTATTTTTAAATAATTCTTTTTGCATTAGAAAGTAGACATCTCAAGGAACAGATTTCCTCACAATCCTTTCTCTCTTTTTCTTCTTAGAATCCAATTCCACCCTTTGATTAAAAAGTAGATGATTCAGATTTAATATTTTCTAAAACTATTATTAAAGTGTTTTATCAATTAATTTTTTTATTAATTTATTTTGTATTACAATTATCAATGGTGTAGATAAGATTTTAACAATTTAAATTCATTTATGAAATCTGGAACATCTATTTGTTTCAATCTAATGGTGGAAATGAGATTCTAAGGTAAAAAAAAGGAGAAAATGGATTCTGAGAGAACCCAAACCCGACATCTTAAGTTTTCCATATAGTCTTAATTTATAATTTTTGAAAATATGTAGAAGTAGATATAAATTTTTGAAATAAGGAAATTCTAAATAAACAATGAATCGGTCAAACCAGACTAGTTAAATGACTAGTTTATGGGTTTCATGGTTGAACCGGTTGGTTCGGTCTGATTTTAATAATATAATATTACTATGTTAACTTTTTATTTCAATGAGTTTTTCTATTGGGAAAATTGCCCATAAAGACTTTTTGGGCAAATTAATTGCCAAATACTACCTCAGAAGATTTGTTGTACTTAACGGAAGATATCTTACACAAAAGAAAAGATATTTTGTATAAAATGGAAGATCGTTTGCACGTTCATAGGGAAAATGTTTGAACACATAGAAGATTGTTTGTATACAATGGAAGATTTTTTATACATACGGAAGATTATTTGCACGTCATGTAGCATTTGACAATTAATTTACCCAAAAGATATTTATGAGTCATTTTCCCTTTTTTATTCACATGAATAAATTAGATGCTGCACAATCTATGCAGCGAACCAATCTAGTGAGATCGCCTTATTGTTGTGTTGTTAAAATATATCTTTTATAAATAGAATTTACAATCCTTAGTTTATTATTTTACTGATATTTGTTACTTAGATAAGTTTGGATAAATTGAATCTTCAAAGCTTATAAAAATGCATGTAAATTTTTACTGTTAAAAACATACTGCTTATAAATTACTTCATATTTGTTGGGACTGCTCGTTACCTAACGAATCAACCTCTCTTAAATCTAATGTCTTTCAGAGAAAGATTTATTTAAAAAAAAAAAAAGACCAAAAATGCATTATATTCTTCATAATGGTAGGGCTTTTATATTAAAATGGAGAGTTAATTTGAAAAAAATCATCCAATCTCTAGGCACACCTCACATTATTTTAATGGGACATGTTTACTTTTTTTTTTTTGGATAGAAATATGAGGAACTGGGAAAAAAAACAAAAAACAAAACAAAACTATCCCTTACGCCGTATCCACTAACAGTAGCCTGTGCAGCTCGTCGAAGGACTGATACGGGTTACGAAAACCTGGCAACACAGATAGTCCTGCTTTTGCGAGGTAGTCTGCTGGCTCATTAGCGTTCCTACTGATATGCTGGACACAAATACTCCAATGCCGTTGTAACAGCGACTGTGTTTCATTAATAAAGTGATACATTAATTAGCAATCATAAATTCATTTAAACTGACAATAATTATGATTTTTTGTTTGAGGGGTGGGTTGGGAGAAAGTAGTTGGTGAGACAAAAGAAGGGAGGATGAGACGAAACTTATGTTTGGAGTTTGTGAGTTGAGTGGCCCGATCATACTTTGCCGACACTTTCCCTGGCTGGGCAGCACATGACCCACTTTATCCTCCCTTTTTTCTTTTGTTCAAAACTTTATCCTCCCTTTCACATACATATTTATATGATACTGCTAACATATTGGTTTCAACTTTGACGAGTGACAATGGTGTCACTCAGAGTATTGTTCACGGGACAAGAAGCAGTTGTTGGAGAACAAATGCTGAAAGTGACAGTCGTGTATTTTTTTTTATACATAAAGGAGAAATATCTCAAGATTCAACCAACATCAGTAGGAGTGTGCTGATCCAGCTCCAAAATAGTCACTAACTCCACTGTTGGAAAATGGGGAGTTGGGATGGTTAGAGAAGATGAGGATGTTTTGATGGGGGATTCTACCCCAAAAAATATTAATCTGTCTAAATGAATTTTCTTTTTTGGAATATACGGGGCACAGGAGCTCGCCTCTTTCCTAATCTAATTAGGGAAATGTAATGATTTCATAATGTGGATTTTATGGCTATTTTTGAAACTAGATGAAGTGGAAATAAAGCAATCAAGATTGCTAGTAAATTGGGGTTTCAATTTATGCAAATTATTGATGCCGAAGGTTTTAAAGGAGGGATTTGGTGTATGTGGTCCGAAAAAGTGGGAAGAGTTGATGTATTAGTGAAGCATCCACAGTTTGTGCATATGAGGATTTGTGGGTATGATCATAGAACATGGGAATTGACTCTTATTTATGCTAGCCCAAATTTAATGCAGAGACGTATATTGTGGCAGGCGTTATTCGAGTTGAGTGACCAGATGATGTCCATACTGCCCACAATGAAAGCAAACAAGATGTAATCCCTCATACTCAATCTTCCTGTCCTCACCAAAATGGTTAAAGAAAGGCAATAAAGGTTTTTGCAAATCCAACTCCACACAAATCCTAGCAAAACCTCCTTTCTCTGAAAAAGCAGTAGTTCTATCAATTTTTAGAGTTTTTCCCACCAGTTTCCAAGCCTTCTTAAAGATTCTACACTATAAAGTTCCGCAGGTAAATCTGGAAATCGAATCCACGCTGCTATTTTCTTCTGGTGATCTGCTTTCCATGGATTAAAATTTGGTCGCCAACGTTGAACTATCAAATAATGGTCAGCAATCATCCAAGGTCCTTCCAACAGAGCGTAATCTCTATCCTCTCTTATAGAAAATGAAACAATAAAATAACCATTACTCATAGGGGTAACTTTCATCGGGCTCTTAGGATTCCACATTCTTTCCATTCTCTGCCTCATAAAACCCACTCTAAATGACTTCCCCAAAAGTTTAACAATTAGAGAATTTATATAGGGTTTACACCAAGCCTCATACTCTTCTTTAGTAAATTTCAACTTTGGATATTTCCCTCCTTTTTGCCAATTATTGCATGCTTCATCACCATATTGATCTTCCTCTTCATCCTCCACATTCTCATTCGTATTTTTACTACTTATTTTCGCGAAATAATCCTTCCAGCCATTAAAAGCATCACATGCTAACATGTTTACTTCCAAGAATCCAGAGTCTCCAAGATTCAACAATTTATCCCGGTATGTGAATTAGGTCCCTGGATTCTGGTTTCCATACCCGCCATCCTTTCCTTCCTTCCTTAATCCCGAATTCTCAGCCTTACTACTAAAAATCAGAGATTTCCCCCCACTTCCATTTTGATTCCAAACACCCCTACTTTCATTCACCTTCCCTCCGCCACTCGCCCCACTCTCTCTTTCACCGTTCTTCCTCATCAAAGGTTCAAACTCTTACAACTCCACAAGCAGACAATCAAATTCGAAAGAACAGCTATGAAATAGAGAGAAAAAAGAGAAAACTGACCGAAAATGATAGGCAAAATCAGAGCTGGAAACAGAAATCAGAATTGACGTTAAACTTCTTCGACCACCACACAATATCTGGCGAGGACGACAAGAACGCACAGATCACTACACCCAACCACGGATCTCCCCAACAAACGGCAACACCAACAGATCGCGACAACAAAAGACGAAGAACGCACAGATCATATAAGCACGACGTCGCAGCCACCAAGCCCCGACGGACTCCGACCAGAAATCAGAAATCAGAACTGGCGATCCGTTCCAGCAATGGACTTCACAGCAGAAACAGAAATCAAAAATCAGAAATCAGAACCAGACACGGTGATCCGTTCCAGCAATGAAGCGGATAACCAGCACCGGAACAGCACCGTCGGCAGTGACCGTTGCAGACGCAACGGTCGACTTTCTCTCTCAGACTTTCGTAAAGCACGCTCTCAACTCAGGCTCTTTCCTGAAGTCTTTAACCTTATCTATATAACAGTGGTGTATTTTATTCAAGCTATTTGTAGGAAAAAACGCATGCGTTCTTATTTTCTTAAAATATCCGTCTTAATAATTATTTGCATTTGAAGTATTACCGATGAAAATTTCCTTATTATGTGCACTTAATATGTGAAGACAAACCATACAAAGCCCAAGTTATTAGAACTATAAGCCCATATGAGATTTAGCCCACATAGATTATTCTTTCCTGTAGATATTTATTATTCATTGTAGTACACATGACAGCTGTCCAGTAATTATACAATTCTAGGGTTTGCAACCCTACTATAAATATCAATGAAATACACCGGCTCCATACGCCACTATTATATATTTCTACTGTTCTATATAATTTCTCTTGGTATCAGAGACATAAAAGGCCAATAGCCATGGCAGATAAGACTCCTACTACTGCTGTTTCCTCTCATGCAACATCTATACCTACCTCTGGAAATGGGTCTAAGTCATCAGCCCTTTTGTCCGCTGCAGCTTTACCTAAAGGGTCATCTAGTAATGGAATCAATCAAGTTTGCTCCATCAAATTGGATTGAACTAACTATATGATATGGCAGCTTCATGTGCTACCCATAATCAAAGGGCACAAGCTGGAAGGATTTCTCTATGGAACAAAACCATGTCCTTCACAGTTCATCACCGAAAATGACAAGGCAATACTTAATCCAGCATTTGAAGATTGGGTTGCTGCAGATCAACTAGTATTTGGTTGGCTTTTGAACACAATGACATCTGAAGTGTCTTCTCAAATGGTTTCTGTGTCTACAGCTGCTGGACTTTGGGAGGCAACTCGTCAAGTCGCTGGTGCACAAACAAAATCCAGAGTGTTAATGCTGAAATCAGATTTTCAACGTACCAGAAAAGGAAACATGAGAATGGCTGAATATCTCTCTAAGATGAAAAACTTTTCTGAGCAATTAACTCTTGCTGGCTGTTCTGTTTCTCTACCTGATCTGTTCATTCAGGTGCTTACAGGTCTAGATGCTGATTACAATCCTATTGTTGTGCAACTCAGTAAAGAAGTTGATGAGCTGAGCTGGATTGAGTTTCAGTCCTCATTACTCACCTATGAAAATCGCATGGATCAGTTGAACCAATTTTCTCAGTTGTCTATTAACACCAATTTTGTCAATTATGTTAGAGCTGAGCATTCTTACCCACGTAATAACTGGCATGGCAATCGAGGATCTCGTGGCTATCGTGGAAGAGGTCGACGAAATCAATGGAGAGGTGCTGGTCGTAACAAGGATAATGATGATGAAGTTCCTCAATGTCAACTGTGTGATCGTTTGGGACACTCTGTTGAAACTTGTTTTCACATATTTGACAAAACATTTGTCAAATCTAGCAAGAAGAAAGGCTCTTTCGGTGCATCAGGCTCAAACAACAGATCTGGTTTTGCTTACTGGGCCTCACCTGAATGTGTGAATGATGATTCTTGGTACCTGGACAGTGGAGCAACAAGTCATGTCACCAATGATCTCAATCAAATTGACAATCCAACGAATCCTAAGGGTAAGATGAATATTATAGTTGGAAATGGTAATAGAATCAAAGTTGAAAAAATAGGATCATCTACAATATCTAACATTCCTGATAAAACAGTTCAGTTGAACAGCATTCTCTATTCTCCTGGAATTCAAAAGAACTTGCTGAGTGTTTACAGGGTAGCTAATGACAATAATGCAGATGTTGTGTTTAATAAACATGGATTTTTTGTGAAGGAACAGGAAACGGGGGAGACAATGTTGCAAGGGACACCAACTAAAGGAGGCATGTTTAGAGTTTTAAAGGTTAAAGAAGGTGGCAGTAGTGACAGTAGAAATGCAGACTTAGTTTTTGCTTCTCAAGAAGCTGTTAATTCAGCATCTACAATTTCTAACGTTGATAGAGTTTTGTTACATTGTAGACTTGGACATCCTAGTGATAGGGTGTTAAATCAAATCATTAGTGATTGTAATCTGAAAGTTAGTATGAATGAAGCCATCTTCTGTGAATCTTGCAAGTATGGAAAGTCTTGTTCTCTTCCATTTAAAGCATCTAACTCGCATGCCTCTAAACCACTTGAGCTAATTCATACAGACCTATGGGGTCCTTCTCCTATAGCTTCTGTTAATGGATTTCGATATTATATATTGTTTCTTGATGATTTTAGTCATTTCTCATGGATTTTTCCCTTAAAAACGAAAGATGAAGCATTAAGTATGTTTATTCAGTTTAAAACCTTTGCTGAAAATCAGTTTGATAGCAAGATAAAGGTTGTTCAAAGTGATTGGGAAGGAGAATATAGAAGTTTTTCAAAGGTTTTACAAGAAGCAGGGATTCATTTCAGGCATTCATGTCCTTATACATCCTCTCAAAATGGCAGAGCTGAGAGAAAACACAGACACATAGTTGAAATGGGGTTAACTTTATTAGCTCAAGCCAAAATGCCTCTTCACTATTGGTGGGAGGCATTTCACACATCTGCAGCATTGATTAATCAACTACCATCTCCTGTTCTAGGTGGTTCGTCACCATACTTTAAGTTATTTCATAAACATCCAGATTATGAAAGGCTTAAGGTGTTTGGTTCAGCTTATTATCCATGTCTAAGACCATACAATCAGCACAAACTTCAGTTTCGAACTACAAAGTGTGTGTTTTTGGGATACAGTAATTCTCACAAGGGCTATAAATGCCTAAGTCCAACAGGAAAAATATATATGTCTAGACATGTTGTTTTTAATGAGATGGAACTTCCTTTTGCTACAGGATTTATAAACAAAAATAGACCACATGGCACATTTAAGGGCAACCAAGCATAGTGGGTATCATCATTGCTACCCAAGTGCTCTTGTTTATACTCTTCTTTTTCATTGTTGTCCGTCAGAGAGAACAGTCGCTGGCTTTTGCTCACATCCCCACTGAAATGTCTTCTCCCAGTAAACATGACGCCGGCGAATACAATAGAATGGTCGAAATTAAAATATCACCCTTTCCCATCACTCTATTGCCATGCCTTATGAACAGAACCCCATATTTACTATTGAAAACTAATGTAAGAAAAGTAAACTTAAGATTCACTACATTACAAGAGTTCACCAAGTAACCGCACTGGCTTGTAATTACATAATATAAAGCACTTATAACAACCGAGTAACACATCACCGTTATCACTAGCAATGTATCAACATAATATATAAACAAACCATTCAATATAAAATTTATTATTAAATAAGAATTACACTGTAACTTGTGAAAATTCATTTTTCAATGTCCAACTACGAAGAATCCAACCTATTATTAGTAATTAGTAATTAAATAATTAATTTTTAATTCATTTCATGGAACTAATGAATGACTCACATTATTTATATTTATAATTTATGAATCATGCAACTTATAATTACTTTTATGTATATTGATATTGACTATTGAAAACTTAGAATTGGAAATCAAAACTTTTTTTTTTTGGTACCCTTCTATTGTTTTTAAGGGGGGGTCCATCATCCCTCAGCCCTACAAGGTTTGGGCCCAATAATTTGAGGGACCATTTTCCGAGTATTATTGGGCATGGTGACATCTGATTCACCCCAATGTTGATGCGGAGGACATGAGATGAGCCTCAGGTAAAGACGAAAGACTGGTTTGCGGCAAACAAAGGAATTTCTCATTTTAATAAAAATGACACGGCACCATAGCAACTTGAAAAATCCAAAATTGAAAAGCCTATGCACAAGAATGGCAAGATAGCATGGAAAACATGATCCAAACGTTCGAGAGAAATAACAAATAAAGCCAATGAGGAACAAACATATAGGCAATGCATCAGTACTCTCAGACATTCTACCCAAACCCGCGCTACAATTAGAACTTCTATTGCGCCAACCTCATTTCTCCGAACCACCTTCACTCACCAGCTTCCCTCAAACCACTAATTACATTCTTCAGGTACAAGTAGAATAGAAATATCTAGGCATCATATTGCGCAGTGCAATAAGTAGGAGATATCGGCCAAGCACTTTATTTAGCTACCCTTCACATAGGCTCACCCATTTCCTCCTCCTCATCTTCATACTCGCCTTCGTCCTCTGCAGTGGCATCCTGATACTGCTGATATTCGGACACGAGGTCATTCATGTTGCTCTCTGCTTCTGTGAATTCCATTTCATCCATACCTTCCCCAGTGTACCAGTGCAAGAAAGCCTTCCTCCTAAACATGGCAGTAAATTGTTCGCTCACCCTCCTGAACATTTCCTGAATGGAAGTTGAGTTCCCAATAAAGGTGGATGCCATAGAGAGTCCCCTAGGTGGGATGTCGCACACACTTGACTTCACATTGTTCGGGATCCACTCTACAAAGTAGGAAGAATTCTTGTTTTGAACATTGATCATTTGCTCATCCACTTCTTTGGTGCTCATCTTTCCCCTGAACATGGCTGATGCTGTAAGGTAGCGTCCGTGCCTGGGATCAGCAGCACACATCATGTTTTTGGCATCCCACATTTGCTGAGTTAGCTCTGGAACTGTCAATGCGCGGTACTGCTGAGAACCACGGGAGGTCAGGGGAGCAAAGCCAACCATGAAGAAATGAAGACGTGGGAAGGGGATGAGATTCACTGCGAGTTTCCGGAGGTCAGAATTGAGTTGACCAGGGAATCGTAGACAGCAAGTGACCCCACTCATGGTTGCTGAGATCAGGTGGTTCAAGTCACCAACTGCCACAAACCATTACACATTTTCAGCCATTATAGTCCAAAAAAGAAAAAAACTATAAACAGATGACCCAACTATAGAATTATCAATTATGACATTCAGAACTAAAATAGTACGGCGCCGCAATCATTAGAACAAAAACAAAAAAGTACATAAATTAGATATTATTGAAGCCATAACAGCTAGATCGACTGATTCTGGATTATAATCCAGAAAATTAAATTTCTAAATCACAATCTGGAACATAATTTTTCATTTATGTATGAACATAACACCCTCTGAATAACTCATGTACTCATCCTTTTCCATGACCAGCATATATCACAAAATGAAGAAATCGCACTTGACATTGTCTAAGACTGCTTGGCATCTACATCAGAAAGACCACAAGGCATGTTTGACATAAAATTGTAAATATAACTAGCCACAAATATTAATTGACGCTGAGTGACTTGCATCCTACCAAATTAGCAGCTTACTACCTTTCCGATCAATAGAAGAAAAATATAAGGAATTAAGGATCCCTCGACTATAATACATAATTTAAGGAGATAAATACAAGACAGAATACATATATTAAAACAATGCTGCATTGATATGGCATACTCACAGCTGGGGGTTGTCAATTTAAGAGTCCTAAAGCAAATATCATATAAAGCTTCATTATCCAGCACCATGCACTCATCTGCGTTTTCAACCAGCTGATGAACTGAAAGAGTGGCATTGTAAGGCTCAACAACTGTATCTGACACCTTAGGTGAAGGAAACACGGAGAAGGTGAGCATCATTCTATCAGGGTATTCCTCCCGGATCTTAGAAATCAGCAGGGTACCCATCCCAGAGCCAGTCCCTCCACCCAGCGAGTGGCACACTTGAAATCCTGCAACAGGGGATAAACCCTGTTAAATAATCCTCTAAAATTTTGCAAAGCTGCACTGCAAGGACTTCCTAAATAGTAAATAATTTAAATTTATAATAATTGCTTAAAAACTCTTATTTTACTGTCAAAATTAAGCATTCCAACCACTGGAACGTGAACAAACAAGGCTATAAAACTGAGAATTCAATCATTGTCCGTGAATGAAAAACAAAGAATCACTCCATATTCTTGTCCTTCTCAAGAATCAGCTTGAACAATCCATTGTTATAGTGCATCGGGGACATTCAAAGTTCTCATTAATAATGACTAGTGGAGAGGAAAGTACGATACCGGCTCCAGAAATTTGACGCATACTCTCATTTTCAATTGACTTAATTAGAAATTTAGCATTTTTAACTATTAGAAATCATTATTCTAGTTATACCCTAAAATAAAAGAAATCATTACTCTAGAAGATGCAATGGCCACTTATCCGAAGTTGAAGTAACTAATCTGCACCGACATCAACAAGTTTTATACAAATGATACCTTGAAGGCAATCACAGTTCTCAGCCTCCTTCCTCACAACATCAAGAACTGCATCTATTAGCTCTGCACCCTCTGTGTAATGCCCCTTTGCCCAGTTGTTTCCAGCACCAGATTGGCCAAAAACAAAGTTATCAGGGCGAAAGATCTGGCCATATGGACCAGTGCGTACACTGTCCATAGTACCAGGCTCCAGATCCATAAGCACTGCACGGGGAACAAACCTTCCGCAAGAAGCTTCGTTATAGTAGACATTCACGCGCTCCAGCTGCAGATCTGTATGTCCAATGTACCTTCCAGTTGGATCTATGCCATGCTCCTCGCAAACAACCTCCCAGAATTTGGAACCAATCTGGTTACCGCACTGTCCACCCTGAACGTGAAGGATCTCTCTCATTTTGCCTGTAATCAAATGAAAGACTCAAACATTAACTTCATCAACAACGTCAGAATTATGAAATATACAACAGTCATCAACACTACACTCCGACGAGCCCAAAATTGTGATCATAAAATAATTTGATAGATCTCAAATGGTCTAAACAGGATGTCTGAACAGAAAAGAATAAGATCGAGATACAATAAAACAAACAAAATTCACTGAAACAGAAGGAGTCACTATACTGCTTCGATTTCAGTTTTAGAGTGGACGACGAGTTTACAACGAAGATAAATAGGACAATATCACAGTCTGCACGAACTTGTATCATAAACAAGGCAAGCAACGTAGCAAATTCTACGGAGACACAGAAAATCGGGAAATGATCTGATGCTATATCCGAATCAGACATGGAATTATGGAGCAAAAATGAGAAAAGCATAGCATCCATGGAGAGAATAGCATAATTTCAAGCGAATCACTACTACAAAAGGAAGAAACACTGAAATGAAGCGATTACTCGCCTAAAAGAACGAATACAATGTTTAGAGCAGATGAGATAAATGCAATGGAAAAGATTCGTTGTAGAGAGATAAATACCTGGATTTGTAAGGAACAGATCGATCGAATGGCAAGTGCTGGAGAGTGGCAGGAAGGGATGCAATGAGAGATATCGAGCTAGTACCCTAGTAAGATTTATATAGCAAGTGCTGGAGAGTGGCAGGAAGGGATGCGATGAGAGATATCGAGCTAGTACCCTAGTAAGATTTATATACTGCAGAGTGCAGAGTGCAGAGTGAGAGGGAGGGAGTGAACGTGACCGGTTCTACAGTGCCTGTAGTTTTAGTTTCCCTCCCTTTTTAAGCCAGTGATCGAACACCGTCCGATGGAACATACGAACGGTGGAGATGGAGATCGTTTATGATGATTAGATTTAAATGTGATCATGAGGACGAAAATGCCCTTATGGTAAAAGACTGGATGGTCCTTGACTTTAAGTCAATGCCAAGATTAAGAATTTTCAGGGCAAAGAATGTTTGGACACCTCATGACCGGTGTCAGGAATAGTAAATTCACCCTTGAACCCTTCCTCTGCTCTCTGTTTTTTTTTTAATTTTATTTAAAAAATAAGATGAAAAGATAATTAATTAGAGCAATTGATAGTGCAATTATTTGGTGTGTTTTGGACATAATAACGTATTATTGAGAATAATAAAAAGGGGGGTTGTGTGTGTGGGAGGCAGTAGCAAGTGGACAAAGTCATGATTATTAAGCCGTGGAATGAAAATGAGTGGTAGTATAAAATTAGAATAATGTGGAGAGGAGTCGGTAGCATGGCTTTTAGACAGAGCGAGAAGTATCACCTTAAAGTTGCCTTTTTTTTTTTTTAAAGGTGGGTACCTAATCTAGCTGTGCAAAACAAGGGACCTATTATCAGCATGAAAATTGTCACCTACTGTTAAATTCCAGAAAATAAAACAATTAAAAGTAATTATATATATTATACATATTTTTTCCTCTTATATGCTCCTATGATTCTAATTTTTTCCTCTTATATGCTCCTATGATTCTATTAACTGGTCACTTGAAAATTAGTATTTTGCAAAAAGTATAAATATTTCAATTTCAATTTCAGAGGCCAACTAGTCCCTGCATTGGAAACTACTTAAGAGTAACCATTGGGTGTTGACTTTTAGTTTCTAAAACAATATTTTTCCCAAAAAAAAAAACACATAGGATGCGTGAAGCCAAATTTTTGTCATAGGTCTAGTGTCCCCATCATGAATTATGTTCCGATGGCCCGGTTCATTTAAACTCCGTCATCCCTTTGGTTGTTGGTTTCATTGAAATGCTGCGTTTTTGTGTCGGGGTTCTGAGAATTAACGTCCCACATCACGAGCGTTTCTGGTTGTTTGACTGATATTAATTGATTATATGTCCGGCCAAATAAAAAATACTATATGATATGCTTAGCACTAATCATAATATTATTGAGTTAGATTCTTGATCCCTTGTCTTGGTTATCATATAATTTCGGGCAATCGCACTCCATGCGCCTATAGGCCGTAACATCCGGGTGCTCCGTCAGTCCGTCTCAAACAAGCCCGAGAAAACGCCCACAATAATTGACCTGTGCGATATCAAGGTAATTAAATCTGTTTGATCAGGGTACTGGGTCAAATGTCAGTAGGTCAGACCGAAGTTAAACTAAATCGAAACCAAATCGATGAGAAATGAAATATTTTAGGTTTATAGTATGAAATGTTAAAGGAAAATTTTAAAAAAAAAAAAAGATTTAAAAATAACAATTAAAAATTTGACCCAAACCGGTTTAGTACCCAGGTCACCGGTTTCCGGACAGATTCGGCCGGTCCGGTCTGGATCAGATAACCTAGTGTGATATACATTTTCCTTCCCCCTTTCAATAATAAGTTACTTTAAATTTCTTTCTTACTTGAGAATTGTGTTTCATGTGCCTCTCTAGTGTGATCGTTGCGTATTTTATGATTTTATCTTGCACTCTGACCGTATATATGAACTAGAAAAATGCATAATGTAGGAAGTAAAATCCGGCTAAAAAAACTTGTCTGGCAAATCTCAATCTACCTACAATAACACCATTTTATACTTTGCAATCCTAACTTTCTTCCTTCACCTCAAGTTGATGGCGTAAATTTAAATATATACATCGATATTATAATAGTAATATTTAAATTCGCATCCTCCAACAATTATCGTGGGCACCACTTACAGGGTAAACATAATACTAGTAGAGATTGGAAGGAGGGCTAGGAATTAAGAACTTACGGAAGCAAAATAAAGATTTTATCATGAAACTTTGATGGGGTCTCACTTGCAATAGAGAGGCTTTGTGGGTGAGAGTTCTTCGAGATAAATATAAATGTGGTGATATGGAGATACCCGATGTTAAAAAACTAAGGGGGTCGTCTCTAACATGGAGAGGTATCACCCACATTTTGGAGAAGTTTCGAAATGGTATCAGTATAAAGGTTGGGAATGGTCAATCTTCATCTTTTTGGCTTGACAAATTGATTTGAAATGAACAATCATCTCATTGATATTATTCTTGAATATGAACATCTCATTGATTGGTCTCAGAGTGTAACAAAGTATGCCCAACAAGGAGGTGTGTGTGATCGAAGAAAGATGTAGTATTGGTTTCCTCCCCATGTGGTCAATCATATTGTGCGAGTAAGGGTGGAAATAGGCCAGGCCAGGCTTTTACCTTAATAGGCCTGGCCTGTTAAGACACAAACTGGCTTGAGTCTGGCCCGTGGCCTGTTAAAGGCCAACTTTTAGGCCTGGACCTGGCCTATTCACAGGCCTGGCCTGGCTTGAATTTTTAAAATTTTTTAAGCAAACCGACAGGCCTATAGGCCACACTGCAAAACAGGCTAACAGGCCATAGGCCGAAAACAGGCCTCTTTAACAGGCCTCATTAAACAGGCCAAAAACAGGCTAAAACTTACAGGCTCATGCGAAATTATCTTTTAACCCTTATTTGATTTTTTTAAAAAAAATATTTTTACAGGCTTAGACCGGCCTAACAGGCCTGTCAATAGACCTTGGCCTGGCCTATTAAGCAAAACAGGCTTTTGTTTTGGCCTTGGCCTGGCCTTTTAGCCTGACAGGCCAGACCTGAATAGGCCAATCACAAGTCAGGCTACAGGCCCCTGATAGGCCGCCTAGCATATTTCCACCCTTATGTGCGAGTGCATCCCCTTTATAAGGAGAGCAAAGAGGATAAAATCATTTGGAAGCCATCCACTAATGGTTGTGTCTCTGTAAAGCATATTGTTTTCTTGTTTCAGGTACACGATGAGATGAGGATAACATATGGAAGATCCTATGGAGATAGCCTGTCATAGAGAAAATCAAAGTCTTCATGTAGTTAGCTGCTTGTGGAAGAACTCATACATCGAAGCTGAGAATGCGGAGAGGATTGGAGACGTTTGATGTGTGCCCTTTCAGATGCGATAAGGAAGAAGACCTAATGCATATGATATGAGATTGCTTAAATGTCAAGGAATGTTGGAAAGTAGTGGTAAAATAGGAAAAACGGAACGTGTTCTTTTCTTTACAGGAAGCAAAGTGGATCAAGTGGAATATGACTTATGAGATTGACAATGATTTTACAATGAAGGTCCCGTGGTCGAACTTGTTCGGCTACATTTGTTGGGATGCATGGGTGTCACCATGCAACATACTTTTTGATATTGAGTTGACCACAGTAGGCCTCAATGCTCATTACAGTTTATTCAAAACATGATCGGATAAGGATATTCATAGAATAGGAGCTACAACGAACAAAATCGAACTTCCACAAGGGAACTAATTTCAACAGGAAGGGGATTTCATCAAGCTCGAAGTTGATGGATCAGTGTTGGAAGATGGGAGGAGTGGGTGCGGAAGCTACTTTCGAGAAATAAATGATAGATGGCTTGGTGGCTTTAGCTGCAAACTAGTAAATGTTCAGTCTGTTTTTATGGAAATTCTTGGATGTATTAAGGGCCTTGAATTGTGTTGGTTTAAAGGGTATAGAGAGATTTATTTAATCTTTGATTGAATAGAGGCTATAAACTATATGTTGAGAGGTTGTGATAATGATCATTCTTTTAAGGATATTAAAGATGATATTAGGATGATTCTTTATAGAGACTGGTAAGGTATGTATAATCACTCATAGCTACAGATAAGACATAACCACTACTGATCAATTAGTTAGGTATTTTGATAGTTTGGATGAGGTCTTTTATTTTCTTGATCAAATTCTTCATTTTATTTGAAAGGCGGATATTGATAAAGGTTAGATTTTTTTTTTTTTCTAGAAATGGATGTAATATCTCTATTAAGATAATGTTTTGAGGACTTGTTCAAAAAAGAGACTGGAAGGAGACCCTGCGTTTGAAGGATATAAAAGTAAATTGAAAGTGATTGGGGGAACATGACTGAGGACGAAATGGTAAATAGGAAGAGGAAGATACTTTGGATTTGGCAATTTCTGGAATGAATCAGGGGAACATGGAGGAGCCGTGATGGAAGAAGGGAGCGTGAGAACAACGGTCGACGGCGTTGGCCCCAAAAGGAAACGCGGGTAGAAGGCGCGTGGGGGTAACGGTTTCAAGAATGACGGAGAAAAGAGACAAGAGGAGTAATGAGAATGTGGAAGTCGAACAGAGCACATGAGATATGGTGCATGAACATGTGACCTGCAACGCTGCCAGCCAATATCCATCTAGCAGAGAAACTTGTGTACTTTTCACTTCAAAAATAAAAAAATAAACATAAAATTACTAGCTCCCTATCGTCGCTAATAATTATATATAGGATTTGATCATCAGATTATTTATAAACTATTTTTTATATAAATTAAGATAAATCTCTTTTTACATACTTACATCGTATCACGATTAAAAAATTATTTTTAAATATTTTAATCATTCCTTCAAACAAACACTATTTCCTTATCTTTAGTAACATCACACACAAAAGTAAGACTTCAGTCTTCAAACCTTAATTTTGTTGTCATAATTCACACCATCACTCACAATCCCACACTTAAAAAACATATTCCTATAATATTTATAAAATACAGGTTCATATAATATTTTTATAGTGCTTTAAAAAAAATTATGGTAATCTGAATATACATTAATTCTTTCATTTGTTTTGGTATCGATCTTTTCAATCGTAGAAAAAATTATTAAATTAACCTAACTATCGATTATGATTGCAGAAATTATGCATTTCTATGTAAAAACACAATTTTGTTAAATTTACACTCTACTATGGGGAAATAACAATTTATTGATGCTATATAAAGATCACGGTACAAGTGTTGCAACTTTTTGAACACGTTAAATTATTTATATCAAATTATCAAATACTAGGACTCGATAAAAAAAAAAATTATCAAATACTAGTAGGACTCGCACATGTATTTCTCTACACACGTCTAACAGGTGCATGAGATCCAACAGTGAAAAGCGTACGGCTTGGCACATGAAGCCCGAGCAATGATAGGTCCCGCCGTCTAATTACGAAGGGCTAGCTACGCGTATAAAGGATCAGTAAACTAGCGGTGTTACGTTTTATTGCATTCGAATTGGATTATTCATAAATTATAAATGATATATTCTGGGCAAAAATAAAAAAATTATAAATAATGTAGTGACTTATTTTGATCACGCGTCTAAATAAAACCATCATCTTAGTTTAGATGATATAAGGTGTGTTCGGATTAGCTTTTGGAGAATAGCTTCTAGAGAAAAAGTGGAGAATAGCTTATGGAGAATAGATTTTGAGGAGAATAGATTATAGAAAACAAGTGATTTTGATAAAATAAGAGTGTTTGTGTATTGTGGTTTATTTTTCATAGTATGGGACCCACACAATGAAAAAAGACCAATGAGATTATGAGAGAGAGTGTGTGGGCCCACATAAAAAAAGGACCAATAAAAGAGGAAGATAAGACCCACATAAGAGAAAAAATAGAAAAGAATAATTTTTCCCAAAACCTAAGTTTTGAGATGGGATCAAAACCTAGGTTTGAAATAATTTTTCGTCAACCAAACATATGTTTTGATTCAATTGCCGAATCCACACCTAGTGTTTTAGATAATACATTGAAAAAAATCTAAAATAAACTCAATACTACAAATGTAATGTTAATTAAAACGATGAAAAACTGACAATGAAGTACAAAAAGTGCTTTAAATTGGAATATAGATGGCCCGGACATAAATATTATATTTCAACTTGGAGTGATAGATACCATCCCAATAGTATTCCCAGTAGAATTGAACACATGATCTTTCACTTATATAAGAGAGTGTTTTGCCACCGGATCATGAGGTCATTAACATGCATAGTGATATTATTTATGAAGAGACCTCAAATTTGTCACATTTTAATTTATATATCTGGCATAAAAACTATAAAGTTAATATATAAGCTAGAGTGGAAGCAGTGCACGGAGTCGGAGATCTGAGGGGGCTGGGGTCAGTGTCAAATTAAACCAGCTTTTGGATGCTGGGTCCATATGGTGTGGCGTGATGTTGATGCTTGCTTGAAATGCAGTTTAAGTATCATGGTGTATCCAAGATTCAACGACTCATTAATTTCATTTCTCATATCAGATCGCCTCCATTATCATAATAATATATTGCCTGCTTTTTTTAATGTTTTCTCGAAACACTAGTCTCGACTCTCAAGGGCGGTTTTGATTATCCCTATTCATGCAGTGTAATTGCCCATGACAGTGTCTCTTCACCTAATTCCTAACCCCTCCCTCCATGAATTTTTTTGTTGACACTCTAATCGCATTTTTAAAATAATATGTGACGATGATTACAGCACCTAATGGTTGTTTCCAAAGTTTCTTGCTCAATTTTTAATTACAATTTTGTATACATTGCCGGAAGAAGCATCCGTGGGAGGACAGCATAAATAAAACACGACGAAAGAAAAAAAAAAGGATCAAGGACAACTAAATCCATTGTTTTTTTTTTTTGCTCAAAAAATTCATTGTTATTCGTGGCCATGTTTGACCAGTTGGTTCGAAAGCATGGTATCCGAGGAATTATAATATTGTTTATCTCAAATGCACATTAGACACATACTCCACCCAGTACACATTATAAGTGCCTTCCATTTACTTCAACATGGATTAGGAAAAGTAGTTTGTATCATATAAATGATAAAACATCATCACTACTTTCTCATATTATCCTCCAAATAAAATCAACATATCTTAATTATCTATATATAACATCTCTCTTATTATACACCCTCTCTTGCAATTAATAAGGGTATTTGTGGAAAATAAGTATTTAATCCTGTTCATGGTGTCTTGTATTAGAACCACGAAAACCTCCTAAAAGGGATATTGTTCTCATTGGTGAAAGAATCGGCTGGGCTCTGCTTTATATGGACCGGGGTTTAGTAATTGGTTTCACCGTCTTATTGCACTTTAGATTTTTTTGTTAAGAAAAGGCTGTTCACTTAACTCAACATCCCAATGAGCTCAGCCCAACACGCCCAGATTGGGTCAGGTTTGGGTTTGCAAAACCAAACATGCAACAATGTTAGTCAGGAGACGGCTCTCTCTCTCTCTCTCTCTCTCGCTGGGAGGGTAGTCGATGACATGATATCTGCATATAATAATATCTGGGCTTAGTGGGCTGGCATTGGTTGGATTAATTTGTAATCAGTATTTTAATTTTAGATGTTTGATGTGATTGAATAATGTAATTATACTACAACTTAAAGTGTCTTACAAAAGAAAATAATACAAGTTAAAAGTGAGATCCGAATAAAATTGAAGCATATATACTCATGAGGGTTGCATGGGAGATGTGAGACGACACAAATTGTGTGTTCGGGAAGATTGATGTCTGGTCCCGCCAAAATGTTAGCAGGGCATGCAGCTGGGTTATACAGCAGAATATGCCCTACCAATTCTCATACTCATCACATCTTTAGCTCTTTAGTGTGTGTTTGGAATAACTTATTTTTGGGCAATAAGTGCTTATAATTCGTGATTCACGGTATACGAGGTAAGTATGTGAGAGGAGTTTTTTCTCGGCTTGTGTAATAAGGGCTTATTTCCTGTACAAAACGCTTTCCCAAACATGCACTTAATCTAAGACAATGTTTCCCCTTTATTTCGTTTAGCTAGCGTTTAATTTGGAGATATGATTTTGATTTTTAATTTTAAATCTCACATTTAAAATATTTTGTTTGGGTGGTATAAAAAAAATACACGTTAATCAAAATGAGTTGTCCTACTCTACATATTTTGGGTAGTATTGAATGCGGATGACTGAGATGTGATATAATTAGGATAAATTAGGTATTTGAAATTCAAAAGGAAGTATAATTAAAAAAAAAACGATTTGAACCAAATCCACGTTCATAAGATTTGATGTATCAAAATAATATATCTGGTCCAAATTAAATCTAAAACTCCCCATTATCCAGACACAGCAGTACTTATTTTTATTCTGAGCAAATGAATGATGAGGGGATGTGAAGCAGAGGGGGATGGGTGAGATTGTGTACACGCTTCTACTTCACACCTCTCGTATATATGCCATTTTAATTAACTAATACTCCCTCCCTCCGGTCCTAATTATAGGACATATTTACCTAACTTTAGAGAAATTAAGAATAGTAATTAAATTAGTTAATCTTATTTATTTTCCTAAAATACCCTTATTTAATACATACAAGAAATCATGTTCTATTGATGTTGATCACTTGCCTTGAAGTATCAATTGGGGTATTTTGGGAAGAAATTAACAAAAATTAAAACTTTATCCTATAATTAGGATCAAAATCAACTTCCAAATATTATCCTATAATTAGGACCGGAGGGAGTAATACACAAACCCATTAGCTTAATAATGTGAAAGTGAAAGTAAAGCAAAATGTCAATGGTGAGCAACGTCATAAGATGGAGTGGTTGGCTGTTTTTTTTCTTTTTACAGGGAGGGCATGTATAACGGAGCTGAAAAAGGGTGCTAAAAGTCTGACCATGGCGGCTTAGTTGTATATTCAAGTAGAATCAACAATTTGTGTAGTTAGCCTATATAATTAATGCCGAATCCTCAATTATTTAATTAAGGGGTGCTTATATGATATATGTGCATGTGATGTGAGAAGGACTGCTCCTTCAAACAAAATAAACCAACGTGGATTCTTATTATTATCCATATGTGTGTGAACAAGGACTCCGTTTCTGTGCCTATCATTTGGATAGGCTATTTATTAATTCCTATGTTTTTATGTACAAAATAATTAATTTCAAAATTTCGATGAAAACGGTTTATTTTTTGTATTCATGTAATGAATAGGTCAAGAATTATATGTACAACTAATTAGTCTGGCGGAGGCCGGGATGAAACAACGAAGTCGCTTTTGCTTGTCAAAAAAGGGACAAGTACGTAATTAATTGGAGCATGAAGAACTTAATTATGATTAGGGTCAGCAAGTCTAATCAGTAAATTTTTATCTGGATTCTTCGGGGTGAAGTGAATATTGCAACATGCATGCGTCATGGTACGCGTGAAAAATGAGGTGATGACAAAAGCGACGGTAGGAGAAGTCGCACTCACACGAGTACAGGGGGGTGAGCCATAGAAGATTATTATTGTTGTTGTTGTTGTTATAGATATTTTATATTTATAAAATAAATACAAAAGGTAATATTATAAATATAATACACACAGACACGCGTAATATGAATATGACCCGGTAATGTGGGAGAAAAAAAAGAAGAAAATAGGGAGTGGGTGGGGCTGAGACTTGAAGATGGGCCCTACCATGTGGATAGGATGCTAAGGAAAGTTCCATATCCCCGGAGGGGGAGGTTTCGAAAGAAAGCCTCCATAATCCCACAATTTTTTATTTTGGTACAAATAATCGCGCAAATAAATTCAAAGACATTGGAAAGGAGCCTAATTAAAAAAGATAAAGGAGTTGGGACCTTAGCTTTAATTTTGAATTCATCCCACATCTCGTCCCTTCTATTCCTTGCTTGCCCGTGGTACCTTTTTCTTTAATCACCCACCCCCTCATTTCAAAAAAATATTTAGTATTTTTTTTCCAAGAATAAAAATAAAGCAACGCAGTCACACTGTCATGATAACAGAGCTACATCTATATAAGCAGGTTTCTTGAAATAATTTAAGTTTTGCATTCTCTGTTACTTATAAATAATCAACGTATTATTCCAAAATTCACATTCAAGATTAATTAATAATATTAATTAGTCATAAGTCGAGCATGCTTGCTTGGTGTCTCGATAAAAGTAAAATGTTTTTTTTTTTTTAATTCCAATCAATTTAAATAGACATGTAAACATGTCAATACTAAATTTAAGGCCAAGGCCAGATCTAAGTCCTCATTTAAGCATGATAGATAACTATTAGTAACGCAATAATAACAAATTGTTGAGAGCTGATTTGACCTCACAAGTTGTCTAAACACTAGACAGCATATATAAGAAATAGATATATCTTCAATGCAGCAGTGATGTAATTACTAATTCGCAACTAGTATTATGCTTTAAGTAGGTGTGCCATTATACAAGTGCCATGTGAAGTGGGTAAGAGTGAGTTCAAGAAAGGACTTTTTATAAATAAGCAGCGATGATTAATATAACAATCCATGATTTAACAGGGGCATCATTGGAAAGGAGTTGCCTTCATCGAGACGACGACGCGCCTTTCATTCTTTTATGTAGTGATTAGGATCTCTGTTCAATCTCCAATGCTGGCTGCCCACATCACTCAGCTTTAGCGAATAAACATAATATATATGGTAAGATCGTGAGAGACATATTGGCAGATATGAGAAAAAGGGTGATTCACTGTTTTAGTTCTTTAAATATATACTTATTTTAATTTTGATCTTCAAATTTTAAATCAAAGATTTTAATTTTTTAAATTTCATTCTTATCAAAATATTAATCCTTATCATTAAATAAAAATTTGAAATATTTTATCTTTTGAAGGACCAAAATCTCTTAATTAAAATTTAAGGGATCAAAATTAAAATAAAAATAAATTTAATAGACCAAAAATTATATTAAGCAAACAAACCATACCAATCATCGTCCGGTTCTATGCTGTGTCTGATTTTGATGTCAAAACGGCATGTGGGGACCCCGTCAAGCCTCTTTCATGCTTCTCTTGTTCTCTCCCTATCCTCAACCAGCACCATCATCATATTAATTCATTATTTCTCAGTGTTTATAAATTTTTTCAAAAAATCCATGTATACAGTTATACATGATATATGGACTTCAATTAACATGTCCTATTAAATATCATTAACATTCAACTTTACTCTAAACTCGTTCTTCCTTTATTAATTTATGAAGTTACCAAAGCTTTAATCTTTGGCTTCCTTGAGCAATATAATCGGGTGTGCTTAATTAAGAGGCATCATTTCGCTTTCTCCTAACTCCATCTCACACAATTGCTAACGCCGTTATCGTCAAATCCCACCTATAAACTACGGCTTTTATTGCTCTGCCTTAAACTCCTTTCACCATTTAGACAAAGCCAAGCTTTCCATTCCCACGTAACAGTGCTACATCTCCCTATTTACTTCTCACCATTAATTCAATTAAAGGCCTAAAATAAAATAATCAAGACAGTCACGGATCACTCGAAGCCCTGTCCCTTCGAAGATCTATTGCTCACTCTCAACAAAAATTATTTTTTCATTCTCATTCATTCATTTCTATGATGTTGATATATAATTTATAAACCTATATGTTTTTTAATATTATATGGATCTACTGCTCCTGTCAAACTGCCAATATCATTATATCACGGTTGGTGATAACAGAAAAAAAAAAAAAAAATAATAAAACCGATATTTTTGTCGTTTTGCTCATCCTGCGTTAGTTATCGACTTTTGCCTTTTAGCTCCCATCCTACCCCAGTATTCTCCTCTTCATGGCGTGGTGCAATTTTGGTAAATATTGGGAACAAGGAGGGTCAGGGAGGAGAAAATACCAGTCAACGAACGGCATCCCGCCAAATTCACTGGTACGAAAATATAGAAACGGGCACGCGCGCGTCACTGAATGGTGGGCAAGGTGGGGCCTGCACAGCTCATACGAGAAACCACTAAGACGAACCCGCAGAAGAAGGTGGGGACAGCGCGTGGCTTCACTTTTCATTGTGGCACCGTGAGAGCTTTTAACGGGGGCAACATAGGATGATGGAAGAAGAAGGACACACTGATTCAAGTCGTTGGGAGGGGAGACAAACAAGCCCGTCACAGAAGCTTTTCTTTTACCTTTTGAAAAAGCAATGCTAAATACCATCCTTTAGATTCTTCTCCTTCTCCTTCTCCTTCTACTTCCGTCTCTTTGGCTGTATTATTTTTCCTCTCTTTTGCTGTTGAAGAATCATTCAGCGAGGCACGCCATAACCATAGCTCTATGTTTTGATCAACATCTGGTTATTGTGTGTAAGTTCTTTAAATTACTAACTTAGCTGAATTCTTATTTTCCAGCTGGGTTTTTGTCATTTGTCGTATGCAATGGTTTTGTCTTGCCCTTTTGTGATGTTTCTGATTCTGATGATGCTGCATGTTCTGTTTGTATTTGTGATTTTTTTGTTTGCTTCTGTTACTTTTCTGTTCTTGTATTTTATTTCCATTTTTTGACGTCAGGTGAAGATTGTTTTCTCACGCTAACTGAATTGGCAAGGAGGGCACATAATATTATAAATGTAGTTGAGAAGTTGATCATTAAGGGTTGAACCGCACTGACTGCCTGACAATTCTTTTCCATGATCTCAGATTAATACCCTTTTACGGTTCATTTTGAGTGGGTTAACACAAACTCGGTTAAAATTCTTCTGCATCTATATGTTTTGGTATGTTTGTTGAGCTGTGGGGGATAATCAAGGACTAAATTAGCTTCTTTTTCTTTGTCTTTTTAAGGTTAGACACTGCTTCAAGAACTTAATTCTACATTTGATAGCGAAGTTTTGAAAAATGAAAGCTATTAGTCCAAAAAGGGGGGGGGGGGGATAACTGCTAGAATCTTCTTCAATTTAGCGGTAAAATTCTTCTTTCCTGGGCAAAGCAGCATCTAGATTAGCAGATGGGTTCAGGAAGGATGAGCTATTCTTTTTTTTTTTTTTTCTTTGCCAAAGAAGGATGAGCTATTCTTATTCCATCGCATTTCCCAACTTCGTCGTGTTTTCACAAAAGTTTAAGGGTTAATACAATTTTTGGTCCCTGAAGTTTGATCCAATTTTGGTTTTGGTCCCTCAAGTTTGAAATTGATGGTTTTGGTCCCTGAAGTTTTACCCGATTTTGGTTTTAGTCCCTCAAGTTTGAAATTGGTGGTTTTGGTCCCTGAAGTTTCACCCGATTTTGGTTTTGGTCCCTCAAGTTTGAAAAGGACTTGGCGACCCATTTTTGAAACCCGACCCGACCCGGAAAAAAACCAAGTCCTTTTCCAACTTGAAGGACCAAAACCAAAATCGGGTGAAACTTCAGGGACTAAAACCACCGATTTCAAACTTGAGGGACCAAAACCAAAATCGGGTGAAACTTCAGGGACCAAAACCATCGATTTCAAACTTGAGGGACCAAAACCAAAATTGAATCAAACTTCAGGGACCAAAAGTTATATTAACCCAAAGTTTAACGTACAAATTTACCTCAAAAGTTTTTAAGAGCGACATGACCAGAAAATTTTTGTTAGGTTCAACGTTGCCTTAGGATATTAAAGTCTTAGAATATTAAAATAGACTAATGTTACTCCTTATTATTAAAAAGTTAACAGTATAAGGTAATATTACTATCGGCCCGTTTGGTACGCTGGAATTGATTTTGATGGAAATGGATATGGATATGAAAATGGAAATGGAAATGGGGACTAAAAGTATGTTTGGTATGTCATAGAAATGAGATTTAATTTTTGTATAAAAATACCAAAATGTCCTTTAATTTTTTATTTTTTATTTTTTTTAAGGTAGTGGAGGGCAATAGATGGAAATGATCACATGGAATTGTAAATCTTAGGTATTTTGATGGAATTGTTTGGGTGGAATTGAGCCTATTTAACTTCCACATGGAATTAGAAAATTTTCCAATTCCATCATACCAAACAAGCATCATGATGGAATTGACCCTCAATTCCATTTCCATCACCACTAATTCCATCATACCAAACATGATCTATGTTTTAAAGTTTTCAGGAGACATTAAATCTAAAAAAAACTTTTAGGATAATACTCTTCCTCAGTGAAAACTTCACCTAATAAATTTACACATTAACCCTTCACACACACACACAAGTTCAAGTGTCTTGAACTCTGTCTTACTTATGAATTAATGATATTTTTATAACTGACGTGGAAAACTTGCCAAGCAAATTTGCACATTAACCCTTCACACACACACACACACACAAAAAACGGTTCAACTGTCTTGAACTCTGTTTTACTTAAGATTCAATGATATTTTTATAACTGACGTGGCTATACAATATTGCATTTTAATTTCAGCAGAACACTGAAACAGAGCCATGACGAAGATAAGCCCTGAAGTGAAAGTGAAGATGCCAATTTGTCCAAAAAAAGTGAAGATGCCAATGGAAGCAGTTCCGCCTGTTTCTGCTGATGTCAGCTTTGTTTCAGACAGTTTTCCAAAATATAAACTAGGACCTGATAACCAAATTGTGGAAGAGCCAATGGAGGAAAACCACGGGCCTTCCCTGAAGGAGGTTATTGATGCAGAAGTATCGAACTTGTCAGATCAGCACAAACGTCTCTCGGTTCGTGACCTTGCCACCAAATTTGACAAGAACTTGGCTGCTGCTGCTAAGTTGTCTGATGAGGTACTTCTGTTATTTATATTTTCTATCAAATTCAATGTGATATTATGAAGAATACTAAGTTTCTTTTTTATTGATTTCAGGCAAAGCTAAGAGAGATACCATCTTTGGAGGGACATGTTCTTTTGAAGAAGCTAAGAGACGCATTGGAATCTTTGAAAGGATGTCTGCAAGGAAAACATAAGGAGGATGTGGAGAAGGCTATTTCTATGGTTCGTTTTCTTGAGGCAAAACTTAATTATATTGACTACATTGCGCTGTTCAGAATTTGAAATTGCTGGTTTCATAAGTTTGGAGGTTAACCATTTGCTGACTGGAGGATGGAAAATGTATGGAAACAGAAAAAAGTGCCATCCAGATAGATGAATTTTCTTTTCCCACCTTTTCTCCTTCAATTTCTTCTTTTTCCACGTATGTTTCTGATTTTGCAAGGAAATTCATTCTCATCCCTCTTTCAATTCTGTCTCAGTAAACCTGAATGCTCATCATGAACAATCGATTCCGTGCAGGTGGAAGCTTTAGCAGTTAAGCTGACTCAAAATGAAGGAGAACTAATCCAAGAGAAGTTTGAAGTGAATAAGCTAGTGAACTTCCTCAAACAGGTCTTCTATAAAATACTTATCTGAATGCGTTTGTTGATTATGATGATTTAGAATTTTGTTTAGAAAATGAAAGAACCCTCAATCACTCAACCACTACAAGTTAGTTCATCAACAAATCGATTAACTCATTTAAGGTGGAAATAGTTTGCTATAAAAAGTAGTGGTAATTATGCACTTTCAATGGCATATTCCCCCCCATTCTAAAGTGTTTTCTTGTTTTTCAGGCTTCTGAAGATGCCAAGAAACTTGTTAATCAAGAGAAGTCTTTTGCCTGTGCTGAAATTGAGAGTGCTGGAGCAGTAGTGATGAGAATTGGGGAGGCCCTTGAGGAACAGGAAAAAGCTTTCCAATCTTCTAAGAGACAGGTTCCTTTTGATTTACAACTATACCTATTCATGACAGCCTGCAATGGTCTCCTGAATGCTTTCATAATTAAACACTACATTGCACATAGAATATAGTATTGGGACATAGCGAAGGGTTATATGCATAATTCATGAGAAAGAATTGCTATAAGTTTGGATTTAAGAAAACAGAGATTTCCTTTTTTATATGGTGAACAGCATTACTAGAGAGCTACCAATTCTTTCATTCTCTGGAGGCTTCCTTATCGTTAATGGCATATTAAGTGAATCTTATGAGCTTGATTTCCCTTGTTGATATCATATAAGATTGGAATTTGAAAAAAAAAAATTATTTTGAAATTTGAAGCAACATAAGTTGCAAAGCCTAGTAGGGTATGAACCGGCAAGCTTGGCAAATATGCATAATCTGGTTTTACTCGCTGGCAGGATGTGGAAGAACTGGTAGAGGAGGTTCAGGAGGCAAGAAGAATCAGATTGTTGCATCATCCAAGCAAGGTAACACCGCTTTCTAATCCCTCAGCATTGTTTTAGCACCTTTTTGCTTGATTACATTATACACCTTGATGATGTAGTGGTTTTATTTGATTACCTATCTTTGGCAAGGCTATATATCTAATATTATGCTATGATTTTAATGTTTCATCAACTAAAGTGTACCGCCAGTAGAAATATTTGTAAACCGATGGATAAATGATCATTAACGGAATTTATTTTCAGGTGATGGCCATGGAACATGAGCTTCGTGCTCTGAGGGATCAAATTCGAGAAAAATCCATTTTTTCAATGAAGCTTCAGAAAGAGGTTTGCTGATATCTGGTTTTTACTTGTTTGGCTTACAATTCCTTCTTCAGAGTCTTCCTTGAACTTATCTAAATGAGCCAAATGTTACATATAAACTTGACAGATACTAATGTACTTGAATAGAATTTTCAAGTGACAACTTTATTTTGGTCTTGCCAGCTCACAATGAGCAAGAAGAATGAGAACCAGTCTAGTTTATACAAGTTAGATGGTTCTGAAACCTTAGGTTCATACCTGCAAGTCCACCCTTGCTCAGATGAAGTGCCACAGACATCAAAATGTTCGTTCCAATGGTATCGGTTGTCATCTGAAGGCAGCTGGAGAGAGGTCATTTCTGGTATTTTCCTTTTATGCCAATGAGCTTCAACAACTGCATAATCCTCCGAAATTCTGATTTTTGTTATGTTCTTTGTCTGATCTTGGTTGGCTTTATTTATCAGGTGCCAACAGATCAATATATGCTCCAGATCCCTCTGATGTTGGGCGAATCTTACAAGTAGACATTGTCTCCAATGGCAAAAAAGTCACATTAACAACTAATCCCATTCAAACTGGTTGGTTCTGATTATGCATCTAATCTTTTTCTTTGGTTCACTTGTTTCCATATGAAAGGTTAAGTTAACTTCTAATAATCTATTGTCTAACAGTTTCAGGGCTTAGAAGCTATGTGGACTCACTCCTTCGAAAGTCTAGTACAGAATTTAATGTACACTATCCTTCCTCAATTTTAAGTGCTTGTTTGGAAACCCCAAAATTATGGTTTCAAAAACCCTTTTCCACAGGCCGAGATAAAACCCCTCTTACATACTTACCTCATAAATCATAAAAACACTTCTTAAACTATGTGGTCATTTTTGGCCTCAGCATTCTGATGTGGTTAAATATCGGATTATTTACAGGTTGTGATTTGTCAGATGAATGGACAAGATCACTCATCACAATCTGTTCATGCATTTAATGTGGGGAGAATGAGGGTAAAGTTATCCAGAGGTTGGATTACAAAAGCTAGAGAAATTTACTCCCCATCCATGCAGGTAAATGTTTTGCTTATTAAGCAGAACTGCAAGTTAAAAGCTGCAACTTTTCTCAGTTACTCAATCCTTAACTTCACATCTTGAAAGAGCATCAGATTGATATTGTACTATATGGGATTATAAGTTTTATACCAGTTGATTAAGTTCACCTTTGAACCAGAACTTGGGATACCTTAGACTAACAAGAACGTTTGTTGTAAATGTAGCTATGTGGAGTGAGAAGTGATCGCAGCAATGCAGCAAAGGCGTTGTTTTGGCAAGCAAGGAAGGGATTGAACTTTGTATTAACATTTGAATCAGAAAGAGACAGGAATGCAGCCATTATGGTTGCCAGGAAACATGCTCTTGATTGCAATGTGAGTCTTCTTTTGCTAACATTTATTTATCCTTAAATGGATCCCTGACATCATCCTTACTTAGTATTTTGATCCTGCACATGTCGTTACAGGTGGTGCTTGCTGGGCCCGAGGATTTAGTATAGGGGCCAAACTTTACTGACTGAGTATCAACTAAAGTGAGATTTATCATATTTAGTGTGAGTATACATCTATATATATATATGGTACATGTGAGCTTGTTTTGTTAAAGGAATATATATGTGCGTGTGCGTGTGTGCCTTTTGTTGTTTTTGTGATGGGGCTTCCACTAATTGGGTTGTGCTTGTTGTTTTAGGCTTGCGTTTTTCAAATTTGCCTAATCAAAATGTTGTAGCAAATTCATCTTTTAAAGTAATCATTAGTTCATTTGTTCATGGTGACTGATTTCCATTTCACTGCCACTCTGCTATCTACTTCCTTGTATTTGACACGCTCCTTGTCAGATTCTTCTACAGATTCTCTTAAAAAAACAGAACAGATTTCTGTCTGTTAATGATCCCATCACTTGTGAGTAGAATTTGATTACGTGTCCCTAACACAGTCAGATTTATCCCTTCGAAAATTAACATGAAGGAGTAACAACATAATCCTGTTTTTATCTCGAACGATGATGTTGATGTGAATATTAGTATCCTGCATACATGGCTTTGGGTTTCGGTCTTAATTTTGATAAATATTTATGAATCTGAACGAAGCAGCTTAATTAAATTCCTTTTTATATATTCCCTTTCGCCTCTACTTGACTGCTTGCGAGATGAGGGTTCGTTCTTTATATAGTAAGGACCGGAGACGCCAGTTTTACCTTGAAATGTGATTAATTTTCACTTTACTAGCTTATAAATGAAACATTTGTTATGTTACTTTTTAAAGAAGTACGGGTGCTTTTTTATTAATTGATTTCAAAAAAATGAAGCCATTCTTAAATTTGGTCTTTCATTCATTGTTTTTCTCCAATTTGATCTCCCATATCGATATTTCTTGTTTTAATCATTTATAAATTAAATTTTTCTTTCTAATTTTTACATCAATTTATCATAGAGAAAACGAATAAAATATAATTATATATAATTTATTCATTGAAATAAATATAATTACCATTAAAAGAAATTAATATAAAAATTTTGTTCATTGACATTTTATTTGTAAGAAAAATAATGAAAACATATTTTGTATTCAAAGCATCAAAGAATAACACAAACAATAATTTTACGTGTGATCAACTAACAGTTTTGCGCAACCATCAACTAACAAACTTATCCAAACTACTACTAGCACTACCAACTAGATATAATATTTTGGTAAAAAAAAAATTTATCGGATATTTACTGTGATACTTGACTGTAATATGAGAGATTATTTTCTTAGAATCCTCTTTCTCATTTTCTTCTCAAAAACTCATCTGTATTATTATATTATTAGATCAAAAAATAGATAGTTCAGATTTAATATTTTATAAAACTATGATTATAGTGTTTTATAAGTTAATTTTTTTTATATTACAGTTATAAATTATGTAGATAATATTTTAACAATTTAAGTTTTTTTATGTTTAAAATAATAATTTTATAAAATATTAAATATAAACCATTTATTTTTTTAAGTTTGAGTGTGAAGATAAAATTCTGAAAAACGAAAAAAGAGAAAAAGTATTAGGAAAGAACCCAGACCCATGGTAAGGGGAATATAGACGTTTCATGAAACTTAGGTAGGTGATCCTTAATCTTTACTATTTTAAGTCCTAAATATAAAAAAAAAATTGATTTTTTTAGAAATTAAGAAAATTAAATATATGTTATGTATCGTTAGATTATATATTAATTTATTAATTAAATTAATTAATTTAAAAATATATAAAAATATAAATACTTATAAGTTATTTAATTAATTTTTTTAATTTTTCTAAAAAATCAATTTTATCTCATAATTAATACAGGAAGAAGTATTAATTATGACATTTCCTTGAATAGAAATTCCGCTTTCTTTCTTTTTTTTAGTACGGAGGACGAGGGAAGGCGATCACTTGCGCGTCTCCAACGGCTAAAACAGATCAGCCACGCTGCGTCGTCCGATTATACTTTAAGAATCCAACGGCATAGAATTTGGAAAAATAGGACCGTTGGAAGGGAAGCGTCACCCCCACAGCTTCAAAAGGAGTGAGTTTTCCGCTGCCCCTTCTTCTTCATCACGTTCGTCAGAGGGAGAGAACGTAAACATTCTCTGATCTCGTTAGTGAGGCTTTCACAAATCGTCGTCTTCACTTTTGCCTCTGCTACTTCACACTTGTTCTTCAAGTTCCAAATAATGGCCACAAGAACCGTTGTTCCACAACAAGCAGTCAGAGGTATTGTGCTTTTTTGCTTTCCTCATTTCGGGTTTTTCCTTTGTTGATTCATTGATAATTGGGACTTTCTACCTCTAAGGCTATTTCAAGGTCTCCGCTCTAATGAAATTTATTATAATCTCATTGATTCCTCTTTTCGTGTTTACTGTTCCATGCTTCTTCTCCTTTTTTCTAAAGAACAATTTGTTGTCTTATTTTTCTGTCATGTTCAAGTTATCGCCATCTTAATGTACTTATGTTTGGGGCCGAATATTATGTATAGGGGAG
Organism: Inga oerstediana; assembly: GCA_963210345.1. Lineage (NCBI taxonomy): Eukaryota > Viridiplantae > Streptophyta > Magnoliopsida > Fabales > Fabaceae > Inga > Inga oerstediana. Next base: position 10,158,344 of record OY723403.1, read on the forward strand.
GCAGTGGTTGGAGTAGTGAAGCAGCAAAAGAAAAATGGAGCGGTGGAGGGAAGGAATCGCAGAGCCCTTGGCGACATCGGAAATCAGGTCCCCCCTAGAAATATAGAAGTCGTCAAGCCCAACCGTCCCGTCACCAGGTCTCTCTCTCTCTCTCTCTCTCTATATATATATATATATATCAATCTATCAATTTATCTCTCTCTGTTAGTCACCGTTACTACTACATTCTCATCCTTTTTCTTATTCTTGTAGGAGCTTCCGTGCTCAACTGCTTGCTAATGCCCAGGCTGCTGCTGAAAACAACAAGGTCAACCCTCTATTACTGATTCCCCCCCCCCCCCTTGAATTTGGCTCTTCAATTTCAGTTCCTGATTATGATGATGATTATGTGGGGTACTTGTCAAACTGCAGAAACAGGCTTGTGCAAATGTCGGTGGACCTCCTGTTCTCGATGTGATTGCTAATAGAGCCGCGCCTAAACCTGCTCAGAAAGTAGTCTCTGTTAAACCCAAGAATGAAAACGTGGCTGAAGTAAGATCGGAAGAAGAAATTCGAAAGGAGAAGGCTGCAAACAAGAAAAAAGAAGGAGATGAGAAATCAAAGAAGAAACCCCACACTCTCACTTCAGTACTCACAGCTCGAAGCAAGGTTGAGAAATCACCTTCCCCTTTGTACATCCATTCACTTACTAATTAGTTATCCATTTAATAGTCCTCACCAGCAAATATTCTTGCAGGCAGCATGTGGTGTGACCAACAAGCCAAAGGAGCAGATTGTCGATATTGATGCAGTTGACACTGGTAATGAGCTTGCAGCCGTGGAGTATATTGATGACATTTACAAGTTCTATAAGCTAGTTGAGGTATCAGTCATGTTATGTCTCTTCCTTTTAGTGACTAATTTATTTTAGTCATAGTATTTAGAGATTATGTGTGTTGTGTGCAGAATGAGAACTGTCCTCGCGACTACATCGGCTCACAGCCTGAGATTAATGAGAAGATGAGATCAATATTGGTTGATTGGCTCATAGATGTCCACTCCAAGTTTGATCTTTCGCCTGAAGCTCTTTATCTAACTATCAATATAATAGATCGATTCCTTTCAACCAAGGTCGCTCCAAGAAGGGAACTTCAACTTGTTGGCATCAGCGCCATGCTTTTGGCTTCCAAGTATGAAGAAATCTGGCCCCCTCAGGTTGGAGTTTTCACAAGCTTCATCAGTAATCTGTATTTAAACTATGAAGAACCTGATAGTTGACTGATATGAACTCATTTTTGTACAGGTCAACGACTTTGTTTTCCTGTCGGATAGAGCTTATACTCATGAACAGATACTTGCAATGGAGAAAACCATTCTGGGCAAGCTAGAATGGACTTTGACAGTACCTACTCACTATGTGTTCCTGGTTCGTTTTATCAAGGCATCACTCCCAGATGAGGAGGTGAGTTAAGAGATTAAGCTAAAGTCAAGTCAGTTGTGTGTTGATATGTATACGAGGAAATTAAATCAATGATTATTTGTGCAGTTGGAAAACACGGTGCATTTGCTTGCTGAGTTAGGACTGATGAATTACGAGACCATGATAAGACACAGCCCTTCGAAGGTTGCAGCGTCAGCAGTGTATGCGGCTCGGTGCACTCTGAATAAGAGCCCATCCTGGAACGAGACGCTTAGTCTACATACTGGTTACTCCGAAGAACAACTCGTGTATGTAAACAACAGTGTTATTGTACCTTGAAATGGCGTGATTATTATGTTTACTTTACTAATGAATGAAAAACAACAGGGACTGTGCAAGAGAATTGGTGAGGTGTCACTCCATGGCTGGAAGTGGGAAGCTGCAGGCAGTGCACAGAAAGTATTCAGACGCCAAGAGACGAACGGTGGCGCTGCTTCCACCTGCGAAGAATCTGTTACAGTTAGGGAAAGAAGGAAGATGAACAAGACACAGACATGGCTGCTAAAATGTGCAATAACCCTTTGTTATTGTTCTTCCTGTCCTCCTTTACCTTTAACCTGTGGGATTGTATTAATTAATTAATTGATATTCACATTGTTTCCGTGAGATTGACCGATTCTCGTTTTCATACTCCTACTATTGTTTTTGTCGTCCAGACAAAGAAATGTTTGTTTTATTTTTTATTTTTGCTAAGCATGGTGTTCTCCTATTAGAAGCAATATTATTTGAGATAGTGTGGGTTAACTCTTTCAGTAGAGATTCAAACTTTGATTCACCACGTTATAAGAAATTAACCTACTCTACTAAATCTCAGTAAAGAAATATTTATTTGATGAAACAAGAAATTAACCCATTCTACTAAATCTCAATAAAGAAATGTTTATTTGATGAAACATAGTTGTTAGCCATTCTCGCCAAGGCTAGGCCATCCGGGTCCAGTTGTGACTTTTGGGGCCTATTACAATGGGCTGGGACAGTAAAACGGATTTTGGGGGGGGGGGGGGGGGGATTCAAGTTTGAATACCGACACCACCCCATAAATAATACTCCCTCCGATCTTAATTATAGGATATATTTACCTAACTTTGGAAAAATTAAGAATAGTAGTTAAATTAGTTAATCTTATTTATTTTCCTAAAATGCCCTTATTTAATAATGCTCAATGCACCCATAATGAACAAAAATATAACTCTGGTAATGCGCAACATTAGCATTGTGGAATAGAATTTTTAGTCATGTATAGATTTGAGGATCAGCAATGAAGTATAATAGAAACTGCAATAAAATATTGGCAAAAAAAGAAAAAAAAGAAAAAGAAACTGCAATAAAATGTGAAGCACATACTAATGTGCAAAATGTCATAAAAAATATTATCATGAAGCAATCTCTTCCTGATGTTGAAGTTTTTAATCTTTATTTTAAGAAAAATATGGATTGATCATTTTGTTTTAATTTTTTTTAAAAAATATTATTATTGTGTTTCATTATTATTGCGAAAGTATCAATGGGGGTATTTTGGGAAGAAATTGACAAAAATTAAAACTTTGTTCTATAATTAGGACCAAGATCAACTCCCTAATGTTGTCCTATAATTAGGACCGGAGGGAGTAATTGAAAATAGTCTCCATTGTAATTGTTCGGTTCACTTTGCTGTCGGCACAATTTCTCTCCCTCTGTTAGGGTTTCATTTCCTTCAAGAGGGAGTCGACCTCCTCTAGCGGCAACCCGATCCGTTCTGGTGGAGTCGTTAAATAGCCCCTATGTTGTGGCCGGTGGAAATCCTAGTTGGGGACGAAGCCGGTAGCGGTGGTGAGCGGGGATGTAGTGTGGAGGGACGCGTGAAGGTGTACAGGCCTCAATCCTCTACGAAGCCCTCCGATGAGGATCTCCGATGGGTTCCCCCATGGCGGTTGCAGGTGAAGAACGGATTGAAGCGGTGGATCTCTTTCCTCACTGGTGAACTGATGATCTTGATGGAGGCTGGCAGTTGGGGACTTGCAACCATTATGAGTAAATCAAAGGCAACATCACCGATGCACTCAATAGTACCGATTAGTCGATTCTTTGATCTTCAGGTGAGTGATTTGCTAAAGATTTCACCTTTCCCCACTAATGGCCAGCTAGGATTAAGATATGCGTCTAGTAGAACTGATTTGCTTTCTGATGGTTTCTCTGTGCTTAATTTAGTCTACTGTTTAGAAGGTTAGAAATATGGTGTATTTGAGTATGCCTCATATTTTCGAGTGTTTTGGTATAATTTTCCAATGGGCAGCGGGGTACATAAATCAAAATTCATTGTTCAAGCTGCCTCTGTCCTAATAGAAATAGTAGGGATGGTTTATAGGGGAAAGAGACCGAGTGACTGATCCGAACTCAAAATTCAGGGCTTTTGGGATCTACCCAAAATCTGGTTATGCTTGGGCAAGGGTATTGGTATAGGGTTGGGCGGTAAAGCAGTTTATTGTTCAACTTCCTAAGGAATGTGTACCAAATAGACAATTGAGGTTCATTCGATTGAGGTTGTTCAGTAGGTTTCTATGCACTGTTCATTATTGGCTTATCATGTGCTTGTTTAGTGTGTTGATCAACACTGTTCATTATCAGGGCATATATGGACTGGTTCAGTGTGTATGGCCTTACTGCTCATTCTTAGGTTAGGTTTGTATTTTCTCTATTGATTGTCTATTTGATTGTTTGTGCTTTGATATTATAACAAATGCCCTCCTTGAGTACTTCCTGGATTCAAGGAATTTGGTTAGGAACCATCCTCGGAGGTGTGTTCCCAGGGAATCAAATTTGGTAGATGTGTGGTCTGCCAAAGCTTCATTAGAAGAGTCTTGCCCTCTTGTTCGGGTATTTCGACCTCCGTCCCTGTTGCTGGCCTATTTGGTGCATGGTGTGGGTGATGCTACAACAACGTTCTTAATTTATCGTTGTATTAAAGATATTTTAATTCCCTGTTTCTGTAATTTGTTAGCTAGATTGAGCATTGTTATTTCTTTCTAATTGCTCTATTTGTCTAATTCCTAATTATGAGGCATTGTATTTTATCTGTCTTTAATATTACTAGTTTCCTTTTATGACAAAAAAAAGAAAATAAAAGAAAATAGTCTCCATTGTCTTAACATTTTATATAATAAACTATAACATTTTCTTAAAAAGAGTCGACCCAAAAAATATTTTAAATAAAATTTTGTAAAATTCAGTGCACAAAGAAATTATTCTATTACATGGCACATTCTAATTTTTATATTTAATACTCCTACAGTACTAAATGTAGATGCTTGAGGGCCATTTGGTTCGATCTTATTGCACCATACAGTGTAGTGCAATATAAAGTAATAGTAATACAATGCAATAGTAATTATAGAACTAGTATTTAGTTTGAGTTTTAAGCAAGGGGCAATGAGTTTTTTTAATAATTATTTAAAATTAAAATATCACACAAAATCTATTTTATCCTTAATTAATATCTATAGAAAAAATAGTTAAGAGCTATTGAGTTACCTGATCATAACTGTCACGCTACCTCGCCGAGGATTGTCTAGTGGTGATGGTTGTGGTAGTAGAGGTGACTGTAATAATGGTGATGACAGGTGGTGACAACAACAATGGAGGTGGCGGTTGTGGCGGCGGTGATGGGGTGGAGGAGGTAGTGGTGGTGGCGGTAGTTGTCTGGCAGCGACGGTGGTGGTGGTGGTGGAGAAGGTAGTGGTGACGATAGCATGTGGTGACAACGGCAACGATGGAGAAGGCGGTAGCAGTGGCGGAGGTAGTTGTCATGGCGGCGGCAACAGTGAAGGTGGAGATAGAGGCGGCAACTGAGGGAGGGGGCCGGCAATAAGAGTGGAGGAGGAGGTAGTGGCGGCAACAGTTGTGGCATGGTGTGGCATGTGAAATGAGACAAATTAAACAAAAATAAATGAGCTTAAAGGGTAAATTGGACTTTTTCAACTATGCAATGATATGATAATGAGTATTCATAAAATGAGTATTCATAAGCGGGAGGTATGAATGAGGATTACCAGTTTTTTGGTAATCATCATTACCATGTCAACCCCTATTACCATATTAAAAAGTAACCAAACACTCTTCTTTTAGTACTGCAATTATAATTACCATTGCAAGCATGTAATAGGGTTGAATCAAAAGGGCTCTAAGTCTTACATTTAGAATCAGAGAGTAGTAATGATTATTTAACAAACTTGAACATTTGGTTCCTTAATTTTTATAAAGTTTCTTTCTAATCCCCTAACTATAATATTATTAGTATTAATAGTAAAAATGACAGAAATTGAAATTTTAAATATAGACCAAAATATTCACAAATGTTAATCTGGAGCTATTTTTAAAAAAATAACAACGATAAAAAAAAACTCATTGAAGACTAATATAATGATATCAGGGGTGGAGAACCAAAAAAACATTTTATGAATTAATTAATGGACACAATTAAAATTGCGTATAAAATTTGAGGATAAATCATAAGGGCTTGTTTGGTCTGAAGGGAGGGGAGGGAAAGTGGGTGGAGGGAAAATTTTTTGAATTAAATTTAAAAAAATTAGAGAAGTGGAGTTAAAAATTTTTAATTAATTTTTCTTATTTTTTTATCTTATATATTCTCTTTATTAAAATTTTATTATCCCACTTCTTCAATATTTTAAAATTCAGCTCATAAAAGTTTTTTATCCCCTTCCTTTCCTTCTAAATCCCTCACACCAAACAGTCCCTAAATGGGCACTTTTTCTTAATTTTTCAGAAGCGTTTTTAAAAATAATAAAGGGCCGAGATATTTCGGTCAGCTTGACCGGAGGTATCACGTCACAAATGGGAAAAATAATAATTATATAAAAGATGCAACAGATCAAAGCTGACTTGGAGGTGAGAAATAGATAGCATGCACCCTACGATTGGCTTCTAAAAGCTGAGATCAGATCGCTGGCAAATAATTAAATGGCCTCATAATTAGCATATGACAATTTTTAGGATTCTTTTTACGTTATGACACGGAATGCCATAATTAACCAATCAATACATCTCTTACATAACAGAAACATAGGATCCATTTTGAAGGGGAAGAACATAGAGGCATATCTTTATATATTTTCATTTACTCCTTCAATCTTATTTATAAGAAACATTCTCTTTTATAAGATTGATCCTTTTAATAAACAATTTATATTTTTTATCTTAAAATGTAAGTTTTTTTTTTTTCTATTTTATCCTTATTAAATGCTTATTCTCTTTCACATCTTGTATTTATTATCTCTCATACTTTTTATTTATTCTTTCTCCTGTACTCTTTTCATAAATAGGGGCATATATGAAAAAAATATGACATTTTTTATATATTTATTATTTTTAACTGTCATTTCGTTTTACGTGATCAAGAAGAAAATTGCTTATAAATAGGACCGAATGTGGTATTATCAATACTCAATAAATAGAGTGCTCCACACAATTTATATTGACATTCAGTATGATATGATAAAGGGTCGATACTGCATCCCAAATTTTATATTTACAAAAAATATATTGTAATTAATTGAGAAATTCAATAAAATGGTGAATATTTATGAAATTTGGATCTTGCGAATTTTGAAATATTCATATTCATAAGGAAATGGGCAAATTAATTCAAGAAATGAATTAAATTACAAAGGTGATAGCAAAATCATAATTTTTCCAATTTAACCCAAAATTAATTATTTTCCAATTAATTGGAGTTAATTTCAATTAATCAAGGAAAATAAAAAAATGTATAAATTGAATATTCTTAATGGAATAAATCAAGAATTGTAGAATTAGAGGGACTTGGACATAAGTCAGTTAAGGGAATTATGGAATTAGTGAAACACATTTTTCCTTCCCTTCTCCATATTTTCGTCCAACACATGAAAATGAGGGGGGAAATTTAATTTCAAGAGCACATGTCAAAATGTTACATGAAGATAGTAATGATGACAATGGTAAGGTGTACATTACATGAAGGTATGGACATGGTGATCATGATGGGTGACAGTAAGGAAGTAGCTTTAGTGAAGGAAAGGGTGAAGTTGAGTGTTAGTTTGGTTAGTTGGGAGAGAAATTGGTTTGGTTAGATCAAATGAGAGGGGGACCATTTTTGTGAAGCAAGTCAGGGGAAGAATTTAGTCCAATGCTAAATAAAACCTAATAGGGCAAGTAAGTTATAAGGTGAAGAAGGTATGAGTGGAAGTATAGTGGTGGCAAGTGTCACCATGACACCTCTTGATGAAATCAATGGTGTAGGATTGAAGAAGCAAAATTTATGAAGCCATTCTTTCCTCTTCCTTTATGCATTTTGTCCAACATATAGAAAGAGAGGGAGAGAGAGAGCTTGGAGAACTCTTGAGAGCTAGAGAGAAGGAAGAAAAAGAAACTAAGGTAAGTGTTGGTTTCTTAAATTTTTATTGAAGCATTTCCCTATGTCTTTCTCTAAACCTTGTTTCTTCATGAATCCATGATCCTGAAGACATATTGTTAGCTCAAGGAGAGGAGAGAGAGAGGACGCATAGGGAGAGAGGAATCAAGAAGCCTAAGAGGTAATTACGTCAAACTCAAATATATACTTGTATGAAATTGATTTTGAAGTTTGTTGTTAGTTTGGTGATTTTTAGTTGAGTTGTAAAATTGAAAAAGCTATAACCCTAAAAGGTTATGCTGATCAAATTTCTTTGAATAATGGTTAAGATGTGTTTAAATAAGTTAATAAAGGATTAGAAGTGAAAAAATATAAATTTTTGAAACTAAAACACAAAACGTTATTTTTCTATTTTTCTTGAAACTTTCGGCCAGCACTGTTTCAAGGGGTAGAAGCTGGATTTTCATGAAATAAATGGTTCCATTGGTTTCAGTGGGCAAAAATAGATGGGGTTACAGTTAGTTACTTTTTCGGAAAAGGTCGAAAAAGCATAATTATGAAAACGACCACAAAACCCCTAAATAGGGGCTGTCAAGGGTATTTTCATAATTTGACAGTGAATTTGGTGATTTCGAGCTCAGAAATGGATTCCTTGGACAAAAATACATAAAGATAGCCTTAGTCAAAATTTTAAGAAAACGTGCCATCGGGCCGGGTATGGCGAGGCTAGGCCGGGGTCTCGGGGGCATTTTGGTAAATTTTTACCATAGATTAATATAACCACAATATTATGAAAGAGTCTAAAATGATACTTAGATAGGTTATGACATATTTCTTGTACATTTAATATTTTAGGATCCAGTTAAAGGCCGGACATGGCACGTTTTACGAGGCACATCTAAAAAGGGGTTTATAAAGCTTTGAGGTTGTAATATTATCCTTCATACATCATGTCATAGTTATATGCTTGTGTGGATTCCAATGTTTGTAAATGCGCTTTATAAATCAACATGGTTTGCCCAGAGAGAGACATTTAGTGCCGGGGTGCACTTACACTGGGAGTCGGCGAAAGACCAACCAGTGTAGATCGTGGGGCTGAGCCCTATTCATGTATACATGACGATGATGTGTTTATATTGTTTATTAATTAATGCATATCTTAGTGTATGTCGTATTTACTTTTCGCATTTTTTATGAATGATAGCATGTTTCTACTGGGATTCTTCAGAATCTCACTTTTTTTTAAAATAAACATCTTAGCGGGCGCCAGTGGGTCAAAAGGCAAAGACGTAGATGTTAGGAAGTGATTGGCACGTGTCTCGAGGCAAGGATATGATCATGATTATAATTAGTTTATGTTTAGATATTTTGGGGAATCCTGTAAATATTAAAGTTTTTGCTGTATTTTCTGTATTTCGTTGATGAACGACGTTGGGATTATAAATGAATATTTTTATCAGTATAATTGTACTTCTCTATGTGCTCATAAAATTCCTTTTTTATTACTCTTTGATTATCAAAATGTAAACGGGTGTTTACATATATAATATTTGCTTCATGAGATCTGTTTTCATTATGGTTTTGATTTCTTAGGTTTCAAACTATAGGTTTGGCCCTTTATAAAAAAAAAATGGTACAAGTTTTTATTAAATTAGAGCAATAAATATTTTAAATGGAATAAAACTTGATAGATTAAAACATATGATTTAAAACTTAAAAGACAAATATTAAAGGATTAATGTGGAAATTTACCTAAAATATTTTCTCAAAATTGCATCTAATTCGATTGAATTTTATTGGATGCAAAAATACTTTAAAAATGAGGAAAAAATGATAAAACTGTTAATTTAGACAATTGGTCTGTTGCGTTAACGATTTTCTTATGTTTGCCACATTTTAAAAATTTCATGTGTATTTTTCATAAAAAAAATTATGTTGTTACACGCAATTTTATAAAAATTATTATGAATAGGTTTGCACTTGAAACCCAAACTTACTAGAATGAGGGCAAGGGCGCCAATGATTGTATTAAGCATATAATAAATACAATTGATAATTTCACTTAAGTCATGAGCACTCCCAGGTGTAATAGTATTGCAATGCCCTTATATTTATTCCCTAGAGACTAGAGTACTATTAGTACTGTTCAAATTAAATTATTGATGAATTGGCAGAGCAGAGTCCTGGGGCGGCACGAGATGGTTGATATCTAGGGGCAATAATTGTGGTGTGAGGATAGTAAGTAGCCAATAATGGTGAGACACGAACTGAAATCGTTTCATGCGTTCCGTTCAGTTCACTGTCTCTTCCTCAAAAAAAGCAACATTTGCTTTTAACCCATTTGCCCCTCATTGGCCTCTTATCTCACTACTTTCTTTTTGACATATTATTTCACCACTTTCTCCCCTCCTTTTTATGCTCAGTTTCATCCCCCAAAAATATACCCCCACTTCACTTTCTCTCTTCATTTATTTATTCTTTTTGGTGCACATGTTATTCCATTCTTGCTTTCGTAGTTAACGGGTCTGTAACTAAAAAGAAAGAGATAAAAAAAGAACTATAGTAGGTCTAAGTCTCCTTCATGCTTTTGTGATAGATTCCTTTTTCACATTGAAAAAGTCCAAATCTTTTTATCTTTGAAATGAGGGGATAAACAGCTATGTGCTCTGGGCCAGACACCACTTCTGTTTTGTTCATTCCCTATCTGCAAACAGAACAGGCATAAAACCCCTTAAATTATAAAGTGAAGAATATTTGCATCTCTTCCCCCACACAGTACATATCATTTTTTGTTGTCCTGATCTACCTCCATCACCTCCCTCCCTTGCATCTGTCTCCCACGCGCCGCCCCTCCATTTGATCTCTCTGATCATGGATTCTGGACTGGATCCAATGATCTATGCCTGTGATCTAGCAGTAGAGTGAGTGGGATTAGGTTTAATTTTCAGTTGATATTGCAATGCATTGAGCACCGGAGAGTGGATGAACGCGCCGTCGTATGTGGCGGAGTGAGGAAAAGGACATGGCGCAACCCTCACTCTCGAGCTATAAAAGTTATTACTAAATAAGTAGAAGACCCCTCCAATCCCCGAAAAATAATAAATGCCATACAAGAAGGATCAGCAAATAGTACCTTCAATAAAAGCTGAAAAGAAGAAAACAAGATCCACCTCGATCCTTTCTCCAACTTCCCCCCCGTCCCTCTCCACCACCAACTCCGCCACCACTGTCACCACCACCTTCCTCTCAAATCTTGTCTCCTTCATCTCTCTCTCTCTCTCCCGAACCCAATTCTAGACACAGATTCTACACAAGAATCATATCACATCCCTGTCTCTACCAGCACTTCCCCTGTTTCCTTTCCATTCTTCTACTTTCCTTGTCAAACTCAAACACCCACTTATTTATCCGATATCTTTATCCAAAAATCTAATCTTTTTTCCAGATCATCCCAACCCAGTGACCACTAAAGAGAAATAGTGGATTGGGTTTGTTTTTGTTCAGATTTGGACGACAATGAAGGAGGACGACACGAATTGGTTCTCGAGATGGGAAGAACTTCCTTCCCTGGGCGAACTCACGCCTCTCTCCCAAACCCTAATCACGCCTGATCTTGCCATGGCTTTCGATATCCGAAACCCACATAGCAATAGCCCTCACCATCAAATCCCTCAACCCCCACCTCCTTCCAATCCCTTGCCTTCTCCCGGAAATCCCTCACAACCCAACTCTGCTGAATTTGCCGATTCCGGCGAGCTGGGTTCTGGAACCGCCGGTGAAGAGCCGGCTCGCACCCTCAAGCGCCCTCGCCTTGTCTGGACGCCACAACTTCACAAAAGGTTTGTGGACGCCGTCGGTCACTTGGGTATCAAAAATGCTGTGCCGAAAACCATAATGCAGCTGATGAGTGTGGACGGGTTGACCCGGGAAAACGTGGCCAGTCATTTGCAAAAATATCGACTTTATTTGAAGCGCATGCAGGGACTATCCGCCGGTGGTGGAGCCGGCAGCGGTGGCGGCGCAGGCGGAGCTGGGTTGGGTGCCTCCTCTGATCCTGCCACTGATCATCTATTTGCAAGCTCCCCTGTGCCGCCCCATTTCTTACATCCAGCAGCTAGGTCCAATTCCGATCATTTCTTGCCGTTCGTGCCCGTTCCGGCGGCTCTGCAGCATCACCATCACCACCAGCAGCATATGGCAGCGGCTGTGGCCGCCGCCGCCCATCCACAATTGCAGCAGCAGTATCACAGACAAGTGGGCCATTTTGGGTCGCCGCCGAATGGGAGCTTCGAGCATCCGTTTCTGACTAGGCAGCCTCAACCACTTCATAGGATGGGTCAAGCAATGCAGCACAATCCAGTACCTGGATATGTAGAGGACATGGAATCGGCTACCGCAGCTGGAGGGAGAAAGGTTCTTACTTTATTTCCAACCGGAGATGATTGAAATTTGGGTTTTAGTGGTAATTAGATCATCTACCTTATCATCCTGTGAAATTAACGTGTGGTGGTGCATAATGCACTATTTGAGTTTGTTCACGGTCTTAATTACTTAGCTGTTAATTGTATTAGAGTTGTGGGTAATGTTGGGAGGTTACTAATTGGTTTTGGAGCCTAGTTTATTTTTGCAGATCCAAAAGTTCAGTTGTCTTGGTCTGGTGGAATAATCGGGTGTGTCTGATAATAATGAGTGATTGGGATTAATTAGCGTTTGGGTAGATTCGACAGTGGTGTCCTTCCTATATAGACAATCACGTCTGTAAATTGTAATTACGCTGTTGGTCGTGGTCTATTATATAATTCCTCTGACGTTCATAATGCATGTTCGTTTTGAGCGGCAACAATATCTGCAAGCCTGTTTCTCTCTGTATGTTGCTTCATCACATACAATGTTCCTGCTAGGGAAGTTCTATGTTGGCATTCACGTCGCGAGTGGTTGAAGCAACAAGTTCAGTATCTGTGAGCTTCAGGGGGTGATTATGCGTTGAGTTCATTAGAAAAGCAAGGAAGCATAACTGGTTGCTTCATTTGGATGTGAATTCTTCAACATAATTCAGGAGCCTCTATTGTGGTTGTGGAAAACTTGTCTCCTTGAGTGTCAAGTTTTTTGTCCTGTCCAAGTGAGTTTAACGTTGTTTTGACTCTAAAGAAGACTATAATATCAGATGTAAAATTTTCTTTTCAGACGATAATCTTTTGTTTTTCACTTGAGTTAATCTCTATGCTACATGAACTCAAATAGACTAGTTTCAATTATTTGTGTGTTTATTATCCTGCCTAAAAGAAAACGATCAGTTCATCCTCACTTTAATCTGTATTCCTTCTTGGCTGACTGGCTTTACTAATCCACCAGGTACTGAAGCTCCTACTGAATCTTATGATACATTTGACCAGATTGGGACCTTACATACTGTTCTAACTTTGTATTTTTAGTTTTGATGTTTCTATTTTCCTCTTGGATTTCGTCCAAGTTAGTAGAACTCTGAGAGGGTGCAGCTACAGCCCATGTCATATCACTCATGAGCATCATATGGTTGCACTTCTGCAAAGAAATGAGGAATCATAGTTTCACTTAATTGTGTTCTACGCTAACTCCTTTAACGGACAGTCAGGATCATTAAACACCGATTGAATTGTTGTAGGAATTCGATCGTTGCCGTGATTCTAAATTTGTCTGCTCTGCAGTCTGTGATTTTGACACTAGTCATGTTAAAGCTTATGGTTTTAACTTGTATCTTCGTGGCAGAGTTTTCCTCAATCTTGTGTTCGATGCAACTCATTATTCGTTTTCTTTCAGCACTGATTCGGTAATCGCTGAATTCCCCGACAGACACCCTTCATTCTCATCCAACGCGAGGCTGCTTGTAACGTAAAGTTGAATTTCCTGTCTAAATATTTATCAGTGTTTTAAACTGAGATGGGTTCAGCGCAGCAGGATGGTTAGGACTGAAAAGTTAGAGGTCAAATCACGCACTGCTGCTGTTCATGCATGCCTGAACTAGGATTACTTTCATTGGTGAGGAATGAGGTGAAAACGTCAGTTTGGATGGAGGATGTATGACGCATTTCGATTTCATCATTAGAAATGACTGCCAGAAACACTTTCTCTGATAACAATAAAGGCAACAGGCAGAGTGATTATATCTTTTATTTTTTTTGGGGGGGGGGGGGTGTTTTGGTAGCGGACAACGAGTCCCCCCCCCCCCCCCCCCCGAATTGGGTACAAAGTAGTTTAGAGCACGATCTGCTTCTTCCTTATATGACCAATGCTCATAATGTGGACGAGCAAAAAAAAAAAAAGGGAAAAGAAATTGCGGGAATGTAGCGTGGCAAGAGGGTGAGAGAGGGGAGCTGATAAATAAGTGTGTCTTTGGATGAGTTTTAGAAAATAGTTTTTATAATTTATGAGATAGGTATGGGAGAAAAGTTTTATATCAGTTTGTGAAAAAGGTCTTTTAAAATTATGGTTTTGTGATTTTCCAAACATTCATTAAGTGCTTATTTGGGATAACTTAATTTTAGCTTATAAATACTTTTAAATCGTGATTTAAGGTATACGAGGTAAGTATATGAGAGAAAGTTTATCTCGAATTACGTAAAAAGCACTTATAAACTAAATATAAGTTATCCCAAACAAACTTAGTGCTCGTTTGGAATAGTTTATTTTTGGCCAATAAGTGCTTATAAATCGTGATTCACAGTATACGAGGTAAGTATGTGAAAGGAGTTTTATCTCGGCTTGCGTAATAAGGATTTATTTTTTAAGAAATTGTGATCCCAAACATGCCCTTAATGTGTGTTTGGTATTGTTTATTGGGGTCAATAAGCACTTATTACATAAGTTGAAATAAAACTCTTTTCACATATTTACCTTGTATACCGTACGATTTATAAGCACTTATTACTTAAAAATAAACTATCCCAAACAAACAAGTACTTAATAGAAAGCATAAGTGCGAATACAATGCAATGGCAAGGAAGTGAATAGTGGAAGGTGTGATCCACATAGCCCCAATTACATTCCAATAAAGGCTCAGACTCATGAGCTTCATAAAAGACAAGAATAGTGATCAGCCATAAACATGATATAATGACCAAAATACATTTAAAGGAGTGAGATTGAAATCGGAGGAATGAACGAGAATTGAGAAATCACGAATCATGCGGTTTCAGAAACAGGACCCAGAGGACAGGACGGCGACTTTACGCCCAATACAAACAAAACGCCGCTTCATATTCACGTGCCTGTGGGACCCACACTTGAGGCTTCCTCACTTGTTATTGGAGCTGGCTCAACAGGGATTCATTCCATAAATTCCACAATCTAATCCTCAACCTTTCTCATTATGCGTGGAAATTAATGAAATTATGGTTTTCCAAGTTTTTTCGTAAATTTACAAGTGGGGACAACATTCCATTCACTTATTTTTTTACGTATATCGTAAAAACATCTCTGAAAAACTAAAAACAAAGCACATTAGATAGAGACCCTCCACCACTGCTCGACTGCCCGTTTCTTCCCATCAATCCCTCTATCTATTTTATCTCAGCGCCCACTATAATTCTGGGCTAACGATAATTTCCACATTTTAAGCAGTGTATCAACCTTTTCTTTTCAAGAAAACCATAAATTTGTTGCCAATATACTTAATCAGATCCATAATATAAATCACTTCTAAAAAAATTATTTGATCTACAATATAAATCACTTGAAGAATAATTAATATTTTTTTTATCAATTTTACTCATGTAATTAATGTTTAATGTTTAAAGATGACTAACGGTATTTATCACTCTCATTCAAAACATAATTTAATATGGGTAAAGTTCTAATTTTTTCCAATTTAAGATAAATTTAACGTGTTAACTACTATATCTTAATTATGATGAATTAATTAAAGGACTTATATTGTGATAGGAGTGAATAATTATTTTGGATAAATTTCAAAATAGGCGCTGCCCCACTCATTAGCTCACCTCCCAAATCTCCAATACCACGCCTGTCACCGTATTCGTTCCATTCGATCTCTCAAAACATAAAGCTCAACAGACCTACTGCAATATAGCAAGGTCGGTTACTCACATCAGATAAGAGCAAAAGGGGAAAGAAAAAAAAAACCAAAGCAGAAACAACGAACGTAAATGCTTCACTATAACCATCAAAACTGAAAATACAAAGGCAGCCTGCTACAACTGATACAAGGGTCTATGACCGATAACTGGAAAAGTGAACCTAAACCTGAAGCTAAGCTAATTTGGTGCCTGCATATCAATAATTCCTCCACCTGATCAACAATATCTAGTAGTTCTGCGAGTAGTCAAAGCTCAGTGGTTGCTGACCAAATGGAGCCTGCACATCAACAACACAACGAGATACATGGTCAGACATGTTCATGTGCAAACACCCAAAGAAATCACGTGCTCCCAACATTTTATTGTTAAGACCCCAAAACAAAGCTAGTCACACTCCAACATAAATTCAAAGCCAAATTCCATGCAAGGTGTTCCCTAAAGGAAGAGCAAAGAGATATAGCACACAGGCCACAGCAATGGATTCACGAAAGATTAGGCATGTTTAAAACAACAGGCCTAAAGCTACAAAATCCAAAAAATGTATAGCGAGACAGTTCCATTCTCTAAGATGTCCTGGCATTTCAAAACTTAAAAGAAATAAATCACTCATCAAGTATAATGAAATAATAGGATAGACTTAACGCTCGCTTACCTGGTAAACCGCATGCCTAAACTGGTCATATGTATGTGCATACATCATAGCAGCGCTTGGCCACTGTAGGTAAGCAGCGTTCCCGGATGACTGATTCACTCCAGTGGCAAAGGGACTCATGACTTGGTTTGTAGGGGGTACAAAGCCAAGTGAAGCTTGAGTTTGTGACATATGACCCATCTGATTAAAAGTGGGGTCATACTGAGCAAACAAAGGCTGAACTTTCGGCAAATTGTAAGGCACCAAGTTGAGGATAGAGTTTGGAGTGCTCCTAGCATACCTGCATAAGTGAAGTGTTTCAACAAGATGAATAAACTCGTCCCGTATTAAATATAAACCCAATTTGAACCACTTCAGCTACCAGATAGAGCCAAAAACTTTTAAATAAGAAACATAACACATCTTTTAATATAAAAAGTTATACAAAAGTACTTGAATCCAACTCCCATCAGATACAATTTAACCCATGGAAATCTCACTCCTTCCCTCCCTCCCACATACAGACAGTCAGACACTACATGACAATTATTATTATTATTTTAAAATTTTTCACCATCACTATATTATAGCAATTAATCTATAAACATAAGCACCAAAATGCATTCTTATATAGAAACAAGAAAGGTGTTCAAGTGAAAAAAACACAACGCAAAATGGCTAACCAAGCATTGTATTGCGAATTGAGTCTGTGACATCGATGTCTGGCAAACTGCAAACAATAAGATGTAGAGGCAGAACTAACCTTCCGTAGCTACGATCATAATCAGGATCAGTAAGATCCTTTTCCCTGTTTCTGAAAATGGCAACTCGAGTAGAACCTATGTCCCTCCCACTATTGCATTTTTCGGAATCCACACTGGAATCCCTGCAAGTTTCATTCTCATCTTTGTTCATACAAGAATTTCTTCCATCCAATGGAATCTGCGACGGTTTCTCATTCAAATCAGACCTTCTAGGGCTACTAAAGATGCGAGCTCGTGCCCGGTCATATTCCTCCATCCTCTCTTCCACATTTCTCAACAGATTTCCTGTTCTCCCTGCTTCATAGGCTTCATTTACATTGGTTCCACAGGGTCTAGGCCTTATGGCGATTTTAATCTGCTCAGGTTTATCAGCTTCTAACTGTTTGGCAGGAATTTCAGATAAACGAACCGCAGGGTACCTGCTTTCTGCCAACTTTCTCACCATAATTTTACTTCCTTGGCCGCCTAAACCATCTTGAACCATTGTTTGCATGCCATAATGTTGAGCAACACGATGTGCAGCCAAACGGAGATAAGAAGAAGGGAAATGCTGGAACTCAAAATGCTGCTGATCAGCATTAGTCAGAAACCTTTGGATATCAAGTTCCATCCGCAAAACTAGGAGTGCAGAACAAATCAATACAAAATTAAATGAAAAAATGCCAAGATTTATATATTAAAAGAATGGGGAAAATCATAAGAAAAGAACCGCAAAACAGTCAACATCAAAGTTACTAGTTTAAGATTCTGTGTGCAACGTCTACTACTTTAAGTATACGACAACACAAGAAATGATTTAGCAAAAAAATCTAACAAAGCCCTTGAATGGCAAGAAACTCAACAAGAAGTCATGTAGGGAATATTCTAAGCTGGAAGGCCCCAGATAGATTATTAAAATATATACGAGAAAAACAACTCAATGCGAGCACCATTTATTTATAAACAAAATTTAACTGGATGAAGGAGGTCTGCCAATATCTAACAATTATAAAACAGATGCATTCTTGCACAATTTCAAATTTTTGGCTACATCACGTCACAATTTTCTAATCACAGTAGAATCCAAATTGATTGTTAAAATATCACTGTTGGCTGTCAAAACCGATTGAAATCTAGATAATCATGACCTGTGCTAGCAGTGAATCTGTAAAAAAAACCTATTTCAAGGCGGGCCATCCAGTAAGAGACACATCAACAAACTTTATATAGTCCATAAAATGTTTCGAAGTATTAAAAATGGAATACCAAAACCCAAAACATGAACTTAAAACATTGAACATCTCTTTTCTGTCCCAACTCCTGTATCATTTCATCAAAATTTATATCGGGAGATCATGAGAGGTCAACATTGTATCTTTTAAATGATTAAGCTTTGAATGCTTTGTATCTGCAGCGAGTTTAAATTACATTAATCAAGTAGTATCTTAGACGGCGAGGGTAAGATTGCATTCCCCAACAATAGCAAGCTCAACATTTAACATCAAATTCGGGATACTCTACTTTACACTATTAACACTAATCAAAAGGGCAGATAGAACCATCGGAAGCATTCCAGATCAGACACAGACAAACAAATACATGGCCGAGACAAAATTGCAGGATCTTATCCAAAATCTAAGCCGATATTCTGTTCGATGACAAGAATCAAGAGAAGAGCAACGATTTAAAAAAAACGAGAGAGACCGAAAGCTCAAGTCGTGGACAACAATGATTTCACATAAAGCCCATGAATCGGGGAAATCTAATAACCCAAAACCCAAATCTCACGCCAGATACAACAAAAAAACAGAGGCTACAATACGAGATTTAAAAGGAAACAGAAAAGGGTGCAGGGGATACTGACTGGGTAGACGGTGGCGGGAGTTTTGGAGAGCCTCAACCAAGAAGGGGTCAACCAATGACTCTTTGCTTTTGAACACAGAAGTCCCATCGACAGAAACAGATGAAGAATCCATGGCTAAGAACAATCTCCAAATATTCAATCAGGAAACTTCTTCCCCTTCTTTTCTATAATCCCTCGCTCTGAACGAGGGAAGGAAAGGTCAGGAGGAAGAAAAGGATTTGTGCCTAAGAAGCATAAGAAAGGAGGATAGGCTGCTTCGACGTGAAAAGAAAAGACGAGACGAGGAGTCCCCGCGTTATTTCCTGGGTAGTGCGTAATGTCTGGTGAATATATAATAAGCCTTTTTTTTTGCCCACGAATATATAATAAGCTTGAAGGCTAAGAGACAAGGATTGATTAAATTTTTTATATTTCTTTTTTAGCTTAATAATAGTTTTTCAAATATTTATTCTTATTAAATATACATTTTAATCTGATCGAAAAAGTCCAGTAAATATTTTAAAATTATATATAAATAAATAAAATTAGTAATGAATCTCAATAAAGGATCATACTTATATCAAATTTCTTATATCCATTATATCAAATTTTTTAATTACATATGACCATGTATCTTATTTTTTTTATATTGGTTTATTGTTAAGCGATAATAATTTAAAAATAGCATACATGATCATATGTGGTTGGAGAACTTAACGAAATGGATATAAGCAACTTGACCTAAATATTTTTCATAAATAAATACATTGATATTTTCAAAAAAAAATAAATAATACTGTTTGAAATTGATCTATGTGTAATCTTGAGATATGGTATAGCATTTAAAATTTCTTTAAGGAAAATCACAATATTAGTCTCCCTATCCTTCCACTTCTAAACATATAATAAATAGATAAAAGTGCATGCTAATCTTTTAATTTTATACAATATTTTTTTTATTAAATCTGTATAAGATTTTTTAATTTTAGAGAATATTTTTAGTTACTTAATATTTTATGAATAAAAAGTGCCGCCATTAAAATTTTAAATATTGACAAAATATCATCAAATATTAATATATTAAATTTAATTTTTAAAAATAATAATGATTGTCACAAAAGAATTATCATTTTTTGACCAGAATAAAGAATCATCATCTAAGACTATGCTATCCGATATTTTAGCCTTATATATATATCGGAAGCATTTTATTAGCAGTATTTTTAATTAAATATATGATACTCCCTCCGATCCTAATTATAAGACAAAGTTAACTTTTTTAGAGAAATTAAGGAAGCCAATTAAATTACTTTAGAGTATTTATATTTATATTTTTTTCTCCAAACTAATTAATTTGACTAATAAACTAATATATAATCTAAAGATACTAAAAATATAAACACTATAAAGTAATTTAATTGGATTCCTTAATTTCTCCAAAAAAGTCAACTTTGTCTTATAATTAGGATCAGAGGGAGTATTGATTAAGTAAATATTAAATCAAAATAAAATATTTTCTGAAGGCAAAAACAAGAAGCCAAAATAAAATATTTTCTGAAATTTAAATAATTTAAATTATATAATTGTTCTGAAATTCAAACAGGTAATTGTCTTGCTCCAAAAAAAAACAAAGATACTATGGCAAGATTGCAAGAAACGATCAAAAACAACGAGCAGGATTCCATACGCGAAACAAGTCTTAGCATGTGTTTTGATCAAGGTATTCAGGTATTGAATCAGTTGGGGTATTGAGTTAAGAGTTAGTGGGTCAGATTGGAGCCAAACCAAAGCTCAACCCTGATCAAACCGATGAGAAATTGAAAATTTTAGACTTATTAATATATAATTATAAAGAGAAAATTAAAAAAATTGATTAAAAAAATAAATAAATAAAAGACCCAAACCGGATTGGGTCACCGGACCGAACCGGTCTGATGTCCGGTTAGGCAGTTCCTGGGCCGGACCGGCCGGTCCGGGTATGGGAACACTGGTTTTGACTAATTTTTAAGGAATAATTTTTATGATTTATAAGATAAATATATAAGAAGAATTTTATTGGGAAAATTCCAAAAAACGATAATGGAAATAGCAAAAGGACAATTCAGTACATTGAAATTACAAAAGGACAGATCAGGCGGTGTCAGACGGGCAGAGGAATCTGGCATTTTGAAATCTCAGCCAAATGACGAAAATGCCCTTCAGTCCTCCATCCCCACTTCAGAATAACAACATGATCCTCGTAATTAACACATCTGGATTCGTTATTAACAACTTCAATTCTTCTTTTACAATTCACAAGTTTCAGGGCCAATAACACCACCGATCTCACCATTAACAACTCCGGTTTCAATATTAACAACTCCATTTTCTTCTTTCGCACTTAACAAATTTCAGGGTCAATAACAACACCCATATCTTAATTAACAACTCTGAATTCGAAATTAACAATTCAAATTTCTTCTTTCACAAATAACAAGTTTCAGGGCCAATAATACCATCGATCTCGCCATTAACAACTCCGGATTCGCCATTAACAACTCCTATGTTGTTATTCCGACTGAGGGCTGAAGGGCATTTTCGTCATTTGGCGGAGATTTCAAAATCCTAAATTCTTCTGCCCGTTTGACACCGCCTGATCTGTCCTTTTATAATTTCAATGTACTGAATTGTCCTTTTACTATTTCTAATATAATTTTTTAGAATTTTCCAATTTTATTTCCATTTATGAAAAAAGATTTTTAAAATCGCAGTTTATGACTTAGTGTGCGTTTGGAATGACTTATTTTTATCCAAAACGTGCTTATAATTCGTGATTCACGGTATACGAGATAAGTATGTGAGAAGAGTTTTTTCTCGGCTTGCGTAATAAGTGCATTTTTCCTGTACAAAACGCTTACACAAACAAACCCTTAACCAAATATTAGCTTAAAACAACAGGACAGGAAGGTTTCAGAGCCTCTGTATTGAAAATTGGGAAATTAATACCTCAATAGCCGAATCCGCGTCAACTCGGCCTCTTCATTCTCTGAAAAAATAAACAAAAGGGAGGAGTCGATCTTGGGAACTGGTCAATAATCCGCCATCGAGCCTTTTGTTGTTTCCCAATTCGGGTCGGTCCGTCCTCCCTCATCATGGCTGACCCATCGCCACCTCCTGATACGAGTTCTGTTGATTTCACTGAGCTGATCAATAACCTCCCTTTACAACCTATGGATTCTCTCCTTTTTGCCGGTGATGACGATGACGCCTTGTTTTCTGAAGCATTTCCCTCCGATTTTGACTTAGGCTTGGATGGCGAGTTCGAGATTAACTTGGACGATCTTCCCTTTAATGTTGACGAATTCCTTTTCGACGACGCATCTGTTATTCCTCCCTCGCAATTGCAGATGAATGATGATCGTCATGGCGTCGCTAATTGCGATAGCAGTCTGACTTCCGACGTCGCTAGGTTTTTGAATTCTCAGTCTCATCCGCCTCCTTGTTTAGATAATTCAAGCGATCAGAATCTGCATGCCTCAAATGAGGCTAAAGTTTCGAACTTCCAATCTCCGGAGTCTGATTCTTGCGACCGGGAATCTTCCGGCGGGCCCGTTTCATCTCGGGGTTCTGCTAACGGCGGGTCAGGGGTTTCTGATGCTACGGATTCACCTTCACCGACCCGATACGACAGAGATTTTACTTCTCAGGTTATTGTTGATGAGAACCTAAAGTTGGATGAAACTGGGAGGGGCTCTGATTTGAAGAGGAAGATGGAAAACAATGGAGGAAATGCTGAGGCGAGAACTACTAAGCACCGGAGGTCGTCAACGCCTGTGGAGAATGCTACTCGAGAGCCTGGTGCTAGTGTTATCGATGAGGACGACGAGAAAAAGAAGGCTAGGTTGCTGAGGAATCGGGAAAGTGCCCAGCTTTCTAGGCAGAGAAAGAAGCAGTATGTGGAGGAGCTTGAGGAGAAGGTGAAGTCGATGCATTCGACCATTGCCGATTTGAGTAGCAGGATATCATTCGCCATGGCCGAGAATGCCACTTTAAGACAGCAATTGAGTGCTGGTGGAATGTGTCCACCGCCTCCTGCTCCGGGCATGTACACCCATCCTCCGATGCCTACCATGCCTTATTCTTGGGTACCGTATGCCCCTTATGTTGCTAACCCACTAGGGCCCAAGGTTCCTTTGGTACCAATTCCGAGATTGAAGTCTCTGCAACCGGCATCGGCCTCAAAGCGTAAAACGTCTGAGAGTAAGAAATCTGAGGGTAAAACTAAAAAGGTTGCCAGTGTCTGTTTTTTAGGTTTGTTATTCTTTGTCTTGCTTTTTGGTGGATTGGCTCCCCTTGTGAATGTTAAGTTTAATGGTTTAGTGGACGATACTTATGGGAGGTCGCAGTATGTTAGCGATAGGTTCTATGGTCAGCTCGGAGGGAAAGTCTGGCCCGTAAATGGTCCTATGAATAGGTCTGAAGGATACAAAGGGGCAGAATCTTCCAGTGAATTTGTTCATCTGGGCAATACTAGTCAGCCTCTTTTTGCTTCTTTGTATGTTCCTAGGAATGACAAGATGGTGAAGATTGATGGGAATTTGATAATCAATTCTGTCTTGGCCAGTGAGAAAGCTATGGCATCTCAAACTGCTCATATTGCAAACAATGATAGAAGAGAAACTGGCTTGGCAATTTCTAAATATTGGGAATCTGCATTGGCTATTCCGGAAGTTGGAATAAATAGAGGTTCACATCCTTGCTCGTATAGGAGTCCGCCTGAACAGAGGAAGGCACTTCCAGATGGTTCAGCTCAAATTTTGGAGGACAATCTGAAGTTAACTACACCTGATGGTAAAATCCAACAGTTGTTCCTGGAAGGTCTTGCAGGTGATGTTGCAATTACTTATTCTACCCCCCCCCCCCCCCAAAAAAAAAAAAAAACCCTTCTATATTGGTTGCTAAACATGGTTGATGCATTTTGTTGTGATGATTGCATGTGTACGTGTTTTGTTGATTTAGTTGGATATGGTAGCATGTACAGTACATGTATTTAAGACATTATTGCCAGTTAGGAGTACCCTACGAGCTGTCAGGAAATTTTCTGATTATTGTAGTTAATAGATGCTATGTAAGTTGGTGCTTTTTGGAATCTCTTATTAGCACTTCAGATTTCCTTGATGGAAAATTGTTTATGCCGTTTGCTGATTTATGAAATTATAATTCTTATGGAAGTTGTCAACAATTTTGGATAATCTTCTTAACTTTGTAAACTAGCAGTTTGAATCTTTGGACTTTCAAGTGAGTTTGATGGATAACATGTTCATCTGAAAATTGACGTGTGGCGTCTCTTCATTTTGGGTTGAAATTTTGACTTTTTTAAGATTCAAAATTTCATTGCTATCTACCAACAGCTACTATAGAATGGTCCTTCCCAGGCTTGAGTGATAAGATTTACTTGAGTGTTGAGTCTAGGGATTGAGTGGCCTTTACCATGTTAGGGATTTGAGCCCATTAAAAAGGCCTTTTGGGGGAAGGTTCAGCCCCAAACTGAATTGAATTGGTCTCACACCTAAAAGGTGTTTGGTTGAAGTTCTTATGGTGCTTGCACCTTGCACTTCATTGCCTTGCTATCGGTGCTTGGTCTAGGTGTTTGTTTGGAATAGCGATTGAAGTCTTTAAAAGCAATTTTTTAATTGTGATTTACGGTATATAAGATAAATATGTGAGAGAAGTGTTGCTTCGACTTACATGCATAAGCATTTTTAGGATCCCCAATTGTGATCCCAAACATGCTTTAGATGTTACTGCTTTAAGTTGATGCATGACCAAGGTTATCTTCATTTAGTTGCATATTTGTCTAAAGCTATGCCAGCCTAAAGACCTGTAAACCTAATTTGTTCACTTATAATTTTAAACTTACCGAAGGTTATAATTTCCTGATGCAGGGCCCATGTTAAGTTCTGGCACGTGCACAGAAGTTTTCCAATTTGATATCTCATCAAGACAAGGAGCTATTGTGGCAGCATCATCAGCAGGCAATGTTTCTGAAGAGAACCATCAGAATGCTACTCGTGTGAGCAAAAGTCGGAATAGAAGAATTCTCCATAGGTTCCCACTTGGTGGATCCAGTAGCAACGCAAGTGAAGAACAAGGAGGAGGAAATCCACTGAATGACAACTTTCTTGGTAACAGGTCCAAGTCTTCCATGGTGGTTTCTGTGCTTGTTGATCCCAAAGAGGCTGCAGATTTTGATGGAATGGTGGCGCCAAAGTCACTTTCTAGAATATTTGTGGTTATGCTTGTGGACAGCATCAAGTACGTAACATATTCGTGTGTTCTTCCTCACGCTTCTCCCCATCCCCATCGTGTCACTCCCTGAGGACGACGATCCTTGCCCCAATCAAGCGTTTTGACTGATGAGCTTGTAGTGTATTGTTTATTTATTTGATCTGATTCGGAAGGAATGTATTTGCGTTCCTGTTTTGTACATTAAAGTATGTTTAGGGCTCCCCGACTCAGTTGTGAACAGCATGAGGACTCAAGAGATTATTATTCATTTATTTATACTTATTTGAGAAATATAAAGCTGATCCCGAAATTTTAATATATTTTATTCAAATTCTCAATATAATTTAAGGTTATGTATTACTAATTTCATGTTCAATGATTCTTGCGTCTCATGGATAGAACCAGTGAATTATATTAATCTGGGCTTAACATTAGAGATATGAAAAAGAATTTAGCTTTGGGTTGCTTGGTTTAGGTCAAATTAAAATAAATTGAAGATCAAATTAGTAATTTGGTGCGTTTGCTTTCTGTTGGTTTTAATTTAGTCCATTCTTTTTGACAATTGTGCATTTTTGGGTTCGGGATCCTTCCTAATTATAAAAAAATTGAAAAAGTCGTGGAGATAAATAAAAAAATTAATGTGACTAGGACAAAACAAAAACATAAAGTAAAAATAAATAAATGAAAGAATTTAATGAGTTAAAAAAAGAGATTGAAAAATAATACTGTTAACTTTGTTAGAAATGTCTTCACTGACGATTTTACTTTTATTTTTTTCAACTCTTCATGAAAAAGCTTGAAAATTTATCAATGCCCTTTATTCTTGAACATTACTTTTTTTTTTTCCCGAATAGAAAAGGCAAGCCATAGCTTGAAAAGTCATCCGTTGCAACTACACAACCAACCTCTAGGACACTATTCCTAAATTACTATCTAGCAAGTCTTTAGCCAGTTGGTCAATACGAAAAGTTGGAGGTTCTTAGACATAAATCACTTCCCAACTCCTTCCATGCATATTCTTGGCCATTGCATCTGCACATGTAATAGCTTCCCTATAACTGTAATGAATTTCCAGGTCCCTCATCCAGAGTATGATAGACATGATTTCTGTGATCAAATCATATAAGGGGTGATAACTCCCACAATTAGACATCAAAAGGTGCAGAGCATCAATAGAATCAATGAATAAATGGACTCGTTGAATCTTCATCTTTCGGCACAACCTTAACTCTTCACAGATTGCATGAAGCTCCGTAGATGTTGTGGAGCTAACACTGAGATTCTGCTTGAAACCTACTATTCATCTGCCATGCCCATCACAAACAACACCCCCACACACTACACTTTTATCTTCTCGTACTGACCCATCTACATCTAGTCTCACAACGCCTTCCGATGGAGGAGCCTACATGCATGTAGAACGGTCCTGAACTTGGAATATGGTGTCGGTATCGTCCTTCTTCTACCTTCTCCATTAGTTGAAATATGCATTGGTGCACAATATCTCAAGGACATGTCTGTTTCCCTTCGAAAGCCTTACAACATCTGGCCTTCCAAATCAACCAGTAGGCCAATCCAAAAGCCTTGCTCCAAGGCCAACTAGAGACTCTTCTCGATCCGAGATTTCCCGCCATGTTCCATTTTAGCCACTCCTGCAAATCAACACTAAAAACCACAGAATAATAGTTAGGGTTAATTAGATAAAGCCGCACATTGTTTGCATTCTCACAATCTCTCAATATGTGTAAAATGGATTCCTCGCTATGACACTCAAAAGGACACCCAGATTGATTTGTGTTACACCGTTTTGCTCTAAGTAGATTTGTGGGAACTCTCTCATGAAGTACTTGCCACATGAACAACTTTGCTCTTTCTAGAATATCCTATTGCTAAACACACTTCCTCACAAATTCGTTACGGTACCCATCTTTGTCACGAATCATGTTGTATGCTGATTTAATATTGAACATACCATCAGGGGACATTCTCCAACAAATTACATCATTACCATTGCAAGAGGGGGTTACACCATCATAATTTTTTAAACTACCTAGCTCGGTAGGAACATACTCTATTTATTTGTATCCTACCTTCCCTCTGAATTCACAAACTGCCTTACTGAGGCTTCCGTAGGCAACTGCTGAAAGTTCTTGTCCACATAATCCTTCAATGGAAGCTCTAGAGTGGTCCAACGATCTCTCCATGCATTTGTGGTTTCACCACTTCTCAGAGAACTGCCTACTCCTTTAAAGAATGTATCCTATACAAGGGAAATACTTCTCCATGATGCTGCTTGATCTCTTTTCCTTGAGACCTTGGGGTATTTATCCTTGCCACATTTGTATTTACTTTTAAGGTATTTAATCCACATAGCATTTGGCTTTCTTATGAGTTCCCAACAGAGCTTCATGAGAAAAGCTATATTCTGACACTGAAGGTCCTTGATGCTAAGCCCCCCAGCCTCTTCATCCGCTTTCACCTTTTCCCAGGCTATCAAATGAATCTTTCTCATTTCAAGATTTTGATTCCACAAAAAGTCTCTACTAATCTTTTCAATCTCCCTTAGCACTCCTAGCGGAAGTGGGATTGTTTGCATCTGGTAGTATAGGAGTGCATGTAGGATCGGTGAGCACAGCGAAAGAATTTAAAAAATTTTCACCGATCCTAATCGAGGATCTATCAACGGCGTTTAAACCAAGTTGGAAGGATTCATACCTTTTTGATGATTCAGAGTTTTCACGATCTCTAGGAGCCAACACGTCAGGTCCGCTCCCTCTACCGGTATCCACACGAATGCTCTCCAACCGAGACTGCGTGCTAGCGCCTCTAATGTCTCCAAGGGTTTAACTTGCGGCTCTCAATTCTGATGTGCCCTGAGTCTATCAGCTCTATCAAGTTTATAACCCATGAGGGTTATTTTCAAATTTCAAAATTAATCATCATTAATTTCGAAATTAATTAACAATTAATTATCTTGATGAGCTAATTAAATAAATTCAGTTTAAATTAAATCTATCCAACAGTTTTAATTTAACCTATTTATTTAATCTAAATAAAGTGCCATTAGATTTAATTTATCTTCATAAATTAAATCTGAGATACTATATCTCTATCATGTTAATTATTAAATTTAATATATCTTAATAAATTAAATTTAAAACCAACACAATATAATAATATCATATAATATATATATACATATACATATATATATATATTATATTTCGAAAATATATATATCTATATAATATTATTAAATATAATAATATAATATAATATATATATATATAAGATATATATTTCGAAAAAATATATATATATATCTATATAATATTATTAATGAATTTTATATTATATATATATATATATATATATAAATATAAAATTCATCCACCCTAAATCAAACATTATCTTGTGTTGGGCCATTCTTGTGTACGACCCTGTAGGCCCATATGAAGTTGGCAGTGAGCCAATAACTACACTAACCCAAAAGTCGCAAGCGGCCTCTAGCAAGACATTACGACTATCCAATTCATATGAGGGTCGTTATCACGATGCAACCTGTCATACAACCATGTCACGTCCCTTTTGTCACACGATATATCGATCAAGGATAAGGCATGGAAAATGTCATCCTCTTGTTCCTGACCATTACTTTCTCGATTCCTGAGTAGCCTGATAACAGAGATAGAAACTCCTTTCATCATAGTATGGCCATACATTTCTCAGACTCACTCATCGAGGGGCCCAGTAATATCTCTCTACTAATGTGAGGGACAAATTCCATCTTGATCATTCATATTCCTCTACATGAAAAACCACCAAGCTTGATCGTAGCCTTTATCATCACCCATTCAAAAGTGACTTTTGACTAGTTCAAAGTTTAGCAACTCTCATGTAGGAATCCATGATGACCTCAGGTCTAAGGGCATTGTGATGTGGTTATACATGAGAAAAGCTTATGACTTGATCCATGTAGCTTTCTCATAGTGGGTCGGTCCAGCACCTTATACTCTTACAAGTGCCTAAGACTTTGATTCGTATCTCCATATCTTATCAAAGTCATACTGGTCTTGTTTCATCTCTGCTCCCGCATAAATGACCGACCAGGGACATTTTAGGACAATCTTTATGAATTATCCAAGGATACAATTATCACAGTTAACATGCAAATAATATGATAACAGAATGGAGAAATTTCATTAAAATAATAATGTTTAAAGTACAATGATTGGCCCTTAGGGCACAATTTCCAACAGTGCAGACAGTACTGATTTAATTAGCATTGATCACTCTGCCATACTAAGGTATCTGCTTTTCCATCTGGCCAGTTTTTTCTGCACTTTTTGAATAACTAGGGCAAAGGTAATGTTGACTACTCTCTTATGTAATAGAGGAACTCTCAAATATTTCCCCAAGTCAGTAATTAAAGCGATACCTAGCTCCTGACTAAAATTGTTCGCTCTACTCGAATGCACATTCCAAGAAACAAACAATCTAGATTTTTGGAGACTAATTTTGTGGCTAGAGACCTTGCAAAAGTATTGCATCACTTCCCTGATTTCATTAACTTGGTCATTAGAGGTTCATTGAACAAGATTAGATCATCTACGAAGAATAGATACGAGATTTTGGGACCTCCTTGGCTTAACTGTATCGGTTTCCATTTACCTTCCTGTACCTCATAGTGGATAAGCTGCCCCAACCTTTCTATATAGAGTACAAACAGATAAGGGCTTAGTGGATCACTTTGCCTAACTCCTCTAGTAAGAATAAAGTAGCTAGAAGGGAAACCATTCCAAACAACTCTCATAGATGTTGATGAGACGCAATTCATGAGAAGATTAACCAACCTTTCATTTAATCCAAAACATTGTAGAGTGAAATGCAAAAATCCCCAATCTAGCCTATCATAGGCTTTTTCCATATTAACTTTAATTGCCACAAAACCCTTTCCTTTTCTTTTTGTTCTCATAGTATGAATAGCCTCTTAAGTAATGATAATATTATCATAACTTTGTTGCCCTATAATGAAACTACATTGGTTAGGCATCACCAGGTAATCCATAATCCCCTTTAATCGGTTGACCAATACTTTGCTAAAAATTTTGTAGTACACGTTACATAAAGATATTGGCCGGAACTCTCGCAAATTTGTAGGGTAGTCGACCTTCGGGATGAGAACTATATTTGTTTGGTTTATCTCTCTTAGCTTTCCTAGATCCTTGAAGATACTGGACACCAATTTACAATCTTCTATCCCAACCAATTTCCATTGATTCTGAAAGAAATGTGCTTGGAAACCGTCCGATTCAGGTGCCTTAAACACCCCCATTTCAAAGGTGGCATTCTTTATCTCAATATCTGAAACCTCTCTTTCTATGAAGGCTAATTGGCTAGCCAATAATTGCGGGAAAGCTATAGGCCATTCTTGAACAGGAAACACCTTAAAATCACTTGAATACAACTTTTTGAAGAAATCTTAAGCCATATGTCTTAGACTTCCTTGATCCTTAATCTAGTTACTACCATCATCTTGAAGAGACTCAATTCTATTCCTCTTTTGTCTGAACTTAACTGCTGCATGGAAGAATTTAGAATTTTTATCCCCAAATTGTCACCATTGGCAATGTGATTTTTGGTACCATAGTAATTCCTCTTGGCTACTCAGTTTGATAAACTCTTTCCATAGCTTTTTTTCTAACCTGAACAAACCATTGCATTGATTCGATTGCCTTACTTCATCTATCCCCTCCAATCGTCAAACCAACTCCCTTTTCTTCCTCAGAATACGTCCTACTACTCTTTCATTCCACTCAGTGATCTTTACTTCAAATTCTCTACTTTTATCCAGCCAATTCTTCCCCAACCAAGCCGACTTGACTATACTGCTATATTCTGGTTCAAGACACCAAGTTGCTTGGTGCCGAAAAGGTTTTTTTAATTTCATCCATTCTTGACTCATTCACATCAGATACAACAATGAGTCTATGATCAGATTTAAATCTGAGATGGTGAAATGATTTAGCTCGAGGATGAGTCAGCTCCCATTCGAAGTTATAGAATATCCAGTCCAAGCGCTCTTTGACTCCTTTTTCCCATGTGTACCGGTCACCAACAAATGGAACCTAAATGAGTTCACATGTGTTGATGCACGAAACAAAGGAAGCCATTACTTGATTTCAAGGAGTTGACCCTCCCAATTTGTCTTCCTGACTAAGAAAAGTATTGAAGTCCCCTAAAACTAGCCATTTTCTATTCATCTGGTTGCTTAATTTATTCAAGGAGCTCTAAATCCTATTCCTTCTATTTATAGTAGTATCTCCATAGATGAAGGTAATAAAGGTAGCATCACCAGACCGTACATCAGATATTTTACAGTGAAGCATTTGAGTTGATGAAGAAAGGTACTCTGCTGTTACTTCCTCTTCATTCCATACCACCCCCCTACAAATCCCGTTGCTTCAACTTGTATCCAGTTTAAGAAACCTAATTGTCGGACTACCTTGTCTGCTCTGTCTCCACTAATTCTAGTCTCCAAGAGGCACATCACATTAATCTTATATTTCTTAACAACTTCTTATATTTGATTTAACAGTCAAATATAATAATGGAGGATGACAGGACAAAATTATCACATTTTATAAATTTTTGAGACAATTTCGCTTCTAAAAAAATTTTCCAATACCTCTCATTATAAAAATCACCTTATCCCAATTTATTATTTCCATCCATTTCAACTTGACCATTTGGCCAGATGCTCTTTGACCCTCGTTCGCAATGACGGTGGGATATGAACGATGAAGTGTACTGTTTACTGTATGGATAAGACCGGGTGCCGCAGTTCATCGACCCTTCATCCTTGGGCCTTCAAAGACTGCTAGCAATCTCGCATGGCGACCCTTTCACTATCTCCTCTTCCCTCCATAGTCTCAAGTTCACCTTGTTCTTCTGCAAGGTCCTCGCCTTTGCGTGCATTCAGAGCCTCAGCCACTGAGCCTTCGGGTCCAATTCTTGCGAGTCGGTCTCAGCGAAGAGAATTCTTGAAAGGAATTGCATTGCAAGCGCTTCCCCTTCTCTTTCTGAAGGATTCACCGCCATTGCTCGCTAAAGAAGTTGAGGTTGGCTCCTACCTCCCTCCCTCACCTTCCGATCCATCCTTTGTTCTCTTCAAAGCTTCTCCAAAAGATACTCCCGCCCTTCGAGCAGGTACTTTGATTCTTTTCTTTGATCCATGCTGCAAACCCTAGCGTTGAATGTTAGGATGTGATATAGAAACTAGTATTAGTTCGCTTACCCGTGTTTTACTGTATTGGGATTCACACATATCTTGATCACTGATCACCTCACAGGTATCAAATTTGGCGGTCATTAAAAAAAACCCTGATTTTGCTCAAGTGGGTGTCTTGTTTGTACTGTTGGCTGACCTATGAGATACTTCTCTGTTAGACATTGAGAATTTAGCATAGTGAATGCTGGAGAGTAAAATTCGTCTAGCTGCGATTTTATGACAGTCTTCCCGTTTTTTTTTTTTTTTTTTTTGTGCTCACACTTCCAAGAGTTTTGATGCCTCCTCCCTAGAAGGTTGCCATGTACTTGAACTCAGTAATCTACCATTTTCGCTTTCAGGGACATATAGTGGTTATCCCGTCCGTTGTGCCATTTATATATGTCCACCGCAAATCCCTTAAGATGCCATCATTATAAATTATTATTCCTTCGATGTGCACATTTTAACGTTGCTATTTGTATCGCTGCATGAAGAGGCTGCGTTAGAGGATTGCATCACTAATTTAAATCAAAGGTTCTTATGAAATCGAAGTTTGCTGAGCTGATGCCATAATGGAAATTGAATTCACAGTCTGCATTTCTAGAATGAGATGCATGCTAAAGACCATATTCTCTGTAATGGTGAAATATTTTTAGTTCAACAATCATCTGCAAGGGTAGTTTGGAGCTGTTTTTCCTAAACTACACCAGAGCCTTTTTATCAGCAAAATGCGGCAACTGCAAGAGTTGAGGATAATTAGGAGATGTTAGATCTAATCTGTGGCTTGCCATTATCATGCTTTTGCTATACATCCTTAATTATTTAATAAATTTACGAGATCAAACTGTATCTCAGGGGTTCTGCCTCATTTATTATTGTTCTTTTAGAATGATACTCCAGTTTAGTTCTTTGCAGGAAACGTGCAGCCTTATCAGTTTGTCCTTCCTCCAACTTGGAAGCAGACACGCGTAGCAAATATATTATCAGGAAATTACTGCCAGCCGAGATGTGCAGAGCCCTGGGTTGAGGTTAAATTTGAAGATGACAAACAGGGGAAAATCCAGGTGGTGGCTTCTCCTTTGATACGCCTAACGAACAAACCAAATGCGTCCATTGAAGACATAGGGAGTCCTGATAAAGTGATTGCTTCACTTGGCCCTTTTGTCACTGGAAACACATTTGATCCAGATGAATTGCTTGAGACTTCTGTTGAAAAGCTCGGAGACCAAACGGTACAATCATTTTTGTTTTCATTAATTATTTTCTAATTATAAGAAGAGATTGACTGGTCTTGTTGACATTGTTGTGAAAGCAAATATATTAAGAGTTCATTAACATGGTGTCTGCACTCTGCATCTGCAGTACTACAAATATGTGCTTGAAACTCCATATGCACTCACGGGCTCCCACAATCTTGCAAAAGCAACAGCCAAGGGAAACACAGTTGTTTTGTTTGTGGCTAGTGCTAATGATAAGCAGTGGCCAACTTCTCAAGAGACTCTCAAGGCCATACTTGATTCCTTTCAAGTGTAGTTCTCCCTGTCAAAGGTAATGAGGAGCTTTTCACCATCACTTCGTTTACTTGCGTTTTTTTTTTTTTTTCCAATTAATTCTGTACAACATTGTTGATCAAGAGAATGACTGAATGAGTGTCTCCCCCATTGGAAATTTTTTTGCGGTTTTCGGGTTGAAACCCGTATATATATATATATATATATATTCTGTTAAAACACTCGGACATTCTTGTTATATTTTGGCAGATACAGGACTTCCCAAGTCGATATCTCCATTGAAGTGTTCATACTGTAGTTGTGTATTTATGCATTTAGAAGAGAATCATTAAAAAAAAAGTAAAATTCTTTGACCACCCTTCTATTTTACCCTAATTACATAGATTTTCCCTCTATTTTGAAAACATACATTTTAGTCCAAATCATTAATACCATTAAAGAATATTTTAAACAGATTCTTAAAGTTTATTTTTTAATTAAAAATCATAATAAATCTTGTTTACTAATTTACCGTTCATTTTGCTGAATCCCTAATTTATCTTTTGCCATTAATATTTATTAATGGTCAATTTAATATTCCTTTATTAAATTTATAAAGAATTTAAGTAATTTTATGTCAAAAATATTAATAGCTTAATTGAAAATCTGAGTAATTTTTTAATAAACATATGTTTAATGAAATATATTTAAATATTTTGAATTATACTCTATTAATATAATGATCTAAAAATTATATCATTTTGTAACTTAATTGAAAACACACACACACACACATATAATTTTGCAAAACATTTTAGCCAACATGAGATTAAAAGATCACATCATAGTTAAGTTTTAATAAATAAAGGAGATTGAGCATTTAAATTTATTGAAAAATAAAAATTTATAATATAAAATTAATTAACTTTGTAATATGTTAATACTTCTACCTCTGGCTTATTGCTAAACTGATTGCGGTGATGTGAATATAAAGGTGTTGCACAGGTTCTTATAGAGGGTTTGCGAATATTGTGAAGACAAAAACCTAATAAATAGGACTTGCAATATTGAGTATGAAGAGAATCATGCATGATCCAACCCCAAAATAAAAATAAATACTTGAGAAGTAAATTTTGGAATCGTCTCCTTGAGATCTAAGCTCCGAATTGAGCATCAATCGCCTCAAAATCTCTCCCAACCTTATCCCTAACTGCACGAAAAATCCATTTCGTTTCAAAAACACAATCCTCTCTGCCCCTTTTTCCACCATCAATGTCACTACTCATTAATGAGTACCTCTCCGCTTTTGGATTCGACCCAAGAGCTCGTGGCTCTAAATTCCAAAATTTTTAATCCAGAATGCTTTAATTTAGGAAAACTATTGATTGGAAATTGGAAGAGAAAGCTTTAATTACATTTTTATTCAAGAAAAAACGAAAAAGGATGCCATAGTTGCGGAAATAGTTTCTCTTCAAACTGAGGATATAGGTCTTATTTAGGTTTTAATTATTTCAAAAGGATTTAATTAGGATTCTCCCTTTAAAAAATCTATCTTTTCTTTTCTTTCTTACTTAACTAATTTTGCTTGGCATGCAATATTTTTCTTGATCATTGCTTATTTTTGCCTTAGAGAGTGTTTGGATGCTCGATTGGGGTGTCATATTGTGCGATTGGGGTGCTTAAACAACGATTGAAATATTATAGCATTAGGATATGTTTGGTTCAATTTATTTTAAATTGGGCTTGTGGGGTCAAACGCTGCTTATTCTAAAAGCCACACCTTGTAGCTTTTCGGGTAGATTCACCTGGAGGGAGAAAGAGAGAAAGATAGAAAGAGAAGAATGACGTGAGGATGGGTGGGGGGGGGGGGGGGGGAAGGAGGGTGACGTAAAAGTGAGAGAGAGAGACACACAAAGAAGAGAAGAATGAAAGAGGGAAATAGGAAA
Organism: Inga oerstediana; assembly: GCA_963210345.1. Lineage (NCBI taxonomy): Eukaryota > Viridiplantae > Streptophyta > Magnoliopsida > Fabales > Fabaceae > Inga > Inga oerstediana. Next base: position 10,194,447 of record OY723403.1, read on the forward strand.
AATATTTATATGTATCACTAATTTATATTATTTTTTATTTTAAATATAAGACAGAATTAACTTTTTAGATATATTAAGAAATCTAATTAAATTATTTTGAAATATTGATATTTATAATTTTTTCTAAATTATTTTGTCCAACTTATAAATTGACATATAATCCAATATACTGACTCTGACATTAATTTTCCACATATTGTACGGGACATATGATCCAATTAGTTATGTAATATTATTTCATTAAATTATGTATTTTTACAATCGTTGTTTCAAACACATAATTAATTTACCACTTTTAAGGAAATGCATATTTATACGCATGGTTGCAAGACTGCGGTCAAGTCTCCGATGGAACAGATTCGGTCTCACTTGTGAAGAATGTCGACCTCGTATTTAATTTCTGGCGCCAAATTGATTCAATATACGTAGCTGCGTGTAGTGGATGAGAGCATATTCTACTACATACAGAGAGAATGAAACAATCCCAGTTTCTTCAACTTTGAACGATATCAATATATAAAGGAATATATTCTTCTAATTTTCGAACCCCATCAGATTAAATTCCCATTTATTGGTGATATTGCAGATGAAGAGTATACGATCGATTATTTTAATAGAAGATATTGTATAAAATGAAAATAAACCAGGTTATTAAAAAATATATATAGTGCATGTTTGTTCTTCACCAAAATGATTGTGTTTTTCCCTTCTTCAACGCATTAAGCCCTTCTCTTTCTAATTGTGTTTGATTCAATTGCTCCTCAAGTAAGACTCGAAAGTTTTTGTGTAGATCATCATGCACATCACAAATTAATCAAAGGAATGGGTATGGGTTGCAACATAACTCCACAATGATATGCCTAAATAATCTTACTTTATTATCAGATAAGCCACCACCAACTCAGTGCTCGCTCTATTTCCTTTTCTTTTTCTAATAATCATATCCCGTTTAGTCCTATCATGACGCATAGTAAATACACCAATGACAAGAAGAAGAAGAGATTAATATAGTAGAGGGAATAAGGAGTCAGTTTGACAGAGTTTCTATATGTTATTTCCAGTGTCTTTTAACTGAATCCTTTTACGTCTATTTATAGGATTCTATGTACCCCTCCTCTTCTACTAACATGTCCTTCCATCAGAGAGACAATATATCCTTTTGATTGAGAGACATTTTGTTTCAGTGAAACAATACCTCATGTAGAGTCATATTGCATCGGATAAATAACATGACTCATAACATCTTGAAAAATAGTACATATATCTACCTAAGCATTTATGTTATTTATACTTTAATCCCAATCCTATTGGGTTTGGGCCCAATTCACCAAGGGTGGACTGGGCTATTTTCCAACAATATCAAATTCTAATAACATTATAGGTTGCCCAATTCAATTTACACACAAGTTATCTATAAAGTTTGCCTGTTATCTCCCTCTCCAAAAAGGGGTGAAAAAAATGAGCCAACTATATGTGAATATGCAATGTAATTTTTATTTTAAAAACTATATTTTTAAGACATTTTATACATTAAGTATATTATAACAGCTACAAACTAATTTAACCAGCAAGATAAATTTATGTAAAGTTTTTCTTTGATCTAGCATATGATGGATAAGAGTTTGTTAAATTTATCTATGGGACATTAAAAAAAAGATATTATTACCCGAATTATGAATTTATGATATATAGTAATATAGTTTTGATGACACCTGTTCACTTTTTCTTTTTTGTTTTTGCCATGACACCTCTTCACTTTATATATCAATTTTGCTATATTTTCCCCTAAAAAAATCGATCACCAGACGAAGATGATAATTATGGTCGTTCTCAAGGCAGAATCAAATTAAAAAACTAACAAGGATAGCATTCGTATATTTTAAAAATTATAGTACCATATTAATTTTAATTCTAAATATAGAATTTAGTTTGTAGTATAAATTACATCACAAACAAATTCCTACATTTAGATTTGAATCATGACATGTACATCATATCATATGACAACAATCTTTGTTGTTGTTCCCAAGCCCACCATCTATGTATACTTTAACAATAAATAAAAAACATTTTACTGAACAATAAATTATTTATAAAATTAAGGATAAAAAATATTCTTTCTACTTTATAAATATGATCAAAGTTAGTATTAAAAAATAAAAAATATTAAATAAATATATCTTAATCTTGATTTTATTGTCACTTCAACATTATCATCATTTTTTTTAAAATGTGATATACACTGTGAAAGTATTTTTAAAACAAGTGACAAATTTCTAGATTTGTTTGGATAAAATTCATTTTAAAATTTTTAATTCTTCATTATTAAGTGATACATTTATTTTTTAAAATAAATAAATAATAATAAAAATGTGAAAAAAAAATACATGTAAATTATCGCCAACTTTCTCCCAGAACAATGTTAATTTTGGGTAGCTGCTTCATTCCAAAAAAATTGGCGTATGCTCCGACGTCATCATATTTATATCCATCATATGTTTTCCTTTGAGAAAATCTCATATAAAGCTACAATAGGAAAATTCTACATCAGTTTAATAAATTTAGGTTAAAGTATACTTTTAGTCCTTTATGTTTATAAGAGGTTTCATTTTAGTCCCTTAAGATTATAAAGTGCACTTTTAATCCTTAAAACTTAACACCGTTAATATTACTAACGGAAAATACTGACTAAACAAAGTTTAATGGTGACTGAGCAATATTGATATTATTGTTTGGCTTTTAATTCCCATTTTAATTATTTAAAGTATAATAAAATATTCTTAGGGTATTGTTTGCTTGCTCTTCGCTATATCCTCTCTTCCTCCCTTAGTTATTCCCCCATCTTTTTGATTCAGAAATTCCAGCACTCTTCTAATGAAGTATTAGTGAATGTTCATTTATCACCAATCTTGTGTTCTCCCCTTGTTTTTTGCCAGCAACTAATAATACGCACCCAATTTTCAGAGAAGGAGGACAACATGCCGAACATCTTTTTGCCATTGCAAATTCTTTGTCTATTAATTACCTTTCCTTTAAAAAATGTAGACTAAAAGATTGGATAAGTTTTGGGGATGGGGATGGGGATGGGGATGGGGATGGGGATGTGCATGTGATTTTGACCACACCCATCATCCATATTATTATCGTCCAAGTCTTTCCCTTGGGAAGAATAAAAGGTTAGGGACTTAGATGAAGATGCCTTCAGTGTTGATAGACTTTTGATTAAAAGGAGGGGGATGGCTAAAATTTATGAATCAAGATGGGAGAGTCCCACAGGGATGAAGGGAGGAAGAGGTAACGAGGAGGAGGCGACATAAAATGCCCTAGGAATTTTTTATCTCTTTTTTAATTCATTGAAAGAGGAATTAAAAATTTAAAACCCTGACATATTGAATTAAAATAGTATGAGCTGTCTGTTGGGAATATATAAATATTTCTCATTTAAAAAAATTAAGCTTTCTTGGTTAGTATTGCTCAGTCACCACTTAATTTTACTTAATCAACATTTTCCGTTAGTAACATTAACGGTGTTAAGTTTTAAGGATTAAAAGTGCACTTTATAAACTTAAGGGACTAAAATGACACCTCATGTAAACATAAAGGACTAAAAGTATACTTTAGCCATAAATTTAATAAATCCTTGATTAAATCATTAACCTAATTTAGAATTTTAAAATATGGGTAAAATGAATTTAATAAAAAAATTTTATTGCTATGTAGCTTATATTTTTTAATATATACAACATTAATATATACTAAAATAAAATATGAGTCATTAAGTCAAAGGAATTGTTCATGTTTTGCAAGGATCATCAAGAATAATTCGAGGGGAAAAGACAGCGCCAACTACATCCAGTTTCAAGGTTAAAACTTCTACATCCAACTTCGCTCCCTTCAATTGCTATCATCATTCAACTTCTTTTCCCCCTCTTCATTATTTTGTTGATTCATGGGATTTGGTTTTACTCGTTAGTGTATGAAATTTCTTTTTATGGAGGCAGGTATCAGAATTGTTTATAAGGGAGATCCGCAATCGTGCTTGTGATGTTGAGGATAAGAAAAAGGGTATTGAGATCCTGAAGGAGGACTGGGGCAAACTGGATTTATACGTTGCTTAATAATGATGCAAATGTCTTGCACAGTTTTTGCATGACTCCGTTTTTTATGTTGTTTCCTTTGTATTTTTCCCCTTAAATAAATATTGATTATCCCTGCAGAATATGAAAAAAGTCCTCAATATATATATTGGGAAACATAAGTTTCATAGAAAAGTTTATAAGGAGAGAGGAGAGGACATTAAAGTTATTTTACCCATATTTTGAAATCATAACTTAGGTTAATGACTCAATTATGAATTTTACCCATATTTTAAAATAATAACTTAGATTAATAAAAAAAAAATTTACTAACCTGACTTAGAATTTTTATTTTATTTTAAGTAGCTTTATATGAAATTTCCCCTTTTTCTTTTGGGCAATTTCCTTTTGCAAAATCGTATTTTTTGTTGGTCAAATGGAATTTCTATTATCAGCCCATGAGAAAAAGTACAACAACATCAAACAGTAGCAAAAGCGAAGATAACAAGAACTAACACCAACAGTAAAACGTTCAAACTAAGGCTGATAAAATAGAAAAAAAAAAGTTAGCCAACACCCCATCTGCAGAGTGGTGCAGCATCATCTTGAGATGTATCCTGTGTCTTTCCGGCTTCAAAGGTTAGAATAGAAAGCAAAGAGAATGATGGTTGTGGCACGCACCCTACCCTATCGGGCACACTCCCTTAAGAGCATCTGCTGCACGGGAAGCAGTTGCAGCATTTTCTTGACGGGGAGAAAACATAAGAGAGAACCCAACATTTGATGCGAAAAGATTAATGATATCCTAGATGATACTGCGACTTCTCCAATCATACAAATCATGTTGCTTCAGTTGCACGCATTTCTAGAGAAATTGGGAATCGGTTTCAAAGATTGCCTTGTCATGGCCATTATCCATTGCCAGCATCATTGCCTTCTCTAATGCAATAGCTTCAGTCATAAATGCAGAAAGGGGCTTAACTTTGTCAACAAATCCTCATCTAAACAAACCTTGTTCATCACGGCAAATAATACCCACAGAAGCATCACCATATATATAAGGATAGAAAAGTACCGTCACAATTAACTTTAAAGAAACCAGGAGGCGAAGGCAACCACTGAGGCTGACTACTCATAAATGGGCCATCTGAAGAGGGAGGTTCTCCACAGGAAGTCTAAAATTCATTATTTAATCACACTGCTAATTCAATTACCTTGAGAGGATTAGGGTCCACATAATTAAAAATTTTATCATTTCTCTTCTTCCATATGAGCCGAAGCATCTAGCATATAAGTGCAGTATCCCGGCTTTGCAAAATCGTATTTTGGGAAGTGGGGATGAACTAATTCCAAAAAGCATGGGTTGGAGTGAAAGCTTTTTCTCAAAAAAAAAAAGTTGTCTAAAAAATGAGAGAATGAGTGAGCTCAATGCAATTCCGATCAAACAGGGAACAACCACCAATCAAGGAAGTAGATTATCCCAGGAAAAGGAAGACCTTCTGGGACGTCACATTAAGAGAATGCCCACGGGATTAGAGCATCGAGAGGACAATGATCAGAAGCAATGCGTAGAGAAAAATCAAGATACTCTAATGAAGGAGTCTAGAGATTATGGAGACTATACAAGACAATCACCATTGAAATAGGAGTTGCAAACCTCAACTAAAAATCAGATTTCGTATAAAGCTAAACTGATGAGTGAAGATGTAGCAGCTTTTGAGAAAAATATTGATGAACAAATGAAAGAATGGCTTGAGGAGGAGAAAGAGAACACGGCAGTGCTATTAGACGAGTATAGAAAGTCAATCAGCTCATTACCTTGCTTGAACGTTTTGGATGAGCGCCTAAAAGAGCTATGTAGGCCATGGAAAGATGCGCTGATTATAACATTGTTGGGCAGGAGAACGAACTTGGCTATGATGAAGGACAGGGTTGGAAGAATGCTAAAATCAGAAAATTTTGAGCTTATAGATTTACCTAACAACTATTTTGTGTTTCAGTCAAGAGATAAAACTCTTTGCACTAAACTCCTTTTTGATGGGCCATGGATTATTCAAAGACACTATCTGGCTGTTCAGAGGTGGAGCCCCAATTTCAAACCTTATTGTAACAAAGTCAGAAAGGTAGCTATTTGGGTTAGAGTTCCAACTCTTCCTATGCATATGTATTCAGCTGATTGTACGATAGAGATTGGCAATTTGGTTGGTCGTGCACTTAAGGTGGATCTAAACACTCTTGCTTAGAAAGAAGATAATAAACAAGTAGTCGAATGGGGGAAATTTGTAAGAGTTAGTGTAGAGGTAGATCTTAATAAACAATTACAGTCCATATTTATTCTTAGGAATCGAATTTTTACGGTTGAATATGAAGGACTTGATGCTATATGCTTTAAATGTGGGATGTATGGTCATACTCAAATGATTTGCCTGACTAACATACCAGATCAAAAAGCACCGATGGAGCTTGGGGCATCAGAAAATTTAGTTCTGGTGACGAAAAATACAAAGGTTCTGGCCAAAAATCAGATCATGAGTGTACGTGGTGTTATGATTGATGAGGAGTACGGACCTTGGATGAAAGTCAAATCAGCCCTAAAATAATGGTTTGTAAAAGGTGAGTTGGACAGGAAACAAAGTGTAAAAACGTCTCTGAATGTCCAGCTACATGGGAAAGGAGCGAACAAATCTTCTGGATCAAGATTTCATTCGCTGCAAGTGATGGAACTAGCTGAAGCTATCGCCAAAAATGAAACAGAGAATATTAAAAAAGGCCCCGTGATGCAATGGAGAAAGAAAGAACTTACAGAGACAAATCCAAAAGCCGAAAATAAAGGGAAGCAATAGGTGATGATATGAATTTTTCGGTTTCTAAAAAGGGAGAGGCGAGTGGGATAAAGCAAAGGGATGATGTGAATGCAAGTATATCAAATAAGACAAATGCCAAGAAGCCAAACAAAGGTATGATGCCACGTGGCCCCAAGGAAAAGGAGAATGAAGCCAAGAACCAACTTTCTTATCAAGTTGAAATAAGTGAGACATTTTGCAATGGGCCAGATTCTACGAAAATATTATCTAAAAATAGGGCCAAGCTTTTAAGACCCAAAGTTCAACCAACTAATTTCAAAAAAAAGCAAGTGGGTAGAAACCATCAACTTGTCTTTGGGTCAGTTTTTATGAATGGGCTTATGGACTTGGATCAAATTAATAAGATTGTTGGAGAAGGGATGAGGGCATGCTCTTCACGTGCTGAAACAGAAACAATTAAGGCCAAGCAACACGAGGTGCAACGGTCCCGTGCTGATGATCAAATTGTTGATCTCTCAAAGCCACCTGATCAAGTTGCAATGCAGGAGGTTACCATAATGAAGAAAGATCAATGTGAACCGATTGATGCTAGGCATGGAACTAATGATGTCATACGAGAGGATAAACTGGGAATAGATGAAGTTATGGAGCTCTCCGACTCAGGGCAGTAAATCTCTTTGTTCTTGTCATGTTTTCTCTATTCTTATTTATATTTATATATGGATATTCTATCATGGAATTGTAAAGCCGCAGCCTCTAAATATTTTCCTGGCAAGATTAGAGACGTTCTAAGGGGCAGAAATGTGAAAATTCTTATTCTTCATGAAACGCTTGTCAGTGGGAAGAGAGTAGTTAGGATTATCCGAAACCTTGAATTCAATAATTGGATAAGATTGGAAGCCACAGGTTACGCAGGAGGAATTTGGGTATTATGGAATGCTGAGGAGCTGAATGTTCAATATATAAATTCGTCTACTCAAGTAATTCATGTTAGAGTCAAACCTGTGGGGAGCTTAAATGAATTTATTCTATCTAGTGTCTATGTCGAACCTAACTGCATTATGAGGCAAAGTTTATGGAATGATCTTCAAACTTTCAGTAATTCGGTTACTGTTCCATAGCTTGTTATTGGTGACTTTAATGCCTATTTATCGGAGGATGATAAGAAAGGTGGAGCGAAGCCAAATTATAGGTCCAGGAGACAATTTGGATAATGCATTATGAAGTCTCAGCTGATTGAGATTGATGTTGTAGGGGAAAAATTCACATGGGAGCGAAACATCCTTAAGGAGAGAATCGATTGGGCCTTTATTAATTCAGAATGGAATCGGGCTTACCCTCTTTCAAAGGTTCATCATTTAAGTATGTTTGGGTCAAACCATAGGCCTATTCTTCTTCGTCAATCACTGGAGATATCAAATCATCGACCAAACCAATGTTCAGATGTCAGGCTGCTTGGTTTTAGAAGAAGACTTTAACGAGGTTGTTGAGCAAAGCTGGGAAATGGATCAATGGAGTGAGAAAATTAGAAAATTTACTCAGGATGCTCAAGATTGGAATAGGAAGAAGATTGGTAATATTGTCGAAAAAAAGAAAAGTGTGCTTAGAAGAATAGAGGGTGTTGAACGAGCTAGAGGAAGGCGTGATAACCAATACCTTGTTCAAACAGAAAGGGAGTTATGGAAAGAATATAACAAAGTGTTAGCACAAGAGGAGTTACTGTGGTACCGGAAGTCTATGTGGAGTTGGTTGAAATGGGGGGATAAAAATAGTAAATACTTCCACACTGCTGCTATGATAAAGCACAAAGAAACAGGATTGAGGCTCTCAAGAAAGATAATGGAGAATGGTCTTTTGATCAGGTTGAATTGAAGGCTATCTCTCTTGAGTACTATAAAGAGCTTTTCAAGAGTGGGGGATCGACTTCCTCTCCTTTGTTCACTAGTAATGGTTTTTCACACCTTAATGAGGAGGAGAGGAGTCATCTTCAGACTGACATTACTCTGGAGGAAATCAAGAACGCTACTTTTAACTTGGGTGCCTTTAAAGCTCCAGGGCCGGATGGGATACAAGCAGTTTTTTATCAAGAGTATTGGAATTTAACAAGGGAATCAATTTTTCGGCTGGTAGAAAAATGTATTAAGAATCCAGATGGAATTAGTGAGATCAACGATATCAACATAGTTCTTATTCCCAAAGTGGAGAGCCCTCAGATGATTATAGATTTCAGGCCGATATCTCTTTGCAATGTCAGTTACAAGATCATTACTAAAATAGTTAGTCGGCGCTTGTGGGAATTAATGGTTTAGCTTGTGGGTCTCCATCAATGTAGTTTTATAGTTGGAAGACAGAGTAGTGATAATATTATTGTCACTCAGAAAGCAATTGGTTTAATGAAAACCAGACCTAGTCTAAATGGTTGGATAGCAATCAAGGTGGATCTGAAAAAGACATATAATAGACTTGAATGGCCATTTATTCATGACACACTCAAGAATATAGGCATTAAGAGGAAGCTATGTGACCTTATTATGGCTTATATAACATCTCCATCCTTTTAGTTCTGTGGAACAGGGAATCATCATCGTCTTTTAGATCTACTAGAGGAATTCGACAAGGGGATCCAATTTCTCCATAAATTTTTACCTTATGTATAGAGAGATTGAGTCACCTTATTAAGGATGCTATTGATGATGGTGAGTGGGTTCCTATTCAGCTTAATCAAGATGGTCTAAAGATTTCACATCTCTTCTTCGTAGACGACCTTATTCTTTTTGGAGAGGCTTCGGAAATCCAAGTACAGAGATTCTGTGAAGCATCAGGATAGAAGATAAACAAGAGCAAGACTAAAATGTGCTTTTCTCGGAATGTTCATGCATTTAGAGCAGAAAGTTTAAGTCAAAGTATGGGTGTCAGATTGACAAGTCACCTGGGAAAATACTTGGGAATTCCATTAATCCATAAGCGAGCTACTAAAATCCTCTTTTTGCCTATCTTGGATAAAACTTGAAAGAAGCTTTCAGGATGGAAATGAGGGTGTTTAAATTTGGCAGGGCGTGTAACTCTTATCAGATCAATTCTTATGGCATTACCTAGTTACCATATACAAACGATGCTTCTTCAAAAGGTTTATTTAAAGATCTGGAGCAACAATGCAGGATTTTTTTATGGGGAGAGGCTGAGCAAATGAAAAAGCTTCACTTAATCTCCTAGGATCTTATTACGAGAAATAAGAAGGAAGGAGGATTGGGAATTAGGGACCTTTGCAAACAAAATGAAGCGTTTATTATGAAACTATGTTGGCAAATGCTTACTAAAAAAGAGGCTTTATGGACTCAGGTGCTCAAAGCTAAATATAAATGTGGTCACGCACACATGCCAAAAATTTGTAAGAGAAAGGATTCATTTATAATATAGCAAGGAATATGTATTGTGTGGGAGAAGTTCCATAAGGGTATGGGAGTTAAAATTAGAAATGGTCAACAAACTTCTTTTTGGTTTGAAAATTGGTCTAAGATCAATCGACCTTTGGTTGAACTGATTCTTGATATGAAGCCTTCGCTGATAGAGAAGAAAAGGTAATAGATTATGTTGATCCTTAGTGCGAATGGGATGTTCACAAATTTGGTAGGTGGTTTCATCCTCAAATCATTGATCAAATTGTGTGTGCTCACCTTCCGCGGGAGGAGAGAGGAGAGGATATATTTTATTGGAAATCATCCTCTGATGGTCAATTTTTGGTTAGTTCTGCATATTATTTCCTTTTTGTAGGTACCCATAATGCAGGAGATACACTCTGGAGGGAATGGGAGGTTCCTGAGAAGATCAAGTTCTTCATGTGGCTAGTTGCGCATGGACGGGCTCATACAACTCAACTCCGTGCTCAGAGAGGAATCGGTGATTCAGCTAATTGCCCATTCGAATGCAGCCAAGAGGAAGACATAATGCATTTGTTAAGAGACTGTGTCAATGCTAGAGAACAATGGATTTCGATGGTTAATCCTACTATATGGGATACTTTCTCTTCTTTGCAAGGCATGGAGTGGATACAATGGAACCTCAAACATGCGGCTGGCAGGGAATTCACCAAGAAGATCAAATGGGCTACCTTATATGGTTATATCTGCTAGGATATTTGGATCTCTAGGTGCTCAAAATTATTCAGGGAAGATATGGTAGGGGATTACAGGAACGCCAACTCAAGTCTATTTCGTGCTAGTTGGGATCAAGACCTTGTCTCACATTGCCAATTCTACAATCATTAGACAGTGCCGAATATGGGTGAGGTGATAAGACGATCAGGCTACATTAATCTAGAAGTGGATGGTTCAGTCTTGGACTCTGGACATAATGGATGTCGTGGTGTTATTCGAGGAGATGAAGGTGAATGGATTGGTAGTTACATGTGCAAGTTGACCTCAGTTCCCTCAACCATAGCAGAGATCATTACTGTAATTCAAGGACTTCAGATATGCTAGGATAAAGGATTCCAAAATGTTATTCTATTTACTGACTGCATTGAAGCTATTAGTTTATTAACGAGGGGTTGTGATTACAATCATCCCTTCTATAATATTGTTAGTGATGCCAGTCTATGGTTATTTAAAAATTGACATGTGTTGATTTGTCACATACCTAGGGATAGCAATACACTTACGGACTATTTAGCCAAGTCTGCCCATAATATTGTGGGTAATTTTGTTTTTTTTATCATCTACCACCTTATTATCAGGAAGCGGTCGTTGATGAAGGATGATGGTCCTTTTTTAGGATCTTTGTTTGTAATTCGCTTTAAGCGTTAATGAATTCCAGTTTCTATTAAAAAAAAATATTACAGAGTGACAAATTCACTATATATATATATATATATATAAATATATATGTTTTTGTCTCTTACTGTGTTCACCGGTTTGTCTATGAGAATATAGACTAGACCCAATGCGCCCAGCCGCCCCCTGCTGACTGTGTGGCCTCTCATTCACGGAGAGAACAGAGAACTGTTTCTCTAAAGTTTAAGCATGTTATCTGCATTCTGGCAAAAAAGAAAAAAAGTTATCTGCATATTATTTTATTTTATTCTTAAAACATTAAATAGAATTAAATGACATGATTGGTTTAAATATAACATTTAATTTTTTGTAATTATGTTACATTGGATCACGTTAGACTTTTTTTAATTGTGAATAAGATACGACCGTCTCTTCCGTAGGGAAAAAAGAAATGAGGAAGCTGAATTAAAAAGATAAAAAAATTATTTCTGCCAAAATATATTTTTATCCTTTAACTTTATACAAATTTTCATTTTGATATTTTAATTTTATAAAGTATTATCTTCTTAGTTCTTTACTCTTGACGTTATTAGTTCTATTAACAAAAAAAATAAAAAAGTTGACGTTGAAATTTTAAATATTAATAAAAAGTTCTCAATATATTATGTTTAGTTTTTTTAAAGTAACAATGATTGACACAAAAAAAATCATAATTTGATACTACTAATGTTAGTGTTAGATGACTGGACAAATAACACTTTATAAAATTAAAGGTGGAGTTGAAACCTTGCATAAAATGCATACGTTCATTTAAAAAAAAAATAAATACAAAAGCCAGTCAAGCTATACCAATTAAGTAGTTGTGATGCCAAACAAATATAATTCATAACCTATTTCGTTTTCAGACTGTAAATTGAATTTCCTGAGCAATATCCCTTATTAAATTTGTTTTCATTTAATTAGTGAATGTTTGGGAAACACCCAAACCGTGGTTTCATAAGTTATTTTCCGTAAGTCGAGACAAAACCCCTCTCACATACTTATTTCATAAATCGTAAAAGCTATCCTCGTTTGAACCTCACCCTTAACTTGAAGGCTATGCCATCCTAAGGTGCTGCTAAGTGGAAAGATTTTATCAACGTCCATGAATAATAAATTATAGCATAGATTGAACTTCCGAATTGGAAAAATTGGGTGCTATCATATAGCTTTGTATCGGTTAAGTTCACGAGTTGGAGATAAGCGGACTCGAACCACTGACATCCGTCACAGGTAAACCACCACCTCTCACGCCCCATATGAAATTTATGTGTTTGGATTAATTTTTGAGAATAATATTTACATTTTACGAGGTAAATGAGAAACCAAACTCAAATCAAAATAATCACTTTTTCATTTTACAAGATAAAAAACCTCTTACATATTTATATTGAACAATGAAAATCACTTAAAATAAAATAGACACACTAGTGGAAAAAGGGCTTTTTAGACCGGTTAAAATTGAGTTTTTAGACTGATTCTGAATCCTTTCTTGATACAGTCGTTCTTAAAGGTATATCACTTTTGAGACCAGTTTGGTAACCGGTCTTAAAAGTCTCACTTTTAAGACCGGTTCTATTTATAACCGGTCTAAAATCAACAATTTTAAGACCTATTTTCATGAGCACCGGTCTTAAAAGAACTCTTTTGTAAGGCAATTTATGTAACATTTTAAATACTGGTTATGATTATAACCAATCTTAAAAGTTATTTTAAGACCGGTTATCATTATAATCAGTAAAGTGTTTTATATATATATATATATATATATATTTTAATTGTTTGTGATTAGGTTAGTTACCAGAACGCATCATTGAATTGCTACCTCCAATGCCATACTTATTAAGTGCCATATGGTATTCAGTTTGCTTCCACTTACCATTTCCTTTTGCTTTAACCTTCTCATTGAATTGGGAACTTGTAACATGTCATATATCCTCATGTATAATTTTTTGTTTAAAACCATCATATATATGCATAAATGGATTCAACCATGACATATCATGCAACCAACAGTCAATTCATCAAAATATATAAAAACCATGTTAAAACCAATAAACATGTCAAATCATGCAACCAACAATATTTGCAACCAACCAACATGTTAATTCATCAATATATATAAAAAAAAATCCTCAGCTTTATAAGAACCCACTGTTGTAAAAGTTCATAAATGAATTCAGCACAACAATTACGAATGTGTTCAATATCTTCTTCTGGAAAGGGGTCAGCAAGTTCAAACATCCGAAACACCAAAGCCAGACAAAATATTAAATTCACTTAAAAAAATAAAAGTAATACAAAATTTTTGAAATATATATACATTTACCTCTTCAGTAAGTTCTGTTGTGCCTAGGGTAATAATATTATACATGTGCCTCAGAATATACAATCCACATAAGTTGGACCCCGGTGGTTGCCTACGGGTCTGAAAAATAATATGATATCGTTAAAACAAGTATAAAATTAAAGCATGACTTATTATTGAATACATTCTTAAAACAAACCATTATGTAACTAACCTTTGGCAAGATCCATGTAGGGTCTTTTACCTCACGCATAGGCCTACCACAAGCAATGTGTTGGAATGTCCGCATAGCTCTATATCATCAAAATCACAAAGGTTACTTATTTTACACAAATTTCAAAAATATTGCACACGAAAAGTAATTAATAATACAAAAAAACTTACGCGTTCAAGCTCTTCTTCAATTCACTAGTTGGCTTGTTGAGGTAGAGGGAGCATAAGAGGATGACAGAATAACTCTTCTTGCACAAAATAGCCAATTGACAATTATCACTGAAAAAAGGGAAAATTTTTAAGCAAATATAAAATATTATGTATAGTATTAAATATAAATTTGTGTCTTACCTATGCAAATATGGAGCCAAGAAACACTCAATTGAAGTTTCACTAAGCCTGTGCGATAAGTATGTGTGTCTGATAGCAACAGTGGTCCCTTTGTTGTAGAGTTGAATTGGGCATAGGAGTCCAAATTTATCGGTTTTGCCAGAGTCAACCAACCTACGATGCATGCACCTACAATAATTCAAGCAGGGACATTAAATCAAAGTTTAACGGCGTAATTTGTAAAATATTAACTTCCAATTTGAGAAGATACTTACATCAAAAAGAGCTGGACAATCAAAATCGTAAGCTGTTGTAGAGGAGCTACCAAGGACATTAAATCATCCCTCTTAAGATAGCATTGTGCCCCTGACTTATCAACAGCTGACTCATTAGGCCAATCTCTTGTTCGAAAGGACGTATCATATGCCATCAGAATCACTTGCTGCATGACATTCAATGGAGGCCGTGAAACATCTTGAGTGGAGGGAGGTGGAGGTGGAGGTGGCGGGGATTCCTCAGCTCGATCAGAAACAAGGTTCTTTAGCTACAAGATGAAAGAGTTGATGACATCGCCCACAACCTTAAAGTCATCAACAGGGATAGGGAGAGGTGCATCTGTAACGATCACCTCTTCAACTGCCACTCTGACTTGATCATCCTTTATTTCTTGGTGGTGGACAGTTGATCCCAAGTTGTACACGCTCCCCCGTGCAACTAATCATCTCAGAGGATCCTCCACAAACAAGTCACAAGGCTTACCAATTTCTTTTCCAAGACCCTCTGATGACTAACCAATGCAACTCTCTTTAGTGCTCTGTTTAAGGTTTAGGGAATGAGCCTGGGGAGCACTGGTATCTGCTTGTCTTGTGCTCATCATAATCATCCATTCCTCCTTCATCTTGCTGAACATTTCTTCAAATCGTGTATCAAATGATGCTTTTGCCTCGGCCCTAGCTTCCGCCCTCACAGTGGCCAATATACTCTCCATCTCCTCCCTAGTCACTATACTACTTGAGGAACGGCGTGGGGGTGCTCCAAAGTAATCCTTTATGCCTACCCCTCCTCCAATCCCCCTGACACGGTTGGGATGCTTAGGTTTTCCTGTAGCTACGGTCAGGATGTCATTCCTCCCATCAGACCTAAACGATCCCTCGGCTTGTTTTTTATGAAGCTCCTCCTATAAGACACAGATGACAAATGTTAGTAATGAAATTTGTTTACAAAATAATTAATAACAATAAGTCAACAACAATACTTACAATTTTATTACCGACTATACGAGATTGTTCACTCGTATAAGACCCGCTCCTCTTTTAGTGAGCAAACAAGCACTTCTCTTCGCGACGTATCGGAGATGGTAGAGAAAGAAGAATAAAAGGATCGAATTGAGCTGCTTCTTTCAATCTCCTCTGTTTGGCTGCCAACAAGTCTTTTTCGGCCTTCGCATACCCCCCACGATACATTGTATGGGGGCAATCATTCTTTCTACCACTCTCTTGTGCCTTTTTCCTTTTTTCCTACGAATAAGAAATCAAAATTAAGTTATTGTAAATCAATAAAGATAATACATAATTCATAAGCAAATCAATTACAAAATAAGTTAACTTACCAATGCTTCTGGAGTAGTCCGAAGTCGCCTAAATTCTTGCCAAGTCTGTTCGTCAATAAAAGAATACTGATCGCACGGATTAGGAAGAGACTGACCTTCTTCCACCTCGATATGCATATAATTGTTGGCTAGATTTGTCTTAAACTTCCTTTAGTGTTCATCACAATACGTCATTGTCTTGTCATGCAATACTTCACTCTCAGGAATGTCGTAAGTGAGCTGGATAGTTTCCCAAATATGTCGCTTCACACCTTTATCGATATTTCTTCACTAATCTATCAAGATGCTAGGCTTGTTGCGTGCTAAGAGGCCAACAAAACTCCTATACCGTTGGGCATTAGGCCCGATTGGTTTCCAATAACTATCAAACTCAATCGGAATATTTTTCCCGGTATTCCGATTGAGAGGAATGTCTCTCAATCGGGTGGCTCTCCTACCCCTTCGTCTAGGCCGGTTACTTGGCTCACTGTGGTCCTGGCTAGGAGCATTGCTAGGCTATATTTAATTTGGATTAGTTGGATTAGGAGTACCCTCACTAGGACAACTCATTGTCTAAAAACACTTTAAGGACACTATTTAAGGGTAGCTAGTGATGGTTTAATGAAATTTTTCTACACGGCACTATCTACAAATTAAGGTATCGTTCAAAAGCAATTCCCAAGTTATGCAAACATGAACAAATAATTAATTGCAATGCACCCTCCATTGTATCAGTTTTGACCTGAGTTGTTCATTGGGTGATTCTAAAAGAACCTTTCTCTTCTCTACTCTCCTCTGTTTCCCTCACTTTCTGTTCTTCTCTCTTTCTGATTTCTTATCAGGTCAAAACTGATACAATTATGAGTTTGCACTTAAGTCCTTATTTAGACTAATTTAGTTTATTCACTTAGGTCCCTATCAAGATACCCTTATACATTTCATAACAATGTCAACACACGTTGAACAAAGTTGAACATAGATACATTAGGAGGCAGACTCAGAAACAACACCAAAGTTCATATCAAGCAATATCAACACTACCTTATCCAGAGTGTTACTATATTGAACATGCAACAATACAGAACCAAAATCGAACCCTTCCATACACAACAAAAAAAACCCAAGTCCACATAAGCATAAAGACATTAACCTCAGACATACATGTATTATGTAAAACTCTTCAGAATAATTAACGGTACCTTTAACCTTTGCTTGAGGATCCTCTTCTTTCTCTAGATTTGAACCGTCTTTAGCCACTTTACGAATTGAGTAAGGTCTCTCTTAGGAGGCAATGGATGCTTCTGAAAAGTGGGTTGACAATTTGCTGCAAGAATCAAACAAAGAAAATGGAGATTTCAATGAAATACCCAAAAATAAAACCATTTATTTAATTGAACACTTGGCAACTGAAACACAAACCTGACAATAAAAACGAGGTGGAGAACGAAACCAATCAGAGGGAACAAACGATGATAGCCTTACAACAATGTATTCAACCATAAATCTCGGTTGATGGCGGCGAAGTTAAGGACGGAGGAGAGAAGGGGAAAGGAGGAGCTTCCGCGAACAGACGCAGGGGTTTCGCTGATGTGCTTGAGTCTTGAAATGAAATTTCAGAGCCAAAATTAGGCACGTTTTGAAATCCAGGTCAATTTTAAGACCGATTGTAATTAACAATCGTTCTTAAAATAAATATTTAAGACCGGTTTTAATTAGAAACCAGTCTTAAAATAAATATTTAAGACCAGTTATTAATAGATAACCGGTCTTAAAAATAGAAAATTTTTAAGACCGGTTATTAAATAATAATCGGTCTTAAATTTTTAATATTTAAGACCGATTTTTATGTACACTCGATCTTAAAAATAATAATGATTTCATTTTTTTAATTGTCTTTAATTCAGATAATATTTTCTAGACCGGTTATATTTAGAACCGGTTTAAAAAATATATTACATGTATTTATTTTTTTAATTATATATATTTTAAGACCGGTTTTTATTACAACCGGTCTTAAAATTATTTTCAAGACTGATTTTAAATATAACCGGTCTTAAAAGTATTTTTAAGACCGGTTATAAATATAAGCGGTCTTAATATTTCATCATAATTATAAAAATACCACCGGTCATATTTTTAATACCTTATCTGATATAACCGGTCTAAATGTTCCGGTCTAAAAATCCTTTTCTGTATTTTTAACCGGTCTTAAAAGTATTTTTAAGACCGGTTATAAATATAATCGGTCTTAATATTTCATCATAATTATAAAAATGCCACCGGTCATATTTTTAATACCTTATCTGATATAACCGGTCTAAATGTTCCGGTCTAAAAACCCTTTTCTGTACTAGTGACACATGGGTTTAATTGTAATGTTAGGACCTTGGGTGAGCTATGGCTAAAAATGAAAAGGGAATTAATATTAAAATTAATGCCCGTTTAGATTAGCGATAGAAACTGTATTTATAACATATTTATGATATATAAGATAAATATATAATAAAAATTTTATCAACTTATATGAATATATTTCCCAATGGCCAACTCAAATAGAAGGTGAGGCAACCAATCACATGCTCATAAAAAATCCTTTTTTTTTTTTTGATAGTAAAAAATTTAGGTAGGTTCGGCACCAGTCCCCTACCAAGGCTAGGGCACGGCCCTAGGGCTCTTCGAGCGCTTACAAGGGACTTACGAGATCGCCTACCAATGAGGTCTCCCCATCGGTCAGAGGGTTCGAACACACTCCCTTATGATCGGGGTGGCAAGACCTTAACCAACTGTGCCAAAAAATCCTTTGCTACGCAGCTGTCCTTTCTATATCCTCATATTCCACACTTACAATTCTGCCCCGTCCAAGTTTATTAATTGGAGACTAAAATGAATAGATCCTAAGTCCTACTACTGTGTGTGCTTTAAAAAAAAAATCACGAGACACATATTCTTCCAATTTTATTAAAACCACAGTTCAATTTTGAACTATAAACTTTAATTAAACTACTCAATCAATTCAAACACATACACATATGTGACTAATCATACTATATTTTTAAGTATTACAAATAAAAATGAAATAAAATTAGACACTTGAGGCACTTCTTTTAATTTAACCAAAGATATGTAATTTGCAATAACAAAATGTATATGCCCATCATTGCAATTTTTTCTATTTAGAATTAAACTAATGTAACTAGATATAGCTTTTGTGTGGCTTAAAAGTATAAAACAGGCATATAATTTTAAGCAGCCTCAAAGAGACATTTCCCAAATTTGTTTTCAAGACCAAAAATAATGGTGCCACGGGCCCACAATCAAGTGAGAGGGAGTGTGTATATAGTGTGTAGATGGAGAGGGGCTAAGACCAGAGCAATAAGCAGAAGAGGAGCAGATATGGAGATAGAAAGCCATACTGCGGCCAAGGGAGCCACCACCACCACCCACCAACACCACCACCGTCCACGGCGCCGGGGAGGCCTCAGAACTCTGCCTTTCATTCTCGGTCTTCTCCTCTTTCCCTTCTCTTATTCTCGCCCTTCCTATAATGCCTTGTTACTTATTATACCTTAGCAGCATTATCAGAAGCTGATTTTATTGCTGCTGGTAACCTTTTTTATTTTGCAGCAAATGAAGTATGTGACAGATTTGCAACGTATGGATTTCATGCAAACCTTATAAGCTACTTGACCCAAGAGATGAACATGCCTCTCGTATCTGCCTCCAACACTCTCACCAACTTCTCCGGAACTTCCAACTTCACCCCTCTCATCGGTGCCTTCATCGCCGATTCCTTCGTCGGCCGATTCTGGACCATCACCATAGCTTCCCTCATCTACCAACTGGTCTTAACTCTCTCTCTGACCCCTTTCAGTCATTTCTTATATAACTATATTATTTTATTGCCTGCTCTTCCTATGTGTTAGATTCTGAGTTTTTATACTTCTTAAGATATATATATATATATAGTTTCGAATTTTGCATATTTAAAAATTTATGTCATGAAGTGAACTGTATCACAGGGTTTGATTAGTATTACTGTATCAGCAGTATTGCCGTCTCTGCGTCCGCCACCCTGTCCAACTCAAGTGAACTGCAAAGAAGCTTCACTCTCCCAACTATGGGTGCTTTATGCCTCTCTGCTTCTCACATCAATTGGGACGGGAGGTATAAGGCCTTGTGTGGTGCCTTTTTCTGCTGACCAATTTGATATGTCTAAAAAAGGCATCGCCTCCAGGAAGTGGAATCTCTTCAACTGGTACTTCTTCGCCATGGGGTTGGCTTCCTTAAGTGCCCTCACTGTGGTGGTTTACATACAAGACAACATGGGGTGGGCTTGGGGGCTTGGAATTCCAACCATCGCCATGCTCATATCTGTCATCGCCTTCGTGTTAGGCTCACCTCTTTACAAGACTTACAAACCAAGTGGGAGTCCTCTGCTTCGCTTGCTTCAGGTCATTGTTGCAGCAACACACAAGAGGAAGCTGGTTCTGCCTCAAGATCCCAACCTTTTGTACCAAAATAAGCATCTTGATGCTCATATTTCCTTGCACGGAAAGCTTCTTCACTCTGATCACTACAAGTAACTCTTTTATCACATATGAAACACCAATTTATATTGCTTCCAGATCAGAGTCTCACTTAATTTTCCTTGAGTCTATATGTGCAGGTGGTTGGATAAAGCTGCAATAATAACAGAGGAGGAGGCAAGAGATGCAAATGCTCCTCCAAACTTATGGAGATTAGCCACTGTGCATAGAGTTGAAGAGCTAAAATGCATAGTTAGAATGATTCCCATATGGGCGGCTGGAATATTGCTCGTGGCCTCTTCATCACACGTTCATAGCTTTGTGATCCTTCAAGCTCGTTCCATGGATCGCCACCTCTCTCACTCATTCCAAATCCCACCAGCCTCCATGTCCATCTTCAGTGTGCTCACGATGATGTTTGGTGTTGTTGTATACGAACGCCTCTTTGTTCCCTTGGCTCGCAGATTCACAAACAACCCTTCAGGGATCACATGTTTGCAGAGAATGGGAGTGGGATTTGTGATTGGCATTATATGCACAGTGGTTTCAGCACTAGTTGAAATGAAGAGAAAATCAGTGGCGTCCAAGTACCACTTATTGGATGATCCAAAAGCCACTATTCCCATCAGTGTGTTCTGGTTGGTACCCCAGTATGCCCTTCATGGGGTGGCTGAAGTTTTCATGTTTGTGGGCCATTTGGAGTTTCTGTACGATCAGTCTCCTGAGAGTATGAAAAGCACTGCCTCAGCTCTTTACAGCATAACCACAGCGATAGGGAGCTATATGGGGACTCTGATGGTGTCTTTGGTTCATGACTACAGTGGGAAGGGAAGTAATTGGCTTCCCGATAGGAACATAAACAGGGGAAAATTGGACTACTATTACTTTTTAGTGAGTGGGATTCAGGTCATAAATCTGATATATTATCTGATATGTGGCTGGCTTTACACTTACAAGCCCGTGGAGGAAGTAAGTGAGATGACGAACGAAGAAGAGGATTTGGACCTGGGTAACGATAAATCCTTGGGGTGTTGAAGAGACTGTCATATTCTTTCTTTCAAACATCTCTGTATCCAATGAAGGCTAATACTATTGCTGCGACTCCACTTGAACAAGACAATGTTATTTTATTTTACGGGAAAGTTAACTGAGTGCATATGATTTTTGACCCGTGAGTTATTGCCTCATGGACCCACTGTATACTGGTACCAAAACCCAATTAATAAATGAACGGTCCCGTGTTATCTTTATGACTTTATCTGGAGGTCTTGCGCAAAAAAAGTTAAAATATTTAAAATTATTATTTTTAATATTATAAAAAAAATATTAGGTTGGGATTCTCCCCGATGTCACGTTGTCTTATGTCCACATCTTCAATGTTTGCTTCTAACATCGAAGTCGCTCCAAATTCTGTTTGAAGTGTTTAAAGAGAACGTAGCCCTGCAGCAGTTTCCGCCTCCCCCACCTAGGAGAAGTCTAGTTAGTTCCTTAAAAAGTCAATAAATATTGAAACAACTTGCAGACAGCATGTTATCTGCTAATAAAGTCACTTCACATGAATTATTAATCATTACTCTACTATTTATAAATAACTTTTTTTATTGGGTAAAACGAATAATTAGTTAAAAATAATAAATGTGTCAAAAATGTCATATTTTTTTTTATATGTATCCCTATTTATGAAAATAATATAGGAGAGAGAATGTATAAAAAGTATGAGAGATAATGAGTATAAGATATAAGAAAGAATGAGTATTTAATAGGGGTAAAATAGGAAAAAAAAAGCTTACATTTTTAGATAAAAAATAAAAATTATTTATAAAAAAAATTAATCTTAAAAAAAATAAAATATTTATAAATAAGACCGGAGAAGTACTTTTTTCCATGCTAGCTCAAAATCACACGATGTACACAAACACAATATGTAGAGCGCGTGTATTTGTAGAGGCAACGGCGAGATGGCGGAGGAACACCACAGCCATAAAACAGAGCAGCATTCGCCAAGAGGATGAATCAGAACCATACTACTCAATTTAGCATTCCCCCCGATACTCACACACACGCCCACGCTATCTCTAGTCATTAATATAAGATCTAATTGATTTTTTTAGATAGATTAAAGAAGTTAAATAATTTACTATAAAATATTTATATTTATCTTTTTTTATACTTACTTCGATCCTAAATATAAAACTTAGTTAATTTTTTTGGAAAAATTAAGGAAATTAAATAAGTTACTTAATTATATTATATATTGTGTATGGTTAAATTTATATTGGCTTATAAATCAAATAAATTAATTTGGAGAAAAAAATGATAAATATGAATATTTTGAAGTAATTTAACTACCTTCTTTAATTTCCCCAAAAAGTCAATTGTACATATCTTATATTTAGAATCGGAGGTAGTAGCAAACTGATTTTTCTCATTTATAAACTAATATACAATCAAATAATATATGACATATAGTATGATTATTTAACTTATTTAATCTCTTTAATAAAAAAGTCAATTAAATCTTATATTAAAATGCGAAAGGTAAATAGTGTATGAATAATATAATATGTAGATTTGTGTTGTAGTGAAATTATTGATAGATGGAAGTTATGGTGATGAATAGATTAACAATGTTGCGTATAGCAAATGAAGCGATGCGGCAAATTTGCATGGGAGCATGATAAGTTAACCAACGCAACAGCTGGACATGGTACTCTAACAAACTCACATGCTTGACTCTTTGACTGACTTATAACAAGATACCACGTGTACAAGTGAATATAACGCACTACTTCTAATATCCACTGAACTACTGTTGATTGATATTCATGGAGGACTGGTTACTGGACACAACACCCAAGCGGTCACGCATGCGGTGAAATTGTGTTTTGTGCAATGGTTTAGTAAACACATCAGCGACCTGCTTACAACTCGGGACATAGCCAATATGAAGAAGTCCGGCAGCAACCTTCTCCTGAAGAAAATGAATATCAAACTCAACATGCTTGGTCTTGGCATGTAACACACACTACAAAAAAAATATGATTTAATATCGGTTAAAAATGGATATTAGTAACGGTTTTAACTGTTACAAACAACATTAGTAGCGGTTAGGAAAACCACTACTAAATCGTATGTTGCAAGCGGTTTTGTAGCGGTTATATAAAACCACTACTCAAGGAACATAACCGCTACATCCGTTGTAGCGGTTACAAAAAACCGCTACAACATCCCCATGAACGAAATTTTTTTTCAGAGATATTTATAGCGGTTATATAACCGCTACAAATATAAAAAATTGAAAATTTGAAGGCGAGAAAAGAAAAATGACTTTTTTTCAATTTTGTAGCGGTTAAGAAACCGTTACTAATTTTGAATTTTTATGAAATTTGTAGCGGTTATAAAACCGCTACTAATTTAATGAAATTCAAATTTAGCGCCAAAAAATTTAATTTGAGTTTAAAAAGGCACGTTTGTTAGTAGCGATTTAATAACCGCTACAAATATTTAAAATTTTTTTTAAAAATATACGATCGTGTGTTTCTATTCTTTTAATATTAAATCAATTAGTTTCTTTTTTTTATTAGCTTATCTAATTTAATTAGCTTATTAATAAATTAAAAGGATAAATTTAATTTAATTGGATTAGTATAAAAATTATATTAATAATATTATTAAAGATACGTAGGTAATAAAGAATTATTATGTTGTCTAATATAATGTAATTGTGTATGAAAAATAGATGAAAATGATATACAGCTCTAATATATCTGGAAAAAAAATGGTGAGAATAAATTTTATATAAAGGAAAGAAGTATTGTAAAAAAAATAAAAAAACTTGTTACCATATGTGATCGTATTATTCAGCTTCTCTACTCATACAAAAGAAGTTGTAAATGAGAGAAAATGAAAGAAATGTGAGGTGAAAAGAAATTGGAGAGTGTTTGAAATGAGTTGTGATAAGGGTATTTATAGGGATCCACGTACTATTTGTAGCGGTTAATGTGTTGATTTTGTAGCGATTTTTATTTAGTAGCAGTTATTGTTACTTTTGTAGCGGTTTAATAACCGCTACAAATATTATTTTATTTTTTTTAAAAAAATTTGTTTTTTAAATTTTATTTCAAAAAATTTTTTCAGTTTTTTTTAAGAGAAAAGCATAATTTGAATTTGATCACTCATTGTCGCCATTCCTACAGAAATTATGTAGAAAAATTATTGTTAGGGATGATTTATTAAATTTAAAAAATTTAATTTAAATGACGTGAACTTAAAAAAACTCACCGCAGTAGAGGTAAATTGTCATCGCCTTCAGGGAAGTAGTTTTCAAAATCGGCTGGTTGAAATGGCTCACTCTCGTAGGCGATGTTATCGCCTTCACCCATGTCATAAAGGTCTCGTGACTTTAGATGAACGACCATGTGCCAATCCTTGTGCCTCTCATCCTTGACATAATAAACTTGATGTGCCTCTGAAGCTAGAATATATGGCTCATCATCTTGAGAAATACCAGTATGAATCGACCGTGAGAAATTGACTGATGTGATCCCTAAGTCGTCAATTGTCAGTCCCTGAGAAATAGTAGTATTTGCCCACAAACACTTGAACAGCGTCACGGTGAAACGGCCTTGATAATTAAGTTCGACCACATCAAGAAGCTTGCCATAGTAAGGGACGCCTCCGAACTGCATGTTGGCGTCACTGCTGCTCGCATAACTCCTTGTCCCAAATGCGCCATAAACACCTGAATTCTGAGTTTGCAATCCTTGATCCTGTGAAACCGTGCAAAACTTAAAACCATTGACATTGTATGCTGTAAACCTTTTTGCATGATCAAGAGGACCGATTGCGAGAGCTATGAAATCTGATGAGTGTGGGTTGTGGTCATTTAGTATTCTGCGCGCAAACTAGCTCAGGAATTCTCTGTGAATCCTCCTATCAACTTCTGAGGATGTATGTGTACGGATCCTGAGTTGACGCTTCACATGACTTCTGAATTCCCTGCAATTAATAATGGAAAGGCGATAGTGAAATGAAAGTGAGAAATGTTATGAAAGATATAGATCGAATAACATGTGAGTGTACAATTCTTACCGTATGAAAGGTTCAACTTGAGTGCAATTAATCAAGACATGTCTATGTGCTTGCAACTTCACAAGCAAATGTTCCTTCACAACATTTCATGCATGCGACTTCTTGAACTTGCATCTCCGACACGGACAGATGATCTTGCTGTTACAGCTGGCGTGAGTGAATGCGAAATCCAAGAAACTGTTTAATCCGTACAAATGTTCAGGAGAATTGCGCGGCAACCTGATCCATGATTTATCTATAGTTACTAGTGAGAGAGAAGAAAGTATAGAGAAGAAGATGAGTGAGTAGAGAATGACGAATGCCAAAAACCTTATATTCTGAAATTCCAACGTTTCCAATTTTGTAGCAGTTCTTAAACCGCTACAGTTCTAAAATATTTGTAGCGGTTATATGTATAAAACCACTACTAATTTTCAAGCTATTGGAATTTGCACATATTGGTGGGAAATTCAAAATTTAAACGTTGAGTATTTGTAGTGGTTATATGTATACAACCGCTACTAATATTAAAGTCGTTGGACAGCAAATTAAAAAATTATTTTTAATTTGTAGCGGTTATACATAACATAACCGCTACAAATGTGCACAAAGGCGGCAAATTTCAAAATTCAAATGATGAGTATTTGTAGCGGTTTTTATTGTAAAACCGCTACAACCATATATATATTTGTAGCGGTTTCTATTGTAGAACCGCTACAAAAATATATATGGTTGTAGTGGTTTTTATTGTAGAACCGCTACAACCATATATATTTGTAGCGGTTTTTAAATAAAACCGCTACAAATATATATATGCTTTATTTTTTTTTTTTAGAAATATAAATAATATTGTTGCAATTAATTCATAAATTCAAAATTCAACAACGCGGTTTAATAATATAAATATAATTATATTAAACACAATAAGAATTTAAGTTCTGAAATACAAACTTATATATATATATATATATATACAAATGTTTCAACAACAAATAAAAAAAAGATGTCCTAAACTAAGTAGCTGGGGGTTGATCATCTGGTGCTCCCTCAGGTGGGGCTCCCTCAGGTGCTGCTGGATCTGGGCGCTGCGCAGAGTGAACCGCACCATCATCATCAGCAGGAGGAAAAGGAGTAGTAGTCGGGACGACGTACCGAGGGACAGGGGGAACCTGTGGATGCGGCTCGTCCGGGAACAGGCGACTCCATGACCGCTCGAGCATGTTGTTCGTGATATCACGCCACTGCGTCTGCTGAGCGTAGATCATACCAGCCTGCAGCTGCATCTGCTGCAGATATAGCTGGTGCATCTGCTGCTGCTGTGCCATCTGCTGCTCCAAATCTGACTGCAGCTGGTCAATAGACTCGTCCCTCGGATGTCTGACCCCTCTAGAGCTGCCAGCCTCAGAGGTGGCGCTCCTGCCATAGACCATACTAGGTCTGGCACCTATCCCCATCCCCCGCACGCGTTCGGGGTGCTCAGCCTAAGCCAGACCCGCCTTCAAAGGAGCCGTCGGGTCCACTGACCCCTGTGACTCCTCGGCCTGGGTCTGTCGCAGCTCAGCCTACGACTGCTGCATCCGCTCCTGCCATTTTATGAAACAATTACTAATTAGCATTTTCCATTATTAAGTTGGTTTTATAAAAATTATAATAATAAAATTATTTATAATGGTCGCCTCTGCCTACTGAGAGGTCGCAGTCCTGTCACGGTGTCTGTGTGTGATGGCGTACAACTCCCCATAGTCCGTCTGACGGTTCTCCTGCTGTGCCTTCTTCTCCTAAAACAATTACAAAATTCAATTAATAAGTATTATGAAACAACCAACTAAAAGTTAGTGATATTTTGAAAAGTTACCAGCTCGCTGTAGGTGACAGCAAAGGTCTTCGATCCTGCTGTGTGGTGGATCGCTTGCTGCGCACGAATCCTGGTGTTCCTCTGAGAAAGCTCCTGGAAAAAAAAATATTAAATATATTAAAACAATAAAAACATTTAAAATTAATAAAGATCAAATTAAAAATAATTAAATTGAAATTATAATTTAATAATTAACAATTAAAAAAAGTATATAAATAATCTAATAAATACATTACCTGTCCCTCAGCGCTCCTCCTGAACTGGAAGAAACTCGCCTAGTCGTTTGGCGGCACGCCGTCCGGGACACTCTCAATCAGCTGCTCCAGAGGCATCGTCCCGTCCTTATCCACCCTGTGGAAAAGACGGTTCCTCCTATTCCTCCAACCGTCACCCATCTTCACGAGGGTGTACCTCTTCTGGTTGGCCCGGACGGCAAACCGCAGCTGCAAAAAAATTATTTAAATATCATTAATTACAAAAAACCTATTAAAAAATATTAATTAAATAGAATTAATTACAAAAAATATTAATTAAATACTATTAATTACCTGAACTACCTCCTCCCAAGCTTGGTCCTTCGGCCCCTTCGGAACGTGCCTCCACGTCCTGAAGTGAAAGGGGAACCACATCCAATTTGGGCCCAAGTCGTTCAGGAAGCGGTTGAACAGGTGACCCCCATTGTCGATGGGCTGGTCAGTGCCCTCATTCCACGGCACTATAACTCGCAGGGTCCGGTCCATGCTGTTCAGATCGGCCACGTCCAGCCTCCTCGTCGACACGTTCCCCTGCTTATCTGCACAGTTTACCGCACGTTAGATAAATTGTAATTCAAAGTTAATATTTTGAATTTAAATAAATAATTTATTAAATTACTAAATTTATTTACCTTGGACCTGCACCTCAAACCCAGTGGACCGCAAAGACGACCCTCGTGGGTTGTTCTGCTCCCGAGCCTCCTCCTCATTGAGGAACTGCTCTATCTCCCTGAGCCCAATCAGGATCTCGAAGTCCTCCTCGTCGTAGTCCTCAACGCTTATATCTGCCCCCCAAACTCAGGCACCTCTGGTGCGGTCGTCTCCTGTGGGATCGTCTGCGGTGCCTGTGGTAGGGCCGATTCCTGTGGGGGGATGGGCTGAAATGCAGTGGTCACCCTGCCTTCGCGCTGCCCCCTCCCTCTGCCCCCTGCTCGGCTGCTGCCACCTGGCAAAATCGGTCTGGGGACCTCAGGGGCCTTCCCCTTATCCTCTCTTGAAGCCATATCAACTGTAAAAATCCAAAAAAAAATATTTTAGTCACATTATTATGCAAAAATATAATACAAATACAAATACAAATAAAATACATGTTATCTACGTACCTCAAGTGCAAATATTGAGAAATATTGTAGTAAAAACTCCTTCACAGACGTCTGAACGCTCAAATCTAAAATAAACCACTCAAAGAAATCCCAAAAAATAAAATGAGCAAATGGAAAAATGAGGGAGGCGGCCTTCTTAAATAGGCTAGCAATTTGTAGCGGTTATTCCAATAACCGCTATCATAACCCCTACAAATCACCTAGGGCGCCTTAAATTTGTAGCGGTTTTATAATAACCGCTACAAATTACAAGAACCTTTGAAATTCTGTAGCGGTTATGGCCCAGAACCGCTACAAACTTGGAGACTCCTGAAATTTTGTAGCAGTTATATCCCTATAACCGCTACAAATACATGACGTTTGGCATTTTGTAGCGGTTTTGTTGCTATAACCGCTACAAATAACCGCTACACTGTTGGCGGGTCTTGGTTGCGCCAAGTGGTGGGAATATTGTAGCGGTTTTTGTTTATTAACCGCTACGAATGAACCGCTACAAATTTTAGCAGGAATTTCGCGCCAAATTTCTAGTGGTTTTGTCTACCTAACCGCTACAAAAAAAACTGCTAATTTGTCGCGCCACTTGGCGCGTACCTTACCGCTGCAAATTTGTAACGATTTAGATTAAAACCGCTACAAATACTATAATTTGTAGCGGTTTGATATAACCACTACAGAATACCATTTTTTTTTTGTAGTGACAGGGTTTGCAACAAGGGAAATAGACCCTGAATTATCACACAACACAGTAGGAACTTCAGTAATGGGCACATGCATTTTGCGAAGAAGAGCCATTACCCATAACACATCAGAGGAAGCATCAGGGATACTCTGATATTCAGATTCAGTTGATGTTTAATTTGGAGCACCAAGTGACTGGAGTAGTGCCAAGAAAAGTACAGTAGCTACTAACAGATTGACGATCCTTCCTGTTGGCAGCCCAGTCAGCATCAGTAAATGATTAGACATGAAGACGGGAAGCAGGGAGAATGAGAAGGCCATAATCCATGGTACCAATCAGATATCGTAACATATGTTTGACACACACCCAATGAGGTTCATGAGGGTCCTGTAAGTATTGGCTTAGGCAATTAACAGCAGAAGAGAGTTCTGGTCTCGTATAACACAGATATTGGAGCTTGCCGAGAATACTACAATACAACCACTGATTGTGAAAAGGGTGACCGACATCATAATACAAGTGAACATTTGCAGCCATGGGAGTATCATAGCGATGAGCTGCAAGAAAGTTGGCATCAGCCAAAATTTGATAGATATACTTGCGTTGAGATATGAACAGGCTAGATGGCGTGTGACAAAACTCAATCCCAAGGAAATAAGAGAGATCATCCAAATCTTTAAGTGAAAATAGATGGGTCATAGCAGAGATAATATGGGCCACTGCATCCTCACTAGAGCCGGTGATGATAATATCATCAACATAGACCAGCATGTAGATGACAGAAGTGGTTGTTTGGTGCCCAAACAAGCAGGGATCAAAATTTCTTAATTTATTATTATTATTATTGGAGTTATTCTTCTAAGGCCCACGACACATTAACATTATAGGCACCGGATGCAAGTGTGAGATATGAATGGAGCAGATTTAATTTGGTGAATGAAAATAGTAACATTGTAGTGACCAGAAATAATTCCATTGAATCGTTGCCATTTTGCATCATGATAAGTTCACACAACGGTACATTTGGCGTTGAAATAAAATAGGAAGGAAATGAAGCTCGACACACGCATGGCTCGAAAGGCAATGCTAATTGTTTAATGGAATCGTTTTCTTTTCCCTTTTTTAACATTTTTATCTAATTAATTTAACCTTCATTGAATTCAGCGGACAAAAAATGTTCCCCTCAATGGGTTCTAGTGTACATAATCTCTCTCTCTCTCTCTCTCTCTCTCTCTCTACGAAGTTTACATAATCTCTCTTTTCAACGTAGTAATGCATTCCTTAAATTGAATAACCATTAAGCCTGGAGACTGGATTAGTGATGACCCCTTAATTCTGAGTTTAAATCCATACAAACTTAAAAAGACTCTTTTAGAAGAGTTACATCAGTTGGAGTATGAAAATACTTAAATATGACGTGATAATAGCGGATTATGTATGAAATAAGAATGAACTGTTATAAATAATGTGTATGGTGTGTTAGAAGAAGAGTCTCATACGCATTCTATGGGTTGTAGGGTCTAAGTAATAACAAGTGACTTTGAACTAGTAAATCGGTCAAGAGGAGGAATATGCTTACTCGCACGACAATGAGCCACCGAAAATATAGTTAAAATCTGACAATTTTCCCCATTTGTGTGCGAATTAAATACGGTATTAGACACTTTTATCAAAAACATTTCTACGAAAATACAATATTAATTTGTATTATTCAATGCTACCTTAATGGATCATAAACACCTATTAATATGTTTAATGACCTAAAGGCTAGTAATCTCTCTATTAATACTCATTAAATAGGTTAATGATTTTGTAACCGACGTTTAATTGGGTTTAAGTGCCCAATGTTTCTTTGTACGGCCTATAAAAGGGTATGAGACAAGGTTTGAGTACCCCTGCTCTAAGCCTTCGATCAACTTTACTTTTATCTTCTTGTGTTTTGCCTTGCTGAGTTCTATTATTTCTCGTAGTTTTGCTCACCGTGGTTTTGCAGAAAGAGTTTGTTTAATCCTAGAGAGTGTCGTTTCTTATCTACCGGTAGTTGTTGAATAGTTCTTAAGAATATTGTCATCAGGTACGACTCTGATCAACCTTGTTATCTGCAAATGATATCGCTAACAGGATTTGCATGTCACTAGTGAGGACTTGGAAGATCCACTAACTTGTATGACAGTTTGGTAGTTGACGACAACATGAACTAGATTGTTATTCCAATACTATAATGCATGTTAATTCTGATGAATCTGTCTAACGGTTAAATCAAATGTTTATATATATATATATATAAATAAATATATATATTCATTTTTTTAGGCCCAAGTTATCCACCGCCGGTAACAGTAATTAATCCTATCACACTATAGATTTCTCAAAGAGGTTTTAGTATTAGTCATGAGGCCTTCTCTATATACATCGCTGGAGATTGAGCCCCTAATTATATGTCAAAGGAACTCAATTAAGTGCCAACTATGCTAAACCTCATAGTTATATATATATTCATTTTGTCTACAATTTTTTGACTTGATCACAACATCTCCAACTACTTTCTCCCTAAACCATTTTTTAACTGTTCATGTCGCGGAAGCACCAAAGTGCTTATGATATGTTTTACTTTGTTTCATTTTTACCGTCGGATTTTTTGCCGAAGAAAATGTATTCATTGATAAAAACCAGCAAGGTTTTAGCCGACGCCCTGCTTGCAGTAAAGCTGGGCTTGGCGAAGCATATTAAGAGGATCATGGTTACGATGAGTCTAAGCCCAATTCACATGCATGTTCTGCGCGAACAACATCATTCTAGACGATCAAATTTGGTTAATCAGTTGGTAATAAGTCGGCACATAACCCATGAAGTCATAAGTTTAAATCTCGTTGTCAATGTATGGGTCTTATTAATAGGTGATTTATAAGTGTTTTTTGAATTTAGAGACATTCGTAACTCTGTTGAGTCATAAAGTTCAAACTTATCTAAGATTTTCTTGTACCGTCAAAAGCATCAAAGCAGTGCCCGTTATGCCTAATTTAATTTCATTATTTCAACACGTGAGGTCCTTCTCTTTCCAATTGAAGTTTCTGCTGAAAATGTTGCTCCCATCCCATCTATATATGCGATAAATTTTAGGCGATAAATTTATTTTTTACAAAAAATAATATAAATAATAATGAAAATGTAAAACAAACATGTAAATTATCATCAACTCCCCCTCCGTTTTTGCCGGAATCACAAACCCCCTCTCCGAGCAATGTAAAGTCTGGATGGTTGCTTCGTTCCAAAAAGCTTGGCGTAAGCTCGGACGTCATCATATCTATATCAATCATGTGCGTATTTTTGGGGGGCAAATTCCTTTTACAGAATCGTATTTATTGAGGGAGGTATTGAGGTGGCCAGGTAGTACACACTACACAGTGACAAATTGACAATACGAAAATAAAATTTATTTGTTTTTTGTCTTGTAGTGTCACACGCTTGCCCTAAAATAAGAATTTAGATTGGACCCAATGCGCCGACTGCTGACTTTTTTGTCCTTATTTAGAGATAACAGAACTGTTTTCTCCTAATCATGTTATTTTGTAACTATATCACCGTGGATCAAGTTATATATACTTCTTTTGTATGAATAAGAAGGAAACGAAATAGATGGCAAAAAAAAAAAAAGGGGGGAAGGAAACGAAATAAGAAAGAATAAAAAAAGAATTAAAGAAATGTGAGATTGAGACCTCGTATAAGTTATGTCACACACGAGTATAATACTTGGTGATAAATGTTTTATTGGATTTGATTTTATCAGATAATATATGAATAATTTTGATGCATTCTATGTAGTATAATTATGTTTTAGTCTTTTTAATATAAGATCAAGACATGCAAGCATTGTTTCGATCTCTCCCAGCCACTACTAGCTACCATTATATATACTCATAGAACTTATATATTGATACGGAAATTCCAACAACCGTAGGTTGATCCAAATAATTTATTCATTTTTTAAAAAAACAATGTAATCTCAATCAACCAATTAAGTGCGTGTTTGGAATGACTTATTTTTGTCCAAAACGTGCTTATAATTCGTGATTCACGGTATACGAGGTAAGTATGTGAGAGGAGTTTTTTCTCAGCTTGCGTAATAAGTGTGTTTTTCCTGTATAAAACGCTGAAACAAACACAGCCTAAGTCTTTGTAGTGCCAAACAAATATAATTCATGATATATTTAGTTTTCAGATTGCAATTAAATTGAATTTGTGGAGCAATAATATATAGTCCTTATTAAAACTGATTGAGTCTAACTACAAAAAGCCAAACTCAAGTCAATTTATTGACTCTGTTCCATATAATATTGTGATGTTATTAGGATGGGACCAAAGTTTTGGGTGAGCGATCACTAAAAAATTAAGGGAAAATCATTCTCAGGTCTTAAAGAAGTAAAATATTATCAAAAAAATCTCTAAAAAATCTGAAATATTTGAAAAGTCTTCTGAAATATTTGAAAAGTCCTTAGGGACTTTTCTGATATTATTTTCCAAAGTCAAATGACCCACATGCCCCTCTTGTAATTGTAAAAATTGAAACTTCAGAAAGAGAGGGAAGACGCAACTTTTTTTTTTTTGGAGAGACAGAGAAACGATGCGAAAAGGAGGGGTTTGAACTCAAATATTGAAGGGATCAAGTTTAGTGTTGAAGTTCTTGGCAAAGGATCAAATTTGCAAGCTCCACCTGCTAATACAGAGGTAGAATAGCAAACTAAATTTTTTTTCTTTTGGTTTTGTGTATTCGTTGGATGAAGTGAAATTGAATGATGGTGAAAGGTAGGTGCTTGGGGTCAATATATAGGGGATAAGATGGTAGGAGGTAAATGAGTAATGACATGATTTAGGTAAATATATGATCTTGAGTATTGTAGTTGGGGTTTCAATGAGGTTGGGTGGTGTTAATGTCACAGTGCTCTGTTTTTTGGGAAGGTTACAGAGGAAATGATACGTTTAAAGTGAGAATGACTGATTGTCATGTTGATGGATGCTGTGAAAAATGCTGATATATGGGGAAGAATTTAATTGTTGTTAATTCCTACAATTGTAGTCATTAATATAACTATAGTAATTGTTAATACAGCAAATGAGGTTGGGAGACTTACAAGTCACTTGTACATGTGTGTAATGCACTTGATACAATAGGATAACAAGTTGTCAACCACTTGATCAATTATGATACAATTCAGCTGCTGTGAGCTATCTAATGGGAACTACTGATGCAGTCCTAACATCAGGTTGTGAAAAGAAATGAAAAGGTTGTTAATACACACTATATTAGTTGTAAATAGCTCAATTTATCATACTTAACGTGAGGAAATATAGTGTCAGTGAGAAACGTGTGGGACGTTGTGAAACGAACTCAAAAGGTTGTTAATACACGCTTTACGAGTTGTAAAAAGCTTAATTTGTCATATTTAATGTGAGGAAATATAATGTCAGCACTACTACAAAATATTGATTTTACGACCCTAAAAGACGTCCCTTTTTAAAAAAGGGACGTAAAAAATAAAGACGGTGGCATTTTTGTAATTATGAGTGAGATTTGAATAGTTTTAGACATTCCCAATTCAATTTCTAAAGTTAAATTTTTTTTTCTTTTTAATCTGGCGTCCCTTAAATATCAGGGACGCCAATAATGTTATCAGGGACGCCTAAAGTGGTGTCCTTGATATAATCAAGGACGCCACTTTAGGCGTCCCTAATATAATATCAGGGACGCCACTTTAAAGGGACGCCTAAAGTGGCGTCCCTGATTATAAAAAAAAATTAACTTTAGATGTCCCCAATTAAATTGGGGACACTACTACAAAAAGGGTAAAAGGTGGCGCACATTTTGTGGCACTTCTTTAAACAAGTGCCACAGCTTCTCTCTTTTTTTTTTTACGTCTATAATTTTTTTTTAATTTTGGGTACCAGCTGTGGCGCCTAATAGATTAAGTGCTACAATTGAGGAGGCCTAGTGTGGCGCCTGCCTACGCAGGCGCCACACTTGGGGTCACGAAAGCAGTTGTGGCGCCTAACCCACCAAACGCCACAGCTGCAGCACTGATTTTTTTTTTTTTTTTTTTTTAAAAAGTGGGCATGTGTGGCACCTAAATAAATAGGCGCCACACATGTTAATATGTTTATCAGCTGTGGCGCCTAATGCATTAGGCGCCACAGCTGAGAAGAGCAATTGTGGCGCCTAATGCATTAGGCGCCACAATTGCTCACTATTTTTTAAAAAAAAAATTCAAATTGCCACAGCTGAGAAGAGCAATTGTGGCGCCTAATGCATTAGGCGCCACAATTGCTCACTTTTTTAAAAAAAAAAAAAAAAATCAAATTGATAGTGTAGCTCTTAATTATTTCATTTCCCGCGTAGTGGTCCTGTGTCCGCCCCCCATTCCTTCTCTTTTTGACTACTACTCCACTTTAATTATTTAACTACTCTCTCCTCCATTAAACTACTTTCCCTTTCTCATCTTCTTAGTGGATCCGTCGGCCCCCTCCCTCCATTTTCTATCATCTTCACACTAAAAAACACACCCACACGCTCACTCGCCACTCAAGCTAGCATCACCAACATGGTCTCCCACTCTCTGCGCTTGTCAATTAATAGATTTGTAAGAAGAAGACTATTTCATTCTAGCTTGCTTTGTTTAAATTTTTTTTTAGTCAAGATAAACCGTAATATAACGTTTGCCTTTTTGTTCCTAATTTAATAGAAAAGAATGAAAACCTACCTTGTTTCTTTTGCCTTTTTGCTTTGCTTAAATTTTTTTGCTGATAAGCTTGCGTTTTTTAGTAATCTTTTAATTTACTTAATTAGTTGTTGATGTACTGTGTTCACATATCAAGTTCTTGTATTGTGATATTTTTTATGTTAGTTTTGGAGAGTATTAATGTAAGAACATTATTGTTGGGGAACTTGAATTTTAAATGTGAAAATTATATATATATATATATATAATAGGTTGAAATATAAAATAGAAAGATTGATAATTTGTGGAGATGATAAACACGAAAGCCACTCATTTTATATAAAACTTCACAATCAGAAAGCATAAAAAAGGGCCACAGGAAAAAAAGAAGAAGAAGAAGAAGAAGAAGAAAAAAAGGGACCCTTTTGTGAGCAAGCGCCACAATAGGACCCCCCTACTGTGGCGCTTGCTTGAGCAAGCGCCACAGGAGGCCCCCCTCCTGTGGCACTTCCTCAAACAAGCGCCACAGGAGGGTATTTTTTTTAAAAAAAAAATTTAAAATGTTGTGGCGCTTCCAAGCGCCACAGCTTTTTTTAGTGGCATATAGATATGTGGCACTTCTCTAGCGCCACAGTTAATGCAATTATAAGCGCCACAACTTTACTTTTTTGTAGTAGTGGGACGTTTAAAGTGTGACTTTAGACATCCCTTTTTAAATTGGGGACGTTTAAAGTAAAAATTAAAAAAAAAAATTAACTAAACAACTTTAGGCGTCCCTAAATTAAATTAGGGACGCAAAAAATAATTCAAATCTGTACTGACAGTCTTTATTTGTCAGTTTTATAGACCCACACTCGTCTTTCTCATCAATGTAACCACTACCACCACACATTTAACTTTCGCTTCTTCTTCTTTATATGTTGTTTTTAAACTTGTTTCTTCTTTTCTCTCTCTTTTTTTCACCAGATCTGTAATGCTTACCACCACGCATTTAACTCTTTCTTCTTCTTCTTTATATACTGTTTTTAAACTTACTTCTTCTTTTCTCTCTCTCTCTTTTTCACCAGATCTGTTATGTTTCTTACTATTTTTTATTATTTTATCTTCTTTCTCTTTTTTCATTGGATTTCCCTTCTATTTTATCTTCTAACTCGTGTTGTTATGATTTGTAGATCGAGACTCCAAAACATGCTTCATGGCCACGTTCCCACTGAGAAAATGATGTTCATCTCTCCCTGTTGCTCTTCTCTATTCATTATTACGAGAAAATGAATTTTAATAATAGAAGGAGATAAGTTTTTCGCAATTGATTCATCTTATTGTTATCATCTTCTGTTTATGAGATTTCAGCTCTAGAGTTATTGTTGTGTAGATTTTGGATTTGGAGTTTAGATACTAGATCTGTAATTTTATTGACGATGATATGTAATTTCTGATTTTAAATACTGTTTAGTTCAGATCTATTATATAAATGATTTTTTTTTTAAAAAAAAGCACTTTAGACGTCCCCATTTTAAACTGGGGACATCTAAAGTGGGTTTAGAAGTCCCCAGTTTAAAATGGGGACGTCTAAAGTGCTATACTGACACTTTAGACGTCCCTATTTTAAACTGGGGACGTCTAAAGTCCAGACTTTAGACGTCTTTTTATTTACGGACGTTATTGCCATTTTTTACTACGTCGTTCACATAGACGTCCCCTTGTTTTCAGACGTTAAAAGGCCTAAATAAGGGACGTTAAAAACGTTTTTTGCAGTAGTGCAGAGAGAAAGGTGTTTGAGGTTGTGAAAAAACTGAAAAGGTTGTTAATACACGCTTTATGAGTTGTAAATAACTCAAGTGATCATACTTAACATGAGAAAAGTGTCAGAGAGAAACGTGTGAGACGTTGTGAAAACGACTCAAAAAGTTGTTAATACACACTATACGAGTTGTAAATAGTTCAATTTGTCATACTTAACATAAGGAAACATAGTGTCAGCGAGAAACGTGTGGGACGTTATGAAACAAACTCAAAAAGTTGTTAATACACGCTTTACGAGTTGTAAATACACGGTTTATGCGTTGTAAAACGGATACGAGGTGATCTCAGTTTTGTTTCGTTGTGGCATACCGAAAGTGAACACGGTCAAAAGAGGCCATTTTTTACATCATTTTGCTTTTGTTTCGCTATGGCAAAGCAAAAGCAACTAGCCACACCGTCAAGTTGTAAACCGAACGCAACAGATTGTTAATATATGCTTTCAGTATTGTAAACACAACATTTTCCATATGTAACATTACAAAGCTTCATTCCAATCAGAAACGTGTGGCCGGTTGGCAAACGCATTCAACATGGTGTTAATAAACGCTTTACGACTTGTCAAACACACCATTTCCTCTATTTTCTTTCCCAAAAACAGAGCATCAAGCCACCCAACCTCATTTTCCGTATTAACAACTACTACTGTTATATTAATAATTACTACTGCGCGAATTAACAACAATTTATTTTCTTTCCATATCAGCATTTTCATAGCACCCCACCACTTTAAACATACCACTTCCTCTGTTTCCTTTCCCAAAAACAGAGCACCATGACATCCAACCTCATTTTCCGTATTAACAACTCCTACTGTTATATTAACAACTACTACTGCTCGAATTAACAACAATTTATTTTCTTTCCATATCAGCATTTTCATAGCACCCCACCACTTCAAATACACTACTTCCTCTGTTTTCTTTCCCAAAAATAGAGCACCATGGCATCCAACCTCGTTTTCCGTATTAACAACTCCTAGTGTTATATTAACAACTACTACTGCGCGAATTAACAACAATTTATTTTGTTTCCATATCAGCATTTTCATAGCACCCCACCACTTCAAATACATAACTTCCTCTATTTTCTTTCCCAAAAACAGAGCACCATGGCATCCAACCTCATTTTCCGCATTAACAACTCCTACTGTTATATTAACAACTACTACTACGCGAATTAACAATAATTTATTTTTTTTCCATATTAGCATTTTCACAGCACAATAAGGTTGGAAAAGGGGGATAGGTTGGACTATTCTTCATCATCATCACCTTCATCCCTTCCTTCTTTAAAAATAGCGGAAGCTTGAGATCAAAAAAATCTCACCACCTTCCTTCCATCTTCTTCTTCCTTCTATCTTACATCTCAGCCCATATATCTTTCACCACCTCAAAGCTTTGGCCTTCACCATCACCACCATTTTTGCAGAGAGAGAACGTAGGGAGCTGAATAAAAAAGATCACATCTAAGAGCGAAAACACAGAACAAATGAGAGAGAGAAATAATAGAAGAGGGGCATGTGGGTCATCTGACTTTAGAAAATAATATCAGAAAAGTTCCTAGGGACTTTTCAGATATTTCAGATTTTTCAGGGATTTTCTGACAATATTTTGCTTTCTTGGAACCTGAGAGTGATTTTCCCAAAACTAAAAGGCAAATAGAAAGCCCAGCAGCCAATCACATCACATGCTGATCTTGGAACCCAACTGCTTTACAGCTGTCCCTTTTATTTCCCCGCTACTTCCTCTAGTCTTATTTATAAATAACTTTCTTTCTCATATGATTGATCCCTTTTATAAGCAACTTTCACTTTTTGTCTAAAAATGTAAGCTTCTTTTTCCTATTTTACCCTTATTATGCTCATTCTCTCTTATATATTATACTCAGTATCTCTCATACTTTTTATTTATTTTCTCTTCTATACTCTTTTCATAAATAGGGGTATATATGGAAAAAAATATGGCATTTTTGACACACTTATTACCCTTTAACTACCGGTTCGTTTTACACAATCAAAAGGAAAGTTGCTTATAAATAGGACAGGAGGGAGTATATAAGAATTTGTTTGAGTTTTCTTTATTTTATTTATCAAAAAGAAGAAACTATTGTCTGAAATATTTATCAGTTAGTAATAATTTAATTATTAAAAATTACTAATTAATTATTAAATGTGGGCATTTCTAAAAAAATTTAATATGATTAATCAATTCAACTAATTTAATTACATTTTTTTTTATTTTTGAAAAGTAGTTATTCACCACTCATAAAAGAGATTGGAGAGAATAATGCAAAACTAATGAATTAAAATTAATGATTGGTGCGCCATGAAGCTCTTGTTTCTAAATTTAGAAATAATATCAGACGCTAAATTATAGAGTATAAATGGATCCTTACAAGTGTGTTAAAAAATAAATTATGTCACACATCTTTTGTCAATTTCAATAAAAACACACATTATTTTAGTTCAGTTTTGAAATATAAATTTTAATCTAATTATACCTTTTTTACTTATTCAAACATCCAAGAAATATGTAAGAATATATATTTTTAAGTATAATCAATAATAGAAATAAAATAAGGACTTTTTTATTAAAAATAAATTTAAACAAAAATATGTAATTCACACTAATTAAAAGTATCCCCATCACATTTTCTTCTTCTTAGAATTAAACTAATATAACTAGAATAGAAAACAACTTAGAAAAATTATGTATTTTAAAAGTATACAATATGTATATAATTTCGAGCAAATTAACACAAAAAGGCATCATCAAACAAAGTCCTTTTCTAAGACAAAAAAAAAGAAAAGAAAAGAAAATGGTGCCATAGAGCCACCATGTAATGAGAGCGTGTGTATAAAGATGGAGGGGGCCTGGGACAAGAGCAATGTGCAAAGGAGAAGCAGATACATGCGCGTGAGTAAGCAGATCGAGATACACACACACACACACACATGGAGATAGAAAGCCATACTGCAGCCAAGGAAGCCGCCGCCAATCACCACCTCTGCCGTCCAGCACGACGAGGAGGCCTCAGAACTCTGCCTTTCATCCTTGGTCTCCTCCTCTTTCCCTTGTCTTCTTCTCTCTTCTCAATCTTTTATAACACCTCTCACTCTCACTCACAAACACGCACATCTCTTCCAATCCCTTCTCTGCAACTGCTTTCATGTTAGAATTGCGACTCTTGATGTTCTTGCGCGTTTTGTTTTAGCACTTAGCTCCATCATTGTTTTCCTATACCTTCTTTTCTTTCACATAACAGTGGTAACTGATAAAGCAGTTCCCATACGCAAATTCATGCTGTGGTACTACTGTGGAATCATCGCCCATATATAGTGGCCGGCCCCTTTCCTCAAGACAATATTAGACTATTAGTGGTGGGGCCGCTAGACCAGAATATGGCTAGATGTTCTGTGTTGTCCTAACTTTGTTTCTAATTATAGATAGATTCCATGATATGATGCTTGTCCACTTGATAGTCTGATGGATCTGAAGGTGATTTTATTTTGCTGTTGCTTAATTTTTTTGATTTGCAGCAAATGAAGTATGTGACAGATTTGCAACGTCTGGATTTCATGCAAACCTTATAAGCTACTTGACCCAGGAGATGAACATGCCTCTCGTATCTGCCTCCAACACTCTCACTAACTTCTCCGGAACTTCCAGCTTCACCCCTCTCATCGGTGCCTTCATCGCCGATTCTTTCGCCGGCCGCTTCTGGACCATCACCATCGCTTCTCTCATCTATCAACTGGTCTTCTCTCTCTCTCTCTCTCAGTCATTTCCTATATGACTACGTATTATTTTTTTTCCTGCTCGGAGTCTTTATGCTTCATATATATAGTTTCAAATTTGCATGTATGATAATTATTGATGTCATCAGCTTCCACATATACACAGGGTTTGATTAGTGTTACTGTATCAGCAATATTGCCGTCTCTGCGTCCGCCACCATGTCCGACACAAGTGAACTGCAAAGAAGCTTCACTCTCCCAACTATGGGTCCTTTATGGTTCTCTGCTTCTCACATCAATTGGGACGGGAGGTATAAGGCCTTGTGTGGTGCCTTTTTCTGCAGACCAAGTTGATATGTCCAAAAAAGGCGTCGTCTCCAGGAAGTGGAATCTCTTCAACTGGTACTTCTTCGCCATGGGGTTGGCTTCCTTAAGTTCCCTCACTGTGGTGGTTTACATACAAGACAACCTGGGCTGGGCTTGGGGGCTTTGGAATTCCAACCATCGCCATGCTCATATCTGTCATCGCCTTCGTGTTAGGCTCACCTCTTTACAAGACTTACAAACCTAGTGGGAGTCCTCTGCTTCGCTTTCTTCAAGTCATTGTTGCAGCAACACACAAGAGGAAGCTGGCTCTGCCCCAACATCCCAACCTTTTGTTCCAAAATAAGCAGCTTGATGCTCATATTTCCTTGCACGGAAGGCTTCTTCACTCTGATCAGTACACGTAAGGGCACAACTTGGTTCACCCCGTTCACCACATATCTAGCATCAATAAATGTGAAACATTGAATGAGCTGCTTTGATAACATGTGAAATATTGAAATGAGAATGAATTACTCGGCTTTCATTGATAGAAAAGAGCCATATATATACATGGTAGTATATGAGCGGAGAGTATCATAACAACCGTATTTTTATACTAATATTTACAATATTCAAATAATATAATCATAATGTTATAATATCAAATCCCGGTGTGATATGCTCCGAGATATGTTATTTTCACTCTCACTCTATATATAAATATATATCATCCTTTCTTCGAGATCTGAGTGTGACTTAATTTTCCTTGAGTCTATATCTGTAGGTGGTTGGATAAAGCTGCGATAGTAACAGAGGAGGAAGCCAGAGATGAATATGCCCCTCCAAACTTATGGAGACTAGCCACTGTGCATAGAGTGGAGGAGCTAAAATGCATAATAAGAATGATTCCCATATGGGCGGTTGGAATATTGCTAGTAGCCTCTTCATCAAGCCTTCATAATTTTGTTATCATTCAAGGTCTCTCCATGGATCGCCACCTGTCCCACTCATTCCAAATCCCACCAGCCACCATGTCCATCTTCACCGTGCTAGCCACCATGTTCGGTGTTGTTGTATACGAATGCCTCTTTGTTCCCTTGGCTCGCAGATTCACAAATAACCCTTCAGGGATCACATGTTTGCAGAGGATGGGAGTGGGATTTGCAGTTGGGATTATGGGCACGGTGGTTTCAGCTCTAGTTGAAATGAAGAGAAAATCAGTAGCCTCCAAGTACCACTTATTGGATGATCCAAACGCTACTATTCCCATCAGTGTGTTCTGGTTGGTACCTCAGTATTTCCTTCAAGGGGTGGCCGAAGTTTTCACGTCTGTGGGGCATTTGGAATTTCTGTACGATCAGTCTCCTGAGAGTATGAAAAGCACTGCTTCAGCTCTGTACAGCATAACCACAGCGATAGGGAGCTATGTAGGGACTATGATGGTGTCTTTGGTTCATGACTATGGTGGGAAGGGAAGTAATTGGCTTCCAGATAGGAACATAAACAGGGGAAAATGGGACTACTTTTACTTTGTAGTGAGTGGGATTCAGGTCATAAATCTGATATATTATCTGATATGTTCCTGGCTTTACACTTACAAGCCCCTGGAAGAAGTGGGCGAGATCATGAACGAAGAGGAGGATTTGGACCGCGTTAATGATAAGTAGTCCTTGGAGCGTTGAAGAAACTGTCACACGTGTTCTCACATCCCTCCATCCAATGAAGATTAATAATATATCAGTCATAATAATATTAAATATATTTTCTTTTCAAGGTATCATTTTCGCGAGCCCTAATTTCAGCATGAGTGTCTGCGCCTTTGACCCTGATAACGTGTGCATGAAAATAAATGGAGTGGGGGTGGATCCTATTTCTCTCTCTAATTTTCATAGCACACTGTGCTGCGACAGTGCTGGTCCAAAAAAATTTTAGTTTCTTCAGCAAGAAAGTTAAGTTCATGTGACTTTTGACCCGTGATTTATTATTATTGCCTTATGGACCTACATACTTCTGGTGCCAAAAACCAATAAATGGATGATCCCGTCATTAAAATCAAAGTATTCATAAAAAAAATATAAGATTAAGTTGGTCCCTGATGATGTCTTCATTTCTGTCCACATTGATCACTGTTTGCTTCTAAGTTCTAACCTCGAAGTCTTTTCAAATTCTGTTTGATGTGTTTAAACAGACCACTCAGTAGTTTCCGCCTCCCCCACCTAGTAAAGTATAGTTCCTTAAAAAATTTTTGAAAAAGATTGCAACAACTTTCAGACAACAAATTATCTGCCAATGAAGTGGCTTCACACAAATAAATTATGAATCATTACTGTCTTTCATGTCGGTTCGATCAAATCAAATCACAGCCAGAAAACAGAGCAGC
This sequence comes from Inga oerstediana, assembly GCA_963210345.1. NCBI lineage: Eukaryota > Viridiplantae > Streptophyta > Magnoliopsida > Fabales > Fabaceae > Inga > Inga oerstediana. Next base: position 10,238,996 of record OY723403.1, read on the forward strand.
AGCCACCAAAAGGAGGAATAAATTAACAATATTGTTGTGTGCAGCAAATGAAGCAATGTGGTAAGTATGCATGGGAATTTGGCACATTGGCCATAACCTCTGCTTCACATCGTCACAGATTTGCCATCCAACAAGCTTCATCGCACCTCACCATCGCCCGCTCTGTTCATGGGTAATTATCTGTAATGTATGAATATTATGACTCCTCGTAACTTTATTAATATCCTCATTTATTAAGAGCACAAATTATCAGTTTACCAATATTAATACAAAAATAACTCAAGGTACTTGGTATATTGGTGAACTACTTAGACAACAAATTGAGTGAACAAATAGTTATTTGAATCCCAGTTTGCTAAAAAACCCTTATAGAAGAGACATTTGTATTGAAAGAAGCAGTCATGAATTTTGAACTGGATAATGAATAATAATATAAAAAAAAAACTTATGGAGAGAAGTATCTTAGTCACAGCTACTAAAGTCCGCCCTTAAATTAAAATTTGCACAGTTTATATTTAATGTTTTATAAAATTATTTTTTAAACATTTTTATTGCATGACTAAAATTTAGTAATTTGTATTTATTTTTAAATAATATGACATTTCATTAATAGCAATTTTATAGAACATTAAATTTATACCGCTTAAATTTTAACCTAATAGTGGATAAGCAATGGAGAGGGAGTGAATGAGAAAGGTAGGGGAGAAAAGCCAAGTAAAAGATAGTCTACTATAACATTAAAAGATAACCTTGTATTTTTTAATTAATATCTATGTCAATATAAAGTTTATAAAAAAAATCATATTATTTATATCTTATTTTTAATTTTGTATAATATGAAAAAAATACTCCCTCCGGTCCTAATTATAGAACATATTTATCTAAGTTTGGAGAAATTAAGGATAGTGGTTAAGTTAGTTAATCACATTTATTTTCTTAAAATAACCTTACTTAAAATTTAAGATGACATCTAATTACGTTGATTCTCTGTTTTTTTTTTGTACCTCTCCTGCCTTACACACAACTTCTCCAAGCTTTCACACAATCCAGCGTCGTCAATCTGTTATTAAATTATTATTCAGAAAGTATTAATAGGAGGTATTTTGAGAAGAAATTGATAAAAATTAGAACTTTGTTTTATATTTAGGACTAAGATCAGCTCTTAAATATTATCCTATAATTATGACCGAAGGGAATAATTTGTATGAAATTAGGAAAAAAATACATAACCATTGAAATTGGGAAAAAAATATTTGTATTCACCTAATAAAAAAAGTTTGCCAAGGGATTTTCTAATCCAAGTCGAACATGTTCGGAGCGAGGTGCGTTCGTCGGGTCTAACCGGCATCGGAACGACTGTTGAACCTTGAGACTTTCAGATTTCAGAGCATCTTCCAATTTCTTCTCCGAAGCTGCCTCTGTTCACTCAGGGAAGGAAAAGAAACGCAAATTCTATCTCGCAGATGGCAGAGTTGGCCATGTGTAGCAGTACCAGTAGCTCTGAGCTGACCCCAGAGGAAGAGAGGATTATGATAAGAGACATTGCTCTCGCTGCCGAATCTAATATCAAAGAGGGGGAGACATTTTTCTTGATTACCCAGAGGTTCGATTCTTCTTTGTTTCCTTCCCTGCCCTCTTTTTCATTTTCTATTTATTTCCGCTGAAAATTGTTAGGTAATTCAGACGTTTCTTGTGAACAATATGATGCTCCGTGGGAGAAGCTTTTGTTTTCTTTGTTAATATATGAGGGAGAAAACCGGTTTTTGAGGACCAAATGATACTAGAGGGCTAAGGTTGAAGAACTGAGTAGGACAAAGTGAAGGAAAATCGTAGTTTTTCGCCCCTATTTCTGTTTTGGATCATGTAACTCTGACATTGTTTCGATTGAGAAAATGGGGCGCTGTCAGAATTGGCTGATCCCCACCACCGGGGTTTTATTCTGTACTTGGACCCTAATTTTATTCGCTCTCTGCTCATTTGAGAACAAGTTTTCTGCTAACGGCAAGTTTTACCCAAATCTGTGAAAATAATAACAAGACTCATAATTCACTATCAAAGCGGCCGAGTCAGTTTCAATGAGCATCTCTTTGATTTAGTTTATCAAGCAATGATGCTCAATAGGTGGCTGCAATCTCCGAGCCCTCTCGACCTTTTGTTCATTTTGTGGAGCACTGAAGTTGAAATATAACCCTACTGGCTCCAGCATTCTAGTCCTACTTTTTGGCACTGCAGTGACTCACAAATCAATTTCTTTGTTCTCTGTTGTGGACTTGTGGAAGAGATGTTGAACTCGAAGATTATGTGGTTTGAAATTTAGAAACACACTGTAAAGAATTATCTCTTTTCTGCTGGTGCTTGAGACTTGTTCAGGCCCTGATTTTGCATTGTTGTTTGACTTTCATTTTTTTCTGGGTGATTGTGCATCCAAAATATGTTCAGTAATTGCTTTTGCATGTTTATTGCAAATGATTTAATATATTATCTTCTTCCTGCCTTTGTAATCTTCTCTCTTCTTTTCTGCTTTTGCTCTTTCGAGTTTCCAATGCAGGGAATCAAAGCTTTTAGAACATTGCTTTTCTTAGTTGATATGTTAATATAAACTAAAATTTTGTCAATATAGCGGAGATAAAGATGTGTCTCGGTTTCATAAGTTTTCTGACAAACTGTCTGAACTCTGAAGAGGCAAATATAATTTATTTACATTGACAATAACTAGCCTTTTTCTTCAAGTACTATGGATTGGCTTTGTCTTTTTCATTTACACTCACCACCACAATGTACAGATAAGCAAGGAAAAAACATTTATTTCTGATCCGTTTCTTGCAGATGGTGGCAGTATTGGATTGAATATGTGAACCAAGACCAAACAAATAATGCATATGATGGGGCTTCCTTTTCAGAGCATTGTGATTTCTCTAATTCAAATGCTTTAAAGAAGCCATCTGGTATTGATAATTCTGATTTGATATATGAGGGAACGTCTGAGGATTCTGGGGCAGGTGTTGAGATCCATGATACTTTGTTAGAGGGCAGAGACTATGTATTGCTTCCCCAAGATGTTTGGAATCAATTATATTCATGGTGAGATTTCTTGCTTGTTGCTCAGGTCAAATTCATTTCATGTCATGGGGAAATGTTTTCCCCCCTGATTTCTCTCTTTTCATGGTGTTTTTCAGAAATCTGCCAGTAGATACTAACTTGTCGATTGGTAAACCTGATGTCATCATGAGCAGATATTTAAGCTGCATGTTAGATTTCATTCGCTTTTGTTTGAAAACATCAAGTTCAGTTAATTTGAGCTGTTTTTTTGGGGGGGGGGGGATTTGTTATTTTACTGCTATTGTATGAAGGAAGTATAGAGTTTTGCGGAAAAACTAATACATATAAAGGAATTGCAAATTTGATTGCTTGTAGCATTCCTATATGTTCTAAAAGGAGAGGATGGAATCAGTAAAATAATTATCCAGTGCAGTTCCATCTCATTTTGTATCATAAATATCCTATCAGATAATAATGGCTATATTATGATGTTTGGCAATAATGGCGATTCTATTGTTTTAGGTATGGTGGTGGTCCTACATTGGCGAGGAAAGCCATCTGTTCAGGTCTTTCACAGACAGAATTGGCCGTAGAGGTGTATCCTTTAAGGCTTCAATTACTTGTTATGCCAAAAGGTGATCGATCCACTATAAGAATAAGCAAGAAGGTATGATATGAGGGGAAATAATGGATCCTGAATTATAATTTCAGCACTTGTTACTTTCTTTTTATTGCCAGGACTCTTTTGTTTTTTCAAAATCTCTATTTACCTTAGGGCTGAAATGTTTTGGGCAGGAAACCATTGGACAGCTTCACCGAAAAGCTTGTGAAATTTTTGATCTTCAGTCGGAACAAGTAAGGACCTTTGTTATTCCTTTTGAAACTCTTGTTTCAAGCAATAGTTTTTAACTTTCATTGTGTAGTAATTAAGAGGTTACATCTGTTTAGGTATGCATTTGGGACTATTATGGCCGTAGGAAGCATGCCTTGATGAATGACATGGACAAAACACTTGATGATGCCAATATACAAATGGATCAGGATGTTGGTCTCCTCTCACTCTGATGTATTGATATTCCTCTTGCTTTGGCTTACCTTTTGACATTTTTGTTTTTTTATTGCTTTCTTATAAAATTCATACAGATCCTTGTGGAGGTCCTTAACAATATGAATAGCATAAGTTCTGCTCAGGACAATGGATCTGCACAGAGGGAATCAAGTTCTGCTCTTGCAGAGCCATCCAAATCGAACTTATCAATTGCTGGTGGCTTATCTGCTAGCAAGGGAGCATCTAGAAACTATAATGCTGATCTTCCATCATCTCAAAGCCCGATTTCGACAGTTAGAGATGTGGATAATGCTTGTGGAACCATTGGTGTTAGCACAAGAGGTTCTTTAGGTGGTCTCACTGGGTTGCTGAACCTTGGCAATACTTGTTTTATGAACAGTGCGATCCAGTGTCTTGTTCATACTCCGGAGTTTGCTAGGTACTTTCGGGAGGATTATCATCAAGAGATAAATTGGCAAAATCCGTTGGGCATGGTTGTAAGTATTATATAAAACACAATAAGCTTGAAGTTGTTTGCATCTCCCTTGAAAGTTTTCCTTTACGAGGCTTCAAGCAAGATTTTGTTTTGGGATAGATATTTAGTTTAGTCATAAATACGTTGGTTAAACGTGTGGTCCTGGGATTTGTTATTTCCCATATTGTTATAATGCATTTCCATTAGCTGAAGTGGCTAGCAGTAACTTTTGTTGATTCATCATTTTCACTCACTCACTGATTCTCTGTGTCATTTTAGAATTTGTCTTAGGTTATGTTGACAATCTGGATGGCTTGTGTTACCTCATCGAGTAATCTATTACCGTGAATCTGTGATCATGCTTATCTATTATGATATCTTTCATGCATTGAGCACGACCATCTTTATTGAGGGTGTTTGTTTTGATGTTTGCTGGCCAAAACGGACTTGAACAGTGTTTTAGCCAAAATGGATGTTTGGTTGAGCGATTGGATTTAAGGTAAAAAAGGGCAAAAGTTGGAAAAAGTCATAAGCCTCAAAATGGAGTTTATTGGAGCTTATGTGCTTGTGTGTGTATAAAATAATATTGATAGGAGTATTTTTATATTTTTGGGGATCAATGAGGTACTGAAAATCACTTCTAATCACAAAACTTCTTTTATGAAAAATGTTCTAAATAATTTTCTCTTTCTTTAGATAGTAATCTTCTGCTAATTAGAGAATACTTTAGGATAAGAGTCTAGGCAAGTTTTGAGTTTTGTTAATATATGACTGTAGAAATGTAGAGAATAATTAATAATTAATTTTAATCAGTTTAGATTTATTATTTAGTTGTTTTATGATTTTATAATCAATTTTTTTTTTTATAAACATGTCATAAATTAGTTTCTATATAGTGTTTTTACCCATTAAATTTAGTTTAAATAATTTATTTGAATTATTGGAGGTATTATTGAGGTTTTAATCGGTTTATTTTGTTAGATTTTGAGCTATGTGAAAATATGAGTTATGATTTAATATTTAAATTAGAGTTTGATATAATTTATAAAATTTAAGCTTGAGGTGCACAATAGAAAATTTTTTTGGAGTGTACCAATTTAAATTAGAGTTTGATATAATTTTATTTAAAATTGTACCATTGTCAAATTTTCAAAGTTAATTTTTGAGAAAATTGTGAAAAATTCCTCCGTGTGTAGATATCTTCCCAGGTCTTATTTGGCAATTAAGTTGCCAATGAGGTCTTTTTTCACAATTATCCCTCCATTTTTTCATTTTTCATAATTTTTTCTCTTAAATAATACAAAAGCCACTTATGCAAAAGCTAAACCAAACATCATTCATTTTTACATAAATTACTTATCCAATCGCCAATCCAAACACTCATCATTTTACCCAATCTAACCTTTTTCTAATTTTAAGATTCCATAAATCTAAGTAAAAATAAGTCACTTATCCAATCGCCAATTCAAACACACTCATTGTTACATTCTATGAAAGACCATTTTGTTCTTCATCCTGTTTGCATGTCTGTTTTTTCATAGGATTTTAATAATCACTTTTTCAATAAATTCATAAAATCTTTGTTCATAGTTGCCACTTCTTGGGCTCACCTTGATAGTCAATAATTTATATGCATGGTTGGGAATGATTTTCTGCCTACTTTATGATTATTATTGTAGGTTTTAGCTCATAAATAATGAGTATTGCTCAAGAACAGACTGACATTTTTTATACCTGTTTAGGAGAATGCAAAATCATACTTAGAAATCGTTTTTAATCTTCCTTCAACAGGGTGAACTAGCCCTTGCGTTTGGTGAGTTGCTTCGAAAGCTATGGGCACCTGGGCGTACCCCGATTGCTCCCCGACCTTTTAAAGCAAAGCTTGCACGCTTTGCACCCCAGTTCAGTGGCCACAATCAGCATGATTCTCAGGTTGGTTTGTTGACTGATAGTTTTTACTGTCTCTCTAATTACTGTTATTCAATCTTTCTTAATATATGTTCATTATTTTCAGGAACTTTTAGCATTCCTACTTGATGGTCTCCACGAAGATCTAAATCGTGTAAAACACAAACCATATATAAAGTCTAGAGATGCTGATGGGCGACCTGATGAGGAAGTGGCTGATGAGTATTGGGCAAATCATATTGCTCGCAATGATTCCATTATTGTCGATGTGTGTCAGGTGAGTAAAGTGGGTTATTTAAAAATGTCATTGTTTTGTTGCTAATAGATTAATGTTAGCTTGTCAGGAACAGCTTTTCCTCATATTGTGGACTGGCAATGCTGCATAGAATGCCCTGCTAATGAAATTTGACATATATGTTTCTAGTCCATGTAAAATAATTGAAGTGGTGTGCCTTGTTGAGGAACTGTTCACTAGTTTATTAATTCATTTTCATTTGCATCATAAGGTGGGGAAATGTGTTAAGTTCAAGAACCTTTTTACTGTTTGCAAATGTGGTGGATTTTTAATGGGGTTATTTGTAACGCCAATTTCTGTGGGGCCTATGAAAGCAAGTATAGCTTATAAATGGTTGCTTCCATGCATAATCAGGACCACTCTAAGTTTCTTCACTAATGAAGTGGGCTTTATCCCAGAGAGAAAGACCATCTTATGAGAAATTATTTTTCCAATGTGCATGGTTTTTACACCTCTTAGAAAATGCCTTGCATTGTCAATGCTGCTGCTGTATGTCCAACATAACAACGCAGGACTCCAGACTACTTGTTGATAATGTTAATTATCTTCTTTATTCCCATCTTCTTTTTCCTATTGAATTCACCATCTCATATAATTCTTTGTTTGATAGGGTCAATACAAATCAACATTGGTTTGTCCAGTTTGCAATAAAGTCTCTGTCACATTTGATCCTTTTATGTACCTTTCCTTGCCACTTCAGTCCACCACTACTAGGACTATGACAGTGACAGTTTTTAATTGCGATGGAACTGCCCTGCCATCTGCTTGTACTGTGACAGTGCCTAAGCAGGGGCGCTGCAGAGATCTGATCCAGGCACTCAGCAATTCTTGTTCATTGAAGCCTAATGAGAGGCTGTTGATTGTGGAGGTGTGTACTGGACTATATTGAAGTTTACACATTTTTGCTGGAATTACTGGTGTTTTCTGTTCTAATTAGGCCCATTATGTTGGTCTATTTGCAGATACGAAACCATTTGATCCAAAGATTTCTTGAAGACCCTCTCATATCATTGTCTACAATTAAAGATGATGACCATCTTGCTGCTTACAAGATTCCAAAGATCAATAAAAAAACAAAATATCTCCAGTTAATTCACCGTCGTAGAGAGCAGTAAGTACTTTTGTTTCATTTACATGCCATACTGTGCTAGTTACATGTGCCACTGAAGTAAAATACTCAAATAGCAACTTTCTTTAATAATGAACATGGTAACTCTAATTTCTGATATCAGTCTTTTTTTTTTTTTAACAATTGTAATTGGAGAAAAATAATTGAATATTTATTATATTGTATCAAAAAATAATTAATTATATGGATTTTAGATGTAGTATGCTTTGTTTTTGTTTTTCATCAAATCTGCGAATTTCTATTAATAAATCCATGTTAAAGGCAAATGGCAGGGTTGCATCAGATTACATCATCACGGTGTACATCTTGTTGGGCATAATTTTGTATGCTGTTCTTTTTTGTGTCTTTACTGCTTTCCGATGTTCTGTTATGTGTAAAATTTGTGTTCTAGGAATAGTGAATCACACACCATATCAGGATGGAAACCATATGGAACACCTATTGTTTCCTTGATCTCATGTGATGATGCAGTCACAAGAGGTGACATACAGGTAATGGTTCATCGTATGCTCTCTCCTCTTCTGAGGAAAGGCAGTAATGCGGAACAAGCTAGTAATTCTGAAACCAGCATCCCAAGAGCAACATCAGATCCGTGTAGTGGCGCTAATTCTATTGAAGCATGTGCTGGAACCATGTCGTCAAATTTGCTAAATAAGGATGGCACTGATTCCAAAGCACCTTTACCTAAGTTACCTCTTCAATTAGTGGATGATACTAATGCTTGCATTGATCTCTCAATGGGAGAGGAGAAAGTGGTGAAACTGTCTCTGTCATCCGCAACAGTTCTAGTATATGTTGATTGGTCTCAGAAGCTTCTGGAAAAGTATGATACTCAGCCACTTGAGAATTTGCCGGAAGTTTTAAAATATGGGCCTGCGACCAAGAAAGCTCGTACTGAACCTCTCTCTCTGTATACTTGCCTGGAAGCTTTCCTGCGTGAAGAACCTCTGGTGCCTGAAGATATGTGGTTAGTTTCTCCTCAACATTCTTCTCCCATCTACAACTCCGCCCATCTAGCCCATGTTTGATGAGATTAATATTGTGTATGCATTGATAGATATCTGTAACTATCAATCTTCTCATAAGGCGATTATTGTCCTCGTTTGCCTCCAAAAATGTCACTAGTTTGTGCAATAAACAACTCATGATAGAGGAGGAGAAGTTGTAGTTGAAGAATTGACTTTTCCTAAGTGGCGCCAAATAGTAGTTAAATGTTAACTGTACATCTATCTGAATATGATGTAGGTACTGTCCTCAGTGCAAAGAGAGACGGCAAGCAAGCAAAAAGCTTGACTTGTGGAGGCTCCCAGAGGTGCTGGTTATTCATCTAAAGAGGTTCTCATATAGCAGGTCAATGAAGCATAAGCTAGAAACTTTTGTTAACTTCCCCATTCATGACTTTGACTTAACAAATTATATAGCCAACAAAAACAACTCCAGACGGCAAATATATGAACTATATGCCCTTACAAACCATTATGGTAGCATGGGTAGTGGGCATTACACAGCACATATCAAGGTAAGCTGAGATCTGTGTTTGCTATAGATTTGTTTTTTTTTTTTTGTCTACAGTTGCTATGGCCTTTAAAGTTCCTTAGAATTTTTGAACTTGGGCATTCTTACTTACTATGCTTTTCATACTCAATTTCTGTCTGTCTTAGCATGAGATATGAACTATATTCGCTTGTTTTTTTCTTCATGACTCAGTTTGTGTACTAGTTTTTTCTGAACTTTGGTGTACTGAAGAATTTCTCATGATAGAATCGTATGTCACAAAGTGCAGCTTGTAGAGGAAAACAGGTGGTATAACTTTGATGATAGTCATATTTCACCCATAATTGAGGATGAGGTTAATAGTGCAGCAGCCTACGTTCTATTTTACCGGAGGGTGAAGACTAATGATGCAGCCATCAGCAATGGGGCTTAGTCAGTCACCATTGCACCATTGTTACACCTTCAAAAGCAGAGTTCAAGGCCATCCATCTATCTATGCCATATTAAAACATAGAGAAAGAGAGAGAGATAGTTTAGCAATACCCAGATCATGTGGGCGTTTACATGTAAGGAATGAGTTTTCACTCCCAAAAAAAAAAGTTGTAGTATGTAGATGTAGTTGATGACATCTCTGTTTCAGAGAAAGGTGGTTAAAAATTGGATTCCTGGGTTTTAGAAGCGGCCGCTGTATTGGACATTGTTTTCCTGGTCAAACAGTAAGAGTTAAAGCCCTTGCCCTTATTTCTTTTGTTTTTCAATTCCTTTTACAAATTTGCAGGATATATATATTAGATATTTGCAACCCGGGTAGACACCTGCTTTGCAGAGCCGAGCATGTCGTCCACGACTCAATAAGTCCGTCCATGTCTTGCGAAAAATTGCCTATTTTGGCCCGACTAATAAAAGCTCATAACAGGCGGGCTTAAATGGGCGAGTGTGTACTAAGTGGGATAGGCCAGTAGGCCACAGGCACATCCTCAGCTGCTCATGCCCGCCCATTTATGTGCCCATTTATGTGTGTATGTATGATATTTATTTAAGTATAAAAATATAATATATTTTTTATAATATATATAATATAATATTATATATAATATTTATTTAAGTATAAGAGATAATGTAATTCTAAAAGATAAATTTTTAAGGGAGTTAAATGATATAATTATATATATATATATATATCTCATGAATCAATGATTATATGTTATGATCATATTTCATAAATCAGAATCATGATCATGATATAGAGTTTTTATATATAATATTATAAATTGTTCTTACTCTAAAGATTTTATTAATTATTAATTAAGAATTAATTAAATTATTAAATAAATTATCTCATGAGGAATGATGAGGATTATGGTGCTTTAATAATTATTAGTGTTTTTAGTAATTTATATTGAGAAATTAATAACAATAAAATAATAATAAAAATGTAGCTTTTAGAAAAGATGCATTAACGGGTGGCTCATTCTCTTTTGTCACGGACATTTGATGTCATTGGGGTCTCCACATACGCGGCTGTTAACATATTGTTGTCCTTAAATTAAAGACAATTGGCAGCACATGAAGATATGAGTTGATTGTGTCCAGGAGGGTTGGTCTGACTGGTTGAATAGGTGGTCTGCAGAACCTCGCACCTGCCAAGTTTGGGGGCTCGAATCCTGGGAAGTCCTCCCTAAGGTGACTCCGGATTAGTCTGCACTCACAAGGGTGTGGAATACTGGAAGAAGAAATTAAAAAAAAGAAGACATGAGTTGATTGTCTGAAATGACAAGTGTTTGGAAGAGGGGTCTGATATTAATGGATGCCACATGGGAGATGCCATCTTGAATGAACAATGTGACCTATCAAATGCTCACATCAATCTTTGTGGTCCTCCTTGTCCTCTTCCTCACCCTTTCTTTTTCCTTCAACTTTGATTGTTTTAGGAAAGTTTCTTCAATTCATTTGCTTTAGCATATATGTTTTCTTTTTCATACAAAGTGATTAAGCAGTCACTTTTTTTTTTTAATGTTTAAATGAGTATTTCCCCTTTTTGCCTATGTTTTGCATAAATTTCTACTACTGTTGATGAATGGTGAGTGGATGATTTGGATGCTATATATAGACATTATTTCTTACAGACCCCTTTTTAGTTTATACCATAACTGGAAAGCAGTTCTAAAATTTTCCCTATAAAATAGAAAGGATGCCAATCAAAGTACTACCTCCGGATCTAAACATAAGACAAAGTTAATTTTTTTTGGAGAAATTAAAAAAACTAAAAAAGTTACTTAATCATATCATATGTTTTATATGTATCCTTAGATTATATATTAATTTATTAGTTGATTAGTTTGAAGAAAAAAATAAAATATAAATACTCTAAAATAATTCAATTAGCTTCCTTAATTTCTCCAAAAAAATCAACTTTATCTTATAATTGGGACCGAAGGGAGTAATATATCATGCCCATCAATCACTCAATGCTAAATTGCTAATACAAGTCGTTATCAACTAATTAAATTCCTGTCTGAATCCTTATCTTTTATCCTTTCTTTGCAGTCTCAACTAGATTGCAAAAACACTTATGCCTTCTTTAATTTTTTTTTTTATAATTAATGTGTGTGTGTGTGTGATCGGTTTAGTTATCGTTTCCTCAAATATTAAGTATATACACTGCACATATAATGCGCAGATATAATTAATGAGCTTCTTCTGAACTAAGAAAAACTAATGGAGGGTGGATTTTGATACTGATATTGGATCATAAATGGTTAGGCTTTACATGAAAACGATGTCTCTTTCTAATCAGCTCCCTCAATCTCATACACTGTTAATCTGCATGCGCTTACCTCTTCATCATCATCTTTTATTATATATTTATAAATACAAATAATATTTTCATTTTGGTGCATGCATCGTCATCTGTCATTCATATATCCCAGATTAATATATTGTTGGAAAAAAAAAATATTAAATAAATTGTTTAGTGTCCGCCTTTCATAATCCCCGATCTCGGTATCATATATATTCTCATAAATATCATTGTGTTTTCTTAATTATATATACTAATTAATTATCTCTGCATAAGAATTGGAACGTCCTAAAAGTCACTCTAATTACTAATTGATTCTCCCAACATTAAATTAAATGGAGTACAATATCGCTATAACTTTTTTTTTATAGTGGAGAATCTTATTTTTTATTAGACAATATGCTATGGAATCCTTGCATCATTTTCCTGCTGCTATTATACCTTTTCACAACCTAATTAAGTCGAAGTTAAATTATTAAAGCCTCAATTTTCGGCTAAATTATCAATTAATATACGTCATTATCTATTAAAGATCATTTCATAGCATTAAAAAAAGAATCACTCTGGATCAATCGCTTAAGCTGCTCTTTTTCTACAACTTTTCAAGGTCCCCCTCAAGGCATAACAAATAATTGAGAAATTATTTAAAACTATCAATTTGTCCCTAAAAATACTTGAAGAATCTCTCTGAATTATTCCCTCCTGCTTGTCCTAGCTAGGACCTTTCAAGGTCCCTCACAGGCTCTCGCGGCATTAAAAAATAATTAAGGAATTATTTTAAGACATTAAATATGAAAAACGTAAAAGTCACAATTATGAGATGAATTGAAAGTTGCATGAGGAACTAAAATGATAATTAAGCCTTTTTTCGATCAAAATTAACGAAGTTCTCTATGGTAAGCTTCTTGATACACGTGTGATTCCGTAGACGTTTTCTTCTGAAAAAAATTCAGCATACATTATATTTGGTGAGGAAAAAAGAAAAGAAAAGGAAGGAAGGAAGGAAGTAAGGGAGGTATCATGTATAAATTAAGAAAGAGAGACTTTAATTTATATATCGATTATAGCTAGTTTATTATCATTTTTGAATTAATTTTTTATTATCATTTTATAATAGTATCTTTGTAATTATTTATGAAGTACATGCGATGGTGATGATATTTTTTCCATCTCGTCCTTGTCTCTTTTAAGCACTTTAGAAAATGGGGAGTGAATAATATTAGTGGATGTATGGGTAACTATACATAGCTTTCTAATGTTTGTGAATAAAATAAATTTACTTTTCCTAATTTTATCGTTTTCAAAAGACAAGTAAACCAATTAACTTGATAAATGATAATGACTGGTCCGCTCAATAAATAGTTTCAACCATTCAATGAGGTATTTAATTAATGAGCTCATTTACGTTTTAGAGCTTTTTTTTTCCCTGAATGTCCGTTCGAGTGTGATTAGTGGGGGAAAGCATTGTTGTCAAACTTACGAGTTGACTCTCCGAGTTTACCGTTTTTACATTTCTAACTTATAAAATTGAGTCGAGTCATTGGTAAACTCGTAACCGTTGTAAACTCGGTTAAATTCACGAATTTATACATCGGGTTTATCGTTTTTATGTTTCTAGCTTATAAAACTGTATTAACGCACCCTTAAATTCGTGTTAGCTTTTTCAATTTGATTATGCTCAACGGCTTTATATATGAATTTCATAGAATTTCTTTGTTAAATACGATAAATTATGAATATTGATAGATTTAATTTCAATTATTTGGATTTTAAAACATATTAAATCAAATTATTGTCAACTTTTTATATTTTAATTATTTAATTATATACTAATAATATATATTTAATGATAAAACTAAATTCTTACGAGTTTACGATTCGAGTTCACGATACAAATTTACATCACTATCACGAGTTTGCTTAAACTATCACGAGTTTGACAATCTTGGGGGAAAGTTTCATATACAACTCTGTTTTTATTTATAAGTTCACTTTAGAAAAAGTTTTGATCTTTATTATAAGTTCACTTTCAGGGTAAATGAGTAATAAATGAGAGTGTTATAATTTTATCGCTATTAATTGTAATAAATTTTAGATAGAAAAAAAAAAGAAATAGGTGAAAAATACATATTCATAAATAAAAGTAAAATTGAAAACTTTTTCAATCTATCCATATTTACTGAGTGAATTAACTTTTTTTGGCACATAAAAATTAGATAATTTGGACTTATAAATAAGAACAGAATGAACTGTACTAAGCAAATAATTACGGGTGAGGTAGAGCTATATGTGAAGAAACCTATATGTACACCCACCTAATTAATATACCTTTAATTTATAGATTGATATGTGGTTAAAAAAAGTCACGCATTGAATAATATGAATTGAGGGAGATGCATACCCGTGTGGAACAGACACAAAAGCTCAGTATTTTAAGATTTTGGATCAAGATAAAACATTGATTAAACCCATTTGTATCAAGGTCTCCTTTTTTTATATTGTAATTTTCGATCTTAAGCACGCTTAAAGTCAGTATTTGACCACATTCTAGAATATAAACTAGCTAGTTAGCAAGCGAAGAAAAATATATTTTGATGAGTAGTGTATGCTAGAGAGGAGGGAATCAGTTTCAGTGTTCATCGTTACAATGAAAATTGAGAGCTATTTTTTGTAATAAAATCTGCATGGTTTAAATGAAATTTTAAGGGTTTAGATTTAAAATTTTTAACTAATGATTTTTTAATCAAAAATTCATTTTTTGAAAAATTATCAATTAAGAGATTGTCTTTATTTTAGATCTTGTACGCAATAAATAATTGCTTTTGAGAAAAAAAAAGTAAAATAAAAAAATTCAATCTAAACCATTTAAATTATATTTAAATGATATGTAATGATGTAGAACTTTTGGTGCCGGTTCGAAGAGAAGAGAGCCATCATATTTCATTTCTTTAAGTTTACAACACACTACTAGACCTTTTTATTTTCTTCTTTCAAAACGTACTATTCTGGTCCAAGTAATCAATTAATCAATTAATCATCAACACCTTGTTCATCTTTATGGAAAGCAAGACCATTCGTGTGGTGAACAGAGAATGCGCATTAGTATTTTTTTTAAGGGAAAAAATAGAGAGAAAGAGTTATTAATTATTCTTAACTTGTCATCAACAAATAACATCATTAACAAACAAAACCGATAGATTTCCATCAGCTTTTGAATCAATAAAAAGAGAAGCCTATCATCAATTACTTCTTCTATATATATATATATATATATATATATATGTTATGGGGATGCAAGCATGAATATATTGCACCAAGTGTGTTGTTGAATAAGAAGACTAGAAATCTCTTTCAAATCAATTAAAGCAAACGCATTATACCGAAGACGGGACATTGCATGCATGCATGATTCGTAATAAATTGAAAATTAAGGATAAAGGCCTTAAAGACGAAGCTTTGATTGGCTAAATGCATGATTGATTAATATCAGTGACGCTAATAATGTTATATATATATATATATATATAGTGAGGGAATGGACGTGGATGTTTGACCCCAAAAAAAAAAACTTTAATTTAATTTTGAAGAAAGAGGGTGCAATAATAGAGATGAAGATCAGATTGAGAAAAAGATTCAAACTAAGAAAACAAGTGTGTTGCTAAAAGCACTGACAACTCAGTATGGTTTTTGTTAGAAACATCCAGACGATGGAGAATTAAGACGTTATGTTTTGGATCCAAAGGATTGAAACGAAGAGAGTGATCGATGTGTGAAAGGATATATATATATATATGTGTGTGTGTGTGGGGGGGGGGGGATAAAAAGAAGAAAAGAGCATTGGTTGTGCTAAGTTTTGTTTGGAAATAAATAAAACCTGAAGTAGCGCTCAACATATATATAATTTTGCTGATATTTTAGTTAGTTAAGTGGAAGCTTTTTAATCCTTATGTTGTTTTCGTTATAAAGGCCCTCTTCCCAAATTAAAAGATGCTGATGATAAAGAAGGAACATGGTGTCTTCTTCTTCGTCTTCCCACTGCATGTTGAATGAATTGAAATCAACTGTCTAATTAACATTAATTAAGATATTGGAATATTATCACGAACAGTACAAAGCTTTGATTGCTTCAGTGCTAAAACTTTATGCACCAAGGTGTCAATTTAATGAAAGCTTCGCGAAAATGATGTAGTAAATAATAATGTTTACTTTTGAACAAAAAAAAAATGTCTGCTTTTAGAAATCGCAGTAGGATGAAGTGCATTGCAGTATCATGTCTTTAATTTTGGTCAATGTAATTAATAAAGTACGTGCATATTTTTCATTAATATTTCCTAGTTTTGTCACCATCGTCTATGTGATCAGTGATCCTGTGATTTAACGCAACCAGCATCTCATAAACATAATGCATACAAATAATAAACCATAGTTATTTTCTTCGCGATTCATTAATCAATTATTTTTAATTAATTATCTCTTACCGTATTCATTTACAACATCAACAATAATTTGTACTCTTTTAACATCCAATCCATTATATATATAAAGGAAGATTTACTTGACACTATCTTTTATAAAAAGTTATATCAAAATGAGACAACAACACTTTAGCATACTAGTAATATTTATTAGTTTTTGTTTTATTGTTCATTTTTAATTTCAGTTTTTTAAAATTTATGAATGAAGGTGTCATTATGCCCCTTGGATGGGGTCAAAATGTCATTTTTCTCTATGCAAATTGACACAATAGAACATGTTTAGCTAAAAGTTAATCATATACCACATCCAGTCCTTTATGTAATATTCACTTCGTAGTTTTATGTTTTTTTTATTAAGGTGGGTGTTATATTGTCTATTAGCACATATTTTGTTATATTTGTTGTAACCAACTATTAGTTAGAAAATGTACAGATCTAGTTAGTTATTTAGAAAGTGTACAGATTTAGTTAGTGAGATAGTACTTAATTATGTAGAACATAACTTGTATATAAGTCAGGTGAGACTGACTGACTGAGTTAAGAAATAATATTCTGAAATTTCATTTCTCTTCTTACTTTCTGTATCATAGTGTCAGAGAAGGGAAGTCATTGACTCTCTTGCTATTTTCTTCCTAATTTTTTTTTCCTTTTCTTTCTTTCCTGATCGATCATTTCCTCTCTCCCCGATCACTCATCTCTTTCCTATTTGAGCAGCTTCTCTCTGCTTCTTTCCTTTCCTCTCAGATCCGATTTGCGATATTGCTTCTCTTTCCTCGATCGCATATTTTTTCACTTCCTTTCGTCTATCTATTCGTTTCTCTGGTTTCTATTTCTCAGATCGTGATTTTTTCTGAACTCAATGACCACCGTCGGAACCCTTAATGGCGTTGGAGACGGTAATTTGTCGGAAATGGTTCAGAATCTAGGTAATCCGTTCTACCTGCATCCCAACAAAAATCCTTCACTAGTTCTTGTTTCTCCAGTGCTGTCTGGATTGAATTACCATTCCTAGGCAAGGGCCATGAGAATGGCTTTGATGTCCAAGAACAAGCTTTGATTTGTTGATCGCACCTCTCCAATTCCGAGCACGTCTGATCCTGCTTATCACTTTTCGGAACGTTGCAATATGATAGTGCTATCGTGGATCACTCGATCTCTATCTCCGACATTGGCGCAAAGCATCTTATGGATTGACAAAGCATATAATGCTGGGAGGATTTGAAGGCACAATTTGCTCAAAACGATGTCTTCCGATTGGCATATCTTCAAGAAGAAATTCACAATCTCAAACAGGGCAACTTATCTATAAGTGATTATTTCACTAAGCTTAAAATCTTGTGGAATGAATATCTGATTTTGCGCCCTCTGATTTCTTGTTCTTGCACACCGAAATGTCATTGTGGTGTGATTGATCTGTATAAGATGCATGTTGATGAGGATTATGTTATCAAATTTTTGAAAGGACTTAGTGATCAATTTTTGGCTGTTAAGTCTCAAATAATGCTCATTGATCCTCTTCTAAACATCAATCGAGTTTTTCCATTAGTTATTCAGTAAGAGCGTGAACTTGGTTTTACTCCTGAGGTAGTTACATTGTTTAACAAAGTATCTGTTTCTCGGCCAAATACTATTTATGGAACAAATAATTCTAAGACTCCACAGGGGAATTCCAATAAGCTATGTACATATTGTGGGAAACCTAGACATACTGAAGCTACCTGCTATAGAAAGCATGGTTTTCCTCCTGGGTTCAAATTTCGTAATGCTACTGTTAATGATGCTGTTACTGACTCTGTTTTTGTTGTAAAGCCTGAACAAGAGCCTGAGAAGGTAGCCAATATGTCTTACAGTTTCACTCCTGATCAATATAAAAAATTGCTAGCACTTGTTCAAGCTGATAATCCTTCACCTCCACTCTATGTCTATTAATAGCGTTTCTACTACTGGTATGCTTCCTATTTTTGCTCATTGTTCTCTTAAAGATTCTTGGATCATAAATTCAGGAGTTACAGACCATGTATGTTCTTACCTTCCTTTATTCACCACCTATAATTCCATTCAGCCTCTTTCAGTTAATCTACCAGATGGCTCTAAAGTTCTTGCCACTTGTAGTGGATCTATTCATTTTTCAGATTCTTTCTTCTTACATAATGTTTTATATGTTCCAGATTTCCGTTTTAATCTCATTTCTATATCCAAATTGACTAAGAATCTTCCTTGTGATATCTCTTTTCAGAAATCCCAGTGCCTTATAATGCACCTACCTTCAAAGAGGATGATTGGTTCAACTGATGTGTATAAAGGGCTATATATCATGAAACAACATACAACTTCCATGCCATCTATTGTTAGCAACATCTCCACCAAGTTTGCTAACACTAGCCCTTTTGACCTTTGGCATTTTAGGTTAGGCCATCTTTCAAATTCTACATTGTATTCAATACACAAGCAAAATACTTCTGTTTCTTTTCATTCCTTACCTTGTTGTGATGTATGCCATTATGCAAAGCAATGCAAATTGCCTTTTCATGTAAGCTCCACTGTTTCTAATAAAATTTTTGCATTGATTCATATGGACATTTGGGGTCCATATCATTTGCCTTCAGTCCATGGTCACAGATATTTCCTTACTATCATTGATGATATGTCTCGTTATACTTGGATTTACCTATTAAAGACTAAATCAGATGTTAGACCTACTGTTCATAGTTTTGTTAATATGGTTAAGACTCAATTTAATGCTTTTGTTCAGGTTATTATAACTGATAATGGTCTAGAGTTTGATATGGTTGATTTTTATAATAATCATGGTATTATTCATCAAACAAGCTATGTTGAAACTCTAGAGCAGAATAGTAGAGTCGAAAGGAAACATCAACACATTTTAAATGTCACTCGGGCTTTATTATTTCAAGCTCATGTTCCAAAGGTCTATTGGTCCTATGTTATTTCTCATGCTATATATCTTACTAATCGCTTGCCTACCCCTATTTTAAATAATCAGTCTCCTTTTGAGGTCTTATATCAGCATCCTCCAGATTTTAGTAGTCTTAGGGTCTTTGGTTGTCTTTGTTTTTCTTCCACTATTCAACAACATAGGCGCAAGCTTGATCCTAGGGCTCATAAATGTCTCTTTTTAGGGTACAAACAGGGTACTAAGGGTTATCTTCTTTTAGACTTACACACAAGACAGATTCATGTATCCAGAAATGTTTCCGTTAGAGTCTATTTTTCCTTGTTGTAACCTTGATGTTCCTTTCCTACCAGATTCAATTCCCTTACCACAAGCTTTCCCATCTTTGGATTTTCTTGATGTTAATCCACCATCTACCTCAGAATCCTCACTATCTTCTTATATTTCTTCCTCTTCACCTCTGCCCCTTATTCGAAAATCCACTAGATCTAGGAAACCACCTACTTATTTGCATGATTATCATTTTGCTCTTCAATCCACATCAGCTTCACCAGATTCTTTAGAGGCAGGTAGCTATCACCCTTTATCTGATGTTCTTTCTTACTCTCACCTTTCTTCTTCATATCATCATTTTACTTTATCAGTTTCTGTTGATGATATCCCTAAATCTTATTCTAAGGCTATTAAACATGAGGGTTGGAGGAAAGCTATAGAAGCTGAACTTGAGGCCTTGCAACTTAATCAAACATGGGTGCTGGCTGATTTGCCTATTAGCAAGCAGCCTATTGGCTGTAAATGGGTTTTCACCAAGAAGTATAATTCTGATGGTACTTTAAATCGTTATAAGGGTTGATTAGTTGCTCAAGGATTTACTCAAGTTGAGGGTACTGATTTTACTGATACTTTCTCTCTTGTTGCTAAGCTTACCACTATGCGTGTTTTACTTGCCCTTTCTATTACTCATAAATGGCATTTAAACCAATTGGATGTTAATAATGCTTTCCTTCATGGTGATCTTGAATAAGAGGTGTATATGCCACCTCCTCCTGGTTTACTTGTTTCTTCTCCCACTCAAGTATGTAAATTGCAGCCCACTATCTCCATATCTTCCTCTGAGGCTGAATACAGGGCCTTAGCTTCTACTACATGCGAATTACAATGGTTATCATATTTGTTGAAAATTTTGGCCTTCCTCTCACTTCTCCTGCTTCTTTATATTGTGATAGTCAATCTGCTAGACATATAGCTGCTAATCCCATTTTTCATGAGAGAACAAAGCACCTTGATATTGATTGTCACATTGTGAGGGGAAAACTTCATAATGGTTTGATTCATCTGCTGCCAATAAAATCTCAGGATCAACTTGCAGACATTTTCACCAAGCCTCTTGCTCCTACTCCATTTTGTACACTCCTTTTCAAGTTGTGAATGATAGATATTCATTCTCCAGCTTGAAGGGGTATTAGCACATATTTTGTTATATTTGTTGTGTAACCAACTATTAGTTAGAAAATGTACAAATCTAGTTAATTAGTTAAAAAATGTACAAATTTAGTTAGTAAGATAGTGCTTAATTATGTAGAACATAACTTATATATAAGTTAGGTGAGACTGACTGATTGAGTTAATAAATAATATTCTTAAATTTCATTTCTTTTCTTGCTTTCCGTATTATTGTCGGAGAGAATATATAACATTTAATATATGTGTTTCAGATTGTAAAAACAGGAGATGACCGATTTGTCGTTAAAGCTATTTGGCGGCCACAAAATTAACGAATGAAATTGGAGTATGATAATAGAAAAAGAATACACAACTTTTGCGAAATTATATGGGCCATGACCTCTCATAATGGCTTTCGGTCCAAAAGAATTACCACCAAAAATTCGTTATTACAAATAATCAAGTATTATACACACAAAAAAAATAGTCGAAAGGTTATGACTTGTCTTAATAAAATGCATACTTTATTTGCCTATATTAAGTTTTTAGACAATAAAAGTTAGTTATGAGTTCATTTATAACCCAAAAGGCCATTTACTTGGTCAATATTCTAGTGAAGAAAACTCAACAACACAAGAATTTTTCTTGTGATAAAAATGAGACATAATGAATCAATAACAGAACACTCTCCACATACATGACCTTGGTGCTGATAGGCCACTTCCCTTCATGTTCATATTCGCCTATATGGGATGAATATTATTATATTGCAGTAAATAAATAAAAGACAATATCTTTTGTAATTCTAACAAAGATGGCAAAAATTAAGAACAAATAGATAATTAAGATATGGGAATGAGGGGAACATGAGTAATGCTACTATCAAAGATTCACAAAGCAATAACATCAAATCCTACTGTATTACAAAAACATATCAAGTCATCCTCTAACACAAATGTATTGTAGAAAAATTCTTTGCTATCTCCATTATCTCTCTCAACTGGCCCACTTTAAGGAATCACCAAAATATTATTACCTATTGTGGATAATTATAGCTTGTCTTGTCAACCATTAATCCGATATATCATATATGCTTCTACAATATCTATTTTGTTCCAAGCATTATTAACTTTTTTCTTGTCCACAATTAATCTAATATATACATCATCAACAATATCTATTCTGTTTTTTCCCCAACCTAACTAACCAACTTCATTTATGAGAGAAGAATTACTTATAATTAAACTCCACAGTACTTAAATTTATTGAAATTGTATTAAATATCAATATTGTTTAAAAGAATCCATCAGTAAGTTGGTTCTCATGAATTTCCATATCTGAATCCCTATATATACATCTTCTCAAAATATTTCACTTCATAGATTTTTTTATTTTAATCACTCAATCTCAGGAATGAATTAACCAAATCATCACCGTCGCTCAGAAAATGAAGACCCTCAATTAATCTGAGTGACGCCTCCTGGAAGCTATAAGCCTATGATGTCGTGGTGGCAATACAGTATATATTAAATCAACCCCTTTTTTTTTTTTTTTTTTGTCCTTGAGTGAACTTTCGTGTCAAAGAATCGGTTAGGAACTCCTTTACAAATACATTCTAGAAAAGTAAATTTGGTAGTAAGGGTGATTATCAAAGATGTATTGAAAGAGTTTTGTCATTGTGTTCGGACATTTCGAACTTCGTCCCGCTTACAAGCATACCATTCATATAGAGTGGATGAAGCCTCAACTCTTCATTATGGTTGTAATAAGAATATTTATATAGTTGTTTCTCTATATTGTTAGCTTGGTTTTGGGATTTATTTACTAAATCAGTGTGTTTGTTTGGTGTATGGTTTTTTTCTCTTTTAGTGTGTTTGATGGTTGTAACTTATGAGACATTATAACTTAATTGAATTTAATACTATTAGTGTTGTTGATGGCAAAAAAAAAAAAAAATCACCCTTTTTTCCTTTTTTGATATGATTAAGGGTTTTTCCTTTCAAGATTTAGAGCGTAAAAAGTTTTTCACCTCTTTTAATAAGTACACTTCTCAGGATTCAGACTTATATTCTCCTCCTTATTAGAATGTGACCACTTACCATCTTAACCAATAAATTATTATTTAAATTACCCTATTTTGTGTTCGAACCAGCACAACTCATATTATATAGTAGTATATGACATACACATAATGACAAAATCTTTAATATAAAATATAACATGTAATGTAATTTGTACTATAAACTAAATCTTATATTAAAGACTATAGAAAGTATATACTCCCTTCGATCATTGATATAAGACCCAGTTGATTTTTTTAAGCGATTAAGAAAGCGAAATAAATTAGTTAATTATAGCATATGTTATGTATTATTATATTATATACTAGTTTATAAGTCATACAAATTAGTTTGAAAAAAATAACAAATATAAATATATTAATATAATTTAATTAATTTCTTTAATCTCTAAATAAAAAAATTCTATTTGGTCTTGTATTAAGCACACGAAGGGAATTTGTGTGTGTGTGAGAGAGAGAGAGATGTGAAGTGGCACCAATAATAAAAGTTTCGTATTAATATATCTAGATCTAATCAATAAGCTTTGTTTCAATAATCAAATCTGGACAGTTCATTCGGCTGATCAAGCCCTGGGTTGCTCTGGTAGGTATCAAATCTAAGAGCAATAAGCCAAATTAGTAAGTGAAATCCACCCCAAATGATCCACTCTCATGTTGCATCGTGGAACCCATTTATTATTAATAACAACATGTTCACGCACAAACCCAGCAAATTTCAATCATCCCAAGGATCTTGTTGCTTATTTTGTGCAACAACTCCTGCCACAGGGGCTGCCTAATTGAGCCTAAACACCCCTTTGTATGATTGATATCTAGGCAAATTCTTACAAAAAAATATATTTAAAAACAAAATACAAGGTTAAGATGTATTCAACATCCTAAATTATTTTTCTAGCCATGTCCATAGCTCTAAAGTATTTTTTTTGTGTAATTTTGTACTTAAACAATTTATACTATTTAGAGTGCTGGATGCAACTAAAAAAATACTTTATGATACTAAATACATTTGAAAAAATACTTTAGAATGTTAGAAAAACTAAAAAAATAATTTAATGTGTTGGACGCACTTAAAATAAGTACTTCAGAATGCTGTGTATATCACAAAATACTTTAAATCTAGATGCACTTAAAAAAATATTTCATGATACGATACTGAGTGTACCTTAACACAAAAACAAATACACACACATGAATTATATATATATTTTTTTAAGGATTGTGATTCAAAAATTAGGGGGACAATACTCCCATGTTAGTGAGCTGTACTAATTAGTTGCTATTAATGCCAGATGTCATTGGATTAATCCAAACAAAATTAGAGGGACAAGAGAATAACATATAATGATAAGTTCTGATACAAAAAATCTAGGTTATTAAATCTGAACCGAACCAACCGATTTGGCCCGAAAAAAGGCGAACCAATCGGTAAATCGGTCCAGTCCGGGTATCAACCCTGTTCACTTTTTTTTTAATCTATTTTATTTTATTTTAGAATTTTATATTAATAACCCTAAAATTTTTATTTTTTTACCAATTTGGCCCGAGTTAGCTCCATTTAACTATTATATGACTTACTAACTCTTAACCCAATATCTTAACCTATTCAATGACTAATCCGAATTTAATAACGTGAGGAAAAATGATAACAAACCTATGCTGAGTAATTATATTCTTTCCTCGTGACTTCACACTGATTATGTTTTCCTCAAAGTAGAGAGATGTTCTCCTAAGTATGTTTATTTTGGCACCGATATTTGTTTATAAGTTGTTTTTTACCTAAATCGAGATAAAATTTTTCTCATATAATTAACTCATATACCATAAATTATGATTAAAAAATTATTTCTAAACATTCTAATAGCTGTCTCAAACAAACAATTAGCACTCACCTCACCTCACGGAAGGCTTATAAGTATGAAGGAGGGCTAGGCTTCTCCCTTGGGAGACACAATTGCGGCTCCTCAAGAGTGTGAAAATTTATATAATAATAAGTTGAGATTCAAAAGTGAAGAGAAATGGAAGGGAATGGATGTTGTGGTTGTGAGAGCACTGTGGATAGGTCTAAGGCCTACTTAGCCATGATTTCTCTGCAATTTGGCCATGCCGGCATGAGCATCATCACCAAGGTTTCCCTCAACCGAGGTATGAGTCACTATGTTCTTGTCGTTTACCGTCACGCCTTCGCCACCGCCGCCGTTGCTCCCTTCGCTCTTGTTCTCGAGAGGAAAGTGAGGCCCCACATCACCTTCCTCACTGCCATCCAAATTTTCATTCTCGGACTACTTGGGTTAGTATTTACTTTAATTTCCTACTCCTTCAACTTCATCTCCTACACCATCAAATATTCTCTACTTTTACAGGCCTGTGATTGATCAGAATCTGTTCTACGCTGGGTTGAAGTTCACTACCCCAACCTACTCATGTGCTATAAGCAACATGCTTCCCGCAATGACATTTCTCATGGCAGTTATCTGCAGGTACAACTAATACGACAATAATATCAAAACTACTCTGGTTTTTGTTCTTCATCTGCTTTGACCTAACATGTTGATGTTGTGGTGTTGCTCGTTGCCAGGATGGAGAAGGTAGACATCAGAAAAGTAAGATGTCAGGCGAAGGTGATTGGGACGATAGTCACAGTTACGGGGGCTATGTTAATGACTTTGTACAAGGGCCAAGTCATCAACTTTTTCTGGTCTCACTACATGCGTCACCCTAGAGACTATACTCCTACGACGGCCATTGATTCAGGGGAAAAACATTGGATTTGGGGTTCTATTCTTCTCATAATTGCGACCTTTGCCTGGGCTTCTTTCTTCATCCTTCAGACTCTGACGTTACGGACATATCGCTCCGCTCCGCTCTCGCTCACTTCCCTGGTGTGTTTCGTGGGTACGCTCCAATCTAGTGCGGTCACGCTTGTGATGGAACGCAAGGCCTCTGTTTGGAGCATTGGGTGGGACATGAATCTGTTAGCCGCAGCCTACGCT
This sequence comes from Inga oerstediana, assembly GCA_963210345.1. NCBI lineage: Eukaryota > Viridiplantae > Streptophyta > Magnoliopsida > Fabales > Fabaceae > Inga > Inga oerstediana. The sequence goes on from OY723403.1 coordinate 10,265,086, forward strand.
GTAAGCCTCGTGCTCTGTTTTGCTCTGTTTTATTTTTTCACAGTCTGATCATTATGTGATAAGATTTGATGAAACAGGGTATAGTATCATCGGGCATTGCATACTACGTTCAAGGGGTTGTGATGCAGAAAAGAGGCCCTGTTTTTGTGACTGCTTTCAGCCCTTTGATGATGATTATTGTAGCTGTCATGGGCTCTTTCATCCTGGCCGAAAACATCTACCTTGGAGGGTAATTTCTATACTTTGATATATTTTTTGATCTATATTCCTTATTTACCACGATATTAACATGATAATTGTTGATTAATGTGATTTGTGAATTACAGAGTGATAGGGGCTGTGCTGATAGTGGTGGGTCTGTACTCAGTTCTATGGGGAAAATACAAAGAGGACGAGGAGAAAGAAGAGGCACAGACTATAATCTCACAGGCAATAAAAGGGTGTACTGAAGAAAATGGAAGGTTGGCGCTAGTGAGGGAAGATATTGAAGCGAACCCAATTGAGATGCAAAAGGTTGAAGGTCGATCCTGTAGTAATAGCCTTTAGCCCTTTAGTGTTCCCAAAGCTTAAAGCAGAGATGAGACAGTATAGAGACAGAGGGTGCTTCGCATGCGTGAGGGAGAGACGAAGATGGATTTGACTTATGAGGGGACTTTTTTTGCGCCTTCATTTTTTCACTGTCTTGACCTTAATCTTCCGTTGAGAAACTGTTCGGTATAACTTTTTATTTTTCTTGGGTTGGATTGGGACGTACTTGTGTGTATGATTTAACTTGGAATTTGCAAAATTTAAAAGGAAATAACAGAGCATTAGATATGTGATTAAAGCTGGTTCTTGATTAAGGCTGTGTTTGGAAACATATTTTAGGGTAAATAAGTCCTTATTATGTAAGTCGAAATAAAACTCCTTTCATATACTTATCTCGTATACCATGAATCACGATTTATAAGTATTTATTACCTAAAAATAAACTCTTTCAAACAAGCACTAAATTGTGGAAGGAAAACACGTCTAGTTTGTGGATTTATGACGGAGGGATCAAATCTGGGGGAAGGAAGAGGGAATAAATACGAAAGATAATCGTTTTGAGAATGCGTAGGGTTTAATGATTATCGCGCTACGATTCTCTGCGTTGCAAAAGCAATTGCCGTTTTGTCTTCTTGTGCTGATTGCTAAAGTTGCTGTGGGGAAAAAAATAAAATTAATCTTTCAGTTGTTATAGGTTTTTTTAACTAAATTATAATTCAATCACTGTAATTTTGACATTATAATTTTAACTGGGTTGTAACTCAATCTCTCAATTTTGATTTACAATAAATTAGTCTTATATGTTAAATATTTTATAATTAAGTCATTAACCTTTTTTCCTAAAACACAGAGACCAGATTATAAAATGGTTAAAATTATAGAGACTGAATTGTAATAAATCAAAGTTAAAAGATTGAATTTTAACCGAGTCAAAACTATAAAGACTAAGTTATAATTGAGTAAAAATTATAGAGACTAAAAAATTAATTTTTAAAAAAGAAAAAGATACCAAGGGCCCAGGAAGGTGACTTCAATTTTGCGCGAGTCAGAGGTTTAATACATATAAGTGTGAACGCAGAGGTATCAAAGTGAAATATTCCCCATTATATTATGTTCTCTTCACACTTCAGTAGTTAAAACTTAAAAGGCATTTGAGCCCAAAAAAAAAAATGTAGTTAAAAGGCAGAGGGTTTTCACACAAGGGCAATTTTCAGGATTTTAATATGTGTTTCTCCTCTTAGTGGAAGTAAAGCCTGTTACCACGTCAACTTCTTATTCTTACATATGCAATTTAATTCCTAAAAAGTTATTTAAATTATCAATATACTATAACATATTATCGTTTTTTCCCCATCAAATCCTGTTGTTTCATGTTACTCTTGTCAAAAGACATTTCAACGACGATTGAATTGTTCATGTGAGACTACAAAATAATTTTTTCCTATTTTTATATGCTCAAAACCTAATGATCATTTAAGTTATTGTAATCCTACGTATCATAATTTATCTCTTCACCGTAATCACGTGTCATTTAAGTTATAGCGACGCTGCTATTGATTCACTTAGGCAAAGATATATGCGTGTTGTTTTGTAGTGGGTGGAGAATATATATAATTAATTACATCACTCCATAGATTCCACGTGAGCATGCAACTTTGTTATATTACACAACATCTGCACTTTCATTTGTTGGCCCCTGTCCCTACACAATGCTTTCCTACATCATCGTTCTCACCGATTCTTCTTATTTATTGCGTCTAATTATTTAATGAGCACAAATTAATTTATTCTATAAGCATGTTTCTTTTCATCAATAATTTCATCAATTTGTTGGATTTTAAAACACCCACATATTATATTATTGAAAAAATAACATTCATAATTTTCTTTTTAAAAAAATATATTTACGTTCCATTCACTCTTGAACAACCAAAAACATACTAATTAATATTGAAGGTGTGTGGAAAAATTTATGAGCAAGAAAAGGGATTATTGTTCTTGTTATATTAGTGGAAGATGATAAGGCATGGAGCATTATATTGCAATATATATAGTACTGATATGAGGTCGTGTAAAGTCGGTGATAAAGCAACGATGAAAAGTTACCCAAAAATAAACTGATCAAGCTAAGTAACTATGGTTGGACGTAGGAAGAAGAAATGAGCATTATTTCCTTAGAAGGAATATATGAAATTAAATAGTGTCGCTTAATTACCCTCCCGGCCGGCCCCCGTAGGTATATGTCGACATATATATATGGATAGACAGATTCTTAATTGATAATGGCATTGAAGTGGGAAATGGAGTTTATACTATTTTGTTGTAGTTGCGTGATCTGACTATATCCATTTATTCCCACTCTCACTCTCATCATCACCAAATCCCAAATAATATATTCCAAACTTTCCAATTTGAACCCAAAAGTGACTGCAACAACAGGGAGCTAGCATCATGATTCTTGATAAAAAAAAGCCTATTATACTTGTCCTCCCCACATTTCCCATGACCACCTTATCCATTAGATCACTCCATGTGGGAATATAATGCTATGTAAGGTTCGTTTTAATCCTAAATGTATGAACCAATTAAGAAAACCAACACACATAACAAAAAAACAAACTTCATTAATTTTTTTAATATCGGTACATTTACCCCTCCTGCCCATCTAATATACACACACAACAACTTATAACTAATCAGTATTAATTTGTATTTGATGATCACAATATATTTTTGAAAATCCTAAATTAACAAACTTCTCATGAGAGACATTATAAACATTTCAAATCGAGTTCAGTTGTGGGCTACCAAACGGCTGCTCTGGAAGATTGAACTTAAAAGAGGCAAATAGCTCTTAATTAGTTTCTAGTTTTAATTGGTTAATTAAAATTTGTAAGCTGTGGTCAGCCACGCACTTAACTATGTTCAATATATGATCTCCAAATTGAACTATGAAATTGACCAGTGTCTCAGATTAATCGAAATATAGCAATTGCCAATCGGTATGCATGTCCCATAGTAAACCCTCGTTGTTTGACCTAATTGATCGAAGTGATCACATCACATGCTTCTTTATAGTTTTTGGGCTAAGAAAGGAGTGCCCATTTTTTAAATCCAAAGAAGGCATGCTTTTGGTAGGCCCATAAAGGCCCAAACAAAGCTTAGAAGGAGATATCTATAACTGAAAGGTTTAAAAGGAGGGAAACCACCAACGGCTTATCCTCTCTACTTGAAACTTGGGAACTAGCTGTGTCTTATTGACTTATCAATGGCATTGTCTTCTCTGGTTTCCACTCTCCAAAACGAAGAGAATTTCAAACAAGAGACTGATTTCGCTGAGACTCAAATCGGAAACGAGGGCCTCACGAAACGCATCCTCAAACCAGGACTCTCATGGCAAACTCCATCTCCTGGAGACCAAGTCCAAGGTACGTACCTGAATACTCCAACCATCTTACCAGTTGTTGAATTCTGAGTTGTTTCTTCTTTTTCTTTGGTTCTCAGTTCATTTCAGAGGTCAGGTTCTTAATGGAGCATCCCTTGAATCAAGTTACGACCAAGGGACCCCATTTCGCTTCAACTTAGGCCAAGGTAAGTGCTCTGTACCTTTCACTTGTTCCCCACTCCACTCATGTCTCCCTTTGATTATCTGTTTTTGCATGCTACGTCTGCATTCTTGCTCACGCTTTTTGTTTTCCTTCCTTACATGACAATCTACTTAAGTATGTTTTATTTTAAAAACCGGAGGGAGTAATATTTACAATAATCAAGTACTCCTACTTTTTTTGGGTAAACTATAAGAATCAACACACTTGGTTGCTTTTAAAACATGCAAAAGATGAACAATAACTATTGCAGAAAAGAAACCTTAACTGTGGAGAATTCTTTTTTTTGCAGTTAAGTACTGTGAGAATTTAAATGTCACCCCATAAATAAAGATAATCACCAACTACGTACAATTAATTGTAGGGAGAACATCACAGCTCTGTCAAATATCTATATCAATTACACTATCCGTTATCAATTATGAACAATTAATGACACTAACAAGGTTGGCAATCAAATCATGAATAGTGTCATATGTAACCATGTCATTTGCTTGCAGGTGAAGTTATCAAAGGCTGGGATGAAGGAGTTGCCACCATGAAGAAGGGAGAGAGAGCAGTCTTCAAAATACCACCAAACTTGGCGTATGGGGAGAAAGGTTCTCCGCCATTGGTTCCTCCCAATGCGACTCTCATCTTTGAGGTTGAGATGTTGTCTTGGATTACCGTCAGGGACTTGACTGGTGATGGAGGAATCTTGAAAAAGACAATAAGGGAGGGAGAGGGATGGGAGACTCCTAGAAACGACGATGAGGTCTTAGGTAATAAAAATGGCAGATTTCTACAATCACTGATACAGTATATACACGAGACACTTCACTCATTAAGCCTTCCTTATTATCTGCTTATACTTCTTACTTACAGTGAAATATGAAGCAAGGCTAGAGAATGGAATGCTTGCTCATAAGTCTAATGAAGGTGTAGGGTTTAATATAAGTGATGGTAAGTTCAACCAGCAGCTTCAGTATATAGTTTGCAAATTTTATTTATATCTGAAATCATTAAATATGTGTGTGTTTTGGGCAGGCCATCTTTGTCCTGCCATGAGTATAGCATTGAAAACAATGAGAAAAGGGGAGGAAGCAGAGCTCAGTTTAAGATTCTTTTGTAAGTCAACTATGTTTTCTTTTTTCCCCTTCAGCTTTCTTTCTTTCATGTTTTGTGATTCAGGCATACCTTTCCAGATGGTGTGATACAAAATTCAAGTAGAAACAGTGAAACCAATGGCAGTGCCCAACCAGATTCTAATTTAACAAGTCTGAGATTAAAGCTGGTATCATGGAAAACTGTAGTTGATGTCACGGGAGATAAGAAGATACTTAAGAAGATTGAGAAAGCTGGAGAGGGATTTGAGCGTCCTAATGAAGGATCACAAGTGAAAGGTAGTAATCTACTGTCTAACTAATAACATGATTTGTTTATCTTAGCATTTGCAAACAAAAGCCTGTGATAAGAAGTTAATGGTCGATAATATTTGCCCTCACAGTAACATATACCAGTAAACTTGAAGATGGAACAATTATTGAGAGGAAAGGATCAGAGGAAGAACCATTTGAGTTCACAACTCAGGAAGGTACATGGTCTTTCTCTTGCATATGATCCTGGAGAATTTCTTTTCTTTTCTGTTTTGTCAGATGCTTCAACAGGTTTTTCTTGTATATTTTTAGAACAAGCACCTGAGGGGCTAGAAAAAGCAATCATGACAATGAGAAAAGGAGAGGAAGCCACCGTGTCCATCACCGCCGAATATTTATCTGATAAAATTAATCTTCCCACCACCCCAGCTAATAAAGTCCTTTATTATGAGGTCCATTTGGTTGATTTCATCAAGGTTGGCTTCTACTATTCATAACTACTACCAGTTCTTCCAAAAACAGAAACCTACACAAAGCACAAAACTTTTATAGCTAGATGTTTCAATCTTTAAATTGGCTCTTGTAATGTAATGTCAACTTGGGATATAATTTTGAGAGATGAGTCTTATGTATACAGGAGAAGCCATTTTGGAAACTGAACACTCGGGAGAAAATAGAAGCTGGTGAGAGGAAGAAGCATGACGGAAATTTATTGTTCAAGGCTGAAAAGTTCAGGCGTGCATCCAACAAATATGAAAAGGCATACTATCTCTCACAAGACTTGTGTTAGACGAAATCATTTACTGAAAAATGAGTATTATAGAGAATTTTTCATAAACTGATCAATATGCCTGGGAGTTTTTACAAGTAAACAAAATTTTCTTCTTCACCACAAATGCAGGCTGTAAAATGCATAGAGTTTGATCACTCATTCAGTGATGATAAGAAAAGCCAAGCCAATGCCTTACGGATATCTTGTTATTTGAACAATGCTGCTTGTAAACTTAAATTGGGGGAGTATACTGAAGCCTCAAAACTCTGTACTCAGGTATTATCCGATCCTACTCTATTAATTCTGTTTATGTTCTTATATATACAGGTCTTTCATATTCTTACAATCAAGCGTGAATTGCATAATCAAACAGGTTCTGGACCAAGATCCATTAAATGTGAAGGCACTGTACAGAAGATGTCAGGCGTACCTGAAAACATCAGACTTAGAGAAAGCTGAGGCTGACATTAAAAGAGCCCTCACTATTGATCCAAACAACAGGTAACATCGATCCCTTGCATTATTACTATCTCTTTTGCCTCTTGCAAGGCCTCAGGTTTGTTTAATTTGGCTTGCTATCAGAGACATGAGAGTGGAGTACAGGGAGCTGAAACTTAAGCAAAAGGAATACAGTAAATATGAAGCTGACATCTTCAGCTCAATGCTGTCAAAGATGGGCTAAGTCTGGAAATAAACTTGAATGATACTGTTATTCCCCCATTTGATTATAAACTACAGATATACTGTATAGTATACTTTCACGATCTTACTTCAATTGTAAAAACCAGAAAACAATCATTGATTAGAGCAACCAGAATGTCATGAAAGGAGGAAGATCACGAAAATTAGTTGAGTTAATTAATATGATATATATTTTCTAAAACATCATAGTCATTTTCATTAATTACATCATTTCCTCCCCTTCTTGATTATTATTGAGAGAAGATCAATAAGGTAAATTAAGAAAAGAATGACAAATATGAAAATTATGTCTTGTATTTAAGACCAAGATCAACTCCTCAAATATGTCTTATATTAAAAACCAGAGGAGTATAAGGTAGGGAGAAGCTTTTTTTTTTTTTGGTCTTATTTATAAGATACTTCATTAAAATTTTAAAGAGAATGTACAATTTAACTCTTCACTCATTATTATCTAGACTTGGTTTTCGTTTGATATTATGTATATTAAACAGAGGCAGAGTTAGAAAATTGTTGAATTTTATGGCAGAATTAATAAGATTTAAGGTATTCCTTGGTCTGTATAAAAAATATTGAAAGTGTCTTATAAATAAGACCGGAGGAGTATAAAATTTAATTTTTATTTTTGCCAACAATAATTATTAAGTTTAATGAAAGTTGGTCAAAAAAAAATTTAATAGAAATCTGATTATTTCTTTGAGAGTCCTCAGGTTTTTTTTTCTAAACACAAATATCCTTATGCTATGAAACGAAATCTTGTTTGAAGTATTACAATGCACTAAATAAGTAAATATGAGTACATCTCCCAAAAAAAATCTTGGATCGCCAAGTTGCGAGAGACTAATCCTTCCACTAGACCTAAGGTAATTTTTTTGTTTTAACTTTAATAAATCATGCAAGTACACGCTTAGTTGGGGCTGGGCTGGGTGTTTTTGTTGTGTCATAATTAAAGTTTAATTTTGGATAACTTGTATATTTTTATTAATAATAATAATTAGCAACGGGCTTAGGTTTAAAAAAGGGGCTTAGTCTCATGATATGGTGAAGCAAGATTAAATTCCGTCTGAGAAAGGTACTTGTATTTAGTGCCCAACCATACCTGTAATATGATTGCCTCTAAAGTGAGAACACTTGTAGGCTAACAAACAACGACAACCAAAAAAATAACAATAACCAATGAGTTGATTTTTCGAACTTATTATTTTTATATTTTTATTTCATAAAATTATGTCAATTCATTTTTAAACTCGTATTAGTTATAGTGTGCATTTGGATTAATTTTTGGATAATAGTTTTTATGATTTATGATATAAGTATGTAGGAGAAGTTTTGTCTCAACTTGTGAAAAAATGACTTCTGAAATTATGATTTTAGTGGTTTCCAAACACTCAAATAAACTTAGTTGAACTTGTGAGTTTACTCACTAAGTTTATTTTTAATGACTTCATATATAAATATATAAAAAAATTTATTGAGTATATTGAATTATGAATGTTGATTATTTTTATTTTAATTATTTGAATTTAAAATATATTTCAATCAGATTGTTGTCATTAATTTTTTTATATTTTAATTATATAATTATATATTTTTAACATCTCTACATATCAATAAAGGTTTATGAGTTTATAAGTCGAGTTTATAATCTAAGTTTGTTTCTGAGTTACAAGTTTGCTTAAACTTATCATTTTGACAACCTTATAAAAAATTGCTTCAAAAAATACTTTAAAAATAAAACTATAATGTTACAAATTTGCTTAAACTCATCATTTTGACAACCTTACATAAAATTGCTTCAAAAAATACTTTAAAAACAAAACTATAAAATAAATTATTTTATGATACAGAGTGCTATATGCATTTTAACGTAACCTACATATTTTTAATATTTGGCAATTGCCTCGATTGTCTAACTAAAGAGAGACACAGTAAAGTATTTTATGAGCCACACGATCATCAAATTTATATCTTCTCGGTTCCAAAACTCATATAAAATCATTACATGCATGCATAATTTCGATTCAAATAATGTTTCGAGTTTGACTTAATTAAATGATTTACATAGGCATTTTTAATTTTTTTTGACCCTTTCCCAATTTAATTTTTGTGCATAGATTCTTGTGCATGTAATAAAGTCTACTTCCTTATTAATATAACAAGAACAAGAGAAAATTAAAGGAAAAAAGTTTTCAGAAAAATATCATTCTTAAGTGTTAAATGAGTGGCCTTTTTGCTTACATTTAAAAACACTAATTATCAGGAAGATTAAGATTAGTGTTAGGTGGTAAAAAGTTGGCTTATAATCTTTAATATCGCGGATTTAAATCTCACCATTGATGTGGCAGTGGCATGAGGTGGCGAAGCCGCGAAGGTATTCCCTTATCCTAATGAATACCTGAGATTTAATTTACCTAAATTTTTTATTAAAAAATTTAATTATCATCACTATTTAATTATATAATTATTGGGCAAGATTGCAAGAGTACTTGTATTTCTTAGAAAGGAAAAGAAGAACATAAGGGTAAAATTAACAGCAAATATAGGCGTCGAATAATGCGTATGCTTTAATATTATTATTGTCATTCAAAATTGTATATAATTAACTTATTGGGACTAAACATAATTAGAAAAAAAGTTACAAATTTATTTCTTCAAGATGAATGATGGATTAATGCTTTTATGATGTATTATCAACTGTTTACAGCTAATATAAAAACAAGTAATAACAATATATGCTTTATATATATAACTTACAAAATATTGTCATAAATATAAGATATAGTTTATAGTACAAATTATATACAATAAACGGTATTCCTTCAGTCTTTAATGTAAGATATATTTATCTAATTTGATTAGGTTAAGAAAGTTAATATGATATTTAATTTATTTTTTAAAATATTATAGTCACCTTCCTCAATTCCCTCATTTCCTCTCCTCTTTAATTATTGTTTAAAGAGTATTAATAGTGATAAATTAGGAACAAATTGATAAATATAAAAATTATATCTTATAGTTAGCATTAAAATGAACTTTCTAAATATATCTTATATAAAACACCGAAGGAGTATCTTATAAAGAGCACAGGAGATAGTAATTTTTTATGGTAGCTTTATTAAGGTTACAATTAATTATATATCTGTACGTTTATGTACTGAGAACAATCTAGTCCTTCAGAATTTGCTTGAGTACAACTATTAACTAAAGTTGAATCTGCACTCAATTAAAAAAACAAACAAACAAACTAGACCCAAAAAGTAAATCACAGGCCACAGCATAATATATTGCACACTCAGAATCTAGAGTAAAAGCGAGATCCAATATTAATCCAAAATAAATCTTCAAATTACAAAACCTTAAGTAGTTTTATTTTAGTTTAATGAATTCATCACAGCCATATTAGTGTAGATGAATCAAGAGCATGATAAATGCAGAATGAGTTATAAGGAAACACAAATCCAGGGCAATAAATTCCAAGAAAGAAATAGAGAATCCAGTTCAATAAAAGTCCATATATACAGGATTACAGAATAGTAATAACAATAAAATAATATCCTTCAAAGGGTAACAGTCGGAACCTGCTGGAGTCTCCCTAATCATTTTAATTTTTGCCTCGACCAAAGAAATCTTAGTATTTCAAGATTCAGCCTCTTTGTTAAATATAAATACCCCTCATGCTTTCTCCGAAAGCCACACAACTTAGTCTTTGTCTGGCACATACGTATCAGAGAGTTAGAAAGGAGAGATCAGAATAATGTCCGAGAGAATGAATGTGGGAGGTGGTGAAGACAAAAAGATGAAACGTAAGCTCGAGGAGGATGATCATGAGACTGCGGAAGAACATTTTCTGTCTCTGTCGCTCTGCAACAACGCGGACATGTCGAAACCTTTGAAGGTGTCCCCGAAACCTGCTTCATCTAGTTCTGGTGATGGTGATGGTGATGATCATAATAATAAGAAACCTGCATCAGAGGGAAGGAGGACGAAGGAGTTTGGGTGCAAGTTCTGCATAAAGAAGTTCAAAAGCTCGCAGGCTCTGGGAGGTCACCAGAATGCTCATAGGAGGGAAAGAGTCATCTACAAGATGGAGAAGGAACTCAGTACTTTTGGACACCCTAACTTTTGTCCCTATTCCTCCATTATCACTCACAATAATCTTCCCATACCAATAATCTCTCGTGCTACTACTTCTTCTGCTTCTGCTTCTGCTTCATCTTCAGCCTTCAATCCTCATTTTCATCTTCATCATCATGCCATTGCGACTCATCACCACCATTTTCATCGTCAAGGCCAACCAATACCTGGTTTATCCTTTGGGATGAACACTTCTGGGAATATTCCAAATGTTGAGGAAAATAAGCCTGATGTGTCCTCAGGTCTCGACTTGTCCCTCAGACTCTGAAGAAGAACAAGTCTTGCTCTTGTTACTAGTCCCAGTCACGCCCAGGATCCATTATAATACACAAATGTCTTCTTCTGTGTCTTTAGTTTCTCCAGTTATGTTATGTTTTAGTGTGTCGATCATCGTTACTGTTTGTCGTCCTGGTTTTTAGAATTCTCGTAGTAATAGTAGTGTGTATATGGATCTTGGTGCTTTATTTGCATCATTTACAGATTTAAATAACATATATGCTTCTTAATTACTATCACTTTTTTGCATCATTTGTTTTCCTGTCTTCTCTCCGAAGATTTTTGTGACAAGACGAGAATTTAAGGATTCTTCAATCTAAATGTTTCAATTTTATTTGGGAACTTCTAAACATTGGATCTTAACACTGTGATGAATCAACTGGAAGAAAGCAGGTCAACAATAACTAAACACACATTTGTGCGAGATTGGTAATGATGAGGTGTCAGTGACAGGGACCGTATCAGATCAGTGTCAGTGACAGTGCATAAAACATCACAGATAATTTCTTACGAGGAATATTGGGGGTATTTTCGGAATAACGTTGTTCACGCAATTTAGCATGTAGAATGAATTGAACCCCATTAATTGTATTAATTAAAGAATTTAATTGCATCTTCATTAGTTTATAGCATATGTAATGTGATGTACCATTAAATTAGAGTATTAATTTCTAGGTCAGGTAAATTAGTTTTTAAAAAAATTATAAATATAAATATTTTAAAATATTTTATATAGTTTTCTTAATCTCTTTAAAAAAAATTAATTGAATCTATATTAAGAACAGGAGGAAGTATCAACTTAACAATCTTAACTAGTTTTTGAGTAATTGGTCAGATAAATTAAAAAATTATCTGAACACTTATCCTCTCTTTTCATATCCTACTACATTGTCATCTTAAGTAAGTAATTTGATATATCCTTTGTAGATTTTCCTTTTAAATTTGCTAATTTTGTAGCATGATTAATTTCTTACATTATCTATTTTTTTTTAATAAAATATGTTTTATAATTATTTTATAGGGAAATAGCCGGGAATACGGGCCAGGCCAGCCCTCCTTCACGGGCTCAGGCCTGAATAGGCCGGCCCATTTAGACCCGCTTCCTAAAAAACCTCCAATTTTTAAAGTTCGTGGCCTTACAAGGCTGACCTTTCAAGGGCTCGGGTCTAAACGGGCTTGAACTCATTTTAATTAAAAAAAAAATCTTTTTCAGGTTTTACAATTTATTTATTATTTTACCTTAAATTGAGATACATTATTTTAAAAACTCATAAATTTTTAGTTAAAATAATCATCTAAAGTCCAAATTATCCTTTTTTTTTAAAGTTTAAATGAATAAACTATTGAAGAAAATAAAATAAATCAAATCATTTAATAAGTGTTTACATGTTATTAATACTTTATTAGGTACTTAGGTATTTCTCATATTGATAATTTAATACAATGATATTATATATATTAATTTATTTTTAAAAAATATTAAACAGGCCTAAAAGGGTTGGCCTTACAGGGCTGCAGGGCCTTCGGCACTACAGGGCCGGCCCTTTTAGGCCCTCTTCCTCTTTTAGCATCTAAATCATAAATCTGATCCTTAAAGGGCTCGGGTCCATTGGGCCAGCCCGAATTCCCGGCTATTTACATCGTACTCATTTCATACACCTTAGGGGTGTTCAAATCCCGGGATAGGATCGGGATCACCCATTCCCGGTTCCCATCCCCGGGGGGTGGCCAGGACTAGGAATTCTCGGGACCAGGATCGGGATCGGGAATTCCCGGTTTTAATAATATAATTATATTAGTTAAATTTTTTATAATTTAGTGTTTAAAGTGATTATTTAACACATAATAAAGTCATAAAAATCACACAAATTGAGCTAGAATTGAAGAATAACATATTATTATTAATATTATTATCACATTCATCATTTTTTTTATTATCTTTATAAATTATATAATTAGGATTTGTATCACGATATATACGATTTAATTCTAACTAAAATTGAGCTAGAATTGAAGAATAACATATTATTATTAATATTATTATCACATTCATCATTTTTTTTATTATCTTTATACATTATATAATTAGGATTTGTATCACGATATATATGATTTAATTCTAACTAAATATATGATATACATTTTATCAAATAATAACTTAATTTATAGAGTAAAAAATAAAATAATAACCTATTTTTTAAGGAAAAAAAAAACGGGACCGGGAATTCCCGGGATCACAAGGTGTGATCCCAATCCCGGGTATTTTAGGTCCCGGTCCCGGGTATTTTAGATACCGGTCCCGGTCCCGGTCCCGATCCCGGCCGGGACGGGAAATTCCTGAGATAAAATGTCCGGGACCAGGCCGGGACAATCGGGACCGGGATACTTTGAACACCCTTATACACCTATATTCACACATTAACAAACATTAACAGTAGCTTACATTTCACTTCAAATACAAATGTAATTTTCTTCTGGAATATCCCTTTGCCCTTTGTTTTTCAGTTCAATCCGGAATCAATCTTCAGATAAAAAATCATTGTTTAGCCTTCATGTTTCTACCTCTACTAAAAGGTACTCCCTCCAAAGAAAGGAGGCTTGTTTTAAACCAGAATGAGCACTTGCATCACTTACATGGGACCCACCGCTTCCATAATCTCTATACAACGAGCCTCGATCCCTGTTGTCCATACTTCCAAGAAGAGAATTCTTTTGACTTTTCTTCCTTTTCTGTTTTTTTTATCATTTCAAATTTACAATTTTATAAAATTATTATTAAAATATTAAATAATATTCTTCCTTTCCTTTATATAAGCAACAACAATTTCAAATTACATAAAATGAACTTTGTAAACTTTGTGATTTTATGATTAGTGTAAAAAAGAATGAGTGGTACAAGTCTAAAAGATATGATAGAAGATGGGTGGAAAAAGATATGAGAAGGGCATGTTATTAATTACGAGTAAAAATAAGAAGAGTGCATTAAATTTTTAGATAAAACAAAGTTATTGCTTATATAAAAGAGTAAGCCTATGTCAGGGTACCAGTCTTATAAATAGGATAAGATGGGGTAAAATCTGATTGGTCAAAATTTAATATGAATAGTTTTAAACTTGAAATAGATAAAAAAAAATTTAAAAAAAAAAATCCGCTTTATAAAATGATTATTTTAATTATAATATTTCCGTTGCATTCCTAAACGGTGTAGATTATTTAAAAATTATTTAACATTTTAATTATAATTTTATAAAATATTAAATTCAAATAATTTAAATTTAATTTTATTAAACGAGAAGTGAAGAGGGGCGCGTCATGGGGATCATCTTCCCGCCCTTTCCTCCCACTTCTTGCATGGGATCGTCAATTGGCTATTTTGATACGAGTCTTTAATTTCTAGTGTAGAAGAGAGGAGATATTTATTTACAGTTCATCATCATCCTTTTTTCCATCGTCATTGAATGAATAGATGTTCAATGATGTGGTGGAAATATGAGAAAACAAAGGAGCATTAATTTGTCTGATAGACCAAGTTTCTCCACGCTGACACAGTACAGCAGGATCCCGAAGTTGAACAACGAAAGTAACCGAACATCACAATACAATACCATTTTATATACCTTATAATTTTACATCATAGATGATACGAACCCACCTGGGTCATAGTTTACAACTAAATTTGACACAAGAAAGGTATGGCAAAAAAAGAAGGAAAAACAACGAAGAATGATGCAGACAGAATGGAAAGGATTGAATCACTGCCCAATCACTGTTCCATCCTTGTAAAATATGACTCCACCTTATAGACATCTATAATAATTGCCTACTTCTAAGGTGTTTTTTGGCATATAAATATACAATGATAAGTAATTAACTCTGGCTTTTAACTATATATATAGAGAGATACTACATAGGAGATTCCTAACATCCTTACCTTGCACAAGGTTCCAACTTTTGCTTCAATTCCCGCACTCGTTATCCTCAAACACTCCCGGCAAAATCTTCTCAAAAGTTTCCACAAACAATCCCCATTCGCCTTGGTTCATTTCTCCGAATGAAATGACCCCTGTTTCACAATTCCGGTTCCATGCAGACAAACTAACACTCTTTGTCAGAACCCCCTTTGTTTCACTCTCACTCTCATCGATCTTTCCAGCATCCAAGGTTTTGTTTTGATAATCATCCTCCTTACTGGATCCATCCAACAATGATCCTGCAAATGGAAAACCTGGCATTCCCAAGCCCTTGTTCAATCCGTTTTGAGTTGGATAGTCTAGTTGAGACATGTTAGAACCCTGTTCAGTTTCTTCTTTCATCTTCTCCAGGTTGGAACCACGCGGGATGACGGCCTTGGCTCGAGAGCAAATCTCTTCCAGCTTACTAGGAACTTCTTCTCCGCCACAGAACTGCCGAGTCATCATTTGACCGATATCACCAATGCAGATGCCAGCAGCAGCAGCTTGCTTCAAGAAAATGGTGCAAACAACAAATACCCTTATAGCACACTCCCTCAGAGAAGGAAGCTTAGTTCTGAGAAGCTCTGCATCTTTAAATGGGTCAAGTTTGGATATGTAATCGAGCTCTGACTCAGAAAAAGGAATGGAGGCTTGTGGCCAATGAAGCCACTCGAAATATGGATCATCCAGCCACTCGGGAAGGCAAAGGCCATGGTCTATTGGAACAAGCTCGGCAACTCCACAAGCATTATAACTAAGGTGACCTTGTTTCTTCTTCACAAGCATGTTTCCTGCATGTCTGTCAAGATTTAGAAGCCTAATGTCTAAGATCCCGATCTTGTGAACAGAGGCAACAGAGAAAAAAGAAGGGCCTAACTCTGCTGCATCAAAGTCATGATCGACAAAGCGTTGGAGGGAAGCAATTTTACAAGGTATTGCTGATGGGACTGCGGCTGCAGCATCAGTAAAATAGAAGGCAGCATGAGAGAACTTGACTAAAGCAGTGGGAGGCACACCAGCAAAGCTTCCATGGTCAAGGAAACAAGCAGCTAATTCACGTATCCCAGTTTCACCAACCCGAATGGAGTGTTTCAACCCAGGTTGGCCAAACAATCGACCCCTCAAGCCTTTTGGATTGTTGGAGGCTAAAGGTTCTTCATCTGCTGGCTTAGCCACGGCTATATCCTTACCATTTTGGCTACGGAAAACATAGGCACCACCTAATCCTTTTGAGACTGGAATAGGATGAGAACCAGAGGCCATGGCTATGGCAACTTCAACAACTAGAGCATGTACTGGAGCTCCACTGCCGCCAACTATCTCAATCTTGGGATGAGAGGCAAGCTCTTCACCTGCTGAAGGGGTCAAAGGTAGGCATGGAGTGGAGAAACTGCGGGGAAAATTGTTGGATTCAAATGATTGTTTGGAGGAGTGCTTAAGACTTCTTTGGTCAAGTTCTAGAAGGTTCTGATCAATGTGACCATAGGATTGGAGTTTACATCGGCTAAATGGCTTAAACCCATTATGTTGATCTATGGCGACAGCCATTGTGGAGAATCTCATCCAGATGAGAGTGGCAGAGGGCAGCGCATTCCAAATGCGATACTTTCTATTAAAGATCCCCGGAAAATTAGTTTTCTGAAGGCGACCACATCTGCAACTTCAAAACTAGAGTTTCCTGGAAATGTTGTATACGAAAAATTAATGTCCGTGATTGAGATAGAGTAAAAGTGGCAAGATATAACAAAATGGGCATGAAAGCCAACTCATATCACAAGATAGGTTCCCCATAATGCGTACACAGGTCAGGTCCAAAATCTTCCACACATCAGGTTATAAATAGAGCCTTCAGTAATTTCATGGTTGTAATTAAGACTACGAAATGAACATTCATATGCCATTAATTGTAAGTGCGGGAAATGAGAGAAAAAAGGCAACTCGTAAGCATTTATCACAATCTAGTGCTTCCCACAGACTCTGCTGGGTAAGAGAAGTGGCAATTAAAGGCAAATGAATCATTTATTACCCAAACAGTTCAATTTTTGTTGAGTAAGGATAACTTGATCAAATGAAGCCATGGAAAACAAAATCAACATGTTGTGTTTGATTTTCAATAACACCAATTTTGATTAAACGGAGTTGATACTAAGCATATAGGGTGCTTAGTATCTGTTGAATATAGGATGATTATATTGCATTCAAAGAAACTGATAAACTAGATAAAAACTCTGATGAGATCACATTTATCTCCACAATTTAAGCTTTCAGTGAAAACCATACGTGTTCGAACAATTATCTCTCAAAATTATGTTATACCTTATTAATCGCCACTCATAAAACAATCGTCATGTTCGATGTCATTCAATAACATTAACATGCATGATCATCATTTTATCTGTCATCCCTTAATATCATACAAGAACATGTATAAGTGAATACAACAGACCGACAGATCGATAAAAATACGACGCAATCCTTACTGAATATGGCTCTTAAGGGGTGAATTCAAGATGAGGGCTTAAACGTTGGATGACAAACAGAAAAGCAGGCTGTGTTGTTCACATTTTTCTCGAATCCCTCGTAACCTGCATGATTTGTCAAGCAGAAGGGAAGAACCAGTGAGGTTTCGAAGAAGAGAAAACGAAACAGCGAGAACAAAACAGCCGCATATATAATACAGAAGACACATGCAAGAACGGCCAGATGAAAAGAACGATATGGCCATCACGAGATCTGAAATGCATTCATTGATGAATCGCAGATATGAAAATTGACGTGCACGACATACAGAGCATCGGTAATAAATGCAGAAAAACCAGAGAAAACAAGAATGAATTGCGGAATAGGCAGAAATAGAATGAAGAAGAAATGAATGAAGTGAGGGGGAGAGACAAGGGAGGGAAGGTACCCTGAACACTGGTGAGGCATTCAGGGGAAGCGATGAAGAAGCAAAGGGGAGCGCGAGAGAGAATGAAAGAGAAATGGAAAAGGGGTTATTCCACCGCCAGTCTCAGACACGCTGCCGTATGAGAAGGTGGCCTTCGCTCTCCTCTTATGGCTCTTCTCTGCGTTGCCTGATGCTTGCTTTTCTCCGTTGCCTTCCACCACGCTGCCTGGCCCTTCGTTACTATTTTTGCTCTTTTTTCCCTAATTTGGGTCTCCCCCTTCACGCACCATGTGACGTTCAAACCGACGATGCCTGCATATCGTGACTGACAGGCTGCGTGGACCCCATGGGCCCCACCTTTTCTTTCTTTGGCCACGCACCCCTCCCCCTTTTCCTCCTCAATCTAACAGCCTCCTTCCTTTTCTTCACTCTATCCGTTTTCCCCCTCAAAAACTCATCATCACACTACCAGCACTACCAACCGGGTTGGCCTAAGAGGATGCTCATAGTTAATGTTCGAAATAGGGTTGTCTCTAAGGATACGTATGTTTATCAAAAAATCATCATCACACTAATACTAACACTCTACTTGTTTTTTTTTTTTTTGTTACAAGAGAGGGCCGAGGCCCAAATTACGTTAAAATACTAATCGAAATGGGGAATGAATCCCAAACACTCATTGCTAAGCAAAGTCTGCAACTCGGAAGGGCATGATCGAAGCATTGCCGAAGTGGACAATCCTCTTTTTGCAAGTGCATCTGCTAGCTTGTTCTGATCGCGACATATGTGTACTAACCGAACCTCATCAGTTTGTTGCAATAAACGGTGTATCTGCAGTTGCATGAGGCTACAGGCTGATGTGTTCACACCTTTCTGCAACATTAGTACCAGATTTTTTGCATCCGATTCTATGGTAAACTTAGTATACCCATATTCCTTTGCCAGAATAATACCTTTATACATAGCCCATTCCTCTGCTTCTTGGGCGCTGCACCTCCCAAGGAAGTGAGTAAAGCCTACTTTCCATCTTCCATGTTGGTCCCTAATCACTCCTCCACAACCTGCTATTCCTGAATTAGTAGCCACAGCCCCATCTACGTTTAGCTTAACCCATCCTGGAGGAGGAGGCAGCCATGTTCTTTGTATAGCTGGGTTCGAATGCTCTGGGATTGGTGTCTCATACATCTGCGTGTACTCTCTCCAGCTATTCATTACTGCAGCAGTAGGATCTGTAGGTCGATGAACTTCCAGGTTGAAGACTTCTCTATTCCTCCACAGCCAGAGTTTCCATATTGCAACTCCCCACATCAGATTCCAATTGCCATCACCAGAAACACCAATGTCCTTTTTAAGATTAAGGCCAAACCAGTCTCTTAAATTAGCATTGAAAAATTGAACCTGAAACCTTGGATGCAACATACTCATCCATAACCTTCTAGCATAAGTGCAGTCTCTCAGAACATGCAAAATAGTTTCAGAAGATTCATCACAGAAAGAGCAGAAGGGAGAGCATGCTGACCATTTACTTCTCCATTCATTGGTAGGTAGTCTATTATTAAATGCTATCCACATGAACACTCTGACACGCTCAACTCCCCTCCACTGCCAAATATCTTTGTAAGTTTTACAAAAAGTATTAGCTGGTGGTTTCTCCAGAAGATAATAGGCACTCTTAATGGTGAAGTTCCCATCCGCCGTAGCACCCCATGAGAGGGTATCATTTCCTGCCT
Source organism: Inga oerstediana (assembly GCA_963210345.1). NCBI lineage: Eukaryota > Viridiplantae > Streptophyta > Magnoliopsida > Fabales > Fabaceae > Inga > Inga oerstediana. Next base: position 10,285,025 of record OY723403.1, read on the forward strand.
CCAACATTGGAGGTATTGTTGCTATCAATCTGTGAAATACATCTCCAGGGACAATCGAAGCTAATCGCTGAAAATCCCATGTACCAAAAGCCACCCAATCCGCCACCTTACTCTCCTCCTCTTCTTGGCTTAAGGGTCTCAAACAAACATCTCTTAGTTTTTTATCTGGAAAAAGCCAACAATCCTTGAAAAAAGCAGTTGATAACCCATCACGTATATGCCATCTAGTTCCCATATCTACTAGTTCATTTTGTCTTCCTATGAACTTCCATAAAGGTGAGTCTCCTGCCCGTACTTCAAACATGTTGCTCTCATTCCGCAGGATATACTTATGAACTAGAACCTCTGTCCATAGTCCAGAAGTGCCTACCACCAGCTGCCATGCTAACTTTGTCCCGCATGCCTTATTAAGAGTAGATAATCTCTTAAACCCCAGCCCTCCATAAATTTTTGGCAGCACCAGCTGGTTCCACCCAATGGGATGGTAAGCATGTATTTTTTGTTCAGATCCCCATATGAAGTTCCTCTGTAAACGTTCCACTTCGTTGCACACAGCCGCTGGTATTCGCGCCACTAACATGGGATATAGGGGAACAGAGCTTAGAACCGACTTAGCAAGTGTAATTCTCCCAGCTAATGATAAATAATTTGCTTTCCATGTCAAAAGTTTGTTCCTGACTCTCTCAATAATGTAGTGAAAAGAATCAGTTGGCTTTCTCCCTCTGTTGATTGGAAATCCCAGGTACTTCCCGATATCAGTAGAAATCTTTAAACCAGTCTTGTCCCGAATTGATCTCCTAACCACATTAGGCACCTTAGGAGAAAAGAAAATAGAGGATTTACTCTTACTCAACTTTTCTCCAGAAGCTGTACAGAACTTCTCAAGACAATCCATCATGCATAACGCCTGTTTTTCTGAAGCCTCCCCAAAAAAGAGTAGATCGTCTGCAAACATAAGATGCGAAATTGCTGGCCCCCCTCGAGTTACTATGATAGGGCGCCAGTTCCCTGACTTCACTGCATCACATATAATATGTGAAAGTTTGTCCATGCACAAGACGAACAATAGAGGAGACATAGGATCCCCTTGACGAAGACCCCTTGCTGGTCGGAAGAATTCTGTTTGAGAACCATTCCACAAGACATTATAAGACACTGTAGTTACACAACTCATAATCAGATCAACAAAATGAGAGTTCAGCCCCACTTCTAATAGGACTTGATGCAAAAAGTCCCACCGTATTCTATCATACGCCTTCTCTAGATCAATCTTCATTGCCATCAACCCCTTCTTCCCTTTTGTCTTCTTCATTATGTGCATTATTTCCTGCCCAATGACAATATTGTCCTGTATATGCCTTCCTTTGATAAAACTTGACTGAAATGGAGATATCAACTCATCAACAATAGATCTTAATCTATTTGTAATCACCTTAGTAATACACTTATAATGGACGGTACATAGGGAAATCGGTCTGAAATGAATCACACTCTCAGGAGTATCTCTTTTAGGGATAAGAGATATCAAGGTTCTGTTGGCTTCCTGTAATTCTATCTTACCTTCGAAAGCTGCCTTCACAAAATTACATACTGAATTTCCAACCATACTCCAATTTGCTTGATAGAAAATAGGGGAAAAGCCATCATACCCTGGTGCTTTATACGCCCCCATTGAGAACATAGCATTCCTGATTTCCTCCTCTGATGGAACGTGATGAAGGTCGAGAGAATTAGCACCTCCAATATCAGGGAATGAAGTGTCAGTATGTAGAGTGCAAGAGTTAGTACTCTCCAAATTATACAAGGATCTGAAATAGGAAGTGACCAGCAATTTCAAATCCTTCTCAGTGTCAATCCAATCACCGTCATCATTCTTCAAAGCCAAAATTCTATTTCTCCTTCTTCTCATATTAGTGCTTAAATGGTAGAATCGAGTATTTCTATCCCCTTTTGAAATCCAGTTAGCTCTTGATTTCTGGAACCATTTAACTTCTTCATTACGCAACACTTCCTCTAGCTCAATTTGAAGGTTTTTTTCCAGATTGCAAAGAAACGAAGAATAAGGGTATGCCTGCGAATTCTAGATACCCGCAAGTCTAGCTAAAAGAATGCGTTTTCTTTTCTCAACAAAACCAAATTCATTCTTATTCCAATCATATAAGGCACGCTTAAATTCAGTCTGCGCATGCGTTATATTCCCATCATCAACCCACGAACTACTTACGAGCTCCTTGAAATTATCATGAAGGAGCCACATAGCTTCAAACCTAAAAGGTTTAACAACCTGTTCTCGAACATTATTATTACCCAACCTCAATTGAATGGGATTATGATCAGAGTATTGGATTCTGGGAAGTACCTTTAGAATGCTATCCGGAAATTGAGCTAAGAAGGCACCATTCCCAAAAGCCCGATCTAGCCTCTCAAATAGTCTTGTAAATCCAGAGGTCTGTGGACCCTTCCAAGTGAACCGTGATCCTATATAACCAATATCCGTCAGATTGCAAGCATCAACTCTGTCCTGAAACCACCAAAGTCTGGAAGAAACGCACGCCGCCCCACCTCTCCGCTCACTAGGACTAAGAATATCATTGAAATCTCCCACAACTGTCCAAGGTTCGGAAATAGTGGAAGAAATCAACAATAGTTTTTCCCATAGAGCTTCCCTTAGGTTTGAATGTGGAATTGCATATACTGCTGTTAAGTTGAACTGCCGATTACCAGGAACTTCACACTTGAGGTGAATGAATTGTCTATCCTTTTCGATCAGCTGTACTATGATATCGGAACTGGACCAGGCTGCCACCAACCCACCTGAATGGCCCACACTCGGCACAAAAACCATTGAGTCAAAGCCCAATTTCTTCACTTGTTGTATGCGAGACTCCTGATCACATCTTGTTTCTGATAAAATAACCAAATTGGGTCGTGACCCATTGAAAATCAATTTCAAGTTTCTGAGGAGCCCTTTATTACACGCCCCCCTAACATTCCAGTAAATTAAACTATCCATAAAAATAATAATTTTATTTATGGAGCCCAACTTCCAGCACCTTAATTCCCCAAAGGGAATTGGGATTCCGGAACCATCATACCACCCACATCGTCTATTTCTCCCTTCCTTTCCTCATCTGGGCTTATCATCACTGACCCAGCTACCGTGTCTCCTGGATCCAAGTCCGCTGCCCCTACTGGATCCGCTTCCATCAGGGAATTATGGGTCTGGCCCAATACTTCTTTGACTCTCTCCTCCAACCCCCTATTGATGTTTTCTTCATTCTCACATATATCTTCCATCTCCATTTGCCTATCCGAGCCACCTTCCCTGGTGTATATTACAATATCCCCACTCATGCACTCTTTTTGGACCATCTCACGTGTTCTTTTCTCTTTCCTTCTCTGCCCCACCTTATTTTTCTCCACACCCGCACTCACCTGTAAAATGTCAGGATGCTGCTCCACTCCTTTCACAAAATCTGCACTCCCCACACCTCCGTTACTACCTCTCTGCCGTACTACTTTCCCATAATTCTGTGATGATTGCTGCTCCACTACCTGCTGGAATGGCGCCGTATTTTCAGGAATGGTACCCTCTGGTCGTACAGAATTGTCCATATCAGCAAGCACTCCGTAACGAGTACCCGGAATTCCCCTGCGAGAACTCTCACCTTTGCTCGTCGGAGTTTTCCGCTGCCGGCGACTCTTCTGCACTACATGCCAAACCTCTGGTTCCCGTATCTCTTCCTGAGGGGCTAACATTCGTTCATCTTCTTGCTGCACTCCTGGATCATTTGCAGCATTTCTTTTCTCTTGCTCTGTTTTTGTCTTATCCGGGCATGCCTCAAATCTGTGACCATAAATTCCACAAGTAGTACAAAGAGAATGGAGACCTTCATATTCCAGATAATAATCTTCTCCGTCCAATGAGAACCCAGACATTAATTGCTTCGTCAAATCCACTAGAACACAAATTCTTGCATAATGGCCCCTTAACTGGCAGGAAGTGTTCATATCTACTTTAATTGTCTCACCAATTCGATTGCCAATAAAGGTTAGAGCCTCTCTGTCATAGTATTCCAAAGCAACTCTCGGCATTCTTACCCAGACAGCCACCTTGTCTATGGACGCCCTACTTGGCTTGAAATTCGGTTCCCAAGGCCTAATTGTTAAGTAGTGATCGTAGATCATCCAAGGGCCTCCAGTTAATGCATTAATATAATCTTCCCTGTTTGAAAGTTTCACTACGTAGTATCCATGACCGATATTAATAAGATTAAGGACACCCTTTCTTGCCCACATCGTTTGTAATCTTGAAAGGAGTGCTTTATAGCCGATAGGACGGTCTAATAGCTTAACTATGACCGCTCTTCTCCATGCCCTGTACAGTCTCCTTTTTATCTTCCCAGAGAAGCATAAGGTTGGATAGTTCCTATGTGGATCCTCAATGGTCCTACAAAAAGCATCCTCAGCGTCCTGTTCCATTTCCTGATGAGTCGAATCCGACAGGGAATCATCGGAAAAATCTTCCCCTCCGTCCTCAGTTTCATCGTCAGTAAGCCCATTATTTCTGTCAATGCCTTTCAGCTTCTCTACGAACGACGGACCTCCAGCATGATATCCTTTAGCATTCGCACCCAGCTGCGGCCACTTGTCTTCTGAGAGAAAGTCTCCTTTGTCTCTAGGTCCATTCTTAATTTTCTTAGAGCTTCTTACCACTTGATCATCTTCCTCTTGGTTAGGGGGAACCAGCGAGTTAGTTTTGTCGGAGAGCACCAACGCCATTGAAGTCTTCCACTCCATTTCCGGTGGCGAATTTTTCTGATGCATTCTTGGCAGTTGAATTGTGCAGATCAAGAAAAATTACACTCTACTTGTTATTATAAGTGTTGAAATGTATATATTAGGATGTTTAGTATAGTTGTATAGTTGTTGTAACAGGGTAATGGGCCTTAGCCCATCTGTATGTATTAACATAAAAGGCCCAATATGCGGGCATATTAGGACTATATATATATGCGTGATCATTCTATGATCAGTGTAGGAAAATATTTTTCTATCTCAATAATAATAAAGGGAAGGTGGTCTCTGATCACCAATTCAACATATTTTGTGTTTTACCAACCAATATGGTACCAGAGCATCCAGGTTGAAGAACCAAGAAAGCCATCACCTGCAATCATCAAGCTTGGTCCAAAAATAAAGAAAGGCTAAAGACTCCAAGAGCTAGGCTTGAGATTCACGGCCCAAGAACAAGAATTGGCCAAAACCGGCTCCAACAGAACAGAGATTGGTGAGATGGATCGGGTATCCAGAATCCAAGTCTAAGAACCACAACTCCACCAACAGAACAGAGTTCGGTGAGCCAGGACGCATCTTCTAGATCTTGCAGCCTCGATATTCCAATTCAACAATTCCAAAATTTGGGAAGAAATCGATCGAAAACCATCGAAAATTCTGCCCTTGTTAATCACAACCTGATCTCCCTTCGAGAGACCTAATCGGTCATCCAGAAGTTAGTTGTGACCTGAACGATTCAAAGAACGCCATCGCTATCTCACCCAATCAGTCCATACAAAAGATCGTCGTAATCGAAATCCTTCAAGAACGTCGTCACCATCTCAAGATACATTTTCCGTCCCTACAATTTTTCTTTCTTTCCTCATCTCGATTCACAATTACAGTATCATATCCTTGGCACCTTTAACGAGACTCTCATGGTAGAAAAGAAAGATGATTCCAGTGTTGAACACATTCCATTCACACATCCGTTATATCTTCACCCAAGCGACACTCAAGCTACATCCATTATCTCTCACGTGCTTACTGGGAGTGAAAACTACACCATGTGGAGCAAGGCTATGCAGATTGCCCTATGAGGCAAACAGAAGCTTGGATTTATTAACGGATCATGTGAAAAGGAGAACCAAAAGGCAAAGTTCCAGGATCAGTGGGAGAGATGCAACGTTGTTGTATTATCCTGGTTGCTTAATTCAATCTCCAAGGAACTGGCCAACAGCGTGATATTTTTCCAGAGTGCTCACCTGGTATGGCATGACCTTCAAGAGCGGTTTGACAAAATTCACTGGTTCCAAAATTTTTGCACTTCACCTAGAACTCAACCTGCTGCGCCAGGGATCACTAACTGTGTCACAATACTATTCCAAGCTTAAGGAACTCTGGGAAGAGCAATCTGCTTTATTACCTATCCCTTCTTGTAAGTGTGACACTTCTAGAGTTTATTCTGAACGTATTCAACAACAAAAACTCTTGCAATTTCTTCTTGGACTCAATGACTCTTATGGTACTGCCAAGAGCTAAATATTACTCATACACCCACTTCATTCAGTCAATCAAGCGTTTGCCATGATCACTGAGGATGAAGTACAACAACTTCTGGGACATTCTTCTAAGGCAGCACCGATAGAGGGAATTGCAATGGTTATGCATGGCAGAGGAAGAGGCCGCAGACGTGGCCGTTTAAGACCCGCACTAGAATGTGATCACTGTGGTAAAAAAGGCCACTTTAAAGAAGCATGTTGGGTAGGGGTGAGCAACGGGCGGGCGGGTCTGACCCGTGGGTCAACCCGTGACCCGCCCGTTTAATTTTCACAGGTACGGGTTACCCCGTACCCGTGCCTTAACCCGTTTAACCCGTATCCAAACGGGTACGGGTTAAACGGGTTCTGGTTAAACGGGTCCAGGGAACCCGTTTAGCCAAAAAACATTTTTTTTTAGGCCTCCAAAATGGGAGCCTGTTCGCACAGTTTCAGTTTTTTTTTGTTTGCCCTCTACAAAGGGAGCCCATTTGACAGCCCAATTCAGGTTTTTTTTCCTCTACAAAGGGAGCCCATTTTGAAAGCCCAGTTAGTTTTTTTTTTTTGCCATTACCTATTTGACAGCCCAATTATAGTTTTTTTTTACCCTCCAGAAGGCAGAAGGACAGAATTTATACCTGCTGCCTGCTGAAATGCCATAAATACTAGTATAACATGCTAAATTGATAATGATAAATTGATAATATGCTATGAAGTTTAAACTTCAATTATTACAAATTCACAAGCTACAAAACAATAGCAATATAACATGCTAAATTGCTAATGCTAATATGCTATGGTGACTCGTGAGGACCCAGTTTTGCAAATCTTCATTTTTTTGTCAATTCACCTCCTCCCTCTGCTTTTGCATCTTCCTCTACAAAATGAACAAAGATATCAATATGTATTAATATTAACTAATAAGAAGATGAAATGAAACGTTGATTATTGAAAATAGAGAATGCAAATTAAGATACCGATAACAATAGCTGCAGTCTCATCAAAATTATCAACATCAAAATCATTCAAGTTGGGTGGTTTCACTGATAGCCAATTTTGTGCACATATGAGTGCCTCAGCCATCCTTGAGGATAAAGAGCTCCTGAAAGCATCTAATACTCTACCACCCGTACTAAAGGCAGCTTCTGAAGAAACTGTAGAAACTGGGAAAGCTAACAAATCACGTGCCATCAAGCTTAACACTTCATACTTAGAAGCATTCCCTTTCCACCATGACAAGATGTCAAATTTTGCATCGCGATAACCAACCAATTCAGCTCGAAGGTATTCATCCACTTCTGAAAGTTTCTCTACACTACTCTCTGCATCTGCCTTGGCTAAAAAATTTTGATATGTAGCATCAACAGATGACAAGGCCACTTCAACTTCTAACTATGGTAATGGAACATTATTCCCACCACCACCACTATTATCCCCTTGTTCCATTGATGGTTGAGATCCAGAAGTTTCACCAAGATGAACACTAGTTGAATAATGGTCATATAAACGATACATCACACCCATAATCTTCCTCATCATAGCTTCACACTTTGTTGGTTCATGGAAAAGGTCAGGAAAAGCGACTTTGACATATGTCAATTTATATCTAGGGTCTAATATCAAGGCCACAACCAAAAGTGGATTCATTTTCTCAGCTGCTCCCCAGTATTTGTTAAATTTAGATAACATTCTTATTGACATGTCATTCAAGAGAGAGCAGGAATTACTTGCACTTCCATTGAGGCTTGTCTGAATTGCAACTATATGCTGGAAACAGGTGTTACTTGTAACATAGTTTGATCCAGAAAACTTCAATGTCATGTTGTAGAACAACTTTAAGAAGCCAAGAAACTCACTCGCAGTGCTCCAATCATATGCACTAGGAGGCAAAATGGTAGGTTCTATTGTCCTTCTTGTAATTGCATCATCAGATACATCATCAAAACCTTCAAGGTAATCAATCAATGCATAAGTATCTCGACTGGACCCTACCTTAACCTTTTTCTTGAAGTATTCTTTGTACTCTTGATCTTCCTCTTCCATCCGAGTAAAAACTTTGACAAACTTAACAGCACTCTCAAGCATAAGATATGTTGAATTCCACCTAATCACAATTCACAACATAGAAATGAAAAACAATTGCACATCAATTATCAATACATAATAATAGATTCATATCAAAGCTCATTCAAACTAATTATAAATAAATTACCTCGTAGGACAATCCAAGGTAAGTAGACTTTTTGATTCAACTCTCTCCCTTTCAGCTAGTATTATGAACTTACGCTTCCTTGATGGAGAAGATTTAACAAATTTTACTGCATGTCGGATGAGCTCAATGGACTTGTTCATTTCTTTGAGACCTTCAGAAACAACCAAATTTAATATGTGAGCAGCACACCGCATTTGCAAAAATTCTCCATCACAAACCAAACCATCCCAACTCCTGAAACGCTTTTTCAAAATTGCAATTGCAGAATCATTGGCAGAAGCATTGTCAACTGTGATTGTAAACACTTTGTCAATGCCCCAATGAAATAAGCAATCCTCAATTTGTTTAGCAATTGACTCCCCTCTATGATCCGTAATCTCACAAAAATTAAGAATGCGTTTCTGTAAAATCCAATCCTCATCAATCCAATGTGCAGTCAAACACATATAGTTGTTTTGTTGTACAGATGTCCAACAATCAGTGGTGAAGGACACACGGACTTTCGAAGTCTTGAAGTATTTTCTCAAGATATCTGCTTGTTCTCGATATATATTGTAGCAATCTCTAGCGGCTGTCCACCTTGAAGGCATTTGAAATTTGGGTTGAAACTCTTGCAACAGTTCTGTAAAACCCTCCTTTTCCACAGTTCGGAAAGGCACCTCATCCTTTATGATGTACTTAGCAACAGCCTTTCTGCCTCGTTCTTGACTAAACAAGTGATGAGTTAATGATTGATTTGTTGTAGCCGCGAACAAGCTCTGGCCCTTGCTTGCTTTGTTAGGATTCCTTGGACACTTTTCAAAATGTCTCCATAATTGTTTAGTGCCATCTTGCGAAGGATGACTTGCATAAGTTAATCCACAATAATTGCACTTGGACCTATGTTTTCCTTTGGTTTCTGCTAGTGACAGCCTTGTAAAATGGATCCATATATCAGATGAGTCCTTCCTTTTTTTCCTAGGTCGTGTTTCTTCTGTTTTCTCCTCATCGTTGGTTTGACTCTCAACATTAGTGCCATCTTGTGTTATTCCTGCTGTTGTTAGTCCAGTCTCATCATCCACATTTTCAAGTGCAATTGGTGGTTGTGCCATGCTATTCAACCTTCTCAAACAAATCAACAACTTTAAGATAAAAACTGACTATTGAAAATTTTGGCAACGATAAATATCCTCTATCTTACCCATGATAATTGATAAATATATGTTGCATAATATAAAAAAAATGGATAGGTTGCACAAATATCAGGACGTCTGTCTGCTTTTAACCACAAAATTAAATGAATCATATCATACTATCTACTTTTAACCACAAATATAGCCACAAATATCAGTTTATTGAAATCCAATCACAAACCAGAGACCCAAATAAGACCAAGGATGATGTTGATTCAACCGAAAAACCACAGGACAAGAGAAAGGAAGGAGATCTAAATGGGAGACTCACCCCAAAGCAGATTCACATTAACAGATTCACAACACAATGGTAGCTCAAAACAGATTCACATTAAAACAGATTCACATTGCTACCCAAAGCAGATAAAAAACACAATGCTACATCAAAACACAAAATATAAAAATCAGATATCAAAGAGAGAGAGAGAAGTGGAAATATAAAAAACGGCGACACCTTGAAGGGACCGACGAGCGACGACGGCGAGACCTCGGTCGACGGGGAGAGACCTCCTCGGTCAGCACAGCAGCAGGCCTTGACGCTGGACGAGAAGAGCTATCTGAGTCTGACGCTGGACGAGAACGAGGGGATGGTGTCTGGTGGGACGGTGTTGATGAGAACGAGACCGAGGGGATGGTGTCTGGCGAGACCTCGGTCGACGGGGAGAGACCTCCTCGGTCAGCACAGCAGCAGGCCTTGACGCTGGACGAGAAGAGCTATCTGAGTCTGACGCTAGACGAGAACGAGCAGGCCTTAACGCTGGACGAGAACGAGAAGAGCTATCTGAGTCTGCAGTTTTTTTTGTTCAAATGAGACTTCTGCAGTTGAGAGAAGACAGAAGACAGAAACAGAATGATCACGGACTGGTGTCTGGTGGGACGGTGTTGAGCTTGAGTTGAGAGTGTTGAGCTTGAGACTTCTGCAGTTGAGAGAAGACAGAAGACAGAAACAGAATGATCACGGACTGGTGGGACGGTGTTGAGCTTGAGTTGAGAGTGTTGAGCTTGAGACTTCTGCAGTTTTTTTTTGTTCAAACGAGACTTCTGCAGTTGAGAGAAGACAGAAGACAGAAACAGAATGATCACGGACTGGTGGGCCAGAAGACAGAATGATCACGGACGCTGATGACACGCTGTTGTGCTGTGCCTGTGCATGTGGTGATACAGTGATGTGGGTCAAAGTTTCATATATATTAATCATAAATTCATATTCGGCGAGAATGAGTGGGTGACACTGTGACTAGGGGTGAGTGGGTGACAGACGACGGGTATTAAACGGGTAACGGGTAACCCGTTGGTTAACCCGTTACCCGCCCGTTTTTAATAAACGGGTACGGGTTAACCCGTACCCGTTACGGGTCCAATTCTGGGCGGGTACATACGGGAAAAATTATACGGGTTGCGGGCGGGCGGGCGGGTCGCTGATATTTTGCTCACCCCTAATGTTGGGAGCTAGTTAGGTACCTAGCAGACTTTAAAGGCAATAAAGGAAAATGAGCTCCGGAGGCTTTTGCCAATCAATTGGGAATGGATAGGTCTCACCAAGGAGAATCAGCACCTTCTGGAACTCACATGATCTCACCCACTTTCACCCCTGAACAATATGAACGTCTTCTTACCTTGCTAAAGAAGGATTCAGATGACACTGTACATGCTCTAACTGGTATTAATACAGGTTTACATACTTCTATTCCTTGTTTGGGCATAAATAGTTTATGAGTTTTAGACTTAGGGGCAACCACACACATCACAGGGGATTTGTCTTTATTTGATTCATATTGTATTAATGATAGTTCAATTAGGGCTATTAAAATTCCTAATGGAGATCGTGTATATGTTACTCACATTGGTACTATTAAGTTGTCCCATGATTTATGCCTAACGAATCTGTTATATGCATCCCAATTAAAATTCAATTTAATCTCAGTACCTAGGTTAACTCATGAACAACAATGCATGGTTATGTTTTTCCCTGACCATTGTTTGGTGTAGGGCCTTCAGGATAGGAAGAAGAGGGTGATTGGTAAGCTAGTGGTAGACCTTTATATGTTGAAATTTCCTAAAAGTACTGTTGTTGTAAATTCTTTTAATGATGGCATAAGTAGCTCTAGTAAATTGTTGCTTTTACATAATAGGTTAGGACATGCCCCACTTCCCGTTTTAAGACATCTTGATATTGTAAAAGACAAGTCTGTGGATTGAATAAAGAATGCGAAGTGTGTATTCAGTCTAAGCAAACCAAATTGCCTTTTTCTTCCAGCTGTATTACATGCTTGATTTGAATTGGTTCATATGGATGTGTGGGGCCCTATCGAGCGCCCACACATCAAGGTCATCATTGCTTTCTAACTGTTGTTGATGATTACTCTAGAAGTATATGGATATTCTTAATGAAATCTAAATCTGAGACTGCTGGTTGTATTAAGAACTTTATTGCTTATATTTCTACTCAGTTTTCAATCCATGTCAAATGAATACGAAGTGATAATGGTACAGAATTTGTCAATAATGACCTTAGGGGATTCTTTAGGGATAAAGGCATCATCCATGAAACAAGTTGTCCCTACACCCCTGAACAAAATGAGATTATAGAGAGAAAGCATCGCACATTGATGCAAGTATCTCGTAGCCTTATGATTCACTCAGGAGTGTCCATTAGGTATTGGGGAGAGTGTGTTCATATGGCTGCTTATTTGATTAATAGGATTCCCTCTAAAGTGTTAGGCTATAAAACACCATATGAAAAGGTTTATGGGGTAAAGCCTAGCATAGAACGCCTCTGGGTATTAGGTTGTCTTGCCTATGCTACTAATCTAACTGTATTTGATAAGTTACAACCTAGAAGTGTTCCATGTGTATTTCTTAGGTACCCAAACAATCAAAAGGGGTTTGTTCTATTAGATATGAACACTAAAGCCATTGTAGTAACTAGGCACGTGACATTATTAGAGTACCGATTCCCATTTAAGGAAGACCATTCAAATTTAGGGGGAGTATCCCAAGCAGTTAGAGACATGTTCTTATTTGATGAAGGCCCATTGCCTCAATTAAGCACCAACCCGAGAAAAGAACCTCATGATGAGAATAGAATAGATGGATTAGGGTCAAGTGAGCAAGCATATAAAGAAAATACCATCACCCAAACTCAAGGTAAAACCCCTAGAGAAAGGTGGCCACCCATATGAGCTCAAGATTACTTATGTAACCTGATTTCTAAAGAGTCTCATGAGAGTAATAGTAAATATCTTTATCATATTAATGATTATATATCCTATCAAAATGTGTCTTCTTCACACTTATGTTTTCTATGCCACTTGGATTCTGCTATGGAACCAAAAACTTATGAGGAGGCAGCAAAGCATAGTGAATGGATTAAGGCCATGCAACTAGAAATAGAGGCCCTATAAAGTAACAAAACATGGGATATTGTTCCATTGCCTAAGGATAAAAAGGCCATTGGTTGTAAATGGGTTTATAAGGTGAAGTATAAATCAAATGGTGAAGTGGAAAAGTATAAGGCAAGGTTAGTTGCCAAGGGTTATACTCAAAAAGAAGGAATTGATTACCATAAGACTTTATCCCCGGTTGTAAAAATGATTATTGTGCGTACTACATTAAAACTGGCTGCAATAAATAAATGGAATATATATCAAATTGATGTACACAATAATTTTCTGTAAGGAGACTTGGATGAGGAGGTCTACATGACCATCCCTCAAGGTTTTGATAACAAGGGGGAGAATATGGTATGTCGCCTCAGTAAGTCACTCTATGGACTCAAGCAAGCATCTCGGCAATGGAATTGTAAGTTGTCCATGGCGCTAGTTGAGGGAGGATTTACTCAAAGCACTTAGTCAATTATTTATACAGAAACCTATGAAGGTGCACATGGCAGCAGCCCTGAATGTTGTACGGTATCTACAGCAAGGACTGGGCCTAGGAATTCTGATTAGCTCAGATGAAGGCACATATTTGAGCTGCTATTGTGATTCAGATTGGGGAGCGTGCGAGACATCTAGAAGGTCTGTCACAGGCTACTTACTCAAATTAGGAGGGTCCCTAATCCAATGGAAAACAAAGAAACAAAGCACAGTCTCTCGATCTTCAGCAGAGGTAGAGTATAGGGCACTTTCATCTGCTACTTCTGAAGTGGTTTGGGCTGAAAGGATGATAACCGAGTTGGGATATCCTCAAATCAAGCCGGTAGATGTGTATTGTGATAGTATAGCAGCGATACATATAGCCACAAATCCAGTATTTCATGAGTGTACCAAGCACATAGAAATAGATTGTCAATTTGTTCGTGAAAAGGTGCAATCAAAACTCATCAAATTGCAGCATGTAAAGACCATGGAACAACAAGCAGATATCCTTACTATGCCTACAACTATGGAGACACAAAATCAAATTCTTAGCAAGTTGGGGGTGGTGAATATTTATGACCCCCAACTTGAGGAGGAGTGTTGAAATGTATATATTAGGATGTTTGGTATAGTTGTATAGTTGTTGTAACAGGGTAATGGGCCTTAGCCCATCTGTATGTATTAACATAGAAGGCCCAATATGAGGGCATATTAGGACTGTATATATATGCATGATCATTCTATGATCAGTGTAGGAAAATATTTTTCTATCTCAATAATAATAAAGGGTAGGTGGTCTCTGATCACCAATTCAACACATTTTGTGTTTTACCAACCAACAATAAGTTCAGTTTGGAAAAAAAAAATTGTATTTATTATAAGTCTACCCAAAAAATAATTAATGAAAGTGTTATAGTTTTATCCCTATTAACTATAGAGGGAGGAAAAAGAGGGCGGAGTTGTATCAAATATTTTTTATATCCATATATAAATAAAGGTAAAATTAAAAAATTTATTAATTTAAGATATATTTAATTAGTTAACTAATTTTTCTTGAGCCAATAATATTATAGCCTAGTCACATGGACGCTGTTTTAAAAGTAAGAGGTCATGGGTTTGATCCCGTTTATAACTTCCAATAGTTAGCGCTGGCCTCTCCTTAATACTTCCTTCGGTCCTAATTATAAGACAAAGTTGACTTTTTTGGAGAAATTAAGGAAGCCAATTAAATTACTTTAGAGTGTTTATATTTTTAGTATCTTTAGATTATATATTAGTTTATTAGTCAAATTAATTAGTTTGGAGAAAAAATAAAAATATAAATACTCTAAAGTAATTTAATTGGCTTCCTTAATTTCTCTAAAAAAATCAACTTTATCTTATAATTAGGACCGGAGGGAGTATATAAGAATTAGATTAACTGTGCTTATAAAAAACATCAAAGCGGTAATAATCAACTGTGGAGATGCATGATAATGTTTGGATCCAACAAAAGGGGGGCTACTTCCTCACTGTACCGTTGGTTTCACCCATGGCCCACCGCGACTAGCTGAGTTCAATTCTTGTTAAAACTTAAAAGAAGCGTATAATCCAGCCTCAAACAAAATTATCTAATATATGTGTTGCAGCAGCAGCAATAATAACAATAATAATAGCAACATTTGGTAAAAAATTGTTGGTCTACTTAACAAGGATTTAGGTCATAATTTATAAAATTATAGATTTAAATTTTGGTGCAATATGAGAATCTTGTTAATTAAAACATATCTTGATCGAACTCAACTCGGCTAATTTTGTTTTTTAAAAAAACAATCAACTTAATTGGAGACTTGGGGTCCTCGTACGAGGTTAAATTAATCACTAATAATCAACTTCTTTGTCCCCCAAATGACAGCCAACTTACCAGCTTATCTCTTATGAATTTCTGTCATTAATTTGTGCTTTTCTTTTGTTTTCTAAATTTTGCCATTAACGTTAATGTTAACGGCTAGCTTTGCCGCGCTGGTACTTCTTATGAATTTTATAATTTATATAAGGGTTAAGGTGCAAAAATACTTATGAATTTTTCTCAAAAGTGCATCCAACACCATGAACATTTTTTAGGTGCAAAAATACCCATGAACTTCTCAAAATGGGGCAAAAATGTCAAACCGTTAAGTGGTACAAACTTCCGTTTTGTGGGACCCACAATATTATTTTTTGAGGTGAAAAAATACCCATGAGCTTTTCTAAAAAGTGCTCCCAACACCATAAACTTTTGAAAAGTTCATAGGCATTTTTGCACCCAGAAAAAATTTTATAGTGTTGGGTGCACTTTTTAGAAAAGTTCATGGGTATTTTTGCACCTCAAAAAATAATATTGTGGATTCCACAAAACGGACGTTTGTACCACTTAACGGTGTAACATTTTTGCCCCATTTTGAGAAGTTCATGGGTATTTTTGCACTTAAAACAAGTTTATGATGTTGGATGCACTTTTGAGAAAAGTTCATGGGTATTTTTGTACCTTAACCCTTTATATAATAACATTGATATTGATTCCAAGTTAGAACTCAACTTTAAGTTAAACATTATTAACATGTTTTTCATGTGATTTCCCGCACATTATACTGAAATAAAATAGGAAATCAAACTCAACAAATATCCCGCTTATCAGTGAGGAACAAGTCCATGCATCTAGTGGGCAGCTTTAGAATACACAAGAAACATTACTCTTTCCAAACTTTAATATAAGACATATTTATTTAATTTGATTAGATTAAAAAAGATAGATGGCATGTATGTTTTAAAATACCATAACCATTAACTCTAAATGTTGTTTCTTAGATGTTTAGCTATGAACGTACGATCTATCTTGTAAAAATTTAGCTTATTTTTCGTTAAAAATTTCAATTAGCATTTTATGTTTTGATGTGACGATATAGAAAGTGAATCAATGATAAATCCCAAGATGAAACTATCATTTCACTTACGATTTCCGGGGGAAAAAAAAAAGACAATGGACTTGTTCTAAAGCACATGTTAAATGTAATTCAACTATAAAATATAATTTATTCAAATATCAAACAGGTATGATTGAAAAAACAGGCCCCATAACACGAACAGGCAATAAAAATATATTTGGAGATGAGATGAAGTTGTAAGAAGAAATACATTCAACAAATATAAGAGGAATTAAACTGAAACATAGCAAGAAACCGTAATACAAAAACGGAATAGTATTTGTAAATTTATTTAGTGAACGTCATGCATAGGCGGAAGTATTCAAATATTTATTATTTTCCTTTGCATGGAAGCAAGCAGGGGTTGGAAGGTTCATGTCATGAGCGGACAGGCAATGCATCTCTTGGCTGAGTCACAGAAGATGTAGGCGTCTTCATATTCTGCTGCTTCCCATACGCTAAGCTTGCTTCTCCTTCTATGCCTTTCTTGGGAAATGATCTTCCACTCTCACGTACAAGATTATTTATTATGGACGTCAATTCATTATCCTTCAACAAAGACTCCACAGTCACATGTAAACCTGACCACAGTTACAATGAACAACAGAACCTCAGACTCAGCCTCGTCTTGTCGTACTAGGTAGAATGAGCATTAATATGACAAAGATGAAGACTTACGGTATCTCCAGTAGTGCTTTGGGTTTGTGG
This sequence comes from Inga oerstediana, assembly GCA_963210345.1. Lineage (NCBI taxonomy): Eukaryota > Viridiplantae > Streptophyta > Magnoliopsida > Fabales > Fabaceae > Inga > Inga oerstediana. The sequence goes on from OY723403.1 coordinate 10,302,233, forward strand.
GGTCGTTGATTGTCTCTTCTTTTGCAGGGCGTGTTGCATATTCTTCTTTCAGGGCCAGCAAGTCCTGCCCACCAGAATCACAAGAGTTTGAGGGCAGAGATTCACAACAACAATACCAAATTCGTTCTTTTCTAGCTCTCCTACTAAATTGATGGTACTACTTAACATGTCTGTTAGAACTTGAAAGTGTACCTGGAGAGGGAAAATGGCCCACATTGAAGGGGATTCAACATGTTGCCGTATGATAAAATATGCAACTTCTGGAGTACATTGATCAGGAGGCAACATGTCGCACTCCATCACGTTCCTAAAGAATCGTAGCCTTCTATCTTCATCTTCTTCCCACCATGCTCGCAACGTAGCAGCGTCATGACATGATGGGGCACACACCTGCAAAACATGGAGCACAAGATCTCTTAATTATAAGACTGCCATGTGGCGTGAAAGATGACAGTACCCCAACTATCTCTCACAACTCTTTCAAATCAGCTATTTTGCCAGTTTGCCTATGAAAGAAGGAATAGGTGCATATTTTGTGTTCTTCAAGTACCTGCTTAATACCCCAACCTTATTGAATAAATCAAATAAAGATTTTAACTCCTGTTACTTTTACTAGCATCTTTTCTCAAAAACATGTGGCCATCATTCCAACGGACACTAGTAAATGACATGATACTAGTATGGTGAGTTTGGAAGGATTTCTGAGAGATGAATCAGTATGGTGAAAAAAGGAAGTTTTTTCTTTTAACTTTTCAGTGATACTTGCAGATATATCAGCAAACTTGAACCTTACCAGCAGCAACCAGAATACTCATAAGGGAATAGTATAGGTTGCAATAACAAAGACAAGCATCTGAAAAGGATATAACGCAACGAGGTAAAAGATTTTGGTTATCGTTGGGTTTGCTAATTTTGACAACTAACTTCTCTTCACAGGATTTTTCTCCTCCATTAGATGGTTTCACTCTTTAGATGGGATTACTAGGGCAAAGTTGAAAAATAATACTTTCTTCTTGTGCAAAACCATACACACCACAATATTATAAGAACAATCAATTTTCCAAAAGGAAATTTTTTGAAAAAAAAAAAATTCTTACCGTCATGTAGCCATATTGAGAAGGAATACCAAATTCCAGATCAGGTTCACTGGGCATGCGTTGAATGCGCAACCCAAGTAATCCCAGTTCTTGCATAACCTGCACAAACAAAATTTTGAAAAATAATCTTTCTAATATCTTTAGTATAAGTGAAATTGTGAGTGCTGTCTCTGTGACATATAGGCACGTCATGAATGGAGTGGATAAGACATACGGGATGAACACATGAAGGAATGAGGCCAAGATCTTCCCCACAGGTTAGCATGTCTGATGAGTTCATAAGGACAGGTAGAGTCTTCAAAGCATTTTCCCTCCAGAGATTCTCTTGTCGGTGGAAGTAGTAGTCATAGTACAATCTTCTGAGAACATTTTTGCTGCATAATGTGATGAATAGAAAGAGATCTTGTGAGATAATATCTCAAGGAAGTGAAAATTTAAGAATTTGATTTTGCACCAGATATAGATTCAGAGTTGCAGTTAAAATATCTTATATATGATTCATGCAGTAAAAGCCGGTTTTATTAGTTTAAGATAATACCTATGATCATCCAAATCCTTAAAATTTGAAGTATCTTCTAGGTTGAAGCGAGGATAGAATTTTTTAGCATCCTCTGGATCTCGTATTAGAACTATATCCTGCAAGACAATAAACATAACAATGTCTGTCTTGTAAAATCTTCAAAAAAATATATTAAAAATATTGAGCCAAAGAATAGAATAGTTTCCATAGTGAATATCCACATCAGGGGAAAGAACGAGAGTAAAAGAAGAAAAAGAAAGAGGAAGCTAAATTGATAATGCTTTGCTACCTGCATTAGATTGAAGAGATTGCGTCGGATTTTGTCTTCACTCTCGAATAAGGACCCATCTGCAAATGATTTTAGCTTGGCGGCAATTTTCTTCTCTGTGTTACAATCCTCCTTGAACTACAACACATACATGCAAAGTAGTGATGAATGTTATACTATCTGAGCAAGACACTTCAGGACTCAACAGAGTAATAATAAGGCAACATTGATACAGAAAATTCAATCTCAGAAAGATCATATTTACCAAATAAAGCAGGGGTACATTGAGCAAGTTTTATGAACAAAATTAAATCTATGCTATGCAAACTTACTGGAATAAGAAAAATTCCTAAAGTTCTTAATTAATGCAAGACTGATCACCTCAAAGCATTGCTTCTCACATTCATTCAGAAAAGTTGCTGCAACAAATGTCCAAGAATCTCGGAATTTTTCCTGAAAATAAAAAGAAAGGGTATAACAAAATATAGACACTATGCATCAGCATCACAAATTACAAGAAACCAGATAGCAGCAGGCTGAAGCATGAAGGGAAACCATTTCCAAGCTATTAAAATCATTTGTAGCTTTAAAGGAAAACACTTACCTGTAAGTGTCCCAGCCTAATGTATGGACGACTCAGGCGATTAAAGTCCCATATTCCTTCACTTTCAAGTTCTTCCTACAATAGAAACTATAGCTCAAATAAATATTGAATAGTCTAAAGTAGGAAATTAGATAGTTTATCTTCCTAGCTAGAAAAGTTCAGCCTATATTCACAAAGAAAGAGCCATTCCAATTTAAGAGAGCAGAGGGACACCTGACTAAGGGGAATGGATGGTCGAAATTTACCAACTAGACCTGTCATGGCATGATCAGGAAGCTCCCAGATTCGGAAGAATCCCAATATGTGATCAATCCTATAAGCTGTAAAATATTTTGCCATCTTTCATGGACGAAAGAAAATAGTAACTATTAGATATTTTCCCCCATTGAGAACAGAAAAAAAGAAATATAAATCCTATGAGACAAAACCTGTGTTAAACGAGCTTGCCACCAAGCATAGTTATCTTTTGACATTTCCTCCCAATTATATGTAGGAAAGCCCCAATTCTGGCCATTTTTATCAAAATAATCTGGAGGTGCCCCAGTAGAAGTGTTCATTCGGAACAAATTTGGATAAACCCAAGTATCTACACTGTTTTTGTCAACACCTATAGGAAGATCTCCCTTTAGTACCACTCCCATATTTCTTGCATATTCTGCGGCTTCTGACAGCTGGAAGTTTGAGATGAATGCAAACAATTAGGTTTTTTCAACATTAAGAAATTTTATTGCACATGAAGTAGAACTTATGGGATAGGGTTAATTCAACTTACTTGTAAATGTAAATGGTATTGGACATAGTAGTGGAAGCAAATTATGTCATAATGTAGGCTTTCCTTCGATACAAGTTTCTCAAGCTGCAAAACCAAAGGGTCTTTGTTACCAGGTTTCAGGAGAAAGGACCATATATATATATATATAATAAATAGCAATGAGTTGCATATACAAGAGAATCCAAAAATCTAGATCATAAATATATTCAAATGATAAGAAATTAAAATAGATTAAAGGGATATACCTTATCTTTTGAATAATAATGAAAACGACCCCACTGACTGTGATCTGACGTTTCAAAAAAATCCCGCAAGAAACAGAAGGCAGCATAGGGTTTCAACCAATCCTTTTAGCATGAAAAACAGAGCCGAGTTGGTGTATAAATTAAATATAACAATATAATATGCACAGATGTAAACAGCCAAGTTCAAATAGAATAAGGCCCAAAAGAGGAAGAGAAACAAAAAACTAAGATAGATCAAAGATATTTGGCCAAAATATTAGAAAGAGTTGAGATGAACTAAGACCTCATTCTCACAGAAGAATTTCTGAAAGGAGCTAGAATTCAGTATCAAATCCTTCTCCAGGGCAAAAACTTTCTTGGCAATCGAGAGTTTAGTTGCCATCGTAGCTTCATAATCAACATCCTGTAAAGAAAAACATGAAATTAACCAAACCTGAGTAACAGTCATCCATCAATGGAACATTAAAACACTTACTAAAGAATATGAACTCTCTGTTGTCATAGCCTAAAATAATATGGGGCTACAGGTTTCACAATTTTTAAACAGCTTAGTTTATGTTACATAAAGAAGTAATAACTGCAGCATCATAATTATTTGCAAGTTTTGAACATAAAATTTAATGATTTTATCTTGTTTTCCAACCTGGAATAGGTCCTACCACATAATGTAATCTACTTAGCGGCGCCAGAGACAGGATTCACAACAGTATTGTTATTACTGATTTTAAAAATTACATTCTTGCCAAAAAAACATGATTGTAGGAATACACTCTTTTTTCCTTTTGCAATTTTCAATTTCATCTTTAGCTGACATTGATAAGCTTGAATATGAAAGTTTCTAATCAAGTTTGTGAACAAAGTTCAGGAAAGGATTGATGGACCACACTCCCTCTGTTTTCCAATCAATCCTAACAAAATTATCTGACACCAAGACCTCTCCCATTTCTCCAATTTCAGCAGCTACTCACATTGAACAATTAGCATCTAACTCACCATCCATCTTTCCAATGCAAGGAGAACTCTATCTTCTGATATACAGGATATGATCCCAACTTCAGGCTCACTTACCCGGAACATGGAATCTAACTTAGATAATAGCCATCAAATGGACCCCCAGTACAAAACCCAGTCTTTAGAGTTTGAAACAGTGGTTCATTTAATGCTGCACAAATATAAATCATTAACAACCTTTGTAGATGATGTTAAGATAGATATAAACAATTGACACTATTACCTTCCTGTCCAAATGCTGCTTTGCCTTCTCAATCTCTTGCTGCCATTTAAAGGAGAGCATTTTAAATATAAGCAAAATAATATGAAGTAACAAGCTAGCATGTTCTCTGATAGAAAGTAAAATTCTAACATATAACCTTGATTTCATCTGGCAGGTTCTCTGAAAGTGCTTGTACTCTGAGATATAATGGATGCAGTGCAAAAACAGAGAGTGAACTGCAAACAAAAAATACAAATGCAAGCAGTTTTAAATACTATGTAACGTAATTCTAACAACAAAAAGACACAAGAAATATTAGAGTGAGATAAATTTGGTGTCAAAGAAATAAACTAGCACGTTTTCAAAGTCCAAATACAAAGTTTGATGCTCTAAAATCAGAAAGAATAATTGACTTCAGTTAAAATAAGTCACCCCAAAGTTGCAAGCACATAAAAAGTGAGGCAATACGCAGCATAAAGGAAATTTTGGAAAAGTAAATTTTCTATGTTCTTGTTTTTTAAGAGAATTCCCAAGCTTGGAATGATTAGTCCTTCAAACTGTATTAGCACCTTTATGACCAGGCAATTACATCTTAGGAACACAATCCCTGTCACCTCCATTCTCTTAATTGATTAATTTCAACCCAAAGCAGAGGGGGCTAATTCTTCCTCTTTTTAAGGGGTGTGTTAGAAATAAAGGGCAGCCCAGTGTACAAGGCTCCCATTAGGTGGGGTCTTAGAAATATTAATAATAAAACCATTTTAGGGTCCCTTTTCTATTAGCTTAAGCTTTGGGAATGAATTGATTTTTGACAAATTAATGAAGAGTAAAAGGAAAAATATAAACACATATAAACACACCAATAATGATATAAAGATATATATAAAAGTCATATATTCATCTGTAGAAATATGGAAGGTGATGTCGCACCTGTATGGATAAGAATCCCACCACATCCCATGCACAGACGTATCATTGATTGGTAAAAGTTGAACTAAATGGAAACCAGATGCTACAGCCCAATCAACCAGTAACTTGAGGTCAAGAAACTCTCCAACTCCAAGATCAGATTCTGATCTAACAGAAAACATGGGTATTGCTACACCAGCACCACGCCAAGGCACTTCCTAGCAAAGCCAACCAACAACTTATTAGAATCACAAACTTTTCTGATAAGCACAACGCAAGCCTTCCGTTAGTGATAAAAAAATGCAGCTTAAGTTCAACAATGTACCCGCAGCATGCCATCTGAAAGAAAAATATATTTTGTTTCACTACTTGAGCAGTTAGCAGAGACTTCTCGGTTTGGACCATTCTCTATAGACATATTTCCAGCCATGTCATATTTGCAATATCTATATGTGGAATTTCTGTTAAGGAAGAGAATGGGACCGTAATGAAAGTAATAACACTCATATCGTCTAAGATCAAGGACTAAGTGCAAAATGGATATTTTATTGGAAAATCGCTCCTCTGTATCACACAGTCAGCTTGCCAGACAGATTCACCACAGTAATTGAGTTTCAGCCCATTGGGGACCTTCCACTGTCCTAATTGTGCATGGCTACCAATCACACATATCTGCACAAGTCCAAGATAGGACCAATCACTTAACTACGGATAATTGAAGTTCAAAAACATGAATTGCAACTTTTCTTTTTTTGAGAAATTAAAGTTTAGACAAGTAAACAAGATAGCTACTCACTGATGTGTCTTTTTCAATATTTGGACAGCGAACTTTGAACTGGATGACAATGGCATCTGCTGCTCATCAGGAGTCACAAGTGCAGCTTATTAGCAAAATGATATCAATGACACTTCAAAAGAGGAGTCCAAATCAAACATTGTCAGAAATTTAAACCTATTACATTGAAAAGGTTACCTTCTTGAGAAAATTTAATGGGGCTAGGTCCTATGGGTGTCACCACGCCAGAATTCCAGCTCTGCCGAAAGATGACATCTTTAAAAGCGCTTCTGTAAGGGATTGCATCTGAACCAGTCTGGACGTGATGATTAAAAAAATAAAGATCTTGATAAGATATTGACATCATAGTAAAATACTTGAGTCTCAAGTATATCGAGAAAAATGAGGGCAAGAATTAAAATCTGCATTTCTTGCTAGTTGTCTTAAGAATCTTATTTGCATTATCTATATATCTTTCATTCTTTCAACAGACAAGTAAGGCACAAACTCAAATATTAATATGAAATCGAAATTACCTTAGCATAGGAAACAATCATATCTTAACAAGAAGTAAGCTTATGAGGAATTTAAATGGGGAAAAGGCGAAAGGCACCACCTGCCATAGATCACGGAACTCAACCTCCTGGCCACTTTGGATACCTTCATGGAGTAGTAATTCACGCTTCTTTCCCATTTCATTTCTCAGAATTTTTCTGTTACCATCTACAACATAATAATTATACTGGCACTGGAACCCACAAGGCACGGTGATACTTCCACACCAGATGATCTCATCGCCTTGATGAAAGGGCTTGAGCAACAGACCCTTCTTCACATCCCACGAACCAAGCACAGGCACAGAGCCACACACGAGCAAGTTTTGTCCCCATTGAGTGTAATATGGCAACCGAAAGCTTATCTTCACCGACTTCACGGCCTTGCTCCCAGAAAACAATCCCGTATTCACCATTTCTTTCAAAAGAAATCAATGTGTGGCAATATAATGCAATTGTCAGTGCCAAAAGAAGATCAAGAGAATCATCACATATCAGAGAACAAAAGGACAGCAACTCTGGGCACTAAAGACTTATCCTTTAGGTCAGTCACTATACGTAAAAGGAAACAATTATATAAGACATCAATTCCCTATTAGATTAATGAAATGCTTCAATTTCAATCATTTCACTCAGGTCAATCAGTCGAACAAGTTTCTCAGCTCTGTTTAAGTAAAACGAAAGGTCGGTTTCGGAGTTCAGCTCGAAAACCAGGGTCATGTAAACTAAAATTCAGATAATAAAGTGCTAATGTATCCAGTGAAAATGAAGATAACAAAGTGAAATCCACAAGAACTAACAAGAAAAAGCCAAACCCGGTTCACCTTACTTCCACCGAAAGAAATGGTTCTGCAGGTCTTCCGGAGGGAACTGACCGTAGACTCAATCAGAAGCTGTGTTATTCGACGCAACACAAATGTAAGGAATGGTTTTCAGCTTTTTCTAGAGATTTTTTTTACCTCAGAGGAAAAGTGGGCTCCAATTGAAAGGGGCCGCAATCGGCCGTTTCTGGTGATTGCTATTTTCTACTACGGTTGTGGTTATGACTCGTTAAGCCGCTAGGCCTAATGAATCCAGCTTCCAGGAGAGCGACACTGACCGAGTTGGCTATGTCACGAGATATTTTCGTCTGTTCGTAAAAACAAATATTTGGGACTTCTAATATATAAAAAAAATTGTCTTTTATGTTCTAAACAGGATATAATGAAAAGAGTACGGTTAATATTGAGTTGTGATAATAGGGATATGCTAATAAATACTGCATGCATGTACCGTGAGAGCCTTACTTTTTGATACCGTAATAAGTTCTTAAATATTATGAGTGTGGGATTATTTTCCACGAAGAAGGATACGGCATAACGTTTACGTTAGTTGGGGAAGAATCGTGGGATTCAATAAAGATAATAGACTGATTGATTTGGTTTGGATACGTTTCGCTGGAATAAGATTGAAGGGTAAGGCTAAAGTGATTAATAAATGTTTATTAGTTTCATGTATGTATATATGAATATATGATCCTATAATGATGATTCTTATGAAAACAAATTTGTTAGTAATGAAAAATAAATAAATGGATATAGATAGAGCAATAAAGAAGATGAAGTATGGAGGAGAGGCTTTTTTTCCGGTTTTGATGGAGGAAACTTTCAAAGTCAATGAACAAGAACAACACATCATGTGATTTCCCTCCATGAACCGTGAAAATTAAGCTGGCAGCCAGGCTCAAGTTCGTCACGTTCATTTACACAAACACTTACCCTGTATCATGATTTAAACCCATATTCTTAAAAAAAAAAAAATTTGGTAAAACTCTCAAATAACATGTGCGCGCATAGTGATCTCACAGCAACTCATGGCTTAGCAACAGTAGATGCTGATTTGGCATGTTTACCTCAGAAAGAGCCTGTTATTTATTTTTAAAAATTATTCATCCATATATTATCTAGTTTGCAGTGCAGCTGAAGGTAGTACTATTTTTAGCACCTTTTGTTTTTTTTTATTAAATTTAATAATTAAATAATGTGGGATAAATTACGCGGTGCAAGTTGCACGGTCCCCATACATCCAGTCTGTTTCAAACGCCAAAAGATGACATCTTTGAAAAGCCTAACTCTGGAAAATGATTCTCACCGATGATTTTCGGGCGCATCGAAATTGAGAAAAAATAATAATATTTATTTAATATAATATAATAGACATCTCATCCCAGGATCTGGACTTCAAAGGTGAGAACCCTCGTGCGAAATAGGATGCATCAGCATCACGACGCCCGAAGCAGGACCCATATACTCAAATTCAACAACGACGTGGACGGTGTACCTTTATAGCTTTTCAATCTAAATAAACAAGTACTTAATCAATAATATTTTTTTTGAATTTCCAACCATTCACTTGATACGATATTACAAATTCTGCATTTCTTAATAAGAATGATTGAAAACTTGTTTATTATATAATTATAAATATGAATTGTAATAGATACTATATATGCCTTCATATCAATATAATAGTTTTTAATCCCTTTTCAGATTGAGATCCATACCTCCCATAAAAACATACAACAGTTATATATAGCATATGATATTAATTCTGTATCTTTTGTAGAAATATGGACATAAAATTAATTATAACTAAATAAACTTTAGTCTTTGTAGTTTGTAGTAAAGAGTAAAACAATAATGAGTTTTGAGCTTTGACATGTATTCATATTTTTAATACTACAAATATGCATGTGTGCGTCTTATCCTCGTAATTTAAAATTGCTGGCGATGCGTGCAGCATGAATATCAATAATACGACAAGGGATTCATCTGAAGAGTCAAGAAACAAATTTAAATTTAAAACGTAAAACAAATTAACGAAAAGAGAAAGTGATGATGGATAACTTACCGAGATAATTCCCAACAATAATCATGATTACGCATCGACTCGTACAGGCAAATAGTTAGTTTAACAATGGCAAAGCACAATTGTAATAGAACAACATAATGAGATCGAGCTGCCTCTAATACGGCAACTCAGAAATAATGAGAGGAGGCGAAACGAAAAAGGAAAACGAACGTTACTGATTTTCTTTTGCTTTCAAATTTCCCCCTTACATATCTGAAGAAGACAATACACAAAAGAGCGGTAATGCATGTAAACAAGGCCTGCCACAAGTGGACTTAGACCAAAATATGCAAAAAAGGGTGTGGATCTTTTTTAACTATTTACATGCTTAATCACATCTTTATATCCCCTCAGATTCATGTAGAGCTTAGCCTTCGCGTAGCTTACATTTATGGAGCTCTTCATTTACTGTCCTAATCATACATTTCAATCCTTTATGATACATAACACGAGAGCTACAAATATTAAACATGTCCACTTAGAAGCTCGTCGACAACCTGCAAAAGCTGTGAAAACAGGAAGTAATTATAAAAAACCAATAAATAACTTGAATTAAACCTTGTATCATGAATTTATTAAATGCACTAGACACTACACAATTAGCCAATCAACCTAGATGGATGAGACTAAATGTAAGACCTTACCAAGCGGGATTGCATAACACATGGATAAGACCCTAAACCCGACACCCTCAATTTCTAGAAGCACTAGTTAACTTGAACCAATATCACATTATCAAGACCAATTTAAAGGAGGACAAAAAAGATGGAGTGGAAAACAGAAGCAAGACAATCAACAGACAGAGTGCTTCTGAGGATTTGAAGCGCACATAAAACATTCAAGGCTGTTCATTTACACTTTACAGTTCCACTTTGACAATAAAGCTAACCATTTCCAATTTCTTGATAAAATACGAGTAATTCTCACAAAAAAATTGATGTCACCAGATATGATGAATGGTACTGATTCGCAGACAGATATGTCGAATGAGTTGCCTGTAATTTAGACTTAAAGTGGACATTTAGCTTCAACTCAAATAACGACACTAGAACAATAAGCATACTCACATGAAGGTGGTGATGGGGATGGCCCATGAAAATGCATGTCAGAACGTTCTGGAGCTGGTCCATTCTTAGAAGGGGGCTCCGCATGAGCAAAGGCTACACTTGGCAGAGGACTAAAAGCAGGAACTGAATGAGAAACATGAGCAGGTGATCCAACTTGCTGTTTTGGTGAGGCAACAGGATAGGGTGGGGCTCTAACAGGGGCAACTGAAGGTGTAGGAAGAGCACGTTTTCCAGTATTCCGAGCAGATCTGCACTTAGGAGACTCAGCCTGAGAACTTCTCCGTGGTGCAGGCACACTTTCTGGAGCTGCAGGAGAGCCAACCTCAGGTGAAAGTGCACCTTTCCCAGCAGTAGGTGCAGGCGTAGGTGAAAATACAGGAGCTTGATGGGCAGTATGGTGGTGGGGATGATGATCGTGCCTATGGTGGTAGCGTGGATGAGGTAGAGGAGCAGGAGAAGGTGACCATGCAGTGCCACTTCCACCATGAAGGGAGTGCTGTAAGATGGATGAAAGTCGAACCTGCTTAACCCGACCAAATTCAGTGTTGTTCAGGCCAAGGTTCCTAAAATGAGAACCAGTGATGGTTTGTGCCAGTTGCTTTAACCTCTCCTTTGATGGAGGAATCCCAATTGCCAAGAAAACAGATGACTGGACAATCGTAGGAGCAGCTACTGTTGAGCCTTCAGAATTGGATAATCTGACATACAGGTTCTGCATCCCAATTCCCAAGAAATCTTATCAGAATTAGTATGGTGCATGCAATAACAAACATCATAGCGTGTCAATAGCATCATAAGTGAAAATTGACTCAAGCATAGGAGGTGCAAGCACAATTATAAGATAAAATGGAAAAAGGAACAGTTAGAAGATAACATAACTAACCTCATAGGGTGCCAGATGCAATCCAGACTTTAGCTGACTAGTCAATGCTTCAAAGCTTAATTGTATTTGATAGATAGAGAAATTCAAAGTAAAGTTGAATAGTATTTGCCCAGCCTGCATAGGAAAACCACTCTGTGGTGGAATTACAGTGAGTCCTCCCTTATATTTCAGCACTTCAAAGAAGAAGGCATCTCCAAACAAGTTCGAAGCAAGATGGAGAAACGATTGTCGTATAACCAGAGATTCAAATGATGATCTTATCAAACTAACAGCAGCCGAAGACATTTCTGAATATTCACCATCAGGATCAAATGCAAACACAACTTTTGTCATGTTTGTCCCAGGAAAGGGATCCAGAGACAAGAAGACCACCTGATGTTCAAATTAAGAATGATATCAATAAGTATTGATAAAATGCAAAAAACGAAATTGACAAGAGACCTACTTCAGTAAAGGGAACTCCTATCTCTTCAAAAATGTCTTGTTCTAGCCGCAAGATGTTGTCTTGCAGCAAAGAAACTGGCTTTCCAACAACAAAACTTGCAACAATATCATGATCTGCAAAAGTATACAAATATTTAGTGAAGAGTATTCATATTTTTTCTTCTATCACTGATAATATACATTCTGTACCATAAAGTTCACATAGGATATTGAAACACACGAGTTTTGAGAAATGTTCCAAATTACCGATATGGAAACCATGGGGGAAAATGCCGCGATTGAGAACTGGAAACATGCTAGTTGATGTCAAAAAATGTGTCAGCCTAAACTAGGAAAGTTATTAAAAAAAAGGAATTTTTCTAAATAAGTACAGCCAATAGTTGTAACTAGTTGGGAATCCTAAAAGTATCAAAACGCATAGGCCAATGCTTTTACCAATTGCATGTATAAACATTTTCAAAAGACAAACCAAACAAAGCAAATAATGCAAGCGAGTGCAGACTATATAAGGTCCAACTCAGAACATTTAGCTCCAGAACCAATGATAATATGCAAACCTATGATTTTAAAATCTTCAAACCTTGCTTAATATGTATTCAATGAAAGTAATTATTGGAATGCCGAAAAAATTTTCCGAAAATTTCTGAAACTCGTTCACTGGTAAGCAAACAGAAATAGATACAATAGATGACGAAAGCCCGAAAACACCGCATCCTTCAGCGCTTCCTTTTCCCGGATTTAGCAAATCGCAGTAACGTCAGCGAATTATTCACAAATATAAGGCTAAGATAATTATTGCCATATTTACAAAGTTAAAGTAAAAATAATAACCATATCGTCGTCAAATTTTCGAACATTTTATTTTCTGAAACAAACCAAGGATTACAATGGCCCAACAAACAGATGTCACGAATTAAAACGAAACACAGGTAAAAAAAATAGAAAAAAGAAAATCCAAAAAGAAAATAGATCTATGTTACTTTGCCTCCGAAACAATGCCACAATGCAGAAACCCAAAAATGAACAAGGGAATTAACCAGAACCCACCTTTGTACTTGGCATTGGAATTCAGATCCTTCTGATCTGAGTACCGAAAAAATGGGGGTAACCAGAATACAGCAGAGAGAAACACGGCAACAGATAATAGCAGAATGAAAATGCATCTGAGACCAATGAATTTTCGAATTGCTGAACAGCTACACCCACACCGGACCTCCACATTCTGCTGGGAATCCTCGGAGGCTAAACCGTAAGGTGAAGGCTGTTCTTCGTCGGCCTTTCCCATTGGAAGCAATGGAGGTGAAGTGGATTATGGTCCATGGCCGATTGGGTGAAGTTGGGATGAGCTGGAATCGTCCATTGTGGCTTCAAGAGTGAGGAAAGTGTAGGTGAAAGAAGAAACTTGAGATGGCGTTAGTGTAAGTTTATTTATACATCTGATTGGTAAAATATTTTAATTTTAGGGTTCAACCGCAAGAAGAGAACTCTTGAAATAGCTTCTGCGTCAAATGACTAGTCTAGTCTTTTTCTGGGAGATGATGGCTTATCTGTTTTATTTTTCCCCATTATTATTTGTTCTTTGTCTATAAGTACATTTAAATTGTTTTGCTAGGAGTTCAATTTTTCAAATTCATATCTTTTTTTTTTTTGGACAAATTCATATCTAATGACAACTTTCCATAAATTTAGCAGTCATTTCGGTTCCTAAGCTAATCAAACACAAAATTCTATATGGTAAGAAAAATGCATGTGATTAAAATAATAGCCCATATAATTAGCATGCCTTCACAGGGTGCTATCAGAACCTACCGTGCTTATATATAAAAATTGTACTAGTATCTTTTTTTTTTTTTGCCAGAAATAAAAAAATTGTAGTAAAGACATGGTAATAAAACATATATATTGTCGTGTGAAAGTATAGATACTACTTCATGATATTTAAATGAGAAAATAGGTGAATTGTTTGAATTTTGAATTAGGTCGCTAAATTTGACAAATTCTAAATAAGGTTATATGTCATAAAATATAATTTTAGAATTTAATAATTTTATTTTACAATCCCTCATTTGATTACAACTCAGTTAATAAATTGTCTTATGTGCAACCTAGTTGTCACTCAAACTTCCCTGATATTTTAATTTTTTGCAGCATGTTCTTGTGAAATTTGATGGTGGCAAGTTGCTTGGAACTTAGAATTCAGGTGAATAGGCAGTAAATAAAGCAATATTAATGTGCTTGTTAACACATTTGAGGTCTCCAAGAGTTTTTATTTAACTAAATCGAAATAAAACTCCTCTTACATATATTTACTACATATATTATAAATCACGATTAAAAAACTATTTTTAAAAACTTAAATCACTATTTCAAACAAATTGATCGACGAAGGTCAAAACATGATATCGTGCTTATGAGTCCAATCGAAGAAAGGACGCCACGCGCCTCGAGTGTTCATCAGCTTGATCTTGAGATTTGTAAGATTGTAAATGAATGGAAGTTTCAGAAGGATGGAGTGGATATCATTATGAGGGATATCACAAACCGATAATAAGGGTTCACGATTGGATCCTTCCAATTCGACGTGTCTGGGTTTAGCTGATAATGAGCTTTTTCAATGGGATATGCGTGACATGAAATTAATATATAGGTGTGGCCGATCTGGGAGTAGTAGAGAAATTGATTTCACGGTGGATCATAACTTATCCCTAATATTCTTCGTATTCTTCCATCTCTCCCTAATGACCTGGATCTCTTATCTAAGTGACAATATTGTTGTTATGATGATTATGATTCCACTTGAAAAATCCAAAGCAGCGGAACCAAAATCCAAAACATCACAAGAGCAACGCTACCTTTCATGAAGAGATGGAGGTGTGGAAGAGATGAAAAAAGTGACACAGTAGGCGGAGGGGGGACTTTTAGTAAGGTAATTAAATCTGGACCTGAACCAGTCAAGATACAGGGGTAAGGATTAATGGCTTAGACCGGAATTAAACCAAAGTCAAATCAGTAAGGAAGTGAATTTAAACGATAATATTTTTTAAAATAGTTTTGGAATTTGATAATTTTTTAGAATCAGATGATAATATTTTTAGTGATTCTTTTTGTATTAGAATATAGACATCTCAAGCTTTCCATAGAGTCATAATTTATAATTTTTAAAAATATGTAGAATTATATATGCATTTTTAAAATCAAGAAAATCTTAATAAATATTAAACCGATAAGACCGGATCGGTTAGATGGCCGATTTGATGGTTTTCATGATCGAACTGAGAATTCGGATTCTCTCCCTTGCAATTCCCCTCCCTTGCGCCTCCCATACTTGAAACACAGCCGTTTTGGGTCCAAAAATGGGGTTGTTGGGTCTTTTTAAAATATATATATATATATATATATATAAAACACCATGAAGTATTTTTTAAATGGCACCTAGCATCTTAAAATAAATTTTGATACATTGATCACTCTCAAATTTTTGTTAGTAGCATTAAAAGACCCAACCCCCCATTTTTTGGACCCGAAACGGCTATGTTTCGGGTATAGGGGGCGCAAGTGAGGGGAATTGCAAGAGAAAGAATCTGGATTCGTTGAACTGACTAATTTGGACCAATTTTAATCACCTTTAGGGCTCGTTTGGTATTATGGAATTGATTTTGATGAAAATGGAAATGGATATGGATATGAAAATGGAAATTGATATAGAAATGAAAATGGGGTTTAAAAGTATGTTTGGTATGTCATAGAAATAAGTCTTAATTTATATGTGAAAAGACTACAATGCCTTTATAATAAAAAATCCCTCTCCTTTATAAGAAATTGAAAATTTTAGGCTTATAGTATGAAATTCTAAAGAAAAAATATTAAAAAAATTTTAAAAAAAATTGGAACCCAGACCGGACCGAGAACCGGTTTCCAGGTCGGACCGGCCGGTCCGGTCTGGGTTCCTGAACCTGGGTATCATCACAGAAAGAGTAAGGTTGGAATTGAAGACATGGAATTGCAAATCTTAGCTATTTGAGTGGAATTGACCCCATTTAGCTTCCATATGAAATTAAATTCTATGAGCATTTCTTTGTACCAAACATGCACAACTTATGGAATTGAATTCCAATTCCAATTCCATACCTTGAATTCCATCATACCAAACAAGGCATTCTTTTTAGAAAAGGGTTGCAGAGGGAGAGACGTAGTTTTGCAAACTTAGTAACAAATAGGACTATTTATTAAATACCTGTCTGAATTAATGTTGGAAGTTACTTTTCTGACATGATTTACAATATACGAGATAAGTGTATATAAAAGAATTTTTGTCTCGACTTGCGCCAATGGACTTTTCAAATGACAACTCAAACAAGCTCCAATAGACTTGGAATCAAATAAGGGGCAGTAAAGTAAGATTATTGAATTCTAAAATCTTATTTTCGATCATATGATCTGATTTAAAATTTATTGAATTTAACAACTCAATTTATAATTTGAATAATTCTACCATCCTTTTCAAGGATTTTCTCTATTTAAATTTCATATAATTATTTTTTTAAAAAAAATAATTCTGAGATTTTTTTTTATTTGGTCAAGGGTTTCTCTTTTGAAAATTAAAGTATTGAGTGTTTCTACCTCTTCTAACAAGTACACTTATAGATATTCAAACTTATATTCTTTTTCTTATAAAACGAGACTGCTTACTATATTAACCAATAATTTGTTAGTTTACTCCTAAAGACACCATTACCATAAAAACCTCACAAATATAGAAAAATCATCAGTTGAAATTCAAACTTAAAAATCACGTAAGTCCAAACGATAAAGACGTACAACGTGCTCAGAAAATTACATTACAAATAATAGGGAGTATAATAAAATATAAAATATAGACAATCTCTGAGGCTCTGAGCCTTCCATTTAATACAGCTTGTCTTATTTTTTTTTTTAATCAAAATTTAATACAGCTTGTCAAAGATATGGGCCTGCAACTTTTTAATTGATTTTTCAAAAAAAATGTTAGTTGAAGGGAATTATATCCCTCTAACTAAATAATTAATTACTTAATTATTTCCTTCCAAATTGCTTTTGCGGTGTTGAATAAAAATTGAAATTAAAATGTTGTCCGGAAAAAAACACAATATGGATTGTTCATTCTTTTTTCTTTTTTTGGCCAACCATTATTTATTCGTTTCAAATCTTATATAGGAAAAAGACAGATAAATATTATTTGAACTTAATAAACCTTCAAAAGTCTATTATACACATGAAAATGCAGAAAGATGATGTGATAAGAATCTGGATTTTTTAAGTTTGTTTATTTTTTCCAAAATGCTCCTCACTTCTCATTTTCATCTCTTTATCTTCTTCCTCCTCACCCTCTTTCTTTCTCATCAACTACCCCACCACCAACGCTCTACTGCATCCTCCTCCACTCTCTCCTCACCCTCACCACCACCAACGCTCCACTGCATCCTCCTCCACTCTCTCCTCACCCTCATCACCACCAATACTCCATCGATCCATCACCATTCTATTCCTATCAATGAGCACTAGATTTAATTTAGGCAATACTTGTCTGCTAGCCACTGCTATGGACTTTGATTGATGGAGCCGCCGCTACAGAAGCACCAGATCAAATTCGTGGCAAATGGAGTTGGGAAAAAACATGGTGCGAAAACCTTTGCGCCACCCTCTCTTTGGTGTTGAAACCTTTACGCATTGATTCAAATCAAAGAATCATGGCGTCGAACGTGATTAGATCGAAGGTAGGAAATTTCTCTCTTTGGACCCTCTTTTATTCAGGCTAATTCAATTGAAGGATTCGACCAAAGAATCTTGTGTTGTTTCTATGCCCTTCTACATTGCTTTTCTTCCTTTGTTATTCTGAGTATGTGATCTTTCTCTCTTTATAGGAGTTGTTAAATTCACAAAGCAATGGACAAACATGGTGCCGAAGGTGAATCGATCGAAGCCACAATCTTCGCTGAGGAAAGACGAGGTTCATCTATCTTTCTCCCTGATGTCGCTTAGTTACTACGAGAAGATGAATTTCAACAATAGGAACAAATGATTTTTACAAATCTGATCTGGCTTATGTAATCTGTCGATGGCCTTGGTTTTGAATTTGTATTTGTTTTGGGAGTAAGAATTTTACCTTCCCAAGTGGTGGTGTCGACCGGCGGAGCTCCAGTGGCGGATCTCATCTCGAGCGATAGTTATTTCCTTTTAAAAAAAAATTGAGGGACATTTTGGGGAAAACACACAAACTTAAAAAATTTCAGATTCCTGCCTCATCACCTTTCTGTCATTTTCATGGATCCGGCTACCCTCCCATGCAAAAGAGAAAAGGAGGGTCCGCTACATAATTTGGGCCGTTGGATCAGATTTCAACGGTCCAGATTTAATATATTATATTATTATTATAATAATATTTTTATAATATATTAAATCTGAACCGTTGAGATCTGATCCAACGGCCCAGATTCTGCAGCGAACCTTCCTTTGCAAAGGAGGGTAGCCGCATCCCATTTTCATGTGTTAACAGACTTTTGGGGTTTTCCAGATTTAAATGGCATTTATATGTCTTTTTCCCATTTTATATTTCATACTTGTGTAACTAGTAATTTATGTCGCCTACTACTTGTCTCTCTGGTTTTGTGGGGAATGATTTCATATCAGTATCATAGGCTTTGTGTTTATATATTTAAAAATTAACACATCAGTGTCAGTGCTAATCACCAATAAATCCCTGGAATTCACAGATAATGAATAATCTGGCATGTAATATTTAAAAATTTTATATTTATTTTTGCATTGTCGCCGTAGGAAAAATAATAATTCCACGCTGCACATTCATTTTCAAAGCTTAGCGGCGGGCCAAAACTTGGACTTCAAGTCAGCCTCGAATGTCGTACTCGCCCTTTTCTTTGACGAAGACTCTGATTGAGTTAACCATTTGACTCATCGTCCGATGATTTCAGGCTTGTGACTGTGAACCATTTAATTTTAAATTTTTAATCACCAATTTTCTTTAAACCTGGGCGGGTCCCTCACATGGTCCAGCCCTTTGCGTAAACCGCCACACCCCTCGAATATCAACAGCCTGGGTTGCCGGTGGAAAATTGATTATACATTTAAAATGGTGAACAAAGTAAAATCACTTATTTAAAATGCTTTTAGGCAAGTACTTAGTGTGTGTTTGGAAAGAATCCAAACCATGGTTTGAAACCATGGTTTGCGTAACCCGAGACAAAACTCCTCTCACACACTTACCTCGTAAGTCGTAAAAGCTATTAAAAAGAATGAATATATGCGAACACATCACATTTAGTGTATTTTTGAAGTTTTTTTTTCATATATTTTATTGGTGAAAGTTTGGGATTATAACTTGTAATTAAAAAATGGAAGTTATTGAGTTCCTTATAATACTTGTTAACTTGTAAATTGTAGATGTTCTTATGCACATATAATATATTTGGCGGTGAAAGTTTGAGAACATGAAAAATGGAAGTTGCTAATTTCATTATCTACTCTTCTAGTTCTATTTATAGGGCGGAAACAAAAATTATTTTTTTCATGTTTATGAGGTACCTCATTGAAGTTTCAAGGAGAATGCAAAATTTAACCCTTTATTTATTATATGTGGATTTTAATTTCATTCGATATCATGTTGTACATAAAATAGGAGTAAAGTTGGAAGGTTTTTAAATTTTATGATAGAATTAATAAGGCTAAAGGTTTTCATTTATGTAAAAAATGTTAAAAGTGTCCTCTAAATAGGACCAAACAAGTAACTTACTAATTTGTTATTACAGTTGTTAACTGATATTGCTAGTAATATATACATAAGAAAAATTACAACTGGTAAATTAACAAGTTTGAAAAAGGAAATAAATAACTTCTATTATCTTTGGTGGCCATAAATAAATCGACCACAGGATGACTTTTTTGAAATAATGAACAAAAGGTGTTTTGGTCATCTACCCTTAAAACATAATATTAGGATCATTTTTTCCCTTCATCCTTCATTGAAGTTTCAGAAATCAAATCCTCCACGTGGTTAGTGGCACACGGATACGCACATACAGTACAATTAAGAGCTCATAGAGGCATCAATGATTTAGCCCGCTGTCCATTTGGATGCAACTAGTAGGAAGATGCGATGCATTTGTTGAAGGAATCTGTTAACGTTGGAAACCGATGGATATCTGTAGCGAAGCCAACCATGTGGGATATGTTTTCTAACTTGCAGTGGATGGACTGGATAAAATGGAATCTCAAACATGAAGTTGACAAGGATTTCACCAAGAAGATCCACTGGGCCACACTTTATGGGTATATATGTCGGGACATATGGGTAACAAGGTGTAGAAAGTTATTTGGAGAAGATGCGGAGCCAGGGTACAGAGATGCATACTTTAGTCTATTTCGTGCAAGTTGGGATCAGGACCTTGCCTCACAATACAAATTCTACACATACCAACCAGTAGCTTGTAGAGCAAACATTATCAGATAACCTAGATACATCAATCTCAAAGTAAACGGTTGAGTCCTAGACTTCAGTCATAGTGGATGTGGTGGTGTTATTCAAGGAGATGATGGCAAATGGATTGGGGGCTACATGTGCAGGTTAACCTTCATCCCCTCAACTGTTCTATAAGTCATTGGCATCATCCAAAGTTTTCAAATTTGCTGGAATAAATTATTCAAAAATGTTATATTACTTATTGATTGCATTGAAGTTGTCAATCTGTTAACTGAATCACACTCATATTTTGATATTATTACTAACTGCAGACTATGGTTATCTAGGAACTGGAGAATGTTGGTTTGTCATATATCTAGGGGAGTAATACTCTTGCAAACTACTTAGCAGAGTTGACCCATAATATTATTAGAAGTTTTGCTTTCCTTAATCATTCACTACCTTCTTATCAGGACCGATTGTTGATGAAGAATGATAGTTTCCCTTTGAGATTTTTGTTTGTATTTCGCGGTAAGCGATATTGTAATACAGTTCTACAATAAAAAAAAATTTTCAGGAATTTCCGGGAATGATTTTAAATTAAACTGCTGTAGTGGCCTTAAATAAGATTTTCCCATTGATAAATACACCCACCCAATTTTAGAGAGCGGCGGGACTGCAATTGAAGTCGGGTCCGACCCGTGCGAAACCCGGGTTATAACAATTCCCCCGAGTGGGTGCCTTTAAAAGCTGGTGGTGTTAGGGTTAGAAGTCTGGCCGGTTGCCGTACAGTGGGTGGGAGTTCAGTCCAGACTACATCGACGGAACCAACCTAACACAAGCATATCCGAAAGCCATGACTGCCCAGACTCAAGAGGAGCTTCTTGCGGCCCACCTCGAACAGCAAAAGATCAATGTAATTTGTCTTCTTTGTTTCTCACTTCGCTTTCGTGTTTTCTTCTCTGATTTCGCCTTTTAATTGGGTCGACGTCTTGCTCTCAATTCGATCCTCGAGAAAGTGAGACCGCCGATTTTGTTTTTCATTATTAGTCTCGGGATTTAGCTCTCTTCTAGGTTTATTCAAGCATTTAAGGCAGCTCACGATTAGGGCTTTTACATTAAATGGGTCCAAAAATTAGCAGTTGAACTGCTGAATCGGTAGCTGTTTTCCAGAAGTAGTTACTAGCTTTTCATAATGGTTGATCTCAATTATCAACAACTGAATCTTTTCTGACGACCATATCTATTGTGTTTTAATCAATAATAGGAGCCAAAGTACTTTTGAACCCTATAAATTTAGTGCCACAATGAATTCGTTATCATCCAGTACTTGAACTTTTGAATAAAATCTTTTGTAGCCTGATGAACCTGTGGTGGAGGATGAAGATGACGAGGATGACGACGACGACGATGATGAAGGAGATGAAAATATTGACGGTAAGTTGGTCATTAAGATTAGTTGAACCATACTACACTTCTCTTGTTCCACCTGCAATGGCTTAGTTAAGATCTCTGAACCTAACATCTTTGGGATGTAGGATGCTATGGTTCATGATTAATACTATTCTACTTTGTTTCTCTTATTTGGGGTCATCTATTTCAAGGTCCGAGTCTTGGTCTGCAAAGTTATTGTGTCTTTTCAATCTACAATAAGTTGAAGCCTACAGCTTGGTTCATCTTTTGGTCAGAACTTTGACTTGGGAATCACTGTTAGCTTCTCTTCTTATTGTGGTTAAAATTGCAAGATCCTCCCATGCACTGCTAAATGAAGCTGGCTGCGATGTTTGCTGTCTTTCTGTATGAGACCAGAATTTTGAGTTGTCATACATCATGCTAGTGTTAGAAATGATTTGGCTGAAGTCTACTTGTCATTTTATTATTCATCTGGGATTCGGGAAGAATAAAAAATAGTGCTCATTGTGAGGTTCAGTTGTGGATAACTGACTTAATGCTGCTCTATCTTTTTACGTTATTGAAATTTGATGGATGCAATTCACTATCTTACTAGAGTTTGTATTGTATGCAGGACAAGAAGGTGATGTAAGTGGCAGGTCTAAGCAGAGCAGAAGCGAGAAAAAGAGTCGCAAGGCAATGTTAAAGCTTGGGATGAAACCAGTCACAGGTGTCAGCCGCGTGACGGTCAAAAAAAGCAAAAATGTAAGTGTTAAACATCTCTTAGTATTCCCCTTGTCTCAATTTTCCTTGTTTTGGTTATAAAATATAACTTTTGGACAACTTCTGTTTCAGATTCTCTTCGTCATCTCGAAACCAGATGTATTTAAGAGCCCAACTTCTGATACATACATTATTTTTGGGGAAGCTAAGATTGAAGACTTGAGCTCACAATTACAAACTCAGGCAGCTGAGCAATTCAAAGCTCCTAACTTGAGTAATGTAGGACTAAAGCCTGAATCCTCAGCAATGGCTCAAGATGAGGACGATGTGGATGAGACTGGTGTAGATCCCAAGGACATAGAGTTAGTGATGACGCAAGCTGGAGTGTCAAGACCGAAGGCTGTTAAAGCCCTCAAAGCTGCCAATGGAGACATTGTTGCTGCCATTATGGAGCTCACTACTTGATGAGCAGATTAGGGAGAATTTTAGGTTTTCAATTGTGGAGTTAAGTTTGTTGTTGATTTAAGTTTTGCTCATCTGGGATTTTGAGAGAGCGGTTTGCCAATAGTATTGTTGTTTTCTATTTCTTTCTATAGTTGTGTGTATGGAAGGAAAACAATGAAAACTCATTACCATGTTTTATGCTGTGAATGGCTGTCATTATTACCTCCATTGGTGAAGCTAAGAGTTACAATATGATGAGACATCTTGCTATTTTTTAGCATTGGTTTGATTCTTCTTCCAAGGTCTCATGCAACAAGAGGAGGATCTTCTTGGGTCTGGATAACCTTGGTTATGCAGTTATGCGGTTAACACTGACAAAAGGGCAGCTCACATACGAAGGTCTCCATGCCCCATCTATATTAAATCACTTCCGGCCCTGTTTGTTTGGTTAGATTGCTTTGTACACCTATAATGATAATCTTTATTGCATTATCATAGGTGGTTTGTTTGGTTGAGTTTATTAATGGTAATATAGATTGTAATAGTAAAACATGTTGCATATTTTTTGGTATCCTCCATTCATAGGGGACCCTTGTGAAAAGTCATTGCGGGTTTACAAACATTGATGAAATCTTAATTTTAACCCTACTAATATGATGAAAAGACATGATTTGCCCTCAATAAACAAATCTTTAAAAAGCGGGTGATCATTTGTTTCCCCTCAAAATGTTGAGAGCAGAAGGTAGAAAGCAACGAAAAGTCAAGTGAGGTGGTTCATGGTGAAGGATGACAGGAACAGACACTGAATTTATTGTGGCCAGCAAGGTAAGTTAAGTTTTGATTTAACCAGGGTTATCTAACCCGGACCGGCCGAACCGGACTGGAAACCAGCGACCCGGTCCAGGTCAAATTTTTAAATTTTTTTTAAAAAATATTTTTTCCTTTAGAATTTCATATTATAAATCTAAAATATTTCATTTCTCACCAGTTTGGTCTCGGTTTAGCTCCGGTTTGACTCCGGTCTGACCCACTGACCCTTGACCCAGTACCCCGACCGGTTCACTAACCGGTCCGGGTTTAATTACCTTGGATTTAACTCTTACAAATCTATGTTGTCTTACAAATGAAATATGAGCTTGTCTTCTCAATTTTCCTCTTTTTCTTTCTTGTACTTCAATTCATAGCTGTTTAGAAATTGTTTTTGTTTGCAACATTTCCGTCATCTTCTTTTGGGATTAGATGATTTAATTACTAGGTTATTGTCGTGATTCAAGATACTTGATATAGAAATCTGGGATTTGGGGTTTTTATTTCCTTAATATGAGATTGGGTGGAATATTCTTAAAAAGATTTATCACAGTATGAATTATGAAAAAACTATAAATTTAAAGAAAGTGGGCTTGGAGGCTGTAAATTATTTTAAATGGTAAACACTAGTTGGGAGTAGGAGCATTTGGGCATCATATTAGCCTTTTTGTAATTGTGGGCTCCCTTGCCAAAAAATGCCTTGGATGCTGTTTTGTTATTTGGGATCGTTTAGGGGCTTGAGCGAATGAGTTGATCCAAAAGGAGCAGAGTTTGCAACTCTGAAATTATGTTAGGCAATCTTTTTTTCCCAATGAGAAACTGCATTAACTTTCTTCCTGAGCTGAATATATTTTTCCAAGTTTTTAATCTCTTAATTTATTGGTTCGTTTGGAGTTAGAATGGAATGTAATGAATTTCTTCTAATGTGAGCTTTTTATTTGTTTTTGGGCATTCTTGAACAAACAATAATTAAATTATAGAGTTACTGTTGAATGGCAGGAGGGTAGCAAACATTACAAGTCTTGTGTATTGTTTTTGTTTTATTTCGTTTGAGGCAACAGAACGTGGATTGCAATGATTCCTAGCATTCAGCTTGGATGTTAAATTTAAGTTTGACTATACAAAATTATTAATTTGTCCATTGCATTTATATTCAGCTCAGCCCACAAATGCAAATCCTCCCAGGCATTCTTGGATTAAAGGATATCAATCATCATGCAAGGCACTGTGGCACACTGCTTAGCTTGACTTATTGAAGGTGTTAAAGGAGGGTAATGTAATAATAAAGTATAAACCATGGTTAGGTTTAGGTTATTGAGGCCTCACAATCAGGTGATCAAAATTCCCGTACAGACAAGATGACGCGTGTCATATCGTTTCCCCGGACAACGCGGTTTCATCCCCCATCACCGCCCCATTTATTTATCTCCTTCCTCCCCTCCTTCTCTCTCCCATTTCTCCTTCCTCTTCCTCCGTCACTCCTCGCTCCGAACTCTTCCTCTCTCTCTCTCCCAAACACAAGACTTCCATTTCCTTTTGATTCCATTCTTTTTCTCCATATCTCTGTATTTCTCCTTTGCCTAACTCTTAACTCTTCAGCAATGACGTCTTCCCATAATTTAGCCAGCATCGAGCCCTGGACCTTGCGAACCACCTTCGCTGATTCCTTCTTCCCTGAGACGTTCGCTTGCGACTATGAAGCTCTCACTAAGGCCCTCCAGAGATCCCTCTCTGGTTCTACCACCTCTGATACTGTTTCTCCGTTTCTGAACCTCGTCAACCCAGACACGACGCCCTCCTCCACCGTTTCCGACCAAGAATCGGCGCCAAAACGCCAGAGAAGCTCTGTCCTGTCTGCCACCGGTAAGGTTTCCAAGCGGAAGCCACGCGCGTCAAAGAGGTCTCATACCACGTACATAGCCGCGGACCCAGTGAACTTCCGTCAAATGGTTCAGCTGGTGACCGGAGTGAGACGGGACAACTCGCAGATGCCAATGGCGCCGATCCTGAAGCCGGAGCCACAGAGACCCCGTAGCCGGTTGCCGAGCGGCGAACTGTTCTTGCCGACGCTGGACACCTCATCGTTCTTGCTGGATCATCAGCAGCAGAAGGAGGAGACTGTGGGGCCCACCCCGGCGGCTGGCCCTACGATTCCCGGGCCGGCCCCACTCACTTTTGAACAACCCGTTGTTGGGGTGGTCGACGCTGATCTTGACTCCCCCGCCTCCGAGTTCGACGCTTACCTGAACTTCCCCACTCACTTTCCCACTCTGGAATCATGGAAAGTTATGTGACAGACATTCTTCAATGTCCTCTCTTTCAGATTTTGGACCCTTATGAAGTATTACGGGGGTCTCTTAGTGCTCTGTCCTGAAGAATGCGTATAAATTCGAGGAAGAAGGCGGTGAATCTAGCACTTGTTAATTTGTAATTTTAATAGCCTTGTCCTTGGGGATATGGGAGTATCTGAGGTTGGTGGGTGGTATCATATATTTTAGATTATAAACTAATTGTTAGATTTCATGTTTATGTATTAACAATGCTGGATCTTTCGCCCCATTTTCTTTCTTATTCTTCGGTTCTTGCATGTCATTATTTTTTCTTTGTTTCGGTCAAACGCTGAACACAACTACGGCGCCTGCATATGGGCATCGCAAGTGATAAGGGATATTTTGATAAACAAAAAATATTATACTCCGTCTCTTCCACGGTACATAAGTCACTTCAATCTGATCAGAATCAATAAATAATAGTTAATTTATTAAACTTATCTTAAATTAAAAATAAAATTCAATTTTACTCATATTAAATGGAGGCAGGGGGCTTTGAAGGAGAGATTATCTCTACAGAGTCATTCTTCTAGAAGCAGCAACTTATATTGTGTACCAAAGAGTATTCTAAAAGAGCATGGCTTAAAATTTTTGAGTCAAAATATACCTCTCTTAATTTGTACTAACCAATCCCTTGAATGATTTATTAAAGTCAACTTAATTAATCTCATTTATTGGGGGTGGCGACATACCTTAACGCTCCAAACACAAGAAAAGAAACCCTTCGTCAAATAGATAAGAAAAAAATACGTAGTGAAGTAATTAGCTAACCATACTCTGTGTGCCTTTGCGAGTGATACGGGCACCAGTCACCAAGACTCGGTCGTTTCGACTGTTTCTCTTTCTCTTTCGCCATGATAGAAAATTGCAGAGTACTTCATTATCCCTGTTCTTTTCCGAACAACATCTTTTGACTTTTACATCGGAAAAAAGTTCTAACAACAAGGTAACCGAATATTAAATCCTGGAGAACGTTCACGTCTATGTTTTTATATTACAAACAACAGTCGTCAAGTTGCAGATAAATGTAGACGAAGATATTAATAATTTCTTGTCAGTCAACTTGGTATTAACGTAACAGCAAGTGGAAACCGTGGTCTCCTAAAGTCAAAAGGATTAACCCGAAGAAAACAGTATATAATTGGGGTTAGGTTTGGGAATAATTTGACTCGGGGTCTGGAGATGTTGTCTTTAAAGAACGATAAAATAATTCTGCAATATAAAACAAATGAAAGTTATATTTTTTTACTGTGGCAAGTCCACCGATAATACAAAACAAGCGAAACTTAAGGCTCTGATTAATTTATACTGACCCTAGCTTCCGAATCACGTCATCGTGTGTCAGTAATTTAAGTCTTTTTTTTTAAAAAAAAATACAGAGTAAAAAGTAAAAGAAAGAGGTATGCCACGTTTGGTAGCATGGAATTGAGAGGGAGGAAGTGGAATTGGAAGTGGATTTCAGTTTTTGGGATGTTTGGTACAATGGAAGTCACTTCCTCATGGAAGTCACTTCCACCAAAAATGGTGGAAGTCACTTCCACCACTCACCCCATGGAAGTGACTTCCACTTCCACTTCTCAAGATTTGTTTCCTCAATTGCCCTCCTTATTGGGTGCCTGTGGTCAAGGTATTAAAACCCGGACCGGGTACTGAACCGGTCGGGGTACTGGGTTAAGGGTCAGTGGGTCAGACCGGGGCCAAACCGGAGCTAAACCGGGACCAAACCGGTGAGAAATTGGAAATTTTAGGCTTATTGGTATGAAATTCTAAAGAAAATAGTAAAAAAAAAATTTTTTTTTTTTAAAATGGGAACCGGACCTGCCAACAGGCCGGTTCGCCGGTTACAGGGCCGGACCGGCTGGTCCAGTTCGATTTCCAGAATTATGCCTGTGGTTATTTTGGGGGAATTTGGTTTTTGGTGAAAGGGTATATTGGTAATTTCACATTTTAAATCAACATATTATTTATAAATTATATCTCACTTCCATGGTCATACCAAACACACTTTTAACCCCAATTCCACCTCAATTTCCACTTCCAGTTCCACTTCAATTTCCACTTCCAGTTCCATCAAAAACTCTTCCATTGTACCAAACGGGGCAGTAGAGTGTCGCACGTTGGAAGACAAACAAGTTTCTCGATGGAAATATCTCTATTCTTCTTCAATAAGAAACAAGACGAGTTATTTTTGTCTGAAACAGAACCAATTTTTTAATGCTGAACAAAGAATAATTCTTCATACAGATCAAAAAAGGTGTTGAAACATGCGTGTCATTCTAGTGTCCGTGTACTGTATATATCATTACACCAAGACCAATGCATGGAGTTACCCATTTTATAGCTCAAGTACAATTTACCTTATACAAATTAGTGTGTGAAGTTATATGAACACACATTATTTACATATAGTCAATAATATGATTTATTTTCAAATCTATGCAAAATATAACACACCACTTAGTCGTTTAATTTGTTGCTTCTTACTCCCTCCGTTCTTTTTTATAAGAAATAACTGACATATATATCTCGTTCTTTTTTTATAAGAAACATTTAGAGAATGTCTTATTTTTTGTTTCTTACTTTCAGTCTTGTTTAACATTTTTTTTTTTTTGCCATTGTTTAACATTCTATTTGAAGTCAATATAATAAATTCTTACAGCTCCCAAAGACCTAGGTATTCTACCATATTTGTTTTCTTATTCCCTCTTTTCTACAATCCTCTTTATTCTAATGATTTCTTTATTCTCTCTCTTACTTCCTATATCTTCATAAATAAGGATATTTTAGTAAAAAATGGTTATAATTTTAACATATTTATTATTCTTAATCAACGTTTTGAAACATGAGATTTGGTCAAACGTTTTATAAAAAATGATTACAATTTTAACACATTTATTATTCTTAACTGAAGTTTTGATTTGGTCAAACCTTTTTCATAAAAAGGAATGGAGGAGGGAATATTTAATTATTCAATATACAACACAGTTCCTAAAATTTAGCTAAGTGCAACACAGTCCCTTAAATTCTAAATAATTATTCCATTGGTCCCAACACAACGACCAATAGGCCTCATCATTTTATTAGATTTTTTTTTTGGGTAGTTGCTTAAATGGATCACATAAATAATTATTCCAATGGGTATGTTTGTTTCAGCGATCAAATTGCTTATAAGTTACTTTTCACGTAGATCGAGATGCAACTCCTCTCACATACTTACCTCGTATACCGTAAATTATGATTGAAGAGTTGCTTTTAAGTATTCAAATCGCTCATCCAAACGAGCACAATGTTATAGCGCTCTATCAACATTTAAATATGTTAATCCATGCACATTAAAAAGATATAGTTTTTGAGCAATTGAGTTGTGACGGTGCTAAATTTTAAATACAAAGTGAAAGTGAAATTACAATTATAAGAATTAAATTAAATTGAGATGGAAAGATAAAAATTGGAAGAGTAGGAAGATTCTGGGAAAGAGGGAGGGAGAGTGACGAGTGCAATAACGTAAGCAGTTGAAAAGAGAATGAAGGGTAGATAGATAGATAGATGGGGATCGGGGTTGAGGTCAACGGCGGCTTTATTGCT
This sequence comes from Inga oerstediana, assembly GCA_963210345.1. Lineage (NCBI taxonomy): Eukaryota > Viridiplantae > Streptophyta > Magnoliopsida > Fabales > Fabaceae > Inga > Inga oerstediana. The sequence continues at coordinate 10,332,206 of OY723403.1, forward strand.
CCCTGAATTATATAATTTCGTCTCTTCTTCACTCTTTGCTATCTCCTCACATTTTTTCATTCGACCTTCTTTTCCTAATTAATGATCACCATCCAATCCTTTTCGTATGTGTTGGGTACCATCAAAATCATTAGTTTCAAAAATCATTTTTCATAAATCGAGATAAAACTATTTTCACATACTTACTTCGTAAATTGTAAAAACTATCCTCTAAAAACTAATTTAAAGTTTTAAACACACACTTCAACACCATATTATATATGATAACCTTCTAAGATCAACATATATTCTAACTTGCTTAACCCACAACATTATTCCCTTTGTTCCTCAACTAAATTTTCACTGTTCCTCAATACCTTAATTTTTTTTTTTTCCAACTTTAGGGAGGTTGGCTTGGCTTTGTTGAACCCTTTCTTCACTGTGTCTTCCGTCTCTCAGCTAATTTCTCTACATATAATGTCCTCTCCTCCATTTATTTTCTTTACCTTTGTGTTTTTCTTCCCCTTGCACTAAAAGTATCCTCTACCGATATCACCACTTAATTTTTCTTAACACGTACTATCAATTAAATTTAGCCCGTACGGTACATAATGATTAAAAGTTAAAGTCGTAGTAGTAATAGTTTTAGTTAAGGCTGTGTTGGTAAATTATAGCTGCGTTTCATTGGTTCATAATTTAATTGTTCATTCGTGAGGCAATCATAGTTGACGCGCTTTGGTGGGACCCATCTTAATCTTTTGACCGCTAACTCACAAGTCCAGGATCCGCCCCCCATGCATCCAATTTACAGATATTTCCATCCACACCTCTCTCTTTACCCAAACTATGTGGGGCTCATTTGAAAAATTTTTCACAAGACAATTGTATAATTTATTTATTATTGTATTGGTTTTATTTTTAAAGAATATAATATATGTTAAATAGCAATAGATTTGAAAAATTATTAAATTTCATAAAAGAGTTGATGAAATTTAAAGTTTTTCTTAATCTGTATGAAACGTGCTGAAAGTGTTTTATAAATAAGGTCAAAAAAGTACTCTATTTGATTTACAATACAAGTCACTTGAAGAATGCATTTGTTCAGAATATAGGTCTTTTGGAGAGTAATTTATACTTATTTAGCAATTTTGTCTATGTATTTAATGTTTAAATGTGATTTTTTACATGTTCTCTCATTTAAAACCTAATTTAATATAAGTGAAGTTAAAAAAAAAAATTAGTATGAGATATATATAATGAGTTAACTAATATTTTTTATTTACGATAAATTAATTAATTTAATTGATGTGTCTTATATTATTATCATGTTATTGATAGAGGCGAGAATATGTTTTCTGATACTTAAAAATTAGGGTGGGCGAATGGCAATTAATGTGAGCCGCGAGGGGGACAGCGACAGCGTTACGGGGTTGACCAAAGTACTTGCCTGTGTCGGGCAGCTTTCTGGGACGGCTTTGCATGGCCCATGTGGCTGGTGGACCCCATCCTCTCCCCCCATGGCATCTCCTCTGACTTCTCCGGTCTTCGTCAAACCTGTCGCCCTCACTTATGCCCACCTTTTGCCTCCTACTTACTTCAGCATTTCACTTTTTACTGCGTCATTTGACGGTTATGCCCCCCTTCCCTTACGTCATGCTTGCTTCACCGTTACCTCATCTCATCGCCCAACTCACCTGCCTCCCAATTCGGCAATTCCAAGCAAAGTGTTGTGCACTTAACACGTACATGAAATGAATATATCACCTCATCAATCAATACCCTTGGAGTAGCCAAGAGTTTCTTTGTTAAGAAAAACTCTACAAGTAGCCAAGAGTTGTCACAGTAATGAATTAGAGTTCAGTTACAGGAGTAACAAAAGATCTTTGCTTCCGGCCTCCTAAACTCGCTCACAGATGAATTTCCAAGGTACAAGGCAGCTCTATTTAATCCATATACTTGTTTTACAATCATGAAGGAAGTTGAACCAGGTGTGCATTTCCAGCAGATAAAGCACGCCTATTTTTGAATAACTTCTTTATGCGCCTTATATGAAAGAATGACATTCCATATCAAAGATACTACATTAGCAGCAAGGACCTGCAATTGATCCATACAACAGTTCCATAAATTAATCTGGAGGAGAAGACAGAAACAAAGGGTAGATGCTAGATATGGTATAATCCTGGGTCAACAAGACAGCATTTATGGGGATAGAGGCAACAACATCACTCTGCAAATGCAACAATGACCAAGATGCCTTTATTCTTGGAGCATTTAAATTTATCAATGATCGGATAAAAACATCAACTGCAGATAACCATAATACTCCATCTGGTCCTATTTATAAATAACTTTCTCTCTCACAGGACTGGTCCCTTTTATAAGCAACTTTCACTTTTTGTCTTAAAATGTAAGCTTCTTTTTCCTATTTTATCCTTATTAAATACCCTTTCTCTTTCATATATTATACTCATTATCTCTCGTACTTTTTATTTATTCTCTCTCCTATGCTCTTTTCATAATAGGGGTGTATATGGAAAAAACATGGTATTTTTGACACACTTATTGCTTTTAACTACCAATTCGTTTTGTGCAATCAAGGAGAAAGTTACTTATAAATAGGATCGGAGGGAGTAACACCTTCTATTAAAAAATGGCAACTGACATCTCAATTTGTGCCTATACTTTCTTGAACAAGAAACAACCCTTCAAGATTAAACCCCAAAGACACAACAACAAACGGTGCTAATCAACAAAGAATAAGGGAACGCAACAAACATTGCTTTCCTTGTGTATTATTCCCTTCTGTTATAGAAGTAAAATAGATAACCTCCTTATATTCATCTAGACAAGCCAGTAGAAAATTCTTCTTTCAAAACATCCCAATTTTCGTCACTAAATATAGGAACCAGCTACTTTCAGATGGATTAAGAGCTTCCATCCTTCATATTGTAAATCTAAAGTTCTTCAGAGTGATAAAGAAGAGATTATCCTTAAATTCAAATCAACAAGCTGCATGTATTTAGTCTGATGACCTAACCTGGAATTGTTGTGGGACGAATCTAAAGTTGAGAAACTGAAAAGGTATCCACAGTTGCCAGTTTGCCAGAACAGCAGAAAACCACTCCTACAAAATGAACTTTGTGCATGAGCATGCAATGCACTCTTTAAAACAAGGGAATTCTATCTGGAAAACCATTTTATAAGCAGATACAAGTTTGAACTGAAGCACCACCTGTTGAAGCTTGGGTATAACTTGTGATGGTTTCCCCTCTAGAGTTACCAGCGTGGACAAAAATACTCCAATGAATGTGGGAGCGAATAAGAACTGCAGTCATATTTCACTGCATTAACAATTAAAATGTCTGACAAGCAAAGTAAAACACAATAGATACAAACTGGCAATAGTTGGTTGATAGACCAACAAATAAACCTCACCTGATCCAGTAAAAGCCGCAAAAATGCACCAGATGCACCAGGCAGAGTAACTAATTTACTCAGATACAAGTACCTAAAAGATTCATTTATACGATTTTTTTAAAAAAAAAGGTGTCAGGGAAGCTAATGGATCAATAAATAATAATTATCTTCATAAGATTCCTGCAGTTTTTCGACACAGAATAAATGCAACCATTACTTAATATGATTACACCATTTTTTCTTAGATAAAAATATCGTTGCACTGATCGATAATGATATTGACAATACCCGCATGGGTGCAGAAGCATTACCAGAAATGCAATGTCGGACCCACTAACACAAAACCCAATAGAGTAAAGAGGAACGTCCTCTTGCCATCCAGTGATGGCACTTGATCTATCACAAGCTGCAAAAGATGATATCAGTCAGGAAAAATTAAATTCCAAACATGTAAATGAAAGCACAAGCATGCAATAGAGCAATATTTTTTAGGAAGAATGGACGCTGCAACTACACAGAACAAACAAAGTTTGACGGAGAATCCACTAAAGCTTATCCCCTGCTGCAAGCATACTTGAAACAATAGGATAGGGATCAGCAAAGAGAACCTAGCAAGGACCCATCCTCCAAGTGTCATATATTAACCAACTTATAGGTCATGCCATAAAGCAAATATCCGATTGTTTTGTCATGTTTTTATAATTTTCACATCTCAAAAGTAGTTCTAAAGAACTGCACATGCTTCTGCCAATCAGTCGAGGAAGAAAAACATGTAGAAAATTATCAATAACAATTAGATGGGTATTACCTGACAAATCAAATCTCCAATTAACGTCAAGAGTGCAGATGTTAGAGCTTTAACTGAAATAGGATACTTTCCAAGAAGAGCCATGTACCTGCAGTGTAAGATGGGACAAGTTTTCAAAGCTGAGAAGAGTGAATATAATTAGCCTGAAAAGAAAAAATGACCAAGGCAACCAATACTTGCATTCCCAGACTACAAGGCACAACTATTGAAAAAAGCTATAGATTCAATACTCCCTCCGGCACTAAATATAAGACAGAGTTGACTTTTTTTGGAGAGATTAAGGAAGCTAAACAAGTTACTTAATTATATCATATGTTGTGTATCATTAGATTATATATCAGTTTATGAGTTAGACAAAATAATTTGGAGAAAAAACGATAAAGATAAATATTTTAAAGTAATTTAATTAATTTCTTTAATCTCTCCAAAAAAGTCAATTCTGTTTTATATTTAGGACCGGAGAGAGTAATACTTTAATCTTACATGCCACACTACATGGTCCCGCCCAAAGACAGTATAATGGCAATGCAGCATTGCCTTAAAGTTAGAATCTTAAATAAAACTTCTATCATAGCAAAACAAAAGCATCGTGATATTTGATTAGCATTGTGTGCTCCTTAATTGATCAGCATTTTGTCAACCTCATATTTCTAATTTCTAGCAACTTCCACGATTTTTTTTTTTTTGGTTTCTTTAATAAGCGCCCAGGTAACTATATGATAAGAAACAGGGCATGGCCTGTTTTTGACATCCAATCCATAGGAGGTTGTTCACAGTGATAGAATTATCAATTGAAAGGTGAGGATATATAATTTGTATAAAGCAGACCATTAAGAGGAAGACCAGATATGTTATAAACAAAATGTGACATAACAAGTAGTCTTAGCTGGAACCTGAGTATTTATGAGAGGAACGAAATTAAGAGTACCTTGAATGTTAAGCTACAAGTACCACGGTGACAACAAAAGGTGATATGCATTTCAATGATCGAGTCAATCTTCCATACAAAAATGTTAGAGATATTAGACCGGAAATTCCCCATCCTTTGCTAGTTCTTGGACGGCAGTAGAAGCCGCCGTATCTTTGGCTTTGCCTAGGAGTTTATCTACACTCTTGGATAAAAGCAGGTGGAGGACGAACAGGAATAGACAAAGAGTCGAAGACAGAAAAGAAAGAAGGAAAGTGTTTGCTAATTGAAGGGTGACACAATCTATTGCATTTTTTTGTCCGTTCTATACATGTTTGTTCATTGCGGCAGAACAATTCAGTTACAAGGTACAAAAAACGTGCAGAACCAGAAGAAATAACTTGAAAAGCACCCTATTACCATGAAAACAAGGACCACTTCTCTCCTCCACCGCTGGCTCCTTCGCTTCCGCTGCCGCTGCCTTCACCACCACCACCGGAATTCCCACTTCCAGTACTCCCATATCCACCAGAACCATCACCCGCCATGGCCGAAACCCGAAAATGAGCGGAACCTAGGTGGTTCAATCCCACCCCAGAGCAACGCAAGTCCTTAGACACTGATACATGGCAACAGTTCAGAGGATAAAAGTGTAAGTGGTCTGAGTAGCTCCGAATCGCCCTCGTTCGCATTGGAGTTGCCGGAAAATGAGCCCGATGGCGAAAATGTGAAAGGGGCCCCCATGAGAATTTCACGGCACGATAAAATTGCAGAGATTTTTGGGTGAGACTTGGCGCAGCTGTGCTATACACCATCTTCACCCCCAACGAGAGGGTTTTCGCAAGGTTTTTGGGGGTTATAAAGCGGCTGCATGCCTACATTGGAGTTTTTTTTAAAGTAATATTAAAAAAAATTATTAAAATAAAAATACTATTTAAACTTTAAAATCCTATCTATAAAAAGAATAATAAAATTAATAAAAATAGTACTTCCTTCGGTCCTAATTAAAAGACATATTTATCTAATTTTAGAGAAATTAAGGATAGTGGTTAAATTAGTTAATCATATTTATTTGGGAGAATTGCCCAAAAATACCTTGGAGGCAAATTAATTGTTGATTGTTACCATGGAAGACCTGTTGCACATAACGGAAGATATTTTGCACACAATGGAAGATTGTTTGCACATTTATATGGAAGATTTTTGCACACACGGAAGATGGCTTGCACAAAACGGAAGATCGCTTGCACATACGGAAGATTGCTTGCACGCTTGGTAGCAATCTACAATTAATTTGCCTCCAAAGTATTTTTGGGTAATTCTCCCTATTCATTTTTCTAAAATTTTCTTATTTAAAATTTAAAACGGCATTCAATTACGTTGATTATCTGTTTTTTCTTATACCTCTCCTGCCTCACACACGACTTCTCCAAGCTCTCACACAATCCGGTGTCGTCAATCTCCCTCAACAATTTCCGATCCACTCTTATTAAATTATTAATGTATTTAATTATTATTGAAAAAGAATCAATAGGGGATATTTTGAGAAGAAATTGACTAAAATTAGAACTTTGTCCTATAATTAGGACCAAGATCAACTCTCAAATGTTGTCATATAATTAGGACCGGAGGGAGTAATAGGATTGACAGCGTAAATCTTTATCAAATGACTAATTTAGGATTTTAAAATTCAAGTGATCTTTTTTTTATCATTCTCCCTAATTTAAATATAATAAATATTATTGGATTTCATATAGTAATATTTTGCACCCGGTAAAATTGTTTTTTTAATCATTACTTCACCTGAAAACCAAGTACATAGTTAAATGCTCTATTTCTTTTTCTTTTCTTTTTTTTTGTCTTGTAATGTTTTTTTTATCATATTTAAAAGGCAAGAATGAGTATAAAAATATTGTTTAAATTATAAATGCTTAAAAAAAGTAATGATTAATGATAAAAATAATAACTATAAAACCATGAAATCTGAGCCGTTGGGTGTCTATACCGACGGTTCGGATCATGATAACAGCAGCTACATACAAACTGGACAAAGGGCAGGCCGAAGCGTTGGGGAGGAGGGTTATCCGTTCATCTTTCTCCAACATCATTCCCCACACCAAAACAATGTCTCTTCTCTGCTTCAATTCTCTCACTCTCTCTTCTTCTTCTTCTTCTTATTCTCCGACTATGGCCTTTACTTCCACCGCCGGTAAGTTCATTGGGCTCTTCTTCGAAGATGTTACAATCCGAATTTTATTATTCACCGATGTAACTTCCTGTTTCTTTCTTGTGCTATGAAATGAAGAAATAAAATGAATATCTGTATTGTGGATTAGTTTCCAGGTGCCACCTCAAACCCATCGATCTTCCTCAAAGGACTTCAATCGGAATTCGAATTTCAACGGCATTCTCTGTTAAGAAGGTAAGTGCGGTTACTGTTAGAGCTGCTTCTGATACTGATGCGGAAGCTTCAGCTGCTGATGATGGATCCAATCCAGAAAGTAAGGAAGAGGTTGTGCCAGTTGACAAACTTCCCTTGGAATCGAAGTTGCAGGAGAGGCAAGAGCAGAAGTTGAGGATGAAATTGGCGAAGAAGACAAGGCTTCGAAGGAAAAGGCTTGTCCGAAAGCGGAGACTCAGGAAGAAAGGTAGATGGCCTCCTTCTAAAATGAAGAAGTTGAAGAATGTCTGAACTAGTAGAGCACAATTTTTCCATTGCTGGTTTTAATTGTCATTATTATTTGTTATTCGCTTATCAACAATCTCTACCTCATTGATCAAATGCATTAGCTTATATATAAAGTTCTCGAATCGTATTTGAACCTCAATACTGAGGCAGGTATTTCATTTGGAGCACACACATCATTCTGATAGATTCATAGAATGGTTGGTTTCATTTGATGTTTGATTAAGCCCTCCCAGAATAAAAGTAACTGCTGCTTTCAGGAAGCCTGGTAAATTCATATCATTATGAACTGTGTTTTGGTTGCTTCAACTCTCAGCAAAAATTTGAACTTAAAGCTAATTGATAAGCTATTCACATCCCTTGTCATTAGAGCATCACCCTGGTGCATATATTTGAAAGCCCTTACCACAAATTAAGACGTAAATTTGTGATTCATCAGCATTCACATTTATCTTTGTTGACAATTTTTGGTTCCCTCGGTGTAGAATTAAACTACTGGCATTTTTCTCACTTATTTTGTAACCTGAATTTGTAGGTGAGTGTCTGTAATATTCTTCAAAACTACTACAAAAGGCACTGAAACATAAATAAATCGGAATAGGGCTTTTTAAAGCTGAAATCATACCATTTTCAGTTTACAACATAGAAGGGGTCAATTACATCAGCAAGAGGCTAGCAAATATGCCAACCGGTATAGTTAATGGGAATTTACTTACTGCACAAGATCATACGTATAAATACCTTCCTTCCCGTTCCCCCTTTTTATTTTGAACATTGACTAAATAAGTAGACACTTCAAATAGAAGACCTTGTGAGAGAATCACTCCCTGGCATCTCCAGATAACTGGATATTTTTAATATATCAAATGAAGAGAATGAATGTGGTGGTAGTGTCACATTCATGTCCTTCCCAACAGTCTGAAGCGCACTTGGCATTGGCGCCACCTGTATACATTTCGACAAGAACAATACAATGAGCCTATTCGGCATAGTTCGTATTCTCAAACAATGCTTACAGTTTTGATTTTGAATCATCACGATGCAAAAAGGATCTAAATTTCAAGAGTTATACTTTCCATCTGATAAAATTGATGAAAGCTTTCACGGATAGATTTTTTTGGGAAAAAAGTTTACTTATTTTCATGTCATGGATTGAGAAGAATGGAAAATGAAATTTTAAAGAAGATAATATATGAATTAGAGGGATAGACGCTATCAATATAGGGTTACAAGTGGGATCAAACATGTAATCTCCCACTTACAAAAGAGCTTTCATACCATTAGGCTAGAGAGTTATTGGCTAAATAAATTTTATATATATATATATATATATATGAAGAGTTAAACGAGAGAGAAGTTTAAGCTACCTTTTTCGGCTGGGAGAAGGTGTTCTCATCCATTACGTTAGCAGATGTGAGCACAGCTTTTGTTGCCCCACCTAACTGTACAGACTTTGGATCCAGACCATCGATAGAAATCTTAAGGTTCACCCAGGTGCTTCCAAAGTTCACAACCTGCACAATTGCTCCAAGGTGATTATGGTGCTAATAAGCAGGATATATATCATAAGAATTAAAAGAGGTTTAAGCAAATTCAACTGATACTTTATGACTAATCAAGACACGGCGAAAAGAACATGATTCTCCATTGGAAAAGTATGTGAGATGAGTAAGAAATGGATATAACCAGCACAAAAAATCATCTGTTATGTTACCTTTATCCGGATGTAATTTTCCTTATCTGAAGAATTTTGCCAAGAAATTGCTGAAGCAACAAGTGAAGATGATGTTGTTTGAAGTGATGAGTTAAGAAGGGTTGCACCGCTTGACTCTGCGAAAAACCGCTGCACCCAGTAGCTAGGAGTTCCATAAGCCTGAAAGGAGTTGAATACAATTGCATCTGGGTTCCACCTAATCACAAAAACCACAAAATTTCAGTATGGTCCTGACAAGAACAGACACAAACCTAACTTTTTCAGGGTATCTTTGGATCATAGAAGTTTGAGTTTTCATTCGTAACGTAAGATAAATACCTCCTGTTGTTTGTGTTTACAAAAAGCGGAGCATAGCTAACCATGTGGACGATGTCGCTGCATCAGAAAAGAACAAAATGAAAAGTTGAATATGAAGTGGGGAACTGAATTAGCAGCTCAGATCCTTACTAACTTCTGTAACATCATTTTAGGATTTAAAAATGAATATATTCTCTGTTAAAAGTATACTTCATCAAGACAGATATATCTATGTTGCCCGTAAGCTGGTCGAGAAATAGGCCCCATCTTCATGAGCATAACAAAGAAGTAATTCCTGAGCTTGAAATGAAGCTCACTTAACAGAGATGATTTAAACTTGACATTAGGCTTGGCTTGCTTTAGCCCATCAGGCTTGTTTATGACCCTGCCTAAGCTCAATTACACCGGTTACTTGCGAATAATATCTATATCATAAAAACATATCCATATAGCTTATATAATTTAATTCGTATCCAATATGGGCTAGCCACCAGCCTCTAAGTATGAACAGAAAGCTAACCTGGTCCTTATTACAAGAACTTGTAAAGAATCTAGTAATTCCAACATGTGTGTGTGTGATTTAATGTTTTAAATGGATTACCAAATAGTGTCAAACTCCTAGGTAAAACTTATGATAGTAGAACGACAATTTTTTTAAAGAGATGGTTCAAACCTGTTCTTTTCTAGTCCAATTAGGAATCCTGCTTCAGCTATGGCTGCTAAAAGGCTTCCTGTCCCAGCGTCTCTGTCAGTCACTGCATACTCACTGACAAAAGCCTGTAGAGGATTCAAAACAGCTTGAACATTCATCCATCAGGCCCACACACACTCACACACAGTTAATAGAAGACTGTTCAGTAAAGACTACTATACCTTTGGACCATCTCGTGATGCGCGGTTAAATACTTGAGCCCTTGAAAACAAGTCATTGGCATTTGTGTAAACCTATTCATATAGAGATGAGAAGGGATGAAACAAGAAGTTCAACAACCGGAAAAGGGAGGGAAAACTAGATGTGAATATTATTTCTCACAATTTTGATATGAAGTAAAGAAGAATATTACATGATAATCATAAAAATCAGCTGGGTGACTTAATGGTCCTGAAGAAGCATCACAATTTGAGATGATTTTGATTTCTGGATAGGCACTTCTGATTGCAATGTAGAACTTAAGGTAGTTTCCTGGCCAATCAAAGAGTTAAAATAAAAGAAAAGCGAGTGTCATTTAAATAATATAAGCATTTGTTCTTAATTGTGCATTATTGGGAAATAAAGGAAGAGAAAAAGGATGAACATAGAACTAATTTGTAAGGAGAAAAGAAAAGGTATATGTGAGGAGGAAAAGCTGCAGATGAATAAACTTCTATCTAGACTATTATAACTCTCTGTGTAGCAAAATACCAAAAAAGAAAAAACTGTATGAAGAACTAATTCACATATGCATTAAGGGATAAATTAAGAGTAACTTGTCACGATATAAAGAGCCCTACGTTAAAATATCTTGATAAAGGCACATATGCATTATAAAGGGACTAATAAGAAACATGTGCTTGCCTTGGTAGTTTTTCTTGCTGCAATCCTCATTCCCAATAGCAACATATGTCAAGTTAAATGGCTCTGGGTGTCCCATAGCAGCTCTAACGCGACCCCATTTTGAAGTTGGATCACCTTTGGCAAACTCGATTCCATCAAGGGCTTCCTGCCATAGAGATCCCCAAAGAGAAACGCTTCTTAAAATTCTCAAGGCAAAACAAAAAGGAACTAAGAGGGGGGGTTATGAAATTATACTTGCACAAAAGGTAAAATGGCAGATGGATCAACTTCATCATTATGGCTGATACCTGAAATGAGAGACTCAATCAGCATAAACAGAAATTCACCACTTTTTTTTGTTAACAATCAACCTTATTTAAGATAGCAAGAAATGCAAAATACCATTGTTAAACACCCATATAGGCAATGTGCCAAGGTCCTCTGCTAGCTGCTCAAAAAGAGAGATAATAATTACCTCATTCAATTTTCGCAAAACTTTCCATGAAATATGAACATCAGAATCACATGATAGGAAAGAGAAACATACTTGAAGAAACTCAAAGTAGCCAAGTCCATCATCAGTCCAATACATCCAAACATCGCCAAAGTGCCCGGGTCTTTCTTCCCAAGGTCCAATGGTTTCTTTCCACCTAAATGCATTTCTTAACCATTCTCCCTCAACAAAACAACCACCTAGAGCAATGTTTGAGAAGAAGAATAAGAAGTTAGCTGAAATACTACTTACACAAACTGGAAGAGGGAATTGGCAGACCAAATTCCTTGAAATGCTATAAAACATACTCAGATAACAAAAAGATAGATAGATCACTATTTTACGTGAAATTCATAAAGTCAGGTTCTCTCGCATAATTGACTCTTTAACACAACCAAAAAGAAAAATAAGGAAGGAAAAAAAGAAACAACCATTCTGGCTCTCAAGAACATCCATTTGTTATACACTTCCTTGGAATGAGAAAAATGAAAGATGGTTGAAACTGGGTGCGCCTCTTAATTTCTACCATCTCTATCAATTAAAAGAAAGGGTGAAAACCAAAACCTTCCACTTCACTGTCCACTATATTTTCCATTCTCCCTAACAAGGACAATATAAATCAAGGATATGCCATTTGGTGATGCATAAATAGGGCAGACGGTATAGAACTTAACAATGCACAAGATATACACCATAAAATGTGTTTTGACTAAACCTAAGTTTGTAATCAATTAATTGAAGACAATATATTCATCATACCTGGAAATCTCAAAAAGCTTGGTTTTATATCTGCCACCATTTGGGCAAGATCACTTCGGAAACCATGTCCCTGGGCAAAGATAAAATTCTCAAGCTAATAAAATAAGAAATCCTATTTTACAGCAAAAGTACTGCAACAGATACTATTGACTCAAAAAGCAATTGTGTTTAAGCAAGAGTCTAAAATCTATGTACATATGCTTATTTGAGCAATTTCAAGAGTCCATGGGTGTTTTTAATATTTCCATTATTGTACCTTTAATTCTAGGATTATGATGTAGCTAGAGATTAAATTAGAGTTCACAATCTGGAAATGAGATATGGAAAGATAACCATTAACCTTACATGGGGAACCATGTTATTGTTTCATCACATGAATGTTAATGCAATATCAATTATGGTCATTATAAAAGATTTTCTTGCTTAGAAACACAGACCTTATACGTGTCAGTGGGCATAGCAGACACTTGATCCAGCCATATTACACCTTTGCTGGTTGTTGTGAATTGAAGTCTCGCATTGTGGTTTGTCTGATTGGCCTCTAGTAGAGTCTCCACCTTTGTCCAGTTTGAAACATCAGATGCAGAAGCTCTGCAAGATCAACTATTTATATTACTCACAAATGCAAACTATGTCATTTTGTGTCTCTACAGGCAACAGCATGTTAAAATCAAGCTCACTTGATGTCAGTTGAAGCAATCTTAACTACACCAAAAGAATCCGTTAATGAAACTTTCAGATTCATTGCTCCAGTGGACCGAACATAGAAGATCACTTTGTATTTCTTCCCTTGCTCAATGTTCTGAAAGAAGGAAAAAGAACCAAGATACAAGTTGCGTTCAGTCCCAACCACGAATAACAATAAGCGAGTTAACGATTGAAAATTAAAAACAGCATAGATTTAAAATCATGATCTTAAATGTTGAAGAGTATCAATTAGGTTCACCATGCCCCAGAAACCAGGGTTGTAAATGCCAACACCATCAGCTGGGCAGATGTTGACACCCTCACTGTCACATAGCACCTCCAATCGTACCGCCACCTTATTACGTTCAAAGCATGAGGTACGGTCAGTTAATACATTTATAGTTAATTCATTTCCAATAATTGCCCACGGATCAATATTCGATGGAATGTTAGGACCACCAGCTTCAAAACCTGAAACACAAATTTTCAAAAACCCCCAACATTCAAAATATTTTTCTTTACTTGAACCAAGTATAGGCTAACAAGAAAAACTTGAATACGCAATAAACTGTTCCTTTTTTCAATACTACCAAAGCAAATGTCAAAATTTATGAATGCCTGAAGATGTTCAGAATATGTCTGACTGAAATTTTAGTCTTTTTTTTTTTTTTTGGAAAAAAAAATTATCTTCAGTCATCGTTATATGTTCTGTTTGCATTGATAAGAGTAGCACTTCAATTGTTTTCCTTTCGTTAAGAACAAAAGAAGGGCAAACGTTATGGAGAAGAGGAAGGGACCAAACAAAATATATTACTTTGGAGTCGCTATAATTAAAACTTCCTTAACCTGCACAACTTTTAAAATTATCATTTCCTCTTAATATGGTAAATATTTTCTTCACCTACAAGACTTCCCCATTAACTATTGAGAGAGTTCTTTCAGCATTTTTTTTCCCCCCAATTTAGAAGTTTAGAGACATGGAAATGACCTCTGTTGCTCACAAGCTCTGCCCACAATCCACCCGCACCAGCATGATTGATCTCCTGCAGAACAAATACTAATGAAAACTTAAATGTCCAGGAATATACAACAAGACAAATAACTGAAGGGTACAGTTAGTTTAATCAAGCATAATATCACACAGATGAAGATTACCCAATTCTAACAGAGAGGATTGATGACTCATTTATTCATTTTGGTAATACATAATTGTGGGCCCTCAGCCTAAAATCACAATTAGAAAAGTTCTAAAGACTTGTGCGTGCCTAGGTAAATGCATTTAATAGGGAATAAGACGGGCCAGTAATTTCAGTGCTGTGGTTGTTGTTTTTATGTTACCAACGGTTTTTTTTTTTTGGTTGGGTACCCTAAATAATGCAAGGGCATAAACCTAGTTAGATGTTAAACATAGCATATACATAAGAACAGAGAGACTAACATTAAAGGCTGATGCTACAAGCTAATGGGTTTGGAGCTGCAAGAATTATCAAGAAAATGAGGGGAACAGAAAAAAGGAACTCAATCCCAAGGTAACAGGTTTATTGCTCTCACCTCAAAGAATATTCCAAAAAATGTTTCAGGTATAGGCCTTCCAGATGCGTCAGAAACATCTACAACTACTGTAGCGTTCTGGTCTGCATCAACTTTAACAGCAAAGCATTGGCAAAGAAGGTAAACCACTGTAAGGAGTTGGATCAGAGCAACACTGCATGAAGGCTTGGAACCCATAGTTTTGTTCACAACATTCAATATAGACGCAGGCTGAAACATCACAAGATAATTGAAGCTAATGGGATGACTACGAATATATAGCAGAGATAGAAGGGGCAAACAAAAGTCAATGCTAAGAACAAAATGACCCTCCAGATAATCAGGATAAGGAATGCTCAATAATAGAAACTTACGTGACAATTAATGCGTTTAATGCACTATGTCTTAAAATTTGACAGAAAATACCGATACTTCTCTCCCTTCTTCTCTTTCTGTTGTTTTGGCTCTTAGATATAATGACAACTCTACCGAGAACGAGATAAGGACGAAAGTAGGATAACTAAGCAAAGCTAGACAATTGTTGCGGCTAAAACTTATCAGAACACTTCAATCCCACGAAAAAGAGATATTTTTGAACATTTGAAAACAATTCAATAATCTCAAACTGTTCGTTTTAAATTAATCCTGCGTAATGCATGTAACTAATTGTTCTCAAAATAACTGACCAATCCTCTCAAAAGCCAGGAGGAATTGACAGTTGACTGCAAGTCAGTCAAGCTCACTCCTTTTACATTGAGGAGGTTTAAAACGATACGAAATTGCAGGTAAATAAGAACAGAAGAAGACGAAGAAGAAGATCACCCGTATTATCAGAATTGAAATGCTGTGTTACTGAAAAGTCAAGAGAGTTTAAATTCGCCGAGTTAGAACTTCAAAGAGAGAGTGAGTCGCCAATAAGAATCAGCGTCTAGATATTTGTGTCTTTTATAGAGGGTGGGATCGGCAAATAGAGGTGGCTTAACGGACTTGGATTTTGGATTGCCTTTGCTTCCACGCAAGCTGCGGCGAATCTTGGCTCTCGCAAATAAGTGACTTACAGGCTCTCGCAAATAAGTGACTTAAAGGCTTCGTTGGTCTTTAAGTCATTAATATTAATATCCGCCTGGTTCTGGATACAGGACACCCCACCCCAGCACCATAGTTTCCGCCGTCTAGGTTTGAAGCAAACGTGCAGTAACAGCGCGTGCTCCGAACTACCCAACTTGACTTTTAGACGTGTTTGGTTGAGGGGAGGGGATGTAGGGACGGAGAGGAGTGGATGGTTGATAAATTATAATTTTAGGTAAGAGAAATCTAAAATTTATCTCTCATTCTTTTAAATTTAGAATTTTTTTTTAAAATTTACCCTTTCATTCTTTTTAAATTTTATGTTCCCTTTCAAAATTTAAATACTTCAACCAAAAAAAATAATTTAACCTCCCCATCTCTCCCCTTCAAACCAAACACACCCAAACATCCTCATTATCCGCAGAAATTACTGCTAGTGAGTACAGTAAACAGGGGCAATATAGTTCCTTCCCAGTCAGACAGATTTTTCAATTGTGATGCCTTGTACTCAATTTGGTCTTTGTTATAAAACATCAATTAATAAATATTTTTTATTCTTTTTATAAAACACTTGTAAGTTTTTAAGGAATATTTAATTTATTTTTTCATGTATGCCCATATTTAATAAAGGTAGTGGGAGAGAGTAATAATTAATAGATATTTGAGTTTAGTGTAGTTGGTAAGAGTAATATTGAAAATTATTTAGATTTTATGATAACTTTAATGCTTTTAACTACTTTTACTGATTTGTGAGAATCAGTAGTTGACGCTTTATAATAAAGACCAAAGAGAATACTATATTATTCCATCATATACTTATTATAAAACACCAACTGTCATTGTTCGCCGATCAAATAATAAAATTTGATTCATTAACTTGGTCTAGAATTGATAAATGTTTCCCACTTTACCCTTACTTTAATTATATGGATTTAAATGAGTCAGTTAAAAATGAAGGCATATTTGAAAAATAGTAATAGATAAGTTAGTTAGAGGTGATTGGTTCCTTGTAATAAGGACCAAAAACTGTTGTTAGTTGGTATTTTATAATAAAGATTAGAGAGAGTACTAGTTTTTCTTTCTGACCTGGAAACTAGACTCCTAGTTCAACCCTACAAGTTTTACTTGAGCAAAAAAGAAAAACTATTACCTCCTGTCATAAATATAATATCTTATTGATATTTTTTAGAGCGATAAAGGAAATAAAATAAATTACTTTAAATTATTTATACTCATCATCTTTATTTAAACTAATTTGTCTTAATTATAAACTGATATATGATCTAATAATATACAACATATAATATAAAAAAACTTATTTAGCTTATTTAATTTTTTTTAAAAAAAATAAATAAATCAGATATTATACTAAGGACCGAAGAGAGGAAGGGAGTATATAAATTTTATATCAATGTGTTAATAATATTAATATCAATGAGACAGTGACTTTGGTGAAGTGCTGGCACCAAGTTGATGTATACGTTGGATTGCTTGTTTAGATAAGCTTACGTTAAGCAATTGTCTATTGAACGTGACAAACGAAACAAGGGAGAAGAGTTTTGTATCCTAGAATATAAAAGCGCTTATTTTAAGTGCTCCCAACCCTGCAGGTAGTTTGTCCAAGGGTCAACTTGAATTAGCATTTGAGAATGGGTAAATCTCACTCAGGTCTTAAGAACTAAAAAAACATATCAAAACAGTCACAATATAAATTCTTCTATCAAAAAAGTCTTGGTGTAAATTTTTGTATAAAAAAAGTCCCTAAAGACCTCATTAAGATAGATTTTAAATGTGAAATTACCTTATTGACAAATGTATGTGACTGTGTTGATAAGTTATAGAATAATCATTAACAAGCTCATATATGTTAACTAAAGTAGCTCCCATTAACAAATGTGTATGACTATATTGACAAATTATAGAGTGGACATTGACAAGCTTATGTATGTTAACTAAATCAGCTATCATTAACAAGTGTATATAATTATATTGACTAATTCTAGAATGGCCATTGACAAGTCCATCTATGTTGACTAAATAGCTTCCGTTGACAAGTGTATGTGACTATATTGACAAGTCATAAAGTAGTGACTGACAAGATCGTCTATGTCACTGAGGTCCTTAGGGACTTTTTTGACAGGGGATTATACATTGGGGCTTTTTTTATATTTTTTCTAGTTCTTGAAACCGAAGTAAGATTTTCCCATTTGAAAAATGCATTCACATAAATCGAGATAAAATTTTTCTCACATTTTTACTTCATACACCGTAAATCATGTTGGAAAAGTAGCTTCTACCACTACTTCTAATCCAAATAAACACTAAGTTTGTTATATTTTAGATTTAATATAATATTTGGTTTCTCAAATTTACTCTTATTTTTGTTCTTGATATCTCAAGTTTCAAATCATAGGTTTTTGTCTCTTAATTGCAAAATGGTCTATGTTTTAATTAAACTAAATAAACTAATATTTTGATGGTTGAATGGGATAAATTTGAGAGGCCAAAACCCATCATTTGAAGCTTGAATGATCAAAACTAAAATGGGATAAATTTGATGGTTGAAATATTGTATTAACCTTATGTATCATATTGATTTTATTTCTCGGTTATTTATATTTTTCAAAATCTGTTTAATTTGACATTGAATTTTTCTTTTGCAAGCTGGTTTTTTAATTATTTTCTGCGTTGGAAAAAAAAACATTTAAGCCAAAAATGAAATCGTTCTAGGTGAAAATGGTAAACGGCACCATGTCCTTTGTTTTCTATGTTTGTGTTTACCCTTTATCCTATTAAGTCAAGTTAATTTAGCCACAGACAAAATGAAATTGTAACTTCCACATAAATGAGAAACATCTTCCTTTGAAGGGATGCAAACCATATATAAATCATCCACTAGCAAGGCATGGTTAATGCTTAAAAGAGAGAGAAAGAATATTATCCATTTTAAAGATACTGTGTGATATTCTAAGTGAAGGTAGGTCCATATTTAGATGGCTTTTGGATTTCTCTACCCAAAAAAAATAATGAATATTGGACCCTCCAATCATTAATGCGTATAAACGACGTGTCGTGTGCTCCTTTTGTCAAGTTCTTGCGTTTACTCCAAGCGCTTGATGATAATGTTGAAAATTGCTGCCTTGCCATGCTTATCCATAATTAGTCATCGCCCTTCATAATCAAACAGGTTTTTGAATTCGTCACTTTAGGACTAATAAATATCTCTAAAAATGTTTGCGTATGCCAAGATATATAGTACCAAAATATTAGAAGTATTTCTAGGAAAAATCGCAGAAAAATACTATAAAGATATGTAAAAGATAAATAAGGATGGTGAATTTTAATAATTTTAAATTGACTGATTTAGAATTTTGAAATGTTGATAAATATGTGAAATTAAATAAATACCCTTATTTTTTATTTTTTTTAAAAAAAAATCCCAAAAACCTTTTGCCGGCCCCCGGACTCCGACACTGGCGGCTGGCCAGCCTATCACTAGAGCTCCGGCGTCTTGCCAGAAACTTGATATATTTTTTGAATTTCTCAAAAAAAAGTTGTCAATGTAGATACTTGAGTTGTTAATAGTGATACCAAATTTGATGACTTTAATATAGTTATTAACAACTCAGGCATCAATATTGACGACTTTGTTTGGGAAATGCAAATGTGTATATATATATAGTGGACCGTTGGAGCAACGGTTAAAGTTTTTAGGAAATATTCAACAAATAATTCGTTTACAACCTTGATAACTCAAGTATTAACAGTGACGACTTTTGCTTGAAAAATGAAAAAAAAAAAAAATTTAGACTGCCAGAGGTCCAATGAAAGTTATTGAAAAATATTCAACAAATTACTTATTTACAACTTTAATATTGCTATTAACAACTTAGGTATCAACAGAGACGACTTTTGCTTGAGAAATGCTAAAAAGAAATATTAGATTGTCGGAGCTCAGGTGAAAGTTATTAGGAAATATTCAACAAATACTCCGTTTACAACTTTAGTATCACCATTAACAACTCAAGTATTCATATTAACAATGTTTACTTGAGAAATTAAAAACATATATATTAGGCTATCGTTTACAATTTTAGTATTGCTACTAACAACTTAAACATCTGTATTGACAATTTTGCTTGAGAAATTAAAAAAATATATTAAGTTGTCGTAGCTCTGGTCACCGACAGCGAGCAAGGTGTTTGTTTTAGGATTTTTTTAAAAAAATTAAGAAATAACGGCACTTATATAATTTTACATATTTATCAACATTTCAAAATTCCGAATCAATCAATTTAAAATTTGAAATTTCACCACCTTTATCTATCTTTTACATATTTTGACAGTATTTTTCTGTCATCTTCCTCAATTTTTAATACTATAAAATACTATTCACAAAAAGTCTCCCTCCTTTTCTTTAGTGAACCTTTTTCGTAACAGCCATAGCACGAGATCGAAGGAAAATTAAATTAGTGTTTAGTAGTCCTCTTAAGCCATTTAATTAGGGGTGTTCTCGGGATAGGATAGGATCGGGACACCCCAATCCCAATCCTAAAAAAAACTCGGGAAGGGAAATCATTCCTGATCCAGAAAAATTACTGTCCCTATTGGGATCAAAAATTTTCAAAAAATTTCAAAGCATGCAATGCTTTAGAATTTATATAAAACCCAAAATTTATCCAACAACAATTCAAAAACTGTAATAACTTCTCACCTGACTTGCAATGTAAATATAATGATTTTGGTCTGAAATCTTGTTTATTGACTCAAAAGTTACTCAATGACAGATCTCATATAATACATTACATAATCAAAAGGAGCCCGGCTACATGTTTAAAGCTTGAGAGACAAATCAAGGTGCTTCATTTCTTCAGGATTAATCCAATAGATTCACATAATAAAATAAAATAATCAATGTTGTTATTGATTTATGAAATCAAAATAGCACAATAAATATATATAAAATATATATGTGTATGTGTGTGTGTGTATTCGGATCACTCTTGGACTTGGTTCTCACTTCTTAGCCGACATTCAACACGCCCGACAAACGGGTTATAGTTTTTATGTAATTTTGTTAAACACACACACTAGGTAAATATATATGTATTCAGGATCACAATTACAAAACAACAGCACGCATAGTATATTACAATTGCAAGTTAATTAACATCTCAAGCCATAATATTATACATAAGCCAGATTAACACCATGAAAATAAATATTTAGTGGCCGAGGACAGAAGCAGAATTTTTTTCCCCCAACGGACGGAAGCAGGTGTTTCTTGTTTTGTGAAAATTTTGAGGTGATTGTGTTGGCTATAGCTCGCATTAGCATAATTTTATCCATGCAAATTTCATATTATTTGTTGAATATTAGGCATATAATACACATGCTTACCGATCAAATATATCATAAGATGCAAGTGAAGCATATATTTATCGTTTTGATAGTTTTATTACAATAAAATTGAGAATGAATATATCTGATCATTTTTTTATTATCATTTTTTTTATTTAGCTAAGGGTAAAATTTTTTTAGGCTTAGGATGTAAAGAGCTTTTACCTCCTCTCATAACAAATATGCTTCCTAATATTTGAATTTATATTCTCCTTCTTACATAGACGAGACCACTTACTACATCAACTAACAATTTGTTAGTTGTTTGATCAAATTTTATATAAGTGGCATGTTACTTTAATTGAATAATTTTGAACTCTATCTAATAAATTATTGATGAAACCATTTTGCAGGCACCTATATAAACTATATTTTATAGGGCTAGCTGTGACCCCTGTACAGAAGTTAATTGTGCTAACAAAATAAAATTAAAAATTTAATCAACAAAAAAAAAAACGTATGCATACCAAATAAAATATTTAGGTATAGCATAGGTGGCTGCAAAATGATTTTCCATAAATATTCAATTTTTATGTCCCTTACTAAACACACCCCTGCACAACCTGATTTATTTGAAAAAAACCATATATATATAATAAAGAGGAAAATACATATAAATACCATTTGAATTTAGAAAATCCCATAATGTCTATTAAATTAGCAAAAAGGCATCTAGGTCATTAAGGATGAATATGAGATTTTGAAGTTTGGGAATTTTTACCAAAATGCCCGTCAATTTTTTTTTTTTTTAAAAAGCAAGAACCCAGGTTGTTAATTACTATTATGAAATTGTTATTGCCTATACTCAACTTGTCAACGACGCTTGATCCCCCTATGGGATATCATTGACAACTTAAGTATATGCAATAATAGCTTAAGTACAGCAATTAGCAACTACCTTATTAGGCGTCGTTGTCAACTTGAGTATAAACAATTACCAACTTAGATATAGAGATTAACAACTTGAGGTCTCAAGTCAGCAACTCTATACCCAAGTTGCTAATTGTTGTACTGTAGTTGTCATTTCTTATACTCAAGATGTCAACGAGCCTAATAGGCATCGTTGACAAGTCAAGTGTGGGCAATGACAACTTCAACCCCTCTCTGACCTGAGCTAATGTCCCCCTCTAGTGTCCACCTCCGCTACCCCAAATCCCCCTCCAGTATCCCCTTCTATCTCATCTTCTCCCTCCCTCGATGGCTACCACCGGCGTCACAAAACACAAACAAAAACTTAGTTACAACCATGAATTAGATCAACGCAACACCTCGCCACACCCATAAAACACACACAAGATGTTCTTTTAATCTCAAGAAATAACGAGGATTTGACAATCTTTTGAAGGAGGAGGGGGAGGGTTGTTGAGAGATTTAGATTTGCAGAACCCATTAAAGAAGCTTGCAAACTGGAATTTTGAGGGGAGAGGTCTAGCAAAAGTAACACCATTTTAGAGGGGCCAATTTTAAATCTAACCTGTTGAAGCCACGAGTTCCACGAGCGTGGAGAAAAGGGAAGGAAGGCGGCTACTGTGCATTCTTCTTTAGCATCTCATCTGAATCAAAATTGTAGAGGAAGGAGGTAGCCGCATCTTAGTACTATCATCATCGTCTTCCTTATTGAGCACCCATACCACTATTCATCTTCTTGCTATCTTCAATTGAGTGTCCAAACCAGAGAGAGTGGAGGTGTGTCCATAGCCGACCACAAAGAGAGAGAGGGGGGGGGGGAGGGAGGGAGGGAGGGGAGACACTGTGTTTGGACATAAGGAGAGTAATGTCGAAAGGGGGGCAGTGAGCAGTAGAGATGGGTGGCGGAGGTCAATGTCAATGGGGGAGGAAATAAGGAGACAAGAGAGAGAAAAACAGTGAGAAGAAATAGAGAAAATAAAGAAGAGGCCATTTAAGTCTTTATACTCAAACTCTGATATCCCAGATTATACTAAATTCTAGAGCCAGGAAAATATGTCAAGCTCATCGGACCACCCTGTTTAGGCCCTTTTATCATGAGGGCTAGACTTGCAAATTTGCTGCTCAAATTACAATCGTGCTAAAAGGCCGGCCCTAATGGGTCGAGGGTCTAAAAGGGCCAAGCCATTTAGGCTCTTTTATTTTTATTTTTTAAAAATTGTTTATATAATATTAAAATTTTTATATTATTAACGATGTTACAAATACTTAGTTCTTAACTTCTTATTATCCTTTTAAAAATTGAATTTTTTAAAAGGGAAAGAGACAGAAAAATACCACTTGAACTTCAAAATCCCAAATTAGTCATTTGACAAAGATTTACGTTGTCAATCTCATTACCATTATTGTCAGTCCCATTATCATTTTTGTCAGCGGGATTTTGAAGTTCAGATGATATTTTTCTGTCTTTTTCCCTTTATAAAATGGTTTGATTTATTTGAGTTTTCACAATGGTTTATTCGTTCAAACTCTTAAAAAAAAGCTAATTTGGATATTAGACAAATACTTTAACTATAAATTTATGAGTTTAATAACAATATATCTTAATTTAAAGTAAAATAATAACTAGATTGTAAAACTTGAAAGTGAATTTTATTTAAATTAAAATGAAAATTGTAATTTGCAAGACTTAAATGAGCACATAGCATAAATACAAGTTTCCCAAAAAAGGAATTAAGTTTTGTTCAAATTATTAAACTGCAACTTCACTCATCACCTAGGGTAAATTCTTAGGCATACATACCTATCAAATATTTTTTTTCATAAAAAAATATAAGTCTTCTGTCATGTGGCTCCCAATAACAATTTTTATGTGTAATAATGCAAGCATGTATGTGTAAAGTGTTGAAATATTCAGCTCCAGTACCTTGTTATTTTGACTTCATTCCTTTATAATTTAATTTTGATAATATTTATATTTTAAATTAGGGATTTATTATTTCAACCTCTATAAAGATTAAAAAAATAGTATTTTTTAATTAAACGGCTATAAAGCTTGTGGGCCCAACCCTAACTTGATAGTATAATTGTCGAGCTTTATAAATGGGGGGCTTGTGAACGGCCGATCCTTATTCCTTGCTTTACCAAATTTGCTATTTGCCTTTTTACTAATTTAGTAGAAATTTTGTGGTTTTTTAAGTTTAAATGGTATTTACATGTTATTTTCTCTTCAACAAAACGTTTTATAAAAAATATAAAAATAATTAATTAATATATTACCCAGGCTGTGGCCGCAATGTGGTTCATCCAGGGAGTTCAGAAAAGTGGGTTTGTGTCATTATGCTCGCGTTTGCCGGAAAGATAGCCCATTCCTTTGGGCTTTAAATGAAATTATCATTGTGGCCCGGCCCTGGACTTTGTATATTGTTTCTGAATGGAATTAAAAATAAATTTACCCAAGACCTGACGAAGCACACGCACCCGCACACGTGATATCCTGCTGTATTACATCATCTACATACTATGGGATGACGTTTAGTCATCTAGGCTTTTTTTGTGAAAAAAGTTGAGTGGTGTCGTTTGATTTGAATGTTGGTTGGAATAATTTATTTTTAAATAATAAATATTTATAAATTGTGATTCACGGTATACGAGATAAGTATGTGAGAGAAGTTTTATCTCGATTTATGTAATAAGGATTTGTTGTCCAAAAATAAGTGATATCAAACACATGCTTAATGTGTTTGAGTTGACGTTTTGACAATTGAGCTTTCCCCCCAAAAGTAGTGCTCGTTTGGAAGATCTTATTTTTGGGCAATAAGTGCTTATAATTCGTGATTCACGGTATACAAGGTAAGTATGTGAGAGGAGTTTTTTCTCGGCTTGCGTAAATTGGACTTATTTTCTCAAAATAAGCTCTCCAAAACATGCCTATAGATTATGAGAAAAAGCTTAAAAGTATGGTCTTTTGAAAAAAAGTCATTTTTGTCACTGTCAATCTAAATACAAATCATATTTACAATTTAATTTTTTTCTTATCTTAAGTATGTAAAAATCATCTTAAAAAAAATAACTTCTGTCACCGTCAACCCAAACAGACCTTACAACAACTTCCCCTCATCCAATCAAAGTTGATAAGAAAAGTACAACGTCTTTTAATCCTTGATTTAAAACCTTAGTGACTTTTTTGAGATTAAAAAATAAAAAAATTATTTTAAAATATTTATATTTTTTCCAAATTAATTTGTTAACTTGTAAATAAACATATAATTTAATAATATATAGATCATATATGTTATGATTAAATAATTTATTTAATTTTATTTATGTATATTTAAAAAAACAATAAAATCATAATTTCAAAAGTCATTCTCTTTAAATGAAGACAAAATTCATTTTATATAATTACTTTGTAAATCATAAAAATCATTTTTTAAAAACTAATCCAAACATTATACATCGTATCTAAAAAAAACAGTCACCTGTACGGAAGAAATGAGAGAATAATTACAAAGAGGTAAGATTTTATAAATCTGACATTGTGCCCCCACAAACCCGCACGATCAATTCAATCCAGCTCATCGCTTTTTTCACAGAGATTGTATGGTTTCTTTTTCATGAATTGTCCTATGCTGAGCTGTGTTTTGCATCGATGTACACTGTACGGCGTTGCGTATTGTCTTGTCTTGCCAATGGCTACTGGATACCTGCTCTACTCGTGGGATCTGTCGGGTTCGGTTTCTCTCATTGTCTATTTTCTTATTATCTCTCATAATCTCTAAATCATGTCCATCCAATCAATCTAAAAGGTAAAAGATGAGCCATGTCATCAAGTTATCACTCCTTTCACTTTTCTCTCCCCTTCTTAATCAACGGTCCAAATGACTCCTCTTCCAAATCAACGGTTCAGATGGGTTCATGAGGGATGATGAGAAAATGAGATGATGAGAGGATCTGCTTCCGGATCTGCCAACATTTTAACGTTGCCGCAATATTTTCAGACAAACAGGATTATTGAATATTGCATGAGCCCAGAAAATTCGGAAATTCATTAGATAAGATGCACACGTTGCAAGGTTTTTTATTTTTCACATTTATAATTATAATTTTAGAATATTTACATACATACTTATCTTCTGTTTCACTATTTATCCATTACTCCTTATCTCCTAATACTTGCTAGGCATGGACACACATGAAATATAACTTAAAAACATGGATTAATATTCTTAAAAATGTGGTCATTATCAATTGGTTTTCTAGTTGGTTTTGGCCGGTCTTGATCGATTCAATGTTGGTTATTTCTCCACAATTTTTTTCGCCGTATCGAATGAGAAGCGTGATTAGTTCTTAATAATTAATTCGATTTGGCAATCATAACATACACACATCTCATGCTATCTGAATAGTCTCAATTAATTTTGGACGGTTCATACTCAATTTAACCTTTTAAATGTTTTGAATAATTTTTTATTTTAATTGATACATAATTTAAAATAAAGATAATTATATAATTGATATTTCTTTCAAATAAATGAATTTACCGTTAAAAAATTGAATATAAAAAAAAAATTAAATCTGGAACATTTAATATGGTCCGAATTTTAGCATGGCAACGAGCTTAATGCTTATTGTTATAGTGTTCGTTTGGAATAGTTTATTTTTGGGTAATAAGTGCTTATAAGTCGTGATTCACGGTATACGAGGTAAGTATGTGAGAGGAGTTTTATCTCAACTTGTGTAATGAGGACTTATTGTCTAACAATAAGTGATACCAAACACAGGCATAATGAGCATCGAATGAGGACTCGTCTGTACTTTGAGAATTGAATGGTTCTATTACAATTTAGGAGTTATGTAATTTATACTCCCCCGAACCTAATTATAAGATAAAGTTGACTTTTTTGGAGAAATTAAGGAAGCCAATTAAATCACTTTAAAATATTTATATTTATATTTTTTTTCTTCAAACCAATTAATTTGACTAATAAACTGATATATAATCTAAAGATACTAAAAATATAAATACTCTAAAGTGATTTAATCAGTTTCCTTAATTTCTCCAAAAAAGTCAACTTTATCTTATAATTAGGACCGGAGGGAGTAATATTTTTTATAGTTATATAAATGAAAAAAATATAAGAAAGTACCACTTTAACTTTAAAATATTAAATAAGTGATTTTCTATTAAAATGAGTTGTCAATCCCTATACTATTGTGGGTAACAAGATTAATTTGGGATTTTGAAATTCAAGTGGTATTTTTTTTAATCTTTTTTTCTTATAAAAACTATAAAGTCTATAACAGATGGTATTATTTATAAATTAGAAATGACACCATTTTTTCAAGAAATTAATCTTTTAGCCTTTTAATTCTTAATATACTTATAATCAATCTCTGAATTGTGACTTGCCGTGAGTTAACCCCGAAACTTTTGCCTTGTTATGACTTAGTCCCATATCTTTTCACCTTTTTTTACCCAATCTTGGGTGATCATGTGTGGCAAAAAATTACTTCTAACTCAGCCCAATGTGGCAAAGAATCCTTTTAATTCCTAACTCCATGTTTGCCTCCTTACATGCTCTCCGACTTTGGCATCACTCAAATCGCCCTCAGGGATAAAGATGAAATGAACAGTCATTCTCTTTTTGTGCGAGGAAGATATATTTCTAACCTCGTAGTAAGTAGTGATGAAGTTTAAGTAAAGACACAACTTCTTTAGTTCGCTCATGGAGGTTTGGAGACAGGGGAGAGAGACAGTGGGATTTGGAATGGCCAGGGAAAGAATTGTTGGTGGGGTCGAGGGCAATTTCAGCTGCGCTCGAGTCAAGAGAGCATATGGGGCCACAAACGTGGAGACATGATCTGGAAGAATTTTTGACACGTGTAATCGAGTCAATAATAACAATATTTGCCACATATGATAATTTAGAATTAAGTTATAAATGTGAAAAGATAATGGATTGAGTAAAAAATTTATGGGCTGAGTTACATATTCAAAGGATTAAATTATAATTAAGTTAAAATCAAAGGATTAAAAGATTAATTTTTCTATTTTCTTTAAATATAGTTGATAGAAACCAACCAAGGAGAAAAAACTATCTCAGCCATTGTGAATCATTATCTGATAGTAACCTATATGGTTAATATTAATAATATGGATATTGATTATTAGCATTAATGTACTTACTATTACACAAATTGGAAAAGTAAAATACCATTTCAGCTCTGATCCCTTGAAGAATAAAAATGATTTGTTACTTTAAATGAATGATAACAATATTAAATATTTCCTTTGCATATTTTTTATGGGCCTCTTTTCTTATGTCGACAAATATCACATGCTTTTGTTGGTACAGTGTCTTATCTTCCAAATAGATAGATCCTACCGTCCGTCATTAAACTAACGTTACCCTCCCCGATAACCATTGATCAATAACCATCATGCACGTCATCATTACATCCTTCTTTGCCATCCAATAACGTAATGCCACGCACATGGTTCAAAATTACATATCAAGCCTATGAAGCACCTGATTATTTCACAATCTGCATAAAAACGCGCAAGAAAATATTCGGGCCTCCGCTCATCGTCTCTCTCCTCGAAAGAACACACAAAGGCCATGGTTGGGGAAAGCCGGGAAGGCGCTCGACTTCAGCTCAAATTCTAGCAGAGAAATAAGCTTAAATCTGATAAACCCCTTTCAGGTATGCTTATGTTTTTCCTACTTGCGCGTTAAATTATTCATACTTTCAGCTAGTCTTCGAACTCCTACCCGTTTTTCTTTCGTGCCCTTTCTTAGCCTCGGATCTGTACTGTAGAGGTATCTTCTGTTTTCTTTCAGATTTCGGAGATGAAGTGTACCCTGGTTTACCATTCCTCCTCATTTTTTAGTACTTATAGTATCCGCTTCTGTTGTTTTACTTGGTTTTGTCCATTCGGGTTTCTTTTCATATTGATCGACCAGAGAAAATTTCGTGGTCTGTTTCATGTGTTCCTCTTGGTTAGCAGCTTTAATTTTTTATTTTATATATTTTTATTCATTTTAGTTGGTTTTCCTTGTTATCGTACGCTGTTTAACTTCAGATTCCGTTGCATGTTTCAGGAAATGTGTTATGTGCCAGCATCGACTCCTAATTTTGTCATTTCATGGCTTCCTGTATGTAATTAATGTAAAATTGCAGTCCGTTGGCTTTACTCTTGAGATAAAGCAACCGCCATACTTGTTGGCCTTCTCATTTTGCTCTGTTTTACTTAGATGCGTGAATATTAAACTCGTGGAAGATTGTTGTTAGTGGAATATCGTTGTTAGAGGAGTTGTTCTGTAAACCTTCAAAATATAAATGGAGAACAGTTTGGGTCAAGACTCTAATCCAGCACATGGGTCCTTTGATAAGTCTAGGGTTTTGAATGTTAAGCCATTGCGAACTCTTGTTCCTATATTCCCTTCACCATCTAACGCCTCTTCGTCTTCAAATTCACAAGGAGGGGCACCCTTTGTTTCAGTCTCTCCGTCTGGCCCCTTCCCCCCTGGGATTTCCTCCTTCTACCCGTTCTTCTTCTCTCCAGAGTCTCATAGATTCCCTGAACAAAATCTTCAAACCCCAGCAGCTGGTGTGCCTGCAGTTCCGCTCAATTCATTTAGGACACCAACACCAAGAGCTAAGGCTACTACTAATGGAATTGCAGGGTCATCTAGAAGAAGCAAAAAGGGTTTGACGAATGATGATGGTTATAGCAATAGCCACCAAATCAATTTTGAGGTGAATGAAACAGATGCAGAAGATGGAAGCCAGGATAGAAGGACTAGATCGCAGAAGAAGAAGAAAGGAAGGCAGGGAGGTGGCACTGCAGCAGCGGAGGTTGATGTGGATGCAGTAGCCAACGATGTTCTCAAGTCAATTAATCCAGTTGTTTTTGATGCCTTGAATCAACCAGACGGTGGCAGAGACTCGGTTTCATATACACTCATGATATTTGAAGTGATAAGAAGGAAGATCCAACAAATTGAAGATCTGAAAGACGGGAATCCTGGAGTGGCAAGGCGGCCTGATTTGAGAGCTGGCACAATCATGTTGAGTAAAGGGGTTCGGACAAATAGTAAGAAACGAATTGGAGCTGTTCCTGGTGTTGAAACTGGGGATATTTTCTTTTTTAGGATGGAATTGTGTGCGGTGGGGTTGCATGCACCATCTATGGCTGGAATTGATTACATGAGTGTCAAATTCAGTCAAGAAGAAGAGCCATTAGCTGTAAGTATTGTCTCGTCTGGAGGATATGAAGATAATGCAGAGGATGGGGATGTTCTGATTTACAGTGGCCAAGGTGGGGCTAATGGAAGTGATCAAAAGCTTGAAAGAGGTAATCTTGCATTGGAGAAGAGTCTGCATAGAGGTAACGAAGTTAGAGTAATTAGAGGTCTTAAGGACAGTACTAACCCTATGGGGAGGATATATGTTTATGACGGCCTTTACAAGATTCAACACTCATGGGTAGAAAAAGGAAAATCAGGTTTCAGTGTATTTAAGTATAAATTAGCCAGGCTACCTGGGCAGCCTGAAGCATACATGACATGGAAATCTATTCAGCAATGGACCGAGAAGTCTACTTCAAGAGTTGGGGTTATATTGCCTGATCTTACTTCTGGGGCTGAAAAGGTGCCTGTTTGTCTTGTGAATGATGTAGATAGTGAAAAGGGCCCTGCATATTTCACCTACTGTCCTTCTCTCAGGAATTTGAAGCCAGCAAATCCCATAGATCAATCTGCTGGATGTAATTGTACTGGTGGATGCCGTCTCAGCAACTCTAACTGTTCTTGCATTCAAAAGAACGGAGGTCATCTCCCGTATTCTGTAAATGGGGTACTCCTGGACTTAAAATCTGTGATATATGAGTGTGGTCCTTCCTGTCAATGCCCCCCGAATTGTCGAAATAGGGTTTCTCAAGGTGGCTTGAGAATTCGTTTGGAGGTTTTTAAAACTAAGAATAAAGGGTGGGGTTTAAGATCCTGGGATCCTATTCGTGCAGGAGCTTTCATATGTGAGTATGCGGGTGACGTCATAGATAATGCTCGAATGGAGGAGCTTGGTGTTGAAAATGAAGATGATTACATATTTGACTCGACTCGCATTTATCAGCAGCTGGAAGTTTTTCCTAGTGAAACTGAAGCTCCAAAGATCCCGTATCCCCTCTATGTTACAGCAAAGAATTATGGGAATGTTGCTCGGTTTATGAACCACAGCTGTTCTCCAAATGTATTCTGGCGCCCTGTTGTGCGTGAAAACAAACATGAATCTGATCTCCACATTGCTTTCCATGCAGTCAGACATATCCCTCCCATGACTGAGTTGACATATGATTACGGAATAGTTCTTCCTCTCAAAGCAGGCCAGAGGAAAAAGAAATGCCTATGTGGATCACCGAAATGTAGGGATTACTTTTGTTAACTGTCTGCAAAGTTCCAGATGGGTTGGCTTCCTGTTGCTTAGATTATGAAAAAGGTTAGTTTCCATTATCCCACACGATTCCTTTACTTTCTAATTTCTTTTTCATGACCCATGATTAAGCAATGATGTTGATGGTTTATAAGAATTAAAATTAAGCATGTTATACCCTCTATGCTTTGAATTTTGGGCTCCTAAGCTGTATTACTGTTGTTCCGTGCTTGATGCCATTCATGAACTTGCAAGGTCATTCCCCTGTAACTAATCTACACTGCATATTTGGGAACTGCTCTGGATCAAATAATTTAATATCCCTAATTTTCTATATGCTGAAGGAAATATAATGATTCTGTAGCCAAGAGCCGGTTTGGTAAGCAAAAAGCAAAGGAATGCAAAAGAAAATGTAATGAAAAAGGTTACTTTATCATTTAGGAAATAGACACTGTGTCCATAGATAAAAGAAAAGTATAATAATTATTGCTGTTGAGAAATCGTATCAAACTATCAATAATACAATATTGTATATCGTGATCTTTGTGTGAAGAGAAGGGAATGCGTCCCCCTTGATTGTGCGAAACAGGGCATTAGGAAATCCTTTGATTTGCCGAGGGAAATCATCTTTGTGCCTTTTTTTTTTTTGGCTTAGTTCACATGTAATTTATTTGTGCTTAGCTCTCTCTATATCTATCTCACTCACTCAATACAGAAGTAATATTAGTATTTGGCTGATGAAAATCATAGAATGTTCCATTCCCCTGATAGTGCCCTATACACTCTTTACTGTTGCATAAACGGAAGGGAGATAATAGTGAATAGTAACATTTATCTTTGCAACGATTTAAAAACATCAGAGTCACTACGTGGTTTGCTTGCGTTAGGAAGAAGGAAGACCATAAAACAAAAGAAAGGAAGTGAAATCTCACCTACTCTATTGTCTTATTCTTTCTCAGGTTTTTGCTAATTTGACAGACTGTATTGGCGAGGAACTTTAAGCTGACGGCATGGCAAGTGCAGCAAATAGCATCTGTTGAATTCGCGTGTTATTTAGTTAGCAGATAGCAGATAGCAGATCAACTTTTCCTTTTGGCAATTCCTGTGAATTGGCACATGAATGATCAGGCTGTCTATTTAATATGTGTGAGTTGTAGAAGGATAAATTCTAAGACCGATGGTGTAATTCTATTTCATTATCTATTTTAGGATGCTTTCCCTATCTAGTAGCAGGTTTTTAATGGCAATGCTTTAGTCCTCTTTATGCAGTATTGAAGGAATGGTTTCAGAAAATCATCTTAATGTTTTAATTTCTTTGAGGTAGTTTATATGTGGGATAGATGATGCAATATCTTCTGGGTTGCTTGCCCAGTGGCCAAAATTAACATCCGTTTAATTGAAAGAGGAAAAAAAAGAAGACAAAGGCCAGTAATTCTGTTTCACAATCCCATGGTCTAAAGTTTGAATTATGTTCTAGCACGCCTGTATCACGGTAGGTCTTCAATGTCATTTGGGTTTGCATGGCCTCTTCTTGTATCACTGATTGGGGGAAAAAAAAAAACACAGGAAACAATTCAAGGACTTGAATTTCGTCGTGTTGGTGATACTGGTGTGAGATGAGGACAATGCAGCTCACCTTTATTGGGCCTCGGACGTTCAATGTTACGTTGTTTTTGGAAAATTAGTCATAAATTTCAAACTCCGATATAACTCAATGATACTCAGTTTTTGAGATTGTCTGTTTGAAAATTCTGTTCTTACTGTTACTGGTAGTGAATTTTGGATGAAGCCAACTTTCTCTGTGATATGACATCTTTCATATTGCGGTTCAAGTTCAAGTCACACTTTTTGGCCCGTAGAGCTTCACATTTATTCAATACTTTATAGAGAAAATGACCAAAAAAAAAACTTGGAAATTGCAAAATTTCTAAAATATTAAATAAAGTATTTTCTATAAAATGAGCTGTGATTTGCATATCAAATGTAGTCATTATCTATTCATTCTAGGTAATAAACATGATTTGGGGTTTTCCAATTTTCAGGTTATTTTTCTGTTATTTTCCCTACTTTTTCATACTATATTCAGTATTTAAAATAAGAATTATTAGAGGGTTAAATTTGATCCTTATAAAGTTATAAGACATCAATTAACTTTATTTTTTAAATTTAATTTTTTAAAAGTATTTCTAAAGACTACACACATTTAGGAGTTTTTATTTAATGTCATAATAAAAGATGTTATTTTAAAAAAAATAACTTTTTTGCACATAACTGACATACCTAATTTTCCTAATTTATTTAAATTAGTGAATTAGCTTTTATATCAAAGATATAGAATATTGACAATCAAAATAAAATTAACATAATGCAAAAATAATTACTCCACTTAAATATAAATAATGAGATTTCTGCGATCCATGTCGGAGGTAAAGAGTTGACATTTTTGAAATAAAGGAAATATCACTATAATTATTAAAAAAATGGGAAGAGATTAACTGGGTGTCCATATTATATCAACAGGCAACAGCGACCAACATTTTCTCCTTTCATCTTAAAAATTCTTACTAAATTTCCCTCTAAATTAGTTGAGCCCGCGAAAAAGCCGGTTGAATATAATCGTTACAGGAGCGTTGGTCTGTGGGAGACAGGAGAGAAGGAGGAGAGAGACGTTAAGACGGAGAGGAATGTAACAACACAAAGGGAAACTTCCCAAATCCCCAGCACGGCCATTTGATCTCGTTTCATTCGCTTCCCTACACATCACATGTGGGTTTTCTGCGAATAAAGGAGATCATTGCAAGAGCTTCTGCGAGTGATTGTACCCTTCATTCATTATGATGAGCAGCTCTCGAAATAACTCCAGCTCTTCCTCTGATTCCATGGCCGTCTCTCTCAAACCTTCCAGACCCAAACCCACAAGGCTCTACAAAGTCTGGAAGGGAAATAATGTATCTCTCTTCCCCTTTTGTTATTATGTCTCGCCCTTTTTAGTATTGATGCACTCCTTCTTGCTGTTAAGAGCTTTGGAATAAGAGACGGGGGAGGGGCATTTGTCACTTACCTGTTAGTGGGATTTTTTAGGGATATTTGAACTTGAGCAATTTGGACAGAACAATTATCATGTTTGCATGTGCCCTTGTACTTTTGTACCCTCATTAGTAAAAATTTCAAGTTTGAGCTTTTGGGTTTTTAAGGCATGAATAGATCAATAAAATAGTTTAAGATAGGTTACCAGAATAAATAAATTGATGTGTTTTTAGGAGCTGTCAAGTTGAAGATGCATGACTTAGCTTTTCAGAATAAGTTGAACTGGCCTTAAAAATACAGGAGCAGTTCTCCATGTTGAAGTGCTTTCTTTGTTCAGCAACAGAGATTAGAGTTGTGCTGAGCTGCAATTATTTTACCAAGGGTAAGACGTGCCGTAGGTTCAGCTTACATGATGTTAGAGAGAGTTCTTGATTGGTTATTTGTGGTATATGTGTTTAAAGCATACCCCAGTTGGTTAACACCAAAAGCATTTAACTTTTGTAGCTGATTTATACGACTTATATGACATTAAGAAGAGAAAAGAACCATATATCAAGACATCCATCGTAGTATGCAACCAAGGTCGGAGATTTGCTCTCTTTAGGAAAGTGGTTATGAAGACTAGCAACGTAAAGTTTTATGTGGATAGTACACTGATCAAGGGAAAGAGATATAGTTGACGTGATGTCTATGCATCTTTATGGATGATATACATTTGTTTTATTTATATGACAAAATTTGAAAATTCTTCGTGGCAATATAATGGTGGAACTAGGAACTACCTTTTCATCCATATATTTCCTAGACCATAGGCTTTTGACAGCAGAAATGCAAGAGATTAAAAAATGCTTTAGCGAGACTGTCTGTCTGTTACAGTGTTCCATACATCTTTTTGTCAATACATGTGGGATCAAGAATAATACTGGCTGACTCGCCTAACAAGGCAGAAGACAATCAGTGCTGAGAGCTTTGTATCATCTGGCAAAAACCAAGGTATTAAAATCCGGACCGGGTATTGAACTAGTCGGGGTACTGAGTTAAGAGTTAAGAGTCAGTGGGTCAGATAGGGACCAAACTGAAGCTAAACCGGGGCAAAACCGGTTAGAAATTGAAAATTTTAGGCTTATTAATATAAAATTCTAAAGAAAAATTAAATTTTTTTTTAAATAGGAACCCGGACTGGACTAGGAACTAGACCAGTCTAACGGCCGGTTCACCGGTTTCCGGGCCGGACCGGCCGGTCCAATCCAGGTTCCACAACCTGGGAAAAAACACAGCTTTATACTGCCCACTGACTACCTTTTCAATCCAAATGAATGATAGTGAGAATGTCGTTTTTTAATCCTTTTGAACATTTTGGAGTCAAATTTAAGGTTCTTTGACATTTCTTATTTTGCTCAATGGTCATTTGATATTGAGGTAATAGCTTATTCTGAAGCATAAATGCTTGAATTATTATCATAGACTTCACTCTACAGGGTTGTCGACTATTAAGAGATCAAATAAGCTACCACATGGTCACAGGGACTGCATACTAATGAGTCTTCTTTCTGCATGCAGGAATTTTTGTGTGGCGGAAGATTGGTCTTTGGTCATGATGCATCATCTCTCTTTTTGACATCTTTCCTAATTGGATGTCCTGCAATAACATTCTGCGTGAAAACGCTTTTTCTCACAATTAGAGGGGACAATCCTCTCTACGGCTATCGTGTACCTATTGGGGGAGTGATCCTCACAATTTTGGTCTGTAAAGTTTCTTTAACAGTGGTCAATAAATTTGGCCTCCCTCATGATATTTAAATCTGACTTCTCAATGGTTGATGCAGGCCTTTACTTTTCTCTTCTTAACATCTGCTAGAGATCCTGGAATTATCCCCAGAAAAGGACAAGGAGAAGAAGAATTTGACTTAGATACACCGTCTCTGCAGTGGATAGACAATAGAAATTTAGGTGTGAAATTACCTAAAGTTAAGGATGTAAAAGTCAATGGCCATATAGTGAAGGTGAAATTTTGTGAAACTTGCTTGCTCTTCCGTCCGCCTCGTGCTTCACACTGCTCTATTTGCAACAACTGTGTGCAGAAGTTTGATCACCACTGCCCTTGGGTTGGTCAGTGTATTGGATTGGTAAGTTATCCAAATCTGCCTTCAAACGCTCAGAAATCAATCATTTTGAATTGTGACTTTTTACTTCTAACTTGCATTCTTCCGTGCTCCTCTGGCTTAAGCAGAATTTAACAGTATCTGTTCTGTTCATATTTTTGCAGCGTAACTATCCATTCTTCATCCTGTTCATATCATCATTGACCTTGTTGTGCATACATGTGTTGACATTTTCTTGGGTTAATCTTCGTCAGAGAAAAGGCACCTTGTGGCACAGCATGTCACACGATGTCGTATCAGTTGTTCTCATTGTATACTGCTTCATGTGTGTCTGGTTTGTGGGTGGCCTAACTGTTTTCCATCTTTACTTGATTGCCACCAACCAGGTATCTTATCTTTCTTCCTTATGCTTTATATTTCTTTCAGGCATTTCGCTTCTATAAGCCGAAGTTGCGTCCTACAAATTCATCAGCACGCTGTATTTTATACACTTACATAAGATTCACATTTGCCTTTTCACAGACAACTTATGAGAATTTCCGGTTCCGCTATGATAAGAAGGAAAACCCATACACAAAGGGACCATTAGGGAACTTCAAAGAAATTTCGTGTTCTAAAATCCCTTCTTCGCTGGTCAACTTTAGAGCGTTGGTTACACAAGAAGATGCACCAGGTGTTACTTCAGATCTTGAAAGAGGCCTTGTAGTAAGTTCTAAACAAAAAGTTGATGTAGAAATGGGAGGGAAGTATCGCAAAGATGGCAACATGCTAATGCCTAGTATGCTAAATGATTTGGACTACATTAGTATCAATGATAATACGAAGAAAAAGGCAGGAAAGAAAGAAGCTGCATTTGATATTTTCGTTCCTACTAATCAAGGCCTAAAATATTCACGGCAGAAATCCTCAGAGAGGGCCAGTGCCACACAAGATAAGGAAAAGAGATAGCTCTTTCTGATTTCATTGCTGTTTATTAAGACATAGGTATCATTTTGATATCTTCTTTAGTCTCCACCATGTACAAATAACAATTCTCTTCACTACTTTTATGCATAATGTATGTCCTAAATAGTTGATACTCTCTCCGGTCCTTAATATACGACATACTTATATAATTCGATTAGATTAAGGAAGTTAGTTAAGTTAGTTAATATGACATGTATTTTTTAAAACACCACAGTCATCTCCATCTTTCTTAATTGACCCATTCCTTCTCCTCCTTGATTAGTTTAGAGGGAGTATCAATAGGGTAAATTAGGAAAAAAAATTAACAAATATGAAAACTATGTCCTATATTTAGGGTCAAAATTAACTCCCCAAATATATTTTATATTATGGACCGGAAGGAGTAACAATTTTGAGTTTTTGGGACATTGGCTGAAAATGATCAAGCCAATACAAATTCCTTTCCAAAACAACCCCAAAATTTGATTTTATAAACTGGAAAATAGAAATGAGGGAAAGGAGTTGTGTGATCAGATAGTGATACATAACAAGTTGGTAACTCGGTATGCATTGAAGAGATGAGGCAAGGGATGATATTGTTCTAGTGTTAAAATGTTGGTCCCTATAACCAACAAACTATTGGTTGAGGTGATAGCGACCTCACTCATGTAAGGAGGAGATCTCAAGTTCGATTTCTGATAAGTACACTTATTGGAAGAGGCAGAAATTCTTTAATACCCTTTAAGCCTTAAAAGAGACAAGTCTCAAGCCCATTGGTTCTCGTAAGGCCACAACGTTGACTTATGTTTCATGAAAGTGTCTAGGATTACCTTACAACGTCTGTTTCTTCATGCAGATCCTTCTAGGGTGTCTGCTGCAAGGGATTTGTAGATAGTGGGTTTCAAGGTAAGCGGGCTGATTTGCTGTGACGGAAGTGATATGAAATGATGTATAATAGAAAATAGAAAGAAAAAGAAAGGAAGTGAATCAATGAAGAAGTAACTCCTCAGTCTCTCCCCCTATGAAAACGAAGTTATGCTTTCTTTACTCAGAAAGATTGACCAGAAGGTTACTATAAATTGGCACATGCAATAGAGTTTCTAGATGATGGATGACTTGGTTGCCTTCTCTTTCTTTGGTTAGAATGGATTATTTATTTTGTAAATCTCTGTTTCTTTTGGCTAAAAGAAGTCTTGTGCATTCTTCTCTCTCTCAAGTCTCAGATCAATCTCCCTCCCTTCCTTCCACACATTTGGTCACATAGACGGGTCATGGAGTTTATAGTTACGGTCCAATGATAACACAAGAGATGTTCTTATGGCTGTCCTCGTTGCATATGAATGGTTTTCAATACCTTGCCCTTGAAATCTAATGCGTGTAATATAATATTTGTATTTTTAAGCCCCACTTGTGTCATATTGTGACCCTTTAAATACACCATTTCAAGCTCATGGTGCCACAATCTATTTGAATCCACTATGATGTGTAGAATAAACACAAGCTGCTAAATAGAATAACCACAAGACTAGACAAAACCTGCATGCGAAAATTTTCAATTGTAACTGCAAAATCTTAGAATTTTAAATATTAAAAAAACAAGTTGGAAAGCCATGTAGCATATTCTGAAATTCTTTCTATATTCGCAATCTATTTTACAATTTGGTCCTACCGTCCGAGAGACAGTTGAATTGAATGGACAAAAGAAGTGACAACCAGAAACAAGCGTCCGTATTCTATGCACACTTTTTATAAATTGACTTGAAAGACCCAAAAAGGCTAAATGTCACTGCCTTCTAAATGCCATCTTTGAGCAAAAAAAAAAAAAGAAGAAGCCATCTTTGTCCTTGCAAAATGCAAACCTAACTACCTCCTATTTGTCAGTTAAATTGAATGGACAAGTAATTTTGACTCAAATATTTACGTAAAAAAAGTTGGGAGAATCACTCCTAGGTCTCAAGTAAGGAACATATTATCAGAAAGGTCCCTCGAGGTTGTAAAACACATTCAACATGTTGTTAATACACGTAGAAGAGTTGTAAATAGGGATCTTTCTGATAATATGTTCCTTGCTTGGGACCTAGGAGTGATTCTCCCAAAAAAGTTCATATGATAAAAAAACTTGTATGTTTGTGTAAAAAAAAACCTTATATGTTAAAATCTCGTATCATTCAGTAAACCAAATATTATTTTAGTTTTATATTTAATTTTCACTATATTTTCTTTACAATTATTTGTAAATAAATAATATAATATATAAAACTGGATTTCATCCCTAAATACTGAACATAAAAAACAATTTTTTAAAAAATAAATACATATTTTGTGACTTGATTAATAAATATAATGTATTTTGGATTTAATACAACAAACATATAAATACAATAAATTTTTATCATTCAAATTTAATAATAACAAGTATCGCAATCTGTGCATTGCACGAGGAAATTTATATAGAGTATTATGAGCTTACTGAAGCTTTTGCAAGCATAGAAACACAGTTTATGGTTCTAAAGTATTATTTTATGATGTGTCTAATATTTATTATATAATATAGTCTTTATGATTGGGCAATTTTTTTATTGTAGGGGCAATAAACAATATTTATTTGTAATTATAATAAATCATGTAATTATTTTATAATAATCTATTTTAAATGACATGTATATATACTGAAAGTCCTGAATGTATTGCTTGTCCAAAAGGAAGATATCACGCTATAAAAGTATAGCCTAATATACTGTGAAAATGAAGAACACAATTAAAAGTAAAGTAGACTGGAAACTAAGACTGCATTCAAAAACTCAAAATAGCATGTGGGAACTCATTTTTCTATTTTTATGTTCTTGATGATTGCTTTGTTGGCCCTGAAATTGGGGGGAGATATGAGACAATCCCACATCCTAATTATCAGCCAATGAAGTGTCTTATCTCCTCTTTCATTGGGTGGATGAAGATCCTGAAGACTAAACTATTATAAGGTCATCATCGTTTTGAACTTTTTCTACAGACACCATTGTTGTCAAGGAGCTTGAGGCATGTGTTTCTATTTCAAATGGTTGGGAAAAAAAGGCTTAAGGAATAAATAAAACGGCAAACATGTGAATATATAGTCTACTCAATCGCAATATATGTTCTTATCAACTAAATCATTTTCTTATCGTTAATTCTAAGTATGTAAACCGTTGCAAAATATCTCCATGCTTAGAAAATTGCAAAACGCCCAAACTACAGGATGGGTATTTGATGTTGCTTCGCTTGACTCTGAGCCTAACAATAATTTCTCTTCTAACACAATGCTCCAATTGTTTTGCGAAAGATCCAAGCGGTCATTTTTGCAGTTAAAGATGAATCTTAAGGAAGTTAAGTATGGAGAAATATAGAAAAAAGAAATTTAAATTAAAAAAATTAATATGCTACAAGGCACAAAAGTTTAAACAAAAGGAGGAAAAGACTGATTGAGATGAGTGCGGCCGCTAACTATTTATCAAACTGTGATGTAAAGAAATTTAAATTAAAAAATTAATATACTAGAAGGCACAAAAGATCAAACAAAGGAGGAAAAGAAAGGATTGAGATGAGTGCAGCCGTTAATTTTTCATCAAAAAGTAACATCTTTTTAGCAATTGTCCACTTCTTGATAACCCGAGTAATGATAGTCTAAGTATCCTAGGTGTCTTTGTGGTCATCAATATTCTTAATAAGTTCATAAGGCCAACTTGCCATGATATATATTGTGGATGAAGAATAGAGCTCACTAACAATGAAGAATGGAGAACACAAAATATACATTGACGAGTTTAATATGTATAAGTATTACTATAATCATTGGGTCAATTATATTTTTTGGAATTTAAGCTTGTTGCAGATTTAGCTTTAATTATAGTTATGATAATTCCTTAATATATGGGCTAAATTGTTATTATGATAAGCCCTTAATATAATAATGTATGGATATAAAATATAAAATATTGATGTTAAATTATAAAAGAGAGCGATAAATAATTATGATAGCTAAAAGAAGGATATTGATATTTATTGGTGTTAAAGTAAATGGAATTCACTAACTACATTAATAAAAACACAACTCTTTTCTTAAAAAAATGGTTTGCTCACAAAATGATTTTTAACTGTGTTATTATGGGACCCGGCTTTCCTCCTTTGCACCTTTGCAAAGGAGGCTCCGCTGCACAATCTGGGCCGTTGGATCATATCTCAACGGTATTATATTTTTATAATACATTAAATCTGGACCGTTGAGATATGATCCAA
Source organism: Inga oerstediana (assembly GCA_963210345.1). NCBI lineage: Eukaryota > Viridiplantae > Streptophyta > Magnoliopsida > Fabales > Fabaceae > Inga > Inga oerstediana. The sequence goes on from OY723403.1 coordinate 10,374,172, forward strand.
CGGCCCAGATTGTGCAGCGGAGCCTCCTTTGCAAAGGAGGAAAGCCCAATCCGTTATTATGAGTATTATAGAAGACATACATAGGAATTTTTTAAAAAAAACCATATTTTCAAGATAAATAATATACGGAATAAAAGATGTCCTCTCGCTCCCCATAAAAAAAAAAAAAAAAGTGCTCTGGCTCTAACTTGCTTTTATAAATGGAACAACCAACATCACAACGAATAAGAAGAGTTACGCGCGTAAATGCCGCACGGAATTGGAACATGCACCCAAGAACCCCAAGGCGCCAGCACTTCAGATTGAAGGGGCAGAGAGAGAGAAATGAACTTTGGAAAGGAGAGAGAAAGGGTCACGAGGAAACTCGTCTTGGTATGATCCGCCTCCGTGACAAAATTCCATGAGCTTATGCGTTTGCAGGCTCTTTGTGAATTGTTGTGATCCAAGAACATCCTTTCTTTTCCCTTTTCCCTTGGTCCTTCTCTCGTCCGCATTGCCACCTAAATTGTTGATCTCGAGGGGATTATAATTCCAGAAACCTAGAAAGGAATTTGAATCTGTCAGAGGACCTCTCGGTCGAAATTTGGATTGGAGTATGGATTTTCTCAGGAGATTGGATCAATTTTGAAGAAAGAGGTTGCTGCCATGCATGGGGATAGAAATCTAGATGTGGACTCTTCTCCACCTGGCAGTATGTTTTCCAATTTGAAACCGAGGAGGCTCTATCAAGTCTGGAGGGGTAATAATGTGAGTCCTTTTCAGCTTTAATTTCTGTATGGTTCTCGTAGTTGGGGCTGCTTGTAATGTAGAAAGATATGTTTGATCACATTTCAAACTCAACATGAACTCACTGTAGCTAGTCCCTGTTATCAATTTGGAAACTCTGAATTTGGGAACATTACCTACCTGAAAATTTTCATGGGTTTTTTTCCTACTTTTTTTTCCCAAGGGGAAGGGAGTGAGCATTTATAAGCTTTTGACATGAACATTAATGACATTTATAATTCATCTGTATGGATGCTTGTTTCAAATCTTGATCATGTGCAAAGAGTTGTTTAATATTGCATGGTCATTATTTCATACCTTATGCCCATCCTTCTAAAGCTATGTGAACCCACACACATCGATATTGTAATTTGTAAACCCATTTGGCTACAACTTTAGTTGGAAGGATTTTAGTCACCTGCTTGTCTCATAATCAAAATGTCTTATCCATAGATAAATTTGTCATGGCTATAGATGTTCTTAGCTCATAAGTGTCTGCCAAGTGATAGCACTCATGTAGTCGTGTTGGGTTGAAAACAAACAATGCACGTTGCTGAGGTATGCCTGGACGTATAGAAGCTATAATAAGTGAGCTATGTTCGACTGATTCAGCTTTTTCTTGCCTCTATTTCAGAAATTTTTCTGTGGTGGGAGACTGGTCTTTGGTCCCGATGTAGGCTCTATATTTCTCACCGTTTTCTTAATTGTTGGACCTGTAACTGCATTTTGTGTGAAGATATATCTTAAAAGCAGAAACCTAGAGACTGCTGATGTTCGTTTCTGGTATTCTATATTGATTATAACCTCGCTTCTCACTGTTTTGGTAAGTAATCTATGTGTGCCATTATTTACAGTAATACCTTTAATATTTTGTGGAAATCAATTATCAGCCAATTCATTCCGCGTACCATATATTTCCTAGTTTTTCTGCTTATTTTTCTTTCATTCCTTTAATTTCCATATTTTTTTATTATTGGAATAGAAAGTTCAATTATTAATATTTATATAGGAGAAATGCCAATATTCCTTTCAATATGAGCCATTTGCAAATACCCCCATAAAAATAAGAAAGAGAAAGTACGTCCCTACACCTTCACATGACAGGATTTAAACTTAATTGCTCAGTTTCCCGTTAACTTTACTACTCGTGTGCTTACTTTAATGTTGATTTATTTGAATTTTGTAATAACGGGTTGGATTGTAATTATTCACACCTGCATACACTACACTTGAAAATGGCATGTTAAAGAAAGTTAATGCGTTTTATCTTAGATATTAGAAGTGCATGGAGGGGGTTTTCAGCTTCCGTAGTTGAGGGAGGTAATTGCAAATAACTCATAGTCCAAGTTTTTGTTTTTTCCCATATTTATAACTATGTTATCTAACCCAAAAAAAAAAAAAAAAGAGTCCACCTTCCAGGGGCAATAAATTGTACTTTCCATAAGATTCTAGACATATGAATGATTTATTTTCCATGTAAATTGTCATATTACCTTCCTTAATCGAGGATGAGATGCCTTTTATTATAGTGAAGGTAAAAGTTGATAGAAACTCTTTTGCAGGACTTAGCATTCCTGTTATTGACTTCTGGGAGAGATCCTGGAATTGTCCCTAGGAATTCCAGGCCTCCTGAGATGGATGAAGAATCTGAAATACTTACTCCTTCCATGGAGTGGATTAATGGTTCAACCCCCAGTCTGAAACTACCTCGAACTAGAGATGTAATTGTTAATGGTCATAAAGTAAAAGTGAAGTTCTGTGAGACATGTTTGCTCTATCGCCCTCCTCGATCATCCCATTGTTCGATCTGCAACAATTGTGTCGAGAAATTTGATCATCACTGTCCTTGGGTTGGCCAGTGTATTGGAATTGTAAGTTCACTTCACTGCAACTTTGAAACAGAAATGATGTTTCATTTTTATTTGTATGAAAATGCAAATCTCAATTTTATGGTACTTGTTAGCCAGTTTTGAGAATCAAAATATTAAAATGATTTTGGACACTGCCTTTAAACTTTGATGATGATTGCGATTTAGCAAAAGATGGAACTTAGTATTTCGCTTGAATCTATATGAAGTTATTAGAAGGTTCTACACACTTAGTTACTGGAATGCATAATTTTATTGCTAAGCTTCCTAAATCCTATCAGGCTTAGAAATCAACGCTTAAAAACCATTTGATTTATTGACATGAACATTTAGATCACTGTTTTCTTTTGCTTTGTTGTGGGGAAATTACTGCAAATTGAAAAGCATATTGCTTAAAATTGACATAATTCTAGGCCTCACCAATATTGTATTGAGGAAAACAAATGGAGAGTAACTTTGCTATTGTTGGTTGGTTGATCTCAAAGTAAGTAGTGCATTTGACATGTTATTAAATTGGAATCTCTACAGTCCTTCGATTGAAAAGAATTAAAATTTTTCAAGCCATTTAGGGGTGACCGTGACATGTATTTGGCTCCTGTTTTCTGGACATCTGTGAAGCAAACCTGATGACAATTTGAATTACAGTTCATCTCTTGTCACATAAATGCTTGCATTTTTAGAGACTTGAATTGATTGCTCCTGTTAATACATTGATTCAGGAAATAACTATCATTGTGTTATGGTATTTGTGTATTGATAATTCCTTTAGATCACACTTAACAATTCACATATGGGATAATCTGATACAATAGGAAATATGAGGCTATTTATAATACTATAGCTCTCATTTAAGTTCCTTTCCCAACGGCTACTTACAAGCGCTAATTAACCAAACGCTACTTAAGTATCTAATTTTGCATGTAAGTCCTTACTTGCAATTAAGTCCCTATTCTAATAAACTGTTATTTTCCATAACACATTGTGCTTGATGATTATTTTGCAGCGGAACTATCGGTTCTTTGTTATGTTTATTTCAACATCAGCCATCTTGTGCATATTTGTCTTCGTGTTTTCTTGTATCAGTCTGGCCCAGGGTGACATTTCATTTGGGAAGAGGATAGCAAGTGATTATGTATCAGATATCCTTATAGTATACTGCTTTATAGCTGTCTGGTTTGTTGGAGGCCTCACAATTTTCCATTTCCATCTCATATGTACAAACCAGGTGACTCTCTTGCCTCCCAGAGTTTGAAGTTTCAATTCTCTTAGATGCAATTTCCCTTTTGCTTTGTGTGGTCTTATTTATCATTTTTAATTATTCCTGAGATGTTTTTTTAGTTGGAAGCTCAAAAACTATGCTGGTGCAGACCATTTGTGAATCGAAATTGGTTATAGGAAATGTCCTTATCTAACAGGCTTAAAAGATGTCAATGGACAAAAATTCTTTTACGCTGTTGGCACCTAGTTCAGTGTAGCTTCTATATTGATTGAGTTTCTTTCCGTTAATGTTATGGAGACAAGCATTTGAGTTATAAGAAGCTTATTACAGAACTTGTCTGCATAATAATTTCTTCCAAAACTTGTCTATATGGCCATCACCACGTTTGCAGACTACTTTCCTTTAAATTATAGACTGTTGGTTATTAGTTCAAGCTTTGCTTATAGTAGAACTTTTTGTTCGTGCACAGACAACATATGAGAACTTCCGATATCGATATGATAAGAGGGGGAATCCATACCATATGGGAATCGTGGGAAATATGAAAGAAACATTTTGCTCCACCATTCCAGTTTCAAGGAGTAATTTCCGATCTTTTGTGCTGGATTATGATCATGGGAAGGTTGAGTCTGTGACTCCAAATTTTGGAGGCGGGGGCTTTCTGACACCACATGAGAAAAGTGACCTTGAAATGGGATCTATTGGTGGAGAGGATAGTAATATGCCAGTTCCTGAAATTTTACGAAATTTTGATTATGATCATTTCCATATGAGATTTCCAGATGAAGTGCCATATTCTTATGATCCGTTCTTCAGTGCTGAGCTGGATATTATGAAAGATTCTGCTCGAACCTCTGCTGTGACTGTGCTAAATTTCCATAGCTTGGATGTTGACGATGAGGTGGAAGAGTATACACAAAGCTCCCAAGCTGGAGATGGAGCCAGAGAATCAGCCCAAAGGCCCATCGATGTGAACAGAACAGATGTGACCAAGGAAACTGAAGATAAAGAAGAATAGTTCATATTAAGCGCCAAAAATTCAGCTTTTGCTCTGTCAAGATTAAGAGGTTTTTTTTCTCACTCTTCATTCCTGAATTGTACTAGTTCTTAAATTTTAAGAAGTTATTCTGCAGTGATCCATGGCAAGAAGTTGCAGGAGTAAGTTTGGCCACTGGCAACAAGGGTCAATATATCATATACTCAAATACCAAGAAGAATAAAAATCAAAATTTGTAATTCTGTAATTGTGAGCTAAAAGAAGCTGATGCTGAGAATGCAGAATGCACTGCTCTAAAAACTTGATTTCAGTTTTATTCTCCAGCTGTTACCTTGGTAAACATCTGTAACAGGTTTGCTGCAGGCTGCAGCTGGTGGATTCCTTTTTTACCATGAAGTAGTTGCCGCAATCAGTGATTTGTGTGAAGATGAAGATGCATTGTGCAGGCTACAAGCAAGTTATTTGATGTTGATGCCATTTTTTTGCTGAAAATGGAGAGACTCACAGTTGCACTTCTCTCATTCTTATAAGGGTCAGACAAATGTTATTATTGTAAGCTGTAAAACGCCACCTTTTGTTCAAAATAATGCAGAGAGATTGTTGTTCAGCAACTAGGTGCTTTGTTAGGTTTGTTTTTTCTCTTCCAGCCAGCCTTGGTCAAGATCTAGATTTGATGTTTGCTTGTTTAGTAGGGAGAAACTTAGAACTCTTGTAAGTATCACAATTGAAAGAAAACTGCATCGATTCATAGGTTTCTCTCTGCAGGATGTAATTTATCTTTCCCTCGTCTGACCTTAGGCCTCAGAATCAGGAGAATATTCATTGAACTTTGTAAAAGAAGTTAGCCCAAAAAAAAAAAACGAGAGAACATAGCAAGAAAGAACCATCACCTCAAAAAAAAAAAGAAAAAAAAAGAAGAAAGAAATCTTGGACAAAGGGCTAGAAAAAGTCGGGTGCCGAAAATTGAAGAAAGCGCCAAATATATGGGGTCACTTCGCCTCACAGCCCCAAAATTGAAGAAAGAAAAAGACAAGACTTTTAGGGTGTCCTGTAAGTCTGTAACGCTGAAGAATAATATCACCGAAATGTGGTTCCCATTTTGCACCGCTGCTTCTTTTTTAACTACAATGGGGTGTTATATCCTCTATACGTGCATGAAAGATAAGAGAAAATATCACCTGCAAAAGTTAGGCTATTGCCCACCAAAAATGAAAAACAGGATATAATATGAATGGATTGTAAAAATACTAAATAGAATACATCCGAGGCTTGACTATCAATTTTTAAAACAAATTAAGTAAATAAAAAGCACAGATCACACGTTTAATATGGGGAATTAAATCTTTGTAAGGTTCTTCTCATTATTAGAGGATTAGAGGAATATCTAACCAATAAACTATTAGTTGAGGTGGTAAGAGTTCTCATTCCGTAAAGAAAAGAACATAAATTTAAATTTGAAAAACGTATTTATTGTGAAAGGTGATAATCATTTACTCTTTAAATTTTGAGAGACAACCCCTTAATCTAATTCAAAAGAAAAATGTAGCCCTAAAAAAACATTCAATAAAGTTATTCAACAAAACAATTAACATTTGTAATTTTGTTGCCTAGAGAAAGAAAATACAATAGGCGAAATATCCCAAGAGAAGATAGAGAGAATCTAAACGCAGATAAATAAGGGCCACAAGATCTGATCCAAATGAAATTTATCCCCGCCAATCATCTAATAAGAAGAAGCTCACAACAGATGCCACGTGTCAAATTTCGATTTACGGTCACAGATTTCATTGGATGAGATGGAATTCGAATTCGATCACTGTCCCTCCACCCAAGCTATAACTCCAACTTCTTCCCTTTCCCACCTTAGTCCATAAGCTCGAATCAGCAGAATTTCCTCCGAAGCATCAATGGCAGCAGAAATGGCTCTCGTGAAACCCATTTCCAAATTCAGCAATGTCACTCCCAAATTGGGGAACCCAAGAATGGGTTCATACACCAAGTTCGGCATCGTAAGAATGTCTGCCTCATCCACCTCCACACCCACAAAGCCGAGCAAGAAAGGCAACAAAACTGCCATCAAGGAGACCCTTTTGACACCGAGGTTTTACACCACCGATTTTGATGAGATGGAGACTCTTTTCAACACGGAGATTAACAAGAACTTGAACCAGGCTGAGTTTGAAGCTCTGCTTCAGGAGTTTAAGACTGACTACAACCAGACACATTTTGTTAGGAACAAGGAGTTCAAGGAGGCTGCTGATAAACTCGACGGTCCTCTCAGGCAAATCTTCGTTGAGTTCCTTGAGAGGTCTTGCACTGCTGAATTCTCTGGCTTCCTTCTCTACAAGGAGCTCGGCAGGAGGCTCAAGGTTCGATACTCTGTTTCAACTTTATTATTTGATTGTTTTCACTGATAATCGAGGTTCTGATTAGTTTGGATGGAAACGATTGCTAAATTGTTAACTATTGGGTTGTGATACCGGGACAAATGTGTTCTCTTCAATTTAGTTTAACTACAAGTTCATCGATAGTTAAAAAAAAAAAAAATCTAGTCATGTCATATCGTGCTTTGCGCTGAATCTCTATCATGATCGGTGCTGCCTATAGATTACGTGGTGGCATAATTAGTTATTAGCCATGTTTTTAAGAATGTAGTTCTTGCTTTATCTCATAAAATTTTATTAGTGTTGTTCATGCACTGTGTCTCCTACTCCTGGACTGATAAATTGGTTGGATTGTTTATGATTATATTACAGAAAACCAATCCAGTGGTTGCTGAGATTTTCTCTCTTATGTCAAGGGATGAAGCAAGGCATGCTGGGTAAAGGCTCAACTTGATAGCTTTAATTGCCAATGAAATCTTCTTTTCCTATTTTTATCAGTTGGATGGTGCATGGCCTCATTGTTAAAAATTCTATGCAGGTTTCTGAACAAGGGTTTATCTGATTTCAATTTGGCGCTGGACTTGGGTTTCCTGACAAAGGCTAGAAAGTACACATTTTTCAAGCCAAAGTTTATCTTCTACGCAACATATTTGTCTGAGAAAATTGGATACTGGAGATACATAACCATATACAGACACCTCAAGGCCAATCCTGAGTACCAATGCTATCCCATTTTCAAGTACTTTGAGAACTGGTGCCAGGATGAGAACAGGCATGGGGACTTCTTTTCTGCTTTGATGAAAGCTCAGCCACAATTTCTCAATGACTGGAAGGCAAAATTGTGGGCCCGTTTCTTCTGCTTATCGGTAATTTTTGCTCATTCATGCAGCGTTTGTCTTTTACAATATTGTTCTGAAACCTTTATACTTAGTCCCAATCAAGTGCCTTGTGAAGTTGCTCTTTGAAGATCAATGATATTATCTGATAGAGAAAACCAGGTCATTGATGAAAGATACACAAGCATGTTAGAAGTAGATTCCACTGAAAAATCTGCTTAACATGCTTGTATATCTATTAATCAAACTATACCTATAATTCTACTTAAGGATGTCTTGCAGCAAGCATATCCAAGATGCCAAATCTTGTTCACCTTTGCATCCCTGAAGAGTCATGAAACATCCGTCTTCTGTTCCTATTTTTATTTATGCCAAATTTCTTCCTAGTAGATTGGTCATTACTTTTCAATTTCTGAGTACTGAGAACTTAATTCTCAATTTTATCCTGCAGGTGTATGTCACAATGTACCTGAACGATTGCCAACGCACAGCTTTCTATGAAGGCATTGGGTTGAATACCAAAGAATTTGACATGCATGTCATCATTGAAGTAAGTTTATGCTACATGTTTCTGCATCCTACTTGAGAAATCATTCTTGCAAATATAAATTACAGTATATCACTCTCACCTTCTGTTAATAGTTTTGAGCGCTTCATGGTTGGAACAACTGACTCTTGTGGATTAATCCGTTTTAAAGCAAAATCCCCAATTCTTAGCATCAAAGAACAGGTCAGTAGATCAGGGAATAACCAAAGCTTATTTCATGGATTTCTGTGTTTGCAGACAAACCGCACGACAGCAAGGATTTTCCCAGCAGTTCTGGATGTGGAGAACCCCGAGTTCAAGCGGAAGTTGGACAGAATGGTGGAGATAAGCCAGAAGCTTCAAGCTGTTGGTGAAAGTAGTGACATTCCCTTGGTGAAGAACTTGAAGAGGATCCCACTAATTGCAGGCCTGGCATCTGAGCTCTTGGCTACATACTTAATGCCACCAGTAGAGTCCGGATCTGTAGATCTTGCAGAGTTTGAACCACAGCTTGTGTACTGAGAGTTCAGGCATAAATTCCTCATGATCCCCTTCTCAATGTTTATACTAGTGCGATCCATGTGGCAAGCGGTACAGAACACTGAGAAAACCTTGAAATGTTGTCTTGCGTGTATTATTTGTGACAGTAGAGTTCATAAGTTCGCTGTTTAGTTGGATGTCTTTAGTTTTCTATTATTTTTTATTTTAAGTTCATTAGAGGGTGAATCGCCCAATGAGGTTAGTAGTCAGAGAGAAACATTTCCTCTGTTCAAGTGAAAAAAGGGAAAACAAAGGACATCGATACTAATGCTACCAATCCGTTTCTTAACTATTTTTTGGTGTTTGGATTTGTTTCAAACCCATGTTCATGGGTATTGCCTTCAAACTTGGTATTCCATGATGGCGGTTAATGAAGTAGTACTAAATATTATAACCATATTATCATATTTGATAAAGTTGAAGACTTCCAAAATCGGTGATTTCTAACGTAAAACTAGATTTTCCAACAAGATCTCTTATCATTGAAGAGATTCAATGAAGCACATTAGTGTAAGAATTCCCCAAGTCACATTTAACTTGAGCTAATTTTATGATTCATGGCCAAGAATATTAAGAGGAGATGATTAATTTGATTCCTTTGGTTAAGGAGACTAAAAGGCTTGAGCTGGAGAAGGATGAAGAAGTATATAATCATATTATTTGCAATAGAAAGCACATGCTTAATACAACTTGCCTTACGGACGTACCCAAGAATAATAGGTTATCTTACAGGCCTGTAGAATAATTTGTTATTTTACAGGTGATTCCATCATTCTAATTTATTTTTTGAGCCTGATTTGTCTTCTTTTACAGGCCGAACTAGCAATTTGAATGTCCATACTGCCAGTACAGTGGCTTCCATAGGGGCAAGCCAGTATACAACGAAGTGTTCCTTGGTCATGTGATCTCCTCGAGCAAAAGCCCACCCCATTACCTAAACAAAGTGATTTTAAGTTTCAGATCAGAAAAACAAGGGCTTTTGGTACCAAAAAAAATGACAGATCAAGTAGATATAGCAGTTCTTACAGAGGCTGGGTTCATACAACCACCAGTTAGATCAGAACCAAGTACGTGAAGGGCTAGCTTGAAGACACTGGAGATCCAAGTCTTCGTGAAGAAGCCTTCAGGAATTTTTGTAGCAAGCCGAAGTGATATGGAAACAATTGCAAATGTTAGGATTCCTTCTATTAGAGCACCTCGATGAATGTCAATATTCAAACGTGGTCCACGTCCAACTTCCGGGAGGGTATCAATCATAAGCCTAACCCCAATAATAGATCCAATCACCTGAAAAAGAACGGAACAGAACAGAACCATAACCATTAAAATGCTGATCCTCAATTAAAGTTTTGTGTTGAAGATATTATATCCTAAGAATGAGATGCGTGATAAGAAAAATATATCACCCGCATAAGAACCGCAGAAACTAGAGATGATAATTTGCCAACATTTGACACGAAGTCAATTCAAAAAATGTAATTAGTTTCTTGCATGTTTCCATATCTATGGTTATCTCATCAATTAATAGCAGTCAAGTAGTACCAATATAGAGTTGATCTAGAAGTGTAAGGCCCCATTAAATCTCTCAGGCTTTTGAGTTCAAATCCTAGAAAATACTTGTATTGGGAGGGGCAGTCACGAACAATCAAATACAGTGAATGATAATATCAAAAAATAGCAACAAAGAAGTAAGACATCTAAATTCTAGCAATCTTCCATAAGTTTCAACTTCCCCTAACCCAGGATCTTTGTTAAAGTCTTGAGAACTAGATAATGATGGTTTTGAACGCTGCAGAGTGCAATATGCAGTTGACAAGAGCTTGTACTAAAAATTTGTAATTAAAAACCAGAAGAGCTAATTCACATTCTAGTGACCTGAACAGGAATTCTAAAAGCAACGCAGTAGAGGAATTTGCTGAAATCTCCAGAAATGGCACTGGCCAAAACAGTGAGTGGATTGTAGGCGCCACCACGGGTAATGATTCGGAGGAATGTAAAGAAGAACATGTTAGCAATGACGATCGCAATCTTCACGATCTCACGAAGTGGCTCACGACTCATCAAACCCAGATATTTGTTTACGCTCATCTTAATCAGAACCCCTGAGCATACCCACATGAATGACAAAACGAAGTCTGATACGAGCAGCATAATCCGCCCCATTCTCAGAAGCAGACGGAATCCACCCTAAATAGTCTAATTCTTCTGCTCGTACCAGGCTTCTTTGTGGATACGTTCTTGTTCTACGCTACTTGCCCATTGGCCATTGCCATGGAGCAGTGCTGGCTAGAGCCTCGAGGAACCTTATCTTCATAATCATAGGTGGCGATGGATTTCGTTTTCTAGGGAAAATTGGGCTGAGCTCAGGATGTGGCGTAATTTTACTCAACTCCGTAATTCTCTGAGACTTTTTTTTTTTATGGTTTATGCAATGGACCATTTTTGGCCTTTGGTACACCCACCTTCCAGGTATCCGGCGTTAACCTGAAGGCCAACGCCGGATTTACAGACATGGGCCCCCGACAACCGACTAGTCCTGGCGCCCCCAATCTGATAGGCCCGACAGGAATTCACCTCTTTGAAGCGCTCCAGGGCTCCAGGGGAGAGAGCTCCCAATGGAAATTCTCTGAAACTTTACCATGTCTTATGGGTCAAAATAAAATTAACTGTTGTGGGTGAAAAGATAATGAGATCCTTTTTTTTATTTGTTATTTTTTATTTTTTTGTAGAAGAGTATTTATAAAATAAATAAAAATATTTACAAAATAAATAAAGAAATTCTAAAGAACATAGGAAATTTAGAACATTTTAGCTATTTATAAAACAAATATGAAAATTTATAAGATAAATATAGGTATTTACAAAATAAAATAATTTGAAAAAACCTAGAGAATAAAAATATTTTGACTATTTTCAAGATAAATATAGAAATTCATAAGATAAATATTAGCATTTACAAGACAAATAAAATAATTTACAAGAAAAATAAAGTGAGGGCTTTCATTTTAATCAAGGGGGTGCAGTGAAGTTTCATAAAGTTTTGGAGGTTGACTGAAATTATTTCTCATCCTTGGGGGTCAACCAAAATTCTCCCTTTACTATATGTGCATATGCATGTATTTTTTAGTCATTTTTTACCCAAGCTTGCTTTTGATATAATCATTCAAATAAGTTTCAATTTGAAATTAAAAAGATATTTGTATCACCGCTAATCTAAACAAAAATCACATTACACTATCAAACTTCTAACTTAACTTAAGTTTCCAAAAGTCATAATGAAAAAAAGCCACATCTACCACCACCAAGGTAAACAAGCACTTGGATTTTGGATTGTCCACTCAAAATAGGAAACAATGAGCTGGAGAAAGGTAAGTTCATCTTTTGATGCCACTATCGCCAAGGAACGACAACCAGAAAATAGGTGAATCGGCCACTTGTTTGGTCTAAAACACCTAATGAACAGGGGAAACGACGAACCGGAAAAAACCAACGTGAATTGGTTCCAAAACCGGTGGGTTGCACGAGTTAACTAGTTTGTGTTTTAAAAAAGAAAAAGACTTTCATAAGCAAAACATGAAACTGTAGATAGAAGATCTGGGTTAAAGAAGAGGTAGATGATAATAGATGAAGAAAAAGAGAGATGGAGGCTAAGAGAGTAAGAGCATGCTAGGGATGAGGTTGATGATGGATGGAGATAAGGTGGCTGAACTTGAGGAGGGAGAAGTGATGAGGAACCTTCAATTGTGGACAGTTGTTGGGATATGAAGGAGGTGGAGTGTGGTTGTGAAGAAAAGATTAATGTGATGGAAGGGGAGTAACTGAGTAAGTGATTAGGATTTTGATTGAGCGCCTGAGTTTCATTAATTTGGTAAAAAGCAAAATAACAAACCATTAATTTCATAATTCCTATTTAATCAATTTTGCTAAAGAGGAAATAAAATAAAATAAATTCATTTAAGCCCAAATGTTTAATTAAAATCTAAAAATTGCTTAAAATAAAATAATATTCAAGATTTGACCAATTAATTTTCATAAAATATAAGACAGTTAATGAAAAAAAATATAATATACATTAGATTTAATTGTTATGAATTCAATTCTATTATTTTAATAAGGCTGATCTGATTTCAAATTAACCCCGATCTGATCCTCTAAGGCTCTAACCTTTGAACCACAGCCTTAATTGGTTTAATGCCTAGTCTGGTTTTTGTTCTTTAGGTGCCGCAATAATAAAATCTAGATATCTTGTGGATGCCTTGTGCCTTAATCACATAAAATCAGCGGTTTGTTACCCACTTGTGTAATTTCACAAGTTGTCCTTTTAATTCCAAAAAAAAAAACAAGAAAATCATTTCTGGGCATTGTACCAACCCTGTTCACTCATTTACACATGCTGAAAATTTGGTTGAAGCTGATTTTTTTTTTTTTTACATTTTCCTTTATTAAATGTTTCATTTCTTTTTCTATTAAGTTTGTTCATGTCTTGAAAATCATTTTTATTATTTTTCTGGAAGATTCATAATTAAAGTTAAAATTGAAGAAAATTATTTAATGTTGTAATAATTATGATAGTAGGTTGTAGTAATAATATATGGAAGATATGTAGTCCAAATAATAAAAAAATGATTGACTATGATTTATCACCGTAGTTAAATTGGCAAATAGGGGAGCCATAGTTTATGTCAAACTCTGACTAAACTGAAATTTATTAAAATATAAAAGGTATATATATGCAATTTTTCACACTTACTCTGATAAATTTAATGAATAAACCCGATCCAGGGTCCAAGCTTCATAGGTTAAGGAAATTTTACACCTTTATTTTAGTCCACAAGTAAATTTCTCTAGACAGATTAAGCCTAAGAAATTATCTTCACATATATAAAAACAGTGTCTCCCCTATCTAACAAAGATGTAGTAATAGAAGAAGCAAGAACAATACCGAACATTCCACAAATTAATTGTGTCTCTAGACCATGGGATTGGCCACGGTCATCTGTTTTTTCCATCTTTTTCTCATTCTACTATTTATCTCAGTCTTTAGATTAAAATATGATCGGTTTAAATTTAATGTTTCATAAAAATATTATTTTTAAATATTTTTTATTACATGTTTAAATTAACATGACCTTTTTTCCCCGCTTTTAATTAACACGACTAAAATTTAGCATTTTTGAATTTATTTAATTATTTTTTAATAATTTGATTTTTTTTAAAAATATTTTTATAAACATTAAATCTGAACCGCTTAAGTTTTAATCTAAAGGCTCATATGAGTAATGCGGGAAGAGAACGGTAAGAACAGAGGACTATAACCAATCCCCTGACCCATAGACCACTCTTATAGTGTGTTTGGTTGAGCTTTTTTTGCTCAAATAAGCCCGATTTTAGATAAAAAAGCCCAAATGAAAACGCAACCCATTTTTGAGTGTTTGGGACAGCTTTTTGAAAAAAACAAAAAGCCCGAAAACACTGCTTATTTATTAAGCCCGAGATACCCACTTTTTTTAAAAAAAAAGCTGCCGCGTTTTTTTTTTGTCCAAACCTGGCATGTTGAATTTATTACTGTTATGTACATGTACGAAAATCCACAAAAGCCTTCTGCTGAGCTGGTGGTTAACGAGAGATAAAAAAAAATTGAGAAATATATAGAAAAATATGTTTGTAAATAGTACCGGTTATTTAAAACTTCATATATAGTCCATACTAATATATACTAATATTTAATACTCCCTCTTATCCTAATTATAAGATAAAGTTGCTTTTTTTGGATAAATTAAAAAAGCTGATTAAATTACTTTAGAGTATTTATATTTTTATTTCTTTGTTCAAACTAATTAGTTTAACTAATAAATGGATATATAATATAAGGAAACATAACATATGATATGATTAAGTAACTTATTTAGCTTCCTTAATTCCATTCTTAGTTTGGGCTTCATCTCTAGAGTTACAAGTTTGTATGTTACATGGTTAAGGTTAATTGACTTTCTGTTCCTTTTCTCATGCACTCAGGTGAAGAAGTTATAATTGTTGCATTTTCAGATATCTTCCTGGGCCAGATGATATGTTACTGTTGGATATCGCATATATGATCTATCTAAAATTTGAAGGATATACAAATGCCCTTCAAGTTTTTACTTTTAAAAACGCACTTATACAATCGCTAATCCAAACACGTTTTGACTTATGAAAAATCACTTATTCAACCGCTAATCCAAACATAAATCACATTACAAATATTGACTTATTTATTAAGTCATTTTTAATAAGCCCGAATTATATAAGTCATTTTTCCTACCGCTATCCCAAACACACACTTAAGCAATATGTCATTATACCGAGGAACAGGCCCGGTAACTGTATGCAGACGAGCCATGGAATCGGAATTGGTTGACGCAGAAGCAGGTCTATAATGTTGTCAATAAAGGACTTGTTGACCTGCGATTAAATACTAAGACTAAGCACATGGTAATAAACAACAGGTTTGTAATGAATTGTTGGATTAAGCCGCAGCATGAGATGGGTTTAATTTTAATGGTCAAAGCCGACAGTAGAGAGAGAATATTAGAGCCACCTTGTGGATGATTTGACCTGCATCATTACCAGTTTAGTAACAAATTAAACCAGATTACAGATTACTGTTAGTGAAGTGAGAACATCAAGACAGGGAATTGAAAGAAATGCTAACCAGATGAGATTCTTAATTGAAGCAAGAAAAGGTACGATGATAATTAAGTCGTTGAGTTGTGGATGCGCTGGGGAGCTCCGCTGGAAACGCAGACAAGAGAACAAAAGTGAAATTGTCGGAGAAGCAAATAAGGTAACTAAATGCAAGTGCAATAATCCGCTGCTTTTTTTTTTTTGGTTTGAGATTAAGGATGTTATAAAAAACTATTTAGTGAGTGTTTGGAATAGCTTATTTTTGGGAAATAAGTACTTATTACATAAGTCGAGACAAAACTCCTCGCACATATTTACTTCGTATACTGTAAATCATGAATTATAAACATTTATAAGTAAAAAATAAACTATCTCAAATGAGCACTTAATCGTTGTATATATTGTGTATGATTCAATTATATATTGGCTTATAATTGAAGCAAACTGGTTTAAAGAAAGACAATAAATATAAATATTTTAAAGTATTCTCTTTTGTCCTAAATATAAGATAAAGTTGATTTTTTTGGGAAAAATTAAGGAAGCTAATTAAATTATTTTAGAGTATTTATATTTTTTTCTACAAACTAATTAGTTTGACTAATAAACTACTATATAACGTAAGGATACACAATATATTATATGATTAAGTAACTTATTTAACTTCATTAATCTCTCAAAAAAAAAGTTAACTCTGTCTTATATTTATGACCGAAGGGAGTAATTTATTTTACCTCTTTAATCTTTCTAAAAGAGTCAACTGAGTCTTATATTAAAAAGGAGAAGTAATGATTTCTTTATGCGGTAAGAAAATTAAATGGGAGACTCCTAGGTCCCAAGTAAGGAACATATTATCAGAAAGGTCTCTCGAGGTTATAAAACACATTGCTATTGTTAATACACGCAGAAAAGTTGTAAATAGGGACCTTTCTGATAATATGTTCTTGCTTAGAACCTAAGAGTGATTCTCAACTTATTATACCTGCAAGTACCGCAGCGACGAGTGTGAATATGAATAGAAAAACAGCTGGACTGGTTCTTCTGATCATCTCCATGTCTGACTCTTCTTACAGCAAAACTCAGTGAATAAAACAGTAAGTAAACAAAATTCTTGTATTGCTCATATATAAATTATAGAAGCTAAGTATGCATACCTACAGGAGTAAGAGACAGACCCACGGCGAGGCTGAGAAGAAGAAGGAAGAACAACAGCGGTGAACAATGAACCGTTGTTACGGTGATGCAATGCATTTGAAGGGCTGAGTGAGAAATTTCCTGGAAATTTCGTGGAGGCAGAAATAGAATGCATTCAGAAAAGTAGCTCGCTCGGTCCAGTGAAGGAAAATGGAAAGGGTGAGTAAATGAGCTTGTGCAGGACCATTATTACTTCTGCACTATTTGGTCTTATCTACCACATTTTTGCCTAAAAGGTTAGCGCCTGCTTGAAAAGCTGGGTTGCCGAAAGGGTGCAAGTTTTCGACGTTGAAGAACGCTGTGCCAATGCCATCAAATTCTAGGCACCTGATTTTCTGAAACTGGTCAGAACCATTCCATATACCGGGTTAAATCTAAACCCAACCTAGAGTAGCATCTATTTCTCTATGGAAAGCAACACACCCCCAAGAAAAGCATGCCGCTAGGCCATGGGATGAGATAATGCCAAGCAAAAATGAAAATTAGCAAAGCTAAATGCGCGGAAAGGGCAGGATGAGTGGTTGATGTCTACTATCTTTTTTGTTTGGATTACAAAAGGCAAGCTCCAATCCATAATCTCTCATATACAAGATTATAAGATCAGTGGGTTTAGGGCTTTTCCCAGACAAAATGGCGGCAAAAATTAAAAAATACCTCTCGTAAACTCTGAAGAATGAGTTGAAGAACATTCTAACGAGTCCAAATCCTGACGGATCGATGAGTAAGGAAAGAAAATTAACATGACACAGACAAGCAATGATGAGTTAAGCGGCTTGATCTGAAGGCCCCAGGAACACCAAACCAACCCATTTACAGAAAATGATTACCCACAGTGCAGCACGGATCGATCAGATCAGTCTTCAACTACAAGGACATGTCAAAAGACCCATTATCTTTACAAAAGGAATATTGTTATCAATATAGCTTACATTGGTAGAAATCTCGTAAGAAAATTGTAGAAGAAGAAAAAAAATACAAAAAAAGATTAAAAACAAAAAAGTCTTGATGCTTTAGCTCCTCAGGATGCATAGGTATTCATTGTATACCCAGTTCCTACCATCTCATGCTCCCCAAATGCCTCCAATCAGATTTATGTGATCAAAAGTATGAAACCATATGGTTGCCAAGTTTTATTTACCAACCAAAAAATTCAATCATTGCAACGAGAAACATGTCATAGATGATCAAGAGTGATCGTTCCTGGAGAGGGAAACAATTAGAAAGCCTAGCCTGTAGCATCAACTTCCTTTCCATGATCTCCATCATGAATATTTCTCCTCAACCTTCTCAGCCATATATCATAGTCCATGGGATATGGTGTCCCACATAGACTGTCAACATAATCAGCAAAAGCTTTCAGCACTGTAGAGATATCACCAAGCTTCTGCTGAATTAATCTCCTTGACCAAGACGTCTCTCTCCATTGCAGTGCTCCCTCGACTGAATCAAGTTCAGGATAGGCCCCACCACATGAATAATAAAGCATATAGACAAGGCTCTCTGCATCTGAAGCCGAACACAGCTTTCCTTCCTGAAGTGCATAAGTTGATGAAAAATGAAGATTCATAGCAGGGCGATCCCTATCTTCAAGAATTGCATGCCCCCAACCAATTAGAACAAAATAAGGATGTCTCACACCGGACTTTACACAAATTACATTCTCAGGCCTTATGTCCCCATGCCGAATTCCAGCAGAAGCAGCTGTTGAGAGTGCTGATAAGCAGTCATGGCAACATCTGATAGCCTCATCTGAACCAAATAGGCCTTTGCTCACCATTTGAGCAACTGTTTCACCAACAGGACTGGTCACAAGAATAGGAGTCCCACACCAAGGGTGGTCGCAATTTCCACCTGAGCTAGGTCTTTGACACTGACCAGGGTGAATAATCCTACCAGACGCACTCAGTTGAGGAATATATTTGCTTGAAAGGCCTTTCTGCTTCATTACGGTCAATACCTTCGTCTGCCTCTGAACTTGATACCACAAGTTCATATCTTCCCATGCTGGTTCCAGAAGATGGGAACCCACATACAGAAAAAGATTTTTGGCTGGCTCTTCAACATGAGATGCAATGTAATATGTCAATTCACCAGTGCTGATGACTTCTTTTATCTGATAACCCTTTTGCCAGTCTGAATCCTCCAGCCACAACACAGATCCTACTTCTAACTTCATTGACTCTTTGGGCTCAATTTTCCCAGAATCCTCATGAACTTCAACAATTTCTGGGGAAACACTTCTCTGCTGATGTCGAAATAGACCATTTTCATTCAAACTGGGATCCCCTAACTGCCTATCCACTCTTCTAGTTTGGAGGCGCAAACTGTGATCAGCAGCTAAATCCTCAATAGAGTGCTTGGGCTGTCCAGCATACTGCATTATACAGTGGAAGGTTGCAAAGAGTACCTGTAGAGCACCAATGTCCCCCCAGTTTGCATTTCCGAGTTTGTTCCAGATTCTATCAATGGGAGAAACTGAAATTCTTGAATGATTTTTCACCCATTCAGCTGCACATTCATAAACATTATTTGTATCAAAATTTAGTTTATTTACATCTCCTTCAACCTTTACAACTCCGCCGTATTGAGAATCAACTAGAACCACAAATACTGTGTTTGGATCCTCAAAGAAACTCAATCTACTCAAGCTTCTTGCCAACAGCATGCGAAGGGCACAGAAAAGAGCATCCCCAAGAACAGATGAAGATGGCCAGCTGTCCCTGCCCTCCAGACTTCTGATATCAGCCCTTAAGAGAGATATTTCAAGGACATGGTCCCATTTTCCATGGGGATGTCTAGGGTTATTGAGTAGTATACCAGTAGCACAAAGACCTCCAAGCTTTCCATTAGCAATTGCCTTCTCAGCCTGATAAAACTTCATATTAGAATTATAGAGACAGGCCACTGAAAAAGGCATGGGCTCATCTTGACTCCAAAAAGCCTCCCATAAACCCTTCACACTTGCATGTAGAAAATCTTCAATTGCAAGATAAGCAGTAGCCTCTACAGTATCAGAGGTAGAAGCATGAACAGCATTAGGCATGCGTATTAGTTGTTGAAATGAAATGCCTTCCAGTGCATAATCAAATTTTTGCAGTTCTATCAACTCAAATGGAACATCAAAGGCATACTGTTTTGGTGCACGTCTTTCTGCTAGAGATTCAAACCAGTCCGCAAGTTTTTCAGTCAATCTATCACTCTGAAGAAATTTATAGAAGAACTCCTTCTGATTTCGAGGCCTACTGCCTGACGATACACTAGACCTCTTTGTCCCAGACCCGACTGATTCTTGGTCAGGGGATATACCTGTGAGCATCTAAGTCTGTTAAAATTACCAACACTGTGCTTCTTCTTCTTCTTTGGGTGGAAGATAAAATCAGACTTTCATTAGTTAAATGAATCACAATTACTGAAATCAAGAGTGCTCACATGACAAAAAATTTAAAATACAGAAATAATGGTCAAACTGACAAACAAATAACTAAGCAGGCAATGCAAACAGAAAATAGATGTCATCTTTACCCATAACTAGATTAAGGTGTTAGTTATCATCATATACTGAGAGTGAGGTCAAAATGAGAACACATCTTGCTAATTTCTCCAAGGCAACATCAAATGTAGCCTCTAATCTCCACTCAATCTCAACTGCTGTAACAGACTGCCCACTTGAGCTTTGAAATTTCAAAACCCAATCATGCAGACACTTCAGAATAAGAAAGTTTGTTTAAGTGCATCATGTGTTATGTGGGCTTGTACGCTTTCAGAATTCAATCTTAAATATATATTCTAACATTTCAACCATAAGCAGACAGAAATCAGTTGTTAGCAGTTCTGAAACTCCTGAACGAAATAAAGAAACAAGGATATGAAAGGATATTTCCTTTTAGACTTCATGTAGCCCTTTGAAATTGCTATACTTGATATCTTATTGACTTGGGTTTTGTATTCCCTTTTCTTCGACGAGAAAGAAATACAAATGGTGCATTGGGATTACGGAAACGGGATTGTCGACATTCACAAATAGGATTATTATCACACAAAGACAGATTCCCAGAAGTACAGAAACCTTTCTTCTGCCCACATAAAAGAGCTGTTTCATGCTGATACTTCCAGGCAGGAAATTATCAACTTTCTGTGATACTGCTAACTAAAAACCAAAAGCACCATAGCCCAAAATGCTCAGCAAAGTCAACTTAAAGTTACAGGAAAAATAAACTAGGACTCAAATTCAGTACCTAGGGTAGTTTCTAATTCTATAACAAAAGCCAGAGAAAGCAGGACAAGTTCAATTCAAACAAACCCACAGAAATTGATAGCGAGAGTTTTGAAAAGACGCGAATCATCGACAGCAGGTAATGCGGAGTGAGCTAAGCGGATCGCGCTATAGATGAAGTCAAATTGCGTCAAAAGGAGTGTCAACGGAAAGAGAATTTAGGGTTCCAGAAAGAAAAGAAGATGAAGAAGAATCATACTCATACCTTGCATTTTTATTTTTCCTATCACGCTTGTTGGTACGAAGCTTTCAGATCCTCCTTCCGCTGGCGTTGTGAATAAAAAACATGCGCTTCTCTCGCCCTCGCGCCTGTCCCCCAAAATTTTTTCTTTTTTCTTTTTAAAATCAAGTCTTGTGTTTTCTTTTATATCTATCCTGCCAAAACAGTCCACTGTTAAAGAAAATAATTCAACAAGGCCTGACTCAGACTCAGGTCTCTTCCCTTCTCTCTTCTATTCTCTTCTCTTCTGGGTCGGGAGGAAAAAAATAATTTAAAAAAAAAAACATTACTTTTCTTGCATGAAAGCGATATTTTGTTCCTTCTCGTGAAGTTATCTCTATATTTTGTTCGTTCAGCTCTCAAGAAGAGTGGCTTTCATGATGTGAATTGGGCCAGCGTTTCTAAAAAAAGAGGTGGCTTTGGGAGAAACCGATGAGGTGCAGGCTAGCTAATAATGACCTTACCACTGTAATATTGGGTATCACTGCAAGAATTTAAAATAGGTGACTCGAAAAAATAGTAATTGACTTCATTAACCCCGCTCGATTTTTCTAGTTAGTTTACAATTCATTTCAGGAATATCTATTAATTATTGATTTTATTAGAGGAATATATTAAAAAAATCGTCAATGCATCGATTACGTTGCCTTCACGCGTAAATGAGAAGTAAAAAGTAGAGCCGGTAATATGGGCTCAACCCACGGGCTCAACCCGTGAGCCCGCGGGTTTTGACGGATTAGGGTTGGGAAAATCCCAACCCGCAAAAATGTGGGCCGTACAGGCCCGCACCGCATAACACTCGGGTTAATGCGGGCTAGCCCGCGGGTTGGCGGGTTGGCCCGCAAAATTTTTAATTTTTTATTTGTATATAATAATTTTACAAAACTTATAAGTTTTCCACTCCTATCTTGATATCTCCCAATCTAAAGAGAAAAAATCTTAGCTTCTTCCCTTCTTCTTTAAACAAAACTATTATATCTTGGTTGCTTGAGGATGAGTTTATGTTTTTTTTAGAAACTTTAACAAATTTGATAACTTTATATCTTAAATTGTAGATTATGTTTTTAAATTTTTATAAGAGAAATTATTGATATTAGAAGGTAAATTTAATTACTCATATATATGTGTCTCATATTTTTAATCCTCTTTAAAAAATATGAATTTTTTTTTCAAAAAAAAAAATGCGGGCTAGCGGGCTGGCCCGCAACCTACACACTGCGGGTTAGGGTTGGCATTTTACTAGCCCGCAAAAGTGCGGGCTGCACAGGCCCGCACCGCGCGGGCCGCGGGTTGGTGCGTGCCAGCCCGCAACCCGCGGGCTGGCCCGTATTCCCAGCTATAGTAAAAAGGGGGTATGAGCTCAATCTCTCTCTTCGCAGGCATTGGCGTACTTGAGGGTAGGGGTGAGCATTCGGTTTTCGGTGCGGTTTTCGGTTATAACCGAAAAAACCGAACAACCGAATATATGATATTTTTATCACCGAACCGAAACCGAAATATGAAAATAACCGAAACCGAACTAACCGATTTATTTCGGTTCGGTTTTCGGTGGTAACATTCGGTTTTTGGGCCGTTTGGGCCTCTTTCTCTGTAAGCCCATCCAATGCAAAACAAACATCCACCCAAGGAAAAATTCTAACATTAAAGATACTTAATACAGACCAAATTTTAGCAATAAAGCCAACAAACAAAAATCTGGAGGTCTGGAACATCAAGATTTCGTATCTGCCCATAGACAAAAATTTCATATTTAAAGACATTTCATCCACAACAAAATTTACAAGCATTCAATCATTTTATCATATTTGCCCACGGCAGAAACATTTAAAATACAAGCACTTGACAGAATCTACAATTAGTTTACTAGAGGTCTGGAGCATCAAATTGCCTGACATCAAAATACAAGTACTTAACATGATCAACAAATAGTTTACTGGATGTCTAAAACATCACATTGCCTAACTTCAAAAAATACAAACTGAATCACTTCAATTGTGCTGCTGTTGAATCACTTCAATTGTGCTGTTGTCAGTGAAATTTACAGTTGATCTTTTTATCAAAAGAGTATATGGAACATCAAAAAACTTGATGTATATATATATATATCAGATTCTGGCTTGCTCCCTGAATGGCCTCCAAATGACACCTACAACTGACAGAAAGGAAGAAAAATCAAACAAAACAGAAGAAAAATGAAATACTGCAATAATTATATTACAAGTATGACAAGAAATTTGCTCACAAAATCTCAAGTTTCCCATATTACAGCTAGAAGATATCAACATTTGTCTCCAATGCAATTTTTTGCAAATCTAGCAAATCAAAAAAATGATCAGAATTCATATATCACAATAAATATAGTATTAACACTATAAATTATAAAGTTGTATTCCATGAAGTATGAAAAAACATTACCAAGCTCTATTTTCTGTACATCATCATCTCCTTCTTCAACAAGATATTCTAATGATTGCCTAAGCCAATCTTGAGCACATATTAGAGATTGCACAACCTTAGGAGTCAAAGAGCTCCTAAATGAATCTAGGACTCTTCCTCCCGTACTGAATGTGGATTCTGAGGCAACCGTTGAGATTGGCATAGCCAAAACATCTCTTGCTACTTGAGAAAGAACAGGAAATCTAGGACTATTTAATTTCCACCAACCCAAAATATCAAAATCATCTTTTCTAACTTCAATTTCTTCATTCAAATACCTATCAACCTCTGTTCTACTTGTCTGTTCACCCAAATTCTCATCAATGAATAATTGTTCTTCCATATGAAGCAACTTTCTTATTTTTGCATCAGGATCTTCATCAAAATGAAGATCTTGTGAGTCATGCAGCAGCAACTCACTTTCAGATTGTGTTGATGGATGAACACTTTGATTATATTCATTAAACAAAGAAATCACAACTTGTTTAATTTGCATCACCAATTTTTCACTAACTACATGCGAATACATCTTAGACAGAGCAAATTGCACCCATTTTAATTTATACCGGGGATCAAGAACAGTAGCAACATAAAGAACTTTGTTCATTTTCAAAGGATCACCCCAATATTTATCATACTTCTCTTTCATTTTGTTTGCAATGTTTGCTGTCTCTATGACATCACTCTTCCTCCACTCATCCAAAAACCGATGCAGCTTATAAATTTCAGGGAAAAAACAGTTGGATGTCACAAACAAAGAACCAGAAATGCGCAAAGTCAGATTATAGAAATGACCTAACATTACAGTTAACCTTCTAACATGTTTCCAATCATCACTTTCAGGCACCCCCACTCCATGTTCAAGATCAAAATAAAAGTAAGGATCTTTAAGATTATACCTATTAAAGGCTGCCTCAAACTTTTGGGCAGTCTCTAGCATCAAATAGGTGGAGTTCCACCTTGTAGGTACATCCAAACACAGCATCTTCTTACTCTGAATTTTCTCATCATCACAACTTTCCTTAAACTTTCTCATCCTAATGGGAGATTGCCTAATAAAACGAACAGCCTCTCTTACTTTTTTCACTGAACTCCCTATTTCTTTCAGCCCTTCAGTCACAATTAAATTTAGAATGTGTGCTACACATCTCATGTGCAAAAACTTACATTTCAAAACTGAATAGCCCCATTTTATGATTTTATCCTCCAAATAACCCACAGCCACATCATTAGAGCTAGCATTATCTACAGTAATTGCCAACACTCTTTCAATTCCCCATTCAAGAAGACATTTTTCAATTTCCATTCCAATATCATTCCCCTTATGACTAGAAATGGGAATGAAATTCAATATCCTCTTTTTCAAAACCCATGAGTCATCTATAAAATGTGCAGTAAGACACATGTAATTCACCCTTTGTATGGAAGTCCAAGTGTCAGTAGTAAGGCACACTCTTTGATTTTTACAAGACAAAAAATCTTTAAATTTAACCTTTTCTTCCAAATAAATCCCAAAACAGTCACGGGCTACAGTCCATCTTGATGGAATTTGAAATTTGGGCTGAGCATGAAACACAAATTTTTTAAATCCAGCCCCCTCAACAAACTTGAATGGCAATTCATCAGTTATTATCATGCATGACAAGGCTTTCCTAATAGCATCTTGATCAAATTTCCAATTAGCTAGACCAATTTTATCACCCTCTATATTGAAATTCAAATGTGATTGTGTAAATTCTTCAGGAGGGGGCCTCTTCCTACAGACTCTACAGTGATTGTTAAGTGCAGTTGTTCCATTATGTTTGGAATCACATGCAATCTCAGCACCACAGTAATTACACTTACCTTTAACTTCACCAGCCTCATTGACAAATCTACTGAAATGTTCCCAAGCTTTGGACCTCGGTTTCATGGCTTTTCTTTTTCCAACTCTAGCTGTCGGTTGTTCATTAATCTCAGCAGCAGCAGGTTGATTTGTCTGAGGAGCACCACCAACAGTTTGAGTATTGCAGCCTCGTTCAGTTGTTTGTTTAGCCATAGTTTCAACTCCTGTTCTTGAAAAAAAATAATTTTATCAGCACTTTGATTCTCAACATTATTACCATATTTTCAATTCTGTAAAATTCCCTATACTATAAAATAAACCAATACATTGACCAAAGAACAATTTATCAATGACAGAGAGACATGAATAAAAAAATATTGCACACTTTATCAATGACAGAGAGACTTGAGAAAGAGGAAATCAAAATGGAGTATGTCACATGCTGCAGATCAGTGGGGAATAATAATAAGTCAAGAAGATATCAAGACAGATCCTAGCTTCTTAGGCGTTAGGATGTACATTTAACATAGCAAGAGTTTAATCATTGATTCAATTGTAATGGGTAAAGAACAATTTTAAAATCAATATATGTATTTAGTTAAAGTGAAAAGCTTTAAAATATAAAATAAAAGTAAATCTGGATCATCCAAAATTAATTTAAATAATTCAAATTGGTGACAAACACAAAATGTGCTCCCTTAGTTAAGTGAGTACATAAAAAAAACATACAAAACTCGTCTTCAGTTCTTGGTTAATTACATGTCTTAATTTTTGAGGCCCAATTAAGTCTAAGTAGCATGTTTTAGCTAAAGAAATATACAAGAGCAAGGATATCCTCGTCTATTTTACTGTCATTCAGTACAGCAACCATCAGGCATAATAACATTGCAATTATTTAAGTATTAACAATATCCCTCCATGTTGCCTATGGTGAATTGCGTCTGGTGAATTATAGAAATAACATAATAACATTGCAATTATAGAAATGACCAGCTTACAAGGCAATGAATCCAACATACTATTTTTATGGCCAATCGAATTCCTCCTTGAGTGTAAATTGATGGTGTTGTTACAAATTATACATGTCTATCTTGACTGATTACAAAATAGAATGTAAAATTCTTATATTACGTAACCTATACTAGCACAAACATAATCAACGAAAGTATTGATAGTTAATCATTAGTACATATTGAATTATGTATCACCAAACTAGTTAGGTTGAACTACTTTTAATTTCAGATCCAATATAGAAATAAAGACAAATCTCGCCAAATTTATCAAATTTAGGTGAACTACTTTTAATTTCAGATCCAAATTTGCTTTTCGAGATGGCATTTTAACATCAAAATATCATGACATGGCAAGATGTAATTAACTCCGAAAAAACAATTTAGGAAAAAAAAAAGTTTATCAATGTTGTTCGGATAAAATGTACAAAGCATATTAATGTCAGTAATAATGCTCAGCATATTAATGTTCGGATAAAATGTTGTTAGGCAATAGCAAAGAGAATAATGCTCAGAAAGCAATTCTTAAACGGTGACAAACACTTCATATTAATGTCTTATGTCAAAAAAGCCATTGAAGTCAGAGAGCCAGTGTCGCTTACCAGAAATTGAAGCTTGACGGTTGAAGATGAGCCAGTGTCGCTTCCACGGGCCACGACAGACAGAAGGGTTCTGTCTTTGCTTCCACGGTAGACAGAAAGGTACCTTTTTTCATTCAAAAAAAGACAGATTCAAGACTGGGAAGAAGGAAAATCAGTTCAGAGACAAAGATCAAGTAGAGGACGAAGAGATTCAAACCGATCTACTGAAAAATAGGGAAGTCACTTACCTTAAATTGAAGCTCGAGGGTTGAAGGTTGATCGGAACGAGACGCTTCCACGAACAACGGTGAAGGACCGAGGGTTAGGCAAAGTGAGGCTCGGTCGAGAGCAGATCGAGGGAACGAAGGCAGATCGAGGGAACGAAGGCAGATCTAGGGTTAGACAGCTCAGAGACAGTCGAGCGACTGAGGGTTAGGCAGAGTGTGTTGATCGGACAAGGAATGACGTCGCCGCTGTGAATGGAACGGCGCCGCTTCCACGGAGGGTGAGGGTTAAGGCAAAGACGCAGAGTGAGGACGAGAGAGTCTGAGAGAGAGCGAGACGGCAGAGCCAGAGAGTGTGTGAGTGGTGAGGAGTGAGGTGAGGTACTGAGGTAGGTAGGTGGTGCGACGTGCGAGTGGAGTGAGAGCCTGAGTGGTACTGCCACTGGTGAGGTGAATGTCGGTGGGTTAGGGGGCTTAGGGCAGGATAGAGTTAATGGGTTTGGGCCAAAACGAAATACTCAATGGGCTAAAGGGTTTTACGTTTTTTTTTTTATTTTGGACTAATTCTTTGGGCCTCCTAATACTTATCCATATTAATTACTAAATTTCGGTTATTCGGTTTTAACCGAAATATTTTTTCACTAACCGCACCGAAAACCGAATAACCGTAATAACCGAAATTGCTAACCGAAAATCACCGAATAACCGAAAAAGCATAACCGAAAAAACCGAATTAGGTTCGGTTCGGTTCGGTTTTCGGTTTCGGTTTCACTTTGCTCACCCCTACTTGAGGGTCCTAGCTTGCGGTATTTTCCTTTTCGTTTTTCAGGAAAAAAATATTTTTTTTTTTTTTTTGATGAATGCATTGGACCGTCTAAGCCTTCGGTGCACCCAACATCCAGGTATCCGGCGTTAACCTGAAGGCCAACGCCGGATTTACCAGCATGGGCCCCCGACAACCGACTAGTCCTGGCGCCCCCAATCGAATAGGCCCGACAGGTCACGCCACCTTTGGTGGTGCCCCAGGGAAGAGAGCTACCGACGAGGATTTTTTAAATCCGCCGTTCCAGGGATCGAACCCAAGAACGGCGAGATTTGGCGCAGATGCCTATCCATCTGCGCCAACCCCCGTTGGTGGAAAAAAATATTTTGATCGCTTTCTATTTCTAATACATATTTTTATAGTTTGTCTAATAGTTATCCAATTAATTAATTAATGTTTGTCTTATAATTGATCAACAAACGTGTAATCTTTCTTCTTCTTTTTTTTGCCAACAACAAACGTGTAATCAGATGGTAAATATTGTGCTAGTTCAATCTTTGGTTTAAAGTATCCTTATTTATAAAAAATGTATTGATTTTCATAAAACATATCATTTAATTATTTATTTTGGAAACTATCCTCTTAGGGTGTGTTTGGTTTGAGGGGAGAGTAGAGGAGGGTGGGGAAATTACAATTTTAGACAAAAGAAATCCAAAATTTACCTTCTCATTTTTAAAATTTTGGGTTCCTATCCAAAATTTACTTTCTTATTCTTTTTAAATTTTAGATTCCCACCTAAAATTTAAATTTCTTCAACTGAAAAAGGTAATTTACCCATCCTCCCACCCCTCCTCTCCCCTCAAACCAAACACACCCTTAAAATGTACAATGATATGGATAAATAAGAAAAATTATAAATTTAAAAAATAAAGTAAATTAAAGTCTTATATTTATACGATTGAAACCCTGAATTCAACTAACTCCAACTCCAATATTTAATATAGCAGGGAGTATTATTTTTATTATTCACATGTATTGAGAAGGTAATCAACTTTATTGGGGAAAAAAGAAGGCAATTAACTGGAATTGGCTTAAGTCCAAAATGCACCGGGCTTGTTGGCAAAAAAAAATAAACTGGGCTTAGGTGGGTCATTAAACTTGGGCTCAAATAGCCCAACAATGAACTCAGAGTAAGTAAAGCAGCCATGGCCCTTGCCTCCTTCACGTCCCCTGCTCGCCGGTCTCTGTGAAGTTAGAAATCAGAACATCTTCGAGGGCATATAGTTACCGGACTGACGATCAAAGCCCTAAATTGGATCCAGAATTGCGTTGAATCGATATGGCTTCCGGTATGCGTTGCTTTCCTGTTTCTCAATACTGGGTGAGGGTTTTATCGTTCTTCATGTGTCGTGCTGCCGAAATTATTATCGCCATTACTGTGGTTCCAAAGAAGCTATGTTTTTCCCCTTTTTCGGATTTTAGGATAGTTATTTTCTATTTCGATCATCTACCCGATTCCTGTTATGAAACCTTTGAACTGAAACCTGGAAACGCCGAACTTGTTAGTGTTTATGTGTAGTACTAGTGTTTTCATTTGCGTCAATAGTTGATGACGAGTCATGGGTGATATGGTATGAGAGACGCTACCTATATTGATGTCACTCTAAGCCATCCAAATTCTTGAAAACAGTGAAGGGTAAAGGGTAAACAAAATTCATATACCGGCCGATGATTCAATATAATGCCAATTCGAATTATATTTTACCACCTAAAGTATGCAGTTTGTTAGTCCCAGAAATTAGCTGGTTTTGCTCCTTTTTTCTTTGAAGTATTCTCAACCTTCAAGACGTTACCAAATATGGACTTGCATTGTCTATACTTCTGCTTTTATTATCCTCAGTTGACATAGAAAAATTCAGCGTGCGCTTCTATTATTCTGTAGATGCCGATATGGAGGATTATGGATTTGAGTACTCAGAGGAGGAGCCAGAAGAGCAAGATGTTGATATTGAGAATCAATATTACAATTCAAAAGGTATGTCCACAAATATATTAATCAATTCTTCTTATGACCATTCATGTGAAAGGAATTTTTTGTTTAATCTTGGGCTTTAAGCAATGAATGAGTTCGATGCAATAAACTTGATGCTATCTACACTTTTTAAAACTTGCTGTTTTGTTTTAACAGCTGTATTTTGAACTGGTTCACATGTGGCTATTAACATTGTTGTTGAAAGTACTAGTCAAATAAACTGAGTTGTTCATGTTTAAATCTGATTTAACATAGGAAAGAACTTGATTGCAAGTTGTTATGACCATTCCCATGTAAGCATCATGCTTAATTTTTCACATCTAGAAACTCACTCTGTTATCCTGCTGAGGTGGTGTTAATAATGGCATAGCATTTGTTCCTCGTGGAAAACTAAGTGTAAGAGGACCTGATAAGTAGTACTTAACAGTTGATTTTCTTTTATGATTTTGGAAGTTTTGGTTTCTCGTAGTTGATGTTTTAAGGCTGGTTTATCTTTTTCACGCTTGTTTTATAAGGATGGTAATATTTCTGTTGTATGTAGGTTTGGTTGAAACTGATCCTGAAGGTGCACTTGCTGGTTTTGCCGAGGTAGTGCAAATGGAACAAGAAAAGGCAGATTGGTATGAATTCTATTCTCTGAGTGATGATTATAAAAAAGGATATGGAGGTAGAAAAACCAGAGAGCAATATCAATATCCTTGGTTGGATCTCCTTTGGTTCTTTGTATCAATTCCATGATCTATTGTTGCTTTTATTGTGCTCTTCAGTCAGCTGCAATTTTTTTCTTTCCTTTTGGTTGTCTCTCCAAATATTTACTTGCCATATAATTCTGGCTGCTCTATTAACTCTTGTGCTTTTAATGGTTGTCACTAGCTTTCTGAACTCGTTCTTAGCTTGAGTTTAATTCTTATTCAGCAATTATTCTTTTTTTTTTCAGCCTTAAACGTTCCACTTGATATTCTTCTCCTGGATATTTTTATTGATATTTACTTTTTCAACCTCCATTATTTATCTGTTGAGAATTGTTAATATTCATGCATATCTTTTTTGTCTCAGTTCATCACATTTTGATATTTATTTCGCGGGTTTTTATTATAAACTATTACTTATATTAAACCTATTTCACATTTCATCAGGGGATTTAAAGCTCTAAAACAAACTGTCAAGATTTATTATCGACTGGCAAAGTATAAGGAAATGATGGAATCCTATAGGGAGATGTTGACTTATATTAAGTCAGCAGTGACTAGAAACTATAGTGAGAAATGTATCAATAGCATCATGGACTATGTCTCAGGTTCAGCTAGCCAGAACTTTAGCCTTTTGCAGGAATTTTACCAAACAACTCTGAAAGCCCTTGAAGAAGCAAAGAATGAGGTTAGACAATTAGACATTATCTATGTTGTGTTTTATACCATCATATCTCCCATTTTTGTGATCCCACCTTTGTGCTTGTTGCCCATTATGCAGAGATTGTGGTTCAAGACAAATCTGAAGCTTTGCAAGATTTTTTTTGATATTGGTGAATATGGACGAATGAGTAAGGTGTTATGTTTGTTTTATAAGAATCATACAAAATATAGTTGTCTGTGCCTGCTGTTACTAGCATCTATGAGCATTTAATAATTCAACGATTTGTTGGACCTTATTAGATATTGAAGGAACTTCATAAATCTTGCCAAAGAGAAGATGGCACAGATGACCACAAGAAAGGAACCCAACTTTTGGAGGTGTATGCAATAGAGATTCAGATGTACACGGAGACTAAAAATAACAAAAAACTCAAGGTTAGAATTAAATAAATTCTTGGTTCTTTTTCCTTGTTTTATATGATTAATAATTATTGGCCTTTTAATGGCTTATTGGATTTTGCTGCAATTCATTCTTAACCGTCTTGCTGATTTACTGTTTCTGTTAGGAGCTGAATTTTTCAAATAATGCCTTTTCATTTATGTTTTTTAGTTTTCCAAATAATATGTTTTTTGCTAATTTTTTAAAGTCGAAGATTCTAAATGCACCTAGTTCTTTCAAGGTCAATGGCGGAATGCAAGCACATCATTTTATGCTTGTATTGGAGATTATGACAGGCACATTATGTGTTTGTCTTGTACTATATTTTATTATTCTTCATCTCAATTTCCCCCTGGTATTGAAAAAATGCCTAATCTTCGGAGCTTTTGGATTTACGAAGGTATAACTTTATTCTCTGTTTAGACATCTGCTTCCAATTCGAAAGGTATCATATTGGCTTGAACTCCTCAAAATCAACCATTTTGGTCAAAGTTTTAACTTTGCTATTTATTAGAAATATGATATTAATGATTTGATATATAGATTGGGCAATCAGTTACCGTGCTGATGCATATGAAAACAAGTGGCTATTATGAAATAACTTTTTTTCATCTTTTGGTCTCCTACATTGGTAATTGGGCTATGCCTCTCATGAATGACCTGGGAGACATCCTATCTCTACTCTACTTTTGAATTTTTTCAAGTATATAAATGAATAAATATTATGAGCTTATGCTAGCGATTAATGTTTAATTATTATAATACAGTAAATTGCATTCTCATCTTCCCTCTCTGCCTTTCTTATTTTTTCTCTCGTCCCAACCAACTTCTCTTTCTGTAGTTTTCAGCGACCCATCTCCATGTATAATTATGTTTTGAGGGGAACTAAAAAGGAGATTCTTAATGTGTTTGCTAGGGTGATTTAGATCATCAAGCAACTTTTTGGAAAGGCTATGTTGATTGCTGAAAGATAAAACTCGTTTTTTTAAAAAAAAAAAATAACAGTTTAGAAGTCTCCTGATGTAGTGAGGGAAGTTTGCAGCTTTATCCCAATGCTGTCTTCTGTTCTCATTAGATGGTGCTCTATCTACTGGAGATAACTTGATGAGTTAAGTATTGGTAGAAAGAGGAGAATTAATAAATTAAAAATTGCTTGTCAGCACTTATAGCTGATCTTAACGTTCTATGATGGAGTTCACTGAGATTTTTATTTTTTACAATGGGAGTAAGACCTAGTGAAGGTTTTCTGGATAAAAAGGAAGGATCAGGGAGGTATTTCTAATGTTGAGACTCCTATGCCTTTGGCGAATAATGTTGTTCACATACTCAATGATTTTCCTCTAATCTATAATTCTCCTCATTGACTGATTGATTAAATTTATGCTGGGTTTGGTAAAGTTTGTTTTTGTATATTTACCCATCTCCATGTGTGTAATGCAGCAACTTTACCAGAAAGCACTTACCATTAAGTCAGCAATTCCCCATCCAAGGATAATGGGGATAATTCATGAATGTGGGGGGAAAATGCATATGGCAGAGCGTCAGTGGGCTGAAGCAGCTACTGACTTTTTTGAAGCTTTTAAGAATTATGATGAAGCTGGGAATCAGAGGCGCATTCAATGCCTGAAGTATGCAGTAGCATTCTCTTCATAATTAATTTCAATCAATTTTTTCACTTAACGTGTGATTTTTTTTTTTGGTGGTACGATTCACATGTGAATTTTATTTACACAAAAAGATGTTCTTGAATATGTATGATCAATCCATTGGCCAAAAGAAAGAATATGTACAATTAGTTTAAACTAAGACTTTTACCCCACCAACTAGGAATCTACTTGGGTTTTAATTCCTCATTTTACTGGGATTAAGAATTCATGTTCAATTATAATTGACGTATGTGCCCAGCTGCACAGCTATTCTTACTCAAAATAAACCATGTACCATTAACTTATTATCCATGCCAGATACCTTGTCCTAGCCAACATGTTGATGGAATCTGAAGTCAATCCATTTGACGGGCAGGAAGCTAAGCCGTAAGTCTTCTGTATGCTATTTCATTTTGCTTGTGTCATGTTTCCGTTTTTTTCTTATATTTCAATACTTGAGGATGATGTTTGCGCTCTCTTGTCTGATTTTACCTTTCATATACTATCTTGTACTGCAGATACAAGAATGACCCTGAAATTTTGGCAATGACAAATTTAATAGCAGCCTATCAACGGAATGAAATATTAGAATTTGAGAAAATCCTGAAGGTAAAATACTGAGCCTGGCATTAGGTTGTGTCATGTGCAAATTTGACCTTAAGATCTTTCTCTTTTATTTTTGTGTGACTTTTAAGTGGATGTTTGGTGATTAACTTTCAGAGTAACAGAAGGACCATTATGGACGATCCTTTTATCAGAAATTATATTGAGGATCTGCTGAAGAACATAAGAACACAAGTCTTGCTGAAACTTATCAAACCTTATACAAGAATCAGGATCCCGTTTATATCTAAGGTAATTTTACTCACGTCCCTCCTCCCTTTTAACACCCACCACCTCCAACAAAGGAAAGGGGGGATGTAGAATAGTAGAAAAAGTCTTGGACAAGTTGAGGCCGACGTCGTTGGTTTAAGGGGGAATGTAGAAACTCTTTACTCATACTGAAGAGAACAAACCAAATATGAACATTCTGCGGGCTGCCTTGTGTATCTCTTTTCTTTCTTTTTATTTTTCTTCACCTTATCGTGCTGAACAAAACACCTGCATAAAATATACTCGACTGATTCCTTTTGCCTTCTTCTTATTCCCTTTTTTATAATGTGAGATTCGTATGCTAAATTAGTTATATGGAGACACTCAAAGTTATGAACTTGTAATTAGTTTAACACATTTGATGAAATCCACTGTTGAGCAGGAACTTAATGTGCCTGAGCATGATGTTGAGCAGCTATTGGTATCGCTAATTTTGGATAACAGAATTCAAGGCCACATAGATCAAGTTAATCGGCTATTAGAACGCTCAGATAGGTCAGCGCTTTCTCATTTTCATTTATTGTTTTAATTTGATTCATCCTATTCATGATTTTTGTATTTCTCACAAATCATAACCTTGAAAATACTGTGATTCAGGTCAAAAGGAATGAAAAAATACTCTGCCGTTGAGAAATGGAACACGCAGCTTAAATCTCTTCATCAAGCCATCAGCAACAGAGTTGGTTAGGATGTGATTGAGAAATGGTTCTACTTATTTGTCTTGTGTTCCCTCAACTTGCAGTTTTGCCTTGAGAAGTAATTTAGCTTGTATGAAGCATCAGGAATGTACCACCTCAATAGTCGAACCAGGGCGGAACTCAACTTTTGGTCCATGTATTACAGCTCTGCTTATAATTATTTGCAAATCCATGATCGAGGTTAATTCATCCAATTTTTAGCCGCGAAAATGGCTGCATTGTTCCCAAC
Organism: Inga oerstediana; assembly: GCA_963210345.1. Classification (NCBI taxonomy): domain Eukaryota; kingdom Viridiplantae; phylum Streptophyta; class Magnoliopsida; order Fabales; family Fabaceae; genus Inga; species Inga oerstediana. The sequence continues at coordinate 10,409,762 of OY723403.1, forward strand.
TTCCTCCCTTCATAGACGGTATATGACTATAACTAGCACGCTTGTTATTTGGACAGCTGATCACGACTTATTCTACTGATTAAAATGTCTAGTGGACAACATCTTTTAGGGAGTGTTTGAGAAACACCCAAATCGGGATTTTAAAAGTTATTTTCTGTAACTCGAGATAAAACTTCTCTCATATATTTATCTTATAGATCATAAAAGTTATTTTTAAAAACTAATTCAAACACACAATTAGGCATACAAAAAAAAATTGAAAATTTTTTTAAGGTGGGCGTGGATTCATGATAATAAAAGGAGGACGAATTCCTTATACATAATTCATAAAAAAAAAAAAAAAAAAAAAAAGGTTATGAGTAATTTCAAATAGTTGTTAGAGATCAGAAGTTAGCTGTGTATCTATATGAACAAGTGACAGGCTGCTTGCTGGCACCGCAACGGCTACGTAAGAGGGCGACCCTGTAACGTTCACCTCAACAAAAGGAGACATCGTCCTAGGATTAATTAATATATTATTAGCTGCTGTTTCCACAAAAAAAAAAAAGGTACTGTCGCTTTTACAAATATAGAGGACTGTCATGTTGGAAAAAAGAAAAATAAAAAAATAAAGAGCACTATCACCTAAATATTTTTAGAATTTTTAATCTTCTGAATTGTTGTTTCTTTCGATCTGGTTCAAGGTTTGTAGTTGCTCCTTTCAATATAAGTGTCTCTTCTGATACTTGAACTCATGACCTGCGAGGCCTTAGATTGCTATACCAACTATATGTTGGTATTTTTGGAATTTTTAATCTTCTGAAATTGTTGTTTCTAATTGGGAAAAAAAGAAATTGTTGTTTCTCATTATCTTTTTTTGATGGCTGTTTCTAATTATCAAGTTATGTGAAATGAGTTTATTTACAGTTTATTGATAAACCATGCAATTTCTCCACTAATCCCTTTTCTCCACTTAATTTTTGTATCATTGGATTGGCTTTTAGTGGTTGAGATTTGTTCCGTAAAAAAATTATTATCATTTAATATTTAATGTCACAATAATATTTTTAATATAGTATAAAATCTCCATCATTAAAAGCTAATCAAATGGTAAAGAAATTAAGTGCAAAAGAAGTAGAGAGAAGAATTAGTGGAGACACCCTTTCTCTTTTTTGCATACTTGATCAAGTTAGTCTTCAATAATTACTAAAATGTCTAATCCAATCCACAATTTAAGCTTTGGCCAAAAAAAAAATCTACAATTTAAGCCACTTCAACTAATTCATCGAAACAGTTTATTAAATTTGTTTTAAATTCGAATAAATTTTCAATTTTACCACTACTAAATGAAGTTTTGAAGAAAGAAAAATATAATGAGTTATATTTATATATTAATTATATGGACAAGTTTGATATATTAACTTTAATTGCGCTTATTTATATCGTGGATAAAAGTCATTCTTCTCAAAACTATTTGTACAAAGGACAAGAGGGAGTATTTAGATTCAAGAGATGAGAAGCCAACATGGTAAGGAGGTTTTCAAATTTGAAGTTGATGGCTCGATATTGGAGGATGGAAGGAGTGGATGCGGAAGATCTATCAGAGACTATAATGATAGATGGATTGAGGGTTTTAATTGCAAATTAGTGAATGTTCATTTAGCATTTGTGGAATTGATTGGTTGTATTTTATACCTATACTTGTGTTGGTCAAAAGGGTATGAGAAGATTATTTTATTCACTAATTGTATAGAAGCTATAAACTATATATTGAGAGGGTGTGATTGAAATCACCCCTTTAAGGACATTGTGGAAGAAGTTAGATTGTTCCTTCACAGGGATTGACAAGTTATGGTTAACCACAGTTTTAGGAAGACCATAACCGTTGTTGATCGATTAGCTAAATACTCCCATAGGATAGATAGAAACTTTTGTTTCCTTCATCAACCTCCTCCTTTTATCCAAGAGGCAGACGTTGATGAAGGTTAGGCAATCTAATTGAGTTTGTTGTAATGTCTCTATTGAAACAATGGTTCCAGTTTTCAATCAAAAGAAAAAAGATGTGAGAAGCCTTTCTCCGACAAGGTGCGAGAACAAGGGTAGGGCCCCCGTACAAGAAGGAGGAGAAGCCTTTGTAACACATTTTATGGGGAAATTAAGTGTCTGTTTAGATTAGCAGTGAAGAAGGAGTTGTTTTTGTAGATGGGTTTTTGGAAAAGTCAGATTGTAGATATGATTTGTGTTTTGAATTGACGGTGGCAGAAATGACTTTTTTTCTAACCTTAAACCTATTTGGATTAGTGTTTGTAAAGCCCATTTAGATGGGAAATGACTGCAAATGGCATAAATCTTATTGAATATTACATACATACACACACACACACATATATATATATATATTAGTTGTATATATTGTGATAATTAAAATAAAAAATATTAGAAAAATTGATAAAATAAAAAAGTGAAATTATTATTAAGCAATAAACTCTTTGTGCCCTTAGCATTCGATCTCAAGACCGGTGGCCCTGATTGTGATGAATTTTATGCACAAAGACAAGGATCAAACAAATTCACAAGGTGGGATAATAAATAGTTCATAAACTAACATTCTTTTAAGTCAATTTTACAATGATGGAAAGGAAACACATGAGCACGTGATGCACACCCAACTCCAAGGAAATATTGAAGTAATTTCTTACTATGGAATGCTACTCAGCTGAGCTTCAATTAGAAAGAGCTTTTTGTGTTGAAACCCGGTGCGGCGGACGCTTTTCCAAAGGAGTCTCACAAGCCAAATAGATTTTTAGGTTTTCATTCCGTTTTTTTTATATCTACCATGTTCTCAAATGTTTCAGTCGGCGGTGTACTTCACGCTCGCCAAAAGCACGTGGGGCGCCTTCACATAAGGAATCCAACGTCTATTAATCCAGAACGAGAATCTTGGCTCGCGGACACGTCGTTCCAACGCAAAATTATTTAAATAAAATTTCAATTCCAGTTTTTGGCATCTAAAAAAACAAAATCAATTCCAATTAGCACAATTAGATTAATAATAATGATTAGCAAATTGATTATTTTATTATTAGCGTCACCGTTTTCATTTCCTTCAATTATAATATGTGTGCTCATCCATATTCTTTGATCAATAATTCCAAGGAGGGATCGCTTTTTCCGCTCTCATCTAAATTTCATATAGTCTCTCTGTCTCTCGCCTCTCGCCTCTCGCTGGCTTTAGTTTCGCACCCGGGAGGCGTCTGATTAGGTGAATTCGCATCTCCATTTTCTTTTAATTTGGCTGTGTGGGTTTGACATTAGTGGAATTGTGGGAGCTCAATGTCCTCTTTTCCTTAAGCCTGGGTCCTATGTGTTTATATTGTGCACTATGTTGATGCTTCTCCAATCCGATATGCCATGGGTATGATTTCTTACTTGTGCGATCAAGGATGTTGAGATTCTTGGGTTTATGCTGTGCATTGGGTTTTACTGGGTGATTTGTTTTGTTTGATCCGACATGGATGCTCAGTTTTTAGTTTGGCTTCTTTCTTCTTTTATGAGGAAAATTGATTCTCTTTTTAGCATGGATTGCACGGGTATGCTAGTTAAATGTATTTGGGTTCTCAAAGACTCAGTACAGCCAGAGCAAAAGAGCGTTTTTCTAGTTCTTGTGGACTCTCGGGGTTAGTTGGGTTTTTCAAGTGAGTTGCCAGCTTCTTGTTCTATGATTATGTGGTTTTCTTTGGGCTTGAGGGGCTTATTTGTTTTTATTGGTCTAACATTCACTCCTAAAAGCTGATCGAGTGTTCAAGATGTTACCTTTTTGTTCTATGTTGTGACAGTTTTATTCAGTATCTGCAACAAGGATTGGTCTTATTCATCATGAAGTACTTCTGTACAACTCAAATGCGCCTGTGCATGCATGCATGTGCGTATTTTGTTTGTGATTACAGAAATGAGTTGAAAGTCGCAAACTGTGTTTGGTTGACAATTGATTTTGTTATATCATAGGACTTTACTTTTGGCTTGATAGGTTTTCGGTGAAAGGATTGAGTCATGTTGCGAGGTATGATTGGTGTGGTGATGTATATATTGGTCTTCACCCTGTCTGGTTATTCTCGGTTGTTTTAGTCTTTTAGATTCTTGATTTTCTTTAACCTGACTCTGAATGAGCATTCGCCTCAAATACTTGTGATTTTGAGTAGACTTACCGATTTTAATCCCATGTTTGTGTGCTATACTGGTGATAATGGTTATAGTTGATCTGAGATTGTTATGGTTTTAGCTACAAGCCTATAAGTTACTTTAGCTATTGAAAAGAAAATCAGAACCAACGTCTGGTTTTTTTGACAACCTGGAAGTACAAACAGCTTCTTAAGCATTTGATTGGCAATTTAGAAGTTCATCTATCACAATTTGCTCTTTACTATAACATTTTGGTCATTATAAGATTTTGGCATGATTAACTAGTATCTTTAAAACTTCATATTCAAGTAAACTTTTTTTATCTATTTCCGTATCATATTACCAAATGGGGAGGAGCTATTATAGTCATGTAGAAAAGCAACTTTTTGAATACAATATGGCAGTTGACTTAGGTGTGTTACGTTTGTGAGACCAAGGTTTATGGTCAAGTTAAAAATTAAATTGTATTAATTTTACTAACATTATTGCTTAGGGCGTTGTCTTGCTGAATAGGGATGTGAATAACTGAAATATGCTTAGTTGATCCTCTAATTTGACTCATCTGTTTAATATTTGTTGTCTCTTTGTTATATCATATATTTCTTAGATATCTGCTTTATTTTGAACTTAAAAATTAAAGCTTTGTGCTGACTTTATTGCCATTATTGGCCCATTCATTCTTAAGCTAAATTGGGATGTGAATAGTGAATATTCTTATTGATTCTCTAATTTATCTCATCTGTATTATATTACTTTTTCCTCTTTGTTATATCTTTTCTAGTATTTGATGTTGTTGTTTATTCATATTATATGCTAGTTAGTTCCTCTGTATAATGTTGGAGCCGCAATTTATCACTTAGTCCCAATTAGAAGAATTTTGCAGGTGCTATAGCTTTGGTTTGGTTGCTTCCTTTTCTCCTGAACAGAAAATTTTTGGGAATTCAGTAATTTGTGTTGGAAAGGGCTCATTGCTACTTGGTGACACAAAAAAACATAGACTGCAGTTGTATTTGAGGCCAATGGTAAGTATTTCTTTTCTTATGTTACACAACTGCTATTCTGTAGATTGTAGTTTGACTCCTGTTGGAGGAAGTTCCCCTAGTTTGCATTGTTTGACCTGGCTCATACGTTATTTGTGGGTCTAGTCTGACCTTCAGGACATCTCTTGGCATCCACTATTTGATTCATCTTTTGATAACTACTATTAGACTGAGTAATTGTATATTTTTGGTAAACAGACTGGGAATTTATTGAGCTTCAGGTTGGAATATATATTGTTGAACTCTTCCTTTGAAAATAGTGGTGGCTGTGTATTCAAGCCAACTTATTAGTCAGTATATATGATGAACAACTGGATAGGAAAATTCTAGTGGAAACCATATCCTTCCCCATGAACTGAACAATTTTGGTGCCTGGAGTTTTCATGATGCTGATAATGTGTTTGCAGTTTATATTCAATGAAGTTGGCATGGTTGTCAGTTTTGGTCTTTACTTGAGTGCTTTTTCCTGGTTGCAGGCAACTAATGAAAATCTTCCACCCAATGTGATAAAGCAACTTGTCAAGGAATTGAAAAATCTTGATGAATCTCCTCCTGAGGGCATCAAAGTTGTTGTAAATGATGATGATTTTTCAACAATATATGCTGACGTTGAAGGCCCAGGCATGCGGCATTTTATTTAAGCTGATACTTGAGTATTAAGTGAATAGTTCAATTTAAACACGAGCTGTTTATTATTCTTGCAGCTGGGACGCCATATGAGAATGGAGTTTTCCGCATGAAATTGTTACTGTCTCGTGATTTTCCAAACTCTCCACCTAAAGGTATATTTGCACATAGGACTTTAACACGCACAGTCATATTGGTTTACTTGGTTGAACTTAGGCATGTGATATGAGCAAGTGGCATATATTTTTATGAGAGCCCTGCTTAGCTGCGTAATCCTCCCTAACTTTTTAAGTTTTGCAACTTTACTAATCTATGAAGTTGTCAAACGTAAATGTTGTAGGTTATTTCTTGACTAAGATTTTTCATCCAAATATTGCATCAAATGGAGAGATTTGTGTCAACACGCTAAAAAAGGATTGGAATCCCAGTCTTGGGTTACGTCATGTCCTCATTGTAAGCGTTCATGCATGCAAAGTCTCTTTTGCCTGTATGGTTGAGCATTGCTGTATCAGGCTGTATTGAATTTAATTTGAAATGTCTGGTCTTACTTGTAACTTTGACAATTAACAGGTAGTTAGGTGTCTATTGATTGAACCATTTCCAGAATCAGCTTTAAATGAACAAGCTGGCAAAATGCTGCTTGAAAATTATGAAGAGTATGCTAGACATGCCAGGTATGTTAAGCCGATAATGCTACTGGTGTTATCAACTCGTTTCTAGTATGGGATTAACAGGAACGTAATGTGAGACCTTGAGCGCCAACAAAGACTAACCATATTCTCCCAAGTCTTGCGAGGCATGTGAACACTGAATTAACACAATTTGACATATTGAGTTAATTTTTATGTGAAATTGTAGTTATTTATACTGACTTGTGATTTACAAGACATATTGCTCAACTAAGTATAAGAATAAACTAATAATCTTGATTGTAGACTTTTTGGGTAACTTTTACTTGAGTTTGATGCCTGCAGGGGCTGGTTTCCAAATCACCCTGTTCTGTTTTTTTCCCTTCCATTTCTTCATATTTGACTTGTATATTTCACGCAGGCTATACACAGGAATCCATGCCAAGCCAAAGGCCAAATTTAAAACCGGTGCTATATCTGAATCTACAACTGCATTGAACGTTGATCAGAGTAAGCTCTCAGTTCTTACTACTGATGAGAAAAATGCATCTCTGGGTGCTTCATTGCCATTGCAGTCCCCTTCAGCCCACATAGCTATGGCAATTAGGGGAAGCAATCAAGAGCAGATAGCTGCTGTTATAATTGAGACCGCTGTTAATGGCTCTTCTGCTGCAACCATAGTTCCTCCTACCTCTCCTGTGCCGCCACAAAAGAAGGAAAGTGGTCTACCAAAAGCTCTGGCAGACAAGAAGAAGATTGATGCCAGAAAGAAAAGCTTGAAAAGATTGTAATGAAAACGAGTAATTGAACTTTTCATTTGTAGTTTTGTTGGTTGACCGAGAAAAAGTGGAAGGGGGCTCAATTAGAGGCTCAATGACAGCAGATACCTCAATCTTTGAAATATACATATATGTGGTTATGTGGTTGATATCGATCATATCGTGCCCCCACTATCCCTTGTCTTTGTGTTCATTGGCTCGGTTGGGTAAGAGAAGCAAGGTGTGTAGACTGCAGAGTGAACCAGAATTTGATACATAAGTTTACATTTAAGTTCAATTTTTTATTACCACAATATCCCTCAATGTGGTTCGAACTCATGTGCATGTGGCAAGAAATCTGTTCCTCTCAAACAACCAACATATCACTCGAACATTGACTTATCACAATATCCCATCAATGTGACAGTTCTATTTTCAAAAACATCTTACAATATCAAAAAAGAAAAAAGCAAGAAAGAAACAAGTCCAAGTGTCCGGCATGTACTATAACATCTTAAACTAAAATATATTTCAAACAGCGAAACGTTGAATCAAAAATGGCTACAAACAATATAAATAAAGCTATATATTTATTAAATAGAGCATTTTCAATCTGTCATGCATAATCTTGTTTATATTAAGTTTAAATTGTCAAATTATTGGCCAGGACAGTGATTTAAAATATTTATGAAAAGGATTTTTTCGTAAATTATTTATATATCATATAAGAACTATTTTATGCAAATATGCCAACGCACTAAATCAATATCATATAAGGAATATGGATTTTATATTTTATATTGATATTGATTTAACTGTATTAAATTAAACTCAAACCAAAACTTTTATATTTCATCAAGGACTGAACAACCTGCGGTTTCCCAGAGCGGCTAAATCTGGAGCATACTCGACCAACCAAAAAAAAACCAAAGAAAGAAAGAAACTGAAAGTAAACTTAAAATGTTTTAGCTAATTTTCCATCTTTTTTAATTCAAAATACATCCAGACATATTTTAGTAATGATAATTTCCCCTCATGAAAGGTTTCTTGATAATTATAGAGGGCCAAATGTATCTCTTAGCAGCCATGACCGGTTAAATAAATTTTATAAAAGTATTGCAGTATGATAATAAAAAAGGATAATAAAGATCATGAATATATGTAAATTTAAATTTTGTTTACATTTATTTTCTCCTTAACTCTTTTGCTCTATCCTTATTTATAATTTACGCAAGAATATATCACATCGTCTTAAATTTCTTCAAGGATATAAAGAGTGACCCATGCAACCTCCCCAAACTCAAAGAATCAACTTTCAAACGGGTAAAGGTGTATCCATTCCATATCAATAACAATTGGTTCGGCTAATTCAGTGATTGTTTTGTTTTGTAGATAAATCTAGACTAGAAAACAATTGTGAATGAAAATAAAAGTTCTTTACTCGTATACTTAATTCTATTCAACTCAATTCAAATTACCCAGGGATTAATATAGCTTCCAAGACCACCGAAAATAAAAAGACAAGATATGCGTGTATAAAAAAAAGGGCAAGATCAGGAACATAGGCTGAGTTGTGCTTTATTAGCAGCCGCAGCAAAAGTAACGAGAGGTACTGAAAGATCACTCCAAATAGGTGCAATGATTCCGACATATTGCAAATGGCTAACTCAATTTTCATATTATTGCAGCACAATGTTGATAATCTAAGAGCAAAAGCCTAAAAAATTTCCAATATACAAAAATTTCAACCGCAGGAGACAGAATTCTGAAGATCTGCTCATTCAAACTTTGAATATCGAATCAACTTAAACAGCTAATTTCCTATTTTAAAGAAGCACAGCGAAGAGTAGGGTAAAATGGAGCGTAATTACCATTAAAACTTGCGAGAGACAATGAATAGGCAAACTTGAAGGACGCAATGTCACCATCAAACGCTAATCTTACATATAAATTTGTGAAGGTTGGATTAAAAAGCATCAACTTGATAAACATTAAAAAAAGACGGTCCAGGGGCCTGCGGGTTCTAAATATTTTGTATACGGGTGAGACTTAAATTTCTTATATCATGGCCATCAAAAATTCCTTGATTAAAATGTGTCAAGTGCATGACTATGCAGTAACAATAACATGACAGATGTATGATTTAATTGGAGAATCATACACTTGTTTGAACCATATTCTGGCATATTATTATTGAAAACCCGTACACTACTTGGTCATATTATATTGATTGAAGAATCTGATGATGACAAGGATATAAAAGAACTACATAGAAAATTCTCATATAATATATATATCTAAACCTTGATTCTTTTTGGTTCTTTCCATGAATAGAGCTTCTAGGAGGATGAAATGATCACTTGGCCATCATCACCTTAACGAATTCATCATAGTTTATTTGGCCATCACCATCAACATCGGCCTCACGAATCATCTCATCAACTTCTTCGTCGGTAAGCTTCTCTCCAAGGTTGGTCATCACATGGCGGAGCTCAGCAGCAGAAATGAACCCGTTCTGATCCTTGTCAAAAACTCGGAACGCCTCTTTCAGCTCCTCCTCAGAATCAGTATCCTTCATCTTCCTCGCCATAAGGTTTAGAAATTCAGGGAAGTCAATGGTACCATTACCATCAGCATCCACTTCATTAATCATGTCTTGAAGCTCTGCTTCAGTTGGGTTCTGCCCCAATGACCGCATGACAGTTCCAAGCTCCTTGGTTGTAATGCAACCTGAAATATTATATGAGCATTCAACAGTAGATCCCAAGTTATTGTGATCACAAACCATCAATATTTACAAGGATGTAAATAAAATGCAATTAAGCAAACAAAGAGTGATGGCTCTCCAAGTAACAGTTGAAAATTATATGCAAGAGAAGAGCATAACCAAAGCTATGACTTTCTCACTTCAACAAGGAACGGCCTTACGAGGCCCAGGTTCAGTAGTGTTGCAACCCTTTAGAAATAAAATATCAGGTGCCTGAAGTTCTGCTCTAGGTCTGGCATTATAATGGCCTTCACTTTAAAATATGCGAGATTAGGGTGGTTCCAAATTAACACAGTCATATTATATTCCAAAATCACGCGCTCTCTCTTGAGACCAATAAAAACAAGCGCTCTCACTTCACCTAAAAGAAAGAAGCACGCACTCTCTTAGACGGAACGACAAAAATTGGAGACATACAAAGTCGGGTTTTTTGTCCCCATTACCTATATGCTTACAAGGTGCACAGATCACAAACCAACATGAATATTAATATTAATATAGTAAATATTATATATCATAGTATATTCTTTTATCAGAGTAGTCTGTGCGCTGGGCGGCGCCTGCGCCAAAAAAAAGTCAGAGTAGTCTGTGTGTGCTCATTCCAGACGAGACTACTTGTGTAGTTGCAAAAGAAACAAGGGGAGAAACTGTAAGCCAATCATTCTTTTCTCTCCTGTTTGTTAAAATAATTTTAGCTGAAACATGCGAAGAGCCCATCAATTTTCTCTCATATTTCTTCAGGCAAAAAAGATTTTGAAAACAAAGAGAACCAACTTATAATACCTGTAAAATCAAACATTGAGACGAAGCATAACCCTAATAAAAGGCAATATTGAATCCTCCACGCGGAATTTTCACGTCAACCAAGCACAGGGAAAAGGGAAAAAACTATTTCAACGCTAATCAGGAAACGAAAATATCTCCAGATTTATACAAACATGAAACAGACATGGATTTAAATCACCTAAAACCAGCTCTAATCAACAGAGCCAGATAACTCTTCGAACTCAACAATCATGTCAATATTCTTAAACAAGAAGCAGCAACAGCTAGAAAAACACATCAAGAGGAACACACAGATCTAGGAAAATTGGTAAAATCGAGGCAGAAAAGGAGAGACAAACCATCGCCATCCTTATCAAACAGGCTGAAGGCCTCCTTGAACTCAGCGATCTGTTCGTCAGTGAGCTGATCGGCCATTGTACGTTTCGTCTCAGAAAGGGAAATCGCTCTGACTTTCTTCGAGAGAATTCTGTGTTTTCGATGAAAGAAAGAAAGGGAGAGCGAGACACCCAAAAAAACCAGAGCCCTTGAATTCCTCTCGTGACAAGAAGCTGCCGTTTTAATAGGAGGTCATCGGTTATTGCCATCGAATCACATTAAAATAATAATATTCCCCCCATATTTTGCCCTATAAGTCTATAACCTTATCGCATTTACTACGCGCCCTCTATTTCTTTACCGCCTTTTCCCCGGGATTTTTATAAAATTTTAATATTTTGCCAATTTAGATCACCTATTTTTTTCCCATTTTTTATTTTTCCTTTGTAGATAAGGCTATAGGATAGTATCTCAAGTCCCAATCAGCAAACAGCCCTTAGCTTCGACACGTATCAACTCGAAGACATTGAACGGCTCACAGTAATCGCATCAGAGAGAGTGTATATGAAACTTACTGCACCTGAATTCCTATTCCCATTATTGCCACAAAATTCGTCTGCAATCACTGAAACATGGTTAATATATTTTAGAAATAAAAATGACTCATTTCATCAAAATAGCTCTCTATTAAATATAAAAATAAATCCCGACAATCAAAATTTAACATAGAAAAAAGAATGTCATCTTTCCTTTTACTTTAATTTTAGCTCATCTCATACCCTTAATTTTAACTCGTCCGGATTTAGTCCCTTAATTTTAGCTCTTGACTCATTTCATCACCATCAGCAATTTGGCCTTTGCTTTTAAGTTTAACTAATCAAATTGGACTCACAAACATGTTAACAAAGCAACTTAAAACTGCATCCTTGTCCTCACTGCCAGACGCTTGTTCGAAAACCAATCAGATGTTTCTCTTCTTACTAATATCTTCATCCACGTTTTTGTTCCTAGTGAAATTACCCTTCCCATATTCAGAATTCTCTTGCACGTATGAATTCACATTCTTATTAATGATTAAAAAAATGTAATAGTTAACTTACGTAAATTATTTCATTCATATTATTTAAATTTACGAAGATACTTTTAAAACTCTTCCCTTAAAGTTTTTATTTTTTATTGCCCAGCTATCTGCTCGAGATCCATCATCCGTGGTGGCTTTCGGCAAAACCAGTGTGTGTGTGGGGTCCCTACTTTATGCTTTTCTAATTTTATTGCCATTTTAAATTATTATTGTTATTATTATATGATGGAGTCTCTGACGCCAAACGAAGACATTGATCCCCTAACCCCCTACGCGGTTTGAACGCGGAGACGGGAGGGGTGCACTAGGGCCCACCTTGTCCGCCACGACTAACCTCGGTCTTCGACCCTGTCCTTATGTTAAAATATTGCTTCACAAGAAAAAAAGAAAAAGCGCAAATGATATTCAGTCCAATTTTTTTAAAAAGAGCCTAGTTATCACTGAATACCTCGGAAAAATTAATCTTTTTGACGCCTATAGTTTTAATTTAACTGTATCTTAATCCCTACACTTTAATCCGTTATAAGTCAATCCTTATAATTTGACTTAACTGTAACTAACTCAGTCTTTCAACTTTAACGTACTACAACCCAGTTTATATAGTTTTACTATTTTATAATTAGTATAAAGGTCAATGACTGGATTATAAAATGATTAGAATTAGAAACTAAGTTACAACCAAGTCAAAATTATAGGGATTATATTACACCAAATCAATATAGGGACTAAGTTATAATCGAATCAAAACTATAAAAACCAAAACTTAATTTTCCCTAATACTTGTGCTTAGTCGTCCTTCATGCACACCTATTATGTATAGATAGTTGAACTTACAACCTCTTATCTAAATCAAAACTTTAAAAAGAAAATATTTGGTGGCAATTGAGCCAAACAATCCTCACATCTAGTCATTACTTAATAATTACGCTCCTTATATTATATATAAACACACACATATACACGCTACCTCTCGTCTTGAATGTGTGATCTAATCCTAATACAGTACTATAAACTATATCCTGCATTTAGTATGAAAAGGTGAAACATACTCTTATAACCTGCATTTTATTACTTCTTTTAATCTTAAATATAAGATAAAATTGATTTTTTTTAGAGATTAAGTAAACTAAATAAATTATTTAATCACATCATATCTTGTATATCCTTATATTATATATTAGTTTATTAATTAAACTAATTAGTTTGAAAAATAAAGAGTTAAGGGGCAAATCTACCAATGATGTTTTAAGAAAAGAGCATTTGACACAATTATCTTTTAGAATGGGCAAAAATACTAATGAACAATTAAAAAGGGGCATCTACCACAAAAACCGTTAAATCTGTACTAATTGCGTTAAATCATAAGAGAAGAAAACCCTTAACAGTGTTAATACGGATTAATGGTTTTTATGGTGGATGCCCCTTTTTACTTGTTCATTAGTATTTTTTCTCCTTCTAAAAAATAATTGTGACATATGCTCTTTTCTTAAAACATCATTAATAGATTTACTCCTTAACCCAAAAATAAAATATAAATATAAATATTTTAAAATAATTTAATAAACTTTCTTAATTTCTCAAAAAAAAATTAAAATAGAAACCCGGGGAGTATTTAAGTGTGTGACTTGCTTTGCCACCTTTCTCAGAAATTCCAACGACATCTATTAGGAAAATTTCAGTGATAGTGACCAAGAGTGGCCCCGAGTGAGCATGAGTGCAGAGTTCAAATGTTGGTCGGTTAGTACGCGCAAAAGATGTGGATCTGCCTCCCATCCTTATGAGAAGGATGGTACTTTTATTTATCTGTTTTTTTAATTATTAGGTTAAAATTTTAATAATTCAGATTTAATATATTATAAAAATAATAATATTATTATTATTAAATAATAATAATCTAACAGTTCAGATCCAGAAAAAAGACCATCATTTTCCTTAGACCGTGTTTGGTTCAACGGATGTTAGATTAAGTGAAGTTTATTTAAATTAGGTTAGGGGAGGTTATAATGTTGTTTGGTTCAATAAGAGGATAGGGGAGGTTTAGTATCTTGTTTGATTCAGGAGATTAGGTTAAGGGAGTTAATTATAAGTGAATAAAAACACCATTCTACATATTTTTCTTTTTCTTTTATAATATATTTATTAATAATAATTATTTATAAAATAATTATTTTTTTTGAGAGCTTGAGATGAAAGTAGGGGGACGAAGCTACCACCTCCGGTGTCTTTTCTATCCACCATCGGTCTTCCTCACAACCACCACCGACGTCATTGGAAGAGAATATAGCCACTGATCATCAACTTCTCCGGCTCCAACTCCGGCGACCTCCATCTCCGTCCTTCCTCTGTTTTGAATAACCACCGTCAACACCAACTCTTCTTTTTTTCTGCCAGAAGCTTCTCTACCATTGGAAATTATCATTACAGCACTTTCCTCCTTTCTTTATGATAGCCCAGCATTTCTCTGCAAATTCCGGCGACATTTCCAATTTTTGGGCCCCATTTCTGGCGGCCTTCACCATTGGTCTTGTTTTCACTGAGTCATCATCATCAATGTCGTCCGCTGTGTTAGTTCTCATCTTCTTCCTCCTTTCAACTTCATTATCTATGTATTTTCATGGCGGCGAGGCGGCTGTGGTTATTGTGTCCAAGGATGGGGATGGAGATTATGTAAGTGTGAGTGAAGCCATAACCAAAGCTCCTGAGTTCAGTGACGAACCCGACACCATTCAAGTTTGAAGTGGCACTTATAATGAGTACGTCTTGGTTCCGCCGAAAAAAACCAATATCAAGCTCGTCAGCAATTTAGTCACAGTCGAAGGGAAAAAAAATGAAATGCGGAGGGACATACGCTTTTTACAGGAGTTCACAGTATTGGAATTTTAAAAAATTATTTTGGGTAGTTTAATCATAAGTAGACACATATCCTCTCATATAGAAAAAACCCTGAATTTGAAGGTTTTATAAAGTAAGGGAAGTTACCACTATAAAAGATAAAAAAACCTCCCATACCTCATCTTACCTCTTTCCAACTAAATACATATTTTTAATCTCCAACTCTCCCCCGACCTAATCTAACCTAATAAAATCTCCAATCAAACACATCCTTGTGGAAAAGGATGGGGCCAATTCCAAAATATATACATATGTGCTTAAATCCCATCACTGAGCAATTACAAGGAGAGACGGGCATTTTTTCCCCCCATATAATAGCATGTATATAATTAGTAGTGTTAAGTATATCCCCTCTGTGAAAATAATAAACAAATGTCTAACTTGCTTTTAGGCTAAATTAAATGGTGCGTGGACGCTCTTATTCATAATCATTAAAGTTTTATTCTGAGAATTTTTTTTATACGCAAGGCAAACATTAAAGTCTTATTCATAATCATAGTTGTTTCTCAATGCAAACTATTTTCTCCTCACGATAGAAGATGCTCCAGATCTTAAAAAATGGTTAATTTGAGATTCTCATTTTCGGATGTTCAATAGAATAAGTACATCCTTTTGGCCAAACTAATATTAATAAACAAGTGTTTATAATCAACATGCAAATGTAATGTTGGCAAAAAAAAAAAAAAGGTCATTAAAAAAGAACCATTATTATAAAAAATATATCTTCCTGCTAAAGCAATAGATAATAGGGTAAAGGTATATTCAGCAATTTAAAATATTTAAGGGTGTAATTAGTACCATAAACTATTTTTGGAGGTACAATTATCACTCTAAAGCATTTAAGAGTGTAATCAGCACCCTAAACTAATTTTGGAAGTGCAATCAGTACCCTAATGTATTAAAAATGGAGCAATTACACCCATTCATTTGAGAAATTTAATACAATTTAATATATTCTTGCATCTATGATTGAAACTGATAATTTACTACGAATAAAAGTTTTCTCTGATTTCGACTTGACTTCTTCTTTTATTTAGGTCTCGAGATTCAACAAAACCAAAACCAAATACTTTCATTACAACGATAGGGGAATTATGATGGAAAAGATAAACCCTAAACCTTGAGTTAATATTATGTCAGTGAAAATGTACAATTGCTCCATTTTTAATACATTTGGGGCCAAATTACACCCTTAATACATTTGGGGTCAAATTACACCCTTAAATACTAAACGAATAGATGAACATGTTGAAGATCAATAAAATAAGAAAGGGAAAAGCGATACAACAAACAGATTTAGTATTCTCTCAGTGAATGGGTGTAATTGCTTCATTTTTAATACATTAGGGTGCTAATTGTACCTACAAAAATACATTAGGATGTTGATTGCACCTTCAAAAATAGATTGTGGTGCTGGATACACCTTTACCCTATATAATAATAGATTATAAAATGCTACTCATATTTTATATAGAATCTAAAGATACAAAACCATGCTTGACAATAAAAAATAATAAGCAGAACCAGAAAAACTCATGTAAACCCTTCCCCACACCGTATGTGCTTTCTCTTCTCTACAAATTTAAGAGCAAGATGGAGCAACTTGACACGGACCATTGTAGTGGCATTGCCCTCTGCTTCATTTTTTGTTGAACAAGATGGAGCAAAGGTATTTTCATACTAGAGGCAATTCTGTTTGAGGCATTGTCAAGCACTAAATATAGACACTTCTCTCAGTAGGGATTCAAATCTTGATTCGTCACATTATAAGAGACTCGCTCCTTCTGTTAAACCTAACCCCCTATTGGTTTGATTTTTTTTTTTTTTTTTGATTCAAAAAAGTTTAGATGAGTTGGGTCCCAGGGTTCACTAGGGTCAGAGTATGTCTCATGGCTTAAAGAACGCTTACAAAGGTACTTATAGATCGTCCACCAATAAGACCCCTCACATCGGTGAGATTTGAACGCACAACTTTATTGTTATGATTCAATCCTTTACCAAGTAAACCAACCTTTGTTGATTTGGATTTTTCTTTTGAAATAAACACTTTTTTTGGGCAACAAATTAATGAGCCTTTTCACTGGAAGCCTAATGAGCCCAAGGCCCAAATTGTTTAACAAGAGATCAGGTGGAGCGATTGGCACGTGGTCATCACGTGCGGATGACTAGGCTTAGACAATAACACTTCCACATTTGCATGGGGTTTTGGATTTCGAGGGAGTGAGGACTCTCATGTTCCCCTATAAAAGCATCACGGGCTAGAAGCCCAGCTGAAATGCAAAGAAAAAACGGATAAACCGATAAGAGAGCTGAGCTGTGCAGGAGCACAACGACTATCCCTTACCGACTTTCTTCAGGAATCAATCCTGTTCAGGTAATTCATTTAATTTCCCTTTCCATTCTTGCTCAAGCTTCTTCAATTCATACCTCCATTTTGAACACATTGCAGATAACACTACTTTTGGGGGGCCTTTTGCAGTTTTCTCTGTTTTTATACTGTGTTTTCTACCAGAATTGACCTCTTCACGCAGATTACTTGTATTGATTAAATATGTAATTAGTTGTACGCCCTTCAACGCAAATATTTATCCTCGCTCCGTTTCAGTGGTGCTTCGGGCCACTCTGTGGGTGGGGATTGAGTAAAAGAGACAATTCGTTGATTTGTTTGTAGCACTTAGTTTACAATTTTTTTTTTTGTAGTTTTTATGGATAATCTTGGTGATATACGTAGATTACTTTGTTTAGGTTTCTGGCTTCCTGTTTATTGGCATATTGAGAGGAGCTTGTTTGTTGGAGGAAATATGAAGTAATTCTAGATTTTTGTTTCTGTTTCTTTTGGTAGGATAACATTCACAGATGGGATCTCAAGCAATCCGTGAGTGGGCAGGAATCAACACATTTGCGCCTGCTACGCAGACAAAGTTGCTTGAACTTCTGGGAAAACTTAAACAGGAGGTTTTTTATTTTCCCCTCAAATTCATGCACTCGTTAAGACAACAACTCTAGCATATGCGTTACATTTCAGGAATGAACAATTTTCCGCGATTGTTTGTTTATGCTTTATAAGTTCTTTTGCTTGTAAGAAGTTTCTTTCGTTTGTTTGAACTTATTTCGTGATTTGTTGTAGAATGTGAACACTCTGACGATACTTGTGATGGGAAAAGGCGGTGTGGGAAAATCTTCAATAGTGAACTCCATCATTGGCGAAAAAGTCGTTTCTATTAGTCCTTTTCAGGTATAAATTAATTTGTTTTCTCTTATGTTATATTTATCAGTCTTTGTAGCTCCTTGTCATATGTACGTATCAGTAAAGTAAAATGTTTCATTCTTGACAAGTCGGAAGGACCAAGGCCTGTGATGGTATCACGATCAAGAGCAGGATTTACGTTAAACATTATCGACACTCCTGGTCTCATAGAAGGAGGATACATCAACGTTATGGCACTGGACATTATAAAAAGGTAAGTCAGAGGTGGAACACCAATTCGCTTGTAAAGTATGTTTATGGTTTAATTTGAATTATATATGGTCCTTTCCCCTCCGTCACTTCATTTTCTTTACATGGGAACTGGTTTTGTGTGAATAGTTTCCTTTTGAACAAGACCATAGATGTGCTGCTTTTTGTGGACCGTTTGGATGCGTATAGAGTGGATAACCTGGATAAGTTGGTTTCCAAGGCTATCACAGATAGTTTTGGCAAAGGAATATGGAAGAAAGCAATAATAGCACTCACACATGCTCAGTTTTCACCGCCAGATGAATTGCCTTATGATGAATTCTCATCCGGAAGATCAAAGGCTCTCTTGAAAGTTGTTAAATTGGGTGCCCGGATAAAGAAAGATGTCTCTCAGGTATATTGCTGCATTTCAATGATCGAATTCCGCAACCTAGCCCTATAAAAAATCACATGTGTATCCACACTGTGGCACAACTTTAATTCGAAGGCTTCCCTTCATCTAGAAACCAGTTTATTTGGGTTTTTGTTGATAGACACAGGGATAAGCTGTATAGTCATGCCTTCACATTTTGGAGCAGTTTCTATGTTTAGAGGAAATAGTTTCATGTAATCGTGCTATATATGCTGTCTTGGTGCATACGGTTGGTGCAAAATGTTTGGAATATAACTTCTTGCTTGCGCTTCTTTGCTTATTGAAAAATTCACCTTTGGCTTTTTTCCTTTTCTACCTCGAAGGAGTTTACCATTCCTGTTGCTTTGGTTGAGAACAGTGCGAGATGCAAGAAGAATGAGAGTGATGAAAAGGTCAGACATTTATCTCATGACACTTCCTTATACCCTCTTCCAGCTCATTGATCTAAGCATGGATAGAAGTTGATCTCTGTTTGCGCTTTTCTTGGGGACAGGTTCTTCCAAATGGAACCGCTTGGATTTCTCAGTTAGTCCAATCAATCACAGAAGTAGCATTGAACGGAAGTGAGTCTATTCATGTCGACAAGAAGTTGATTGATGGGCCGAATCCAAATCAAAGAGGAAAGTTGTGGATTCCTCTCATCTTTGTGCTGCAAGTAAGTATTTTGGATCTGGGGGCTTTTCTAGTTCTCTCTTTATGTTGAATATTGACAAATAAATTGATAATCTCTTGTTTTCATCTGCTGTGAACAGTATATCTTCATCATGAAACCCATAGAAGCATTTATAAAGAGGGATATTGCAAACGCGAGTAGGCCATCATGGGAGATAGATGAGTGATGCAGATTTTCGCAGAAAGATCTATTTTTAGTTTTGTTCCCTTGCTCTCGTGAAGTTTAGGTTTTTTACTTTTTTTTTTTCGTGTCTTTTTCCAAATAAAGTTTAGTTTATGTGTAGTTTCCGGTACATTTATTTATTGACCATCTGTGTCTTGAATCAATTTCCTAGTTTGTTGTTAGATTCTGACTTCTTCATGATGCTTCCCAATACATCAGTCGGTGAGGAAGATGATCGATCACAGGCTTGGAGAAAACCTTTGGTGTTTTTAAACTCAAATTTTTTAATAAAAAGGGAAAAATAAAGGGGAAAATAAGGTTTTGGTCCCATTTAAGCGGGCTTTCTTTCTTTTCCTAATTTGGTTGGAGCCCAGTTCATATATATTCACCTGAAAATATAAATGATTTTGTCACAAATAATCAAGGTATTAAAACTCGGACCGGTCATTGAACCGGTCGGGGTACTGGGTTAAGGGTCAGTGGGTCAAACCGGGACCAAACCGGAGCTAAACCGGGACCAAACCGGTGAAAAATTGAAAATTTTAGACTTATAGTATGAAATTCTAAAGGAAATTTTTTTTTTTTTTTTAAATGAAAAACTCAAACCCGGACCGGACCGGGAACCGGACCGGTTTTCCGGCCGGTTCGCCGGTTACCGGGCCGGTCCGGTCCGGTTTTCATAACCTGGCAAATAATACATATATTTAATTAACTTAAATTAATATGATGCTTCACCTAATCATTAATAGGTCACACTAGCCAAGGCATGGAGATCGCACATAAATTTCCATAATATATTTCATTGGGTTCTGCATAATTTTTCGTTATTACTTCAATATTTCCCCCCACAAATTTCTAAAGAAGCTGAGTAGCTGATTACACATTTCAAAAAAAAAAAAAAATCTTTTTACTAAAAATATCCAATAGATTTTATAAATGGATAAAAAGAATTGATCCCACATCAAATAAACCACTGTTTAGAGAACTGGACCGGATGGTCAGGGCTGATCACTGATACGAGTTCGATTTATACCTTAAACCATTTTTCTGTGGGAGCCGTTTTAGGCCGTCGTTTTTCCGTTTTTGGGCCATCAACCGTTGTTAAGCTGGAAATTGAACCGATTTTTCAAAAACCATTTGACCCAATAAAAATACTAAAAAAAAAAAAAATTTGCTGCAATTTTTTGTCTTGAAAAATTGATGCTGCAAAAAAAAAAAAAAGGCATATAAATTTTAGACATGTTACTTTATTTTATTTATATTATATATTACTAATTTTAATAATTTGGTTTGTTGTAAACTACTCCCCCCGGTCCTAATTATAAGATAAAGTTGACTTTTTTGGAGAAATTAAGGTAATCAATTAAATTACTTTAGAGTATTTATATTTTTATTTTTTTCTTCAAACTAATTAATTTGATTAATAAACTGATATATAATCTAAGAATACTAAAAATATAAATACTCTAAAGTAATTTAACTGTCTTCCTTAATTTCTCCAAAAAAATCAACTTTATCTTATAATTAGGATCGGAGGGAGTATTTTATAAAGATGCTTTGAATAAAAAGGTAATGAGGTTCATCTTCAAATTAAGGATGAAATTTGGAGCACTAGGATTGGAATTGAAGATCTTGATTTTGGGTCATTTCTTCAAGAAGATAATGACATTTACCACTTTGGTTCTATTTAGCCTCATTTATGAATGGATAATTTTCAACTCTTTTTTTTCTATCTATCTGTAAATTATTTCTTCATTTGTACAATAAATAAGGGTAAAATTGTCACAATCTTATTTATTACATTAAAACTAGACTTATAAATAGGAAACTCATGCTTGAATCAATCAAGAGCCACCAATGTTTGACAAGTATGAAATAATTGTTAGTACATTTTGTTAGGTTAATGATTGACTTAATGTTCTTCCTTAAATAGTATTTTTTGACTTTATTAACTTCCTATGAAATTAGGCTAAAGACTAATTATAATATATATATATATAATATTTTTAAATTTAATTATTATCTCACCGGTCCGACCGTACCGCTCGATCATTCCAACCGTTTAAACCAGACCCGCTGACGGTCCGACTTTTAAAACATTAATAAACAGTATAACATACAAAGATTTCATTCAAAAATAAAAAGGCCTACTCGACAATGCCACATTAATAGTAAGCACTTGATCAAAATATTCCAAGAAATGACAAGAAATACATTAAGTAAAAATTAAAAGTATACATCCAAATATAAATGTGTACTTGTATATCATTCTAATAGCTTTTGCCCAGTAAAGCAAATTGGTACTTGGCTGCCCAACTCATGGCCGGACCATGTTGGAAGGCATATAGCAAATTGTAACATCTGCACTTGTATTGGTCAAAACCAATTCCAGCTCTTAGATAACCTTCTACTTCTGCGGTATCATCGTTAACTCTCTACTGCATTTTTTTTTGGACCAAACTCTACTGCATATTGATCCAATGATCATAGATACTGATTATTCTAATATTTTGTTTGGATAGGAAAGGGCACATATTTCCCCTCTATTTTTTCCCTTAGGGTGTGTTTGGTTTGAGGGGAGGGTAGGGGAGGGAGGGGAGGGGAGGTGGAAAAATTACAATT
Organism: Inga oerstediana; assembly: GCA_963210345.1. NCBI lineage: Eukaryota > Viridiplantae > Streptophyta > Magnoliopsida > Fabales > Fabaceae > Inga > Inga oerstediana. The sequence continues at coordinate 10,432,141 of OY723403.1, forward strand.
TTGGACAAAAGAAACCCAAAATTTACTTTCTCATTCTTTTTAAATTTTGGGTTCCCGCCCAAAATTTAAATTCCTTCAACCCAAAAAGGTAATTTACCCACCCTCTCATTCCCTCCCACCCCTCCCCTCCCCTCAAACCAAACACACCCTTATTCCCCCCTAAAAGGAAAAATGGGCATGTCTTCTAATTTTCTCTCCTTCCTATTTTTCTTCCTATCCAAACGAAAGGTAAAATTAATTGAAACATCAACTTCAACGTTACACAAAGATGTTAATTTAAATAATAGAATCCACTAATCCGTTAATTGATATAAATAAGTGAAGGCTGATCCCAAATTAAACGACTTCAAGGATGGGGCTGGGGCATACCAAAATGTAGGTCAGAGCACCAAGAATTATTATCGTTTTCTCTCAGATTGCCACTTGTACACCGGCCTTTTTGCTGGACAGACAATCTCATCTTCACGTGGTTTCCGTTTCCGACCTTTTTTCTGTTTATACAACCCAAAAAAAGCTTCTTTAAGCATTATAGAGATGGAAAGTAGAAGCAAAAACAAATTCAGAACAGAGTATAACAGTTAATCCAAAAAAAAGATAGTATAACAAAATGGAAAATACCTGTAGCTCTTTCTTCATTACCATATCATTGTACATTCTCTCCGGTTAACTCAGCCTATTCTTCCTTTCTTCCAACTCTCTATGAGATGCAGCTGTTCGCCTGAACATTTTTTTAAACATTAATAATAGCAATAAGTCTCATGACAACAGAAGTAATAAAATAAGACATTGAAAGAAAAGAGAAAAATAAATATTATTTTCCACTTATCATACAGTTGTACCTCTTAATCTCATCAGGAGCATCATTTGACTCAAGATTCCTCCTTCCCTTAATTAGTGACTTTATCTCTTTAGCATCTTGCCTACATAAATATAAAAAATAGATTTTAAAAAAAGGATCCACACAACTTAATAAGAAATTTAAACAATCAATATATACCCCTGCAATTAGAGTCAAAAAAGACTTTCCTTAATCATAACCCTTAAGAATTGATAAAAAATGATAAAAAGAATAAAGATAGCAAACCTCCTTTTCTTTGGCAAGGCCCAGACCTTTCCAAAATCTAATGTTTTAGAATACATAGAAGGATCTCTTGCTCTTTTCTTTCTTCTTATGACATGAAAAGTTTAATGGGGAGGATAGAAATAGACTTAAACACAGCTTTAAACCATTTTGCCATTCCCCAATATTATTGTCATACAAAATAACCTGGGTGATATCTATCTTATCAAACAAAATCTCATATATAAAGCAATCCTCACCTCTTCGTTTAGTAGGAAACAATATTCACAAATACTTCTACAAGTCTCTTAACAAGAGTGGTCAATAGTTTCGAATTCCTACCACTTAAGTTAATCAATGATATTGTCTACTCTGAATCTTAAACTTTTGTCCACATCTAAATCAAGTAAAATGCATTGATCTAAACTTGGCTTGAGTTGTCAGGCCAAAAGAAGAAAAACTTGCAACAGAAGAACTAGGAAATAAGGAATTTTTCATAAAATTTACAAGGAGCTTCTATTCAATATCAAAGTCAGTAAAATAATGAAAAGAGGCTCTTGAAAAATGTATAACTGAACACGACAAATATCAACTCAATAAAAAAGGGACACTTGTCCAGCTGAGTGTGTGATTGTTATTGAAATGCGAGCTCATACCTGTCCTCAAAAAAGTAAATATGCCCAGACTGTTGGTGATCAACAAGTTGCAGTGAAGCAGTTAGCTTTTCAACTTTCTGCATGCAAAAATTCATAATTAAGCCCACATGACAATTCCACATAAATTCTTAATACAAAGAACACTCTACCTCATTGATCTACCTTTCTCTCACTCTGAGGTTTTTGAAGAACATATCCTATATCTTGGGTCTTCATCAACATAAGCTCTTCATGGGTATATTTACTGTAACTCGATTTGCCAAGTAATTATGATTAAGTTACTAAAAAAGCTATAGAACAACTACAAGGTGAGAAATATCCTCCTCAGGTCTATGAGCTCCATCAATCACTTTTGATCTGATCATTTTAAAATAACACTCATCAGGGTTTCTGAATGCTGCTTTCTCTTTAAGTTTCAGTAGGGAAAATACAGAAAAAATCATTAGTAGTGAGTAACTGATTTTGGTTAAGTTTGTTATTGTTTGTCAAGGACAGACTTGGTAAGAGTTCTCCGCTAATTAATCCTCATATTATACAAAGGAAGTAAGAAGGCCACTTTAGTGCGTTACTGAAGGTGGCAACCACCACATCGTCACAGGTGTCAGACCTCTTTAGTGCCCCACAAGTGCATTTGACTACACTGGATAAACTCATGATTCTTTAGATTCTCAGATGGTCAAACTGAAAGTAATAAATTGATCATTCAGGGAGTTGGTGAAGGGTTCAAAAGGAAGTTGCAAGGAAGGGAAATTAGAAGAGATGCTTTCTTAGTCCTTTACATTAGTGTGACAAGGCTTTTGAAATATAGTGGCTAGGATCAATATGATAGGAGCTGTTTGATTTTACTGAACTTCCTGTGCTATTCTGATACAGAAGGAAGTTGTTGAAGATGCTGCTTGGTTCCAGTTTTATGATTCTTAATGAATATATTCTAATTTTTCGTTCTAGTAACTGTGACCCTTGAGGTCAAGGGCTTTCAGAGGATAGAGGGGATATTATTAGGCATTAGTAGTTAGTAATTTAGTTTAGTTTGCTTTGAGGGAGGGTGTGAGTGAGTTGAAGTTACTGACCTTGTAATAGTATACTGGAATTGTTAACAAAGTACTTAGCTATGATGGGCGCCTGGATTCCTGCACATCTATATCTAAACTGGATTGTATCGGCAAGGTCCAGTCATATTAACAAATTTCCCAAATTATAATTTCCTCTCCATTCTCATGTTCATTCTATTTCTATTTTCTTATCACAAAGATAGCCATCATCGCAGTCAAACCAGTCATGCAAAATCAGAACGGGAAAAAAAAAAAACTGTTCCACAAGTTGTACCCGTATAACCTCCTCTTTTTTATGGAAAGCTTTTGCACGGACAACATAGTCTTTGTGCTTTTCAAAAAGGCCAAATCTTTTCCTCGAGGACCTGATAAAATTTCAAACAAACTCAAAAATCCAAACAATGCCAAGAATGGCGTTCTTGTAATAAGGTAAAACAAACCTGGAATTTCGTAAACTTACGGTTGAGCACGCTCTTTGTGAGCCCCTCTGGGAATGGCGTTCTTGAAGGAAGACATCTTCAAGTAGAGAGAAGCTGCGACGGCCTAGCTCAGTGTCAATGCCGAGTGAGTTAACTTGTGGATGTGGCAGTTGGGACAGAGAATATTCAATCGCGCGCGCCGTGAGGGAGGAGCTGAAGAATGAATCACGGAGATTGGCACCAGGATCAGTCTAAAATCAACCCATCAATGGGTATTAGATATAAGGCCCGGCCCAAATGCGTACATAAAGCGTTCTTTCTTTTTTTTTGGTACGTATTTTTAATACAATAAAAAAAAATCCTGCAACCCAAAAAATACTCGCATTAGGAAATTTTTCAAAAAAATAAATATCTTCAAAATATCAAAATCTCAAACCAATTTTCTTTCTTACACTAAATTAAGAATAGCGTATACTTGGTAATTCATAACTTATTTTAATATTTTTTCTGGTTTATAATATAAGGCTTTTTTATAAAAAAATATATAGTCTAGAATATAAATCACTTTCACTCTAATTAATACTCGTTTTCCTGTTTTGTCTTTATAATTAATATTCACTTTCTAATTTTGTCCATCTCACTTATTATATCCCCTCTCTGAAATAACATTTCTAATATAATTAAGCATATTTCTTAAGAAGGATAAAAATGAAAAAATTTATATTTTAGAGTATATTAAATAATTTAACTGTCATTTTTTATTTTTTGTGATATAATTTAAATGATTTATATGGTAGGAGTAAGAAACCAATATATTTTCAAATTTTGAAAGTGGTTCTTTTAAAATTTTTCCTCTTACGTAACATATTAAATAGTACTGGTATATTTTTTAAAATCATTGGCGACCGGGATCGAACCCGGATGGGGGAGGGGGAGAAGCGCCTAAAGGACCATCGCGCCTAAGGCCCGGTTTGGTTGGAGGGGAGGGGATGGGAGGGGAGGAAAAATGAGCCCCTCCCCTCATTTGGTTTGAAATTTTGGAGGGGAGGGGAGTAAAAATTTGCTTCTCTCTCCCCTCCCCTCCCCTTATTTTGATTCCCTCCAAATTGGGGGGTTTTGGAGGGGAGCCAAATATTGGGACTAATTTACCCTCATAATCTTTGTCATATCCCATCAATGCCCATGGTTGCAACTCATGCCCTCTCCACTGCTGTTGCTCCTAGTCTCTTGCCCTCAATTCCCTTCCTCTACTTTCTGCCAAAAACGTAAATTTGGACTTTATTTTTATGTTCTCATTTTTTGCATAGTAACATATAAGAAATTCTGATGGTTGATAGTTTCATCTTCACAAATCCTGATGCACATTCGGCTCAATAAATTTTGTCAGCAATTGAATTTTGAGAACCACGTTTTCAAAAATTATATAATTTATATTAAGGTGTAAATTAATTTAAATAATTTATATAAGTAAAAATATATAAACTAATATATAAGGGTAAAATGGTAAATTACATATTATCTCCCCTCCCATCCCCTCTTGAACCAAACAAAAGATCATTAAAAAACCTTTCCCTTCCTTCCCCTTCAACCAAACCAAACAAGGTAACCTCCAATCCTTCCCTTCCATCCCCTTCCCTCCATCCCCTCCCATTCCATCCCCTCCCATTGAACCAAACAGGCCCTAAAGGCGCTGGTCTATCTCATCTTTTTTTGGAGTTGATTATTTATCTCATCTTTCCGTCCCTCGAAACGTGGAGCGTATCGTAAAAGGTTCGTGGGATGTGGGGCCCATCTCTCCGTTTCCTCCATTTAAACGCCGCCGTCTATTCAACGCTGGGGGTTCTTAATGGGATTCTCTCTCCCTCAAATCCAATCATTTCCTGCGAGACAAAAAGAGTGCTCACGCACACCAACGATTCTCAATCCCAATCCCCTAATTTTTCCCGGAAAATTCCATTTTCTTCCCTAGATTCCAATCCCTTCCTCGCCGGCCGCCCCTCAATTTCTCTGCCCCCATTTTCAACGCCTGAAACTTACTCTTTGCCACTTCGGAGCTGCCCCCGCTCCGTTAATTGATCACTTTCCGATCCTGGATGCTCCGGTTCTGTCGGGCTCTTCATCGCTATCTGTATTTCTGGATTGAAGTATGAGTGCTCCGAGGTCTTCCGGAGTTTGTTTATTTGTTGCCTTACCATCTTCCCCTTCGGATTCTCGCGTCTAATTTCGTCTTTGTAGGTAAGCTTGTTGCGAAGTGGTGCCTGGTCCTTTTTGTTGAAATTCTTGTGAAAATTTTGCTTATGTGGGTTATAGCGTGCAATAAATTTTGCCAGATATTTTTTTTCCTTTTTTACTCAAAAGATTTAGTTAATAACAGCCTGGTCATCGAAGTTTAAGTTAAGTTGCAGGGCTTCTTTGTCACTCTATGGATAAAGGGTATTCTTCTTGTTACACTAGGCAGTCACTAGCTATGAGGTCGGCCGAATATAACGATTTAATTCTATTGTTTCTGAACCAAAATTTATTTTTCTTTATTTTTTTCCTTTTTATACTGTAGTCAGTATAACTATGTATCACGCAAAGAATTTTCCCCCGGGAACTGTCGTGCCAAATAAAGCTCAAGGTGGTGCTGAGCAGCTTGTGAGTATAGCGGATTTGAGTGGATCTGCAGTGAAAAATGCCACGCCTGTGGGAGGAAGTGGGAAACAACGATTACGGTGGACGTCAGATCTTCATGACCGTTTTGTGGATGCCATTACGCAACTCGGTGGACCAGATAGTGGGTATCTCTTATGAGTATAGTATCACATCTTTGGAATGATGAGTAATTGTTTTTATACATAGCATCGGATATATATTCGTTAAATTCAGTACTTTTTTATTCGTTAATTATAATCTTGGAAAAACCTGTACGAATGAGAACGTTTTGAAGGATATATTTGCTGTTCTTTTGATTGTCTCCCTATTATGGATCTACTGTGGCACCAGCCTTGCATAGTTGCCCTTAACATAGGTCGGTCGGAGCAGCAACATATGGAAGATGGCTTTTCCTTTTCTTAAAAGTTTTGATAAATTAATACCTGTAACTTTATTGATAGATTTTAATTTCACACTAGTTGGCGACACCATGTTGCACAACCTGGAAAACAAAATGGTCATCCAATTTTTTTCATGGCAAATGCAGATTGAATTTTTCAGGCTCTTAAATTATGCTTCTTTTTAAAATCAGTTCACCTTCAAAAACTTGTCTTTCTGGAAATTGCTTCTCAACTGGTAACATGTGTAATGGAATTTCTTTTTAATTGCTCAGAATCTTAAAATAATAGAAGGGTTTACATTCCTTAGTGAACTAATTGTTAGCCATTTAGGTCTTCTAACTACTCCTGGCTGCTTTTTCTATCTCGTGGGGCAAATGTCTCACCTAAAAAAAGTACAGAAAACTGAAACTGCCCTTCAACTTTCATGTGGCGTATGTTGATTTGATGTAGTGATTGCAATTGCTACTCATTTGCCATTTTCCTTTACTTCTTTAACGTGTCGATCTGCTTCATTTTAGCATATTTTCTGAAGTAGTGATTTCTCTTATGATATTCCATCTATTCCTAACAGGGGCAACTCCAAAAGGTGTACTGCGGGTTATGGGCGTACCTGGACTCACGATTTATCATGTTAAAAGCCATTTACAGGTAATGTCACCAAGTTAACTATATTGGGTATATAATCACGTGAAATGCCCATTTGTTTATTTTAAAACTGATTTCAATCTTTCTCTGTTATTACACTGCAGAAATACCGCCTTGCAAAGTACCTGCCAGAGTCTTCAGCTGACGGTAGAGTGTTTAATTTTTTATTTTATTTTCCTTAACTTTATTCTAAGAGGGACAGTATCTTCTAAAGGTATAATTATGTTTTCATTTCTTGCTAAATTAAAGGCCTGAGAATTCTCTTCTTGAATTTCAGAGTCTAAGGATGAGAAAAGGAGTTCTGGAGACACTGTATCTGGCATAGATTCTTCCCCGTGGGTATCTTTGTGCTCAGTTTTTAATTATACTTTGTAAAATGTCTCTTTGCTTTCGACTCCTTGCGCCTCTGTGGTAACAATTTGTAGAACCTCCATGGTCTTCAGGGGATTGCAAATCAGTGATGCTTTGAGGATGCAGATGGAGGTTCAGAAACGTCTCCATGAACAGCTAGAGGTTTGGAACTTTTTCCTTACTCATTCCCGTTGCCTAAATTTGAAGAGTTAGATTAATCCAGAAGTCGTGTTAATTTTGCCTAATTCTGTTTATATAGAGGAAGTTTAGAAATAGATGTTTATTGAAAGGACAGAAGATCTGTGGAAAAAGATGATAAGGCAGACTGATGTTAAAAATAGGAACCAAGCATAAATCAAATAGTGAGCAATGGCAAAAATTTCCTGAAACTCCCTATTGTTAACATAGATAACTCCTCTTTTCTGCTCATAATTTAAAAAGGGGGAAACAGTTTTTGGTGCTTATGATTTTAATCAGCTTGGGTTAAGTTTTCTTTAATTTTTTTTTTTTTAAATTTAAGGAATCAATCGTTATAGTTATTGTCAACTTTGGTCAAAATCCCTACTATTACAAAACATCATGGTCACATCAGCGACATATCATCTCTAGGGACTTTGACCAAATTGACCATAATTCTAAGGGTTAATTCCTTAATAAAAATGCTACAGGGACCTGAACTCAAATTGACCAAAACTCTAGGGACTAAGGACTATGTTTTCCCATAAAATATGTTATGGATGGGAAAAAAAATTATGTTGATAAGGCTACTCCCATATGGGGTTTGATAATGGTTAAATTTGGATTAGTGGTGCTGAATACTAGATAGTGGTCGTCGGAAAAAACATAGAATATATCTGCAATGTATTTATGATTTGTTGCTTAGAAGTGGATATTCCATCTCAACCAAGCTTATAGGTTTATAACTTCATAACATGGTGGATGTGCATCAATACTCTGGTTATAATTTAAGGGGCTTATAAATTTTGTCATGCCACCATATGGTATTTTCACACATGAATATATTTTGAATGATCATGCTTCATAGCCACGGAGTTGGATCTCTCTGGGTTTTTTTTTTGGGTCGCAAGATATTTGAGCATATGAAGTGTGGTTAAAGAGGACAAAAGGCATTCGTATGATTGGTTTTAACTTGAGTTCCAGTTATACATTAAGCTTGTCTGTAAATATAATTAGTCCAGATTCATTGTGAACGTTTTTCTTCATTTACCTCATTTCCTAATCATTCTGTTATGGTGATAGATTGAAAAGAAATATTTCTTCAGTGTTTGTCCTTTAAAATCATTTGCATTTCTTTGAAGTATACGTACTGTCTTTTGTTTGTTTGATCAGCTAGTTGTGCACTAACATGCTGGTGGGATATCAAACTTGCCAGATTTTCAGTATAACCATTTGAGACTTCTGATTATGTGCCTTTTGACACTTGAATCGCATGATATTGCGTCATGAAGATGCATGCGGCATATGAGATTTAATAGCCTTGTGACACTTGAATCGCATCTATCAGTTGTAACAACAACGACATTGCTGCTAATGATGATTCCTTTTGATTTGCTTCAATAAAATTCCAGGTTCAAAAGCAGTTACAGATGAGAATTGAAGCACAGGGTAAATACTTGCAGAAGATCATAGAGGAGCAGCAGAAACTAGGAAATACCTTGAGAGCTTCGGAAACACTACCATCATCAAAAGATGGGCAAGATCCTGCGCGGTCAGAACCTTCAGGTGATGATGCCTCTGCAGAGACACAGTCTCCGTTGAAGAAACAGAGAGTTGATGATGGCTCCGAGAGTGGTGTCACGACCCTCCCAGCTACCAGTAAAGATTGCACAGAAGACTGATTTCATTGTCAGTGATTTAGAATTCGTTCAGAAACTGAATTCAAAAAGGATGGAGGGGAGGGTGGTAGTATGGAGTAGGCCCCATTTGCAACTCAACACTGGGTTTCTCATACTTGTAATGTTATGGTAGAAAATACAAAAGATGCTAATGTACGCAATCCACTTGTATATATGTTCTAGGTGTAACTGATAATAGTCAATCCATTCTTGTCCTGTTGACTCTAGTGAGTAGTGAGAGTAGGGAAGTATGCTCTCGCCGCCAATAGGAATGCATTGACATTTGACAATGTTCTTGCATGTGGCTGCTGCCCTGTTGGTAGCAGGATATTTATCATAGTTCTGATAATTTGCTGGACTTGTCAACATCAAAAGGCCAGTGAGGGCCTGGTTCTTCATTGGGTGCTGCCATGTGTAAAGAGAAGCTCCTGCTTTTATAGCCTTCCCAAACGTGGTTTTTTTTTTTTTTTAAACGTACGGTGGAATTGGCTTTTGAAAAAATAGAGTGTTTGGGTTGATGTTTTAGTAATTGGGTTTTTCTTCCTCTAAAAGTAGCTTTTAAGAAGAAACTAAAGATTTAGGCCCTGTTTGGTTGGAGGGGAGGGGATGGGAGGGGAGGAAAAATGAGCCCCTCCCCTCATTTGGTTTGAAATTTTGGAAGGAAGGGGAGTAAAAATTTGCTTCTCTATCCCCTCCCCTCCCCTTATTTTGATTCCCTCCAAATTGGGGGGTTTTGGAGGGGAGCCAAATATTGGGACTAATTTGCCCTCATAATCTTTGTCATATCCCATCAATGCCCATGGTAGCAACCCATGCCCTCTCCGCTGCTGTTGCTCCTAGTCTCTCGCCCTCAACTCCCTTCCTCTGCTTTTTGCCAAAACATGAATTTGGACTTTATTTTTGTGTTCTCATTTTTTGCACAGTAACATATAAGAAATCCTGATGGCTGATAGTTTCATCTTCACAAATCCTGATGCACATTCAGCTCAATAAATTTTGTCAGCAATTGAATTTTGAGAACCACGTTATAGGGTGATCTAAATAATTTGCATTGTTGCTAGTCATTTTTAGCTAAAGCATTGTTGCTGGAGTCATCTTTTTTTAGAGTCAAATTAGCCCTTCGTTGAAAACGTAGTTTAAACCAAAAATTATTATATCAGTTGTTGTATACATATTAAGGTGAGAGTAAGTTTTCAAAAATTATATAATTTATATTAAGGTGTAAATTAATTTAAATAATTTATATAAGTAAAAATATATAAACTAGGCTAAAGTATATGTTTGGTCCTTTAAGTTTACATTAAGTATCAGTTTAGTCCCTTAAGTTTGTAAAGTGTATTTTCAGTCCCTAAATGTTAACACCGTTAACTTTCACTAACGGAAATGCTGACTCAGAGATAAAATTCCGAAAAAAATAGATTATTTTAATATAATAATTTTATATTTTAAAATTAAAATATAACAAAAATTGAAAATGCCCTTCTCTTCTACCCTGCTCAACAATGGCTTGGAATCAGGATCGAAGTAATTCGACAAAGGGTCCAACATATATGGATGTGTTTGTGCTGAGGCTGGGGTTAGAACCAGTGAAGAGATAGTGTGGATAGGTGGGTTGTTCAAGAAGGCGGAGATGTATTCGACGCATGAATCATAATCTTCGTCACCGCCTTTGGAGGATTGCATACTCCCGCTATTACCCAAATCCATGAGAGAGCGGAAAATGGAGTAAAGGTGGGTGGGAGATGTGTGGGTGCTAAATAGAGGTCTTTATGAGTTAATTGCACATGGCCATTTAAGGGGAGGCTCCAAAATGAGGCATGGAGAGAAGAGAAAAAGAAAAGGATAAGATATTGACTATTAAGAGGGAGAAGCCATTGTCGCGTAGGGTAGAAATTTAGAGGAGAAGGGTATTTTCAATTTTTTGTTATTTTAATTTTAGAATATAAAAATATTAAATTATCCAAATTTAAATATTTTTTATGCATTTTATCATTGACTTAGCATTTTCCGTTAGTGAAAATTGACGGTGTTAGCATTTAAGGACTAAAAATACACTTTACAAACTTAAAGGACTAGACTGATACTTGATGTTAACTTAAAGGACTAAATGTATACTTTAGCCTATAAACTAATATATAAGGGTAAAATGGTAAATTACATATTATCTCCCCTCCCATCCCCTCTTGAACCAAACAAAAGATCATTAAAAAACCTTCCCCTTCCTTCCCCTTCAACCAAACCAAACAAGGTAACCTCCTATCCTTCCCTTCCATCCCCTCCCCTCCATCCCCTCCCATTCCATCCCCTCCCATTGAACCAAACCCCTTAGTGTGTGTTTGTTTCGACTTTTGTGAGCTGCTTAACTTAAATAAGTCACATTTTGACTTAAATTTATAAGTTTTTATGTTTGGTTGACCGATGGACAAATGGTTATTTGGTTGCTTTTAAGCAACTTTCGAATAAGCATGCCAGTGTTGCTTTTTTTTTTTACTGTTGTGGGTATTTGGTAGGTAAGAACCGTTATTTATTATCATTAATATACCGACCTAATTATTAACCTGTCTCTCCCCTACTTCTCGTCTCCTCTCACTCGACATTTGCTTTGTTCTTGCGCTTTGCTTCATCCTCAGTTCCTCACAGTCGCGATCTACTCTCGGCAGGCAGGGAATCGAGCGGGTGGTGGGTCTTGTTCTCTCCATCTCCGTGTTTCCTTGTCCGGTTGTCGTCGGCGGTGGCCGTCAAAGCGCCGTTCGGTGTCAGTGGCCATTGGGCTAGAGGTAAACGGTGGTGGCTTGGAGTCCGACGGGGTTGGGTCGAGGCCGGTGGAAACCAAACAGAAAATGACGGTGGCAAATCTGTGTGTTTGAAACCGGATTTGGGTGAGTTTGGGTCTACAACGGTTCGAGCTGGTGAGCTTCGGCGGCGCGATCCGGATTAGCATTATACGGTTGAAGGTGGTGTGGTGGTGGATCTGCTCATTCGTGGTTATCTGTGCGCATTGTGAGGCTGGTCAGGTATGTTAGCTCTGCCTTTGTCTATGTTGAAGAGATATTCACCTTTGCTCTGCGGTGTGTGTGATAATGTTGTGTGGTTCGTTGTCTTCGGTTGGCGTTCGAGTTTCTCTGGTTGTGTTCTTCCATTTTTTTTCTCTGGTCTGGGTACATCAACATATGGTTGTGTTTGCTTGTTTTCCTCTGTTTTCGGTTCGTTTTTTCTCTCTGCTTTTGGTCTGGTTCGTGTGTTGATCCAGAAAAACATTTGCCATGAAGTTTGTAAGTGCCTTTGATATTCTTCAACTCACTTGCATTTCGGAACCCTCAGACAAGTGATGCGGTTGATCTATTAAGCATTGAACTCAGGTTATGGCTGTGACTGTCTGCCATCACCCCCTTTCTCAGCGCAAGAATGCTGCAGAACTCTGAGTACTGTTTGATATGTAACTCTCATCCATGGCTGAAATTACAACTGTTTCTGTTAATTCCTTTTAGGTCATTTATGTTTTAAGCCTTTTGAGTGAAAATGTCTGAAGGGTGCGGATAAAAGAGAGAGCTCTATTGTGGTTTATTGAGTTTGGAAGCTCAAGAGGTTTGAGCATTGCTAGATTATTGATTACTAATGGTTATGGGTATAGTCATGCCAGTTAATTTGTTTAGTGACTATGATTTAAACGAAGGTGGGAGGGATTAATTTGATTGGATAAGAATTATTTAGGATTTTATAATACCAAATTGAGAGAGAATTGATTTTAATGACGCAAGCCATGAGTTCATACTTACAAGTTACATTAATTTGTTTTTAATTGAAAAAGTAAATGCAAACTTTGATAGGATTACTTTTTATCATAAATGCATGCCATTTCGTTTTTAATTGAAAAAAGTCATAAGACTGTTTATAAAATCTAAAACCACCAGTAAGGAATTTTGTTAGTTTTTCCAAACCTTGAATATTTTCATGTCAAATGATATTGCTTCCTTTATTCTATAACATTAAATAACGAATGCTTTGTTGGGGGTATATATAAAGATTAGTGAGGATTAGCAAAATTCTACAAGCACTAAATAAACTGTATATCGAATAATTTGGTTGCCTTGTGTGTTATGTGTGACCTTTGTGCTATAGCAATATGGAGACAAAATTTGTGTGGGATTTAGAATCAACAGACATATTTATCAACGCATGCGTAGACCAGATATTCAAAAAAGAACGCAAAGGGCAGTTATTTACACCAACAGGATGGAAGAATATTATTTCCACATTCACTGAAAAGACTGGGAAACTGTATGGGAAGAAACAATTTAAAAATAGGTTAGATATCTTAAAGAAAGAGTTGAGGATATGGGATTGTTTAATCAGAGAGACCGGTGTGGGTAGAGACCCTGTGACGAACAATGTGATTGCATCAAGCGACTGGTGGAAGGAGAAATTACAGGTAAAAAATATTATGTGCACACTTTACAAGTATAATGAGTTCGCTGTTTGGTATGTACTTGAGTTAAATATTCATTTTGACTCTTGTTACTTGTATGCATGTAGGAGCATCCCGAATATAAGAAATTTAGGTATGCTTGCCTAAGGAATGAAAGGGAGTTACGAATAATATTCAAAGATGGCTCGGCGATGGGAGACCGCATTTTCTCAACCTCTCGCCTACATGAGGAGACAAATGAGGAAGATGAGGATGACGTTTACAGACCCACGATGGATGAACAGGAAGGCTCTGGGGACAGCGAGGATGAGCATTTTGGTGGTACCCCTGCGTTTAGTACAGGAGTGACAGATGAAATGGCAAGCGTTGGGTTAGAAGCAGCAATGCCCTCGGGCAGTGGTCCCAGCGCATCCGGAAGTTCACAGAAAAGGAAGAGAGGTGAAGGGCGTAGCAAAAGCAAAAAACAGAAAATTCCGGCCGCAAAGCAAATAGCTGATGCCGTCAGTGTCATTGCTAATGTGACTATGGATCGTGCAACGGCTTTAACGGCACCTCAAGAAAATAGCATGACTGAGGTTGTGAACTATCTACTCGAGCTTGACGAGGTGAAGGCAGACAAAGCCTTTGGAGTTCGGTGTATGCGAGCGCTGGAAAGCAAGACACGTCGGGATGTGTTTGTGACGTTGAAGAGAGACCCTGAGTTCCTCATGGCTTATTTGCGTCATATCGTAGATGACGAGTAGTTGTTGTTGTATTTTATGTCTAGATAGTTGTTGTAGAACTAATGACTTATGTTTATTTCTTGTTTTGAAAACGGATTGATTGACCCGTCGTGTAGAACGGTTTCAAACCTTTTGGTATTTATATTATATGTTATGTTTTTTATTCATCCTGCTCACACCACAATTTCACTATAATCACAGGTACAGTAATGGCAAATCGTACCAACCATAATAGGTTGCAGGGGATGGAGGAAGATGAAGAAAGTGATGACGCCTCAAATTTTGAGGCTGAGTTGCAACTACATGGACACTTATGCGTGTTGCTCTGTCAATACTTAATGCCATATGTGTGCAGACGACAGCCTAGAGCGAGTCAATCAACAGGCCACTATTGGGTACATGAAATGTTGACAAATGAAGGTTCACAATGTCATCAGATGTTTAGAATGGAAAAACATGTTTTTCATAGGTTGTGCATTAAGTTGTGTGAGCATGGGTTAACAGAATCTAGGAATACTGGCATTGAAGAAATGGTTGCCATGTTCTTGCTCACTATTGGACACGGAATAGGAAATAGGCTAGTACAAGAAATATTTAAACATTCGGGCGAAACTGTAAGTAGGCTTTTACACAAGGTTTTAAAGGCTTGCCTTAAGCTTGGAACCGAAATTATTAGGCTGTGTGATCCAGAATTCCGTCAATGTCATCCAAAAATAGCAGCCGATAATCGATATTACCCATATTTCAAGGATGCCATTGGAGCTATTGATGGTACTCACATCAAATGTGTCGTAACTGGACCGGGACGAGATGTGTTTATCGGGAGAAAGGGATATCCCACACAGAATGTTATGGCTGTTTGTGATTGGGATATGTGCTTCACCTTCCAGTTAGCGGGATGGGAAGGTTCAGCACATGATGCTCGTGTTTTTCACTCTGCTGTCTCTGATCCAACCATGAATTTCCCACATCCACCACAAGGTAATTTTTTGTACACTTCAATTACGTTTCTTTGTCTACATTTAACGTTTAACTTAAACTCACATTTACAATTATTTTAACACCTTCAGGCAAATATTATTTGGTCGATTTCGGCTACCCAACAACGGATGGTTATCTTGGTCCGTACAGATGTGAACGTTATCACCTCCCAGAATTCAGAAATCACCGGGGGTTTCGAAACCCTAATGAGGCTTTCAATTTTTATCATTCAAGCTTGAGGTGCACAATAGAACGAACTTTTGGAGTATGGAAAAATAGGTTTGAAATCTTACAACATATGCGCAAGTATAGCTTCGAAACCCAAGTTCGCATTGTCTGTGCCACAATGGCTATACATAATTTCATTAGAAGAAATTCCCAAACGGATGTGGACTTTAGGGAAGCAGAAAATGAGAATAATATTGTTCATCTAGATAATACTCAAGATCAAGACCCATCGTCGACAAATGATGCTCGGACTCGCTCAACCCAAATGAATCATGTTCGTGACACGATCAGGGACCAAATTGTACGGGCCCTTTGATTTGATTATTTCTGTTATATTTAGCTTCATCAAAAACTAAGTTTCTACAATTTGTAATTTATTCGTATTTTAATTGTAATTTTATTATTTAGTTTACCATTGGCATACTTGATCCGTTACAATGCTTTGCCGTTTGAAACCTATGCTATTTGTCGTGTAATTTTTGGTAAGGTACCTACCGGTTGGAAGATCCAGATTATCGGACCCAATTAATGTCCTCGAACAAAAGAAAGATTTGTGAGTGAAGAGTGTGCAAATAACTGTTATCTAGATGGATTAGCAGCACCAAACTTTTGAGTATGTGCCTTGTGGTAATACTGTCGCCATTGGATGGTTTGGATCAATTTATCACCAAGAATGTCACTTTAACAAATGCATCTTCCCAGGTCCCATTTGGTAATTAAGTTGTCAATGAATTCATTTTCCATAGTTAGTCCTTCATTTTTTCTTTTTTCATACTTTTTCCAAAATTTTTCTCTTAAATAAAACAAAACCTACTTATGCAAAAGGCAAACCAAACATCTTTCACTTTTACATAAGTTACTTTAAGTTACTTATCCAATCGCTCAACCAAACACTCATCATTTTATCCAATCTTACTTTTTTCCAATTTTCAGATTCCATAAGTCTAAGCAAAAATAAGTCACTTATCCAATCGCTCAACCAAACATACCCTTAGCTTTTTCAAAAAAAGTCACTTTTGCATTGTCAATCTAAAATAAATCACATTTATAATCTGATTTTTATAAAAGTCAAATTAAAAAAAAAAAAAGTAACTCTTATCACTACTAACCCTCATATCACTAGTAACCCTTGTGAAGTTATTTAAATTTTGACATCATTAATGGATGCAATCACTTTTGTAATAGAAAAAGATCACAAGTACTAAAGAATTATGAGTAATAACCGTCTGAATATTTTAAATAAAAGTGCACGAGGTGCATGCATTTTGTGAAAAGAATAACTGCAGTTGAATGCAAGTCAAGCCACCCACCATCAATTATTCGCAGGGATCCGGTCCATTTAATCTTCCACATATTACCTATTCTATATTACTTTCTTATTTTTCTTACTACATTATATGGAGTAATTTATTTAAAGCTGTTGGCATAAAAACAAAATATAAACCTAATCCTTAACAACACTAATTTTTGGTACAAAATTCTTTCCATCAATTCCTTGTTTTTGATATGCACATGTATTACATCTTCCTCTAAGTCCCAGTTGCATTAAGTTTTCCTCCTCTAAACAGGTGCTTTTATATCCTTTCTTTCATGTATGTTGTATCACTTCGGCAAATCCAGTATTTAACATTTGTTTGAAGCAAGTCTTCCTCTCGAAACGAGCGGATAACCAACCTCAACAATTCCCATCCAATTGCAAACATTCACAAACAATTCTTTTACCTACTGACACAACAACTGACATATTAAGTTCTAACATTGATGAACCTTTTTACACTGTAAACCACATAATGGAAAAACATTTGGGGACTACGTAACAAAAACAATTTTTTGGGAACTGAAAATCGCACAACTTTATTATATGTCAAGGGTGTTTAAAGTATTCCCGTTTTGGATATTTTGATCTAAGAATCTGACATTTTGATCTTAGAATCTCCTCACAGGACCAAGACCGGGCTCTTTTTTTTTTTTTAAATTTTTTACCTCATAAATTAAGTTATCCTTTAATAATATGTGTATCACATCTTTACTTGGAGTTATACCACATACGTCATGATACTAAACCTAATATATACTATATAAAGATAATAGCAATGATGATGATGACGAAAGTGATAATAAAATGTTATTCTTCAACTTTAGATCAATTTTTGTAATTTTCATGGGCTTATTAGTTGTTATAATGATCACTTTAAACAATAGAATAAGAAGAATTTAACTAATACAACAGTATTTTTTATGTTAATTTTCTTAAAAAAATTAAGTAGAGATTTCTTGGTCCTGTCCCGATACTACCAAGACCACTGGGACTACATTAGGAAGGAGATGCAATTTGCATCCAAGCCAAAACTTGAAATCAAGATTGGGGTATCCCGATCGCGTTTCAAGTTTTGAACACCCCTAACTAAATCCAAGAAGCATTTGCTCAAAATACGGTCGCTTCCGTTTTTCAGTTGCACACCTGCAGGTATAGAACCATGTTATATGGAGTACAATCATGATTGTCCCCATTATTATTAAAAGGAAAAGTTTGGGAAAAAATATTGCATTATAACGTAAATTTATTTTAAAAGTTTTTGTTAAGAGCAATATTACCCTAAAATTTTTTTCAGGTTCAATGTTACCTAGAACTTTCAAAAAGTAACAATATTACCCTATACTGTTAAAAAACTAAGTGCCGATGGAAAATTGACGTTGACCACTATCTTTATGACGGTACATAGCTACATTACTCATTTCAGTACTTTTGGGCCATCATTGAATATATATAGAAACTTTTGAGATACCATTGCTCCTCAACCAAGGCTTTCATAATAAATTTACACATTAACTTGAAAACATTTGCTCTCCATATGTATGCCCTTATGTCCTTAATATTAAACATATTTACCTAATTTACTAAAATATCATAATTATCTTCTTTAATTTCCTCTCCTTTTTAATTATTGTTAAAGAAACATCAATAAAAGTTTTTAATTGTTTTTAATTATTGTTAAGGAAACATCAATAAAAGTAGATTAAATAATGAATGACAAATATGATAACTATATCTTATATTTAAAACCATAATTAACTATTCAAATATATCCTATAATTAAAAATAAAAACCGACGGGGTATTATTTTTTTTCTGAATGATGGGCTATCCCATCCGTACATTTTTAAATTAGATTTTTTGGGATGGGGGGCAGGCCCTGCAAATTTCGAACGAGTTCGGTTGGGTTCGCTGGGCCAGAGAGCGATCACGACTACGGACAAAGCACCACAAGGCAACTTATTTTAGGTTGTTTGAACGAACGCTCTTTTGATCTAAAGGCAAAACAATAATGACACATTCATTTATATTCAATTTAGCGAACTCAAGATTTAATTAAAACATATGGACAACTCCACCATAACACCAAAAGCCTCCTTGTTCATAAAGAGAGACACAAATTGCACGGCTGCAACAATGATCTAAGGCGGGGGAAGACGAAAAAGAAGGGATATCCTTGACCCTCTGGCCTCTGCCCAGCTCCATTCCGATCTCAAACACAGATGAAATTCCAGTTACACCGACGCAACACTGAATTTTTCATTTCATCCGTCTTTCCCAACCAGAATGGGAACCAAATATCTGAGGAGCACTCAAACTCAAAATGGAACACAACCACTCTCGTGTTTTTCTTTTGCGCTTGTTTTCAGAGGCTAAAAGAGCAGTGCTTTGTGCACGGATAACAGATTCCCATGCCATTTTCCTCCAATCCTTCCTGCAGAGCTTGGGTATACGCGATTACGCTCTCAAGCTGTGAATGTTTCTTTACGAGTCATTCTATTCCAATGATTCCCTTCACCAATCCAAATCCCCGCCACTAAACATTCACAGATAACCCGCCAAATTGTAGCGATTTTCTTTCACGGTGTAAACCCACTTACTCTTATTGCCACCACTAGTCCCAAGTAACAAACAAAACCAAAATAAAGAACACGAAAAAATATGCAAGAGCGAACTTCATAACTGAAAAAATAAGCATTTTCAATCAAAGAAAACAAAAACATTTAACCTGAAGCTGTGAAGAAATAAAATACACAACAGTGACCCCAAAACTCTCAAGTATAAAGGGTTAAGGAGCAAATTTACCAACGAAGTTTTGTCCGATGAGCATTTGGCACAAATATATTTTAGAATGAGCAAAAATACCAATGAACAATTAAAAATGGACATCCAACAAAAAAAACCGTTGAATCCATATTAACGGCGTTAAATTATAAGAGAAGAAAACTCCTAACGGAGTTAGTACAGATTTAACGGTTTTTAAGTTTGATGCCCCTTTTTAATTATTCATTGGTATTTTTGCTCCTTCTAAAACATATTTATGCCAGACGCTTTTCTAACAAAACTTCGTTAGTAAATTTGCTCCTTAACCCATGTATAAATGCAACAGAAGGGACTCTTGCGAATTCATTTAGGAAAATTTTCATTTGCATTGGAATTTGGAGCCTGAAGTTCCAACACACAAAGCAAGCAAGACACGGTTGTCTAAGAATTGAAATATGAAGATGATTGAGCTTGTCAAAAGTCACTTCTCTATCCATTTGGCCCTTCAAGATTTTTTTCAATAAACACAAAAAGCACACCAACACACTCAATGGTTCACAAATATATATTAAATCTACATCCTTGAAACTTCTACTTACCTTCCAGTCCTTGTAAGCCGCCTAGTTCTTTGGGGACAGCCAGCAACCGACTAGGCCATACTATTTTTGGATGCAAGCACATCAGAAGCAGGCTTTGTATGAAAAAACTAACTAAACACCTATAAGATAAATTTTAATTCATAAGATAAAAGTATAGCTTTCTGTTACAACATACAACAGTTTGCAGGTTTTGAAATAAATGCAATGCCATTGTGTTCTATCAATAGCCAAATCTCTGGATAAATTGTTGATTGAGAGGTCAAACACGCAATCTGATAAAATTCAAACTTACATCACAAGCATTCCTTTTTTCTTTCATTTAAAAAGATTTCATCATGAACACATTAATATACTTAATATAGTAACATAACAGCTATGACTTTCAAACCTGCAACACAAAGAAACCTGCACAAATTCGGGTAAGCAAACAAGTATAAATAATCACATTAGCTATTTGGTCTCTAAGCAATTATCCCCAGGATTTGGAAACAGCTTAGCATATTATGAAATTTCGTATCAAGTATCATGTGTTCAAAAATAAAAAAAGACAATGTAAAAGAAGTATTTAAAAACTGAGAAAGAGAGTAAAAACACCCCATAATATAAATTATAGAGTATCAACTGCAAACAGTTAAACACACAGGCATAAACTAAAATGGCTTTAGTTCATCATCTGAAACTCCTCAAAGTACATATAAAAATACACTCATGGTACCAAAAGTATAAGCCAGTTCCAAAGGGTTTTTGAAGATGAATAAAAAGTTAAAATACAATATTTTGAAATAGAAGCTCGGATGGAAAAAGAGGGAGAAAACAGAACTCCATTTGGTGGTTTAAATACTGATCATTGTCGTAAGTAACATTTCATTATAAAGACGCCATTGCATCAGCTCCTTAAACTTCAGAAGAATCACCAGGCCAGTAATAAAAGACTGATTATGTGGAATCTGCAAAATGAATAATAAAGCATGAAAAACAATTTCAAGAGTGAAAACAGATAGGAGGTGTCCAAAAACCAGATTTTAATAAATTTGGTTGAATGAGCTATTAAGAGTCAAATGTCAAAATGATTTGATGTTCTTAACTTGCTGAGAACATCAGGTAGCTGTGTTAATATAAATAAGGATACATATCTAACTATTTATATGCAGTGAAAACCGTGCTGCAATAATCAATGCACAACTTTATAAGACTACTCCGAGAGTGAATATAGGATGCGTTCTAATACCAGAAAGATCCTACCACACAAGAAGAACCAGAACACAAGGATTTACGAGGAGAGAGGATCATGTTAAGAATATGAATCTGAACCTTCCATCCATTCCAAAGAATCAGAGATCATCAAAGAAATCAAGTTGTTCTTCCAGATTCAAGTATAAACCCATCAACCTCAATGAACAGCATCAAGCCATCAACTCATCATCATATATTCTTTTTCTCTAAGGTTCACGCTCTTTTAGTTATTGTTACAAGATACACGGTACCGATTCTATAATCTTATCCGTAATCATAACATTTAAACGTAAAAAATCAAGATATATAGATTCCAGCAGGAAAAAAGAACTAGAGTACGAAATATAAATGAATAGGGGAAAGAATACGAATAGAACATAAGTATACCTAGTGCCCCATGTAAGGGGCAACACCACCATATTGGCCAACACCATGCTGCCCTCTTCCAGAACCACTTTGTCCCACCTGCTGGCTTGGATAAGTCCCCTGTAAGCCACTTTGATTTCCATATCCACCAATGACACCCGAGTTTATATTTGGTTGGATACTGTAACCACCCTGAATTCCATGGCCTGCAGAAGGAACAGCCGGATTTACTGTAGCACCTGATCCCAGGGTTCCCAGTAAATTAGTCAGCCCCAAGCCAGCCCCTTGAGTTGCAAGCAGTGCTGTCAGTGCCTGCCCAAGAGCTGGGTTTAGTGTCTGTGCAGCCGCCGCCTGCTGGTTAAATCCAATACCAGGTCCCGCTGGCGCCATGAGGTGCCCTTGTGCGGTAGCAGCCCCACCAACATAGGAAGCGGTCTCATTTCTCTGGAATTGGGTTCTCTGAGGATTCTGATGTTGCTGATATTGAGGCTTTCCCGGCTTTGGACCATCTATTGCCTTCTGACAGTGCAAAATATGGCCCTCAAATTCCTTGTGAGGCTCTTCCAGCGCCTTTCTAGCACTCTCAGAGCTCTTGTACACAAACAAGCAGAAACCTTTTGGTTTCCCAGTCAGCTTATCAAGCCCTAATGGTCCTTCTTCGATCTCCCCAAACTTCGAAAAAAACACATGCAATTTCTGAGGATCCAAATCGGCCCCAACATTGCTGACGTAAATCTTCTTTTGGGTATACTCTGATACTGGTTGCGCTGGGGTTGATTGCGCCGGGGCTGGCTGTTGAACCGGGCCAATCGAAGCCAGCTGGCAGGCCGTCATTCGGTTCCCGATCTTCTTCTGCGGTTGCTTCAGCGCATTGCGAGCTCCACGACGCGATTTGAAGAGGATAAAGCCATAGCCCTTGGATTTACCGGATACCTTGTCACATACCGCCTTGCAATCTTCAATTTCACCGTACTGCTTGAAAACGTTGATGAGGGTATCAGCGTTTGTGTCCCATCCGAGGCCATGTACGAAGATTTTTCGATGAACGGGGTCCTCGTCAGCCACCTTTTGGACCCGATCCGCTACATCGCGATGTTTATTCGCCGCTTCGCACAGCAAATTTAAAATTTGTTCCTTGCTGAACGGTTCCAGAAGCTTATGAATCGGTTCGTCGTCCTCCTCCTCCTTTCCATGTTGAGCGGTTACCGATGTTGCAGCCGCTGATATTGACTGGGCCTTAGATGCCTGATCATTCGCGTTTTGGGCGTGATCGGGACTAGCGTTATCGTGTCCTGATCCTTCTCCAGGTTCTTGTTCCTCCTCTTCCTCTTCTTCTACCTCCTCCTCTTCTTCCACTTCAACTTCTTCGTAATCGGCTCCATTATCTTGTTCTTCAACAGTTTGGTCCGCTTCTGGCCCATATTGCTGCTGCTGCTGCTGTTGATGCTGTTGCTTCAGTGGGGGTTCAACGGATTCGGCAGGTTTAGGCGTGAGCTTTCGCTTCCTTCCCATTATTGGATGGATACTGACTGAGGCGCAGCCCAAGACCCTAGGGTTTGAGATTTGGTGTCGCCGAATTGGGACTCCCAGATATTTTTATAGTGATGGCGTTGTAACAAAATGTTTTTATTCTTTTTTTCCTTTTTACATTTTATGCCAAAATAAAACAAGAGTTCTGGCTGATGCTGTTAAAAAGAAATAACATATTTCTTGCATTTTTTTGGGGGGAAATTGTGATGTCTATAATTTTCCCCCTTTTATTTTTTAAAATATTTTTTGAGAGTATTTCTTATGATCTAAAAAAATTATAAAGGGATAACGATACTTAAATCCCATAACATTGCATTTGTTGTAGTTAGTTCTCTGAAAAAAAAAAATTCTGAAGAAATTTCAAAAACATGATAGCCGTATTTATTAATTGGGGATACCTTTTTCTTTCTTTAAAGAAGCTCTGCACTGATAAAGGCCTGGCCCCAAGGCCTGATGGATTTCAGGTTTGTTTTTTCAGTCTTAGTCAAATATTAAAATTGATATACGTGGGATGGTGTAGGATATTTTTGGTAGTGGTAGTAGCTTGAAGGGGATCAATAAGACTAATATAGTATTAGTTTCTAAGATTAATAAGCCTAAAAATGTTAATCATTTTAGATCAATTGGATTTTGTAATGTGATGTACAAAGTAATTGCTAAGATCGTGATGAATCGAATGAAAGATCTTATACAGAAATGCATCTCACCACAAGCATAGAGGTTTTATTTCTAATAGGATGGCCCATGATAACATAGTAGTAGTACATGAAGCCTTTCACTATTTAAGAGAGAGGAAGAAGGGATCTAGAGTAGAAGTGGCTTTAAAGGTTGATATAAGTAAGGCATATGACTGTGTAGAGTGGAACTTTTTGAAGCAAGTTTTGTTAAGGATGAGTTTTTGTGGTGTTTGGGTAAAGTGGATAATGGAGTGTGTTTCTTCAGTGTTGTTTAAGTTAACAATTGGAGGAAGAGGTGTTTCAAGTTTCACTCTGAGAAGAGATATGAGGTAAGGTGACCCTCTCTCACCCTATCTCTTTATTATAGCGGCTGATGTATTATCTCAAATGATTCAATATCATGTGGAAAGGAAAGAGTTGAGAGGTATTAGACTAGCTGGTGGCTGTCCAATTCTGTCCCATTATCTGTTTGTGAATGATTCCCTATTTTTTATAAATGCTGAGAAGAGAGATTGTATGGTTTTGAAAAAAATCTTGCAGACTTATTGTGATGCTTCAAGATAGGAGATTAATTTGGATAAGTCTTGTCTATTTTTTTCTACAAATGCAACACCAGGATTGAAGAAGGAAGTGGCTGACATTCTATAGATTCAAGAATCGCTTCAGCAGGAAAATATCCGGGTCTTCCTATGATTTGGGGAAAATCAAAGGGTGCTGCTTTGGCCTTTGTAAAAAATAAGGTAGGATTAAAAGTACAAGGGTGGAAGCAAATATTGCTTTCCTTTGTTGGGAGAGAGGTTTTGATTAAGGCAATAGCTAATGTCATCCCTGTTTATCCTATGACCTGTTTTGCCTTTCTTAAGAAGACTTGTAGAGAGTTGGATATGTTGATTGCTGATTTTTGGTAGGGCAATAATAGTGAGGAAAGTAATAAGATCCATTAGAAGAGATGGGATTATCTTACAAACTCTAAGAGGGAAGGGGGACTAGGCTTTAGAAACTTTAAAGATTTTAATAAAGTCTTGCTTGCTAAAACTGCATGGAGACTTTTACAAAATCCAGATGATTTTTGGTGCAGGATTCTTAAAGGAGAATACTTTCCCAATGAAAGCTTCTTTGAGGCTAAAAAAGGCAGACATGCTTCATGGTGTTGGAGTAGTATTCTGAAGGGAAGAAAGTTTCTTTTTAAGAATCTGGGATGGAAGATTGGAAGTGGAGCCTCTATTAGTGTATGGAAAGACAAGTGGGTTCCTAGATTACCTGGTGCTGTCTTGAGTAGTAAACCGGGTATGAATATTAATGCTGATATGAAGGTGCAAGAACTGATTATGGGAAACAGTTGGGATTTAAGTAGTATTGCATAATGTCTCACTGAGGTGGAAGAGAAGGAAATTTAAAAAATTCAGTTATGTGAAGGTAGAACTGATGATTGTGTTTTCTGGTTACCTTGTAGGGATGGTATGTATTCTGTTAAGTCAGGATACATGGTGGCAAAGAAGCGATCAAGGAAGAAGCAGAAGAGAGGGCCAGAGAGTTCTTTTCAAATACCAAGCTGCTTCTGGAAGCAGGTATGGAGTTTACTTATCCTTGAAAAAATCAAACATTTCTTATAGAGAGTTGTACTGGGAGCTGTTCCCAGTAAGGAGGCACTTTTTAAGAAAAAGTGTAGTGAATCCCCTATCTGTCTTATATGTTTAAATGAGGTAGAAAATATTGATCACCTATTATTCTTCTGTCATTGGGCTTAAGGATGTTGGTTTGGTAGTAATTTGGGTCTAAAATTCTCTAAATTTGTGTTTAAGAGTACAATGCACTAGTTTTTGGAAAATCTTGGTGAAAATGGTAGGTTGGATGACAAAGGAAAAGCTGTTGTAGCTATTCTTTGTTGGAATATCTGGAAGGGCCGTTGTGCCTGGATCCTCAATGGGGAAGAGATGGATGTAGATAGAGTGATCTATTTGTCACAGAGTTTATTGAATGAATGTTTTGAGGCTAAATATCTGAATTTGGCTTCAAAGTCTATTGTAGGGGAAATGGAATTAATATACTGCAATGGGTAGCTCCAGCTCCTGGGATAATTAAAATCAATACTGATGGCACTTTCATTGGTGCTTTAGATACTGCTAGTATTGGTGTCATTTGCAGGAATAATAATGGAGATATGATTGGTGGTATGGGATGTAAAGTAGTGGTCTCTTCTGCATTTATGTCTAAGTGTTTGGCATTTAAGGAAGGGATACTAGCTGTGAATAAGTTTGGATTTGTGAACTCTATTATAGAGACTGATTGTGAAGAGTTGTTTCTGCTAATGACTGATAAGAAACAGAGGGTATGTGATTGGTAGTGCTTAGACTTGGTTCAGGAATTATTGGACTTGAAGAAATCAGCAAGTGGTTTGTCGGTTGCCTTGGTGAGAAGACAGGGTAATAAAGCTGCAAATTATTTGGCAGTAATTGGTGCTAAGGAGATGTGTCATAAGGGATGGCTTGTTGAAGCATCATCTCCTTTGAAGGAAATTTTGATTGCTAACGTTTCAGGTCTGAATAATCCTAATCAGGATTTGCAAAATGGTTCAAAGGAGAAGAGTGGTATTAGCTAATAATCTTTGTCACTGATATGCTGCACTTGTAAGTCTTTCTGGTAGTTCTTTATTGCTTTATAGTTTTGATATTGTATTTTTTAGGATTTTGGTGAGTTTTCTGTGAGTTAGGTTGTATGATGTAGGATTTTCTGAGAGTTTTATTCGACTTCGGTTATTGGTGTTTGTAATTCCTATTTTTTTGTGATTAATAAAATTGACTGTTTGGCCAAAAAAAGAAAAAAGAAGCTCTGCACTGCTAACATTTGAATTCCATGTTTGGAAGTTAAATTTTGGCACTAGAAATAATTTCTTTCCATTTATCTTTTACATTTATTATTTTTTATTAAACTAATTTTTTTAATTTATAAACTAACATAAAATATATCGTTACATATAAATATTTTAGAGAAATCAAGTTGCACACACAAGTATATGTTATAATTACGTAATTTATTTAGTTTATTTAATTCCTTCATATTATATAAATATAAGTCTTAAATCAGTTACCTTAGGAATATATATTACACAATCTAAGTTTTATATTTACAATCAGAGTTGTGAAGGCCCAAGATAAATGAGTCTATGTGACCATTTCCATTTGACAACCCTTCGGGGTAAATCATTGCACACCAAATTAAGTCATTTTGATTAAATATGTGTGTGTTTGGGATAACGGTAAGAAAAATGATTTATTATGATTCTGACTTATGAAAAATGACTTTAAAAATCAGTTTGTATAATATGATTTATGTTTAGATAAGCGATTGAATACGTGATTTTCAATAAGTTAAAACTTATTTGGATTGACGATTGTATAAATGCTTTTTAAAAAGTAAAAACTTGTTTGGATTAACGATTATATTAGTGCTTTTGTGTTAATTATAATAAAATAAGATATTTAAAATTAAAAATAGGTGGAAAAAGTGAAGTTAGAAAATGTGATACCAAAATACATAATTTCACAAAAAAATATTACATAACTATAAACACCCTATTTTGTTCGGGCCCAACTCAAAAATAATAAAAAAAGAAAACAGAAAAAATTTTCTTTAATCCTGATAAATCTAAATTAATAAGCAAATGACATTGATGATGATTGGATTGTTTGAAATTTGAAAAATGATCATCATTAATGGTGATTGTCTTGACTTTGGGGTTTTGTAGTAAATGAAAACAAATTTCAAAATAATTCATCTCATTGATGTTATTTGATATTCGGATTAGGGAATTTAGTGTGAAGTCATTGTGGAGGAAAAAATAAAAATACAAAAAAAATATACCTCTCATTCATAGGTTTAAATTAGAAAATTACTTGTAGGAAAAATATAACAAAAAAATTAAAAATAAATGAAAATTAAAAACTACTACCTCTTGTCCTAATTATAAGATAAAGTTGACATTTTTTTGAGAAATTAAGGAAACTAAATAAGTTACTTAATCATATCATATGTTATGTATCCTTATATTATAATTAATTTATTAGTCAAATTAATTAGTTTGAAGAAAAAAATAAAAATACTCTAAAGTAATTTAATTAGTTTCCTTAATTTCTTCAAAAAATCAACTTTATCTTATAATAAAGACCGGGGGAAGTATATCATATGTGATGTATAAACAATATAAAAACTATAAGGCATATATGTATAATTTTCTCTGGGGTTAAATTAAGTTTTATATAATACATAGATTAGAGTAATTTCTCAATTCGCATGTTGTTGAACAATTAGAATCTATTCCTAATTATCAATCTTTCTACCAAAAAAAAAAAGCCCATGCAATAAGGAACCTGGTGGGGTTTTTTCAAAAAATCATCATATTAGGCTTTTATTTTTTTCAGAAAAAACTCAACCAAACACTCTTTATTTGAATTACATTTTGTTTCGGGCTTATTAGGCAAAAATGGGCTTATTGGGCTTAAATAAGCCGAACCAGATACTTAATATATTGAACTGACATGTCCATATATTATCTTACTCATCTTTATTTTAGGTTAAAGGGAAATTCTGTCCCATAAGTTTTCACTCAAGAGTAATGATTCCCTGAAAGTTTTCAAATTGTAGCAATTTCATCCCAGTTATTATTTTTTAAGTTAGATTTATAAATAAAAAAATCAAGAAAATGCGTCCAGTCCCAAGGATTAGAGAAAATTAAAGAGGGGAAATAAATCTTATGCAGTTAAAAAAAATGAAGAGGTGCCCACTTATCACAACGTCCCTAAACTAATAAAATAGCAATTACAACCTAAGAAGTAATAAGTACTTGGGCTTGGACCTAGAAACCCCCTATTTGCCAATAGAAATGTTGGCCTACTTCCATAGCTTATATATTGTATAATCTTTTTAATGTGTTGATGGAATATAATAGAACATTCATATTGCCTTATAAAAGAAATACAACTTTAAAAGGAGTTATTTTGATTCAACTATCTCTTTTTCGGCTTGTCTACTTGATTTTTTGATTTTGAATACCAATTAATTACATAATATCTCCGATTATTCTTTTTTGCGCGATTCAGTAATAGTATAGTAACCGATTCCATAAATCTATAGAGTTCCCTAAACCAAATAATTTATTTATCTTATTATTAATAAAAAATCTCGTATATAGCTAGAACAACCCTCACAAATTGCAAATACTAATTTGGTAAGAATTAATCGGATTGAAGCTATAACATTATCATTAGCTGGAATCGAAATATCCGTGAGATCCGGTTCACAATTTGTATCGATTAAACAAATCGTTGGAATTCCCAAAGTGATACATTCTCGAAGAGCCGTATATTCTTCTTACTGATCAACAATTATTACAATATCGGGTAACCCCATCATATATTTAATGCCGCCCATATATGTTTCCAAGCAAGATAATTGTCTCTTCACCAAAGCGGCATCTCTTTTCGGAAGACAGTTGAGTCTCCCCGTTTTTTGCTTCATTCTCAAGTCCCTAAACTTATGAAGTCTCCTTTCTGTAGTATACCAATTCGTTAACATACCACCGAGCCATTTTTTATTAACATAACGACACCGAGCTCTTATTGCAGCACGCACTACTGAATCAGCTGCATTCTTTTTGGTACCAACAATTGAGAATTGTTTTCCACTACTTGCTGCAACACAAACTTCTGATAAAAACCGAGTAGTTCTAGTAAGATTTGTAATATGAATACCCTTACGCTTTGTGGATATATAAAGTGCCATTCTATGATTCCATTTCCTAGTACCATAGCCAAAATGAACTCCTGCTTCCATCATCTCTTCCAAAGTTATGTTCCAATATCTTTTTGTCATTTATCCCCACACACACTCTCTCTCTCTCTCTTTTCAAATTCCTTTTTTTTTATTTGAAAAAAAAAGAGATCAGGTATCCTGCGATAGAAATAAATAATTGTTCCGATGGAAACTTCTCTTCTACCGAAGATTGGCCGTTGATACACGATCAGATCAGGCCATTCATTTTTTTTCTATTCGTTATTATCTTTATTAGTATTACAAAATAAAATGACCGAGTTGAAAGGAAATGGATGATTCCGCTCTTAGGGCGGTGGAACAAAATATCTCTCATTTTGGATATAAAACTTTGAGTATTCAGAGATGTTTTCATTATTCCCAATAATAGGGCTCGGTAAAAGATCGCTTCTTCCAAAGCACGTCTCGTTCGTTCAGCTCGCAACAATCCAATTAGTTCATCAGGTGAAAAAACATTAGACATTCCATCTTCTGAAACCAATACTTTTGTTATTTGACGCACAATAATTTCTATATGTCTATTATGGATCTACACCCCCTGGGATCGATAAACCTTTTGGATCTTATTAACCAAAGAAATACGACTTTGCACAATAATTAGCTTAGCACCAATCAATAATCCCCAGGGAATGCCAAGAATTCTTGTTATATGCTCGTTCCAACCCTCAACTCTCTTTTCTAGATTCATTGATATTGAATCAATCGAACGCACTTTTAATTCCTATTCCACTTTTGGAAGACCCTGTGTTATATCACCATATCTCAATTTTTCATATATAAATATAAGTAAAATATCTCCTTCATAAAGCATTTCTCCATAATGGTCATGAGCAGTTGCTCCTGGAGTCACCAAATAAGGGTTAGCCGATCTTATTACTATAGAATCCATTTGAACAATTAGAACTTGACCCGATTTTAGGTGTGGTTCGTTTTTAGTTATACATATATTTTCACAAAGAAATTGCCCAAGGTTAATTATTGTACATCTTTTTTCACAAGAATTATGATGATAATTATGATAGAGAACATGCCAATTAAAATGGAATGGATTCAAAACGATGTTACTGTATAGATCAAGCTTATAAATTCTCTCGTTTTTGCCCATTAAATAATATTTAAATACTTGAAAAGTTTCCTTTAAATTGTCAAGTTGCAAATATTTAGTTATCAAGATCTGATTATGAGTTATTAAACGGTAAAACGAATAAAACTTTGCAACTTGAAGGACTATTCCTAAGGGGCCTAACAAATTCCTAATTGGAATTAGAGGATCTCTTTTAATTGATTCTTTTATCCCATTGTGATATTTTACATCGTTGAATGGGGCTATTTGAAAACAATGATCCGATGACAAAATTATTAAAGATTGGCATTCCTTATTTCTATTCAACAACATACGAATAGTTACGCGATTTTGGCTAAGTGGTTGTTGAATCTTTGCCTTGAAATAAATAGAATAAAATAGATTGATATTAGTACGATCTGACTCATTATCAGCGATCAATCTTGAACCAAATATATCATTCCTTTTTCTTATATACGAAATATGGGATTTCACTAAGTCAATTCTTAGAAAATCTCGAATCAAACCATTTGTACTTACTTCAACAAAAGAAGCGCGGGTCTCTTCAATAAAAGAAATATTTTTGTCTCGATCCCAATTCAAGACTAAACAAGTCTAGACTAATTGAATGCTTGTGTCAGAAATTCCCTGAATTGGTTTTCCATTTCCATAAAGAATATAATTGACAACTTTAAGTTCCAGATTATCCCTTTCCTGCAACAGATCCTGGGGGAAAAGTTTTACTAAATTTATACCATCCGCTATTTCATATATAATTACGGGTTGAACTAAAACAAAATACTTTTTCTTGGTAGGTGTGATCCATTGGACATAGATCCAATTTTTCAATTTTTTGGATTCCGTAGAATTCTTCTTCTTTTTTACTGTTCGAGTGGTATCAAGATGCCGTTGTGTTGGGATATCTTATCCATCTCTCTAGGAAAATAGATATCCCCATAAAAGATTTTTAATTCAATCCCTTTTTTTCCTTCTCCACTCGAACCAGTCCACCTACTCAACTTCTTATATTGCCAGTGATTGGTGTATCTACTCCAATTGTACTATTATTCCATACCTTTATGGAAGAAGATTCAGGTAAAATATGCACTTCCTCGGGAATGAAAAATAATCGATCCACTTTCATTTGGTATTTTGGCTTTAATTCTTTGACTCCTCGATACTCAATTAAATCTTCTTTTTTGAAAATGGAATGAACTCATATAGTCCTATATTTAGTAATTCCTTAACTCTTTTTTCTGTATTGAGGATCATCAAAATAAGCAAGAATGCTATTCTACAAAAAATGCCATTAAAAGGTATTTCAATTGAGATACCGGAAGGGGGCATTAGTAGTTCTTTGTCTTGTTCTTGAATCGATTAGAATGGAATGATTAATCTATTTCTTTGCTTCTTTGCCAATAAATCCAAATTCTCATGGAGAATAGTAGGATATATGAAATTAAAATGACCCATACATATGATTTGATTAAGCCCTAAATAATCAGGAATCCGCTTTTTTTTTATCAGAAGGATTTGAACTAAAGAATTTGTGTCTTACTTGAACTTGATCATTACTTACTACAAGGTTACAAATATATCATCCTCTGACAGAAAGAGAATGAATGCTCATTTGATCTTGATCCTTGTGGAGTGAAAAAGAGATTGCACCAGACCTGCACGACCTTCCTGATAATATCTATAAATGACTTGTTTTTGGTAAGATATAGACATTACTATATGTAAATTTGGGTGCATGGTACACATCAGTACTCCAATGCATCTCTCCCTCTGAATCAGAATAAATATGTTTTCGAACCCTCTCTTTAAAATTAAAAGTGTATGTTCCCACGCGAATCTCAGCAATCACTTGTTCTAATTCTACATATTGATCGTTTTGAACTAATAGAAAACTTTTTGGTGGAATAGTCACGTTATGTAGAATATTTTCACTTTCAATAGTTACATACAAGTCTATATAACATAGAAAAGTAGGGTGCCCATGACGTGTACATGTAAGATGAACTAAATCCTTATTGAATTTGTTTTTTCCTTTAGAAGGGGCTTGTACATGTTCTACAGTATCCCCTGTGAATACTCCGCCAATACGAAAAGTTCTTAATGTTAGTTGAGTACCCGGTTCTCCAATAGATTGACCCGCAATAATACCTACAGCTTCTCCCAGTTCCACCAGGTCGCCATGAGTAGGACTCCGACCATAACACAATCGGTAGATCCAAGACGTACTCCTACAAGTAAAGGGGGTTCGAATAGATGTTGGTTGTCTTTGAAAGGTTATGAATCGATTGACAAGTCCAATCCTAATATCTTGATTTCTAATGGCAATGCATCATGAACATATATATACATCGTCTGCTAATACACGACCAATTAATGTTTTTATCAAAATTCTTTCGAGCATCATCTCATTTCGAGGACTCATAGAAATCCCTCGAATGGTGGCACAATCTGTTCTACGTACAACAATGTGTTGAACCACTTCAACAAGTCTGCGTGTAAGATATCCAGCATCTGATGTTCGTACAACAGTATCCACAAATCCTTTGCAGGCTCCGTAGCAAGAAATGATATATTATGTTAAAGACAGCCCTTCACGTAAATTGCTTTGAATGGGTAAATCAATCATTTATTTTTGTGGATCCAGTATTAATTCTCTCATACCTACTAATTGGTGTACTTGAGATGCATTTCCTCTAGCTCCCAAAAAAGACATTATATGGATTGGTTTAAAAGGGGCAGTCATCCTAAAATTAGGATTCATTTCTTGTCGCAAATATTCACTTGTAGCATACCATGTCTCAATGGATTGGCGTAATTTTTCTATTGCATGCACATTCCCATAATGATGGTGTTTTTCAAAAATCAAACCTTGTTGTTCAGCATCTTGTACTAGCCATCCCTTATAAGTTGTTGCTAAAAGATCATCAATTCCTAATGAAACAGATGTAGCAGTAACTTGTCAGAACCCCAGAGTTTTTACTTGATCCAGGATGTGTGATGTATATGCCATTCTGAAGTGATCTATTAATATGCTAATCAGTCGTTTAATGGCAATTCCGTCTATCACTTTATGTATACCTGTAAAGGAATTCCAACAACCTTGTTATCAGCAGTCTCCCCTCACATGTCCTGTGCCCAATAATTGAATCTTTTTTTTTAGTTTTTTTTACAAATGTAAGCTCCTTCTCCATCTACGGCATTTTCTTCTTTATTGCTGTGCACACTATCAATTTAGTATATTTGATCAACTAATAGTGAAACTTAATATGAATGATAATCAGGTCGATATTGTTACAATTTGAAAACTTGCATGGTAATATTGAACCACAAAACTTCCAGGCAGCATTACCTCTGAGTGAAGACTTTCGGATTAATTTTACACCTTAACAAAAATGATGTAGACGGCATGTGGACCTATCAGCTTAGAATATCTGGTCAATTAATGGTCAAACTTAACCTGAATAACGGCTAGGACAAAGTTATTACGATTTGAAAACTTTTAGGACGGTATTATTGCTCAAAAAACTTCAATGCAACATTGTTCTTATTTGACAACTTCAGGAATAAAGTTGGACTTTAATCCTATATACCAGATCACTAGGAGAAACCTGATCATAATATCTAATAATATCTAAGTTTTACTTGCACAATTAATAGTACGTAGTTTGTTTCCCGTCCCTATCGATCCATCCTAATTATGGTCATTTCAAGATGGGATAAACCCATCCAGAGTAGGATCGGGACGAGACAACGTTTTAAAAAAACTTTTTTTATATTTATGAGAGCTCTTGTATATTTATTTGATATAGTAAAAAATCACTTAAAGGGAAATTTCTAGAAAAATATTGTTAATACAGGTAAAAGAAAAATAAAAGAGGCCAATATTTGAAATTCTAAGTCAGACCTCATAGAAGAATATGAGATTTCCAAATGATCATTCTTCCTCTGAGTGAGTTTTAAAGCCACACATGTCAAGTGTAATTAACAACTTAGGTATAGATAATAACAACTTCAAAATAAAAAATAACAGTTTCAGTATACATATTGACTACTTGACCTTCCCACATGTTGTCAGACATCATTAATAACTTTGGTATAAATAATAACAACTTCAGAATTGCAAACAATAACTTTAATATACATATTAACTACGTGACCTTCCCAAATCCCAGTAAGCTTGAATATTTTGAAGCCACACATGCAGGTGCCATTAACAACTTTAGTATAGATATGTTAAGAATATCAAATAAAAATTTCAATATACATATTGACTGTATTTTACTTTTCAAAATTTACTCAGGGATAGATTAGTCATTTGAAAAGATTTAAAATTCCAGATTTCTTCCTGAGGTTTGACTTTGGATTTCAGATATTAGTTTCCATTATTTGTCTTTTACCTATTTTAACACTATTTTGATTCACCCCTTCCTAAGGGTGTGTTTGGTTTGAGGGGAGGGGAGGGGAGAGGGTGGCAAATTATAATTTTAGAAGGGAGAAACCCAAAATTTACTCTCTCATCATTTTAAATTTTGGATTCCTGTCCAAAATTTATCCTCTCATTCTTTTTAAATTTTGGATGGGAACCCAAAATTTAAATACCTTCAACCCAAAAAGGTAATTTAACCCCCTCTCCTCCTCTCAAACTAAACACACCCTAAGGCTGTGTTTGGTTCAACGGAGGTTAGGTTAGGTGAAATTTACTTAAGTTATGTTAGAGGAGGTTATAATGTTGTTTGGTTTAATAATAGGGTAGGAGAGGTTTGATATCTTGTTTGGTTCAAGAGGTAAGATTAGGGAAGTTAATTATAAGTGGACAAAAATACCCTTCTACATATTTTCCTTCTTCTTTTACAATGTATTTATTAATAATAATAATTTGTAAAATTATTATTTATAAAATAATTATTCTAACAATTATATACACTTTTTTCACAAATTCTTCTCTTTTTATAATACATAAAAAAGATGAGTTAGCAAACTACACAAGTCCCATATTACTAATTCTTTCAAAATATCCATATAGTTAACAAGTGCTTAACAAAAATCATTTTCAAAATATCCATATAGTTAACAAGTGATTAGCAAAAATCATTGCCAATTCTTTCCCATACAAAATGACCATACTGCTTTTCAAAGGGCACAAACTTCCTGTACAAATCTTCAGCCCTTCCCTTGGGAATATGATCAAGGGCCAATTTATAAATACACCTTGCATGCTTTGTTTCTTTACACCTTTCCTCAAACTCGGCAAATGCAACAAAAAGCTGCTCTGCTTCCTCATCATCAGCCAGCTTCTCCATTGCCCTCTCATAAACATTTCTTGCTTTTGCTACCTCTCCATTCTTCATCTCAAACTTGGCAAATCATTAGCGAATATGCCACTTAGTGATGGAATTGAAGTAACCAATTTAACAATACTCCAGCAGTTGGTTCAAAATGCTTTTTGTTTTAAAGAATCAAAATACTAAACAATCAGCTGATCTATAGGGGTAACAGATTGAGATGGGAAAGAAATGGAAAGAATGAAACTGAATTTGAATCCTAACATGATGCATGCATATTATCAATTTTCCAATACATTGTCAAAAAAAGAACCTTGAACCCATTAACTGCAGAACGGAACTAAACCTTGTACCCAATAAATGAGAGAACATTCCCAGTCAACATTGGAAAAGGCATCTCCACGTTGATCCAGAAACAATCATGACCAAGAGACGATTTAAATACCACTTTGGACTTATAGATGCATCAAATGAGCATTCTCCTCAAGAACCAAATCAAGTCGATCAATTTACACAATAATGGGTTCTATTTGTACATTGCTTACCGAAGAAAGGTAGAAAGGTCACGCATATTAATCAAAACCCATGCAACCATTGGGGAAATAGACAACGAAAAGGATAAGTAGCTATTGGAAGTAGAAAACTCATTGCTAAGAAGCAGTAGAAATAAAGCAGCGTTTATGAGCCAAAATTATGTTTTGCAGAGCAGAGAGCCTCTCATTTTCTATTCATTTTACTTCTGATCCTTCTGAAACGAATAGCAAACAGAAAAAACATCGACAAAGCCCAGTTGATCATATCAGTATAGCAAGTTAGTTACTAACAATGATCTCCAATTTCCCCACTTTCGCCGTCGCAACATTCAGATCAGGTGGCAATCTAACACTCGAATGCAAAAGCATCCTCGTTTAAATCTGACAAAAATAAAAACAAAACCAAACACCATCAACACTTAACCAATACAATTCGATCAAGAAAATGAACCAAATTGAGCATGGCAACAACAAAATTCAAAATTCACCTAGATTCGAGAGCCGCACGGTCCGACCCTGCAACTTGAATTGATCTCTAGAGAAGGATTTAAGCCAATACTTGAGAGTGTACTCCAATGCCCTCGCAAATATAGACTCCATAGCCCCCTTCCTTTCAGCTAAACCGGTACAATTTTGGATCCCGAAGCCTTGAACAAAGATTTCAGGCACCAGGAAAAATAGCAGCCGACAATATTAAAAGAAGGAGAGAAGGAACAGTTTGAACGTTGAGAATGAGGCGTATCTAATCTGGTTTGGATCGGAGGATTCAGGTTGATTTAAGCATTTAAGATTGGACAAGCAACCAACGGTGGCTTTAGGAGCAGGCGGCGGTGGCGGCTGGAGGAGCGGCCGGAGACAATGCTTCAATACCAAACGTGTGAAGGGGATGAGCTTGGAACGCGCGAAGGAGACGGGGAAATGGACGAATGGCAGAGGCAAAAAGTGTTTACAGTGGCGAGGGTAGGTTGGAATATTGAAAAATTGTCATGAATAATTTAATCACAATGTGACATAAAATCTTCTCCCCCTTAAAAAAAAAACCTAAATTTAGAGGTTTATTAAAATGGGAAGGTGACTACTAAATGATAAAAATTTCACCCACCCCTCACCTTCCCTCCTTTTAACCAAAGGCACATTTTTTATTTTCAACCCTCCCCTCCCCTAACTTAATTTAAAAGAATCTCCAACCAAACACACTTAAGCGTGTGTTTGGTTTGAGGAGAGAGAAGAGGGTGATGAAATTATAATTTTGAATAAAATAAGTCTAAAATTTACTTTCTTATTTTTTAAAATTTTATGTTCCTATCTAAAATTTACTCTCTCTCTCTTTAATTTTTAAGTTCTCACCCAAAATTTAAATAACTTGAACCCAAAAATATAATTTATCACTCTCCCATCCCCTCGCCACTCTGCCCTCCCACAAACCAAACACACGCTAAAGCGTAGGGAGAAGGTGAAAAAAAGAAAAAGAAAAGCTGACGTGGAGACTTCTTGTTGGACTTGGGAGACATCAGCGAGGGTGAGAAGATTAAAAAGGCGGGGAAATTGTTGCCGAGGAAGACAGTTTTTAGTTATCAAGCCGACTGGAAGGGAATGCCCAACTCTAGTGGCCGTATTGTCGTTTTGGCATCGCACTTGACCTCCATGGCTTCAGAGAAAGAAGCTGCTCTTGCAGCCACTCCCTCTGATTCACCTACCATGTAAGCTTTCTTCTCGTTATTTTCATTGCTTCCTCCGTTACTTTTCGCACTTCTTCGATATTCCGTTGTGCATTTCCGGAGATTACTGCTTCTTTCGGCTGCTTATCTGGCAAATCTTCATCTGTTTACCTTTCCGCCTATCTCGTTCAATGCGTAAAATCCCTAAAATTTGGGCATCCTGATATCGTCTCACATAATACGGGTACATGTATTAACGCTTCAATGCAATTTTGGGCAAATTGGAAAATCTTCCTAGTAGAAAGTTAAGGCGCCGTTCACTACTCTGATGAATGATTGTCCGTACTGTTTTCAAGCTGTTATCCTTTCACCCACAGTGCAACCATAGATTTTTCATCTCTGGAGTCTGTGGCTAGAGCTGGGCCATAATTTTTCCTGGTTATTTAGGCTCATCAGTGCCTAGAATTGGTATACTGAATTTTGTTTTCTCCATCGCTCAGATTTGACAAGATCATCAACAAGGAAATTCCTTCTACCGTGGTTTACGAGGATGATCAGGTGCTTCCTGATGTTTCATGCAACTTTTATTTTTTCTTTTCTATTATTTTGCGAGAAGGAATTCAATATGCGTGTACTTACTGACAAAGGCAGCTGCTACGCTGTTTCTATTGAGAAATATTTATCACTGAGTCGTGCCTCAATATCACACCTATAGTAAGGAAACTTAACTGTAGACATTATTTTTGCATCGATTCTGTCAGTTTTCACTCAACTGTAGACATCGATTTCAATCCACGTTTTATCTCTTAATTGTGAATGAAACTTATCCAGATTTTGAATTCGATCCATCAAGTATTATGATTCGCACTAATAACTGGTTGAATGTAATAAGGTACCGCTAACTTGTAAAATATAGACTGAGGAAATTGTTGTATTGGTATTTTTGGGGAAAATAATATAAATTTATTTTTTCTATTTATATTTCTGAACTTCGAAAAGAGTTGTGGGTAGCAATGTTTTTTTAACCCTTGACCATGGTGCTGGTCTGATATGTTTGTTGTTTTAAGTTTTAACATTGTCACTGCAATTGATCATCCTATTTCGCTTGCATTGTTAACAGGTCCTAGCTTTTAGGGACATTTCTCCTGAAGCTCCAACACATATCCTAATCATTCCGAAAGTCAAGGATGGGTTAACTGGTCTATCTAAGGTACTTGTTAAGGGGTTGTGATTTGTGAACTTGTGATCTTTCTGTTACCGTTGTTATATTTTGTTGTTTTTGACTGTGAAGTACGAAAAAGCATCACAGATATAAAAATGCCCCGTATAGGTCCTGATTATCAGAGGCATTTGATATCAATGGCTTTTCATTTATGATATGGATTTCAATTTTGACATTCGTATTATCACTTGTTTTGGTCACTTCTTCTAAGCAGTGGTTCAAGAATCAATTTGACCGTTTCCCTTAGCCCTTCTATTCTAATCAAGAAATCAACTGTGTTTGGCCATAATCAGATTGAGCTAATTGTTAGACTTGACCAACATTTTAGCTAAGCGTGCAGCATCATGTTGACTATTGAGTACTCGGGTGAAAAGATTTAGAATAAACTGACAAGATAAGAACAAAGGAAAATACATTAGGCGTAATGAAGCAATTATTCTTTCCTTGTTTACGAGTTCAGTGAAGAAAAAATGGGGGAGGCTGTTCATTTTTCCTGCACTTGAGGACTCTGTAGTAAGCAGTGGACATAAAACCTATTCAATTGGATTGCGCTTATTTTGTTACTACAAGTCAAATAGATCATTTTCCACATACTCCGTTATGAGTTCCTATGTTCTTTCGAATCATTCTTCTGTAATGTAATGTTTCCATTTCATACCCAGTAGAGATATGATAAATTAGCTGGACAATATATGCTTTTGTTTAGTCATGTATGTGAATTCACAGACACGTTGATTTTACCTCTATTGTGGTGTATCTGCTTTATGTAACTGAGTGCGGGAACTTTCAACCTTGTGCCTTCATAGTAGCGCCTAAAACTGTTCAACTTTCAACTCTGGCT
Organism: Inga oerstediana; assembly: GCA_963210345.1. Lineage (NCBI taxonomy): Eukaryota > Viridiplantae > Streptophyta > Magnoliopsida > Fabales > Fabaceae > Inga > Inga oerstediana. Next base: position 10,472,497 of record OY723403.1, read on the forward strand.
ATTTATTTGCTTTTAATCTGATTTATAATGTTGCTGTTGTCCAGGCTGAGGAGAGGCACTGTGAGATTCTTGGCCGCCTTCTTTACACTGCAAAGCTGGTTGCAAAGCAAGAAGGTCTTGATGATGGTTTCCGGATTGTAATTAATGATGGTCCAAAGGGATGTAAGTTCTCATCTCCTTACAGGAACTTTGGTCAGAAATTACATATGAGCCATGTAGTGTCCAGTTAACTGATGTAATTAGCCATTAAAAATTCAATGAAATTTGTCAATAGATCGCATCATATCTGTCTCATTTAAGCTTCCTTTACATGTTTAACTTTCACATTGAGTTATTTTTGGCAGGCCAATCAGTTTATCACATTCATGTGCACCTCCTTGGGGGACGACAGATGACATGGCCCGCCGGCTAAAACTTCGGAGAGGATTCATGGCAAGCCGTATGACATACCGGAAGCTTCCGGCAGAACGATTTTATTTGCCGTAGTGCTATCTACCTTAATAATGGATGGATTTAAGTGACCAGAGTCTATTAGTAGTTCTACATCTAATAGTGGATTCATGTGACTGTTAGTATAAACCCCACTTAATGGGAGTCTTTTGTACTAGGTTGTCTTTTTATGGTGACTCTCATTATGGGTTGATGACGATTAGAATTAAATGTGGCTAAATCTGTTGCGTAGAATTTCATCCCAACCGAATGGCGTGCAAGTATGTGGTTTAACGTTCTGAATTTTATTTCTGTGGTGTATGATTTTATTGGGTCAAATGTGAGCTGTGAGCACTATCAATGTAATTCAAGGCAGTTTTTCCAATATAGATTGAGAATAATATGAATGGTGCAAGCGCGTAATAATCTCGTCGTGTCTAACCTTATTAAAGGAAGAAAATGAATAAGCAATCCATCAGTATTTTATTGAGAAAATGAATGGAACTGAAATTTCTTTACTGATGGGAATTTTTTGAATTCAAGTTAGAGAAAATTGTTTTTAATTTCCATCCTCAAATCTGTCACGGTTGTTATTCACAGTCATCAAATCCAAAATCTTGTTAGTGTTGATTTATTTTCAGTTGTTATTCAAGTGTGAATGACGACCACGTTCATATAATAAATGAATATAGTTATAATCAGGCAAGCTAACATGATTTGTTAAAGAAAACGTTAATCAATCCTATTTAACCGCATACATCTGCACTTAGTTCTCATCAAACGGATCAAAATCCTTGACTTCTAACAAAATCACCCAATTAAAAAAAAAAAAGGAAACCAGAAGATAGAATATAATTAATGTAGTTTCTGCTATATCTCTGCGAATGTGACTAGGAACTTTACATATATATAAAAAGGAGGACAGAGATAATAAAATCGCAAATTTTAACAACATGCGAGATTACCCTGATCAGTTACTAGGATCAGAGGTTTGGGTTTCACTACAATTATCAAAATAGAAAACTTCCACATACCAATCATTGAAGCGGCTTCTGTGGTAGGCCCTTTTGTAATCCAGCTTCTTCTTCTTCATCATCTTATTCAAAAGACCACCTTTTCTCTTGTGCAGAGTCAAAGGCGAAGACTCTTTCTCAGCTTCTTCAACAAGCTTATGAAGCTCTGGTGGCCCTCCTGAAGGGATTCTAGAAATCCTCATAGGATGTCTTCCCATTACTGTCTTCTTATCAGTGATCTCGGCAGTGACACGATCTGGCACTGTAAATGATATCCCAAACTTGCCTGGTGCTGACCTTATAATGCCGTACTTCAAGCTCATTCTCCTCTGCTCTCCTGCTTGTGACATACCCCAAGAAGAGTTATCTATAGTTTATATCAAGTTTGAAGAATGAACAACTCACGTAGTCACAAGGGGCAATGGAAAACTATGGGCTTTTCATAGGTATGTGTTTTCTCTGCTACTACTTTTGTAATTGCTTTTATTTATGGACCTACAAAGGCAGATAAAGGTCAAGTGTTGGGCAGTTTCCAAATTCCGAGGGCAGCACCAAGATTGCCATTGGACTTTCGGTATTGTTTTGATAAAAGCGAGTCGTACTTGGCAAGCCGCAAGATATAGCATCACTTTTTTTTTTTTTTTGATATAGGGAAAGGTGGGCTAATCCAATTGTCTAAGGCCTGGAATGGTTAGCCCACGGTATAGCTTATTATTGTCATTTACTTTAATTTAATTGTCACTTTCAGGAACAAATGAAGAATATTCTTCCCTCGAGTTTTTTTTTTTGAACATGTAAATCACCCCATTAGAGTTTGTCATTGTACACCAATAATGTTTGCACCCAGCACCTGAGATTTGATATGGCCTAAATCGAATTTTAATTTTAAGCTCCGGCCCTATTAATTTTAAAAGATTATACCATATATGTGATTTTCCACCATCATTGAGTCTGGTTGGAAGAGCAATATAATTCCTCACAATATGATAAAATAATATTCAATTTTGTTTTGAAAGTAACCACTTAAGAGTACTAGGTGTTTATGTCTGTTTGGATTAACGATAGCAGTTGCTTTTGTTGATTTATGATTTACAAGATAAGTATGAGAGAAGAGATTTGTCTCAGCTTATGTAAACGTGTTCTTCAAACACTAATTCAAATAAGCCCTTTGGAAGTTTTTTGAAAAGTAATTTTATCTTGAAAATAATTAAAATGTAGCAATTTTGCCTCTTACTGTTAAAAATGTAAAAGGTCAATACCAATTTTTAATGGTTAACATTAGTTTTTTAATTATTAGGGTGAATTTACTCTTTTTTCAATACTTCTAAAATCAAATTACTCCTTGAAAAACTTTTACTTAGGGGCCTTAATGCTCCAAATAATTACTTTCGAGATAATATTACATCTTATTTAAATAAAAAGTTTAATTCTTATTTGAAGAGGTGCGCGATCTTGACTTGTAAATGATTGCCTCAGAGTTATTTTTTCTCTTATCTATGATAAAAAACAACTCGAATTTCAATTTTTTTTTGAAAAAACCACGATTGTTAATTTTAGATTTGTGGCTTCTCTCTCACACAAACGCACCATACTTGCATGATTTTGTTTGGTCAACACTAAACAGAGCATGTGATATACAGGTAAATACTAAATCATAATAAATTTTTTGGATACAAAGAAATCTCATGAATTTTGAATCTAGTTATTTTTATGATAAAAGGATAAAGAACCTAAATCCAAATAATTGTGATGCACTGTTATATTCAGGTTAGATGGCAATAATTAATGAGGGCGACACTGATTAGATTGTCCTCAAACCAATGATGATGACTGGTGAGCCATAAAAGCCACTTTTATGTAAAACGAAAACGGGGACCGGTTCCAGTTTTCCCACTTTGAGCTTCAAAAAGTTTCAGGCACATGCAATGCACCCAAGTTCCATAAAAGGACCTTCCACTTTCTGTTCTTTGCCCTTATCCCTAACACCCTAACGACAAGTTCACTTTTTGAATCATGGAATTTCTCACATTTTCACTTATCTATTCAATAATAATCTCAGCATCATGCAAAGAATTAGGAGCTGTTTTGTCTAATCATATTCCTGGTTCTGACGTTGGCCAACAAAAATCCTTCTTCATAATCTCTTTATTCATGAAAACCACTAAAATATTAGCTCTTCTTACATAAAGAATTAAGTTTAACACGCACTACAATCCCTTTTTCCACAATGGAACATGGATTCCGCGATTAATGAAATCGATACATAATCCCTAAACGAGGGTGGAAACAGGGGATTTGGTGGCTCTAAAGACAGGATTTTGCCCTGCAACTATAAGCAATAACCATGCATGCACATGCCAGTGGAAAAGTGCAGAACAGATATATAGAACTATAAGCCACATATATTCAGAAGCGCCTAATAATGGCTACGTCGCAAAAGCGAGGGAAATGTGAGCTGTTTGACACATTGCGAGCGGTGAGCCGACGAAATGGGTTTTCGGTGTTTCCAGGTGAGCTTCGCCGCCGTCGCCGAGTTCTGATGCCTTGATAGCACCGGTTGTGTCGAACTCAAAACCTTCTCCAGAGCTCATACTCCAATCGATACTAGCTTCCCTGGGCTCGTACTTCTCTGTTATTGTTCCTGTCACCGATTCCTTACTCTTAAACAAGAACCCACTGTTAATAACGGTATCTAACGGTTTCGCATCGGAGTTAGTTCCTGACGGTGTCGACGTGGCTTGCGCGGGGAAGCTCACAATCTCAAAAAGATCCGAACTTGCATCGCTTGCGGCGTCGTCATCGACGATTCCTGACTTGGGACTCTGCGAAACACAACTGGGTTCAATATACGGGGGACCGAAAACTTCCAAAGAATTACAAGGTGGATCTTCTTCTACTGGTTTTGGGTTTAGCAGGGGAAAGGTGAATCCATCAGTGACAGGCTTAACAAAGGCCAGAGCTTGATGGGGCTGCAAAATCTTAGAAGCTTCATCATCATTCTCAGCTGCGTGGAACATTTGAGGTTTGGTGATCACTACATCCTGGTTCGAAGGTTTCTGGTTGACCATGTTGTTGGGTGAGATTGGAGTCCGATGAGCCTCATACTTGTAAGCTGCAGTCTCCGACATGACAGACTTTTCTACTGAGATCCTCGGATTGGATTCAAGATCCTTCCTTTTGTGATTCAGAGAACTTCTAGCATCTGGGTTTTGTGATGGAAATGAAGGAGGAGGTGGTGGTGCTGGTACTTGTTTTTTGGTTGCTGGTTTCATCTCCTTAACTTGAACAGATTTCTTATCAGCACAGGGACATTTCCTTCTGCAAAACCGTATGGGTTTTGACAATGAAGCTTTTATTTTCTTTCTGAGGTCAATAGAACGAGATTGGTTACTCATAGAGACTGGTTTAGCTCCTGAAAGAAGAGGAAACAAACCAGAGTGGCTATTATTCCAATTGGCTTCTGAAGAGTCTGTTGTTGTTGCGGGGGTTACAGCACCAAATGAAGGATCTTTGTAGTTTCTGGCATCACCCAAAGGAGAAATTCTTGTGGTGCTGCTAATGGTCAATTTTTGATTGTGATGATTGTTTACTTGGTTGTTGAAGAAGTTCTTGTTGTGGGCATCGAAAATACTGAGCTCAAAGATGGGATCATCTATGGTGAGATAAGAAGAGAAATAAGCATCTATATCTCTATTGGTCCGTGACTTCAGAGCCAGGCTGCTATGAAAGGTCTTCATCGATGTCGCCTTTTCCATTTTGCCTACTGTTGGGGAAAAAAATATAGAATAAAAATTTTGTGATTAGAAAAACAAAGGATGAAGCTAAACTGCTGAGTTGTTGCCTTCGAAAATGCTTTATTCTGATATTTATAGATCAGGATTGGTGCCATCTTGTCTTGTAAATCAATCATATGGCAAGTAAGAACAGTATATTCAAGTTATTTCATGAATATGTAGAGATAAAGTCTAAATTTTAATAATAGAGCATTCCCTATATTATTCTATTATGACTATGCAGTAGAATGATATATACAACCAGATTCATCTGCTACTTGGCCATTTGGATGCATCATGGCCACCTCTCAGTGCCAATTTCTTTTCTAGAGTTAATCATTGAAACAATTTTCCAAGAGTAGGCTAAACGTAGCAATAAGCTATTGTGTTTGTACAAGTGATTATAGTAACATATATCCAGGATTTAATGCAGGATATTAATCCTTAGCCATCCGCAGATAAGGGTTGGTAACCACCATCTTTAACTATTTTGTCACATTTTGAATTAAGCCATTAATAAAAAAAATATTTTTAAATTTCTTCCGGTAAGATAGAAAAATATGATATTGACACGTGATGACTTTTCTTTTTGCAAATTTATCGAGAACCTAGGGTCATGCATCTTGCCCAAATTATACAATACTTGAAATCACAAAAGAATGCTAGATACTTAATTGTTGCTATCAGAGACCTAAAAAAGTGAATGGACCACTTTTTTTCTGATGGATTTTTTCCCCCCCAAACTCAAGAACTGTGACAATTCCTCGGCTCTCTTTCTTTCACTTTGTGAGTAAAGCTTTTATCTTCATGTGGCCGCGTGATAAGTTGAGTGGCATTAATTTAAAGAGATGAAGAAAAGAAGTGAGGCTAATCTGATCTGACATCAAGCAGGAGTCAGCTACATATTTGAATGTCACGTGAGGGTCCATTTCATTGGACATTTATTAAAGGTCCCTCCAAACTTTGAACAGCCCATATAGAACTGTCTTTTAAGGGTTACCCAAATCGATCTTTTCAAAGGTGGATTGATTTTGGAAGCAGGGCATGGTGGGTCACCATTAACCTTCCAAGTAACATGCAATGCTTTGTTATTGTTTGCTTTATAGACCATTCACATGAGAATTCTTACAAAAGAAAAAAACCTTAGAATAATAATTAATTTATGTCATATACAGATTGTATGTAGGTAATAGGAAGAAATTTTGGTATATTTAACTAGAAAAGATAGTTTGTTTGGTATGCTATAGGGGCATTATCTATTATTTTAAAGTCGTCATCAATTCTCAACAAGAAAATAACATAACTATTTATTCATGTTTATATTGTCTCGCTTGATGAAAAGAAAACCCTTTAACAGAACTATAGAGAAACGAAGAAGTTGGGTGAATATAGAGTTCAAAGGAAAATAGCTCAGAATTCAGAAAATGCAAATGTATTAAACAAGTGATTCTGCTTATGTCCTCCAAGAACGAAATGCTATAGCAGATTGAAGGGGAATGAATGAAATAGATTTTTCAAAGTCGCACAATATTGTTGGCCCTCAACCGAAGTAGAGGACCTGCTATTTATCCTTTTAGGGAGTTAAGGACAATGATCACTAACAGCTTGTTGGTGGTCATCATTCATCACCAAAGAATCTATTTCAGCTTGGACGTCATGCGTGTTTGGGTCGCTTTCATGGACAGCTAGGATGTCTTCGTTCAAAGCAATCTTGAACTCGAACAAGAACTGCATAAAATCACCAAGGAATTATTATATTTTATAGAATAAATACTGGAAGCCTCCAAACCTTGGCAGACTAAAACTGATGATTTGATGGATATGAAAAATCCAGATATAATCCATGAACAGATCCCATACCAACAAAACAATTGAACAAGTACAAATACCTGAAAATCCTTGTTTGCTCCTCATCTAAGCAAGGATCTGATGTTCAGATTTGCTTTTCCTGACTTTGGATGCCCGATAATGGAAGTAGATAAATTGGATTAAAATCTAAAATTGGTTTTAAGGAAGACATAATTCTGCCAGATCACTCTGTGCAAATTGCTCAAGTAAGAATCCCGTGTTTCCACTCTCTCTCTTTTCACGTTTCAAAATTTCAGTGTCAGGAAATCATGTGATTTTGCTTTGTGCTAGGATTGCTTCTTCATGCTCTAAACTCAAATCCTATGCATGTCCAAGAGTTTGGATAATCAACATAATTGACTATTAAAGTCAACTAAGCTAAATTATACATTTCTGTTGATACTAAACAATTATTACTTTACAAGAAATTCACTTTCTCTAACAAGATTAATATGCACCAATATAGATAGATTAGAAGGATACGAAAAAATCAAGGAGGACACATCCTGCAGCATCCACCAGCCAAGGTAGATTTGGTCTAATTTTTGACCATTCCGAACTGCTCACAAGTATGCTACAGAGAAGACAAAGAACAATTTCATGAATATGTGTGAAAGCGTAAAATTTCACTTTTGTACCAACACTACAATCGGAGAATAAAACACAACTGGCAGCATACCTCGCTACATAAGTGCCGTTCCCAACCAAAGCAAATAAAAACATCAAAGGATTGAGACCCTGCATATCATAAAAAAGGACAGCCATGTACTTGAGAAGGGAAAAAGATGGCTCTGCAATGCTCATTTAAGTGTATCCACACATTTTCTAATAGATAAGAACAGCTTTGACCGTTATAGTTTCTTACCTCAACATTACCCCTTTTCATCTGCAAAGTTGATGAAAATTCCGTCAATATAAATGATCAAGATATGCACACAAATAAAGCCACTCAATAGGTAAGGTCTACTAAAAATGCCATTTTATTCAATAATTCTTGCAGTTTCAAAATCTACAAGAATAACTACTTCCAATTGTTTATTCTCTCTGTCAATAACATGTAGACCATACCTAGTAGGAGCTTTATGCACCATGATTATCAGAATCTCGTGAATCTCGATTCGTATCTCACAATTCGATTCAAAAACATGTGGGAATTATACAAATCTGTTGATGTATCTTACTTATGTATGTATCTTGCGATTCGAAGAGCGATACAATCCGAAATCGTAGGAATCACATAATAGTGGCGCTTCTTACGATTCTAGGTGAACTAGGTTGCGCACTGATTGAGTCAGATTTGGCACAACCAAACTTTAGAAAACCCTTTTTTTCGTTTTTTTTAATTTTGCTTAGATTTATTTAAGAATTTCCTTTTGATTTCTATAATTATCCCTTATTCCCTCTCGCTTATCCCAATCAAAACCCTATTTTTTATTTCTTTCTTTCCTAAAGTGTTATTTGGCTATGCACATATGTACAAAACTTTGATGTTTTCTTATGTGAAAGTTATATTAATATCATCATTAAAATTGATAATGAATCTTACGATTCACGATTATGAAAATAGGTTTTCTAATTCACAATTCGTATCCCGATCTGATAACCTTATTATGCACTACACCGCCTCTTTTTTAAACATACTTTTCAAAGTCCAAAAGCAAGGTATACCAATGATGTGATGGATTAATACAATCCACATCCATAACCATGAAATAAAAATTTCTTGAAAGTAAACTTTCTGACCTAACTAGCATCAAAATGTAACTTACATTTAAATGAATTTGAGGAAGTCTTCCACTCATATACAGTGCTGCCATTGCCCAACCAAGTAGAACCCCAATGCCACTGCTTCCTTCCGAGACATGGTCTGGCGACTGAACCCCATTAACCTGCATTTGCTTGACTAAATGATCACTAGGGCACTGGAAATTCACCTTTTCCTTTAGTATGTTTAAAATCATTACAATCTTCCTGTTTGTGAAGGGGAAAGTTTATAAGAGAGGGAGAGAGTTGCGTCCAAATGTAACCCATCCAAATTGACCCCCCCCCCCCCAAAAAAAAATTTCAAAAGAAAATGATGTTGAACGGATCTGTTCCTACTCTTATTATAGGATGAAATGAGTGAACTGTAAACTAGACGGCACATATCCAAGCAGAAATGATCTGCACCTTACATAGCTAAACAAGTTACAATTTGTATTACCTGCAAAAGCTTTCTACCAACTAGCATCACAAATTCATGTCTCTGAGATTTGACCATGTAATTGGGTCTTCTATCTGGTGATTGAAGCAGATTTAAACCACCAAGTAAAGTGAATGTAGATACCTAAACCAAGGCCAGATACATTAGACATACTTGCAGGAGCTCTCGTAGGGTAACTCACCCATAAGATAGTTAAAGGAAGTTTACCAAACATAGGGTGTTTTTTATCTTCAGATCTGGTGCAGACTCAGGGGAAACAATTGGAGCAAGCAAGGGCTCCGTTTTAGAATCCATAGAGTCTGCATATGTAGGTGACATCCTCTGGGCTAAGACAGATCCAGCTGTGGGAGTATGACTGGTTGATAGAGATCTAGCCGACCTAACGTGTTTAAAACAAACTGATTACTTATGATAAATCTCAGTGAATTTTCAACATCATCATGAAGAAATACATTCAAAGGGAAGGCAAAACAAAGTGTACACGTTACAGAAACTCTAAGAAGAATTTTGTCAAGGTAAACACTTTTGAAGCCCATCAAATTTGAATGAGTTGAAACCAGATATTAACGGCAGAATTTGCAAAGCACATCATGGAGTATTTTATTCATTTATGCATTAATTGTTTTACGTTTTTCAATGAATCATGTTTCAATAATCACTTTTTCTTCAAGAAAGTATTGGTAAGGGGCTTGAGCCGGACGGACAGATTAGAGACTACAGACACAGGTTTCCTACATAAAGGAAATCAAATATAACTCCTTGTGCCAAAACACATCAGGAAATGGAAATTTATAGAGAAGGTTGAGCACAAGGGGCGTTTTTGAGTAATTCTAAAAGAGAAAGATCAATTACTGGTAGTATAATTCTCCTCCAGTGAACATCCGAGGATGGGTTGGAAGGGGAATAGGAGAACTGTAGCCACTGTCTGCGTTGGAAGCTTCATTACCACTACACTGGTAAGCAATATCACTGCTTTTCATTCCTTCATTACTTCGTGCAGCTTTTGGTATCTCAGCCTGTCCATGCAACTAGAGCATAAGAGATATCTTTAACATAATTTTACAATATAGTTAAATTTTTAACTCTTTTCTACCACAGAATATCATATAGCTCCAACTCCCAAGGTACAAAGGAAAAATGCTACCAAATTATGAATCAATCTGATGTTATGCTTTAATATTTCTAGTTAACTGAAAAGATGTCTTCTAATGTGAATTCAATGTTAAGGATCTGATAATTATTTGTTCTTCAGTATGAAATAACTTAAAAAAGGTTCATATATCTGACCAAGAAATTCCCGTGAAGTAAATTGGACAGACAGAGGCACAGTTACACTGTATTGCACAATGAGTTTAGTATCATATCAGTAAGTCATCATTATAAAACAAACAAAAAATTAAGTTCTGAGGCGCACATATGTAGTGAAAAGTAATAGGCTTTGCACCTTGCTCTGTCTGTTGCATCTGAGTCGAGGATGTATGAGTCTGTAGAATATGGTTTGTGAAGTAAGTGCAAGAGTTATAAAGGAATATAGCTGCACATGAGAACAACAGAAGAAAGGTCACTTCAACTAGCTGTCGCTGGGGAAAGCCAGATCTAAGAAAGATTTCAGGGTATTATAAGTCGCCAGCCTTCAGCAAGAATTCTTACCACTGCTGTATAATATTGAGTTGGAAGCTGCATAAACATGGAAAAGTTATCACTTAACATATCCTTAATAGTTTAACTCAAGCAATAATATTTGTATGCAAGCAAGCTTTTATGTATGGATGCATGTGCTAATGGTGAACTACAATTTCAAAATAACAAATTCCTCTAAAATTGAGTAAAATGGCACTTATGGCGATCCGTCCTTGAAACAGTTAACAGTGCAAATCAAGCATCCATAATTAAAATATAGATTATCTGAAGATTAAAGAATGCAAAAGCCAGAAGTGAATAATCTTTGGCAATGATTATAACATGAAACAAAATTCAATTGCTGGTAATGCACTGTTACTGTTATTCAAATTGGGTCGTTCCAGTTTTCCCTTATGGTAGTACAGCAGAGTCTTCACTTATGGACTTCCCGTCATGGCAGATTTGTCATTCTGCACGCTCTATACATCGATTTATCGTTCAGCATTATGTTGTTTAGAATATTTAAGACATTTTTGATCAAGCCGTCCAGGATTAGTCGGGGTTTTAATGGTATGTTAAGGAATTTCCACAATGCAGAATCCTGACTTAACAGAAAAAGACATGCTCTGTTTTCGTAAAGATGTAGTTGTCGTTGCTTCATGCATGAAGCAAGTTACTTGAAGTGAAGCTTCTACAGATCATGGCTAGAACAAAATAAACTTGACATTTACAAGAAATCAACCACTTAAATGCTTACAGTAGCAGGTTCTAACGAGCAGCCTATGACGTTGAATAGATCTCTGCACAAGGGAACAAAAATAAACTTTATCAAAATATTGAACGTAGTTTGAGAACTCTAAGCTGATATTTTGAGAAGACTTCATCAAAGAGAGATTAATAGAACAAGAGAATGGAAAAGTAGATAAGAACATCATAATAGTAAACTTAGCGATTCATAACAAGTCAAAAAGAAAAATGACCAACCCGATTAACCATGTCGTCAAGAAGAAGGTAGAGAGGCCCTCAGTGGATTTATTTTTGAAGTTTGTAATAATTTGCGGAATCTCAGCCACAATCCAAGTAACGACACTGATCATACCTAAGGTGAAGGAAGTTGTCTCCTTCACACTGAAAAGATTCTTTATAGCCCATTGCGAGCAGTTCTGGTCGCCAGAACACGACGGCATGAAACTCCCGAAGACTTCCATTGCATCAAAGTATCTACGCAATTCCAAAAATGCATAAAATCAATGACAGAATCCCTCCTCAAGAAGACACAACATAGTGAACTGACTTCGTTATAAGAAGCTAAAGATAACTATAAAATAGTACGGTATATCCCCTTGGAAGTTTCACGAATAATATACTAAAGTAATGATAACACCGGGCCCCCTTTTATAAAGTAAATATATTTTTCATTTTAATGATTGTATGACTTCGATGTTTATTATAATAAACCAAGAAAAAGACAGAAAGCCCCCTTTGCTCTCAAGGTGAACGCCTGGAAGAACCAGAAAGCAGAACAAGGTAATTAGTAAACCATAAAAAACACAAGTCATAACGCAACAAATATACATATATGTGTATATATATATATATATATTTCAAAAATAACGCAACAAATATATGGGTAGACACGAAGGCACGAACCCAGAACCAGAAAGGGAGCAATCAGAATATTCACGATTATTGTCAAAGGACGAAAGCACGATCGGAAGCACCGAATTAAATCATTGTAAACAAAATATTGTTTCCAGCAATTATTAATGTTTGCCACAGTCTCACTTCGGTGGAAAACAGGAGACAACAGGTCACTGGACGACAAAACTAACACGTGAAACGCAGAAAAACATCACATGCACATAAAAAGACGAATACTCACAAAAAAGAAAGGAACCAGGTTTCGACTACGCTGATCGTAAAAGCTGCTGCTTATTGTGCTTGCATTGTAGGTTGACGAATTCGAGAAGGGCTTTGGATTTCCGGAGAGGGAAAAAAAGATGGCGTTCTTGGCGGCTTAATCAGCTGCGGGCGGCGGCGGCGGCTAACTCTGGTCACGTGAAAACCAGAGCCCTCCTTGGGCCTTCCTTACGCCTATGCGTGTAAGACTCTCCCACGCCACACAGATGAAATAATTTTGATGAGCGGAATTGGAGAAGCGAGGACTATATAACGAAAATTATTTGGCATCCCGGTTCTTGTAGGCTGTAGCCAACCGAAAACTTGATTGGGGGACGAAGATCTCGTTGTTCTTTTTATTGTTTTAAATTTTCATTTAATAAATAATTTACAAGACTTATTTGGTAGTATTAAATTAAAGAAGAATGACAGAAAAATACTTTAAAATTACAAAATCTCAATCAAGTGTTTCTTCTAAGTTATAAATTACTTATCAAGTTTTATTATTATTTCATCAAATCTGATAACAAACTCAATTTATGATTTTACAATTTTAAAGTTCTTCTTCTATCTTTTTGCAAAAAAAAAAGAAAAGAAAGAAAGAAAAGCACCTTCAAAATATAAAAACCCAACTCAGTTTTGTTTGTTACCGTCATTGTTGTCAAACTCGTAAGTTGACTCTCCGAATTCAATATTTTTACGTTACTAACTTACAAAACCGTGTTAACTTTTTCTTAAACTCGTGTTAATATTTTTTATTTGATCATGCTTAGTTACTTCACATATAAATTTTATAGAAACTTCTTTCTTAAGTATGATATATTATGAATGTCGATGGATTTAATTTCAATTATTTGGTTTTAAAATATGTCTAAATCAAATTTTTTTCATTTTTTATATTCTGATTATTTAATTATACACTATTAATACATATTTAATGATAAAAACAAACCCTTACGAATTTACGATTCAAATTTATGATACGAGTTTATGTCACTGTCACAAATTTGCTTAAACTCGCGAGTTTGACAATCTTCATAACAATAGTTTAAGTATTAATTACACTTGATTAATAATTTATAATTTATTTTAGTAGGAGCTCTCTGATTTGGGATTTTCAAATTTTGAGGGTTTCTTTTTTTTTTCTTTTTTTTGTAATTTTCGTATTAAATTATTACTCAGGGAATCAACTCTCGATTAATTGCTTGCTATTTTATTCAAATTTTAATTTATGAGGAAAAAATTTAAATTTTATGTTATGTATTGAAGAAGATACATATGTAACAGGAAAAAAAAACTCTTTAATATGAATATACGTATTACATAATTTCATGAGTAATTGGCATCTGGGATTGCCTATAGCTATATTTAATTAAACTATTTGGAGTTATTTATGGTTATCCATTATAATTACGATTTATTTATTAATTTTTAATATATGCAATATCTTAATTTATTTATTATTAGCTATCCTATAATTATTTTCATTATTTCCATGGGGCTTTTGGAAGCTTGTGGTCAGTGATGAAAGCTCCTCCATCTCGCCAAGTTCCTCCAAGGTGGGAACACCAGCAGAGGAAGATGACAACAATGAGGTTGTCGGTGTGGGGTGGGATTGATGTTGTTGTTGAGCATCTCCATACATGAGGCTTTGCCCGTGGTGGCTTAGATGTCGCCCCTTTATGAAACCTATGAGAGTGGAGGTACCCAAACCCTTAATGCCCGTTTGATATAGTGAAAGAGTTTTTAATGGAATTGGAAATGAAATTAGAAGTGGAAGTGTGTTTTAAAGTACGTTTGGCATATTGATGGGAGTGAGATATAAATTTTAATTTAAATATGTATTAATAATAGGAAAATACCAAAATGCCCTCAATCAAAAAAAATTCCTCCCAACTAGAAACCAGCAAACCGACAGCCATTATCACAAAAATGCACCCACAGCCCCTGTTGGCGTCACCACCTCACACCATACAAATTGTTAGCCACAGCACCTGATGAAATACAATAAATAAATAGTTCGAGTCACGTCCAAGGACGCTGTACTTAGGAGATATTCCGCAACCCCCTTAGTAGATCAGGAAGCGGCACTCCCCAGGATAAAACGAACCCCTCCTGCATAAAGTAGGGTGACAGAACTGCAGAAAGATATCAGTATAACTCAGAAGAAAGGAGAGAGGAGAGGAGCTCGGGAACCTCCATATCACTAGAGCTCGGTGCTCTCACCTCGGTATTCTTGAACTTACTCCGTACATTGCCTTTTATAGGCAGAAATCATGTGACTGTTAAGGAGTTATAATGATAATTAACAACGGTTTAATGACAATTAAAACGACAGTTACAAAATAGGCGTTAATGACACTTTAATGTCATAAAACATTTTAAATGTAATTAAAATCGGTCAATTAAAATTCCAACGATCATCTCTAACGGTCAGTTCAAATACTCCTCTTATCAGCCTTTTTAATAACTCAAGCTCATATTTAATTGTATACTAGGGTGTTCCTAATCTTGAGTTATATGAGACTTCTTCCTTTGACACACACACACAATATTTACAACAGCCCCAACCAACATTCACCGGAACTGTCCACTATTGTTGCCGGAGAAATCAAATCCAAACTCAACCATAAATCAATCTAAACAATAGAGTATAAATCAAATCCAAACAAATATTAGCCATCGAATAAAAAAAAATAGATCTGAAACCATCACTAGATATGAAGTTGTCACCAGAGATCTGAGCCATCGTCGCCGCCTCCTCTCATACATGAAGTCACGGCGTCCTCACCAGATCCTGCAAATCGAAGAGTGGGTATAGAGATTGGAGCTTATAGAGTTCAAAGATTGAGGAAGAATCGCTAACATAGGGAGCGAGAGACATCATTGTTCTTGTCGCTGTCGTTGTTGCCATTGCTGTCGTGCTTCTCAGCATCGTTGTCTACCATCATCACAAAGAAGTTGGTACTCCTCGTCAAAGATCAATGAAGGAGGCATCATCGAAGGAGCAGCAGGTCAAAGATGTTAGCAACTTTGGGGAAGACAAGGCTTAAGTCCCTGTCGCCCACCTTCGTTGTCATTGTAGAAGATGTTGTCGTCGCCAGTTGAGAGAAGGAGGACTGTGGCTGCCATGGAAGGAAGGAGAAAGGGCAAAATGGTGAGACCCCCAATTCTCTGAGAAGTGGAACTCACTTCCTTGGGTGGTGTGAAGGAACTCACTTCCATCAATTTTGATGGAAGTCAATTCCCTATGAAAGCAGATTCACATCTACCAAATAAGCAATATCTAGAAATTCAGTTTCACTTCCACTTCTTTCACCTCAGTTTACTACTACCAAACATAGCATCATTTAACCCTATTGATTTGGCAAGCATTTAATACACTTTGATGATAGATTTCAAGGGTGGGGGCAACTTTGGACAAGTGTAGGCAAGCCTTGTGCAAGGTCGAGGCATTGAAGCTTGAGCAAGTATTTTGAATCCGAACTCTCTCCCTTGCTATTCCCCTCCCTTGCGCCTCCCATACTCAAAACACAGCTGTTTTGGGTCTAAAAAAGGAGGGTTGGGTCCTTTTTTTAAAAAAATGTAACACAGAGAATATTTTCTATATTCAGCATGGTAAAATATTTTTCTAATTGCAATGGACAGTCTAAACTTAAGATACAAAGTGGTGACAAAAAAATATTGAGGGGATCAGATGCGAAAAAAAAAATTATTTTAGGATACTGGGTATTATTGAAAAAATTATTTAAAATACTGAATGAGTTAAAAATTAATTTATGATACTGGATGTTATTGAAACAATACTTTAGAATGCAATTTGTTAGACAGTAGTTACTACTAAAAAAATTTGAAGATGATTAGTGTATCAAAATTTATTTTAAGATACTAGGTGTCACTTAAAAAATACTTTAGGGTGTTACATATTTTTTAAAAAAAGGACTGAACCATCCTATTATTTAGACCTAAAACGGCTGTGTTTTGAATATGGGAGACGCAAGGGAGGGAAATAACGAGGGAGAGAATCCGGATTCAAGTATTTTTGGAAACTTTTCCTAAAATACTTTCCACGAGGCTTTCTTGGACCTTGCATAAGGCTTGCTCGGATCGAGAGCTATTCCGAGCAATAATACACACATGCACAGAGCGACGCAAACATATGAGATGTTGGCAGAGATACTCGATTACGTGAAAAAATTATAGAAATTAATTTGACTGATGTTTCATTGAAGAATTCTAACTTGAAAAAAAAAAAATCACCAGATGCATAAATAACTCTAAAGTATCCTAAGCTTTGATTGTAATTTCGTGGAACCTGTGGATATTTTTTTTTTCAAAATATTTCTATAAATTTGTTATTAAAGAAAAATTGAGGTGTTCATTTGAACCCAATCAAGTAACATAAATGTTGACCTCGATTACGTGGTAAGATTAGGTATATTTGACTCTTGCAAGCTAAAAGTTCCTTATTATCTATTGCCAAGTACCTTAAGGCGTTTATCGGTTATATTATCTGTCGCCATAAAGAACAAAACGTGTAAAATAAACATGAACTAAATAGCACGAGTATATAATAAAAACGCAACGTAGGTACATCAATTTTTTTTTGGACCTTTATGTTGGGTCAAATGTCAGGCGAGTAGTATGGTGTTGAAATTGCTTATAAGCTGCTTTATATATAAATCGAGATAAAACTTTTTTTACACACTTACTTCGTATACTGTAAATCATGATTGAAAAACTATTTTTAAATATTTCAATCATCACTGTTTTAAATGAGCACTTTGTTCTCAAATTAATGGGCCGTAGAAGTACGAACGAAGAGTTCTCAAATTAATGGGGCCAAGAGCATAATTATTGCTTCTATTCTTACTCGGAGGTTTCTTTTAGTTATCCCTGGACTTGGGATATAAAAGGGTAAGGGCTACGTGGCGTTACATTATATTTTCCAGTCTTTCACTTTAAAAGTGATAAATGAGTGGCCACACTGGATCTGCTTATCGCGCTCTCATTTGATGAAGGGAGAAATTGGAAGAAAGGGGTGGTATAAAGGTATCCAGCTAATATGTAAAAGAGATATTACAATTGGTATTAGAGTAAGTTCTCAAATTAATGGGTCATCAAGGTGCCACTGAAGATTTCTCAAATTAATAGGGCCAAGAGCATCATTCTTGTCTCTATTCTTGGTCAGCCTTGTTTCTTTTAGCTGTCCTAGACTTGTAATATAAAAGGGTAAGGGCCACGTGGTGTTAAATCATATTTTTCAGTCTTCGCCATAGAAGTGATAAATTATTTTTTTGGAGCTTTATGTGGCTCATAATCAGAAACCATAATTCTTTTGCCAACAAAAACAAGATTCTAAATTTTGAATAATATATAAATCAATCCTATCATGTTATCAGTGGAATAGTATATGTACACAAATTAACAATAATATGCTTGGGTATTAGTTACTCCATAATTATGATAAAGAACTGGAATTTTATGTAACCATGTAGATCAAAATTCCTATGGACTCATCAGCACAATATACATGAGCTATAAAATGGTATTACCTCTAGTCCTAAATATTATACATATTTAACTTTTTTTGTAAAGGTTAAAGAACATAAATAGATTATTTTAGAATATTTATATTTATCATTTTTCCTTCCAACTAATTTGTGACTTATAAACTAATATATAATTTAGTGATACATAACTTATATTATGATTAAATCATTTATTTGATTTCTTTAATCTCTCTAAAAAAAAGTCAAACGCACCTTATACCAAGGATAGGAGGGAGTAATACAAAAGAATCTTAGCATTAACCCTTTATTCTTGTCACCTTCATAAACTATGGATGTCGAAAAATGCAATTTCATTATTCCGGTTGGGTTCTTGGAAGCTGGCTCCCAGTGGTGGAAACTCCTCCATCTCGCCTGGTTCCTCCAGGGAGGGAACATCAGTAAGAAATTTTGTACGATAGTTAGTAACAAAAAAAAAAAATTGTAACAAAAAGAAAAAGGGAATTTGGAATAAGTAGGTGATTATATTGCGTGAACTTACTCTACAATTTGAATAGATTACATTTGATATCCCTCTCGTTGCAAAAGTTATACTTTATATTAATTATTAAATAATACTCCCTATGTGCTAATTATAGGATAACATTTAAGAGTTGATCTTGATCCTAATTATAGGACAAAGTTCTAATTTTTATCAATTTCTTCCCAAAATATCCCCTATTGATACTTTCTCAATAATAATTTAGTAAGAGTAGATCAGAAGTTGTTAAGAGAGATTGACAACACCAGATTGTGTGAGAGTTTGAAGAACTCATGTGTGAGGCAGGAGAGATACAAGAAAAAATAGAATCAACGTAATTGGACGCCATTTTAAATTTTAAATAAGGATATTTTAGGAAAATAAATATGATTAACTAATTTAACCACTATCCTTAATTTTTCTAAATTTAGGTAAATATGTCCTATAATTAAGACCTGAGGGAGTAGAAGACATGCATTAAGCTCCAAATCAAGATCATTTTGTTTTAAACAATTTTATTTTTTTAAGAAAAAAATAATTGGATCAGAAGACAATTCAAGTAAAGCTTTTGAAATAAGAGGGCTGTATAACTCAAGTAGTCCAAAATTGTCCCCCTTATACGCGGCCTTAATTTGCTTACTTTTGAGGAAATGTACCTACGAGCAACATTGCAAGCAAGTCTCCAAGGGGATAAATTTGGTCTCACTTGTGAAGAATATCTACCTCGTTTCATTGAGTCTTCATACGTACTTGTTAGTTGCTATACAAGAAAAAAAGACTAAAAAATTGTGCAAAGCCCAAGAAAAATTCGTGGTGCACCCAATCAGCCGGAATAAAAAGCAGTGCTTATAAACAGCTTGATTCTATTTAAGTTTTACATTTTACATTGGTATTGATACCATTTAGTAACAAATAGGTTTTCTTATCGTTTCAAACAGTCAGCTCGTTTGTTTGGGGGTTGGGTTCTCAACACCCTCAAAACAAATAATGGTCAACATCTCTATATACTTTCCGAATAATCATGAAATGTCACCTTTGGTATTTAGAAATTATGTACACGAGAACAGACATTCTTCTTCGTATCATCTCATCGTCTCTCGCCTTTCGCTTTCTGAATTGTCTCCATGGCTTCTTCAAACGATTTCTGAATTCAAAATACAATCACAATTGGAAGCAAACCATTTACTAAAGTTGCAACAGACGAAAGGTACCACAGGTTGCCGGGAAAAAAATAACAGAGACAGCTCAGAATTGCTCATTAAAGACCTGCTTTATAATATTAAGAAGAAGGTTCAACTTGAAAAGCACAATTTTGCAGCAAAAATCCCAAATGCGAAGATGTGTGTAAATATTGTTTGACTTTTCTCTGGCATTATATTTTAAACTAATCTTGTAACTACAAATATAAGCACAGGACAGGAAAATCACAGGCCAGGAATTTATTTGTAACCGCGTACTTAAGCAAATGGATAAAGTAAAAGTGGAAAAATAGACAATGAAAATATCGACAGTTTACCCCTGAATTTTGCATCTTCCATATGGCTTCTCTACTTGAATCAATAATGACAATCCCTCCTAAGAAGGCTCTGCATCAACATCTCGTATCAGGATATCAAATCGTATTACCGTAAAACTAAAAGCAGCCCACATTTTGATAGCATATTCCTAATAGTAGACTTAAGGAGACCAAATGCGCGAAAAACAAGTTCTAGTTGGTGCTTATTTGGATATACACACACGGTAGGCAACAAGAAACCAAAGTAACAAATCATCAGTGACTAAAATTTGCCGACATTGCTTTCAGTTTATTTCTTATTTGAGAAAAGTTTGATTATTAGAATATAATGTAGTCCAGAACACAGTGGGCAAGACATGTCTTAAAGCTTTTCACAAATGTATCTGCAGGGGATCAATATTGATATCAAATTTGAAGGATACCCAGCTTAATACAACGTCCCCATCTTGAACAGCCAGCAAACCAAGTAGAAGTCTGAAAGTGAAATACATTGGACAGACGGCACACATTTCAAAACTAAACATAATGAGCAACAGATGAACATGGTGGGAATGGACTTAGTTTCAGTACTCAAATTTTCCTATCCTTGCTTAGCATTATACAGCAATTACAGAGCAAGATATGAAGTTCAACTGCCTGTAAATCGTACACTTAGCGGGATCCTTGGGTGACACTGTTGAAATTATTGTATTTAATTCATAACCAAAATTTTGAGTCTTCGGAGCGTTAGCACTTAGTTTTGATGATGGAAAATGCAAACGGAAGTATATTCCATTAACATGCAAGGACATGAAACTACAAAAGGATAGTTACATTCTCTCTTTTGTAAGATCTTAGAATAGTAGGAAACCGATTCTATGATACAGAAGAGACAATTAAACACATCAGTCTACAAAGTAGGTATCACCAAAACAAAACCGAAGAGAACGCACAGGCAAAAGGGAATGTTTTACCCAGCAAAGCCAAGATTGAGGAGAAAAGCTCGCGTAGTCAGAAACCGAAGAGCAGACTCAAACTTGGACGCCATGCCGTCAACACTAAAGCCAGAGCCAGATTTATATCTAGGATTGTAATTGTAAGTGCTCCCTTTCCCACCATAGTTATAACTATAGTAGTAATAATAGTTGTGACCGCTGCTCCCACCGGCAGAGAAACCACTTCTTCCGGCGCCAGCCCGCGATCGTATATTGTAGTCCGCACGCTTCCGATCATCCATGAGGACCTCATAAGCCTCGGAGACTTGCTTGAATTTGAGAGTGGCATTGTCCCTAACGGCCTTGGGCGACTGCGAATGCTTGTCTGGGTGGAACTGGAAGGCCAATTTCTTGAACGCCCCTTTGATTTCTTCTTTGGTAGCGTTCCTTTGCAAACCTAGAACATTGTAATGATCCATGATGCTCAATCAAACTCAGTATTGATGAAATTCGCTATTTTTCTTGAACTTTCCCACCGGAAAACAGCAAGAGGGCGAGTCGGTGAAGGAGGAATAGACCGAATATCACATGCTTTCAGCTTCGGCAAGTCGCATGAAGGAGTTTGGTTCATGGCGCTAGATTAGGGTGCGCGGCAATGCAAGTCGTGGCAGAGCCGTGGCCGCTTCTTTGTTCGCGCCATGGGTTGGGCTTGGGCCAAGCAAGCGTCAGGAGCCCATGTCCTATAATCCTACCACTTCAAGTGCTTGTTTCGTCTGAGGGTTGGGCTTGGGCCAAGCAAGCGTCTGGAGCCCATGTCCTATAATCCTGCCACTTCAAGGGCTTGTTTGGTCTGAGGGGAGGGGAGGGAAAGTAGGCAGAGGGAAATTTTTTTTGAATTAAATTTAAAAAAATTAGAGAAGTAGGGTTAAAAATTTTTAATTAATTTTTTTTTACTCTTTTATTTTATATATTCTCTTTATTAAAATTTTATTACCCCACTTCTTCAATCTTTTAAAATTTAACTCATAAAATTTTTTTCTCCCTTCTCCTGCCTTCCAAATCACTCACACCAAACAGACTTCAAAAGTTGAAATTCAATGGCCTCTTGCTCTGGGCTATACCATTTCACTTTAAACGGAATTTGTTTGAATTTTTCTTTTCTTGGAAAAGATAATGAAGAGTGGAGAGTGGCAAGCTTCTGAAACCCAGACCAGCCGAAGTACTCAATCAAATGTCAGTGGATTAGATCGGGGTCAAATTGGAGCTAACATGAGGTTAAACCGGCGAGAAAATGAAGATTTCATGATTTTTTTATATGAAATTTTAAATAAAAATTAAAAAATGAATTAATTTTAAAAAAGGTTGAACCCATCAAACCGGTTTAACCATTGGACCGATAAGACCACCGGTTGGCCAATTTCCGACCCAAACCAGTTTGTCTGATTCGGTTTCAAAATACTAGAGAGTAGAGACTAAACAGAGGATAAATTATATTCGAAGCCACCAATGATCAATTGAAATGGTGTGTGCTTTTATAAGCTAAATTACATATCATATGACACTGATTTCAAATGGTCTTACATTTAATAACATAATTTGTCAGGTTCTCACTTCTTATGCTACATATTTATATATAGATTATTTACTTCATCCGTCTCTATATATAAGAACCTTTTTTTTAAATGGGTTTGTCCCTAAATATAAGATCTTTTTTAAACTTGCTTCAATAATAAATACACTTTTTCCCATTTTACTCTTAATTAATTATTATACTACATTCACTATCTTTCATCTTCTTCTCATTATTACTCTCTCACTCACTCATTCATAAATAGAGGCATTTTTTAAAAAAAAATTTAAATTCCTACATAAGTATTACATTTACCTACTTTTAACTATTTTTTTAGAATTTCGCAATTCGGTTGAAAGGTTGTTATATATAGGGACAGAGGGAATACTTATTTTTTTTAATGAAACTTGTTATACAATTGAATGAGTAAATTTAAAAAAAAAAACAAAAAGGAGGGTATATTATATGTAAACATATAAAAAACAAAAACAGATGCTCAACAAGGCTGGAGAATTTTTGATGCCATGAACAAATTTGATCGAAGCATCTCATCTTTGAGTGATGATTCATCCGATACTCCTAAATTTAATAATCTGCTCTGGTGAGGTTATATGAATGCCACAGCATGAAATTTTGTTGACATTAATTTGTGCCATAATCTCGCTTTGCTATTTGTTTATTCCCTTTGTTACTAAGAAACGTACAACATTTATCATCAATTTGACTTGCTGATGAAAACGAGATGCACGTGAAGGAGATGGTAAGAAGGAAGAGAGTTACAAGGTGAGTTAACGCCGCTAGTAATTAGGATTGTGCCAAAAAGATACACGTCCTTGTTTGACTGGAGAACCGGACAATTATATAACAAACCTTGCATAAGATTTGTCATGGGAAGCGATGTCAATTACAATTTACAACAATAACAAGCTACTGCTTTTGCTTCTTGTTTGCTGACCTGGAACTTGTCCCTCCCTGCAACAGCCATTCATTGATACAATAATAAACATCTGTCTAGCAAGCACTCAAAAAACATTATCTAACCTTCATCAAAGTTCCATTAAACACCAGCATTATCAATATAACATGAACATAGACTAGTTTATGCTCCTAGTTTATGCTCCTGCCAATATAACTTGGAGCCTAAGTTGGTTTATGCTCCTATTACGTTATACAAAACATAGAGTTCTTCACATTCTGGATTTGCCAGAAAGCAGTTATTAGTTATCCCCCATAACTTGTACTATCCATCCATTGCTTCGGATAGCACAACATCAATCACTACTCATGAACTGAAAAAAATATCAAATTCAAATAGTTCATTGCATACTGCCAAGCATATACACGGTATTAGAATTACTCGGTTTTCTTGTAAGATTCATTTCTTCCCAGCAAATCCGACATCTGCTGAACTCAACTGCTCTCCCTTTTTGTTAAAAATCCGAACCAAAGTAGACATTATTCTAGCCTCCTGACAGAAGACTGACTAAAAGACGATGCCTCATGTTACCTTTTGATGCATTCCTAAACTTAAGGATTACTTGTCCAATTCATTATCATAATCATGATAAAAAATAGTTCTTACCACACTTGATAGTTGTTCACTGATGTAGGTCAAGGATCTCAACATAGCTTCAAGTGTATCCCTTGAAAGCTTAAACTTCACCTCAGTTTCACCAAATGGAGACTTGCTATGATCATGCAGCTAAGAGTAAATTAAGAATTGTAATCACTATCCATAATATTGATCAACATTACAGAGAAATAACAGAATGTCAATAACGAATAATTATTTTAACACTGCTGAACAAAATAGTCACAAGTAAAACAAATTTTAATTAACCTGCTTCTAAAGGAAGCTTTTTTGACACGTTATTACCAAACACAGTTGTCTAGAAGCTTACCCAACAAGGCAATCTCACCAAGGTTTCCAAAACAGAATCAACAGCGCAAAACAGGATCCCTAGGACTCATCATTCTAAAAGAAACTAATAAAAAACCTTCAGATCTGACCAAAAAAAAAACATCAAACCCACAATTGAAGGCTGAACAGAATTTGCCGGCTACAACTTTATTTTATACAAGGCAAGAACTCATCTGTCTTTATCAAAAAGTGATCATAGATAGAAGTAATCTGCCCATCATAAATGCCTTTAGCTTATAGGTACTAAAGATCAAAGAATTACTTAACTCTTCATTACCTTGAGGCTTATGATCGCCATTTTATCTCCTGGGGATGTGCCATGATTCTCCATGGTCCACGTCATTGACTTAAGGCGGGGAAGGATTTCCTGTATTTTTGTTGGAAGATTAAAAAGCATTCATGCCAATAAAAAATATATCATCTCAAGTATGCCGTTGCTAATGAACACATTACAACTCTATAAAATAATGATCGGTAAATTTTATCAGACATAACACAACAAGGCATCAAATTCAGCCAACCCAACTCCATCAACAACCAAAGTTCACATAGAAATCAGAAGAGAAATCCACCAGTAGCAATCAATTACCAAGTTGTCGGAAGAAGCAATATCAGGTTGGAAGAATGCATTCAGCCCTGATCCACTGATCTCAGTTACAAGGGGCATTGGAATTCCAAAGTCATTGTGATTCAATCGGGCAAGAGGATCGTCTTGACGTGGCCACTGAAATGTTGGCATCTCAGAAGATGGAAACGAAGTCAAAGATGGTGAAACATTTGTTCCGACCTGATAGGAGACACTTGTACTTGGCAATAAATGCTGAAAAGACAGAAAATGAAAGTGGTGATGAGGCGAGAATGGGCAGAAGAAGGACAAAACTGTCTAATCTTTATTGATAGAGAAATATCTATTAGTGAAGTCTACAAGTCTACTGCTAACTTATTAACGTTAGCTATATGCTAGTCAAGGCAACATTAGGAATCCGTGATGAAGGATATTATATGTTGAATTTTGGGAGAAAAATTGTATTTTTCATTACTCTGAAGAGAATGATATATTCCAATGTATATACGGTGGAAAAAATTAGAGAATAAAGGCTCATGAAAGCTAATAAGTTCTAATAAAGTTGTACAAATATTTGCAATAAAAGTAAGATATTCCTACAATATGCATTTGAAAAAATGACCTCACAAATGGACTGTCAGGACAAAATAGGATACAATAAGACCAAGGAGATTCAAATGTGATCGCGACTACAAAATTATTGGGAATTAAAATTTTGAAGCATTTGATACAATCTTCAAGAAACTGAAACAGTACATTTGACTTTTAGTCAATAGTACAACAAAATCTAAGACTTTATATGCATTATAATGCAGACATGTTTTGAATCTCATTTCGCACATCCGTGCATGAATACTCCAAGAGCATTGCCAACAGAACAATCACTTGTAATTTAAATAGAACGCAGCGAGCATTGAGGATGTGAACCAGAGATAATTTATAAAGATGAGAACAAGTCAAGCATGCGTGTGTTTTTGCTTCCAAGAGATGGGGAAGTTACAAGCAGATTTTAATAACGAGGAAAATGAATTCATGGAAAGCTTGTCTCTACAAGGGTGAAAGGGGTTACCTGTTCGCTAGACATGTGCTCCTTCCAGTCATGTTTATTTTTCTGGAACGATAATACAAGAATGCTTTGCAGGTCAAGTGGCAGATCAGGGGGGAACAATTTCAGAAGGTCATCACCGGTGAAGTTTTGATATGCACATTTTCTGATGAGTGAGCGAAGACATGCCAAGACCTATTTTGACTGTCATATTATTATACATAAATTCTACCATACATGTCACTATAATTCATCAAAAAAAATATAAAGTAAATAATAAATGTATTAGATGTAAAAGAACGATAAAAACAAATCAATATTGTGTGCCCTTCAAAACAAAACAAAGATTCGCCTATATATTATGGATTTGATTTCTTCCATTTGAGAAAAAAGGGAGGCGCTGGGAGGCAAGAATTGAAAACTGCTGACTTAAAGCATCCCAGCCTGCACAAGTTGATAAGTAAATGCAAATCAATACAACAGCTCAGCGAGAACCCAACGCGCTAGCCTTCTCAACTTCCATGGCAGAGAAAAACAAACAAGAGTATTTCATGTATTGTCGGTAGACCAGTTGAACTTGAGAGAAAAAACGTGCTCAACCCATACTACTGGGAAAAATTATAAGTGTTACTTAAGGCATAGTCTTAGTCTGAGCATCGGTATTAGCATTATTGATACTTAATAAGAGGAAGATATTTCAATAACAATCGCATAAAAGTTTTACACAAGAAGATAAGAGCTTCGTCTTCACAAATTTACAATTTAACGGGGTTCTCACCAAGAAGAGAAACCCCAAAAGCAGGGGTCAAAATGTTGCGACGGATATGGATGGAAGTATCCTAAAATGAACAGAAAAATACAATCCATGATTTCGAAAGTGAATTCAAGCAAAAAAAAAAAAACAATTCGGAAAAGGAGCTAGATATGCAATTACGGGATCGAGTTGGGATAGACAAGGGAGGTTGAGGAGGGACTGAAAATGGGATTTCTCCGAAGAGGAAAGACCGGTTTTTCTCGTCTTCCATAGGGTGGCAAGTATGTGGTCAATTGCTTCCTCTGATTTGATGGCCGAGAGTTTGCGCAGATGCAGGTATAGAGTGTCCTCCACCATTTTTCTCGGCTCTTGGAGCGTGGCAGCAGTAGCTGCGGCTTCTTCAGACGGTGATGGAAGCCGGTTACTTATGGCAGGTGGGGTTTTTTTTTATTTTTTATTTTTACTGCGAAATATGGCGGATGATACTTTTTTAAGCTTTTTGTAAGGAAAACAAGCTATATCACGCACGAGGTGAGACTGTTTATAGAGCCATAACGTGCATGATTATCAAAATAAGTTGATCTGGTAATTAACACGTGAGATTGACGTTAAAAATTAAATGAAATTATTTTGATTATCATTATAAAAAAATATCCAAAATTATTTTTGGATATGATGGGAAAAACATTTACACCAGGTATATAATTATTTTTATAATATCTAAATGTCTGTATGTGTGATTGTGATTTATGATTCATGATTGGATTTCTATTTATAATTTTATGTCTTTATCAAATTCAATTTATTTTGTTACCTAATCTTCAAATCCTAATAATAAAAGTTGAGAATTAGATGGGAATAATATCTCAATAAATTCAAATAACTTAGAAATATAATGTATAATTTTAGTCCATAATTATTATTGAAGAGGTCAAATTTTAGAGAATATCAAGGCACTCCTAGAATACCAACTCATCTCTACTCTACTCAATAAGATTGTTCCACTTTAGATAATTTTAACATACATGTCATATCACTAATATCAATTAGTTTGTTGCTTTTTAAAAAATAAAAATACCTTTTCCACTGGTTGCCCTTACCCTCTCCCTTCTCTTTTTGCTTATCCCTCACCTCTCTTGTGCGATGGAGACCAAATTTGTGGCATCTTGGCGGCTGGTGATGAATTCATCGTTCGGATTACATGGAAGGAAAGAACAAAGAAGAACACTTCAAGATTTTACCTTGCAAGAATTATCACAAGATTTAATAGAGTGAACCCTCAGAATTTCAAATCATGCAATAAAGAGAGAGAAATACTTACATACTCCTAAAGCGCCACATCACCTAAATTCTGCCCAATTAAAATATGACACCTTCATTGATTTTAATCTTATGTGGCAAATAAGTCACTAGCAATAATTCACAATTCATATTTTCTAAAAAAATTAGCTTCTTAATTTAAAACAAAAAACAAAAACTCAACAATACATCCCGCCCAAAATTCCAACGCCAAATTGAAAAGAAAAACAAAAGCTTGATGAACACATCACAAAATTCCAGTGCCAAATTGAAAAAAAAAAAACTCATAAACACATCCCAAAATTCCAGACAAAACCTCATGAGCACATCTCAAAATTCTAGCGCAAAATTGATGGAATAACCCTAACCCAGCCAAATTTTCAAGAACTTCTTATTTTTTGGTTTCGCATCAGGCACCCATTGAATTAGGCGGCATCAACTAGTACTTCTCATTTTTTAGGTTTCACAGTCGGTGCTTATTCAATAGCAAAGCACTATATTTTATGCTGTAAATTTAATACCAGAGGTAAGAACTGCGTCCACTAATCATGTTACTTTTACATTTCCTTTCTTTAATTATATAATCAATTAAATTAAGAAACTCACGTCACATATCTACACGTTGCCTTTGTTTCTGCACACCAATGAGATGGCAATGAGTTTTTGTTCTTTTAGGTTAGAAGGTTGCTTTTAATAAGTTTTAATTCATCATTTGCAATTTGCTTTTAATCTGATTTTGGACTGTGATTGTGATTCTTTGTCTTTGTTTTTTTTATTATTTAGTTTATAAACTGTTATTGAAGATTTGTTTTAGGTGTGTTTTTAATTAGTTTTAATATTGAACAGAATGGACGTAGCAAATGAATCAGAGTTAGAAATTTATTTGGGGTCAAGTTGTAAACAATGAAGAAGAGGCTTATGATTTATATACAAAGTATGCACATCATATGGGTTTTTCTGTAAGAAAATGGAAACAAACCTATATTTCTGGAACTAAAAATATTCGTTCAAAGGAGTATGTTTGTTCAAAAGAAGGGTCTAAATATTTAGAAGCAGGTAGCAGTAGTTCATTTACTAAAATAAATGCAAGGACAATTTGTCAAGCCATGGTTTGGTTTGCTGTTCAATTAGATAGGTTGTGGAAGATCACTAAGTTAATTATTGAGCATAGCCATGAATTTGTAAAACAAGAGCATAGGCACCTTATGCGTTTAGCCAGGAATATTCCTATAGCTAAGGGTGAGCTTATTAATTCTATGGTTAATGCCGAAATCAAAACTAAGGATGTTTGGAGCTATTTAGGTGAAGAAACACATTGATTTAATAATATTGGATTTTCTAAGAAAGATTTTTTAAATTATGTCAATAGGCAAAAGTTAAAATTGATAGAAGTTGGGGATGGAAAAAGTCTAGTTCACCTCTTACAAAGTTATCAGGTTGAAGATCCAATGTTTTATTATAGTGTTCAATTTGACCAAGAGTTACACTTGACAAATGTTTTTTGGAGGGATGGGAAATCAGCAATTGATTATGATTGTTTTGGAGATGTAGTGGTTTTTGACACAACTTATCATGCTAATAAGTATGGTTTAATTTGTGGACCATTTGTTGGGATAAATCATCATTGGCAAAATATAATGCTTGGCTATGCTTTTTTTATGAATGAATCAACAGAGTCCTTCGAATGGTTGTTTGAACAATTTTTGAAATATATGGGAAATAGACCCCTACAAACTATTATCACCGATCAAGATGCTGCAATGGCTAAAGCAATTGAAAAGATGCTTCCTAATACACGACATCACTTATGCTTGTGGCATATATCAAAAAATGCCCCATCTCATTTAGGTTCTCTGAACTGTAATAGTGAGTTTCAGTTGTTGTTTCAAAAGTGCTTGAAAATGTGTGATTCATAAGAGGAATTTGAAAGCACTTGGGATGAAATGATTCAGAAATTTAACCTCAGTGACCATAGTTGGTTGAGTAGAATGTATACAATTAGGCATAAATGGTCGACTGTATTTGGTAAAGATATGTTTTCTGCAAATATAAAATCATCTCAAAGGAGTGAGAGCACTAATAGTGTTTTGGGAGAAATATCTACAAAAAGGACTTCTTTGATAGAATTTTTCTTAGCTTTTAAGAAGATGGTAGAAAAATGGAGAAGCTCTGAGAGTGAAGAAGATTTTCACAATTGTGAAGCCACTCCTTCATGTGCTATCAATAGGAATAAGACTTTATACCATGCATCAAAGATTTATACTAAAAAAATTTTTTAAATTGTTTGAGAGGGGATATTTGGATGGAGTGGAGATTTTGTTTAAAGAAATGAAAAGGAATGGAGACATTTTCTATTATGAGTTGTGGGTGGATGGAAAAGAGTCAAAGAAGTGGGTTATGCAATTTAATTCCTCTAACGAGTATGTTACTTGTAGTTGCAAAAAATTTGAATCTATGGGTATTCTTTGTTCACATGCATCAAGAATTTACAACATTGGATGTGTGACAAGAGTACCAAGCAAGTACTTCTTGAAGCGATGGTCAAAGAATGCAAAGTTGATTGATTATGAGCATAAAGGAAAATGTGCAACTAGTAAAGATCCAAAAATTGTATACCGCAATTCTATTATGCGGTCATTTTATAACCTTATATTGGCCTCACAAGATCGCACGGAAACTCAAGATATCATATGGAATGTTATCAAGAATGGATCTCAACAAGTTCAAGAACATCCATGCAATTTGAATAGAGGCAACAATGTGGAAAAGAATAAAGAAATTCATGCCACCAATCATGATGCATCTCAAGAAGTCGGCCATATTCTTGATCCCCCAAGAGCAAAGCTAAAGGGAATTGGAAATGGTAGAAGAAAAGGCCATTTTGAAAAGCAACATAAATCAAGTAAGATATTAATTTTATAAATAATTGAATAAGTGTATATATTAGTTATATGTTTCTAAATTCTAATTCATTGTAGAAAAATAAAAAGGAGTGAAACATGTTGCTTCAACTGCACCAGAGAGAGCTTCAACTCCTCAAAGCTTTGGCCACATTTATCCGCAGGTAAGTAGATGTGCCTACAAAATTAATAAACATGATTATTATTTTTTTAAATGTATTTATTTAATATAATTGTGTTATGTTATAGGTCAACTTTACTCAACTTATTCCTACTAGTCA
This sequence comes from Inga oerstediana, assembly GCA_963210345.1. NCBI lineage: Eukaryota > Viridiplantae > Streptophyta > Magnoliopsida > Fabales > Fabaceae > Inga > Inga oerstediana. Next base: position 10,504,077 of record OY723403.1, read on the forward strand.
TTCTATGATCCCACATTTCTTTTATGACGATTGGAACATCAGAAGCCCATTTCACATGATTGATATGAGCAATAACGTAAATGAGGTATAAATCGACTAGGTATATGATTTTCATACATTAATATTTTTAAGAAATGCCAATTAATTATATTATGTTAATATGTTTTAGTGCATTTTGTAGGAAGCGCATTTATCCACTTGGAAGCCACCAACTTCACTTACACAAAATCAATACTAATTGCCTTCCAACCTTTCAAGTAAAACAAACGTTTGAAGACAATTTTGGTCGTGTATTATTTTCCCTCTTACATGCTGGATATGGAAAATGTGGAATGATAGACTATTTAAACAGGATATTTTCCTTTTGCTTTGTTTTTGTGTACCTTGTAAGTTGGATATTTTTATTCCAAGCGATTACCCCATTCCTTTTAAAACTTCTCCCATCAATATTTTATATAGTTTTTAAGGTGATAATGAATATTTTCTCTGTGTTTTTATTCCAAACTATTTTGATGTAACTATTTCAATTCTTTTAAACATTCTCCTATCAATATAGTTTGTATACCTTTTTAGGCATTTAACGAAACAAAAAGAAATTTGTACTATGCCCATTTCACATAATTGATATGAGCAATAATGTAAATCAGGTCTAAATCAACTAGGTATATTATTTTCATACATTAATCTTCATAAGGTGCCTGTGCTCTTGTTTTACAAATTCATGGTTATGCTTAGTAAGTAACGTAGTGATCTTCATCTAATTGAACAATAAATCCATTTTGCCATTAAAGAAGTGCTTCTTACATTAAGTGGTCTCTTTATATTGTATCCAACGAAAAAAAATTGGTCTCTTTACTATACCACTTGATAGGCACAACATATTGCAAGGCAACCAACACAACCAATACTTCAATACACTATGATTATATTTGAAAGAAGTCTGCTAATACTTCCAAAAGCTCAAACTAATAGCTCTAAACAATTAGGGTCAATATTAGTAGGACAGTCTTCAAATACTTCAGCTCCATGATATACTATGTAAGCCTTGGAACAAGACCATCAAGCAAGTCAAAATCTATAATAGAACAATAATGATGTTAATGAAAGAAAGAAAAACTGTAATGGATATGCATATAAAATTAACATTTACTTCAACTAAATAAGCTTTTCTTCCACAATCAAGCCTCATAAACAAATAACACTGTCTATTTCTTTCCACACATACATATATGTTGATAAATTCGAAATGCACTTTTGTATTATCCATGCTATAACACTTTTTTGGGTTTATCTGAATGAAAGGGGATCATCACTGCATAACTTTTATTACTAGCTAATTTCTAACTAGCTTTAAGAGTAGGGAATATATCCACACCAGATACCAAGGAACTTCTTTACTCATGGACAGCATTAAAGCAGAATCTTGTATCCACAAACCAGTGTCATTGTGATTAAGAAAATGTTGCTCTATCTAGAGAGAAAAGAATAACCATGATAAACATCAATTGACATGGACTAAAACAAGAAAGGCAATATTTTCAAAGAAAAAAACCTTCTTCTAAATATTTAGACCCTTCTTTTGAATAAACACACTCCCTTAAACGAATATTTTTAGTTCTAGAAATATAGGTTTGTTTCCATTTTCTTACAAAAAAACCCATATGATGTGCATACTTTGTATATAAATCATAAGCCTCTTCTTCATTGTTTACAACTTGACCTAAGAAAATTTCTAACTCTGATTCATTTCCTAAGTCCATTCTGTTCAATATTAAAACTAATTAAAAACACACCTAAAACGAATCTTCAATAACAATTAATAAACTAAATAATAAAAAAACAAAGACAAGGAATCACAATCATGGTCCAAAATCAGATTAAAAGCAAATTGCAAATAATGAATTAAAACTGATTAAAAGCAACCTTATAACCTAAAAGAACAAAAACTCATTGCCATCTCATTGGTGTGCAAAAACAAAGGCAACATGTAGATATAAGATGTGAGTTTCTTAATTTAATTGATTATATAATTAAAGACAGGAAATATAAAAGTAACACGATTAGTGGACACAGTTCTTACCTCTGGTATTAAATCTACAACATAAAATATAGTGCTTTTCTATTGAATAGGCACCAACTGCGAAACCTAAAAAAAGAGAAGTATTGGTTGATGCTGCCTAATTCAATGGGTGCCGGATGCGAAACCAAAAAATGAGAAGTTCTTGAAAATTTTGCTGGGTTAGGGTTATTCCATCAATTTTGCGCTGGAATTTTGGGATGTGTTCATGAGGTTTTGTTTTTTTCCCTAATTTGGCACTGGGATTTTGCGATGTGTTTATCAAGCTTTTGTTTTTCTTTTCAATTTGGCACTGGAATTTTGGGCGGGATGTATTGTTGAGTTTTTTTTTTCCGTTTTAAATTAAGAAGCTAATTTTTTTAGAAAATATAAATTGTGAATTACTCCTAGGACTCATCTGCCACATAAGATTAAAATCCATGAAGATGTCATATTTTAATTGGGCAGAGTTTAGGTGATGTGGCGCTCCGGGAGTACGTAAGTATTTCTCATAAAGAGATGAGGTTTAATGAAAAGGACGATAAGAAAAAGACATCACAGTGTATTTACATATTTTTTAATTTTTAATATATAAGAGATAGAATTTATAGAGTCTCCTACATTACCTTTTCTTCCCTCTCACATAATCAGCAAAATACTAATTTGCAGAATTCAATTTTCTTCTATTATGCAAAACACTCTTTTTTAATCTCCTTTTCCAAATTTGTTGTCACAGGCTTGCAAATTTCCTAAAGCAAAAAAGCAATCTCTACCAAGCATTTGTCCGTGGGTGGCATAAAACACATAAAAGAGATTCTTAATTGGAGACAACACCAGGCACCCAGCTCTTTCCACGAACAACCATCAAAGAGAGATTGTAGATGGCTCTCGCCAAAGGATCAGAGAGCGAGGCGTTGGCTTTGTGTATCTTGAGGAAGTCTTGATCTTTGTTAGACTCGAATCGGTGCAACGCGAATCAAAATGTAGATCTCAGCCAGACTCAGGTTTACAGACTTTAGAAAACTGATTTAAATTAGGAAACGTTCCAATCTTGCACTTAAATCTAAGGCATTTAGTTTCCTATTTTGGAGCAAGCTTGACCACCACTCATTTTCCTTTCCAGGTAGCGAATTAGGCATCCAATTAATTTTAAGAAACTCAACGAAAGGTCAGCAAAACCAAAGCCCTAGTGATCACACTCAAATTAGGAAACTGCATTGACTTGCTCATAAAGTAAATGCTAAAACTTTCCTATTTTGTGCCTTATATTGACCAGCCACCTTCGTCGCCATTATGAACAATTGATTTCATCCAAAACACATTAGGAAACATTAGGAAAGTGTCTAAAAGTGGACTGCCACGCTCACTTTTCATTCTCATGCAAAATTGGGTCATCAGACACATTAAAGCCTAGAAGACTCAACTGTAGATGTAATCACTTGTACTCTAACTTGTTTCTATATAAATGTCATGTGTTGGAGGTTCAAGGGAGGAGGATTTAGACGCCAGATTATGAGAGGCTAAATCTCTTGTGCTTCTTAGATATGAATGCTATGCCTTGAGCTTGAGAGCTTTTAATTATGGGAGTGTTTGCTTTCAAATTAAATCTCTTTTGAACTTAATGATTTTCCTTCGTTAGGAATTATTTTGATTTGAATTTGAGACTGAGATTATATATTATAATCTTTGTTAGTTGGATTATTGTAGTTTGAATTGAGTTGTTTGACTTGATATTTGAGTTTATTTGTATATTTTCATTTTCTCTCATTGAAATTGTTTTATCTAATACGTTACGTTGTTAGGTATAGTAATTGATTTGTGTTGTTATTGAGTGCTCCGCGAGCATTCATCATTAGGGAAGCAATTTTTATTAACTCAATTTAAATTTCACACCAATTGGTTTTTAACAGTGCCTTAGCAAGTAGTTGTTATATGGTGTTTAGAACAATTATTTGTTAAGTATCACTTGACTCAAACCGTATTTGGGTTTTTAGTTAGATTTGGTGAATTAATTAACTCCCATATCATTAAAAGCTAGGATAGTTATAGGTTCACTTTCAAGGAGTATATTCCATCATATCATTCCCTAAATCCAATTTAATTTTCTCATTCATCATCGTATTAAAAATCTAAAAAAAAAAAAAAAGTAGGTTAGGTTGTTTTCCATCATTGAAAAAAAAAAATCAATTTCAAACCTTTTTCAATATTTTTATCACTTAGTTTAGCTTAAGAATTAAATAAAAGGCTCTTTAAGATAACATGGCCCGAATTGTGCCTTTTACTACATAATTTGTTTTATTTTGATTTAACCTGAGGCGACTGAAAGTTCTAAGTCACCATACCAATTGTAACATCCAGCAAGCTGAACCCAGCTCTGATACCAATCAAATACTAATACCAATGGTAACATCTAACATGCTGAGCTTGACTCTAACATCAATCAAAAGTTCTTGATATGTCGTGCCTACATACAATTGATTATTATTTTAATAATTTGGATTTAATATTTCATAAAAGTGATGTAATTATATATATAAATTTAAATTGTTATTAATTTTTTGCTAACAATTTAAATTATTAATCATTACATTTTTTGTTAAAGAGTTTATAATTAGAACTAAAACGTTAATAAAAACATTGAAAAATACTTAAGTCAAGTTCTTTATATCTATTTCATCAAATTCTCCAATCACATATGTCCTATGTTTGAATTATTATCATCTAAAAATAAACACATATGAAAAAAATGATACATATATGATTGGAGAACTTGATGTAATGAATATAAATAACTTGTTGTAAGTATGGTCTAAAAACATTTTATAACAATTTTAATAATATTCTACAGTTTAATGCATATAAATTGTCAGGATTTGGAGTTGTTTACGTACCTTTTACTTAAGATTATAATATTAAATTGCAGGCAAAAAAAAAAAAGATTATAATATTAAACTAAATTTAATTGGTTAAGATTTTTATATGAGATGAAGGAAAGAAAGAAGAGAATTGATGCACATCTTTTTAAAAAATTTATGCAAGTAGACGGATTTGTTTAATATGTTCGTTTTATTTTAGTAATATTTATATTTATAACATCATATAATCATAATTATTTTTCAATTATAATGACAGCCTTTGTTAAACTTAAATTAAATGATGTTAAAGAAGCCTGTTTTATATTCTCCATTTGATGCTGATGCTGATGCTGATTTTTAGGACATGCAACTTTTGGAAAACTACACAAACGCGACATATACGGCTAATATTTTTCTCTTTGCTTTTCTTTTCCTTTTTAACAAAATTCCGAAATCCAAATTAAAATTTAATTAGGAATTTATCATTTTCTTAACCGATTAAATTAAATTAATTCAATTAATTGCATATAATAAAAATTCAGATAGATTTTGGCGTTCTGGTGGCGCAAGGCAGAGTTTCCCGCCGAAGAGGTCAGAGCTGGCTTGGCGGGGTCTGTGACGCGGGAAATCAACCATTCTGACTTGCCAAGCACGAAACGATCACCTTCATCTTTGGCGCGTTTCGTTATCCACAGAAACTCATTGCTTATGTGCGCCATTTGCTTTTCATATTATTACAGTCCTGGTAAGAACCATATATGTTGATGATTCACATTTTTATTTCCAATTTCTTTATTATTCCCGACATTATCGATTGAGAATTGAAGAAGCGATTTTCATTTGATCTTTGGGGTCTTCATTTGTCATTACTCTTGTCAGCGCTTCCTCTTTTGTTCGATTTGGTATAGCGGTTGCCTCCCCATATTGAAGTGTTGCTCAGTTGCTTGATACGTTATGTTGTACAATCTGACGCCCGCTTTATCTGGTAGTTGCGAAATTCTATTGTTCGATAATCATGGACAATTGAAGAGATTAAAAAATGGTTATTGCGTAGATTAATGTAAAAAAGAGGCTACCGGCTAGATTAGTCCGCGTATAAAAATTGTCGTCGATATTCATGTTGCGGATTCTTAAAAATGACTTTTTTTGATATCCAGGATATTGTCGTAAACGCCTAAATGGCAACAAAAGCATTGAGAAGAAGACTCCATCATGGAGACATTGACGGCAAAGTGCAAGAGCATCTGAACGCTTCAGAGAACTTAGATGCTTCAAGTGAGCCCTTGTTGGACAATTCAAAAGTGAAAGTAAGAGTTTTGCATTTCAAAAAATTAAAGAATTCAATTCTCAATTTTTCTTTGGCAAGTTAGGTTATTTTTTTAAACTCACTTTCGACATTCAGGTATCCACGCTTGAAGATCTATGGAATGATGAAAGGAAAAAGGAACAACTACATTGGACCTTCTTATATTCACAATTGATTACACAGTGGGCGCAAACTCTAGGTATATATGTGCATATATGATTTTCCGGGGTTTTTCCCTAGTTCATTTATCCAGACAAATGAGTGTTGCATCAGTTTTTAATTAATAAGGCTTGATCACTTGCCCCACATGGATAGTTGCTTTATTAACTAATGAGACGAATGCAGCTCAACGTAACATCAACCCATACGTGCTTCAATTTCACTCGCAAAACTTGACCACACATAGTATATTAACTATTGAGTTAATTACATTTTTCAAACATGCATCAACAAACAGATGTATTCGATACTATTGAGTGCCCACATTTGTTCATGCATGTTTAAGGGAGCAAGACGTATCTAGGAAATGTAGCGCTGAAATATGTTAAGGTGTGTTGATGCATGGTCAAATTCAAAGCATATGATGGAAATACCAACACGTGAAGTATTGAATTTTTTTTCCCTTTATTTGATATGTGACAAAATAAGAATTTTATTTTCTTTGTTTCAAATGTGACACAGGAAGGTGGACTAGTGTACGGGTATCATCAGGTCCTCTCTCAAAGTGTCAGTCTTCATTGCTTTATACTTCAAAATCTTTGCAACTATAGTATTCGTATGGTTGTGTTTTTTTTTTACATAAATAATATTAATTAGAGAAAATAACACGCAATCACGGGGAGGATAATATATCCTCCTAAACAGGAAAAAAGAAAAGAAAATAGAGGTCCAGGGAGGCTAAAAATGCAGCCTAGACATCCTTTGTGCTTATCGGAAAGTATTTGAATAGTGAACCAGACAAAGGGCGCAAATGCAATCCTCTTCTATATCATATAGTTGTATCATAACCATCCATATTGTGACTTGTGCTGGAAATATTCTACTTTTCATATAGGAAGCTGTTGTTGTATCTGAAACAGTCCCTTTTTTGTTTGGAAAAGAAAAGGAGTCACTTTCTATTCAAAAGTTGGAGCCAATGTTAATGAGCCAAAGATAGCGAGTGTTAATGAGAGGAGAAAGATAATCAGAGAGTGGGAAGTATGAAAATGAACTTGATTTCAGGTCAAAATAGAGAGTATCCCTTGAACTTATTTACCACATGCATGGTGCCTCTGGGGGAGTGGGGGTGTGAGAAGGAGGGCCGTGGGGGGTGTTGAAATAACTGTGGATTCAGTGCAGGAAGGGTAAGGAAGAAGAAAAGTGTAGTGGGTGTGGTTGTTGAAGACGTTGGCCCTTTTGTGTGGTGCTAACATGCTATGATAGAGTCTCCCTTCGGTTAGCCTCAAGTAATTTTTGTGATACTTATGTACTATGGTTCTTCTCCCTTACAAGTTGGTCACTAAGAGTGAACTCCCCATGCTTTATTGGGTCTCCATCAATTGGTATCCGAGATTGCTAGAGTGAGTGCCCCAAAGTGCAGCCATTGAAGACATTGGCTCTTCAGGGCAGTGCTATGATGGAATTCCACAGTGATACAAGTAATTGCTGTGATTCTTAAATAGTATGGCTTTTCCCATTACAAGCTTATGTTTTAGGCTGGATTTCCCGACCTTACTTAAGTCTCGATCAAAAGAAAATTTCGAGAGGTTGGCAGGTTATGCTGCTTATGTACGACTGCAATGATTGTTTCAAACATCTGTTCATATCTGAATCTTGATGCTGGCACTAGACAGTACTTTATATTATTTGTTTAATAAGAGCCACATTTGTGGTGATTGGGAATTGGAATAAAGAAATATTGGAGCTATCATGTAAAATTAGTAAGCTTGGGGGTGTTATGCATGTTAATTTGCTGTAGCCAATACATTTTTCATCTTTTTTCCATCCTTGACAGAAGTACAGATAATATCACTTTGGTTTTGCTGCACGGTATTGGTGATGCATTCTGCTAATTATTTCTTGTTGTCTCTGCAGCAAATGGTCCAGTTGGATCTAGATCACTGATTTCTCGCCTTCTGTCTCACTCTCCAAATGCTCCAAATAGACAAATCAATAGGATGCTCCCTCGTCCTCTCAGTCCTTTGCAGGTATATTCTATTGATATCTTATGTTCACTTTCTCACCATGGTTATTTTGCAGATCCCATAGGAGAACTCTTCTAAATTTCTATTAAGTAGTATCCTTTAAGTTTATTGGATGAAGTGACTGATAGAAGTAAACTTAGTGTGTTCTAGAGGTAGCACAGGAGCCATGATAAAATATCAAGGCACTAATCCACAAAATAGGGCTCTGGTTTCAGAAAAATTAGTCACTAGCAATTTGTTGGTTGTTGAAAACGGCACTTTGTAAGTACTAGCATTTTTTTTAAAACCCGATTGAATAAGGTAACTCTCGACTGGCTTAGCTATAAAGCAGACCATGGTCTGGTTAACCTGTGTGTAAATTATGCTGTTCTTTGGTGTGCGTGGTTGGAGAAGAATGCATTCAATCTCAAGAGTTTATATGGCCTTGTTGAGTTCATGGGACAAGGTTTTTTATGGTCTCTTCTTGCTGCAAATGTGATGCAACTTGTTTCTTTTAAACGAGGGTCCCTGCCTTGTATGCAGAGAGATTGGATAGCTTTATTGTGTTTTGAGCCACATAGAATCTCTTCTTTTACTTCAAATAATCTATGTTAGTTCTGATTGTAACCCGTGCTGTCCTTTCTTAGGAAGAGAGACTCAGACATGTACAGGAACGGCTTCAAGTTTCCTTTGATGATTCTAGAACGGAGCACAGAGTATGTGACTTACCCCATTTATTATTTCCAAATAATTTTTTCTCACACTTATCACTAACCCGGCATTTTGTTTAGCTATACTTAATTACTCACTGATTCTACCGTTTAAGGGTATTATTAAGTGAACATGTTACTTTGCACTTTATTTTGTGGATGTTCTATTTTGTTTGTTATCCATGGATGCTAGACAGACAATTTTTAACCTTTTTTTCTCCTCATCTAGATTGTGGCATGGTTGGCTACTTCACTTGCAGTTGCATGATTTTGAGTTTAATAACTTCAAATTCTGTTCCCCCACATGGACTAACTGAAAAAATGGCAAAAGACTGATTTTATGCTTCCTTTGTTTCATGCCTCTCTATAAAGCAGTATGAATAGGAAAACATATAATGGTCAATAGTTACTTTGTTATACGTATTAAAAATTGTTGTGAACACAGATTAATACAGTGGCATGAGATAGTTGAAGAAGCAAGTCGGTGGTGCATTTTGTTGACTATTCCTCAACTACTCTTTGATTTGTTCCCGCTAATCACTCTTACTTTGTCTATATTTTTTCCTATAAATATCATGTAAATCCTCTCAGTTATATAATCAATTCTAATCTTCAATTCTCTTAAAAAATAATTCGAATTTTTTGTTTTGCAGGATGCACTGAAACAATTGTGGAAACTGGCTTTTCCTGACAGGAGCCTTCCTGCTCTTAAATCAGAGCTCTGGAAGGAAATGGGATGGCAAGGTGAGGACCCTTCAACAGATTTTAGGTATGAATTCAAACTAATATACTGTACTCTGAAGGAATCAAATATGGGCAGATAGAGTTAGTTTAATGGAGCAACTGGTGATGAAATTTTAAAGCATTGATTATGTAGGGTGAACAATGGGAGTTTAGTTAAGAGTGAGTAAGAAAAGTTACATAAGCATTTGTTGATCTCTTCATATGGATGCGAAACTTAGCTGTGATCATTGTCGCAATTTTGTGGGGGGGGGGGGGGGGGGGGGGGGAGACCTAAAAAAGCGTGCTGCGAATTCAATCATGTGTATATTCTTAAAATCAGGGAACTTTTTCTATAATTATGTGCTTGTAACGACCTTAGTTTTGGACTTATTGGCTGCCTAACATTACAAATACTTTGACCATCTTTGTGATCAAGACTCATTCAAGAAAAAAATTACATTGGTAACTAGACTTGCTAACATAGAAAAGAAATCAAGGACTTCTAAATATCAAATTCTCCCCATGGCAAAATACTGGTCCCAGGCATTATTTTTATGAAATTGTTATATAAAGAATATTCTGTTATGAAAGGGGTAGTTAAGTCAGTTAAGACTTCGTTTGTTTTAATCCATTAATGACCGTTAGTTGAGGCAGTAGCCAATTAGAAGGGGTGTAGGTGAGATTATTAGTCTATATAAACCCCTAAAGCTATTGTGCAGATCAGACTTGTGATTTCTTTCATCAATGGAGAGTATTGTTCGGATACTTTCTCTGTTCTCTCAATCTTTTCTATCCTTCTTCTCTCTTTCTTTTCTTATCTTCTTCTCAATACTCTATCAAGTGGTATCAAAGCTAGGTTCCTTGGCCGTACCAACTGCCTTTCTCTCAACTCTTATGGTTCTTACCCGTTCTCACAACAGCAAAAATATGGAACGGCGCTTACAAACAATTGAAGAGTAATTGGCCACTGTTGTCGACCTACCAAAAACTGTCACCACCCTTCAAGATAGAGTAGATGGTGTTGCGACTCAATTCCAGGCGATGGTGAATACTATGGAAGAGATTCAGCTGGCTGTTACAAACCCAGTTCGTATTCAAAGTCCTCAGAGTTGATCCACGCAACAACCATGTGCGAAACAACAACCATATTGACAGACTATTGAATATTTGATGGAATGTAATTCTTCTCTTCCTCTCTCTCTCCCCCCCCCCCCCTTTCTCTCTCATTCTCGGTTCCAAAATCGTAACAGAAACTTACAGTTCTTTCCTTGCTAATAGAAATTCCCTAGTTGCTTCTGTCTAACGTTTATCTCCATAGTTATGGACCAAGAGTGTCCTTATCATTAAGGCTTAGTTCTGGATGTCTTGATAGCTCGATTTTGGAAAGCAAACATAATCTCACAACAAATAGGTTCAATACTTAAAGTTAAGAGCTACCTTTATCCAGTTAGCAGTACCTATTTTGAGATTTATATTATGAATGTGTTGATATGAATTCTTGTCACTTGTGCATTATCTGCAGAGGTGGAGGATATATATCATTAGAGAATCTTATCTATTTTGCCCAGAAGTTTCCTGTAAGTTAATTTTCCTGCTTATGAATTTCTGCATGTGTTTTTTGACCAATTAGTTTTCTCATCCTGCTTCAGTAAACAATAGTCTTAGCCTATTGAAGTAGAATGATTGAACTTGTCACTTTCTTACTGTGTTTTTGTCAGATCAGTGCCAAACGTTGATTCCTGACCTGCTATTAGACAGTCTTTTATGTTTTTTGTTGTTGTTGTTATGCGTGTCTTGTTATTTGTATTTGCACATCTCTTTGTATGAGCATGGCAAATCCACGTGGTGAGTCATATTCCACCAGATAATGTCCTGTTGGTTGTGGTGAAACACATATTTATGTGGCTCTGACAGGACTCATTCCAGCGATTATTGCATAAAAAAGATGGTGTCAGAGCAGACTGGGAATATCCATTTGCTGTAGCTTGGAATCAATGTATCTTTCATGTTGGTACAGATGTTGAATCTTAATGCAGGTATCACATAAATTTATTAAATGAAGAAATTCAGTGGAGTAGGAGTGGTGGCTGTTTCCAGAAAGTCAAATCTTATGATAGCACTAACTCCACATATTCAGAATAAAGATAAGTTACAGGAGTGCGCTGATAATATATTGTTGACAATGAAGCACAAATAATTTCTTTTTGTTTGTAACTGGTGTTAAGTAAACCGACCTAATGAAATGTTATTTTTATCACGCGACCTTCCCATATAAATTTATTTATTTTTTGGTAAGGACAGATAAAATAGTCTTTATTATCCTTGCAGGGACTCCATCTTCTTTGGCAGGAATCCGTTTTCTAGAGATGCTTGAAGAGGATGAAATGACATTTGATAACCTTTATTGTATTGCCTTTCAAATGATGGATGCTCAGTGGCTGGCCAAGCATGCTTCCTACATGGATTTTAACGTAAATATGTCGTTGTATTCTGTCTATAGTTTTAATTTCTTTTACCCATATTGGGTACCATTCATTTTTTTATTCATTTTATAGATTTATTTATTTATTAGGATGTTCTGAAGTCCACAAGAACGCAGCTAGAGCGTGAGCTTGCTCTTGAAGATATAACTAGTGTGAAAGATATGCCAGCTTTCAACATGTTGAGATAATTGTATGGAAATGTAGTTATCAAATGCATATGCAATTTTTTTTTGTAATTTATGATGAAAATCGATTTGAAGAGGATCTGAAATGTCAGATTACATCTTCTGGAAATAAACTGCATCAAAGCATATGCTCAACACTAAGGAACTTGTTCAGAAAATGTCTGGACCCAACAAATTCAGGTTGGTTTTGACCCTCCAAAGTTGACTTGCTCCATTGTTAGTGGTAGGAACAGTTGGTATATTTTCTTTTGCCATCGAGTAAACATACTGTGACTGGTAATTTCTGCAGGGTTAACTAGCCGAAGTTTCTTAGTATGTAGCTGAACTTTTTAGCATTTTGAGCCATGTTAGCTCATGATGTTTTCTGGTTAGAACTATGTTTTTGTTATGTTTTTTTTTTTTGGTTGTACGTAAAACCTTTTGATTGTATATATGAATGCTCATATTTTTTTTTCCTCCTTCTCTTACCAAGCATACATGAAAACCTACATATTTTTGCACTGCATAATAATATGTTCATTTCAGTTATAAAAAGGGCGGTCCAATACACAAAACTTCTATCATGTGAGGGTCACATAATAACAACTTTACCGCTATGTTAAAGTTTACTTAAATGAAGACAAATTCTCTATACGGGATAAAAGCTAGTTTGCTTTTTTGTTGGGTTGCTCTAATACCAAAAAGCAAAACATCACATCCTATTGCAAGTAAGGAAAAAAAAAGAAAATGCCATTTTATATCAAAGAGATATATGATGAGGAAATTACTAGAATTATAATCTTTATAATCTTAGTCAAACAGCAGAAGTTTGACACTTAATCAACAGAGAGACCGCGTCCAGTCACCAACTAAACTTAAAATGAGAACCTCAAAGCATTTAATTTGAAGTTAGGATAATTTTTTTAATGATTTTAGAGCATCAAATATGCATTAAGACCTATTCACAGGTCGTCGCATATACTTTTTAAGCTATATATTCGATCTGTCGTCTGATTCTTGTATCTCCATTGCAGCCCACTTGTTAACCCGATTCTGAGCTATCACCACCTGCAAACATTAACATATAACTCTCGCATTAGGCTGCTTCTTCTTCACCTAAAGTTTTTTTTCCCAAAAGAAGCAAAAAAAAATTAAAAAAAAAGTAGAAAATACAATTATTGGTGTCAATTACCTGATTGTCCCAATCAGTTTTAAGTGTGATAATAGCAAGAACAATAGTTTGGACGAATGTCCCAAATAACATTCCTATCCAAATACCCTGCAAAAAGCAATATATAATTACTGGCATAGTTTTTTCTTCTTTCCTCTCTCAATAAATTTGCATCATTACGTGAGAGAGAACGAGTGGGTAGATAACATAATATGCATATACCTTTACTTGCAATTTTAAAAGATGACCAAGCACAATTCCCACGGGAATACCGAGTAGATAATAGCAGCCTATGTTTACGTATGCCACAATGCTTTGCCAGCCTGCTCCGACGGAAACTCCTGTTCACGGTTAAATATAATCAATCCCACCTGACTTCAAATTAACGTCTTTTACCTCCTAACAAAACATTATCGATAGTTGGAAAAAAAACTGAGACGTGAGATTTACTCTTGCTGTATGAATCTCACGTCTCATTTCTTCTCTCTATTTTAGTCTCTAAATTTTAGATAAAGTTACTTAAAAAATATATTATTTTGCAGTGACTCATCACATGCAGATTCAAAACACGCCAGCATATTTCAGGTTCATGACATTAACGTATAATTGTTAATGAGGGACATAAATTTTAAGTATATGTTTCTGTCATTGTTGGCATACTACCTCCAATACTTAATATAATAGCCAGTTGACTATTTTGGGAAGATAAAGAAAACTAATTGAATTACTATAGAGTATTTATATTTATAATTTTTCTCCAAAATAATTTACCTCTAATGATTTTTTTATAACCCTTTGGGCACCCGTGATTAATCTAGATCAAGGCTTTGTGATAAGGATATCTTTTCCTAGAAGTCTTTTTGAAGAAGGTGGGATTCAAATTCAGTTTCCCACTTTATAATTTAGTTGATCCGTCATTAGATCAAGCACTTTTGGGTATTTGCCTCTGATGATAAACCTAAGAATTTCAGATAGATCATGTAACATATATTATAATTAAGTAATTTATTTAGCTTCTTTAATTTTCTAAAATTAGTTAATTGACTCTTATATTAAGAACTCTCGGTAGTAATAGATTCTTTTTTTGTCCCTAGAATGTAGAGGAAAGAAATTGGAAGGGGTGATAAAAAGTTACCAGAGAGGACAGGTTGAACACTGTTCAACAAAATGGAGACTGATAACAAAGGTGATAAAGGGCCAACAGCTTCAGCCACTTCTGGATTTGGAATGAATACGTAGGCAATCTTTTCCCTCAAGAATAAGAACAATAAAAACAGCATGAATCCAATGGCCAATGATGTCAGAACTGTGACCACAATGGAGAATTTTGCAGCTTTTGAACTCCCTCTTCCTAGCTCATTTGCCACCCGCACACTGCAAATCAATCAGTTCATATTATAGGTATCATCATTCATCAAACCTATGACTTGATATTATTTTTGTTAAGAAAATATCTTAAGGAAAACAATTATCATGACATTGAGTACCTAGCTGCAGCACAGAATCCAAGGGCTATCATCATTTCCCACCCATTGATGTTCAGGCTGCAAGAGAATGATTATATTTTGAGGCAATCAATCAAAAGGTTTCTATATATATAAAGAAGGTGTATTATGGAGGTTAATAGGAAGTTCTGATGCTACATTAGAATGAAAATAAGGTGGCATTACCATATGGATAATGCATCAATGGAAACCTGGGCATTCTTCATGTTCCCTGTTAGAAGAATCAAAACTGTGTTGTACCAGATCTCCAGACTGTAAATAAAGATAAGCAAATCAATAGCTTTGAGTTGATAGAACAAAAATATAATAATGCTAGCTCCATCTAAATTTGAGTCCTGAATGAAGCAAAACTGATTGTTTCTTTATTCTTGATGACCATAACTTCAGAACTTGATTAGTTTTCTCTGGTTCCTTACCACAACATAACTCCAGAAGACAGGGAGAGTTTGATGACAGGCCAGAGATCCTTGAAAGCCAAAAGTGAGAAACCTTTCCAAGTTTCTGGGCATTTATGAGTAATAAACATAAACTGACCCACATTAGGAATCCAGTATGCCAAAACTGTTGATGTCATTGCTCCATTAAGACCAAACTTAAACTTAACAGTCAAAAGCCATGACAGAAAAAGGTGAATGGAAATCGAAAATGCAGCAAGGTAGGCAATGATCATGTTTTTGCTCTGTGCCTGTAGGAACATTTGGCATGTGAATGAAACTACAAAAGCAAGAACCACAGCTATTGACCAAAGAGAAATGCTTCCTGCTACTTCTGCAATACTCTCTTCTTGACCTAACACCTTCAAAATTGGGGTTGTGAAGATGAAGACAGGAAGAAGAAATATTGAGGTCAAGAACAACACAATCCAAGACCTCTGAAGATATAATCCAAGCATCTCATGTTTTTTTGCCCCATAAGCTTGCCCACATAGAGTTTGTAACGCACTTGCCATTCCTAGCTGCAAATTTTTTTGCCATTCGCGCTCACTTCACAAGGTGTTTGATAAAAAGCAAAGCTGATAATAACAAGCAAATAGAGGAAGACACTCACCAAAACGCCATTAGCGAACCTGATTAGAACTGTCATGACTAGAGCATAAGCAGCAAGTTCAGTGGAGCCTATGTGGCCAATGAAGGCCTGGGTGATTACAGTTATACCAAACGTCGAAAACCTTGTGAATATGGCAGGACCAGCGACCACCCACATCTTCTTGCTCTCTTTCCATACCCTTTTCTTCAGTGATGTCGTCTCTTCCTCTTCTTCATCAGTGAGTTCCTCTGAATTGGTTCGCTTCTGAAATAGCTTCTCCTTTAGCTCTTCTCTCATTTTCTCCAGTAGCGATTAGTGGATTGCTTGGACTGTAACTTGCGAGGATGAAAAAATACGAAGTGCCATGGCTCTCACGAGGAGCCAAGAAAGGTCAATACGTGTCAAGAGATTACAGAGAAGCCGGGTCCTAAATGGTATGTCATTGGCAAGATTTCAAATCTTGGTTTGTATAACCGAAATAAAACTTCTTTTATAAATTTATCTCATAAATCGTAAAAATTATTAAAAAAAAAACTAGTCTAAACACATATACAACCTTTACAGGCTATTTGCTTTTATGGTGTCTGTTAGAATAATATGCCATTAATGGTAAATATTTGAATATTGCTTTAATTTATTACCATCCATTACACATAAGTAGCATCTATTCTTTAGTTTTTTTTTAATCAAAATAGGGAATTACTTGGTAGCAAAAAAAAAAAAAATTATTTTACTTGGTAATATAAGATATAGTTGATTTTTTTAAAGATATTAATTAAAAAAATTAAATAAATTACTTTAAGATATTTATATTTATCATTTTTCTTTAAATTAATTTATCTGATTTATAAAATAACATATAATCTAATAATAGAAAATATATATTATGATTAAGTGACTTATTTAGTTTCCTTAATCTTTTTAAAAAATTAAACTAAATTTTATATTTAACACCCGACAGGAAATATTATATATGATTCAGACCAATGAAATGAAATATAGAGTTTTTCCTTTAAATATAAAGTTTCACAGTGTCCATATATCTTTATTGTGAGACGGACTTGAATACCAGTTACAAATTCCGCAAGCTGACACGTTTTCTTTTTGTTATTTTCTATACTCAGTTGCCTTTGTCTACATAAAACATTATTTTTCTCGTTTGCACTAGAAGCGCTTTTATTTTTAATTTTCTTACGAAAAATGATTTTGTAATATCCAGATCATTTTACGCTGGTTGGGTTGGAATTTAAGGGAAAGAAAATCAATGAGTGATTATTATTTAGGTAAACGGGGAGTATAAAAATAGGAAATTATGTGAGTGTCCTCCTCTGAAGTAATCTTCCCAGTTCAATTATTTAAAAAAAAAAATTTCCTTCCTCCAAATGTAGCATATATTTTATATAAATATCGCCACCCTTCTAATTGATGGATGGCCTTAATAGGAAAATTCCGCGAAAATTATTGGAAATAAGCCCGTACGATTGTTGTTTATGAAGTGATAGGATAATTATTGAAAATTATTGCTAACAGACAAATTTGAATGTCAAATATTCTCGAGATGGGCCAGGAAGACGTGGACAAATATAATGATACAGGACTTATAATAAGACGTAGAATTAGAATAAGCCAGAGTGAACATTTTTTGCAATTGGAAAAAATGTTCACAAGTATTAAACATTTTTGCCAAGTCGAGTTCTGTACACAAGTATAAAATTCGTTGGAGATGACCCTTCGTATAATCCAATAATTGTTGTATTTTTCTGAAGGACCATAATGTCATTGAGATCTGGTCTCTGCGCACCCATTGTTGTGTTCTCACAGCCACATTACGATAAGATCAAGCATAAAACCAATAAGGAAGAAACACAAAAAGGATAAGGAATGCGGCTTAAGGTTGGTTTGACGAGGATAAGAACATCCGTCTAATCAATACATTCGGGAGCAGCTTCTCTCCAACACTCTTCCTTTTCATTATCGTCTTTATCATTGTTGGATCAAAATTCAATTATCCACATTTGATATTTTATAAAAGTGTTATTATAATTTTATATAAAAAAATATGTAAATAGATTTAAATTGTTAGAGTTTGACGTGAACAGTTTACAACTATAGAGATTATTACTATAAAGTATATTTTTTTTCCAATTTTTTCTTCTTGTTTTTTTTGGCCTTCAATCCAATTTTTTCACTTTACCTATGGACTTAAACCAGATTCTAATTGTTTAAATTTATTTAAGTATTTTTTTATAAAAAATTATTCTAATATTTTTATAAAATATTAGATCTTTTTTTTTTTTTTTTTGCCAGCATATAAGATATTAGATCTAGATCGTTAGACTTTGATAAGTGGTGATGAATGGTACATGGTGCAGTACTGTAGGGCACCAACCCCATACTTTACCATTTCTAGTTCCCCAAAATCTTGGGTGGTTTCTTCTCAAGGCCCAGTTTGTTGGGTATTTGTAGCATAGCCCAATTATATTTTAACAAAATTATTGTGGGCCTCGCAAAAAATTTTGTAACAAAATTCTAGTGGGCGGCAACATAGGGGGAAAAAAGGAAGAAGAAGCGCAAAGAAACTGTTTTTTTTTTTTCCGCCAACGGAAAGAAACTTATGCGTTGGATACCCAACAACATGTCTCATTATTTAGGGGACAAAGCCTCAAAGCATCATGGCCCCTAGTAATAGGACACGTGGCCTCCTTCAAAATTTGACCGTTATCCATATACGTAACGCCATGCGTGCTCCAGAGTTGAATCCAGGTCAACTGGGGTCAACTTGTATTTGTATTTTTTGTTTGGCTTAGGCCATGTTTGAATTCTTCTCATAATTAATTATAAACCTAAAATCAAACACTTGTTTTAGCTGGTGCGAAGATGAACATGAAAAAGGAGACTAAGAGCCCAGAAGCTTCCTTACATTAAAAGGCCAACAAGGATTAAATTATAAACAGGGGATCAGGGGGCCAGTGAGGAACATGCATGTGCAGTGAAATTAAAAGGTTTGATCTGATAATTTAAAATAAAGGAGTATGGGAGTTGTTTGAGGAAGGTGAAATGGTAGACAGGGGTTGGAGGGGATTCGAATAAAATAATCCTGCGATCATAAGGAAAATTTTAGAAACTGGTGCTATAAAAAACGAAACAAAAATTATACTATATGAGATTTGTATATATATATTTTTTAAAAAAATTATGAGCCAGATGTAATAGTCTCAGGCTCAGGTCCTGAGTCCTGACTAACATCCATTGAAGAGAGAGTGTAACTTTCAAATTTAAAAGAGGGCGACAAGCAGCGAATGGGAAGAAAGAACTGGTAGGCCGACACAAAACCAATCAAACACAGTAAAATTAAAAAGGCCCACGTAGACCAAATTTAAATTAATCTGTAATTAAAGAACTTAGGACTTGTCTTTAAATCATATAAATTTAATATAACTTGAAAATAGTAAGTATATAGAATGCGCGATTTTTTGAACGAATGTAGCAGGAAGATCCGTACTCTCCATAGCGCGGTAAGTTAATTAATGCTTCCATCGAGATTCCAGCTGGGAGAGTAATTGGGCATATTAGCATTAAATCTGAAGAGCGAATTGGACTATCTCGGAAACGGACAAAACTAAAGCGTAAAGCGAAAAAGATAAAAAGAAAATAAACGTTGGCATTTGCTCTTCCCGGTGTCCCCCCACTTCAAAAAACGCTATCCTCTGTCCCTGAGTTGGATCATTGCATGATTAATGCGCGAAATAATAAAGCAGCCAAGAAAAAAAATGTCTTTTTTTTGTGCGTCGATTAAATATAACCAATAAATAAACGAACTTCCGTTTTCCTTCTCGGCCAACAAAGACGTTGTTTCGTTTTTCAGGGTCATCTGATCTTCTTCCTCGTTGGTGATTCTAAACTCCTAAAACCCAAGATCCGTCACTGCCATGGTGCAATTTTCAGTGCTTGGTTTCCCTGCTCCTCGGCTGAATTTGCATTTCGTGGCGACCGTGTGATTTTGATCGCAGTTTTAGGGTTTTAACTTCCTGATTACTCCGTCCGTTTCTTCGATAAATGGCGAGCAGAAAGGAAGAAGAAAGAAACGAGAAGATTATTAGAGGACTTATGAAACTTCCGCCTAACCGAAGATGTATCAACTGCAATAGTCTGGTATTCCCTGTTTCCCCTCCGAATTTCTCTTTCCCTCTTTCATTTCTTGGCTCGGTTTCTCCGTCCGGCTTACGCATGTATGCTGTGGTTCCGGTGCATTTCACTTTTTTAAGTATATCTATTCGGTAGTTCTTTTAAAGCTAAACCCTCCAGCCGTTGAGTGGTTTAGTTGCTGAGAATCTTGATGGCTTGTAAGTGTTACAGGTTGTGGGCCTTGATAGTTTTATAAAGATACTGCCTTCCCCATTGCGGTACCCAAATTGTAATGCCTTAGCTGAAATCTTCGCATTGACATGAGTAATTATCAAAGATGGGGTGCAAGCAATATTTTTAGGAAAGCTCAAAACCTTTATTTTTCTTTGCGAATTGATCCTGTAATAATCCTCTTCTTAGCTCTCAATGCAGGACGGTATAATCTTACGGATTTATATTCTATGAATCCTGCATTATCAGTGACCAGAAACACTTGAACTTCCTGTTTTGAAAGTTTATCTGTTATCAAACGATTCACAGTTAATCACTTGGTTTACATTTTTTTTTCTTGGTTTTGCAGGGTCCGCAATATGTCTGTACTACTTTTTGGACCTTCGTTTGCATGACATGCAGTGGGATACAGTGAGTTTTGTTTTGGTTGTATTCTGAATATTGAAAAGTACCTTGGGTTTCAATAGAGACAGAAGACTCCATGTATAATATTTGTACTATATATCATAAACAATTGATTTGCGAATTTGGTGCATAACATGCTTGCAGTTTATTTCCGGAAATCTGTTAATTCTTGTGTTTATAACTGTCGTCAAGGAAATGACCATTTTAAGCCATTAAATGCAGTGCTTGGGTGACATTTGATGATCATATGGCCGTAAATCATCATGGGTGGGCTGTCTGCATATTGTTTTGGGCGGTTTCTAGAACCTGAAATTTAGTTCAAAAACCTGAAATTCTATATGAAAAATTGCTACTTGATTATTTTGGTTTCGTTTTGCAATTTTTCGGTATGTGATGACAAACATGGAAAAGAGGGACAACTAATGCAAAAAAAAGAGGGACAACTAATGCAAAAATTAATGCTTTCTCATGGACTATTTGCCCCCCAAATGTGTCTTTCTTTAAATATAAACACGGGATATCATGCAAGTTAACAATTTTTTAAACATTATTCCATCTATTTGGTTCTCTAGCCTTTGTCTCATAGTTTAACTAGGACATGTTATCCTTTGAAGAACTAATATTTATTGCTGATGTTAAGTAGTGAATTGAGTTTCATTATTGTATATTCATGATATATAGTGTATGGTTCTTAAAATTTCCTTTCTAATTTAATGTCATGCAGTCGTGAGTTTACTCATCGAGTTAAGTCTGTGTCTATGGCAAAATTCACTTCTCAGGAGGTAGAAGCTCTTCAAAATGGTGGCAACCAGGTAAAGGATGAATTTTCGTTGGGATGATATGGAGCTGCCCTTAGTTACATCCTGAAATGATTTTATCTATATTTAATTTAATCCAGCGTGCAAGGGACATATATTTGAAAGATTGGGACTTCCAAAGGCAGCGGATGCCTGATAGCAGGTGCAATCATTGTTAAGAGCAAAAAAAGTATCATGATAATTGGCAAGGATATTTGTGTATGCATAGATTTAATCTCTTAAAATAATCATGCTTTACTTTTGCAGCAATGCCGACAAAATAAGAGAGTTTATAAGGAATGTGTACATTGACAGAAGATATACTGGAGCAAGGTCCTCTGACAAACCTCCAAGAGATACACAGGCAATATATTTCTAAATATTGATATGTTGCTGTGATACAGTACTTTTCCGAAGCTAATATTGTCCTTGACTTGTATTTTTTCCTTCTCTTTTTTTTCCCTCCGCGAAAGTAAAAGCTGTCGTGCTGAGTTTCTGGTGACATTTGGTAGTTGGTAGTGTGGATTGTAGGATATGAATTGATGAAGTTGATTCCATTGTGCTAAAATATAAGTATGGAATCAATACAAATCAAAACATTATGCAAGTTAATGGATATATAATTGGAGTGACCTGACTGATCTTTTTTTTCCTTTGTTATGCACACTTCATGTAAATGTTCAAATCAAGCTTCAGTTTTTGGCTTAATGAGTCTTTCTTAGTACTGATAAATGAAATCAATAAGACAATAATCCTATATACTTGAGTTAATTTCAATACTTATGTGTTTGTTTGGCAATTGACTGTAGAGCCCTAGAATCCTTGGAGATGACGCAAGGCGTGCTAGCTCTTATCATTCATATTCTCAAAGTCCTCCATATGATTACCAATATGAAGATCGACGGTATGGAAGACAAGCAGCTGCATTGACCAGGAAGCCTGGTTCAGATAAAGGTCGCTATGAAGGGAAGATGTCTAGTATTATGTATAGTCCTGGGCGCTTCAGTGACCATGCATCTGAGGATGGCTTTGCTAATGAGGGATCCGGTCCAAGAATTTCAGACTATTCTGTGTCTAGTGCTGGTGACCAATTCAAATCTGCTGTGCATTCTCCCAAGTTTTTTAGGGACATGCGAAGCAGTCCATTCCATCAGCATTCTAGTGCTGGTTCAAGTGAAGATGTATTTTCTCCATCACGGTTTACATCTCTGGAAACAATTATCAAGGGTGATTCAGATGGACATCATCCACAGGTAAGTTCTTTTTTTGTTATTGTATCTATGGTAAAAAAATCATGTGTGTTTGCTGATGATCTGTGAAATTGATAATTTTTTTACCCAAGTAAACTTAACAGTATGGGAGTGTTTTGATGGTGATTTATTTTCCTTTTCCTTTTTCTTGCTCCTTTCTGGTAGTTTGAACCTAATGAGATGCTATTTAGAAACACATTCCTTTCTCACAGACTATTTTCCATTAAAATTGCTTTTCCTATGTGATTCGATTGACCGGATAAAGGCTTTAGTTTCTTATCTCTGTAGTTGGAGCCTGTACACTTGGAATTAAGTGATGAAAGGAATTTATTCAGCCTTTGATTGCAAAATATTTTATTGTTTGCTTCTCTCCTGTAACAGCGAAAGAATAAAAAATAGACCTTCCCTGATAAAAACGTGTTTGTGAAGCGTCCAGCGTAGCAAGTGTGCATGTGCAAGAATGAAAAGACAAAGAACAACACCAATACAATAGTGATTCTTAAATTAGTTATTTGCAGGCTGTTTATAAACTCTCGCTTGTGCTGAAATTATAATGCTTCTGTCAATTTATTTGTTCAATATCAGTGTGCAAAGACCAACCTTTATGTAATTTCCTTTTTGAATTGACAAGGAATTAGCTGCATTTTATGAAGTTTTTACCTTTTTTTTTTATATGGACGTTCTTGGTGACTGGTGATTTTGCAGACATGTTTGATTCTGTATTTGTTAATTTCCAAGTGCTTGTGATCTTATATCTATATGTAACATGTTGATTATGTCCTTCTCGGTTACTTGACATGATATTAACTGGTGTCCTTTACCCAGAGAACCACACCACAGGGATCAACTGCCTGCAATCCATCACCCCATAGATCTTACAGTTCTGGTGGTCTAGATTTATTTTCGGAGCCTGTCCAAGCTTCTGGATCCAATCAAGATAAGGTGTTGGCCATACCAGCATCACAACAAACACGTCCAGCAAGATCAGTTAGTTTGGATCTTTCAAAGGCAGCAGTGACATCCGAGCCGTTGCCCTCCTTAATGCCACCTATTGATCTTTTTGAGTTTCCAGCATCATCTCACGCTCCACCAGTGGATTTGTTTCAGCCATCTATTTTGTCTTCAGCTCCTTCTTCAAACAAAAATCAGCCTTCACAAACATCCCATCCCTCATCTATCGACTTCTTTGCAGATGTTTCTAAGCAGCAGCCTGCTGCTCCATCAGATGAGAAGTCACCTGAGTTCTTTGTCCCTAAAAATGAAGGATGGGCAACATTTGATATCCCTCAGCAATCAGCATCTCCTGCACGAGTTGAAATTCCCGCAGGAGTTCCTTCTACTGATAAGTCTTTGCTGGAATTATTTGATCCATTTTCAATGGAAAATGCCAGCCAGCAGTGGCCATCTTTCGACACTTATGGTGTTCATGAACCTTCAATCACTCCTAATGCATGGCATGGCGGTGTCCAGAATGGAGAACAAGCTTCCGTTGCTGCAGAAAATGCTCAAGTAAGCTATCTCAGAAGTTGAATTTGATAATTCTTGTTTTAAAGTCCATGAGAAATTTATGATGCTATATATTTTCTTTTCTCTGCCCCTTCAAGTATTAGACCATGGAATAAATTGAAAATTAAATCAAGTTTTGTATGCTGATCCTGAACAGCCATGGAATGCATTTGAAAATTCTGGTTCCCACCTTCCTGTAGATGCTGTTAATCAAGAGATGCAATTGCATAATCCTCCATCAAGTGATGATCAATTTTTAAGCTCAAAAGTTTCTGAGGTTGGTGCATGTATGCTGTAATATGATGATAGTTGCCAAGGTTTTCGGGGGAAAAGAAATTCTAAAACGTTTGCTTTTATCAGGATTCCAAAGGTGGGGTGCAAGACTTTGCCCCTATTGGTGCATTCAATGATAATATTCAACCAGATGTTAGTGGTTTACCATTTCCTCCAACTGTGCTTCCTCTGATGGTTCGTGCTCTTTAGGTCGCTTGAGCCTTTTTTTCTATTTCAATTGGTGTTTTGGTTTTTGTTTTTGTGTTTTCTGATAGTGATTGCGTCTCCTTCCAGGAAGAGACTCAACGCAGTGCAACCAACCAGAAATCAACTAATCCATTTGATCTTCCTTATGAATCTGATGTAGAGCACAACAATATGGTATGTGATTGATTGTTGGTAGTTATTTATGTTACTCAGGATGTGATTTTTTATGTTCCTGACTTGATACTTTCTGTCCAAGATGGTAGTAAACAGTTCTTGAGGGGTGGTCCAAAGAAGAAAAATCTTGAGGCTTTTCCTAACAACTTTAAGCTTTTCGAATGAAATGGTTCTTGAATATTGACATTGTGTCAGAGCTACATGGGTTGGGAGTTCTATCCTTTTTGCCCCCATTTTAAGTAATTCAAACTCTATGCTTCTCTAGGAACTCAAAAGTATTGGATTTTGGTTCTGAATTATGTGTAACTTGAGTTTGGAAGGACTGAGAAATTGCACTTAATGGAATTATCTTTCATGATATCCCTGACTGTATCATAATGTTGAACCTAAATATGATTTTTGCCTTGCCTTAGAACTGAAGTCACTTGCATGGTGGTTACAAGAGATAGGCTTCATCTGGATTTAACGTGTTTTCTCTTATCAACTGCAGTTCCTTGATCTGAGCTCTCTGCAAGCTGCTCTGCCAGATTCCCAGTTGGCCCCTCCATACCATGGTGGTAATGGTATTGCTGAACCATGGCTCCCGCAAAGTGTGACCCCCTATATTTCTTCTGCAGGACAAGGTTGTCTTCCTAGATTTCTACTAGAAGTTCAAACGTCACCAAAATACTTTTAATTTTTTTTGTTACAATCATTACCAGACTTCTTGCTCCCCTGCAGTTTGAATTATCTTTGTACAAGTAAATGCAATTATTCAAATGAATGTGGTGGCAGTATTTTCTTATTGCCCTTCATATTCTGATTTTGTTCCATTATGTAGGCGGTCTAACATTCATGGCTGCGCAGCCACCAAGCTCTCAAATACCGTAAGTTGCATCATGTCCTTGCATTTTCTTTAATAATCGAAATAATGGAAGTTGTGTTTATTACTGCTTTTGTCTGAACCTAGCAGTTTGTCCTCATTCTGTCAAATAAATAAAATTTTAAGGTAGTCATGGACGGAAGTGTTGAAGTTATTTGTTTGAGCATTTTTCATCGGATCATGACTTTTCCATGCAATTGACCTGCCGAGTTGCTCATTTACAGGAATATCCAGACGCAAGGACCAGTTGCATCTTTTGGGGGCAATCCTTTTGCGTAGGATTCGGTTGTAGTGTGGTGACCTTTTCACTTGAAAGTTTACTCATAGGAGTCATTAGGGTGATTGATTCTTAGTCACACTGTTTTCAATTACTTCTGCAGCAAGGCCTTGTAATTCATAGTTCCTGCGGCATACTGGCCATGATTATTAAATTACGCTGTTCTTAGAAATTAGCATTATTAATCAGCAGTTAGTGTTCTGGCTGGTATTGTAATTTAACGTAGACAAATTGGGATCTAGGATGAGATTTTTTACGCAATGATATATATTGTAATTGTAATTTTTCCCCTTTAGATTCTGTATAAGAAATAAGATTTTGATTTAATCTTTGTGCAATAGAGAATCAAAGATTATTAAATTAAAAAGACAATGGATTTGGTGGGAGCTGCATCGAACCCCCCTGACTGGCTCGTATGCAGTGTAAACAAGAATTAGAAACTTTAACCCATTGGCCTGAAAAAATGAACTTTAAAATTCTTGTTAACAAGTATAATGGTACATACTGACTAATACAAGTATGCGAGTAATATCTTTTCAGGAGCCAGTAGCCACCCCGGTTTTCAATTTAAAGAGTAATTTACTGTTATAAAGTTGAATTTTTATTTGCGTAGGGTTCAACTGTTTGAAAGGTTCTCCTGATTCGGTTATTGTTTCAATGTTAGTATGGTCATCTCAAAACTTGTAAAGCGTATCCTATAAATCAACAAACAATAAAAAACGTAAAATTGATGTTCGAAAAAATCGACCTCTCTGTGAGGCAAAGAGGCAGAAAGAAAAGTTTGGTCTGCCTCCGTTTGTGCATGGAATATGCTGAAAAGGAAAGTGAAGGCAAGGCAAGAACCTCTTCTTCACAAGAAAGTGGATTTTGAGATCTCTTATCATTTTAGCACTACGATAAAAATATCTCCCCATGTGATGTACTCCTTCCGGTCTTAATTATAAGATAAAGTTAACTTTTTTGAAGAAATTAAGGAAGCTAATTAAATTATTTTAAAGTATTTATATTTATATTTTTTTCTTCAAACTAATTAATTTGACTAATAGATCATTATATAATCTAAGAACATATAACATATGATATGATTAAGTAATTTATTTAGTTTCCTTAATCTCTAAAAAAAAAAGTCAACTTTGTCTTATATTTAGAATCAGAGATAGTATCTATTATGCTGCAGCAGCAGCAGCTCCTTCTCAATGTTTAAGGATGAAACTGACTGACAAGTGACAACCAATATCCATTATTCACCTGCCTTCTGTATTATCTGAATTTACCTAAGCCGGCAACCTCTGACTTGAATAAATAACACTTTGCCAAAAATCTCCATCCTTACTCATCCCTCTCCCTCCCTCTCTGCTGTGCAGGTTTCGTTTATTATGGCAGTTCCACTAAATTTTAGCAGTACCCAACATTCAATATGCTCTTTATAGGGAAAACAACAAACCCCCACCAAAACAAAATTTAAAAATGATGTCAATCTGCGTAATGAGTTTTGATTGCTTACAGTTGAGTTCCTGTCAGTGATCTCATTCACTACTGATAAATCTCAAAAAGTAAACCAAGGGGGTGCTCAAATGTCAAGGATCCCACGCAGACACTTTGATCTCATAAATGAGAATAATGTGCAGACTTAGACGGATAATCAAATACAATGTCAGAGTGACATGATTAGAGACAAATAAAGTTAAGAGGGAAAATGAAATTTCCCAGCTTTGCCGACTCACCGTGGCGCCACGTGACTCAGAAAAAAGAAAAAGAAAAAGAAAAAGAGAGAAATTAATAAAATGCTGAAACTGCTCTCGCTGACTTTAGTTTCTATATTGACTACGTAATAAAGTTAAAGGTTGAAGGCAATAAAAGGGTCAGGTAGATGAGTGAGTTCAAAAATAAAGTGGTGTGTTCTCTACTTTCTAGTCATGGAGTATATATACGCAAGCAACACTCACATGTAGCGCTATCATGTGAAAGCTCTATATTGCAAGTCTGTCTGGCCCGAAAACAAAAGTTGTGAGACAGAGTAGTGGAGATTATTGCAGCCATGGGAAGACCTCCTTGCTGTGACAAAGTTGGGATCAAGAAGGGACCATGGACTCCTGAGGAGGATATCATCCTTGTTTCTTACATCCAAGAGCATGGCCCTGGAAATTGGAGATCAGTGCCTACTAATACTGGTAATTATTTCTTCAGTCACTTAATTTTCAGATCCAAACTCTTTCTATATTTCATACTCTGACTAAACTGTGACAGACGTTATAGATAATGGCTTGTTCTTGATCTATATATCATAGATTTCTCAATAAACTGATATAGATGAAAATCTTGTTGTGTGATTAATTAGGGTTGTCAAGATGCAGCAAAAGTTGCAGGCTGAGATGGACAAACTACCTCAGGCCAGGAATCAAGAGAGGGAACTTCACACCTCATGAGGAGGGAATGATAATTCATTTGCAGGCTCTTCTGGGAAACAAGTAATCTCCACAAACCTCTTCTTTCTTTTGTTCCTTTGTTTTAATTAAAAGAAACATAAAGAAAGAAGGAAAGAAAATTCAGCCACATACACACAGCTTCACCAGTCACCTCATGTCTTTTTCAATTTGAACAGAAATAAATTTTCATGATTTTTTAAATGATATCTGTCTGAAGTTATATTGATGGTTATTGAGCAGATGGGCAGCCATAGCTTCGTACCTACCACAAAGAACAGATAATGATATAAAGAATTATTGGAACACTCATCTCAAGAAGAAGCTGAAGAAATTTCAAGCAGCCTTGGACCCCCACCTTGTGTCACCTGACTCAACCACCTCTGCTCAGTTTGTATCTAAGAGCTTTCATGACAGAACAAATTCAGACATGAGTAACAACACTACTTCATCTCTTAGGCCTAGCCAGTCTCAGTGTCAGTCTCAGTCCCAGTCCCAGTCCCAGTCCCAGTCTTCTTCCTCCACCACCTACGCCTCAAGCACTGAGAACATCTCACGCCTCTTACAAGGTTGGATGAGATCATCCCCAAAGCCAGACAACAACAACAACAGTAATCTTCTCCAAGTAACCAAAGACAAGGAGCCTCATCAAAACAACAACAACAACAACAACGTCAACAGCTTTGAAAACAGCAATAAGCCAATGATGGTGAAGTCTGCATCAGTACCTGCTGCTTTAAATTTTGTGTCCTTTCATCATCAAGCAAAATATGAGCAAGAGGGTGTTGGAGATATGATGTCCCATGAAGAGTTCGATTCGATTCTGTCGTTTGAGAACCTAAACAATGCTGCTGCTTGGGACAAGTCAACTTGTGATTCTGTTCTTGACAAGAGTTCTGATGAAGCTGCTGCGGCTGAGAAGGTTCATGATAATAATAAGCAGAATAGTGCTCCTCCATTGTCGTTTCTTGAGAAGTGGCTGTTTGAGGAAAATGTGGGCCATGAGGAGATGATGGAGCTTTCCCCTATGTTCTAACATAGAAGCAAACGTATAAGATCAATCCCTGATAATTATTGTTCCGGGGTATTATGACAATTAACATACATGACGGGTCAGAGAGGAAATTAAGGGCGCAAGGAGGGGGGAAAAAACAAAAAGAAAAAAAAAGTTAGGATTTTTATTCTATATATGATGAGGGTCTTGTGGTTAGGATCTCTGATCTCGTTCAACATGTAACTTGAAGTTTATAAGTGATTTATCTCAAGCAAGCTCTTAGTGAATCAATTAACCCACAGCTCGTTGCCTTGTAAAAAAAATCTACAAGTGTTTATTACTTGAGCATGAGCCCAAATAATAAGTAATTTTCTGATATTCCCTTGGTGCACTTTTGAAATTTTTAGCTCTTGATGTATGCATTCTTCTTCTCCTTTTTTCCATTCTTTTTTTTAATTGTTGCATGTAGTATCTATACAAAATAAAAGAGGAGAAAAATATACAATGACAAGAATATAACACACACACACACATTTTGTCCATAAGCGATTAATTAGAGTGGAACCTATGACGTGACCATTGTTTCCAAAGTGTCGAGGCTTATTGTGCTCACTTAAAATCATTGATGTCATATGCCAGTAAACTTAAATTAAGGGCTTAGAGCCTTCGAGATGGCATTATTATTAGGCCAAATTATCAATGTAATTACTATTGATGATTACGAGTCTATAAGAAAACCTACCAAGTCTATTGGTTGTAAATGATCATTAATATTAATTGATGCTAGCTAGCTACTAAACATTTCATAGAAATTAATAGAGGGCATTTCAAAAGATAGGGAAAATACCCAAAACAGAAACCTATATATTGGCAAGGCGGTGGCCTTTGGCCTTAGGGCTCAAGCTCTATAGAGTATATTATAGAATCAATATAAATGAACCTCTACAAGGAGATGAGTGAATTTTATTATACTGGGACTAAAAAGGGTCATACAAAAGAAGGGAAAATAACCAAATAAGAGTGAAACAGGATGGGTGTCACGAAAGTCTTGCAAGCAAATAAGGCAAAATAATGAATGGGTTGCCTCATCAAAGGTTTTTTTACTTTAAGAAAAAAATGTAATTTTTTGTATGGGAAACCTGTGATCTTCTCCATCTTTCGGTGTGGCTTAGGGCCACAGATCATGCAGCCACCTATATATATCGTCTATCACAAGATATCTAACAAAATGGGTTTCAATCTTTTGCTGCTGCTTCAGCTTTCACCGCAGAAGCTCCAAACCAATCATAACACGCCATGTGTTCTCATCACGCCCTCACCTTTCAGGGCTCTCGTATGTGGTAGTGTAATACTAATAATCCAGGTTCAGGAACCGGACCATTAGCGAACCGTTCAGTAAACCGGTTCGGTTTTTCGTCCGGTCAGGATTCTTATTTAAAAAAAAACAAATTTGTAATTTTTCTTTTATAATTTCATACTATAAGCCTAAAATCTTTAATTTCTCACTAGTTTGGTCCCAGTCTGACCCACTGACCTTTAACCCAGTATCCTGACCGGTTCAATACCCGATCCGGATTTTAATACCTTGATAATAATAATGCTGACAAATATTAATGATAATATTAATAAAGAAAAACTATTTGGTGACGTGGAACACCAGTTAATGCAGCATGTTGTGATTGGCAGGGGACAACTAGAGATGAGGTGCGTCATTTAATAGCCTAAAATCTATTCTTACAATTTAATAATCCCACAAATAATTATTAAGTACTACTCCCTCCGGTCCTAAATATAGGACAAAATTTATAGTACAATTAATATAGGACAAAATTTATAGTGTAAATTATACTATAAATTTTGTCCTATATTTAGGACCGGAGGTAGTATTATATACAGCTACTATAGGAATATAATAATGAACATGAAACGAAGTTTCCGCAGACATAATAATATCATGCAATTTTGTACTT
This sequence comes from Inga oerstediana, assembly GCA_963210345.1. Classification (NCBI taxonomy): domain Eukaryota; kingdom Viridiplantae; phylum Streptophyta; class Magnoliopsida; order Fabales; family Fabaceae; genus Inga; species Inga oerstediana. The sequence continues at coordinate 10,535,732 of OY723403.1, forward strand.
TATCTTTATATTCAACTTAAATCGTCGTTTCCCAATATATACCCAAATCCTCCTAACCCATCATATGTACTGTTCAATATATTTACAGATGTTTTACTTATTCTTATTTATATCCACACGAAGTTCAAGCTTTCTGTATTCTTCACCCATGTACTGTAAATTTAAATATATATTCACTGCCTGTTTCAGCGAGAGAGAAACCCACAGAGTGAAACCCTAGAAGCTGGAAATTAAATGAAAGAAGGAGATGATGAGATATAAAGACGAAAGGTGTTGGTGTTGGGATCATTTAATTTATTTGTGGATTTTATGCGTGCCAAACCCTTTTTTTATTTTGCCTCCTTTCTGGGCAATGTAATAGTGTGGGGTGGTTCCCCAAAATGGGAATCCTAGTTACGTTTGTTATTTTGGTCTCTTTTTTGCTTTTTTTCTACTCTCGTTCTTCACTTCTTCCTGATCCATATGCATGGGTCTCTTTTTATTCATTATTCTTTTCAGTCTCATTTAATATTACACTGTAACTCCACGCTGGTGACAGCCCACACATTCATTGTTATTCTTTACTATTATTTAGCTTTTCTAATTTTACGGTCATATTTATGTTCTTTTTGTAAGGTATTAAAATTCGGATTGAGTATTGAACCAGTCGGGGTATTATGTTAAGGGTTAGTGGGTCAGACCAAGGCCAAATAGAAGCTAAACCAGGACCAAACCGGTGAGAAATTAAAGATTTTAGACTTATAGTATGAAATTATAAAGAATTTTTTTTAAAAAAAAATTTATATAGGAACCCGGACGAGACTACCGGCCATTTCGCTGGTTTTTGAGGGTTCCTTAACATGTCTTTTTGTACCTATATAAGGATATTTGTATATCTATCTCGAAAACTCGGCTTCTTTGTTTGTCTTCTAAAAACACATCACTCTGGTTTTATTTATAAATCATTTTTTATCAAAATATTTGGTTCTATTTATAAATCCAGTTTCAGTGTAATAAATGAGATTGTGATAATTTTGTTTTTTTTTATTGTACCAATGAAAAAATAATTTAAAAATAAATAGAGAAGAAAGAGTTGAAAAATATTCATTCATAAATGAAGATATAGTTAAAAATTTATCTCATAATTATTGAGTTAATTATCTCTCTTTAATATATGAGATTTAATTAAAAAAAATTTATAAATAGAGTCAAGAATGGTAAGATTGAAAACCGTAGGAGGGTTTTGTATGTACCTATGCAGACCTGCGTCCAATATAGTACCAAATATTTGACGAATAAAACTGATGCAATGACTCTCTCTCTCTCTCTCTCTCTCTCTTTTCCCCTTTTACTTTGAAATTAGATCATGGTAATTTAACTCATTTAGTCCAATGGCACAACGAGCCTGTACCTACTTACTGACTTAATGTACGTAGCTGGAATTTAATTAAAATATACAATGCGCTTATTAAAGACAGAAGAGTTAAAATGATTAAGGTAATCAAATTCGGATCAGTCACTGAACCGATCGAGGTACAGGGTTAAGAGTTAGTGGGTCAGACTGAAGCTAACTCAGGACTAAACCTGTGAGAAATAAAATATTTTAGAATTATTAATATAAAATTTTAAAAGAAAAATTTTAAAAATTGATTTTTAAGAAAAATAATAAATAAAATCAGACCAAACCGGGTCACTGGACCGGACCAGTCTACTGCCACGTTTGGCGGTTTCCGGTTCAGTTCGGGTCTGATAAGCATGCAAATGACAAAAAAAAAAAAAAGAACACATGTATATAAAGAGTTTAGCTAACAAAATTAAATTATTTAATAAGTCTTGATTATTATAAAATATCTATAACTGCAATAAATATCCAACAGAGCTTGCTATATTAAGTTTGAAAATTTGGTATTACTTCTCTAATCCTTAATCTGAGTACTTAACTGATTTAGTTAAATTACTTTCTCACTTTCATCTTTAATATAAGACTTATTTACCTTATTTGTTAGATTAAGGAGGTTAGTTTAGTTAGTTAATATGATATGCATTTTCTAAAACACCCTCGTCATATTCCTTAATTCCTTCATTCTTTTTCCTCCTTGATTATTTTTGAGGGACCATTAATATGGATAAATTAGGAAAATATTAACAAATATGAAAAATATATCTTATATTAGAACCAAAATTAACTTTCCAGATATATCCTATATTAAAGATCAAGGAGAATAATTCCAACAAATGCAACAAGACCTCCCTAAAATATTTTTGTATAATATTAAATTATATATCTGTTTACAAAAGTTAGGTAAATTGTTTGGGGAAAATGATAAATATTAGAGATAGTAAAAGAGATAATAACTTAAATACTCCCTCTAATCCTTAATACAAAGCATATTTATTTAATTTGATTAAATTAAGAAAACTAGTTGGGTTAATTAATAAGACATGTATTTTCTAAAACACCCTAATCATTTTCTTTAATTCCCTCCTTCCCTCTTATCCTTAATTACTATCGAGGAATCATCAATAGGGGATAAATTAAAAAAAAAAAAGATTGATCAATATGAAAAATATGTCTTATATTTAGAATTAAGATTAACTTTTCATATATATCTTATGTTAAGAACGGGAGAGAGTAGGTTAGATTATCTCATGGAAGACTTCTCTCAGCATATAAAGACTGACGAATAAATAATGTTTAATCTAATATAAAAATCAGGAGTTATATATTTGAATTATGCCTCAAGTACTTGAGAGATATAAATACAGTTAGATTTGAAAAGGCTAAAGAGATTAATTGAAAGTTGAGGATAAGTGAGATAGAAGAGGCATATATCACATCAGATTGCCACACTTGTACCTACCATTGCATGGCTGTCATGTGAGAGATAAGAGAGACTGTATAAATAAATATGAAGCTCATGAGCAAGATGCCTTCTCTTTTGCACAAATCCAACCAGCTTTGGGACCACCCCGAAATGAAGCATCCAATTCAATTTCAACAAAGAACATGGAACTAATTTCTATTAAGGAATTTTACAACACTCACTGACCCATTGGGACTGTTTCGTCTTTAATATCCCAATTTTAATTAATTACGGAGTGATCCCACTGCCTTGAAGGCAAATTAAAGTAGTGTCCAATCACATCCACAAAATAAAACATTTGGCTCTCTCTGCTCTCTGAATCAACGTCTGAGCTATAATAATGTCAGAAAATGAAAGTGAGGTGAGCTTTGCTTGCTGCCTGGACCATACCATTTATTAATTGGCCTTCAAAATTAGGCTCACCACTAATCCCAGAAAGAGAGTCCCCGTTTACTCTAAACCACCAGATCACCATCATATTGGATCATAAATCTCACTGCATCATGTGGTGTATTCAGGAGAGAGAAGTAGAGAGCGAGAGAGAGAGAGAGAAGAAAACTACTATAATTATAAGATGTTTTGCACTTTCTTCCTTATCAGTGTCTAGTGGCCACACAAATTAAATCTCTTTTTGGTTCGTATTGACAGACTAATCAACCCTTGTCAGGAATTTATATAATTTTATAACATAGGTTCTATTAATCTCACACTGTACGTTGCTGCATGATATTATCTTATATATGACCATGACTATTATCCTACATATATGCCTTTGTCTAGTGCGAAGGGGGAGAGAGACTTGACAACCGGGAAGGTTTGACGTTTACCTGATTTTACTTTTTAATTCACAAGCGTTTTAGCTTCTTTAGTACTAGTATTTCCCCCTCATCATTTTCTAAATTATCTTAATACTACGAGGCAACGTTTAAAATTTTTTGATACTCTCTCTCGATGTTAATATAAGACAAATTTACTTAATTTGATTAAATTAACGAAGTTTGTTAAGTTAGTTAATATAACATATATTTTCTAAAATATCTTACTCATATTCCTTAATTTCCTCATTCTTTCTCCTCCTTGATTATTATTGAAGGAACAACAATAAAGATAAATTAGGAAAATATTCACAAATATAAAAAACTATGTCTTATATTTAGAATCAAAATCAACTCCCCTAATTTATCTTATATTAAAGACAGGATGGAGTAGTAGAAAGGTTAGTTGCGGTGGTGTGATTCAAAATAGCCAAGGGGAACTAGTAGAAGGGTTCCTTTTTGGGCTCGATAAAGGGGACTCTCTCACTGCCGACTTATGGGGTTGCATGCTTGGTCTAAAAAGAGCTTTTGATTGTAACCTCAGGGACATTATCATGACGTCGGACTCACATGAGGCTCTAAACTTAAGCTAGAACGTAACACCAGAGCTACATGAAGACCGGAACCTCTTGATAAAGGTCAAAGCGATGCTCCAACGAGAATGGATAGTTGAATTCAAACGGGTTAACATGGATAATAATATTATATATGGCTCTAGAAAAAAAGGGCTCTGAGTGTGACGTTTGGTCTTCGGATTTTAGGTCTTGGCGAGTTGAATGGATTAACGTCCATGGCTACTTCTTATTTTTTTTGCTCTCCCGTGTAATTAAAAAAAGGAACCGGCGGGAGTAAAATGTTGAACTGATATTTGGAGAAAAACGGGTTCAATAATTGAATCGAAGTTTGTTCAAGCATTACTACTAAAAAACAATAAATGACATTTATTTTTAAGAATACTATGATGTTTGGGAAATGCCATAGTTTCCAATGCCATAAAAAAAAGCTATGACACTTCTTGAATCTATAAATGCACCATAGCTTATTTCTTTAGCGCTATCCCAGGAAAGCACCATAAGAAGCAATATAACATCTTATGACACTTCCTCAAAGAAGAGCCATAGAAAATCCTTTTTTTAAAATAATTTTATGTAATTGCTTCCTTTTCCCAATAAAACTCTACATTTATAGTCAAAATTCATAGTAAAATGAACAAAACCAAACAAAAATCAAACCAAATCAGAATGAAATAACTCGAAACAAATAACTAATTCACAAAATCACTATTAAATGTATTTAATTACAACAATTATAATGTACAACTAATTTTAATTGAATAACACACATAAAATTTATGACAAATTTTAACTTCAAAAAAAAAAAACAAAAAGAAAACGTACGGACTTAAGCTTTTATATAAAAAAAAGACTTAAGAAGTTAGGGAGCTTTTATAGGAGGTCGAGACAAGAAGAAAAAAAACGCGTTAGAAACCAAGCTTTATACTGCAACAGAAGTGGCGACCAAATGTTGAAGAAATGCACATGTGGAGGGGATAAGAAATAATAAAAAATGGGGAACCAAGGAAACTTCTACTTACTGCAGTAAACGAGAGGAGGGAATAGTTGGGGCAATGGCGCCACAACTACAAAACAGAGAGAAGGAGTGCAAACCGTATTATATAGGAAGAGGGGAGTGGGAAGAATGATAAGGAAAGGTGGTGAGCGAGGACGAAGGGATAAGGAGTGGGAACCAATGAAGTGGAGACTTGAGATAAAATTCTAAGAAATGAGGAGCTGAGGGCGTGCGAAGAAGAACATATATGGTGTGCAGGGCAAAATTTTTTAAAAAAGTAAGCCATGTATGGCGCTTGCTTAAACAAGTGCCATCCAAGGCTTCGGGGATATCTTTGAACTTTGCTTAAACAAGAGCTTGAAGGTTATCTTTGAACTCTTTCACAAATATACTCCATGCACAATAGAAGAATTGTTGCTTGAATGCATTTCCCCTCCATTTCTTGCTCCGGTTAGCATAAATGTGGCGTGCACAAAGTCTATATTCAGCCCGTGGTAGCACATCACTCACTGTATTAGCCAAGCCCTTACATGACCAAGAAATGACAATGACAGAGTTAGAGAACATTGCAGCCAGTAACATAATCAATCTACAAAGTAATCAAACAATGTGGTTATATATTTACCTTTTGCATATCAGACATGAGGGTTACTTTGTCACTGTTACCTAGGTCTAAAGAGTTTCACAGCAGTTCAAGAAACCAAGAACAGTGAAGCCTTTTTCTTTTTGAACCAAAGCAAAAGCCAGTGGATACAAGGAATCGTTAGCGTCTAACCCCGTGTATGTTAGCAAAAGTCCTCTAGATTTCCTTTTCAAAGACGTTCCATCCACCCCTATTAAAGGCCTAAATCCTTTTTTCCAACAACCTTACATTATCAAATGAGTAATGACATTTTTAAATGCAAACTGACATGATTAGATGAATAAGGACATATTCAAATACATAATGAAAGACTTTAATGCCTCATGAGTCATGACACAACTCAACATAAGAATATCACATCTTAACAATTTTAACACATACGTGCACAATTTTGAGAACCCAGCCACAAAACACTTGGCACAGGCCAACAAAAAATAAAATAACGAAAAAATAAGACAGAACATTTGGCCGAAACGTGCCTATAAGTTAGAAGTATCAATTAACACCAACTCAACATTGCATAAAGACCAGATATGACATTTTTAAATGCAAACCAACATGATTAGATGAATAAGGACAGATTCAACCACATAATAACATATTTGAATGCTTTAGGACAGATTCAAATATACCTTTAAAGCATTAAAACACAAATACATTCTTTTGAAAACCCTTCTTCCTTGCTCCAACGCCTCTGTACTTAACTTAATAGTCACATTTGAACTAGGGTTTGATACCCTTAACTCGTTGCAATATGTCTCTAAATTTGCAAATTCATCTTTGAAACTGTCTTCTATTTCTTGCATTATTTTCCTCTTGTCCCTCTTACATTCGTGTAAGCTCACATTCACATTCAATTCCCTCTACACCTCCTTCTTCATCTCACTTGTTTTTAACTGGGGCATCTCTTACACCTTCTCTTTAAAATGTTTTGCCAACCACATCACTAAAGCTCTTGGATTCTTATCCTCCCGAGCACACTCATGCTCATAGTACTGTGTCTTAACCTGAAACCCTACATTTAATCCATATGAAGAAGCATAAAGGTAAAAGAGGCATCCATCTTCACACAATACTTTAAATGTCTTCTTGTCACTTTTGGCTATTGTAAGGTTCACACCACAGCTGATAGCATACTTATCTACAGCCCTCTTTAGCTCCTTTTTGTTTGCAAAAGTCATTCCAACAATAATAAAGGGCCTAGTAGCTGAGTGTTCAGCTACTTCACGGGCTGTCAACTATTGGGGAGGCACATCATTACTTTCAAGGCCTAAATCATCATCCTTATTGATCACTTCCATTCTCCACACCTAGCTCTACCACTTCAAAATCATCATACAGACTCTCCTCTGTATCAGAGCTCGAACTTTGCCCAAAATAGCTCACATCATCATTGTCATCGTCCTCTACTCTATCATCAGCGTCATCAACAGAATCACTCTCTTCTTCACTACCCTCTCCCTCTGAATTTGCCAATTTTTGTTTCCCTTTCTCAGTTTCATTAGCCAAAGCATCTTCACCTTCCTCACTATAAACAACATCCTCAATATCATCAAATTGGAAGTCACCATAACCATATAACCCTCCTATTCCCTCAATCATGTCTTGCTCATTTTCTTTCATTAATTTCAACATTGACTCTATATGTGTCCCCTGTGTCCACTGTTGCTCTCTAATTTTCACCATCCCTTCCAATAACGAATATACTCTCAACCACAGAGCTATGACCCCCTCACAGTCAAGCCTTAGTTTCTTCCCACCCCTTTCTTGCCAAATCATAAAGTTCATAAACCTCTTTTACTGACCTCATAGTTTTTGGTTGGACTTCTTCTTCCTTGTCGCTTGTCGCTTTGTCCTCGCCCTCACCTAGAATACACAATGAAATATAAAAATTAATCAAAGGGCTTCAAACTTCAATGGCAATACACTGTAGTAGCAACAGTACAAACAATAATGGATCCCAATAGATACTTTCCTGGGCTTTCTTTTTGTCGCATCTTCACTTTCCCGTTGCCCTAGATTCTTCAATTCACATGCAATTCTTGTTTTCTTTGCCACTCTTTCTCGATTCCCCAGTTCGGTAACCCTAGATTATTCAACCGAATCCCTTTCTCAACCTCTAGCGCGTTCTCGTATTCGATTTCGACTTCGTGATCCTCCCTCATCCATGCTTTCTCGACCAGGCTTTCTAGGTTTTTCTCAGACTCGGGCTTTTCTTGCGATTGTCTTCAATGAGATTGATTTCTTCGAATAAACCTTATGTTTAATCCCCTATTTTTTTTCTCCAATTCGTTTTTTTTTTAATTTTCACCCTTTACGTTTTACTTTTTTTCTTTTTGTTCACATGCGCAGTCAGCAATTAACTAGTTCAGGTAGCTACCTCTTGAGCCACATCACCCTCCATATCATGATTTTTAGTTAAAAAGTTTCCATTGACGGTCAACGTTCTATTTATAACATAACAGAGATATGACTTTTGCATTCATTTGGAAAGTTCACGATGACTTTTACCCTTAAAAAAATTATTTGATGTTGGACATACTAGGAAATATTATTATGTATATTTTTGGATCTTAATCCTAATATAATATTCTATAGTCAAACCGATACATTTTTATCCTTTTTTTCTCACTCTAAGATTTTTCCTCTTTTCAAAAAAAGGGTATATGAATTTAGAGTGATGAACTTTTGGAAATTTAAAGGAATAACATGAGCATAAAAATGGGGATAGTAGAGGATGTTGAGATGGATGTGTGGTCATATAAGAAAATATAAGATTCATAATACTCATATATGAGAATAAGTTGGAATTGCCTCTATTGAAGAAAAAATTATAGAAAATCGTTTGAAGTAATTTGGACACATTCAATGAAAGTTATTGAGTGCTCCAGTGAGAAGAGTTAATCAAGCAGTATAAAATCCTATAAAACTAGGTCGAGGAAGGTCAAAGTACATGCTCAATGAAGTCATGGAGATAGATTTTTCGGTTAATAATATATTTAAAGATATAATTTTCTAAAGAATACAATAACGTCGTACGATCCATATAACCGACCCTACCTAGTAGGATAAAAGGCTTTGTTGTTGTTGTTAACTTTTGGAAATATTAGTGGAGAATTGACAGTGATTTGATGCAACCTGCGGCTCAAACCTATACCCATATTCTTCACGTAACCCCAAACTTTGGGGTGGACGATCTTTCTCAAGAAAAGGAACTAATCAAAGGTGACAATCAGTTAAACCACCCTATTTGGAACTGATTTCGCGAGAAGCCACATGCTACATATCAATGTTTATTTGCAACTAAAATCACATAATGAAGCAAACCCCGGAGAAGCGTTTCTTATAATAATAAGCATGTTGACAAGTGGGTCTGAATAATGCAACTTGAAAAATAAGCCTCCCCCGTTAGCTTAAGATTTTGGAGACTTGGAATCAAATTACGTCCTAACCCAAAGGCTTCCCACCAAAACTTCGTAACTTCATAGAAATTTCCTCAATACAATCTGTTATAAATTGAACCATCAGCTTACATGTCAACGTATTATCCATTGTGTGGTCAACAAGCAAAAAGAAAAAAAGAAAAAAGAATCTTGCAACAGATGAACACTGTTCAGGCATGGTTTGGCAAGGGAAGTGAAGCGGTGAAAAACGAATAGAATGGCAGGCCATGACAAAATACCAGAACAAAAGAGTGAGAGGTCATATAGGACATATCGCACATCAACTCAGTCTTCTTTGCATCCTGTTTGAGCTAATCTCCATTCTCCAAGCGTTCTGGTGCACAAATTTTGGGTTTAAGGAGATAGAAAAAGACGGTTATTAACGAAAATACTGATTCTAAGTTCAACCATTGATATGATCATACCTATACAGAGAATAACGCAGCTTCTTTATGCGACCATGAGATCAGCTCATCAAATCTCCATAAAGTATTTGTAAATTAAATACACAGCTAGGCTATAGCTCATCATTGTCACATTCTCTGAACCTCTTCATAGATTGAATTGAAGAGAGCAGAGGATATGTACCTCTCACCAAAACTTGGAAATATAACCTTCATTCATGCAAGAATTAGAAAGGTTAAAATGAAGTTTTTTTATTTCGTGAGAATAATACACTGTAAAGGCCTCAAGCAAAAGCATAATTCGGCTGATATGGTGCAGAGAACAAAATAGAGAAGAAAGTCAAACTGTTTAAATAGAAAGGGACTCACTACAATGAGTTTTCCAACATTCTCAGGCCGTCTTGCAACACTTATGGCAGCAGCTGCAGCTGCTCCCGAAGAAATCCCCACCTAAACCAAAGTTTGGAACAATTATAATATAATACATGTCCTGAAAAATACAAGCTACTTCCAGCATCGTGTACAGGAATATTGCAATATCAAGAAGCATATTAAACTTGAAGTAATTGATCATAGTTCACCGAAGAAAAAAAATTGATCACAAGAGCCAAAAGGGGGCAAAAGAATTTGAAGTGAGAAGGTTGAACCAAAGAGACTAAACAGGGTTTTGAAACTAGAACAAAACACAACACCAGTAGAGCTATATGCAGACACCTACTTCTGTCCTCAATTAAACAAAAAATAATAATGAAATTAAAAACATATAAAACAGAACATATGATCATATATATATCAAGATATTTGAATTTTCAGCCTACCAGTAAACCTTCTTCCAAAGCTAATCTCCTTGCCATTTCAATAGCTTCAACATTTGTAACCTGTGCTCTCAACAGTCAACTTAGAATTCAAGATAATCTATCCAAGACAGCCATGGATATAAAAAAAGGGCAGGCTAGTGCACAAGGCTCCCATCCCACCAGGTGGGGTCTGGGGAGAGATATAAGTACGCAGCCTTACCCTTGCAAGCGATAGCTGTGAATATAAAGCGCTTCAAAATGGCAAATAGAATAACATCAAAGCAAAGCTCGAAAGCATCTTGTAAGCTTCGTATGAAGCTTCAAGTATAGCAATTAAACCCAGCTGATGACTCCAACAATTGAACTCTCTCACCCATAATTCAGTCATCCTCTAATTCTCCAAAACACTGATTTCAAATAAAAAACAGTTACAGCTTCCTTCTACAATTATAATTCATCTCTCCATTTTATTTCTGGTCATTTGCATCTTACTCAAATTTATTCAATGTCAAGGTAGGTTAATTGAAAAGTTGAAAGGTTCAAAATTTCAAATTTTTACACATGCATAAAGCTTCACTAAAGGGTAAGGAAATCCAAAAGCCAAGATAGGTAATCATGGCGAGCAATGTGTGAAGTCAAAGCAGAAAACCAAGGAGGAAGATTATTTTTTTTATTACCTTGATAACCTCATCAAGCAATTTGACATCCAAAATGCTTGGCAGGTAACCTGAAACAAAATCTCTAATATTGTCAACAGATTATAATCAGATTTTCCTTGAATAAAATTTTGATGAAAACAAGCAATACGATAAGACAAAAGAAGTAAAAAGCCTTAACATTAAAAAGTTCGGAAGAAGATTCAAACCTGGATTGTCCCCTGAGATCACACTTCTCTCCGCAGGTTCCACACCAACAACCTAAGCAAACCAAATTCTGGTTGAGAAGAAGAAAAAAGATGCACTCATGCATTCCTCAATTTCATTTTTTTTATTCACTGCCAGAGAGGAAACAAAAGCACACACCTTTATTTTCTTGTTCATTAGTTTGAGATATTTCCCAGTTCCTGTGATAGTGCCACCAGTTCCAATCCCAGCAACCAGTACATCAACATTACCCATGGTATCCTCCCATATCTCTGGCCCTGTAGTTTCGAAGTGGATCTGTAATTTGTGCATATAAAACTCAATAATATGTATCTTGTTTTAATTCCTGTTCTAATATAGTTGTGATACGTGCCTTTGTTTTTACTCATCCAAGCCCAACATAACATAAAAGTGTTTAATGAGATATAATGAGATGGATTAGAATTAACCTTCACATTAGCCGTGTTATCAAATTGCCGAAACATGTAAGCATTGGGTGTTCTAAGGACAATTTCTTCAGCTTTGTCAACAGCCCCTTTCAGACCCTTCTCAGGATCTGTCAAAACAATCTCTGCTCCAAATGCACGTAAAAGGATTCTTCTTTCAATATTTATAGAAGCAGGCATGGTGACTATAAGTTTGTATCCCTTTGTAGCTGCAATGAAAGCAACGCCCAATCCTGTATTTCCAGTTGTTGGTTCTACTAAAATAGTCTGCACAAATACAGAATCAGTAATATAAAGCAAATCCAAATTCGGAAGCTCAGCTTTGATGGCACCTAATCACTGCATCCTAGTTCAATGGGTTTAAAGAAAGTCAGAGCAGTGAAACTCACGCCGATCTACAAACCATTAAATATTCAAAGCTTACCTTGCCAGGAGAAATTGCTCCGATTTCTTCAGCATTGGTTAACATGCTATAGCCAATTCTGACGAGTTGAACAATAAAATCAGTTAATTCATTATGTGCTCCAGTCTAGCCTCACAAGGCATATTGCAATGGAAACGTGAAATACAAGAATCAAAATAGTAGCCTAATAAAAGTCTCAATATCAAACAGATGTAGTGCCCCAACATAAAATATCAAAAGCACATCACATGTGAAATAAAGGGCGAAGATATAACTAAATATAAAGTTTAACATAGTCAGGAATGCAGAATCATACATTTTTATGACAAAGTATTACCTGTCCTTGACGCTTCGGCAAGGTTCCATAGACTCAAGTTTAGCAGCAACATTTCCCACACAGCCTTCTGTCACCTTATTGAGGTACACCATCGGTGTATTTCCGATTAACTACATCAATTTGCAAAAACAGAAGAAAACGGTCCAGCATAAGTCATCATTATACTCCAATGAAGATAAACTGGACTAGGTTCGTCCCGTATTGTATGCATATATGCTCATGTCCGAATAAACAATATGGCTAATTATGATTCATCAAATATGTTTTTTTGTAATAATTCAAGAAGGGTCATGGAACCACAGGAACATATCAAAAGTGAAAAATTTGGTGAATAGAGGAATTCACTGCAAACATCAAATTGGAAGACATGGCCAAAATCCTTCTCAGTAGGGGGTCACAGAGCTGCTATGGATGGAAAACCTGGGTGACGTCTTCAGCAATGTTGACAGAATCAAGCTCTTGTCTAATGGAGTAGACCACCGGCGAAGCTTTGGCGGAGATGACGGAGGGAAGGCTACGGGAAAAAACACCGCCATTTACAGGTAAGAGAAAGGTACGGGCTTTAAGCGGAAACAAACGGTGGGGTTTGGTTGGAATAGCGAAAGGATGAGAAAGAGGGAGTGAAGATGATAGTGCCATCACGGACACGAACGATTTCGAGAAGAAAGAAGGGGTTTAAGGTGGGTTTTTACTCAGTCGTCATTCCCGGACGCAGAGGCCATTGATTGTGGCAGGCTTTGGGCCGCAGGTTAGTTAGAACTTGGGTTCTATTCGAGTTTCTTACCAGTTATCTCCAAATTTCAAAATGCATCCGACCCAATTTCAACTCAATAATTCAACCGAAATAATATTGCAAGGCCAGAACACCAAAAAAAAAAAAATATTTTTTTTTCAACAATCAAAACAATTTTGTTAATCTAATTACTTGGATAATGGTTTTTAATTTAAAAATAGATGTAATTAATTAATTGGTAGAAAAAGTTAGTTTTAATTAATTAATTAATTTAATTGATAGGATCCTGGAAAAACATTCTGAACTTTCACTACTTAGATATTAATTAAAGGGGTTTGACTTGATAGATTCAAGTTCGTTTGTTTGAATATGATAGAATACTGGTGATGGTGTTTACTTTGACAGAACTAGGAAAAATGTTTTTGAACTTCTAAGGCAGGATCGGGGGAAAGCGCATAGGAGCTTCATTTGGTTGTTGATAATGGGAATCTCATAAATTACTGGCAATCACATGTGAGCTTAGTTGCTTTGTTTAAATCTCATCAATGTGAAATGCTCGACTTGTCCGTCACATCATATTCATAGATTAATTTAGAAATCAAATGTTTCAGAGCTGACCCGTCTTCTAACTGGCGTAATGGAATGTTTGAGCATTATTGCATAAACCCCAAAAAAAAAAAACGGAAAAAATGGCAACTGTTTGCCTAAATCCTCTTTCATAACCTGAACTAATCTATAACAGCATTACAAAATGTGATTATCAGAATCAAAATTAAGGGGAAAAATGTTCTAACAATATAACCTACTGCTCAATTCCTCACCAAAAATTTCTTGGTGCAGGCATTGATTTTAAGCCGGTATCTGTACTAGAAGGAGATCTATCAAAACGCTTAGACCAGTGTAACTTGAGCTTCAGAGCAGGAACTTTACGTGCAACAGCCTGCCATATCATTTGAACAGCATCACCTTCCCTTGATGGGAACTGATACTCAAAGAAATGTTCAACCTCTTTCAACTTGTTCCACATTCTGGTCCACTCTTGTTTCCCAATACTCCTAATGAAGTTGATCAGAAAGTTCTCTCTGAGAGCATCCCTTGTGGGAACAAATATGCAGAACTCAGAATAGTCAAGCACATCTTCATATGGGAGCTCAATTTCGTCACTGATTATGACAGGAACACAATGAGCGGCAATGGCATCAAACAAGCGGTTTGATGAGGGGGTGTCACCAGCAATATTGAGGCAGAATTTGGACGAACGCATTCCTTCTGTAGCTTTCTGGATCCCACCTCTCTGAATACTTCCAAAAGAAAAATGCACATCTTTTTCATCTTTCAGAAGATAAAATAGCTCTTGCCGAGCTAAACCTCCCTGAGCATTACCAGAAACTTCAACTAAGTACAAAATTTGACAAAGAAAAAGGAAGGCTTGACTAACAAAGCATAGGTTCAAGATATTACTACTGTACGGATTAACTACCATATTTTATAGTTTCGCCAATAAAATCAGAATTCTTATTCCTTCCCCGTAACCAAATTATAATGTCTTGTCTCTTGTAGCTGCATACAGATATGGCCCCCTCCTCCTAATTATGGGACTGTAAGGAACTTATTAATGGGTTCATAATATAAAGATGGAATCCCCAGAAGAATCTTCCCAGTTGCATATTCTCTCAGTCTCAGTGAAAACTAGAAGAAACAACAGAACTAAAGATATTAATCCACTAGGAAGCGAAACTCACATCTTTTCTATATATTGCTCCTTGGAAGTAAAGAAGTGTTGGGCGGCTATCAAATTCTGAGGAGTCATCCACATAGGATGCAACTAAGTGTTTGTAAGGAGCAACCACATCTTTCTGAACATTAGCTATGGTTGGAGGATATCTGCCAAAGTCTGCAAGTATGAACGTGGCAGGCCACAATTGCTTTCTTGCCTCCAACATGCTATTTGGATGGTGTGCCAAAATCAAGTGGTCCCTTCCTCCAGACCTCTTCCACTCCTTTTGAGCTGTCAGATACTCCACTAACTTGTCTTGGAGTACATCGTTCATGTTTTTCTCTTTTGTCGGCGTCTTAGCTTTAGCGAATCGGTTGTAGCTCAGAGAAGAAAAGAACGGCACAAATATAATGTCCGCTTCGCTAGAGTTATGAACTCTTATTGCAGAACCACCATGGGAGGGTTTAGGTAGTTCTGAAGCCAGCAGATCCAAAGTGAGCCAATATTCTATACTGTGTTGCAAATTCAAACCTCCGGGATATTCTGGTATTCGACTTGTTATATCAGGCCAAACGCTATTTCCTTTGGGTTTCCAATCCAAGAGACGAAAATGAAATTGTGGGGGTAACTCATACATGAAAACCTTCAAAACAGATTTATTATCAGTTGTGGTGCATGTTTGGCTTCCGAAAGAGGTTCCTGAATGTTGGATCTGCACGAGAGAATCTGAATCATCAGCGGTGGAAAAAAGCTTTGGAGTGGAAAATCCCGCGAACTGAGCGCGCCCCGTGCTCCGCAGAACAAAGAACCAAGAAAGAGCGAAGAGGATTGAGATCATCATAAAGAAACAATACAATGAACTCCGAGACATAACCTTGATAGAAGACACATGCCTATCCGCCATTGTAGAATATAAAGAATTGAATGCATAGAATCAGGTGGCACGAGATAGAATCCCCGAACGCAAATCTCAGATTTGAAGGCCAAGAACAGAGCATAAATCCGAAGCAGAAGAATTCACCGGGAAAACTCGTGTGAACCCATTAGTGAAATTGCCAGTGCCAGAAACGAAGAAAAGAGTGAACCATCAACAAAATAAACTCGACAGACCCAAAAGAAGACGAATCCGATTTGTTCCTAAAAAACACGGAGCAATCAGAATGCAAAGGAGAAAGAAGAATGAGAAAATGGAAGCAAAAGAGGAGGAAAGAAACGAGTGAGTGAGAGAGGAGAGTGACGATCCAAAAATGAGAAGAAGCATGTACAGCTTCTTGGGAGGGAGGGACGGAGGGAGGAAATGAAAGGAAGAAGCGAGGGAAAGGGGAGGCTGTAACCGACTCGCGAAGCGGACTCCCCAGGCAATTGCTTTACCTCCACATTTTTTTGGGTATATTTTATTAGATGATATTCTGAAAACATAGTATATTTTATTACTACCTACAGTACTTAATAAAAGATCTATATTATACTCTTTTCTATATTTTATTCTGTATGGAAAATCTCACTCTGCTCCTAACGATCAGAAAAAATATAAAAAAGTTATAGTATAAATTCTTCTATCCAAAACGTCTCAATGTAGAATCATCTATTAAAAAAATTTATAGGGAAATTAGTAACATAGATGAGCTTGTCAATTATTATTTTATGGCTTATCAATATAGTCTCATATACTTATCAATGGAAGCTGTTTAGTTAATATATATGAGCTTGTCAATGATCACTCTATAACTTGTCAATAGGAACTTATTTAGTTAACATAGATGAATTTGCTAATGATCACTCTATAACTTATTAATATAGTCACATACAATTGCCAATCACATTTGCTTTAGTTAATATATATATAAGTTTGTCGATAATCACTTTATAATTTGTCAATATAATCACATATACTTATTAGTGCTTGTTTGCGATCACATTTGGGATCCCCAAAAGTCCTTATTCACATAAATCGAGGTAAAACTCATCTCACATATTTAACTCGTATGCCGTAAATCACAATTAAAGAACTATTTTTGAAAGCCTCAATCGCTATTCTAAACAATCATAATATAAGTTCACATTTAGAATCTATCACATTGAGGCCCTAAGGATTTTTTTATGAAGGATTATACATTAAGAACTTTTTTTATAAAGAAATCTACATTGTGTTTTTTTTTTTTTTTTTATCTTTGGAACCCAAGTGATTTTGCCAATTTTATATTAAGCAAAAACCAAAAAGGCAGTGTTATAATATTCACTTTTCTGTAATCACCATCAGCTAGTGGCATCAAATTCAACTGCCCTCCAGCATTAGTTGAGTTGGCTCCCGTTTTAGGAAGGGTGAGAGAATTTATTTATTTTTTTAAAAAAAGGGCAAGTGGAAATTATATATTGTTAAATTAAAAATGAGTGCTGTTGTAATATCTAAATCTTAAAATATGCAGAAGTCTGAAGACCTCCAGAGTCTCCAACTACGGGTTGAGCTATTTCATAGACATCAATCTATGACTGCATGTATCTCTGGATAAATATGCATGAATATACTTATAACATGTAAAATTAAATTGATAAAATATAAATGTTTTGAACTACATGTAATAGTTACATGCTCTACAAATCTATGAAATAAGTTAAACAAAATCGTTCTACATTATAAATGATCATCTCGATCTATAGCTTACTGCCAAAAACACAAATAGATCAATTATCAAAAGGTTTTTTCCAAACAAAATCTATGGATAAGACCAGTTTTTTTTATAGAATACATCAGAAGATCACCTTATGAAAATTTTGGACGATTTATCAATTTCTCAATCTAATTGTTCGGCGGCCTAGCAAATTATTTTATATAGAGGCATGAATGATAATTTATTTATTTATTTTTAATCGGTGAGCCTCAGCGAATTTGGAAAGGGATCCACGATCTGCCTATGGCTCTGATTGAGATCCGTGTCCCTATATTTTAGATCAGGAAACTGAGGCACCGATCGGAAATTGGAATTGCTCAGTTATTGTGTAACACAATACTCAGCTAAATGCATGGATTTAAAAAACCAAGAATAAGAGTTGCTTGGGGATTGTCTTTTATTCATGCAGATGCTTTTTTTATTATCTATCAGTGGGCCGAAGAGTTTTTTTTTTTTTGGGGGGTCCTTCTTGTTGATTCATTGGAACCTGGGATCCCCCGCCTCTCTAAAATCTTGCAAATCGAATCTCATCAACGAGCAACCAACAGTCAAATATTGCATTTCCCTACCATACAGTCAAATTCAATGTCTCAATCATCATGGGATAATCAATTATTTCCATTCTAATTCTAGCTCTCTCTGAGCCAGTCCCATGCTCCGCAAATTCAAAACGCAGGAAGAAAATATGGTGAATGTCTTCTATCAACCCTGGCCATTCATGGAATGTTAAAAGAAAAAGAAAAAGAAAATCAGAACTGGAACTGCATATCAGGGTCATATCCAAGGGCATCAAGGTGAGCAGCCATAGCCTTGTTCATGGGCGGCGGGCCACACCTCAGTATCTGCAAATTTCACAAACAATCCTCTTAATCAATAACCTTCCTTTTATGACAACACGAAGAAGCTATCTAAAGAGATTAGCTTAGAGGATTATTGCCTACCCTAATATCATGTGCAGGAGGAGGACAGTGCTTTTGAATCATCTCCTTTGATACAAATCCAACACCACCATTCCATCCTTCCGGAGGCTGCAAAGACCAATCATTTCTTCATTCAAGTTAGACTATACTGATTTAATCAAGGATGAAAACTTCAGTTCTCTTTGATACATTATGGAGAGTTAGAAACTAACCTGATTCAGGACATAGTACACTTTGAAACGACTGGGATAATTAGCAGCAAGACGGTCCAGTTCTTCCTGCATATAAATATGAAGATTACTATTAATGACAAGCGTCAAGATTTAGTCGTTGGATGAAAAAAAAAAAGAGGAATGCTTGTTACCTTCAAAAGAATGTCTTCATATGTGACATTGGCATAGATAAGATGCATCTTGGTGTTGTCTGTTGGGTTTTCTAAGATGGCCCTAGCAACCTTGAGCAGCCAAGAGACAAAGAATATATTAATACATACAATCCTCTGAAAGATATGACCTCTCAATGATGAGTAACCAACATTGTGTGCCTTAAACAAAGACATACTTGGAACATTGGAGTGATTCCAGACCCTCCAGCAAGCATCCCAAACGCTCTAACTTCACCAGGTTGATACCTAAAACGTCCCTGGTAGCAGCGTTATGCCTTAGAACCAAATATCCATTTTAAGAAAGCCTTTGTTTTTGCATTATGAAGTTCAGTGTGTGCTATTAACATATATACCTTAGGCCCTTTGACAGAAAGATAATCACCAACACGCATCTCACGGAAATGGTGTGACATCCTTCCTTGTGGGTACATCTAATCAGAAGATGGACGACCAAATGTTTAGGGACAAAATAAGAATAATAAAAAGATCAGCTCACTCAATTTAAGTCATTACAGACAGGTTCTGGATAAGCATACCTTTATAACTAGTTCAAAATATCCAACATCGGAATCCAAAGTAGTAGGTGTATATGCTTTAATCACCTCTTCACCTTGGCCATCCTTACCCCTGTTTGAAAAGTTGCTTCGTTATGTTTAAGGATTAAAAACTGATAAAGATACTACAAAATGGAACTTTCCTTGGTTTCTCCTCTAGTATTTTCATATTTATCAGACACATATCTAATACGTTCTCTGTCAGCATCAGTGTGTAGTAAATAACTCCAGAACAAACACAAACTGAACTAGTTTGAACCATAAGGAAGAGGCACAAGGCACAATTAGATTGAGAAACAGAACCTGCAACTTATGTGCTGCCCAATTGGAAGACCCAACACTGAAGTAGGCGTTGGTAGTGCAAACGTGAACTTTGCCACATTATGGCTCAGCTGTACTCGCTTAACAAGTTTAAACTCCTTGAACTTCTCTGGGTCCAAGCAACCTATAACCGCGTGGATGGCAAAATGTGGGTAAAACAAGTCACTTAGATACCATTACAAGAAAGATTGTAGTACGAAACTCAGTCGGGCCCAGGGACTTAGTTCTTCTTGTTTCAGCCTATTAGGAGTGAAACAAAGTATCATGTAAATAGTAAATCATTCCCTCTATAGAAAGAAAAGTGAAAACAACAGCTTTGCTTTCAGTACTTCCATTGTCAGCTCCAGAACAACAGGACAGCTCATTTACAATTGTTCAGACCGATAAACAGGAAATAAATGAATAAACGTAACTAGCCGGAGAAAAGTTCTCCTCTAACAAAAAATAGTTCAGCATCTCAGGATTACCAATACGCAATACCAATACTGATAATAATCTGAAATGGGTTGAAGGACTAGCTAAACCAAGCAGATCAGGTTTCAAGGAACACAATCTAAAATCCAGATTTGCGCGTCCAGACGTCATTGAGATTAACATTCCTCATGAATATAGAAGCAAAGAAATTAAACAGACCAAAACACGAAGCGAAAGAGTCAAACCTCTGTTCTTCCTGGAAGAATAGAGATAGAAAGCGGCGGCCCCAATGGCTCCGACAGAGAGGGCGGCACCCACAAGCAATTGATTCTCCTGTGTCTGTAAGAACTCCATGCTCAGGTTCTTGGAGTGCTAGATTCGGATTCTGCGGAGTCAAATTTCTGAAGGGGGAAAATGGGGTGGTTGGGCCTAAGCCGAAGCGCGAAAGTTGAAAATGCAGGGAGTTGGAAACTACGGAGAGGAGAGCAGAGTGTGAAATTTAAAAAAGAGTAAAATAACGAGAGAAAATGAGGAATGGCAGAAGAAGAGGGGTGGTAGGTGCAGTCGTGCAGAGAGAGAGAGAGAGTGAGGACGATATTGGACATGGAAGCAGATGTTAAGTAAGGCAGGAGGGTCTGGTGCAACTACCAACCCAGCAACCCCCATGCCATTTCCCTTTGGGGAAAAAAAAAAATAAAACCAGAAATTAAAGCGTTCAATGGATCACCATCATCAACCATTTTTTTCGGTAATAAATTGTATTTTTGATCAAAAATAATAAATTGTATTAATGAATTGCATTAGTTGTTGGCGAAAAAACAATCTACATAGTTTTAACTGTGTTTTTAGTTTATAGGTTGTTCGTTTCGGTTTGTAACTGTTGTAATTTCGGTGTTGTAACTTTTCGGTGGATTTCAATATATTCTGTTTCGTTCTTGACAAAAAAAAAAAAAAGAATCACGACTAATATTGTATCAAAAAAAAATCATAAACACGCAGCCTAAGTGCCTTTTTATTTTAGTTTTTTTAGTTTTTTAACCAATGTTATTAAAATTGAAGCCACTGATTTAGACTAGAAACCGGCAAACCAGTCACATAATTAGTCCATTTTGGCCAAATAACTGGTTCAGTTTTTTTATTTAAAAAATACTTTATTTTCAATTTTTTTTAAAATTTTCTTTGGAATTTTATATTAATAACTTTAGAATCTTCACTTTTTCACCTGTTTGACCCCTGATTAGTTTCAGTTTAATTCCGATCTGACCGACTGACATTGACCAATACTCCAGTCAGTTCAATGTCTGATTTGTGTTTAATAACATTGGTTTTAATGACATTCAAGATAAAAATGTGAAAAGAGTTTTATCTCAAAAATTATTTTTTCATGCTTCCCAAATAAGCACTAATTTCTGTTAATAATTGAAATGGATTTTTATTCTTAAATTCCATTTGAATGTATGGCATCATGTTTTATACTAGGGGAATTATATTCAAGTTTCAGAAAAGATCAACCCGCAACACAGGTTCTTATTGGATTATCAAATTACTATATGTTCGTTTGGATTAGCAATTGAAATGCTTAGAAGCAGTTTTTTAATCGTGATTTAAGGTATACGAGGTAAGTATGTGAGAGGAGTTGTGATTCAATTTACGCAAAAAACAACTTATAAATAATTTGATCACTAAAATAAATATGCCCAAATCTCATAAAATCTATAAGAGATTTTTTAAAATTGTAAGAAAACAAGTTTACTTTAACTTGTCGTTAGTGACACATTAACAAGTTAAAGCACATCAATTGAAAACTGGTTGTGCCACTAATGATAAGACATATTAAACTTATCACAATTTCAATAAATTGACTACAAGTCGCTTAACAGGTCATAATAATTTGATGATTACTTTGGTGTTTCCACTTTTGCTTTGTATTAAGTTCTAAGTTGTAACTTAATGAATTCCAGTTATCTTTCAAAAAAAAAAAAAATTTTATGATTTTATGAGACATCATGACTATGAGCGTGTGATAATTTATTTGTTTGGTACCTCAACGTAATTCTCCTTTTATATTATTATATATCAAATCAACGTTGGACGCGCCTTGGCGTGGCACCTGGTTTCAAAATCCTAGTTTCTGCCCAATTCGCAAGGCGCACATGGTTTCCTCGTCCCTTTCTCTATTGTTGGCTTTCGTCTTGATGGTTCCTACTTTCCTTACTAGTGGGAGACTTAATTTTAATTTTGAAGTTAACTCAATTATTCAATTTCCAAATAAGCAAATAAATATAAAATAAAATAAAATTCAAAAGGTTTTTTTAGATACATAAAGTAGCCAAACTAATTTTGATAGTTCATACAGTCAAACATACTAAACATCAAAACGAATGTGAAAAGTCTTCCCTCACACAATTTGATCCAGAAAAAAAATGTAAATTATAAGGTTTTTGCTCCTCAGTTAATTCCTCTCTATGTACTTGGTTTCTTTTAAAGTCAGTGACTTATTATTTGAAGGCTAAAGCAGAAGGATGTATATAGTTACCAAATTTATTTTTCCTTAATTTTGAATGATAGCAAAAATTCAAATTGTTATAATAGGTGAAATGTTGTGATTGATTTTTATCTTAAACTTATTGCAACTAGCAGAGACCAATTGCCATACAGAAAAGGAATCTAGTGTAAGGAAGGAAAATAATTAAATGGAGAACTTGCCATATCCTCCAGGTTAATTATGTCACGTTTCTTCATAGGACATCTCATTTTGCTGGGTATATGGATTTGTCTCAGGTTAATTTCGTAATGTTTATAAGTTAAGTAAATGAGTTTGAAGAAAAATGATAAATACAAGAGATAAAATGAGTTTTTGTAACTATAATATATGCTTGTTTTTACCAATATGTATATTAATACATTATTATAAGTTTAAATATTTCTCAATTTGATTATTTCCATTTTATTTGTAAATAATAAATATAATTAATAAGAAAAAAATTATGTAAATATTAAGTAACCAAGTCTTGTCCTGAAAAAGAAGAAAAGAAACACAGGACTAAAGGCAAGCATGGAACAGTGCTCCTTCCACGCCAACTTCTTTTCACAGTAATTAACACTTAAAAACATAAATATGCATTCCCAGTGGCCACCCTATATTCGCTATTCATGGATTGAATCTTGTCTTGTAGTATTGGATCAAAATAGCAAGAAATGAGGGCGTAGAAAAGAAAATCAAGATATCGTTTTCAGGTTTTTTTTTTTTTTTTTTTTGATAATAGTTTTCAGGTTTTTAATGCTGATATAAATGAGTTTCTGAAAAGTAGAGCACATACCATAATTTTGAAAAAGAAGAAGGAGAAGAAGAAAATAGTTGAACCAGAAGACAATCCGGTATATTTTAAAAATTATTTTAAATTATCAAATTCAAAACTTTGAATACTATAAATGTAAACTCATAAATTACTACTTGATTAAGATCAATAAAATATTTTCCTAAAAGGATCTCGGATTGTGGGTTAGACATTAATTCAAATTTTTGAATCAAAATTAACTCTTGGTTATTATCTGTTAAGAAAGTAACTCCTAACTCTACTTCTTTTTCAACTATTTCTAAAGGATTATAAGTTCTAGGATTTTTTAGTCTTATAGGAACAGCATGCGATATTAATGAATATTTAATATGTGAATACTGGACTCCTGTATTGATTACACAGTTTTACATAATTCGATCATTTTTAATAGAAATTAAAACTTCATATTTATCTTTTATTTCTATTCTTAGATTTAAATTGGATTGACTCCTAGTTATAATTCTAGGATTTGTCATGGTTACTATCAAGCTTATATGACCTCCAATATTCTTCTAACAATGGCCTTGGGGTCGGCGATTCTCTCTCCTTCGCTAGTTTTTGCGCAATCTCTCTCTTCTGCAACTTTATACCGGCATACCCCATAACCTTCTCCTCTTAGTTCTTACTGCATGCATGTCCCCTGCTTCCTCCCAAAAAGCCACCGTACACTCTTCGCTTCTCTCTCCTCCTCCGTCGACCAACTTCTCCAACGACCCTCTTCTTTGTCCGCCGTAGTCGTCGCTGACTTTGAAGATTGGGGGCTGTTTGCCGACCTCAACATAAATTTCCTCTCAAATTCCTGACAAATGATGGGTTGGTTTCTATTGAATATCAAAATTGTAAGTGTTCAAACTCTGCTCAATATTGTTTTAACCAACCATGAGCCCTGCTTTGGATGTTCTTCCAGATACTGCTGCCTCTCACCCGAAACTCGAAAGGGGCTGTCGTTAGCACTTAGCACTTTTTGATGATAAGAAGCCTCATGAGTCTCTTTGCCCCTTTTCATGAAGGGTAATTGGGTCCCCGTAGGCGAGTAAACAGAAGCCATTGTCGTTGTGGTGGACTCCGGAATGGTAATTTGCCTCTAGCGATCGATGTTGAACAGAACACGTGCTATCTTTGTGGCTGCTAAAAAATCTATACCCGACTTTTGCAACTCCTTTTCTGAATTCTAGACCAACTAAAGGCCTGTCATAGTCTCCCCAAGTATCACGGAGGTAGAGCCTATTCTATGAGTACCTCGGGAGGGGGGATGAAGTGGACATAGCTTCTTTTTCCGGATACAACCTGCATAGTGATGATAAAGCTGAGCGCATTATTTGTGGAAGGCACGGGGGCGGTGAGTGAGGACGGAAGAGTTAACTTCACCACAATTCCACAAATAATGCCCCATGGGAAGCTGCAAAATGTGGGTCTAGTTTTTAACCACTAGAGTATCCTTGAAGATAGCAAGTTTTGTTCGACATGGATCGCTAGAGGTAAATTACGATTTCGGAGTATAACTTGCAACCGGGTTAGAGGGTGTGGAGCCACTACCATACTGGCTTCTTGCCCTTCGTGAAAAGGGGCAAAGACACTCATGCGTGGCCTAATGTTAAAGAGAATATGGGAGGTCATATGGGCTTGATAGTAGCATTATAGGAGGCTGGATTGGTGAGTTTGTATTTATAGAGGAGAAAGAGGACTTTCTAAAGGTTCGTTTGATATACTGAAATTAATTTTGATAGAAATAAATATAAGTATGAATATGAAAATGTGATTTAAAAACATGTTCAATATGCTGATGGAATTTAGCCTGATTTTTATTTAAAAAGATCAAAATACCCTTCTAAATAAAAATAAATAAAAACTCTGTCATAACCTCATTGACACCACAAGCAAACAAACCCCCATACCCAACATAGCAATCACCGTCAAACCACCATCTCCAAAAATCATCGTCATCCAAAGATGGGTCTAGGAGGAAGTGGTGGAACCTAGATCTATTCATGCAGACATCATCATCAAAAGCTATAAAGACCCAAAAATCGTGAAGCAAAAAAAGTCACCAAGAATCTAGATCCATTCAATGGAGGTCGCCGTCGAAGCTATGAAGACGCCAGATGAAGTCATCGCTATTGCCATTGTCATTTGTCTACATCAAGCTGCTAGATCTAAGGTGGGTTGTCATCGGTGACGAGTTTGATAGTTGTTGAACTATCAAAGTTGATCGTTAGAGTCGCCGCCGTTGGCCCGTGGAGTCGCTGTTGTTGGTTGATGGAGTTGCCGCCGTTGGCGTCAAAGTCACTCCTTTCAATGGGGTGGAGTGGAGGAAAAGGAGGACCTTCAGCTTGAAATATTAACAAAAAGAAAAAAGGGGCAAAAATGAACTCAACCACGGAAATGCAAATCTTAGAGTTGTATGATAGAAATGAATTCAATCAATTTTGGTGGAAATGGAATTATAAAATTCTCTAATTCCATCATACTAAATAAACATTTTCATGGAAATCAATTCCATTTACATTTCTATATACTCCAATTCCATCATACAAAATGTGACTTAAAAAGTCTATGATATGTATGCCCGTGAAACATATTTTATATTAAAAAAAATGCATACACTATTTAAATTAGTTACTCTCCATTCCTTTCTAAACAATTGTCTGGCCTCAGAATTTTTGTGATTTTTCGAAGTACTCGTCATTAATAATTTTAAGGAAGAATTAGTTGTTTTCTTACCATTTTGCCCTTTATTAATATCTCAACTTACTCAAATATTTTTTTTTTTTTGGTTAAATCCACCACTGGTATTCAACACTACTAGCAAGTGCTAGTTTAGTTTTTGTGAATGTATGCCTACAATAGGGAGAACCTTGGTACCACTATAATTAATGCTTGAGATGACTGGTTAAGTGGGTTAAACCTACAGGCAGTTAATCCAAGCCTCTAGTGATTTAAATAATGTATTTAAGTGAATATTTAAGTTATGATTATTTTAATAAAAAATGTTGAATTTTACCGCACATATTATTTTTTGATGAAAAGATCAAAATGCCATTGATAAAGAAGTTCAAAAGATACGTAACCGTTTGTAAAGTAGTACATAAACTAAGAGAATAAAGAAGTTTCGCATGTAAAGCTCCAAAAAAACCCTAGGTGAAAATTATTAAAATATTACATTAAAGAAGCAAGATCTCCATCAACTATGTCAGATGATTCCATGGATCCACATTACTTGCTCATCAAAAGGACGAGCAAGGAGTGCTCTTGCTCATCACCCCAATTTTGGGTTTTTTTTTTTGAAATTTTTTTTGAAAAAAAATATCCTCTGCATTAAAAATTGATTAGCTTAAGATACTGTGTATTAGAAAAATATTTTAGATATTGAGAGTTATTGAGAAAATATTTCAAGTTGATGGTGTATATGCTTTGATCACCTCTTCACCTCGGCCATCCTTACCCCTGTTTGAAAAGTTGCTTCGTTAAGTTTAAGGATGAAAAACAGATAAAGATACTACAAAATGGAACTTTCCTTGGTTTCTCCTCTAGTATTTTCATATTTATCAGACACATATCTAATACGTTCTCTGTCAGCATCAGTGTGTAGTAAATAACTCTAGAACAAACACAAAAAGAACTGGTTTGAACCATAAGGAAGAGGCAAAAGGCACAATTAGATTGAGAAACAGAACCTGCAACTTATGTGCTGCCCAATTGGAAGACCCAACACTGAAGTAGGCGTTGGTAGTGCAAACGTGAACTTTGCCACATTATGGCTCAGCTGTACTCGCTTAACAAGTTTAAACTCCTTGAACTTCTCTGGGTCCAAGCAACCTATAACCGCGTGGATGGCAAAATGTGGGTAAAACAAGTCACTTAGATACCATTACAAGAAAGATTGTAGTACGAAACTCAGTCAGGCCCAGGACTAAGTTCTCCTTGTTTCAGCCTATTAGGAGTGAAACAATGTATCATGTAAATAGTAAACCATTCCCTCTAGAGAGAGAAAAGTTAAAACAACAGCTTTGCTTTTGGTACTTCCGTTGTCAGCTCAGAACAACAGGATAGCTCATTTACAATTGTTCAGAGCGATAAACAGGAAATAAATGAAATAAACGTAACAAGCTGGAGAAAAGTTCTCCTCTAACAAACAATAGTTCAGCATCTCAGGATTACCAATACGCAATACCAATACTGATAATAATCTGAAATGGGTTGAAGGACTAGCTAAAACAAGTAGATCAGGTTTCAAGGAACAGAATCTAAAATCCAGATTTGAGCGTCCAGGCGTCATTGAGATTAACATTCCTCATGACGATAGAAGCAAAGAAATTAAACAGACTGTACGCTAATGAAATCTCAAGGTTCTCTACTTCTTATGTTCAATGTTACATATGATATATATATACAGATTCTCACGTATGAACGAGACAAGCCGTTCCTACTCCCTTCCTACTCTACGACTTTCCTACACACTATTATTGACATTCTGACTCTAACACTCCCCCTCAAGTTGGAGCATATATATTGATCATGCCCAACTTGTTACAAAGATATTTAACCCGAGTCCCATGTAAGGCTTTCGTCAGAAGATCTGCTAGTTGATCGTCGGATCGTACGTGCCCTGTAGATACAACATTTTCTTTTATCTTATCACGAATAAAATGACAATCAATCTCAATATGTTTTGTTCGTTCATGGAACACAGAATTTGAAGCTATATGAAGTGCTGCTTTATTGTCACACCATAGTTTTGCTGGTAATATCGTGGTAATGCCAATTTCCTTCAAGAGTTGGAATACCCACACAATTTCTTGTACTGACTGTGACATGGCTCTGTATTCTGCTTCTGCACTTGATTTTGACACAACTAATTGCTTCTTACTTCTCCAAGATATCAAATTTCCACCAACAAACACACAATAACCAGTAGTTGATCGTCTTGTGGCTTTAGATCCTGCATGATCCGCATCACAGAAACACTCGACTTTAGTGTGCCCATAATCTGTATAAAGAATACCAAGACCTGGAGAACCTTTCAAATAATACAAGATATGTTCTAAAGCTTCCCATTGTGCCACTGTTGGTGATGCCATGAATTGGCTGAGCCTACTGACTGAGAAGGTTATATCAGGACGAGTTACTGTTAGATAATTCAGTTTCCCAATAAGTCTTCTATATCTCTCAGGAAATGGAAATGGCTTTAATTTCTCTGGATCAATCTTCTTCTTCAAATCATCAGGAAGCTCATCAAACATACTAGCATCAAGATCTAGAAAGGGATTTGGAATCATGGGGATGCTGCTTGGTGCAGCTCCAAGTTTTCCAGTCTCCTTTAAGAGATCAAGAACATACTTTCTTTGGGTCAAAAGAATACCTTTCTTACTTCTCAAAACCTCAATACCAAGGAAGTACTTTAATGATCCCAAATCTTTTGTCTGGAAGTGAGAGTTCAGGAAGATTTTGAGTTCTGAGATTCCAGAACAATTACTTCCTGTAATCACAATATCATCAACATATACTACGAGAAGAATCATGCCTGCATCAGATTGTTGGTAGAACACAGAGTGATCACATTTGCTTTGACGTAACCCAAACTTCTTGACCACATTACAGAATTTATCAAACCAGGCTCGAGGACTTTGCTTCAGACCATACAATGACTTCCGGAGGTAGCACACTTTCCTATTCTCCCCCTGAGCAACGAACCCAGGTGGTTGCTCAATATAAACTTCTTCCAGAAGATCGCCATTTAAGAAAGCATTTTTAACATCTAATTGATGCAGATCCCAATGATAAGTGGCTGCCAAAGAGACAAGTAGACGAACTGAAGTGAGTTTGGCAACAGGAGAGAATGTCTCGGAGTAATCGAGGCCATAAGTTTGGGCATATCCTTTCGCAACAAGACGAGCTTTCAGTCGTTCCAAGGAACCATCAGCCTTAGTTTTAACAACAAATACCCATTTACAGCCAATAGCTTTCTTGCCAGGAGGGAGATCAACAAGAGTCCATGTACTAGCTGTTTCCAATGCCAAGAGTTCTTCTTCCATTGCGGCACGCCAACCAGGGTGAGCTAGGGCCTGATGAATAGTAGTAGGGGTGGATATGGAATCAAGGGTGACCACAAGTGAAGAAGAAGTAGGAGACAAATGCTGGTAAGACACGAAGGAGGATATAGGATAGGTACAGTTAGCATATCTTGTGGGAGTACAACGAGGACGAGTACCTTTTCGGAGGGCAATAGGTAGGTCAAGGGAGGGATCAACAGTAGAATCAGGAACAACTGGATCAGAGGTAACAATAGGAGGATCTAGGGGATCAGGAACAGAAACCAATGTGTCATGACCAGAATCCGTTGGCGAAGCAGTGATTGGTGACGGTGAAACGTTGGTTGCATCAGCATCATTGATGATATCAGGTTCTGGTACAGCAGCCTGTACTGGTGAGAGTGGGACACGATAAACCAAGACATCATCAGACTCAGCAATGACAGATGGAGACTCAGAAGAGGCCGAAGATGTGAAGAAAGGAGAAGACTCATGAAAGATTACATCAGTGGACACAAGGTAACGACAGAGATCAGGAGAGTAACATCGATAACCTTTCTGAATTCTAGAATAACCAAGGAAGACACATCGTAGGGACCTGGGATCAAGTTTACTGACACTTGGACGAACATCCCGAACATAACAAACACAACCAAAGATTTTTGGATCAATAGGAAACAGCTTAGTGGTGGGAAACAGAACAGAGTAAGGAATATCTCCACCAAGAACAGCCGAAGGCATGCGATTGATGAGAAAACAAGCCGTAGAAACAGCATCAGCCCAAAAACATTTAGGGGCGGAGGAATGAAACATGAGAGCTCGTGCAGTTTCTAATAGATGGCGATTTTTTCTTTCAGCAACACCATTTTGAGCAGGGGTATCAACACAAGAGGATTGGTGAAGAATACCATGACTTTGCATGTAATCTGTGAAAGGTGAGGAAAAATATTCTTTTGCATTATCACTTCGTAAGATTTTCACAGGAGTATTAAACTGGGTTTGAATTTCAGCACAGAAATGACGAAAATGAGTAAACAATTCAGAACGCTGTTTCATTAAGTAAAGCCAGGTGGTTCGGGAAAAATCATCAACGAAAGTTACAAAATAACGATAACCAGTTTGAGACAGAATTGAACAAGGACCCCAAACATCAGAATGTACTAACTCAAAGGGGGACGCAGCTCGTTTATTGACACGCGGTGCCAAATGAACACGATGGTGTTTGGCAAAACGACATGACTCACAATTTAAAGTAGACACAGAAGAAAACTGAGGGTACAATTTCCGGAGGGAGGACAACGACAGATGACCTAAACGACAATGAACTTCAAAGAGAGACGACCCACCAGAACAAGCAACAGAACGTGGAACCTGATCATCAAGGATGTAATGTCCACCAGATTCATAGCCTCTACCAATAATCTGCTTCGTCGAAAGATCCTGAATTAAACAATAGTCAGGGAAGAGTGTGATAAAACAATTGAATTGTCGAGTAAGTTTGCTAGTAGATAAAAGATTAAAAGCAAGATCAGGAACATGAAGGACAGAGGATAAAGCAATAGATGGGGTAGGTCTGATAGTGCCACATCCGAGAACACAAGAATAAGAACCATTAGCAATTGTTATACTAGAGGGGTTGGCATAAGGTGTATACGAGGAGAACAAATTTTTGTTACTTGTCATATGATCAGTTGCACCGGAATCGATAATCCACTTTGACGAACAAGTGGCAAGGCTAGAAGTGATGTTACCTGTAGCAAGAGCACCTGAAGATCGAGACTTAATTTCCTCCATCATCAAACAAGGAGATGTACCAAACAGCAAAGGTGAAATGACAACAAACTCTCAGAGCAAGAACAAGATAATTACACAATCATAAACTGCAGCAACAATCTGAAATATCCCAAATGAGGCTTTAAGGTCCTCCAACTATAATAACAAACGTCACACTAGTGACCAAGTGGAAATTTCTCACAACCAAAAAATATCCCAAACGATTAACAGAAGCCTCCAGATGAATAGTAACAGTGCCAGATGAATAGTAATCGTGAGTGAATAGTACCTCAGATGAATAGTAACCGTTAGTGAATAGTGCCTCAGATGAACAGTAACCGTGAGTGAATAGTAACTCAGAGATTTTTTTTTTTTTTTGAAGGGACCCACACGGAAGGAAAAACCGTGAGTGAATAGGAAAGTGTTTACGTATAACACTTCCTCAACAAATTCAAAAGTGATTGCAATCACGGGACCCGCAGGTATATATTAAAACAATATTACCTTAATCAATGCAAGGGACCCACGGACAGAAATACTAACTCAGAAAATGAAGTTAGTAACCAATTTGCAGTCGACGAACGTTGAAACTGAGAGTGAAGAGCAAAGCACAAAAAATCAAATGGTGTCGGATGGCCACGAAACTTCAGGAGGAGGAAGAGGAGGTTCAGTCGATCAGTGCGCCGCAAACGCCGCCGTGAACGGAGGTCTGAGCACGCCACACGCTCCGCGCGTGTGTTTGAGCACCGGAGAGGAGGGCGGCGCGTGACTGTCCACGCGAGGTCGGAATGGCACCGGAAACTGGTGGTTGACCGATCTTGGAGTGGAGAAGGCAGTGATTAGGGGCGTGTGTGCAATAGAAGTTCTGACGGCAACAGATCTGAGAGGAAGAGAGCTTACTCACCGGAAAAAATGGAGTTTTTCACCGGAAAAGAAACGAAGTCAGAAATGAAACGAAGGAACGAGGCTCTGGTACCATGTACGCTAATGAAATCTCAAGGTTCTCTACTTCTTATGTTCAATGTTACATATGATATATATATACAGATTCTCACGTATGAACGATACAAGCCGTTCCTACTCCCTTCCTACTCTACGACTTTCCTACACACTATTATTGACATTCTGACTCTAACACAGACCAAAACAAGAAGCGAAAGAGTCAAACCTCTGTTCTTCCTGGAAGAATAGAGATAGAAAGTGGCGGCCCCAATGGCTACAACAGAGAGGGCGGCACCCACAAGCAAC
The DNA here is from genome assembly GCA_963210345.1 of Inga oerstediana. Taxonomy (NCBI): domain Eukaryota; kingdom Viridiplantae; phylum Streptophyta; class Magnoliopsida; order Fabales; family Fabaceae; genus Inga; species Inga oerstediana. Next base: position 10,568,396 of record OY723403.1, read on the forward strand.
TGATTCTCCTGTTTCTGCAAGAACTCCATGCTCACGTTCTTCGAGTGCTAGATTCGGATTCTGCGGAGTCAAATTTCTGAAGGGGGAAAATGGGGTGGTTGGGCCTAAGCCGAAGCGCGAGAGTTGAAAATGCTCAGAGTTGGAAACTACGAAGAGGAGAGCAGAGTGCGAAATTTAAAAAAGAGTAAAATAACGAGAGAAAATGAGGAATGGCAGAAGAAGAAGGGTGGTAGGTGCAGAGAGAGAGAGAGAGAGAGAGAGAGTGAGGACGATATTGGACATGGAAGCAGACGTTAAGTAAGGCAGGGGGGTCTGGTGCAACTACCAACCCAGCAACCCCCATGCCATTTCCCTTTGGAAAAAAAATAAAACCAGAAATTAATGCGTTCAATGGATCACCCTCATCAACCATTTTTTTCGTTAATAAATTGTATTGATGAATTGCATTAGTTGTTGGCGAAAAAAAATCCATATAGTTGCCCTATTATTGAATCATGACTAATATTGTATCAAAAAAAATCATAAACACGCAGCCTAGGTGCCTTTTTGTTTTTGTTTTTTTTTCTTAGTGTTTTAACCAATATTATTAAAATCAGACCTGCTGATTTAAGTTGGAAACTGATGAACTGGTGACATAATAAGTCCGTTTCTGCCAAATAACTGGTTCAATTTTTTTTACTTAAAAAATACATTAATTCGATTTTTTTTTAAAAAAATTCTTCGGAATTTTATATTAATAACCTTATAATCTTCACTTTCTTACTGGTTTGGCCCCTAGTTAGTTCTAGTTTAACTCCGATTTGATCCACTGACCCTGAGTCAATACCCTGACTAGTTCAATGTTCGATATAGGGTTTAATAACCTTGGTTTTAACAACATTCAAGATAAGAATGTGAAAGAAGTTTTATTTTAAAAATCATTTTTTCATGCTTCCCAAACAAGCACTAATTTCTTTTAATAATTGAAATGAATTTTTATTCTTAAATTCCATTTGAATGTTTGGCATCATGTTCTATATTATATTCAAGTTTCAAGAAAGATCAACTGGCACAACAAGATCTCATGGGATTATCAAATTACTATGGGTGTGTTTGAAACAGTGATTAGTAATTGGGCTTGTTTTAATTGGACTTGTTGTAATATTACTTTTGGTAAAAGCTAAATTGTGTAATGTGATTTATGTTTGGACTGACGATTGTCAATTGGGCTTTTGTAAAAATAAAACTTGTTTGGATTGGCTAAGCATAAGGGCTTTTGTGATAACGGTAAGAGAGAGTGGTTGGAAAAATATTTAAAAAAATCAAGTAATTACTTTAAAATATTAGGTGCTACTGGAAAAATATTTTAGAGTTGGTGGAAATCAATAAATCAGTATTCTAAGTTTTGAGTGCTCTTTACTACTAAAAAAAAATACATTAAAGGTAAAATTTTAGTCGGTCTTCTAAGATTGGGTATAACTGAAAAAATATTTTAAAGGGTTAAAAGCACAAAAAAATATTTTAAAGTGATTTTTGGAGCTAAAAAAATACATTAATGGTAAAATTGTAAACAGTATGATAACACACTGGGTACAGTTGGAAAAATATTTTAAGGGGTTAAAAGCACCAAAAAATATTTTAAATTAATTTTGTAGCTGAAAAAATATATTAAAGATAAAATTGCAATCAGTCTGATAACACACTAGACACAACTAAAAAAATATTTTGATTGCAGGCGAGAGAGAGAGAGAGAGAAAATATCCACCCTTAATTGTAATTGCAGGAGAGAGAGAGAAAAGAGAAAAAAACATGGGACCATGGGATATATTTCAATTGAGCTTTTGTTAAAAGCTCCAACATTGAGCTTTACCCAATCTTATGTGAATAGTGCTCAATTTGCCAAAAGCCCAATTACTCATTTTGTCAACCAAATATGCACTTTTTTTTTCTCAGCCACCTATTGAGCTTAAGGCTAAAATAAGTCCAATTAACCCCTCCAATTAGGGCTCCAAACACACTATGAAGTCTTATAAAGTCCATGAGAGATTTTTTAGAATTGTGATAAGACAAGTTTACTTTAACTTGTCATTAGTACATTGACAAGTGATAGCGCATCAATTGAAAATTGGTTTTGCCACTAATGATAAGGCATATTAAACTTATCTCATCACAATTTTAATTTACTACAAGTCGCTTAAGAGGTCATAATAATTTGATGATTTTATGAGACTTGACCTTGAGCGTGTGATAATTTATTTGTTTGGGGCATCAATGTAATTCTCCTTTTATATTATTACATCAAATCAACGTTGAACGAACCTTGGCGTGGCACTTGGTTTCAAAATCCAAGTTTCTGCCCAACTCGCATGGCGCACGTGGTTTCCTCGTCCCTTTCTCTATTGTTGGCTTTCGTCGATGGGTCCTACTTTCCTTACTGGTGGGAGACTTGAATTTAATTTTAAAGTTAACTCAATTATTCAATTTCCAAAATAAGCAAAGAAATATAAAATAAAATAAAATTCAAAAATTAAACACCCACATCCTTTGGCAGAACTTGAAAGTATCACTATGATTGTATTAAGTTCTTAGTTATAATTTAATGAATTCTAGTATTTCATTTAAAGAAAGTGTCACAATCAAAAGGACTACTCGATGAAGGGGGTTAAGCACAGTACGAGACCACTGACAGAAAAATATGTAGTCTATTAGTAATTCTAACTTTCTAAGATAATTCTTTGCAACAGGACCTGTAATCACACAATTTGATGCAGAAGAACATATAAATTCTAAGGTTTTTGCTCCTCAGTTAATTCCTCTCTATATACTTAGTTTCTTTCAAAGTCAGTGACTCATTATTGGAAGGCTAAAGCAGAAGGATGTATATTGTTACCAAATTTATTTTTCCTCAATTTCGAATGATAGCAAAAATTCAAATAGTTACAATAGGTGAAATGTTGTGATTGATTTTTATCTTAAACTTATTGCAACTAGCAGAGACCAATTGCCATACAGAAAAGGAAGCTAGTGTAAGGAAGGAAAATAATTAAATGGAGAACTTGTCATATCCTCCAGGCTAATTATTATGTCATGTTTCTTCATAGGCCATCTCATTTTGCTGGGTATATGGATTTGTCTCAAGTTAATTACGTTATGTTTATAAGCTAAGTAAATAAATTTGAAGAAAAATGATAAATACAAGAGATAAAATGAGTTTTTATAACTATGATATGCTTGTTTTTTTACAATCTATATGCTAATACATTATTATAACTTTAAATATTTCTCAATTTGATAATTTCCATTTTATTTGTAAATAATAAATATAATTAATAAGAACAAAATTATGTAAGTATTAAGTAACCAAGTCTTGTCCTGAAAAAGAAAAAAAGAAAGACAGGAGAAAAGGCAAACGTGGGACTGTGCTTCTTCCACATCATCTTCGTCTGCCTTTACTCCTCCTTCCACGCCAACATCTTTTCACACTAATCAACCCTTCAGAACATACATATGCATTCCCAGTGGCCACCCTATATTGGCTTATTTATGGATTGAATCTTGTCTTGTAGTATTGGATCAAAATAGTAAGAAATCAAGATATCGTTTTCAGGTTTTTAATGCCGATAAATGAGTTTCTGAAAAGCAGAGCACATAGCATAATGCTGGATAGGATGGTATAGTTTGGTCCCAACAACTTTTAATAATTTCGAACAAAAAGAAGAAGAAGAAAATAGTTGAACCAGAAGACAATCCTTTATATTTGAAAATTATCAAATTCAAAACTTTGAATACTATAAATATGTAAACTCATCAACCCAGCCTCCTCTGCATACTATCAAGCTCATATGACCTCCAATATTCTTCCAACAATGGCCGACACCATTCTCTCTCCTTCACTAGTTTTTACACAATCTCTCTCTTCTGCAACTTTATATATATACCGGCATACCCCATAACCTTCTCCTCATAGTTCTTACTGCATGCATGTCCCTGCTTCCTCCCAAAACGCCACCGTACATTCTTCGCTTCTCTCTCCTCCTCCGTCGACCAACTTCTCCAACGGCCCTCTTCTTTTTTCGCCGTAGCCGTTGCTGACCTTGAAGATTGCGGGATGCTTGGCGACCTCAACATAGATTTGCTCTCAAATTCCTTACAAATGATGGCTTGGTTTCTATTGAATATCAAAATTGTAAGTGTTCAAACTCTGCTTAGTATCGTTTTAACCAACCATATCATGAACCTTGCTTTGGATGGTCTTCCAGATACTGCCACTACTATAAAAAGGGGCTTTAACCTCCCAAATTTGGCACTTTTAACGTCCCAAAACGGGGGACGTATATGCTGGGGGCGTAGTAAGTTGAAACAAAAGACGTCCTAAATGGTAGGGACGCCCAAAGTCTGACTTTAGGCGTCCCAAATTAAAATTTGGGACGCCTAAAGTCCCATCCTGGGAGACTTTAGACCTCCCAATTCTTAATTTGGGACGTCTAAAAGTTAGGTTTTTTTTTTATACCATAATTTACATTCTGTATTACCCAACGAATTGAAACTGCAGAAACAGAATAGAAGATGGATTCATAAACCACACTGTCCGTTACAAACTGGTAAGGACATCCAGGCCAGCACTACAATATTTACTATATATACATACAATAACCTTTCATACAACCTACTACTATATATATCAACAAAAAACAACCAGAAAGTGTCAAAACGTTGTCATCATACAAGTACAAACTGATATAAAATAACAAGTTTACTGCTCTATATGTTAAAGAAGATGTCCAGCCAAAAGATCTCTGATCAAATCAAGGTCTTCACGTAGGTAGGCATCTTGATTATCAAAAATCTGAAAATTAGAAAGTATAAGCTTTGATGAAATGAATCTCAAGCAAATGAATTAATTAACATTTCGATTAGAACACCAAAAATAATGAAGAAGCGATTACCTTTTCAAAATCGCTAGTAATTCCACTTTGAGTTATGTTATACATATAAAGTATAACATAATATCCGCATTCAGTGTTGCCAGGTTGCCGAGGGCACTTTTAATCAAAGGGATGCAATTGGTTGTTAAAATCAATAAAGGTATGTCTAAAAGGACCGTCAATGAAACAATTAGGTAGGATCGAATGTACTTACTGTGGGATAAAACCACTTTGGCTTTTTAACAACCATACCCTCGCGTGACCCACCTAGGATTCTATATGTTTGACAAGCACTATCATGAAAAGCAAAATGAACAGAAATTAGAACCATTCATTTATTTTTGTTGTCAATGAAATACAAACAGAATAACTTACGTGTCGAAGACGGATTTTGTATATCTGTCTGGCTTGTTACTCAAGGGATCAAACCAATAGACTACGTTGCGGCGGGGACATATAACACACAAAGTCCAGTGGTTTCTTTAACAACATGTACACATTAAAATGAAGTTAGATGAGTGAGAAGACAATTATTTAGTAAACTTCTGAAATTGACAAAATGTAAATACGAACCGTTGGACAATGGGTGCTAGATAACAACGAAGTTTGGTTTGTGCCATTTGGTAGCCGACATAGTGAGTCCTATGCGCCACAGTACAAGTATCCCCTGTCGTATTCGCAGGACATAAGAATCCATACCAATTACCTCTTTCCATGTTTGCGCAGAGATTGTGGAAGGTGCTATAATAAAATTAAAATAAGGAATCAATTCTTGAATGTATGAAAACAAAAAACCACTAAATGAATTCTATGGGAAAATTGAAAAAAAACTTACCGGACTGCAAATTTGACCCAGCCTGCATCTATCTCCTCCAACCTGATAAACTGCTTGAGATCTTTATTGTCAATCGTGTAGGGATACTCCACTTGGCCCACAATCCCTGGAGGCATCTTCAAGTCAATCTGTTTATGAGCCACTTTCATTATGTTACACTTGAACAAATAAATAAATAAAAGTTCAAAAACTTTGTCTTAAAATTTAATACTCTACTTCTAATCGTTCTTATAAGTCACTTTTAACATGATCACAATAGTCAAAGAAATCTTTAAATCTCATTAACTCTACCTTTAAATTTAAAACCTTTCTAACTACATCCCTATTTAATATAACATTTTATCTTATAAGAACAAAGTTTACTCAATAATTAACGAGAGGCAAATTGAAACAGGGGAGTAAACCATATTCTGTTACAAAAAAAAAAACCATATTCTAGGGCCGACGAAGAAAATAATAAGCACAATCTCAACCATATAATTTATTTTTCAAAAACAAAATAAACCATATTCTGTTACAAAAAAAAAAATGAAGACAATAAACCAACCTGATCAGGGCGCCCCCTAGCTACTATGTTTGAGAGGTAGAGAAGACGTTGGAGCTCCACCCACGCACAACAATGGAGGAGAGAGCAAAACCCACTGTGGAGGAGGTGAGGTTGCAGCAGACACGGTTTGCAGCCGTGGAGGAGGTGAGGTTGCAGCCGTTCAAGAGGAAGAAGAAGAAGGGAGGAGGGAGGAGTTCAACAAGCTAGGGTCGACGGTGGAGGAGAGAGCTTGAACAAGGGAGGAGGGAGGAGTTGAAGAAAAAAAAATACACAGGAGGAGGGCCGACGGTGTGGGTGGGGAGAGGAGGAAGAAGAGTAAAGTTGTTGAGAGGATGTGAGGTGAGGGTGTGATGGTAGATGAGAAGACCGCATGTCAGACAAGTGTCTGACATGCAAGGGACGCCTTTAGGCGTCCCAAATGGCATTTGGGACGCCTAAACCCAGATCCTGGCGCTAAAAAAAATTTATGAAATTTATATTTCGCGCCAGGAAGCACTTTAGACGTCCCAAATTCAAATTTGGGACGCCTAAAGGTTCCCCTACATATATATAATTACGAAAATGCCACCGCCTCCCTTTTTAACCACCCAATTTTCAATTTGGGACGTCTTTGGGGGTGGTTATATCTCAATTCTGTAGTAGTGTGCTGCCTCTCATCCGACACTCGAAAGGGGGCTGTCGTTAGCACTTAGCACTTTTTGATGATAAGAAGCCTTATGAGTCTCTTTGCCCCTTTTCATGAAGGGTAATTGGGTCCACCTAGGCGAGAAAACAGAAGCCAGTATCGTCATGGTAATTTGCCTCCAGCAAGCGATGTCGAACAGAACACGTGCTATCTTTGAGGCTGCCAAAAAATCTAGACCCGACTTTTGCAGCTCCTTACGGGGCATTATTTGTGGAAGGCACGGTGACGGATAGTAAAGACGGAAGAGTTAACCAGGTTGGGGGCGGGGGGTGGCGCCACCACCATACTGGCTTCTTGCCCTTCGTGAAAAGGGACAAACACTCATGTGTGGCCTAATGTTAAGAGAATATTGGAGGTCATGTGGGCTTGATAGTAGTATTATAGGAGGCTGGGTTCATGAGTTTTGTATTCATAGAGGAGAAAGAGGAATCTTTAAAATAAAGTCTGTGATATGCATGCGAGTGACAACTTATTTTATATTAATAAAATGCATACACTATTTAAATTAGTTACTCTCCATTCCTTTCTAAACAATTGTCTGGCCTCAGAATTTTTGTGATTTTTCAAAGTACTCGTCATTAATAATTTTAAGGAAGAATTAATTATTTTCTTACCATTTTGCCCTTTATTAATATAAAGAAAATGACAGAAAAATATTATTCGAACTTCAAAATTCCGCTAATAAAAAGAGTAATGGAATTGACAAGAATAGTAATGGGATTGACAATGCAAATCTTTATCAAAAGACTAATTTAGGATTTTAAAGTTCAAGTAATATTTTTCTGTCATTCTCCCATTAATATATCAACTTACTCAAACAATGTATTTTTTTTTTGGGATTAATCCACCATTGATATCAGTACTACTAGCAAGCGAATGTAGGCCTGCAATAGGGAGAATCTTGTTACCACTAAATAATTATTGCTCAAGACCATTGGTTAAGTGGGTTAAATCTATAACCAGTTGATTCAAATATCTGGTGGTTTAAATAATGTATTTAAGGGAATATTTAATAAACGATTATTTTAATAAAAAATACTGAATTTAACTGCACATATTATTTTTTCATGAAAATCAAAATGCCATTAATAAAGAAGTTCAAAAGATACATAACAGTTTGTATAAGTAGGAATCTGTAAGTAGGTCTTCGCCGTGCGTGCGATTTTTCTCCCTCTGCTAGGGTTTCGCCTCTGTGCGAGTTCGAGCGGCGCCAACCTCCTCCATCGGCAGCCCGTCCCTGCTAGGGGTAAGGTCGCGTCCGTCTTGGTATGGCCGTCTCTCCATCTCTGAGGGAGTTCTTGAGTTGCCCCATGTCGTGGCCGGCGGAAGTATTGGCGGGGAATGAAACTGGCGACCGCGGTGAATGGGGAGGAAGCGAGGAGGGGTGCGAGAAGGCATTTAGGCCTCAATCATTAGTGAAATCCTCCGATGAAGACCTCCGATGGGTTCCCCCTTGGCTCCAGCATGTGAAGAACAGATCGAGGCGGTGGATTCTTCTCCAACCCAGCGAAATGAAGATCTTGATCAAGGCTAGCAGTGGGGGATTGGTAATCGCTCTGAGTAAACCTAAGGTAAAGGCAAAGATAAACTCAATGGTTTTATTCAATCGATCCCTAGATATAGAGGTGCTTAAGGTTCCTTCTTTCCCCAATAATGGCCGATTAGCTTCTAGTAGAACCGTTTGGCTTGCAGCTGATTTATCTAGGAAATTTTTTGTCTACTGGTTAGAAGCTTTGAGAATGGGGGTTGTTGGGATCGTCATATATGCTCGGGTGATTTGGTTTAATTCTCCACTGGGCAGTAGGATTTATGGGTTAAATCTCTGTAATCTTGGTGCCCCTGTTTCAACAGAAAAGGTGCGAACGGGTGTTGGGGGGGAATGGGTTTTAAGTATATGCTATGTTACTAGTAGTGTGGAAATGGATTATGAGTATGGTAGTATGCCAAGTTGTGTTGCCTTGATCTGTTATTTGTGGTGTTTAGTTGATGGAACTATCAATGTGAGTCTGTTCAGTGGGTTCGTACACACTATTCTCTATTGGGTAGACATTTGCCTGTTCGGTGTTTCTCTCAACACTGTTCATTCTTGGGTTCAATGTGTGCCTGTGTGGTGGGTATGGCGACACTGTTCTTCATTAGACTGGAATTGTGGTTCTTTCACTTACTATCATACTAATTGTTCTCTGTTGGTTAGTGTTTTGTTTGTTAACCTCCTTGGGCCTTGCTCAAGGAAAATTGTCAGGAACCTCTTATATAGATGGATTCTCATAGAAGCCGATTTGGTGACCGTGTGGACTACCAAAGCTTCTCTGGATGGTCTTGCCCTATGCATTGGGTACCACGACCTCTGTTACAACTGTGGGCCTTCTAGGTCTTTGGTGTTGTGGATGCTTTGTTTGTTTAAATCATATTTGCTTGTATTATTGAAGAACCTTATTTGGACTCTGTTTTTAGGTTCAGTGACTGTATGCATTCGGTTTTTTACGGGTGTTCTTAGGTAATAGACGGTTGATTTTAATTTCAAGTGTTTGTAATCTTCGCATGAGTTCAATATAAAATGTTTCTTCCTTGGCAAAAAAAAAAAGTTTGTATAAGTAGGACATAAACTTAGAGGATAAAGAAGCGTTGCAGGCAAAGCTCTAAAAGTACAGTACCTAGGCGAAAACTATTAAAATATTGCATTAAAGGGGCAAGATCTCGTTGAACTATGTCAGATGCTTCCATTAGTGCCTTCTTGCACATATTAAAGTACTCATATAAATTAATACTCTCTTTTATTCTAAATATAGAATATAATTTATATTAAAAATTATGTCTTATATTTAAAACCGGAGATAGTATTGATTTTCTCGTGCCGCCCAGTGCAAAATTGAAAACCCCAAAGCAACACGTATCTTATACTCCATCCAATTTTTTTTTTATAAGATCCAAACTTTTGAATTGATCGGCTTCTTTTTATAAGATTAAATGCGGTGTTTTCAGAATATTAAATGTATTCTTATCAATTCTACATTTCTACCCTTAATTAATATACTCTCTCATTATCCTATTTCCGTACATTTTTAAAAAATCTTTTTTCTCACTACTATTTCTCTTTCTTTCTCACTTATCCTCTCATAGATAAGAACATATGTCTTACTTATATATTTATCACTTTTAACTAATTTATTATATCTTTATTTTTTTCCTTTGCATTTATAACTTCTATTTATATAACTGATGGATGAGTTTATCACGAATTATCTTTGGGTAAGATCAACTATTACTGTCCTAACAAGCATATATGTACTACTTTCATCCATATGTTCAACAAGTAATGGTGGTAGCTAGAATAATTCGTTCGGGAGGTAATTATCTCACAATTTTGTCGACATCATTATTTAGGATGGCACAAGACACAAATTTATTACATGTAGTTATCATCACATATATACATAGTACCTGGATTAGAAGTGGGTAAATGATTTTGCATTGTACAAGGTAAAGCAAATATACGAGCTGGAGAAGTTTTATCATTACCTATTAGGATGTAATTAATGCAGAAGATGTATGTTCTAACTTAATAAAATAAAATAAACATAAAATTCAATTTGGACGCATGCATAGCATACTTCTCGGGGGAATTTTCTTAATTCTCATTTTTAAGTAGCCTAAGTTATATTATTCAACTTCTCAAATAAGCAAAGAAATATAAAATTCAATTCAATTCAATTTCGAGACCCATATGCTTCAAACTATGAAGTAAAAAGTTGGCCTTATCTATTTCTTTTCTCGATTGAGAAAATCCAAATCAACATTTGGTCATGATATATGATTTAGATTTTAGTGTTTTTTCATGTTAATTTTTTTTACTTTAAATAAAAAGAGTAAAATAATATCTCATTTTATATTTTCTTCTTTTTTTATAAATGAAGAAAATAGATCTTAAAAGTATTTTCAAACTATCTAATAAATTTAAGCCCATCAGTCCTATATTGACAGATCAATTTCGCTTATATACTGACAGTACAGTTCAGATCTATTACAGTTCTAAGTGCAACAGCTCAAGTTCTTATTTATTGCCGAAATAGTTAGAATCATCCTCAGTAATCTTGAATATAATATAAAATATATAAATTGTAGAAATAGCTAAATTATTTACTACAGAAATGGTTAGAACCATGCATCTTGAAGAGTCTATATATTACACGTACTCAATCCACTCCTACTTAATTAACTTTCATCTAGATGTCCATAATTCGTTTTCTTGGAATATCATAGCGAGCCGATGACAGCTTTCAAATCTTGGTCATTGACACTACAGTTTTGTGAGTTTGTGCGCCCTCTTACACATGAAGGCATGTCCATGATATTGGTCTTTTATTTTTGTTTGGTGAGAGACAATACCCTATTCATAGTAGAGATTAGACTCCTGCGGAATATAAAGAACAAATAATAAACTCACTCACATCAACAAGTCATACTAATTCGTTGGTCTTTCTTCACAGTGTGTGTGTGTGTGTGTCTATGCCTGCGCAAATGAGACAATATGCGAGCTGAGTCTGACGTCCCAATTAAAAAGGACACGATCACTCCAATCAAAAGCTGTTTGATCAAACTAAATATAAACACCCTAATAGATCTTTAATGCAATTGTATGCTACAATCTCCGAGTATGAAAAGGGTGCGTATACACCAACAAATCTGTACGTAGTACTTCTTTCTGTCATAAATATAAAACCCAGTTAATATTTTTTTAGAGAGATTAAGGAAGCTAATTAAACTATTTTAAAATATTTATATTTATATTTTTTTTCTTCAAACTAATTTTTCTAATTTATAAACTGATATATAATCTAATGATACACAACATATATAATGTGATTAAGTAACTTATTTAATTTTCTTAATTTATAAGAAAAAAAGATTAATGGGTTTAATATTTAAGCAGGCCTGAGTATATAGTCGAAGTGCTGAAATAAAAGGAGGGTGTGTGTACGTACGTACGTACGTACGTTATTATTGCCACGTGGGGTGTAATAGGATTATCCACGGGGGAAAAGAGTAAACCAGGTTTGGATAAAAGTGAGAAGGAGAGCTACAAAAGCAGCGAGTGCTGAAATGGGTAGTCTTAGCTTGGTCGTACCAGGTCTTGTATTTAGTCTTGTAATGCTTTTCTATGTCAGCTCTCAGAGACGCATATATGGCGTCGTTAGGCACCACGTCAGTGGCTATGGTGTTAAACAGTTCGGCCACTTTGTCGTCACTGCCGAGCGCGTTGGCCAGAACCCCGACCTTCCTCAGCTCCTTCACGTCGTCCGGGTGGTCGATGAGTGAGTCCAGGAAAACCACGTACGAGCTTATCTCGTACTTGTTGTCGAAATCTTGGCACGCCTCATACGCCATCAGGTTCAGGTATTTTGCAGCACTGGTGTCGTCCACTATTATGCGAGGAAGTTTCAGTACTCCTCCTAACCAACCGGAGGAGAAAGTGATGCCGATGGGAGTCTTAGCTGACTGGTTTCTTTTCACTTCAATCCCCGATTCTTTCAGCTCTTTCAAATTCCTGTGTGTTATCTGTTGATCCCGTGTCTGCCTCTTGTTGCCTTGGGCAGGTTGAAATTCAGCCACCACGTTCCTCCACAGTCTATCGAGAAGATGAGCAGGGAAGGCCTCGATTACATGTTGATGATGAGAATGATCACCTCCTGGGTCGGCTCGATCCTGACGAGGTTTTCTTGGTGCAAGATGATGAAAATCAAGGAAGTTGTCCATGACTTTGAGGAGCTCAGTGTCAGTTGGGACATGGCTCCTCAAGAGCTGGAGCACTCGGAAGGGAAGTTGGTTCTCTACCAAAAGCGCATCATGGTGAACAAGAGCGAGGAGGTCAACCTTGGCATTGAGTGTTTCTGATGCCTCAGCTATGTCTGGACTCTCTAAGATTTGAAGCAGAGCACAACCATCCAGAAACAACATCCTCGCCAGTTGGTCGTCGTCAAACTGTCCAATGGCATCGTCAGTGTATTGAGCCTTTAATTCCGTAATATTTGCGACAATCTCTCCATGCAGAAGTTGGGCTTTGCTTCGGTCACCATTCACATACATGGATGCCCACGTAAGTTTGTAATGCTCTCCTAACTCAAGATGGCCATTCCCGTGGTGAATGGGACCCAATGACACCACTTTAGGAGAGTAATGATTTTTTTCATAATCTGGTCGGTTTCTCAAGTAATGCACCACCCTTTGTATCCGGGGCCATCCACTTCCCTTTATTTGGCGTGGGCGTTCTAGCTGAGCAAACAGATCTCCCTCCATGCCACTCAGAATTGAGAATGTGGGCGTCTCACTACTCTCAATATAAGGTCGTTATAATAATTTGTATGAGATATGAACACCAAGGGCAATTTAATCAGTTTATATACACTTACATCACAATCTTAGCTTCTCTGGATAAAAAGGATATGAATACTTAGCTGGCTTTGCGTTTATTTCAAGCATATATAGGACGTTGCTACTGTACTAATGGACCCATCATGTCTAGCGTTCTTTAATGTTTGTTTAAAGACTGTAATGCTGAAGCTAGCATATGCTCTTTGATGACTTCCCAATTTTAATAGAGATATATTTTGATATATTTGGAAAATCATTAATTCTGACTTAAAGATATTTTCTTGAGATATCAAGTTGGTTACATCATTTTTGGGATTTCAAGTTAGGATATAAGTTTTTCATTTTAGGAAAAGAAAATAATAATAATAATAAATAATTCAGCTTTTATTAGTATGATTATTAATATCCATATGTTACTCCCTTTTCTTTTGTTAGCTTCAAAGTCCATACCGTTGTGGAATGAATTAAAAAAAAAGAAAAGAAAACATACTCCCTCCGGTCTTAATTAATTATAAGATAAAGTTATTTTTTTTGGAGAAATTAAAGAAGCTAATTAAATTACTTTAGAGTATTTATATTTATATTTTTTTTCTTCAAACTAATTAGTTTGACTAATAAATTAATATATAATCTAAGGATATATAATATATGATATGATTAAGTAACTTATTTAGCTTTCTTAATTTCTCCAAAAAAAAATCAACTTTATTTTATAATTAGGACCAGAAAGAAAGAACGTGGGCCACAAGCGAAGGCAATGGAAGTAGAGGCTGCCAAAATTGAACAAGGAAGGTAGCACCAACTGTCAAAAAGCAAGTAGCTAATTTGGAAAGAAAAGAAGAAGAGGCAGATGGACGCCTAAAGTAAGTAAAAGAGAAGAAAAGAAAAGAGAAGAGATCACCGTCTTTTTGCAATTGAGGCGAAAAGGAAGGAGACAAGAAGGAAGCTGCCATAAGACGCGTGAGGAGGGATTTGCTGATTGAGATTTGACTTTGAAGACCCAATATCTAATAAAAGGAAGCGTCCTTCTTTCATAAAAGGAGGACGAGCACGAGCTGGAAGAAAAAGAGAAGGGAGGCGCTGTTCCTAGATGAGATTGACACCAACCATATTGCAACTCATCTCTCATTAGGCAGAACGCCAGAAGCCCTTGTAGGCAATAGGATTTTTTTGCTGAAGATTGGTTTTATTATTTATTGTTTAGTGATTGGCCACCATTGAGTGTATTTTGGAGATTTAGGATTGAACTTGACAAGGGGAATCTTAAATTGACCTTGAGATTAAATAATATGGAATTAAAAATTATCTAATTTGCGTCTAGGATAGACATACCTAGAAGCTCCACATAATCAAATTAGAGTGAGCCCGATCTAAATTGCATCTTATTTAATTGTGTGAAACATTGCATAATTAATTGATGTAGGTATATAAATGGGTCGACAGACATTTATAGACATTAATACTCTAGATTAGTTGATTACGTTAAGTTAAATATGAATTTAGTGGGGATAAAATCTAAGAAACAAATAAGGGATTAGTGACTCTAGGTTGTCCTTTTTGACATTAGAATTTGTTCTTTGCAAAAAGTTTTTATTATTATTAATCTGTTTCTTATTTAATTTTTCTTTACTCATATGGAAAATAGTCTAATTTGTTCAACTTAAATAAAGCAAGGAAATCTAATACCTAATCACCAGTTGGATTGAGTCTCCGTGGGACGACTTTGATTTACCATTTACTATTTTCATGACCTGTATACTTGCGGTGTTTAATTAAATTTTGGTAGCATCAACTTTTTGGCACCGTTGCCTGGGGGAATTCAAGGCAATTGGTGATTAGTGTTGAAAATCCTTTAGTAGTTTTAGCTTGAGCATTTATTCATCATCATCATCATCATCACTATTAGTTTTTGTTTGATTTTGGGGTTAGTGTGATACTTTGAGAGTTGTTTTGTTTTGCAGGTACTTGGGTACATGACCTGAAGTTCCAAAGCTACTCAGACACCGTAGAAAGCCCACTTGTATGTGCTACATAACACTGATGTGGTCAAACCGTATGTAGAAGAACACAAGGAAGCTCTTTGATTGGTACATTGTGACACTTTGATTGACCATCAGCTTGATGAAGTGATCGAGGAATGGTGTGAATATGTTTTTAGGCAAATCTCTGGGTAGCTATACTATTTAATTCATCACTAGTTGTTGGCCTTTGTTGTGTTGTTTCTTGGCAATTGTTGTGTCATGCATGCATGTAATCAAGTTGAATTTGTTATATAATTCATTCACGTACAATATATTGTATAATTATTTTATGTTCTACTTTAACTAATTAATCATCTGTTCATTTTGAAGTTATCTATTATTGTTGTTTGATTTTCTTCATCTGCAGTACTGTGGATATAGATACAAAATGTTTATTAGACTATGCAGTATGAAATATTGTACAATTATGGGAGATATGATCGAACAAAAAAATTAAAAAGGAATTTTTGCGGCGCTTTTTTAAATAAGTGCCACAGGAAGAGCCCAAAAAAGAAAAAGAAAAAAAAAAGAACCTCCTATGACGCTTGTTGGAGCAAGTGCCATAGGAGGGGGGTCTCCTGTGGCGCTTGATGACGTAAGCGCCACAGGAGACCTTCCTCCTGTGGCACTTGCTCCAACAAGCGCCACAGGAGGGTATTTTTTTTAAAAAAACATTTATAATGCTGTGGCACTTACCAACACCACAGCTTCTTTTAGTGGCGTCCAGATATGTAGCACTTCTCTAACGCCACAGCTTTGTTTTTTTGTAGTAGTGCGCTCAAGTTCTTATTTGTTACCGAAATAGTTAGAATCATCCTCAGTAATCTTGAATATAATATAAAATATATAAATTGTAGATATAGCTCAATTATTTATTACAGAAATGGTTAGAACTTAGAACCATGCATCTTGAAGAGTCTATACATTACACGTACTCAATCCACTCCTACTTAATTAACTTTCATCTCGATGTCCATCTTCGTTTTCTTGGAATATCATAGCGAGCCGATGATGACAGCTTTCGGGTCCTTGACACTACAGTTTTGTGAGTTTTCTTGGAATATAATTGGGTTTAATATTTAAGACGGAGGGAGTATATAGCAGAAGTGCTGAAATTAAAGGAGGATGTACGTACGTCCATACCTTATTATTGCCACGCGGGGGGTGTAATAGGATTATCCACGGGGGAAAAGAGTAAACCAAGTTTGGATAAAAGTGAGAAGGAGAGCTACAAAAGCAGCGAGGAACGCAATGAAGGACCATGGGGTGCTGAAATAGGTAGTCACAGCTTGGTCGTACCAGGTCTTGTATTTAGTCTTGTAATGCTTTTCTATGTCAGCTCTCAGAGACGCATATATGGCTTCGTTAGGCACCACGTCAGTGGCTATGGTGTTAAACAGTTCGGCCACTTTGTCGTCACTGCCGAGCGCGTTGGCCAGAACCCCGACCTTCCTCAGCTCCTTCACGTCGTCCGGGTGGTCGATGAGTGAGTCCAGGAAAACCACGTACGAGCTTATCTCGTACTTGTTGTCGAAATCTTGGCACGCCTCATACGCCATCAGGTTCAGGTATTTTGCAGCACTGGTGTCGTCCACTATTATGCGAGGAAGTTTCAGCACTCCTCTTACCCAACCGCGGGAGAAAGTGATGCCGATGGGAGTCTTAGCTGACTGGTTTCTTTTCACTTCAATCCCCGATTCTTTCAGCTCTTTCAAATTCCTGTGTGTTATCTCGTGACCTTCCCGTGTCTGCCTCTCGTTGCCTTGTGCAGGTTGAAATTCAGCCACCACGTTCCTCCACAGTCTATCGAGAAGATGAGCAGGGAGGGCCTCGATTACATGTTGATGATGAGAATGATCACCTCCTGGGTCGGCTCGATCCTGACGAGGTTTTCTTGGTGCAAGATGATGAAAATCAAGGAAGTTGTCCATGACTTTGAGGAGCTCATCAGTGTCAGTTGGGACATGGATCCTCAAGAGCTGGAGCACTCGGAAGGGAAGTTGGTTCTCTAACAAAAGCGCATCATGGTGAACAAGAGCGAGGAGGTCAACCTTGGCATTGAGTGTTTCTGATGCCTCAGCTATGTCTGGACTCTC
This sequence comes from Inga oerstediana, assembly GCA_963210345.1. Taxonomy (NCBI): domain Eukaryota; kingdom Viridiplantae; phylum Streptophyta; class Magnoliopsida; order Fabales; family Fabaceae; genus Inga; species Inga oerstediana. The sequence continues at coordinate 10,585,853 of OY723403.1, forward strand.
TAAGATTTGAAGCAGAGCACAACCATCCAGAAACAACATCCTCGCCAGTTGGTCGTCGTCAAACTGTCCAATGGCATCGTCAGTGTATTGAGCCTTTAATTCCGTAATATTTGCGACAATCTCTCCATGCAGAAGTTGGGCTTTGCTTCGGTCACCATTCACATACATGGATGCCCACGTAAGTTTGTAATGCTCTCCTAACTCAAGATGGCCATTCCCGTGGTGAATGGGACCCAATGACACCACTTTAGGAGAGTAATGATTTTTTTCATAATCTGGTCGGTTTCTCAAGTAATGCACCACCCTTTGTATCCGGGGCCATCCACTTCCCTGTATTTGGCGTGGGCGTTCTAGCTGAGCAAACAGATCTCCCTCCATGCCACTCAGAATTGAGAATGTGGGCGTCTCACTACTCTCAATATAAGGTCGTTATAATAATTTGTATGAGATATGAACACCAAGGGCAATTTAATCAGTTTATATACACTTACATCACAATCTTAGCTTCTCTGGATAAAAAGGATATGAATAAGTAGCTGGCTTTGCGGTTATTTCAAGTTTGGCATATATACTACGTTGCTTTTTTTTTTGGCCAAGAATATATACTACGTTGCTACTTTATTAATGGACCCATCATTTCTAAGGTTCTTTAGGCCCTGTTTGGTTCGAAGCATTGGGGGTTGAGACTGGGATTGAGTCAGAATATATTGTTTGGTATGAGGGACTATGAATAATCAAGGATTGGAAGTACCACAAAAGTGTGATTACTGCAAAGCTATCTCTCCCTGGTATTGTGTTTTCAATATAATCCCGGGACTGCAAAATTATAGAGAAAAAAATATCCTTGATTAAAATATTTTTCGAACAAAAATAACCCTGATTTTAACCTAGAATCAATCCGTCTCACATAATCACCCTCTCTCTTTTTTTTCCTCCACTCCCCAATATTGTATTTCCCACTCTTCAAAGTTTCAATCTTCCATCGCCAACACACACAAACGAAACGAAATTCAAAACAAATGAAAATTCAAAGGAAGAAAATTTTGTCTCTCTCCGTTTTCTCTGCGGTCCTCGCCGCTCTACCACCCTCAAGCTCTCCCCGGTTCGTCTTCTGCCTCAAGCACGCTCCAATAGCACAATTGAAAAAATGAAACAATGATATTCTTCCCTGTTGCCGATCAACGCCTGCACGACAGCGACAAGACATAGTTCCACTTGAAGCACAATAATGAAAGCTCTGTTCACCTTAGAAGATGATCTGTTTTGAGAGGGAAACCGTAGAGAGTTGAAAAAGAAAAAGGAAGTGATTTAGGGCATGAATATTTCGATCTTTTCATAATTAATGACTATTTAAAATAAAATCAATGAAATTATTTCCTCCAACTATTATTTCGTACCAAACATATTTTTAAAGTATTAATCTCAGTCCCAATCTCAGTTCCAGTCCTAATCCATCAAAATTCAGTATCACGTATCAAACAGGGCCTTAATGTTTGTTTAAAGATTGTAATGTTGAAGCTAGCATCGGGAGAGGGGTGTCTCCATTGATTTCCCTCTTCATTTACTCTCCTTTAAGTGCATCTACCATTAGATCAACTTTTAATGGTTGATATTTAATAATATATAAAAAAATATCATTATAATAAAAATCTACCATAATAAATCTTAACCATTGAAAGTTGATTTGATGGTAGATATATACACTCAATGAAAAATAAATAGAGAAGAAAGTCAATGGAGACAAGCCTCTCCCTACTAGCATCTGCTCTTATTCACAGATAAGTGAAGTAATGAAAGGGGGAATAATGATGTTTCAGTTTCCACCGGGGTATACGCAGATTAGTGGACCCATCATGTCCAACGTTACGTTCTTTAATGGCTTGAGTTTTTTTGTTGTTGTTGTTGCTTTTATTGTTATTAGTATTAATTAGTACTTTGTTGATGCAAAAGGAAGTGAACACAGATTATAGCTAGGCCTCCTGCTCAATATTCATCAGCGACTCAGCGTCCAGCAGCTGCAACGATTGATATCACTATAATTCTATACCGTTTGGTATATATGGTGAAAGAATTTATGATAAATTATATCTGAGCGGCCTCATGTTTCATTTAGAAGCCACTCCCGGTGTTTTTTCATTATAAAAAAAGAAAATCTAAAAACTCATTAAGTGCCCGTTTAGATTAGCGGTAGAAAAGTAGCTTTTTTTTTTTGCTAACTGACTTTAAAAAAAGTCAGAAAGTCAGATAAGAAAAAAGTCAAAATGTAGATGTGATTTGTGTTTGGAATTGCGGTAGAAAAAGTGACTTTTTTCCTAATCTTAAAAGAGTTTGGATTGGTGTTTCAAAAGCCCGTTAAGATGGAAAATGACTAAAAATGGCATGAATCTTATTGAAAACTCCATATATATATTAGTTGTATTTTTTGTGATAATTAAAGTGAAAAAATATAAATATAAAATTTGGTAAAATAATAAAAGTTCAATTAATATTGAAAAAAAAAAACACTAAAGCCACTGCAATTAAAATTGGATAAATTTATATCTAAATTATAATGCATACATTAAATGTTTCATCAGTGGATCATCTACCCCTAACAATTTGATCTCTGATTGTGTCACGAACATCATTCATTTGTGTTGACGATAATCTACGGATAGTTGATGTGGATGCGACATCACTCGGATCATTAGTATCTTGACCAAGTATATTTCCTCGTTCAGCTTCTCGAAAATCCATATCTGTTTGGGAATTTCTCCGGATAAGATTATGTATAGCCATTGTAGCACAAACTATGTAGATTTGTGTTTCAAAGCTATATGACTTCATTTCCCCCAAGAGCTAAAACCTATTCTTCCAGACTCCAAACGTCCTTTCTATAGTAGTCCGCAAACTTGAATGATAATAATTGAACATCTCATTAGGATTTGCAAATCCCTCTCGTCGCCTGAAGTCAGGAAGATGATAACGCTCACGTCTATACGGACTAAGATATCCAACAGGTGTTGGATAGCCAGCATCGACCAAATAATATTTCCCTGATAAAAAGATGGAATTTGTATTTACACTGTAAAATTATAGCAAAGGTGAGGGGGGAAAAAGACACAATGTATCAATCAGGTGTTGGAGATATACCTTGAGGTGGATGCGGAAACTTCATAGATAGAGTAGAGATAGCAGTTTGGAAGACACGAGCATCATGTGCAGTTCCCTCCCAACCTGCCAACACAAAAGTGAAGCACATATCCCAATCACATACGGCCATGATATTTTGTGTCGGATATCCCTTTCTCCCTATATACCTCTCCTGCTCAGACTGACTGACCACACACTTGATGTGAGTTCCATCAATTGCTCCTATTGCATTCTTAAAATAGGGGTAATATCGCCGATCATTGCTTATTTTTGGGTGACAATGATGGAACTCGGGATCAACCGGTTTGATAATTTCTGTCGCTAGATTAACACAAGCATTTAAAACCATGTGGAATATCCTACTAACGGTTTCTCCAGAATGCTGAAATCGTTCTTGTATGATTCTATTTCCTTGTGCATGACCAACTGTATATAAGAACATATCAACCATTTCTTCAATTCCAATATACCTAGTTCTTCGTAACCCATGTTCTACCAATTTCGAGCACAAGAGAGAGAAGACACGTTTTTCCACTCAGAAATTTTCATGACAAATTCCATCATGCCCTTCCAATACCTCTTGCACCCACTGTGCACCTGTTAGCTTGCTGGTTCTGCATGGTTCTTTGCAAATATACGGCACGAGATATTGAGCCATCAACGCAGCTACGTGTTCATACTCTGTCAACTCTTCATCTAAGAGGGATATGAGCAGAGACCTTCTATCTGCACGAGACAATCGTACTTCCTTCGGCCGTTCCGACCTATCTGCACCACTCGAACTTGCCATAGACGATGTAACCTGTGTTTTTCCGAAGATTGTATGAAATCAAATACGACTATAAAATGTGCAAGTAACATTCACATCATACAGCAGAAGTTAGTAACATTCACAACTGGCTTAACATATTGCTACTTCGTCTAACATAAGTACTATCAAACCATACATAAAGTCAGACATACCGATATAACTACATATGACAAAGTTTCAAAAGTGACATACATAAAGTCAGGTATATCAATATAACTACATATGATTAAGTTTTCAAAAGTAACATGAAGTGGAGTTCAGGGCTTCGGGGCAATCTGCAGATGTGGGCTGTTGTAAGCGTGTTCCTGCAACCACTCGAGCAAGGCTTCTTTATTTCCTTTCAAGCCAACAAACATGTCGCGAGGCATTTGGTGCATCATCATATTACAACATCGACGACGCAAGTCTCTATCAACAACAATTTCAGGAATGGTAAGTAATTCAGCCACGACGTCACTCGCTGGTGTATCAGTCGTGGAGAGCATTTTCATCGCATGTGTTCTATCCGTAGATGCGTCAACTATTCGACTAACCGCATCTGCTATTACTTTCGAAGGTGGCTTCTTTTTCCTTTTTGCTTTCTCAGCCCCTTCAACCCTCTTTCTCTTCCCACTGCTTCCCGAACCACTAGGTGCACTAGGTGTTGAGTTCGTTGTCAACCTTATTCCTTCGAAATCAGCTGTCACTCCCATACTACCTCCAGTAGTAAGACCTTCAAGATCTTCCTCACTATCTCCTGATCCTTCTTCTAGGTCCATTGTGGGTCGATAGACATCGTCTTCATCAATACCCAATGACAACCGCTGTGGATCAGATGGTGTGAACATGGTGCCGCCCGATGCCATAACATCCTTGAATAGTATCCCTAATTTGTTCGCAAACATGAGGCCTCTGTACCTATACTTGGCATACTGCGCATTCTCCTATATGCATACAAGCTTCCAAATCAATGCCTTATATAAAATAATACAAATAGTAATCATAACATTGTTCTTCATAATAATCATAACAACATTTGTGCACCTAAATTTTCCTGTCCCACTACTCATCTTCAGCGATCACCATATTCCTCGTAGAGTCAAACGATATGCCCGTCTCTTTCGAGAATAACTTATCCCACACCTTCCATTCTTTCTTCAAGCTATCAAACCTATTTTTCAGTTGCTTCTTGTCATATGAATGTCCTATTTTTTCATTGAATGCACACATAATGTTCTTTCACCCATCCTTGGTGAAAGAAGATCCTTGACGTTCTTTCTTGTAAATTTGATCAACGCATTCATGTATGAAAATCCCCGTGGTATTTACATCCCACGTTATTCTGTGTTTCTCCTTGTCCATACTTCTATGTCAACTATGAACAAGTGAAGATTAACTTATATTAAACCATTTCATTACAGTTGAAGCACAAATAAAAGATGAAACTTTATGGGATGATGGACAATGAAGCACATAAATCCTATTCACCCTATAGCAAAAAACAAGTCACATACAAGATGAAGCCTCCACATAGTAAGCTAGTGAGTTCAATCAACCTGGTAAGTTAGTGAGTTCGACATAAACATTTTCACACCATTACAATTCTAATTGGATGGTAGTCATAATTGGAGGCAAATATGCAATGGGAAGTAATAGATCCATTGTAGAGGATGCGCAGACGAATAAAACTAAAACAAAACACAAAAAGTTAGGAAATCCAAGCCTTATTAGTTGGGTACATGCATATCTCTAGAGGCGCGATTAATTAATATAGATATATGTACACACACAAAAGAACTCAACGGGCATAAGGGGACATAATCCCAACTGGGATTTGGGTGCACTAAAACTGGCTTGATCATTGGGGATTTGGGATTTGTCATTTCTTATTGATTTTCGGATTCTGGCTTGATCATTGTTGATTTGTTGATTACCAATCATGATGATGATACAGTTCACACTTCACACCCGCAATATAAGCCCATTGACTCGGGTCTCCTCAATCAACTCTCCAATTTAGTACTAATTCAGACAACAATATTCTAAACTCTAAAATATACAACACCCCATGTTTAAATATATATATATATATATATATATATATATTTAATTCTCACTTTCTTCCAAAGCCTCCACATAGCAAAGGCACAGGCACGAGCTAATTAATATCAAAAAATCGAGATGAAGAAACCACTCAAGCTATCAAACGCATAGATGAAGAAACATGAGGAAAAGAAGGGAAACAAGGATAAAACGAATACAAATGTCACAGAACAGACCCAAACGCATGCATATATATATATATCCCTTTCTTCCACATTCCTATAAAATGCTAACAAAGCCTCGACCTCAGATTCAATCAAAATATACAGATATCAAATAGAAATAGAGATTTGAAACAGCATTAGAGCTAATCAGTCTTCTTGAAGCAACAGAGATGAATAAACCACAGGACACCCATTCGCATACATGAAGCAACCACATCACAGCATCGAAACTCATACGCAGAGATGAAGAAACATGAGGAAAACAGAGCAAACCACTGAACAGATTCATATACAGAGATTCATATACAGAGAAATATATATATATTTCTCTCTTTCTTCCACATTCCTATGAAATTCTAACTCACCCTCGAGCTTAGATTCATATACAGAGATGAACAAAACACTCAAATCAATTTCAAAAATCCAGATCAGCAAATGAGAAATCCGACTCACATCGGGCAACCACAAAGCAGAGCAAACCACTGAACAGAAGTACAAAAACCAGTCATACCCGAGAAGCTCCGGCAACCGGACGACGGCCTCGACCTCAGATCTGAACGCCCACCGACGGATCTGGCCACCAAACTGTACGAACAAGCCACAGATCACAAAAAGCCAGCGAACAGGGGACGGCTCGGAGCAAGACGATCGATCAACGGAAAATGAGTCACCGACGGCGATGAGCTTCGCACCCTCCCACCACGCCGAAAGCGAACGCCGACGACAAGACCACAACCACAAACCAGATGACGGAGAACATGCACGTTGAGGGAGGCGTAGGTGAGGAAATGAGAAGAGGTGTGCAAATAATTATGAGAAATCGATAGACCGGTGGAATTCGTTGAGCATTAATTGATTTGTAATAAATGCTTATAATTTCGTTTGTAATCTGCCGCACCGAAAAAGCTCCAGCTGTGAGCTTCTTTATTATCCAGTGTTAATGTAAAAAGCCCAGCACATATGATCGTGAACCCAAACAGACCAATTTTAAGTTTACCGGGCTTTTTTCCCTTATTGGGCTTTTTTTCTCCTTAACGCTGTGCCAAACAGGTCCTAACTCTATTTAAAAATTAAATAGTTTTTATTTATTCAAATTAAATACATTCTTAAAAAATTTCCTACTTCCCTACATCAATCTAGAATAGGGGTGAAAGAAAAAATAATAATAAATAATCTATATTGTTTTGACCAAAAGTAAATAATCAATAAGTTTGGCATGTATGTACCCCTTCTGTTAATGCCCTTCTATGTCGGCTCAAAGAGACGCATAAATGACGAGGATAGGCACCAGATCGGAGCTTATGACATTGTGCTGAACGTGGCCCCCTCCTCAAACTCCTTCACATGCATCGTCCGGCCGTCCGGGCAGTGGATCTATGAAAGCGAATCCAGGAATTCTACGTACGAGCTTATAATCTCGTACTTGTTCTCAAAATCTGGACGCCCTTGTCCTCCATCAAGTTAATTAGGTCTCTGAATTGACAGTGAGAAGATCCCTCGGCGCTTATATTAAAATAATGCTAATCTGGATAAAGTGGCTAGCTTTGCAAATTATTCAAGTTTCGCATAATCAGACAGTGATGTGCAGTAATCTATAGTGATGGACCCGTGCAAAATATTATTTCATGTTTTTCGTATATTATATTATTGTTTCAAAGCTGTGTTGTGTTGAAGCTATAGCTAGTGTCAGCTCCGAATTATAGATCAGCTTGGCTAGAATACAGAATAAAGCGAAGGAACCGCTGATTATATTGGATCTAAATAAATGGGATGCTTGAATTGACCTGAGCTTTCATTTCCTTATTACTTGCTAATCAAGATAAGTATATGATGCAAAGAACAAAGATACGTTATGTATCAAAAAAAGAAAGAAAGAACAAAGATGCGTCATTTTTATTCGAGCCGTGCCAGCGTATGCTATAAAAAACTGTTTGCTTTATTTGTAGGAGGATTCGATTCATTATTTTAGGATGCTATATATCGATGTCTTTATATGTTGGCTAAGAGATATTATTGTGGTATCCTCCTTTAGTAAAGTAACTTGGTAGCTGGTTGCAGAAGCTCACTCTTGGTATATCTTAAAGTGTCCAGGGTTGTTCAATTGTATTAGTTAGCGCTGCCCGCAGATGAAGTCTTTACATGAAATAATAGTAATAATATAAAGTAAGTCGCATGGAATAGAGAGTCGACATAGGGAACACAAGATCGTCCAATTTTTTAATTTCATGTTTTGATTTGAAACTAAACATACATAACCCCGCAATGTGTGTTAAATATTTTTCTAAATATTTCTAGTATTTAAACGTGTTAGAAATTAAAATAAAATAACTAAAAAAAATTATATTTATTATAAAGAACAATAAAAATTATAATTATTTAGAATGATCAAACATCATAATATAAATGATTAAGGGGTAAAAATACATAGCACTTTTTTTAAAAGCACACTCAACACCATGCCGATGGACGTTTCTTTTCTTGTCATGGGTGCCAGTAATGTACAGTTGGCAACTGCTGAATTTTCTCTCTCTTCCCCCTCCCTCCCTGTCACCCGTCCTCTCTCTTCGTTTTCTTCCCTCTCGCCCTCTCTACTTCAGTTTCTCCAACAAACTGGAAAAAGAGGGAGACTGAGCTCCAATTTTGTACATAACAACAGGCTCTGTTCTACGAAGGATAGTTGGTGCTTATGGACAGAAATGTGATGACGTCACGCGGAACATGATAGAGTGTGAATTGGTTAGGTTGGATCCAGAGCATACTCTAGGAAGGGAATCTGACATGGTACGTTTTACTCAAAAGCATAAAATTGATCTCTCTGGTTTTTATTCAAAAGAAGGCCATGACAGATTACGTGGATCGATATATCACAAAAACCCACTTATCTTCATCAGCTACTTCAATGCCACAAAGTGGAGAGGGCGAGAGGGAAGAAAACGAAGGGAGCGGAAGGGTGACAGGGAGAGAGAGAGAGAGAGAGTTGACTGAGGTGGGAGAGAAAGCTGTTGCCAATTGGACATTTGTGGGACCCACGATAAGAGAAGAAACATTGGTCTAAGTTCATTGAACGGATTTGGCATTTTTTTCTCTTTTATAAGGTTTATGTGTAATTTTAAACCAAAAAAAAAAAATTATAATACTGTGTGTATTTTTTAAAAAAATTCATGAGTATTTTTATTCCTTAACCCTAATATAAATTTTAAATTACCAAATAATCCCTAACTAAACTTCCTCCATCATCTCTTATATTCATAATTTAAAAATAACCAAAATCAAAATTAAAGTTGCCCTCATCGTGGTATCTTTTTTTCACCAAGTTTGATATTTATGTAATTAATGTATTATTTAATGGGAGAATCATTTAAAAATAACTTGAAAATTTAAAAATGATAAATCAGATATTTCTAAAAAAAAAAAGTCAAGAATTGCTTATTAAGTTTCGACATTTTCTAATCAACTCTTGATAAAAAATATGATTTATCATTTTCCAAATTCTTTTTTAAATATTCTCCCTTATTTAATTAACAACGATTAAACTCATATTTCTTTAATGTTTTTTAAACCAAATTTCATATTCATTTAATCAATATATCATTTAATTATTTAGATATAATAAATTACTTATATTTTTTAATTTTATTAACATTAAATGAATTTTCTTAACACACATAAATTTTCTTCTAAAATGAAAATAAATGGTATAAAATTTCTTGGTGTAACATATATAATAAATTATAAAAGACCTTGAATTTTGTTAAAATTATATATTTTTAATTTTTAATTAAAATTTTTGTTGATTTTTAAAAAACTATTTTTTTTATAAAATTAAAGAATGTGAAATTTGTTTCCATAGATATCTATGCAAATTTTCAAAAATGAAAATTGAGAAGGCCTTTTTTAAATTAAGTGAAATTTAGAATTTTATATTTTTATCTTAGTTTTAAAAATAGAATGTGGGAGAGAATGTAGGAGGGAATGTAAAAGATTTTGTTAGGGGCATTTTAGTATTTTTAATTTTATATTTTTGTATTCAATCCATCTAAATAATTATAATTTTTATGATCCTTATTAATAAATATATTTTTCTCCATGTCCTTCATTCTAATTTTTGCTTAATTTATTATACCTTTCATGCAACATAGTACTAGTGCTGAAAGAAGGACGTGGGTGCTTTTTATTGCTATGGGGGGTTTAATAAGATTATCCGCGGGGGAAGATAGTAAACCAAGTTTTGGATAACTCCTTTGCCGCGGTATATCATCATCATCTTTTTGTATCGCAATTGGACTCTGCAAGTTGCAATAAGTTTAAGATAAAAATCGATCAATCAGAACATTCTACCTATTATAACTATTTGACTTTCTATTATTTATTCAAAATTAAGAGAAAAACTTGGTAAACACACACACACACACACACACATCCTTCTGCTTTAGCTATATACTCCTTCCGATCCTAATTATAAGATAAAGTTGATTTTTTTAGAGAAATTAAGGAAGCCAATTAAATTACTTTAGAGTATTTATATTTTTATTTTTTTCTCCAAACTAATTAATTTTACTAATAAACTAATATATAATCTAAGGATACTAAAAATATAAACACTCTAAAGTAATTTAATTAACTTCCTTAATTTTTCCAAAAAAGTCAACTTTGTCTTATAATTAGGACCGGAGGTAGTATCAAGTACTCCCTCCGGTCCTAATTATAAGACAAAGTTGACTTTTTTGGAGAAATTAAGGAAGCCAATTAAATAACTTTAGAGTATTTATATTTTTAGTATATTTAAATTATATATCATTTTATTAGTCAAATTAATTAGTTTAAAGAAAAAAATATAAATATAAATATTCTAAAGTGATTTAATTGGCTTCCTTAATTTCTCTAAAAAAAGTCAACTTTGTCTTATAATTAGGACCGGAGAGAGTACATCATTTGGTAGTGAGTCTAAAAGAAGTGAAGTATGTCTAGAGGAATGAATTAAGGAGCTAAAATCTTAGAGTTTATAATACACTACTACAGAATTGAGATATAACCACCCCCAAAGACGTCCCAAATTAAAAATTGGGTGGTTAAAAAGGGAGGCGGTGGCATTTTCGTAATTATATATATGTAGGTGAACCTTTAGGCATCCCAAATTTGAATTTGGGACGTCTAAAGTGCTTCCTGGCGCCAAATGTAAATTTCATAAATTTTTTTAGCACCAGGATTTGGGTTTAGGTGTCCCAAATGACATTTGGGACGCCTAAAGTCTTAGTTTAGGCGTCCCAAATCCATTTGGGACGCCTAAAGTCTTAGTTTAGGCGTCCCCTGCGCATGTCAGACAAGTGTCTGACATGCGTCTTCTTTTATCACACCTCCTCTATTTTTTTCTTCAACTTTACTCTTCTTCCTCCTCTCCTCCCCACGCACCCACCGTCGGCCCTTCTCTACTTTTTTCTTCAACTCCTCCCTCCTCCCTTGTTCAAGCACTTCTTCTCCCCACGCACCCACCGTCTCCTCCACCGTCTCCTCCCTTCTTCTTCCTCTTTGTTTCTTCAACGCACGCAACCGTCACTGCTGCAACTTCACCTCCTCCACAGTGGGTAGATTTTTGCTCTCTCCTCCACCTCCGTCCTTCCATTGTTGTGCACACCACCGTGGATCTCCAACGTCTCCAAGTGTGGCTCTCTCCAACGTCTTCTCTACCGTGGATCTCCAACGTCTTCTCTACTAGCTAGTGGGCGCCCTCCCTGATCAGGTAAGGTTGGTTTATTTTCTTCATTTTTTTTTGTTTATATATTGATATTAGGCTGGTTGGTTTATTATATATTGCTTATATTGAGATAGTTGATATTAGCCTGATGTGTTTGGTGTGGTTATATTGCTTAAATTGCATTTATTCGGGAATGGTTTATTTTTTTGTTTAAATATAAATTTACTTGTGTATAATAGAAATCCCTGTTGTTCAGTTTTAGGGAAATCTAGCTTTTATAAGCCAATGGAGATTTATCCATACACACATATAGTGGCACCACCCCATTTCATTAGTCTTGTTCCTGCACCATTAATTAGTATATATAATAAAATAAAATATGATTTATTTAAATTAAAGAAATTCTTGTATTAATTCCAAACGAATTATGAAGAATAATTCAATCCAAAACTTAAAAAGAAAACCATAACCCCAATATTCATTAAATGATTTTTATCTAAATATTTTCAATAAAACAATTTTATTTTTGGAAGAACTCAACTTAAAATTGTTTTGTTAATATTGAACTCGTTTTGTTTTTAATTCTTCCAAACCTCAAAAAAATTCTTTAATTTAATCTTATTGTATTTATTTTATTATACATTAATTTTATATATATATATACTTATTAAAAAAATAAGTTACATAGCACTGAAACATTTTTAAGAGGAGAGATGAGGCTAGGAGGGGGCAATAAAGTTATTAAGCTCATATTTTAAAATCCTAAATTGGGTTGATAACTTAATTAGGCAATCCCATCATATGTCGTTGAGAATTGTACTAAACGTGTGAATGTTATTGGTAATGCCTTAGGTGGTAACAAAATGGATCATAGTTGGATGAATGCTTTGAGAACTAGTGAAGAATATGAGACAGGGGTGGACGAATTTATTGAATTCGCTAAAAAGAATGCTCCTGCAAGAAATGGGAAGTATTTTTGTCCTTGTGTCAATTGTTTGAATGAGAGTAGACGGGATGTTGATGTCATAAAGGATCACCTACTTTGTGATGGAATAAATCTGCGATACACAAGGTGGATATGGCATGGTGAGGAAGTAACTGATTGTCCGTCACACAAGAAGGAAGCTGTGGATGTCATAGATGAAGATAGAATGGAGAGAATGATTAACGATGTTGAGGCAGAATCCTTTGCGCAGTCGCAGGAGTATGACAGCCTGCGGAGTGATGCAGAGACACCATTGTATAGTGGTAGTAAGTACACGCGGCTGACAGGAACATTACATTTGGTTAACTTAAAGGCAACTTGTGGGTGGACCGATAGTAGTTTCACATTGCTACTTGAACTATTGTGTGATATGTTTCCGGAGGATAATGTACTTCCAAATCGTATGTATGAGGCCAAGAAAATCCTGTCTACAATGGGTATGGAGTATAAGAAGATACATGCTTGCCCTAATGACTGCGTACTGTACAGAAATGAGTACGGAGGTCTTAGTGAGTGTCCTAACTGTAAAACTGCACGATACAAAGTGAAAAAAGAAGGTGGTTGTGGTGATGTGACAAGTAAAAGGCAACCTTTAAAGGTTATGTGGTATCTTCCAATAATACCACGTTTTAAACGTTTGTTTGCGAGTGCAACAAAAGCGAAGAAGTTGAGATGGCACTCTGATGAGAGAATATCTGATGGGAAATATCTTCGGTACCCAGCTGACTCTCCACAATGGCAAAAAATAGATGAAATGTTCCCTCAATTTGGCAGCGAGCCGAGAAACCTACGGCTTGGGCTTTGTACAGACGGCATCAATCCGTATAGAACTCTTACTAATACACATAGTGCGTGGCCGGTTCTCCTTGTAATATACAACTTGTCTCCCTGGCTATGTATGAAACGTAAGTATATGATGCTATCTATGATGATTTCTGGACCAAAACAGCCAGGGAACGATATTGATGTCTATTTGGCGCCTTTGATTGAGGACTTGAAGAAGTTGTGGGAGGAAGGCGTAGATGTGTTTGATGCTTATAAGAAGGAGTCTTTCAAGCTACGTGCAATGATTTTCACAACGATAAACGACTTCCCTGCGTACGGAAACTTGTCAGGGTACAGTGTGAAGGGTCACAAAGCATGCCCAATATGTGAAGCAGACACACACTTCCAACAACTAAAGCATGGAAGAAAAACTGTCTACCTTGGCCACAGGAGGTTTCTTCATCGGTTCCACCCGTATCGTAGGCTAAGAAAGCGGTTTAACGGCTTACCGGAGCATGGAATGGCTCCAAAGTCACTAATCGGAGAGGAAGTCTATAGTCGAGTGGAACATATCCATGTCACTTTTAGTAAGAATCAGAGGGTTGCGGGTGAGAAGAACATATGGAAGAAGAGATCCATTTTCTTTGATCTTCCATATTGGCGTTCGCTTGACGTAAGACACAGTATTGATATGATGCATGTGGAGAAGAATGTTTGTGATAGCCTTATTAGTACGCTTTTGCACATACCAGGGAAGACTAAGGATGGGATTAATGCGAGATTAGACCTTGTCGATATGGGAATAAGAGAACGGTTACATCCACAACTAAGAGATGATGGTAGGAGGGCATACATGGAGCCAGCAGCGCATACACTATCAAAAGCAGAGAAAAGAAGTTTGTGTGGGTGTTTGCATGAAATGAAGGTGCCGCAAGGGTATTCCTCGAATGTGAGAAGATGTGTCTCAATGGACGATTTGAAGTTAGTGGGAATGAAGTCCCATGATTATCATGTGTTGATGCAACAACTATTACCAGTAGCTATTAGAGGCATAATGAAAGATGAAGTACGAAACACAGTGACAAGATTGTGCGTTTTCTTCAATGCTATCTGTAACAAAGTCATTGACACTGAAAAGTTGGATGAACTAGAAAATGAGGGTTACATTATTTTGTCACAACTAGAGATGCACTTTCCACCTTCATTTTTTGATATAATGGTGCATTTGGTAGTTCATTTGGTGAGGGAGGTAAGGCTTTGCGGTCCAGTTTACCAGAGGTGGATGTACCCTTTCGAGCGATACATGAAGATCTTAAAAGGGTATTCTAAAAATCCTTATCGACCAGAAGCCTCAATAGTAGAAAGATATGTAGTTGAGGAGGCTATGGAGTTTTGCAAAGATTATATGTCAGGGAAGAAGGAACAATCTCGGCATGAAGAAGGGAGAAGCAAGGGAACACGAGGACTGAATCTATGCACTTTTCCAGTTCGAGAGACAAATCCAAATAGTGGGGTCATGGTAGAAGCTGAATCTATGCACTTTTCCAGTTCGAGAGACAAAAATCCCATATTAGCGTCTATGGCCTATTATGGAGTTATAGAAGAAATATGGGAGATGACGTACAACAAGTTCAAAGTTGCTTTATTTAAATGTAAGTGGGTTAGCAACAATGCCGTGGTAATAGATAAACAATTTGGATTTGTCTCAATCGATCTTCGAAGAGTTGGCTATAGAGACGAACCCTTCATTTTAGCATGCCAGGCGAAACAAGTGTTTTATGTCACCGATCCTGCCAGCAAAAATATGTCCATTGTCCTTAAAAGTAAAAAACAGAAGTATGGTGATCCGACCTTCAACCTTGATGACACACCACCTTTCACAACAACTACACCTCGAACAAATGAAGTAGAATTGGTAGATGATGACGAATATGCTGTAAGAAATGACTATGGTGAAGGACTATGGGAAACAATCTAGAGTAAGACCTTAATTTATAAACGAGAACTGTGTTTTTTCTGTTTTACTTCCCGCTTACTATATACATGTGTTTTCATTGCAATTTACTTACGTTTCTGATGATGCTTTTTGTGTTAACAGGAATATGGACAACGTTAGTGATGACGAGAGGCGTAGAGATGACGAAAGCTCTAGCAATGATGAAAGGCCTAGAGTTGAACCCCCTGCAAGAAGGAGGGTTAGAGGCTGTACAAAGATGGGAGTATTGGTTGCACGTCATGAACATCAACAGGAGAGGCTGCATATAGACTTCGATGACAATCTGAATCCAATTGGTCCTGAGGAAGACCACTTCATTAGCTACATAGGGCTTTTGGCTCGAAGCAAAGTGCGCATTACCTACGATAATTGGAGATTGGTTCCCCCAAAAACGAAAGACATGATTTGGCAGCAACTTTTGGTATGTAAGTTTTGATGCATTGTAGCTTTGTTCTTATTGTTTCAAATATAATAATCTTATGTTTTACCTTGCAGCAAACATACGATGTCCCCGACACCACAGAGATGCATAGGCACTGGATGGATGAGGTTCATGTACGATGGAAAGGTTTCAAGAACAAGCTAACAAAGAATTACATTCGAGGGGCCCTTAGGGGTAACGATCCATGTGCACAGTATACATATTTATCTCCAGAGGACTGGAGGTTGTTTGCGGCATCACGAGCAGATCCTGAGTTTTTTGTAAGATTTCTGTCATGATATAGAACTACTTATATCGTTGATTTCATATACTTTATATCGTTGATTCATTTTTTGTTGTTTTTCATTCATAGAAATTAAGTGCAGCAAATGCCCAGAGGCAAGCAGAAAATAAATATCAACATTTCATGTCTCGCGGTGGATATCGGAAGCTTGAGCGGCAAATGATGGCAGAAGAGTTACAGAAAATGAAGGAAGCAGCGGAATCTGATCCTAGCGTTGTTATCCAGCCACCGGCACCTCCTCCACGTCACAAAAAATGGAAAGCAGGGAGGATTAAGGCTGAGAAGTATATAAATCCGACTGTTGCTGAGGTTGCTGCGAGGATTGTAAGTAGTTATACCATAAGTACCTAATTTTTTACATGTTGCGAGTGGTTTTGATACATTTACGATAAACTGCATGCTACAAGATAACCTGGACGAGCAGAGTAGCCAAGGTTCATTCAACCCAAGTAGACGGATGGACATCTTGTCAACGGCTATTGGGAAGGCAGATGACCTTGGTTGTGTTCGAGGAGAGACACGGGGAGTTAGTGCCGCGAGGTATTTTGGACGAGAGCCACGTTATTCGTCACAAGCTGGACCTAGTAAGGACGTTGTGGCCAAGATTCGAGAGGAGCTCGAACGAGAGATCGAGGCCAACCTTCGCGACAAGCTCCGACAAGAGCTGTTGCCAGAGCTTCAACTTGAAATGGCAAAGATGTTTGAAGCACAAAGGGCAAGGGACGAGCATAGAACTCAGGAATCCCCGGCCTTCAATAGCACCAGAGGAAGTTACAACCCTCTGGAGCAACCACTTGGCGCCCCTTCTCCCACTCCAGTGTCGGGACCACTTGGCGACCCTTCTCCCACTCCAGTGTCGGGAGACCCTTGCACCCTCTATTTGGATGATCCACTGTTGCGTGTTGTTGCTGATGCTCTCGTTCACACATGTGCTACCACCTACCATAATCAGCAAATTCCGGAGGATTATCGTAGGGTGAATGTGACGAGTGTTAGAAAGGGGGAAGAAGGTACAGCCATCCCTGTTCCTAATCCAGAGGTTGGCACGTTAGGTCAAGCGATAGGATCTTTCATCCTTTGGCCTCGCAATCTTATTGGTTCAGACGCAACACCTCCAATGGTAGGAATTACCTTACTGTTACTGAAAATCTGTTGCCATCCGTCTAACAATTTGTTTTTTGATGTTCTAAAAGGATGACGAAGCTGCGAGCAAATGGCCCTTCTTAGCACGGCTGCAACAGATCTACAAGCGCATTAAACAGATTGACTTGAAGATGCCTCCAGGGATTGTGGGCCAAGTGGAGTATCCCTACACGATTGACAATAAAGATCTCAAGCAGTTTATCAGGTTGGAGGAGATAGATGCAGGCTGGGTCAAATTTGCAGTCCGGTAAGTTTTTTTTTCAATTTTCCCATAGAATTCATTTAGTGGTTTTTTGTTTTCATACATTCAAGAATTGATTCCTTATTTTAATTCTATTATAGCACCTTCCACGATCTCTGCACAAACATGGAAAGAAGTAATTGGTATGGATTCTTATGTCCTGCGAATACGACAGGGGATACTTGTACTGTGGCGCATAGGACTCACTATGTCGGCTACCAAATGGCAAATACCAAACTTCGTTGTTATCTAGCACCCATTATCCAACGGTTCGTATTTACATTTTGTCAATTTAAGAAGTTTAATAAATAATTGTCTTCTCACTCATCTAACTTCATTTTAATGTGTACATGTTGTTAAAGTTTCCACTGGACTTTGTGTGTTATATGTCCCCGCCGCAACGTAGTCTATTGGTTTGATCCCTTGAGTAAAAAGCCAGACAGAGATACAAAATCCGTCTTCGACACGTAAGTTATTCTGTTTGTATTTCATTGACAACAAAAATAAATGAATGGTTCTAATTTCTGTTCATTTTGCTTTTCATGATAGTGCTTGTCAAACATATAGAATCCTAGGTGGGTCACGCGAGGGTGCAGTTGTTAAAAAGCCAAAGTGGTTTTATCCCATAGTAAGTACATTCGATCCTACATAATTGTTTCATTGACGGTCCTTTTAGACATATCTTTATTGATTTTAACAACCAATTGCATCCCTTTGATTAAAAGTGCCCTCGGCAACCTGGCAACACTGAATGCGGATATTATGTTATACTTTATATGTATAACATAACTCAAAGTGGAATTACTAGCGATTTTGAAAAGGTAATCGCTTCTTCATTCTCAAATGATAATATTTTTGGTGTTCTAATCGAAATGCTAATTAATTCATTTGCTTGAGATTCATTTCATCAAAGCTTATTACTTTCTAATTTTCAGATTTTTGATAATGAAGATGCCTACCTACGTGAAGACCTTGATTTGATCAGAGATCTTTTGGCTGGACATCTTCTTCAACATATAGAGCAGTAAACTTGTTATTTTATATCAGTTTGTACTTGTGTGATGACAACGTTTTGACACTTTCTGGTTGTTTTTTGTTGATATATATAGTAGTAGGTTGCATGAAAGGTTATTGTATGTATATATGGTAAAGATTGTAGTGCTGGATGTCCTTACCAGTTTGTAACGGACAGTGTGGTTTATGAATCCATCTTCTATTCTGTTTCTGCAGTTTCAATTCGTTGGGTAATACAGAATGTAAATTATGGTATAAAAAAAACCTAACATTTAGACGTCCCAAATTAAGAATTGGGAGGTCTAAAGTCCCCCAGGGTGGGACTTTAGGCGTCCCAAATTACAATTTGGGACGCCTAAAGTCCCATCCTGGGGGGACTTTAGGCGTCCCAAATTTTAATTTGGGACGCCTAAAGTCAGACTTTGGGCGTCCCTATCATTTGGGACGTCTTTTGTTTCAACTTACTACGCCCCCAGCATATACGTCCCCCCGTTTTGGGACGTTAAAAGTGCCAAATTTGGGAGGTTAAAATCCCTTTTTGTAGTAGTGATATTTCTTAGATTGAAATGTGTGTTGTTGCAAAGAATGATCGGGTTAAGATGTAAATTTATTAATAAAGTTTTGTCTGATGAGCGTCTTGCACAAATATCTTTTAGAAGGGATAAAAATATCAATGAACAATTAAAAAGGGGTATCCACTACAAAAACCATTAAATCCGTACTAACGAAGTTAAATTATAAGAGAAGAAAACTCATAACGGCGTTAGTACAAATTTAACTGTTTTTGTGGTGATGCCCCTTTTTAATTGTTCATTGGTATTTTTGCTCTTTCTAAAAGATATTTGTATCAGACACTCCTCAAACAAAACTTCGTTGATAAATTTACGCCTTAACCAAGAATAATCTATTGGACTTGTCAAAGCTCTTATTCACTCAGCACCGACTTTGTGGGGTCTGTTATATTTTAGTTTCTTAGAATGGTTTCGATCCGCCTACATGAGACACTTTATTTGACTGCTTTAAACAATATTCGGGAGATCCTTTTCCTGACCCCATACGTGTTTCTGTAGGTCTTACTGTAACCGGCTTGTCTGGAAATATGCGTACCCAGATTTTTCCACCGCAGCGGGCATTTCGTGACATTGCTCGCCGCCCTGCTTCTATTTGTCTAGATGTGATCCAAGTGGGTTCAAGTGCTTGAAGAGCATATCTAGCAGAGGTGGGAAAATATTTTGTCGCTGGGGACAAGCTGAATTTTAAAGGGGTGGGAAAATATTATAATGAACCGGCTTAATCTGATTGAATCATACATGGCTAAAGAAGTCTCCTGACCAACCTATGTTTTTCTTTTAAAAATCAATAAAATATTTAAAAACACCCAAAATTCTATATGTCAATGTCAAGTGTTATTTATTAGAGCGAAATGGTATATGGTTCAATTAAAATATTCTCTCTAATCCTTAATATAAGATAAAATTAACTTTTTTAAAAATATTAAGAAAACTAATTAAGTTACTTTAAAATATTTATATTCATCTTTTTTTCTTTAAAATATTTTGTCTAGCATATAAACTGATATTTAATATAATGATACACAATATATAATATGATCAAGTAACTTATTTAACTTCCTTGATATATCCAAAAAAAATTTAACTATATATTATGTTTAGAACTAAAGGGAGTAACAAAAATGAGATGACTTAAACCATTAAGTTTAATGACAACTATAATGATAAGGTGTTGATGGTCAAAATATAACTTCAAGGTCTTAGTTTTAAGCTACTAGTGAGGGAAATTATATGTAACACGCTTAAAGTTCATGGAACTGTTTCGAATTTTAGCCCAAGTTAAATAATCTTGTACTTGACTCAAGGTCCAATATACTCTATATTGAGAGTAGAGATTAATCTCCTCTATAATATGAAGGAAAATTAATTCTTTTCAGTTAAGTTGTAAATTTGACAATCAAATTTTAGCAAAAGGATTTTATTTAGGTGCAAAAATCCACGCAACGCTTTTCAAAAATGGAGCAAAATTAACACATCGGTTAACTCCCCCAAAACGGACGGCCGCTTTTGCCCTTTTTGTGGGACCCACCTCTCATCTCACAGCCCAGCTTCTCATCCTCGCGCTCGTCACGGATCTCAAAAATACCACAAATCTCTGATATATGCATCGCCGGATATATGAATCTGACTTTATTGATTTGGGCTTTTATTTGCCAATATTACACATAAGCCATAACTACAAATTTGTCCATGGACAAACCATAGTCTCTGGTGAGGGAGGCAAAAATAGACAATCTGGGTGATCAAACTATGGGATAAAATAGTCACCCAGAAACAAAACAAAGAAGAAGAACAAACTGCCACATATGAGCACAGCCCTCTGTCCAGAAGTGACAGAATTGCCACCAAATCCAAAATGCTGATTTTGAGCAAAACCAGCAGTCTCAACGCTTTTACTCTCGAAGATACTTATGGCGGCCACGCAGGTGGGACGACCCTATCATCAGGAAGCTTCTCATACTGAAATCCAGGCGAAATCAAATAAGAGGGGTGACCTACGGCCTCGTTGTATTTCTACCCACAAGATCGGAATTCATAAATTCCAGTATTCAACACCGCGAATTTCTCTTCTAGGCGACGCTTACTGAAATTTTCAGAGTCCGGCGAAGAGGAAGACGGGGAGGTTGAATTGCGCTGGTCAGAGCCTGAAGTAGGATTATCGTCTTTGCTAGTGTCAATGGAAAATGAGACGAATCTTCGAGGATTAGAGCGTTTATGGCCGACGGTGAGGGAGGAGGGAGAGGAGAGGGACTGAAGGATGAAGCTGAGAGAGAAGGTGGCCTGTAAGATGAGAGGTGGGTCCCACAAAAGAAAGAAAAGTAACTACCCATTCGGGAGAGTTAATGGACTCGTTAATTTTTCTCCCTTTAAAAAATAAAAACCTTGGATGCATTTTTGCCCTCAAGTATTTTTTTTTTTTTTGGTAAAAGCCCTCAAGTAAATTTTATTGTGTAGGACGCCTTTTTTTGCTAAAATTCAGTTGTCAAATTATTTTAAAGGAAAAACCTCCACTCAGCTGAGTCATATTAATACGTGTGTCGTAACAGAGTAAATTAAATATGCAAACGAGACGATGCATATGAGCTCTGAGTCTGATATTGTCCACATTAAAAAGGATACCATCACCTGTTTGATCAATTATAAACACGCCATTAGATGTTTAATGCAATATATATACTACAATCTCCAAGTATACAATACTCTTTGGTTGGATGGAAGTGAGAGGTGAGAAGTGGAACTGAAAGTGGAATTGAGATTTTTGTCTGCTTGATGTGTTGGAAGTCACTTCTCTAGAGAAGCTCCATCAAAAGTGATGGAATTCACTTCTATTAGATACCCTATGGAAATGGCCACACTTCCATGAAAGTCATTTTATCTTCCAATCTTGCCCTCAAGCTTTCAAGCATATATAGGCTTCGTCTTTCAGGTTCTCCAGCGACCACGTTCATCTTGCAATGGCGACGGCAATGGTGAACCACAAAGTGATGTACTGAGATGGCGGCAGCGACAAACCACGTGGTATATTGCGGCGGCAACGAAGGATGACGGAGGACAATGGCAACGACAAATAACAGTGAAGGTGGATGACGGTGTAAAGGCGACGGTGAAGTTGACCAAGGACGGTAAAGCTAGACGGTGCGTCACTCTTCAATCTTACATTTGTCTTCTCCTTCTTCTTCTCCAGATCTGACGGAGAAGGCAGATTGTATATGGTGCTTCGCTCAGATCCGAACGAGCGATGATAAGGTTGACTCTTTGCCATCATTTTGTTTTCAAGGATGGCATTCTATCTCTGGTTTGGCAAGGTTTGATTTTGTTTTCACCATTTTCATTTCTAGCCTCAATCTTTGGCTTTCGATTTTGGTTCCTGATTGTTCATGGTTCGATTATTGTTCTTCAATTTTGGTTCTTGTGTTATTGGTGGAGGTGGTACCCATCTACCGTTGTTCACTCTATTTGCTGCCATTTTCCGGTGTTAATGGCCACCATTGATGGAGGAGGAGGTTTGCAATGACAGGGCTGTGTTGTTCGGTTTGGTCTGATGGTGGTTATGGCTTTGCTGGGAAGATGGAGTTTTTTTTTGGGCAGCATAGGTATTTTGGTATTTTCATATTATAAATATATATTTTAATTAAAAGTTTTATCTCACTTCTATCATCCTACCAAACATGTTTTAAAATACAATTCTACTTCTAATTCCACTTCCAATTCCAATTACAATTTCACTTCTATAGAAAACTCTTTCATGATACCAAACGGGGCATATATGTATTAGGAGTGCTGAAAGGAGGGAAAGGTTGTTATTATTGTCACATGTATTGAACTACAAAACTGAATTATATTATTCCTAAGATATTATATTATGTCAACTTACAATAGGGACCACGACCCCTATTTGCACACTAACTGTATAGTACACAAAAAACTTATTAACAAGACAAGCATTTACTCCCCGGTGCAACTAACTTGACCATCTTATATCAATTAATCTTCTCATACAAATTCTTTTACTACCCCCAAACAACTTCTCTAAGGGTATAATTCCTAAAAAAACAATTAAAAAAAAGTTTATCGTTTGTGCATGTGATGCCTTCTCTAAAATGTACTAAATAATATTATTAATTACAACAGTTCATATCAGCATTTACCTTCCCCAATGAATTAACTTTATTGTATGTTATCAAATTATTTATTTTCAACATTCATTCAATTACTATCATCACAAGTAACTAAATATATGAAATGATCAGGCTAAAAAAACTCAAGAGATTTGATCAAATAGGTGAGAGAGAACTAAAATATATGAAAGAATACAACTAATTGAATATATGAAAGGATACAACTAACTGCCAATGAATAATATTCCTCAAGTTACTGCTCATGAGTTGCACGAGATGCCTCCACTCAAAGCATTGAATATATTGTTCATTAAAACAATTCATTAGCATTTACTCCCTTTGATGAATTAACTTTATTGTATGTTATCAAATTATTCCTTTTCAACATTCATGCAATTACTATCACAATAAGTAAGTGAATATATGAAAGGATCCAGCTAAAAAAACTTGAGAGATTTAAAAATAGGTGGGAGAGAACTAAATATATGAAATGATACAACTAACTGCGCATAAATAATAGTCCTCTAGTTACTGCCCTAATGAGTTGTGTTAGATGCCTTCACTTAAAAGCATTGAATAATTTTGTTCATGACAACAATTCATTAGCATTTACTCCTGATGAATTAAATTTATTAAATGTTATCAAATTATTCATTTTTAACATTCATACAATCTCTATCACGATATAAAATTAGGCCATGAGCAATTCTGGTTAGAGAGGAGAAATATCATCCAATACTTCATAGAAGGCTGAATTGACACCAACAAAATGGGAAGATCTAGACTAAGTCTTTAGTTATCATAACTCTTATGTGACACAACAACTTTAAAAACATGATAATTCATGAATTAGAAATCTATGTATTAAAATTTTCAAAAAGCCTACAACTCTACTATATGAAAAGAAAAAAGAAAAAGAGGATAAGGAAGCACTTAGAGTTGAACAAAGTACAAAGCTATAAGATTTGCAGGGTCTTAGGTAAGAGCATGCGTATTGATGAAAAAGTATGTCTAAGGCCAAATTCACACCAAAAAATGAGAGAAATTTGCAGGAAATCTTCGCTAACCCTTCCTAAAATGTAACTCTATTATGTAAGAATTTGGATGACGTCTAATATTGAAATTTGACAATTACTTAACTTGATAGTTAAAACACTTAAAACAGAGGAAAATAAATGTTTATACCGCAAAGTTCTCACTACATCATGAAACTGCCCATGAAAAGTCAAATTATCGCTTGCATGTAAGCTTGGATACTTAATAAATTGGTTGCACCCCCTAGAACTAGAGCTGGCAGCCCACCAAATTTGGCGGGCTCAGCTGGCTTCTCGCTTAACCCACAAGCTGGCCCACTTATTTTTTTTTATTTTTTTTATAAAATAAATCTAAATACCCTGACCGCCTTTCCTTTGATGTTATATTCAATTACTTTCTCATACTTTTTATTTGACACTTTTATTTTCATATTATATTCATTTATTCTACTATTATTAAATTTAAAAGAGATGTGTTTATATGATTTTGTGATGTGAGTAGATGAAAAAAAAAAAGGAAAGTAAGAATAAAATTGATTTCCTAATACAAATGTATAAAAGAAAAGAAGTGTGATATGAGTGGGTGAAAGAGAAAGAGAGTGAGAATTAAAAAAAATGAATGAAATAAAAAAAAAAAAGTGGCATGCCAGCCCGAGAAGGGGTGGGTTCTAGCCCGCGGGTTCAAATTACCACCTCTACTTAGAACTTATCCTACTTGATACACTGCAAAGGCTTTGGTCAAAGCTTTTGTTGTGAATGAAATTACAGAGGATTCACATCTATCACATTAGCACACTACTCAAGGACTTATACTATTCACTTCATCACTTAGCTATAAAAAATGTGATGTAAATTCTATTATTGAATCATGTTCAGAATTCCATCTTCACCCCAAAAATGTGAAGATCATTGAGACCAAAGCTTTTGTTGTGAATGAAATTGCTAAGGATTCACATCTATCACATCGGCACACTGCTCAAGGACTTCTACTATTCATTTTATCACCTAGCTATAAAAAATGTGTTGTGCAAGAAATCGGATCGCAAGAAAATGGATCTTGGTTCACCACCATGACAAGATCCGACCCATTAAAAAAATTGGCCCATAAAATCTATGCTCTTGTACCAAATTCAACCACAAAACTGAATTATATTATTACTAAGGGTCTATTTGGGAACCCGTTTGGGTCTAAAAAAAGCCCATCTGGGGACTAAAAGCTTTAAAAGCTCATTTGATGTATTTGGGAAAGCTTTTGGGATGGCTGGGCTTATGAAGCAAATGGAGCTTTTATAAGAAGCTCATCCAAGTTACTTCTCTCAACTTTTATGAAAAAAAAGTCACTTCTGACACCTTCAATCCAAACAAAAATCACATCTATAAAGTTCCTTTTTTTCTATATGACTTTTTCAAAAGCTCATCTACAAAAAAAGCTCATTCTCCACCGCTAATCCAAACATACACTAAGATATTCTGGGCAACTTACAATAAAGACCACGACCCTTATTTGTACAGTGTACAATACACAGTAAACCTATTAACAAAATACAACACAAACTAATGAACCTACAAATACCATGGGCCAACACTAATATTAACCAGGCCCCACGACAGCCCAATACCAACCACAACTCACATTCACTTCACTCAACAACGTGTAGGGTGTAATTAGATTAATGACGGGGGAAAACAGTAAACCAAGTTTGGAAAGAAGCGAGAAGAAGAATGGCAGAAGCAGCGATGAAGGCAATGAAGGACCAAGGGTTGCGGAAATGGGCATTAATAGCTTCAGCCAACCAGGTCTTGTGCTTCTGCTGGTAACGGTTTTCGATTTCACCTCTCAGAGACCCATATATTGCTTCGTTAGGCACCACGTCAGTGCTTATGTCGTTAAACAGTTCGGCCACCTTCTCGTCACTGCCAAGCAAGTTGCGCAGAACCTGGGCCCTCCTCAGCTCCTTCACATCATCAGCGTGGTCGATCAGCGAGTCCAGAAATGCCACGTACGAGCTTATCTCGTACTTGTTCTCAAAATCTGGACACACCTCGTACGCCATCAGGTTCAGGTATGTCGGTGCAGTTGTGTCGTCCACTATTATGTCTGGAAGTTTCAATACTGTACCGAACCACCTGGAGGAGAAAGCGATATCGATGAGGCACTCTGACTCTCCTTTTTTTACCTCAATCCCTGCTGCCTTCAGCTCCTTCAAATTCCTGTGTGTTATCTGCCTGTTTTCATTCGGGTTCTGTTCACCGCCTGCGCGGAATCCACGCAACACTTTCTTCCGCAGTTCATCAAGAAGATGAGCTGGAATAAGAGAACAGGGATCCACACCAATGATCACATCACCTCGTTCGGCTCCATTATTTTGGGGCTTTTGTCCTGGTGAAAAATGAGTACAAAGAAGGAATTTACGCATGTCATGGATGAGCTGCTCGTCAGGGAGGCAACTCAAGAGCTGGAGGAGTCGGAAGGGAAGTTGGTTCTCCAGCAAGAGGGCGTCTTGGACAACAAGAGCCATCTGGTCAACCTTGGCTTTCAGTGGTTGTGGGTGCAGTATGTCTGGATGCTTTAGGATCTGAAGTACAGAGCATCCGTCCACAAACAACATTCGTACCAGTTGTTGGTCATCAAACTTATCACCGATGGCCTCTTCACTGTAAAGATTCTTCAATTCGTCGATGTTTCTTTCAACCCTTCGATGCAGATATTGGGCCTTTTCTCGATCTCTTTGGACGTACATGGATGCCCACAGAAGCTTGTACTGCTCTCCTAACCTGAGATGGGGTTCACCGTGGTGAATGGGACCCAGTGACACCATCCTAGGACAGTAGTACTTTGCAAAAGCTTCTCGGCTTCTCAGATGATGTGCCACCCTTTGTATCTTGGGCCGTGCGCTTCTTGGTATTTCACATGGGTGTTCTAGCTGTGCAAACAGATCTTCATCGTCCGTTTTTGTTTGCCCAAAGATCTTCATCGTTCATGCTACTGAGATTTAAGAATGTGCGTCTCAGCTCTCAAGTCTACCGTGACAAGCTCTTTTTTCTTTTTTCTTTTTCTTTTCTTCTTTTTTGTCTTTTTGATGAGAGATGAATACTACATGTCAAGTCTCAGAATTTAATCAGTTTATGGAGGAAACAAACTGTTTACGCTTAGATTGAAATCATCCATCTGGATAAAAAGGAGCTAGTAAATAGCTTTGAGGATATTTCAAGTTTGGCACATAATTCCCGATTGATTAAGTTTGGTATATATGGTGAAAGAATTTATGATAAAATATATCTGAGCATGAAAACGTGAATATGATGGTACTGCCTCATGTTTCATTTAGAAGCCACTCCCGGTGTTTTTTCATTATCTAAAAAGAAGAAGAAAATCTAAAAACTCAAATTAAATACATTCTTAAAAAATTTCCTGCTTCCCTACATCAATCTAGAATAGGGGTGAAAGAAAAAAAATATAACAACTAATCTATATCGTTTTGACCAAAAGTAAATAATCAATAAGTTTGGTATGCATGTACCCAGGTTCTTAAACCTGGACTGGGAACCGGCCGGTTGTCCAGGAGTTTTTTATTTTTAAAAAAAATTCAATTTTTTTATATTTTTATTTAGAAAGGATTTAGGGCATGAGTTGAGTGTATGGACGGACCTAGGGCATGCAAGGCAACAATTTACAAGTTCACAAAGGGTGTCCTTGAATGCTAATCCAATATGAAGGATTTCTAATACACAAGCATCAAAGTTTTTGAAGATGTTGTACCCCCGCAGTTACAGCAAACACCAAGTATGAAATAAGAAGAAGTAGTAGTCACATGATGGAGGCCCATCAAGTGCGAGTGGGAGATGTTGAACTTTGGGTCCAAGTTTTCCCTTGATTGGCTAGACTATTTGATTAGAATACAAGTAGCCTTATCAAATAAGAAATAAATCAGCATTAATTATGGATTGAAAAACAAGTTAGTATTAATTATATGATTGTTAATTGAGAGACAGGTCACCATATATTATGAAATTAATTGAGAATTAATTTTCCTGATTGTTAACTTGGAAGGCAAGAAGGATTGTACACAATTTCCTAATTAGTGGCCATCCTAAAACCACTATAAATAGCGTGTGCCTTTCTCAGTTATAATCCATCCCTGCTATTGAATCATCTAGCAATCTCTCTTTTCTCCTATCATATTGCTTGTTCTGGTACACTGATGTGCCAATCCCAATTAGACTCTAGTTATCTAATATTTTATGCAAGCTCTTTCTATCCGAATTCAACCCGACCCGGTACACGTATCTTCTCTTTATCTATTCATATTTTTCCTGCAACAAATTATTCAAGTTTAGCATAATCAGACTTGATATGCCTGCAGTAATCTACTGTGATGGACCCATGCAAATTATATTATTTAATGTTTTTCGTATATTATTGTTTTAAAACTGTGTTATGTTGAAGCTGAAGCTATAGCTAGTGTCTGCTCCGAATGATAGATCAGCTTGGCTAGAATACAGAATAAAGGCGAAGGGACCGCTGATTGTATTGGATCTAAATAAATGGGATGCTTGACTTGACCTGAGCTTTCATTTCCTTACTTGCCAATCAACAATAGTATATGACGCAAAGAACAAAGATGCGTTATGTATCAAAAAAAAAAAAAACAAAGAAAGAACAAAGATGCGTCATTTTTATTCGAGCCGTACCAGCGTATGCTATGAAAAACTTTTTGCTTTATTTGTAGGAAGGATTCAATTCATTATTTTAGGATGCTATATATCGATGTCTTTATATGTTGGTTAAGAGATATTGTTGTATCCTCCTTTAGTAAAGTAAGTAGGTAGGTTGCAGAAGCTCACTCTTGGTATATCTTAAAGTGTCCAGGGCATGAAATACTAATAATAATAATATAAAGTAAGTCGCATGTATGGAATAAATAGTTGACATAGAGAACCCAAGATCGTCCAATTTTTTGATTTGAAACTAAACATACATAACCCCGCAAAGGCATTATTTCTAGCCATCATGGCACCATAGATCATGTATCATCAAGTGACAAAAGAAATATTATATAAAGATGTCAGTCAATAATATATAATATTAATTATATAAAAATGCACATAGAAGGGGAAAGACATCCTTATTGCCTTAACGATTGGTGCTTTGCTTGATCCAGCATCCATAATCAAATCTGTTAATGGTTTGTGTTTTTTTAGTGTTAAATATTTTTCTAAATACATCCCGTATTTATATAAAAATTTATATTAAAAAAAGTATTTACTAATTTACCGTTACTACCAAATCCCTAATTTTAATTGACAGCTTGTAAATATCACTAACTTTTAAAAATTTGAGTAAGTTTTTTAAATATTTGTGGAAAAAATATGAAATTAAAAATTTGAATGACTTATACAATCTCTAAAACTCATCTAGTTTATTATATTTGATAATAGAGTATTTTACTCTAAAAATAATAATAGAACTGATGATGATGATGATAATAAGTAACATGAGGTATGTTAATCAGTAGGGGGCAAACGCTTTGGGAAAAATTATTAGTAGATTGTCAAACTTAATTACTAGAACGTTAATTAATGAAAATTTCTTTTTTAAAAGTTGGTTTAGTTTATTAAAAAACTCAATCTTAACAAAATCATTATTTTGCATGATATTTTTTTTCCTTCCAAGGAAAGACTTCATTAACCATTTTGATTTGTAATTCCATCGTATCTTCGAGCAAGATGCACTCTTTTTTTTTTTTTTAAAAAAAGGAAATTGAGATATATACTTTATCAGTGTGCTCTTGATAATTTCATTTATAAGTAATTATACAGTTTTTCAAGTAATATTCAGATAATTTTAGTGGAGTAATTATAAATTCGGTAAATATTGAAGGTAAAAATGGATGGATTTTTGAAGAGGCAATTGCCATTGAATTAGTACCCTGTTCCTTTTAATAAGCTACTCCCTATGGTCCTTGTTATAAGAGACTATAATTTGAATGGCCTTGATCTTATTTATAAGAGTCCGACAAGAATTATTTGAATTAATGTTTTTCCATTTCTGCCCCTCGTTAATTTTATGTATTTCATTAATTAAAATGTTGTTGATACTTATATTTATTATATTTTTCTATTTTACTTGACTTTTATAAATAAACGCATACTTAGTAAAAAAAATTTATGTTGTAATCATGGACCCATGCCAAACATTCTTCATCGTCCATGTTACTCAGATTTGAGACTGTGGGGGTCTCAGCTCTCCCATAAATAGGATGAAGTAGCGTTGCTGATATTTCAAGTTTCGCATATATATATGGTTGCTATATTGTTATTATGGGCCCAAGCCAAACATTCTTTAATGTTTATTTAAAAACTGGAATGCTCAAAAGCCAGCATCTGCTCTGATTTACAGATCAGCTTGCACAAAAAATTTAGATTTAATTTGACGAGTGAGTGAGCCCCATGGTTGGATGGGAATGAAATTAACTATATACACTCCGGCATATATAAATGCTTAATTCATTTGCCTGCTAACTAAGATAAGCTAGGGACGGACAACATTTTAGGCGCGTAGAGGTTTTGAAAACCTTTTCTATCTCTCAAGTAAATGTGCCACCCATTGTATCTTGGGTCTTGCTACTCGCGATATTTTCGCAGGAGATGTGAACATTAAGTTCACCAGGTCTCTCATTATTTATAGTGGGAAGAGATCTCTTTACGCTTATATTCAAATAATATATATTGGATGAAGTGGCTAGCTTTGCAAATTATTCAAGTTTGGCATATAGCCTATATATAATAGAGGGTTTGAATTAGTCAAGTTTGGCATATGTCAGTAATCTATTGCGACGAACGGACGGCTAGCTATAGTGTCTGCTCCAAAGTCCGAATTATAGAGCTTGTGTAAAATATACGGAATGAAACGAAGGAACAACTCATGATTATTATATTGGATCTGTACCACCCTATGCTCGCTATAAAATCTAAAAGCAAAACCAACGCCAATGTTTGCTTGATTTGTCCGAAAGGATTTGCTTCATTATTTTAGGACTATCTGTCTTTGTATGTTCATTAACGTAACATATACATGGTGAGATATGGGAAAAGGGATTATTAGGGTTAAATTAAGATATGTAGGGTTCTTTATTAATGATATTAAATAAGAATATTTATCCATTAGAAATTAAGATTTCCAGTATCTCAATAAAATAGGATATTTAGGTTATCGTATAATTATTTTGATAATCTCAGTATTATGGTTTGATTTAGGATTTAATTTGAGTTTGAATTTAAAATATTATTATTTTGTTATTCTCAAAAGTTCGCTTTATAAATCCTATTGCATTTTTTTTTATGTTTGTTTGTACAGGTGTCACCATGCTGACTGTAAGAACATAGAGTAGTATTTTTTAAAAAATTACAAAAATAAAGGACGGACAGCAAAACTCCGTTTGACAATATTTTTTTTTTTTGAATGAGAAACTGGATATCATTAATCCACACTGGAACAATTACAAGCAGAAATAACAAAAGCTAGTCAATATTAAGGACATGGAGTGGTATTTTTCTTTAAAAAAGTAGCTGATGTCTTTAAAATTATCACATTTTTATTTCACTCAGACACATTCTTTTAATTAATTAAAAGCATAATTATTTCAGGAGTATTTTTGCAAAAATACCAATTAGTTCCTAGATTTTTCAAAATGTATTATGAATAAAAATATCAAAAGTTTCTAAAAGAATATCTTATAAAAGATTGGTCATACCAATGACCTTTTAGCCTAGTGAGATATACATGAAAACTCCCTGATAAATGGGAGATTGTGGATTATCCTGCTAATGATCATCATCAAGGTCAACCTCCAGCACCTTTGAGCTTTAAAACTTTTAAAGGTTGGTCACGATCGATGACTAGTTCTGTGTGCCGTGAACTAGTGCTTGCTTGTACACGCAATCATATATCTTGGTTTGCATCAAGTTTTGACATGAGAAGCAACATATGAAAATCAGAAAGGTATGCAAATTAAGAATGATGATGATGATCATAACAATAATAACAACATACAATGACGGTCTCTTTATTGCAAGCTCATAAAATTCAAAGGCCTTTCTGGTGCAGCTCTAATTAACATACAACAGGCCTCTTTGACAAGTCATCAAGTCCTTAACATTATCGACGTATATATCCATAGGAGATTACATATCAAAATGCGGGCACGCGTTAAAACCTTATAACCATACAAGCAAGCAATTCAGTGGTACTTCAATTTGTGTGGTCTATTTAGAGGAACGAATGGTAAACCAGGTTTGGAGAGAAGAGACAAGAAGAATCAAAGAAGCAGCGATGAAGGCAATGATGGACCATGGGTTGCTGAAATAGGTAGTCTTAGCTAGGTCGTACCAGGTCTTGTACTTATTCTTGTAATGCCTTTCTATGTCAGCTCTCATAGACACATATATGGCGTCGTTAGGCACCACGTCAGTGCCTATGATGTTAAACAATTTGGCCACTTCCTTGTCACTGCCGAGCCTGTTGTACAGAACCTCGGCCTTCCTCAGCTCCTTCACATCGTCGGGGTGGTCGATCAGTGACTCCAGGAATTCTACTTATGAGCTTATCTCATGCTTGTTCTCGAAATCTGGGCACGCGTCGTACGCCATCAAGTTCAGGTATGTTGAAGCACTTGTGTCGTTCACCACTAGCTTTGGAAGTTTCAGTTCTCCGCTTAAACAGCAGGAGGAGAAAGTGATATCGACGGGGCTCTTTGATTCGCTTCTTTTCAGCTGAATCCTTGCTTCTTTCAGCTCTTTCAAATTCTTGTGTGTTCTCGTGCCACTAGTTAGCATGGTCGGTTTATCGTCAGGAGGATGAAATTTAGCCAACATTTCCCTCCTCAGTTCATCAAGAAGATGAGCTGGAGGAGATTTCAGTGAATGATGATTAGGGACGATGCCAATTGAATGTTGTTGATGAGAATCACCCTTTTGGGCTACATTTTGAGGAGGTGCTTCCATTGAAAGATGATGACAATGAAGGAACTTGTCCATGTCATCGAATAGCTTAGTGTCAGGGTCATCGCTCAAAACCTGAAGCACTCCGACGGGAAGTTGATTCTCTAACAAAAGAGCGTTTTGGCGAACAAGAGCAAGCTGGTCAACCTTGGCATTGAGTGGCGCCGGGTCCAGCATGTTTGGATTCTTTAGGATCTGAAGCAGAGTGCAACCATCTAAAAACAACATCTGCGCCAGTTGTTGGTCATTAAACTGACCAATCGCATCTTCATCGTACAGATTCTTCAGGTCCTCGATGTTGTCTGCAATCTTTCGATGGAGACGACCGGCCCTGCTTTCTTGATCTCTTCGGATATATATGTGATAGGGAACAAGGTAGTAATTAGTATGGGCGGTCAAAATCCCACATCGAGTCGTATGGGTTGCTTGATATGGTACTTAAGTGCATTGGCTCTCCCACCTCATCAACAGCTAGCTTTTGGAGTGTAGTTTTCCAATATACTTGGTGCCTATCATTTGGTATCAGAACCGGTGGCTGGCGGACCGGAGAGGGCTATCTACGGAGGGTTCTGACCAGAGGGACTGACCAATAAGTGGTTGAACAATTAGCTTTTGGGGTGTGGTTATTCAAAATGCTTGGTTGCCTATCAACATGGATACCCCGTAATCTTGTACTTCTCTCCTAGCTTCAGATGGGATTCACAGTGGTCAATGGGACCCAATGACAGCTTCCTAGGAGAGTAGTACTCGGCAAAAGCTGGTCGATTCCTCAGGTGATGTGCTACCCTTTGTATCTTGGGGTATTCACTTCGCGATATTTGGCATGTGCTTTGTAGCTGCGCAAGCAGATTTTGATCCATGGTATATACACAGCGATTTGAGAATGTGGATGACTCAAGCGAAGGTCTTCTTTGTATATATGGCATATATATGAACACTTCGTGGGCATCCAGTCTCGGAATGTTCGCATTCACCTTAAAATAATCCATCTAAATAAAAAGGATGAAGTAGTTTGGCTAGCTTTGCAGATATTTCAAGTTTGGCATGTAGCTCCTGATTGAGTGCTGAAGGAACGTATCTAGCTATAGTATGAATCAGACATTAGCTAACCCGCCGTCATCTTTTGTGTTAATGGACCCAGGTTCATTATTCTTTTATGTTTTCATATAATTGTTTGAAAGTTGGAAATGTTGGCCATGGATTCTATCGTCGTCATGAAGTAGCTTTGCGGGTGTTTCAAGTTTGGCATATATATATAGTTGCTAGATGTATTGTATTAATTGACCCGTGTCAAACATTCTTTAATGTTTGTTTAGAAACTGTTATGATGAAGCTCGAATATGCTCTGCTTTAATTTACTAATCAGCTTGCACAAAATATAGGTGCAACTAATGAACCCCGAAGATTGGATGCGATTGAAATTAACTATATCACGCACTAGTACAAAAAAGGTGATTTAGACCGGCACATTTAAACCGGTTATAGTAAATGAGGTCTAAAAGAAATGCGCGGTGGCATTTACGTAATTATAAAGAATTTGGGAGACCGGTTATTATAATAACCGGTCTAAAAAATAAAATTTAGACCGGTTGTACACTAACCGGTCTTAAAAGATTAATTTTTAGACCGGTTATTCTAATAACCGGTCTAAAAATTAATCTTTTTAAGACCGGTTACTAGAGAACCGGTCTTAAAAGTGGAGTTTTAAGACCGGTTGTGAGACAACCGGTCTTAAAAGTCCACTTTTAAGACCGGTTGTCTCACAACCGGTCTTAAAACTGTCCCCAAATTTCAACCCCAGCTCTTGCGCGCCATCTTTCCCCAAACTTTCCCCAAATTTCTGAAATCAACTCACTCCGACGCACTCTCCGCCTCCGTCAAATCCGTCTTCCACCTCCCAAATCCGTCTTCCATCACCGACGCACTCTCCCAAATCCGTCTTCCATTCCGTCACCGACGCACTCTCCGCCTCCGTCAATCTCTTTCTGGGCCGCCACCATCACCGACGCCCTCTTTCTCTATCCCTCCGCCTCCGTCAATCTCTTTCCGGGCCGGCACCATCACAGCTCTGGCTCTATTTCCAGCACCGCCAGTAACTGTCATCACAGCTTAGAAGCACGCAGTTGGTAATTTCCCCTGTTTTACTGTCTTCATGTCTTTAATCCTGATTTCAGGTCTAGGCGAATTAACTTGATACCTTCATTTTCGTTGGCATGCGATTATCATATTCCATTTCTTGTTATGGCCTTTTCTGTCTTCTTAGGCAGACGGTAATAGGCAGAGAGGAGAATGGGAGGCAAGTATAGAACTATCAACTACTAGCTACGAACTATACTACCTGTCTTGGTTTGGTTTAGCAAAATTAATTGCTGTTGCACCTCGGGTGAGAAAGTCAACATTCTCATCCATTGTACAACCCCATCCAGACATTGGTTCACTGATATAAGAGGGCTATATATATATATATATAGATAAGTAAGCTTTTACATTTCAAGTTTGATTAGAGTGTTAGTGTGAATTAATTAGAATTGGTGTGAGGGAATCTGTATGTATCTATATATATAACGAGAGGGGTTAATGTAGTCAATTAATTATACTCTAGAAGAGAGAGATGGTGCACTATACCTTGGTTGGATGAATCATCCTCTTATTGCCTCTTGTGCTTGGAGGTGAAAATCCCCCTGAACTGGAAATTGATTCAATTTTGCTATTGAGGGCTTTTCGTGAGGTAACCTAGTTCTGTATATTTCTATTTTCCCCTGCAATCTTCATTTCATAGTGAAGTTACTCTATATATTTTCGTCAAGACCATCTTGGATTTTATATCAGCAATATCAGTTTCAGCAAGCAAGGAAGAATGCTGGATTATATAACTATGAAATCTATACAGGTTTGCGGGCTTGGGCCAAAGCCTAATAGTCTTTTAGGTGTTGGGCTTAAGCTTAACTTAGTTTTGATAATTAAAGGCCTAGTGTGACCTAAGGACGAATAATGTGTGAGCTGGACTTGATATACACTCACTTTTGTTTAAATAGAATTGCTAGTTTTTAAACTATTTTGCCTAACATATAAACTTATATATAATCTAATAATACATAATATATGATATGATTAAGTAACTTATTTAGATTTGGAAGGGATAATTTAGATGAATCTGGGAATGGTCATTACTAAAATACCCCCAAAATAAGTGCAATTCTCTGAACCAAGAGAGTTTCTAGTAGGACTCATAGTTGTGCCACAGAACTGCAACAATTTTGTTTAGATCTATTTATATTTCTTGGATGCTTTTGATGAATCTAGTTCTGAACTTCCTAAGTGGCTTGGGACGGTTGTATATATAAGAGTCAAGTTTTTTTAATGCTATGAGCAGCTGAATATTATAAATATCAACTGTCTAAATTTGATCATTAGTAATAGGGGAAAACTATTGTTGAGGTAGTTCCATTCATTTTCTATTATGTTCCTCGTGTGTGCTGAATTTTTGAAGTTTTCAACGGTATTGCTTGGATATTATTAGTCGAAGGACCAAAGTCACCCTAAAAAATATATCCAGGGACAAACAATATAATAATGGATCTAGCGTGTGCAGGCGTTAGACATTAAAAGAATATATATCCAAGTCACTTTCTCTGACGAAAGCGCATTCTTTCCTTCCTCTTTCCACCTCCATTCCTCATTCCCTCACTCCTTCTCCATTCCACTTTCCCTCATTCCATTTTTTCCTCACACGCTACTCTAAATCACGATATTCTTTGTTTACTTCTAGTTACACTATGTACTTGGGTGTAATGATTGCATGCTCTCATCATTCTCCTACCTTTTCCAGGGAAAAAGTACAAAACAAATAAAAGGTGTTAGAATATATGGATCGTAGTTGGATACAAGCTAAACGGACGAGTGTTGAATATGATGTTGGGGTCAAGGGTTTTTTAGACTTTGCAAAAAGAAATGCCGATGATGATAGTGGAATGTTTTATTGCCCTTGTGTAAAATGTTTGAATGAGAAGCGATTAAGTGCTGCAGATATATATACACATTTAATTTGTGAAGGGTTTTGTAAGACGTATGTAGTATGGGTATGGCATGGTGAACAATTAGAAATGCCAAGTGCATCTCAACAGGGGGAAGTGACTTGTGATGATAATGACACGGATATGGATGATCGGATAGAGGACATTATTCGTGATGTAGGAGAAGAGGCTTTTGAACAATCACATGCATATGGTAATATGTGCAGTGATGCTGAGAAGCCGTTGTACCCGGGGTGTAAAAAATACCAATTGCTGAATGCAGTATTGAAATTGGTAAGCTTGAAAGCACGGCATGGATGGAGCGACAAGAGTTTTTCAGAAACGCTTGAGGCCTTTAAAGATATGCTTCCTGATGATAATGTGTTGCCTTGTCGATACTATGATGCTAAGAAAATACTGTGTCCACTAGGGATGCAGTATAAAAAGATCCATGCTTGCATATTGTATAGAAAAGATCATGAAGAGAAGGAGCAATGTCCGATATGTGAAACTCCGAGGTATAAATCAAATAAGGGCCCTGCAAAAGTGTTGTGGTATCTTCCAATCATTCCAAGGTTCAAGCGCCTGTTTGCTAATGAAATTGATGCCAAAAATTTGAGATGGCACACAGATGAGCGGATTTCTGATGGAAAGCTTCGGCATCCAGCTGATTCTTCTCAATGGCAGAAAATCGATCAATTATTTCCTAGCTTCGGTGAAGAACCTAGGAATCTCAGGCTTGGGCTTAGCACAGATGGTATGAATCCTTATGGTAGCCTAAGCAGTATACATAGTTCATGGCCTGTTCTGTTGGTAATTTACAACTTATCTCCTTTGTTATGTATGAAACGAAAGTACATAATGTTGTCTATGTTGATTTCGGGACCAAAGCAACCCGGAAATGACATAGATGTTTACCTACAACTCTTGATCGAAGACTTGAAAGAGTTGTGGGATAAAGGTGTCGATGTTTTTGATGCGAACAAGAAGGAGACTTTTAATATGCGAGCAATGATCTTTTGTACTATAAATGACTTCCCTGCATATGGGAACTTGTCAGGATATAGCGTTAAAGGCCACAAAGCTTGTCCGATATGTGAAGAAGGCACATGCTACCATCAACTTCAACATGGAAGAAAGACGGTTTACCTTGGGCATAGGCGATTTCTAAGATGAAGCCACCCTTATCGTAGATTAAAAAAAGCTTTTTTCGGTGGCCAAGAGTTTGAAGATGCTCCAGAGGCATTGACTGGGGAGCAAATTTATGAAAAGGTGAAAAATATCAATACTATGTTTGGTAAGTCATCAAAGAGTAGAAATGAGAAAAATATATGGAAAAAAAGGTCCGTCTTCTTCGATCTTCCATATTGGCGCAATCTTGACGTCAGACACTGTATTGATTTCATGCATGTGGAGAAGAACGTATGTGATAGTATCGTTGGGACACTGCTCAACATACAGGGAAGTTCTAAGGATGGCGTGAAGGCAAGATTAGACTTGCAAGAAATGGGAATACGAGAAGATTTACATCCAAGGCCATACGGTAATAGAACATTTTGTCCTCCAGCTGCTCATACTTTGTCTAAGGTTGAGAAAAGAAGCTTTTGTGAGTGTTTATATAGCGCTAAAGTTCCCTCAGGGTATTGTTCAAATTTTAAAAAGCTTGTATCGATGAAAGACTTGAAGTTAATAGGGCTAAAGTCTCATGATTGTCATGTCTTAATGCAACAACTACTCCCAGTAGCTATTCGAGGCATTGCCGAATATGATCTTCAACACATATTGACTAGACTTTGTTTCTTCTTCAATGCCATTTGTTGTAAAGTCATTGACACGGAAAGATTGGAGGAATTGGAAAATGAAGGATACATTATCTTATGCCAGCTTGAGAAGCTTTTTCTTCCGTCCTTTTTTGATATCATGGCACACTTGGTTGTTCATCTAGTGAGGGAGATAAAGTTGTGTGGCCCTATCTATTTCCGGTGGATGTACCCGATCGAAAGAACTATGAAAATACTAAAAGGGTATGTGAAGAACCCCAATCGGCCTGAAGCATCTATTGTTCAAAAATATGTTTCTGAAGAAGCTATGGAATTTTGTCAACAGTATTTGTCAAATGTACGACATATTGGCCTTCCTAAGCGTCATGATCAAGAAGGGGGTAGACGCGGGGCAACAGTAAAGAGCATAGATGCTGATGAATTGCAACAAGTCCACCTGTACATCTTGAACAATGTTGATGAAGTTCAATATTACATGAATGCCCATAAAGAAATTGTACGGAAACAAAATAGTCGAATGAGCGAACAAAGATTAATCAGGGAGCATAACAGAACTTTCGCACATTGGTTCAAACAAAAGGTTGACGGAGAAGAATGTGTTTCTGATACAATAAATTGGTTAGCACGTGGTCCTGAAGTTGATGTCATAAGTTGGACTTCATTTGTGATCAATGGTTATACCTTTTACACGAAGTCCCTAGATGATAAGAGCACCGTCCAGAACAGTGGTGTTGTATTAGTGGCTGAATCTATGCACTTCTCTAGTTCGAAAGATAAGAACCCTACGTTGGCTGCCATACCTTATTATGGGGTGATTGAAGAGATTTGGGTGGTTGACTATGTTAAAATTAGATTTCCCATTTTCAAATGCAAGTGGGTTGATGTCAATAATGGTGTGAAAATCGATAAGTTAGGATTGACATTAGTAGATCTGAATAGTAGAAGTTTTGGAGATGAACCTTTCATTATGGCAGATCAGGCGCAACAAGTGTTCTATATCACTGATCAGGCAAATAAAATGTGGTCTGTAGCTCTCCAAGGAAAAAGGGTCGTTGATATTGACGAGAAAAGTCACTCAAATTATAATCTTCTTGAGACTCCTTCTTTTTCCAGGGGTCTACCAGAACTGAACGAAGAAGATGAAGCAGATAATGCGCACGGCACAAGAAATGATCATCACGAGGGAATATGGGAGGATATCTCTTTATGATACTACTTTGACCTTAACTAACTAAAGTAATTATGATTATGATTATTATCTGAAGAATATGTTTAGTTATTTTATCGATATAGTCTTCACATGTCATAGCTTAGGATTTATCTTTCTTTGTTGTCGTTACAGGAAAATGACGGATCCCCAGCGTCCTAGTGCAGAGGATCAGCCACCTCCTCCACCTCTGGGTCAGTCACCTAGTGCTCAGCAGAGTCAGCCAGATAGTGTTAACCAGGGCGAGCCTAGCAATGCTCCGAGCCAGGGTCGTAGTGAGCGCAGTAGCCAGTCTGTACGGAGGGGTAGACGTGCCACACGGTTGACAGATGTTTCCCTCAGTCGGAGTGCAGGCCAAAAGATACCGATTGAGTTTGATAGACATTGGAAACCAATCGGGCCTAATGCACAATGATATAGGAGTTTCGTCGGCCTCCTTGCACGTAACAAGCCGAGCATCTTGATAGAGGAGTGGAGAAATGTCGATCCAAAGGTGAAGCAGCATATTTGGGACACTATTCAGGTATACAATTATCTTCTGTATGTAATTAATTATTATCAAATGTCACTTCATTTGTCACTTACTCCTTCAATGCATGCATTTCAGCTCACCTACGACGTTCCTCAGAGTGAGATCTTGTACAACAAGACGATGACGTATTGTTATGAGCGCTGGAGCAAGTTTAAGACAAGTCTGACCAACAATTACATTCATATTGAGGTGCAAGATGGTCAGCCTCGTCCTAATCCGTGCAGCACGTATACATTTCTTGATCAAGCGACTTGGGAAGAATTTGTTAGGCTTCGGACTACTCCTGAATCTTTGGTTAGTTGACTTATTTTTTATTTTATTTACTTAGCAATTATCTTAATTGATTATAACACTTTCCTTTTGTATTATTTCTTATTCGCAGGCAAAAAGGCAAAAAGCACAAGAGAGTGGTAGAAAGAATGATTGCCCTCATACAATGTCTCGTGGGGGTTATGCAAAGGCTGAAAGAGACTTGTTGGAGGCCAAACGGAAGAGATTGGAAGAAGCATCTCAATCCGATCCTTCTGTTCTTCTTTCTCCGCCATCTCCGATTCGTCGAGAAGAAAAATGGCAATTTGCCCACCAAAAGAGGAGTGGGACTTATACGAGTGAAAAATCTCGTATAGTTGGTGAAAGAATTGTAAGTATATAACGTTATTGTAATTAATTACATAAGAAACGTACATTATTACTTACGTTTGTTATTTTGTATTATGTTACAGGATGAACTTAGAAAACAACAAGCTGAGGGATCTTTTAAGTCGGAGGGCAGGAATGACATCCTCACAGTTGCTACTGGCAAACACGAGCATCCAGGCCGTGTCAGGGGAGTTGGAGGAGGGGTAGGGATACGGGATTACTTTGGAGCCCCCGTATACTATTCCTCAAACATCGTGACTAGGGAGGAATTGGAGAATATGTTGGCCATTGCAAGAGCAGAAGCAAAGGCCGAGGCTGAAGCATCTTTTGATGCACTTTTAGAGACCCGGTTGAGCAAGATGAAAGAGGAAATGATAGTGTTTATGAGCTCAAGACAAGATACTAGTGCTCCCCCTCCACAATCGATTGATCCTAATAAGCAGAGCACTAAAGGTAGTTGTTGCAACATCGGGCAGTCATCAGAGGGTCCTAACCCGCAAATTACTGGGCTTTGTGATCTTTTTGTCGAGGATCCTCTGAGACGGTTAGTTGCACGGGGTAGTATGCATAACCTGGGATCAACTGTCCACCACCGACAAATGGAAGGTGATCAAGTCCGGGTGTCAGTTGACGAGGTGATTATTGCGGATGCACCTGTCCCTATCCCTTCTGATGAATTCAAGGTCGTTAGCGATGTCTTGGGCACATTCATCTTGTGGCCAACGAACCTTATTTCTGGTCGAGCCGAGGATAGTCCGATCAAAGGCCCACCACCAAGTCCGATCAAAGCCCCACCAAGTCCAGCTCCCTTCACTCAGCAAGAAGTTTCACAGCCTCCATTGAATATCATGCAGCAAGTGATTCTGATGGCATATGATACATCCTTCAAAACAAGAGAGTGGCCTACGGATTCAGTTGTTGGACAGTCAGGAGTGACATGCTATCTTGAGAGGGATGATTTGATGTCCCTGGTAGCTCCTGGACAAAATCTTACGATTGGGATTGTCCAATTGTTCTTAATGTAAGTAGCTTCTGCAATTCAAAGTAAATATTTTAAAAGTTTCACCGTTTACCTTTTATTTATGTGCTTGCGTTATTGTAGGTACATGCATCGTAGGTTGGTCTCCTCTGGCAAAAGCGAAAAATTTGGATTCTTATGCCCCCATCACATCCAAGAGAAAGGGACCACTGCTGCTACTAGACATACATACTTGTCACAGAGGCTTAGTGAAACTGGAACCGAGTGTTTCTTGGCTCCATATGTGCATAGGTAAGAAACATATTGATATTTTATAATTTATATAATGTTTTATGTTTGCTTATTAATATTCTTCTGTTTTTTTCAGTGATCATTGGCAGTTGCTTCTTCTATGCAAGAGTAGTTACACTGTCATCCTCTTATGTTCCCTCCACTTCAAACCAGGGAATGATTTGAAAAAGACCATTAATTCGTTAGTTTTCTTGCATTATTACCTTTTCTATGTAATGTTTATGGAATTTGTGTAAAACCAATAACATTTGTCATTGTGATGATCATAGGGCTATGCGGACATTCCTACACAGTGCTTGTGGTAAGCATGTTCGTGACTTAAAGGACCCTACATGGATCATGCCAAAGGTTAGTACATATGGATTTGTTTAAAGAATGTAATAAGACATGCCTTTATATTTGTTTTAATGATATCATGTTTTTTTCTCAGAGCCGTCGGCAACCAAAGGGGTCCAACTTATGTGGTTTTTATGTTTTGAGACACATTTACAATATTATCACTCTAGGCACGACTGATTTTACTCAAGAGGTAAATTTATATTTCAGAACTTTTGTTTTACTTTATTGTTTTTAAGTTACTAAGTCAATGTTTCGTCTGGTTTTGGTGTTACAGATGTTTGATCTTGCTGATCCCTTTCCTGAAGAAGATATTGATTTCATTCGCACATCTTGTGCTGAATTCATCCATGAGCTATTACAAAATTAGTGAGTTTTTGAATCCAAAGTTCATTGTAAAAATGTACCCATATTAGGTTAGATTATTATGTCCTTTGTGAAGCTTGAAGACCTTTATGAGATGTTTTATCTCTAATTATGAATATGAATGTAGATATTTAATGACAGATGTTTCTAGCTGTATTTGGCATTTGTTAGTTTGTCCCTTTTTTTGTTTACAAGATGGATGTCAATGGATCAAATCGCATATAAGCACTATTTCATTATTATGTATTTCATAAATATGTATCTCCAAGTAAGCTTTAAATGTTATAAACAGGGAAGCATGTTCTTGAGGCTTAAGTAATTCTAGAGCTAGTGAGGGGGTTGAAGGTATTGTACGTATATGCCTCCAATTTCTGTGTCTTCCTATAGAAGAGGCAATTAGAGGGACTTTTACATTATTCCTATTGGGTTTCAGTTTT
Source organism: Inga oerstediana (assembly GCA_963210345.1). Taxonomy (NCBI): domain Eukaryota; kingdom Viridiplantae; phylum Streptophyta; class Magnoliopsida; order Fabales; family Fabaceae; genus Inga; species Inga oerstediana. Next base: position 10,629,908 of record OY723403.1, read on the forward strand.
CTGGGACTTTTACTGCTGTCATTTGGTCATCCTTACTGCTGCTGGTGATATATGACTGTACTGCCTGGTGATTTTGAATTTTGAAATTGAAATGAGTGATTGTTATGTACTGCTGTTTCAAATTGGAGCATTCTGTGCGTGTACATATAATAAAAGGGCCTTTTTTTTAAAAAAAAAAATTAAGCTTTAAGACCGGTTGTAGACACAACCGGTCTTAAAAAGTACTTTAAGACCGGTTGTGGCACAACCGGTCTTAAATGTCTCACATTTAAGACTGGTTGTACCCACAACCGGTCTAAAAACTCCACATTTAAGACCGGTTGTGGCACAACCGGTCTTAAAGGTGAGACATTTAAGACCGGTTGTGGGGCGCAACAGGTCTTAAATGTCTCACCTTTAAGACCGGTTGTGCCACAACCGGTCTTAAATGTGGAGTTTTTAGACCGGTTGTGGGTACAACCGGTCTTAAAAGTTTGACTTTTAAGACTGGTTATAACAACCGGTCTAAAAAATAACAGACTTTTTAAACCGGCTGTATCAAGACCTAATACAGAACCGGTCTAAAAAGTCATTTTTAACCGGTCTAAAAAGTCATTTTTCTACTAGTGACGGCATCTATATATGCTCAATTCCCTTGCCTGCTAACTAAGATAAGTAAATTTGTCCAAAAAAAAAACTAAGATAAGTAAACGGAGCGAGGAAGGAAACTTCTGCGGTATATATATTACTAAAGCAAAACAGGTTTTTTTTTGGTTGATTTATAATAATAATACTTCCTCCGGTCCTAATTATAAGATAAAATTAACTTTTTTGGAGAAATCAAGGAAGATAATTAAATTACTTTAGGGATTTGTCCAAAAAAAAAAACTAAGATAAGTAAACGGAGCGAGGAAGGAAACTTCTGCGGTATATATATTACTAAAGCAAAACAGGTTTTTTTTTGGTTGATTTATAATAATAATACTTCCTCCGGTCCTAATTATAAGATAAAATTAACTTTTTTGGAGAAATCAAGGAAGATAATTAAATTACTTTAGGGTATTTTTATTTTTATTTTTATTTTCAAAATAATTAGTTTAACTAATAAATTAATATATATAATCTAAAGATATATAATATATGATATGATTAAGTAATTTATTTAGCTTCCTTAGTTTCTCAAAAACAAGTTAAATTTATCTTATAATTAGGACCGGAGGTAGTAATTGTTATTTTTTTGCCAACAATTATTGTTGTTGTTAGTTTTTGACTTTTTGTTAAAATAGATACTCCTTTTATCATTAATATAAAATATATTAGAGAGTTGACATTCGTCATAAATATAAGATATAATTATCATATTTGTTAATCTTTTTCTAATTTATCCCTATTGATGCTCTCTCAAATATAATCAAGAAGGAGAGAGAATGAGAGAATTAAAGAAGATGATTAGAGTGTTTTAGAAAATATATATCATATTAACTAAATTAATCAAATTTCTTAATTAATTTGATCAATTTAGATGAATATATCTTATATTACATACCCCAGAGAGCACATGAATGATACTCCCTCCTCCTACCCATTTAAAAGTGGCTTTTAACATTTTTTATTATAATTAAAGAAAATATTGAAACTCGTTTACTCTATTTAAAAATTAAATAAGTTTCCTTTTTCACATGAAAAAAACACAAGGTTCAATGCTCATCATAGTGGTCACTGGTTAGTGACGAGCACCCATTTCTCACAACTATGATAAAATCTAAACAGTTTAAAATTATTCGGTCCAGATTTCAAACCTCTTATTTAAAATTTTTAAATAATAAATTCATATTTATTAGAAGTGATAGTTATAATATTATCTTTATTTTAAATTTTTTATATGTTAAAATAAAAAATTATTTAAATATAAAAATTAAATTAATTAAAATATGAACTGTCCAAAATTAATCTAACTATGTAGATTGGTGATGAGCACAAAATTTGCTCCCAATAAACAAAAGATACCCCTTAATTTTAAGAAAAATTATTATTGATCATTTCTCAAGCTAATATATTTTTTCTTGTAGTATTGAAAATTAAGTTATATATTTTATTTGTATGCTTCTAGTCATATTTTTAATTATAATAAGCTATATAGTTTTTCAAACTACCCTCACTTTGGCTGGCAATTCTCGAATCTGTCTCAATCAAAAACCTTTCATTAAAATCTTCCACGTCGATTCAACGACAACAAATGGAATTAATTTAAAAGATTTTCAATCAAATTTAAACAAGTAAAACAAAATTTCATCATGTTATTATATTGATCGAGATAAAATAGAAAAATTATATTTACATAAAAGACCATATCAACCTATTCAATATAATTTTTCTAAAACAAAAAATTTACTCGTTATACTTGTTATTATCTTTTTAAGTTTAGTGTAATTATTTTTATAATTATTAAATTATTATTTCCTTAATTATTAATTTTAAAACTAAATTATTTTACACCCTCGGCTCTCCAGCCCCTGGCCCAGGGTATATAATAACACATTGAGAAAATCCAATTTCATGCAATGAATTTATTTCATGCAATGAATTTATACCTCAATTTCATGCATCTCTTTTCTCGATTGATCAGTAACACTATTGAGAAAATCCAAATCAACATTATTTGTCATGAATAAGGATACAACGACTCAGACGTGCCCATGAAATGGGATACAATCACTCAAATCAAAAGCTGTGTTTAATCGATCAAAGATAACCACTCACCAATGAAATTTTCACTCACTATATACTAGAAGTGCAAACTGCAAAAAGATGGAGCATACACTATATACATCCTTATAAATTATAATTGCCATGTGAGGGGTGTAAGAATTAATGATGAGAGGGAAAAGCGGCAAACCAAGTTTGGATAAAAGTGAGAAGAATAGCTACAAAAGCAGCAATAAAGGCAATGATGGACCAAGGGTTACTAAAGTAGGTATTAAAAGCTAAAGCGATCCACGTCTTGTACTTCTTCTGGTAATGCCTTTCTATGTCAGCTCTCAGTGACGCGTATATGGCGGCGTTAGGCACCAAATCGGTGCTTATGACATTAAACAGTCTGGCCACTTCCTCGTCACTGCCTAGCCCATTGTGCAAAACGCGAGCCTTCCTCAGTAACTTCACATCGTCCGGGTGATCGATCAACGAGTCCAGGAATTCTACGTACGAGCTTATCTCGTAATTGTTGTCGAAATCTGGGCACACCTCATACGCCATCAGGTTCAGGTATGTTGGAGCGATGGTTTCGTCCACTATTATGTCTGGAAGGTTTAGTTCTCCGAAGCAGTAAGAAGAGAAAGTGATGTCAATGGGGCACTGTGATTTGCTTCTTTTCACCTGAATCCCTGCTTCTTTCAGCTCTTTCAAATTCCTGTATGTTATCTGGCCGTTTTCGGTCGGTTTCTGATCAGGCCGGGGACGAAAATCACGCAGCACTTTCTTCCGCAGTTCATCGAGAAGATGAACTGGATTAGGCGAATGAGGATCGACATCAATTTCACTCTGAGACTGATCACCTGTTGAATTTTGAAGGATTATAAAGATGTTGAGGAAAGTAATAACCTCAGAAAAAATATTATTGATTAATTGATTAATCCTTGAATAATAGGCAAACATAGAGCTAACCTAGAATCTAATTTAATCTAATAAAATCAAATCAAAACATCTAATTATCTAATCCTGAGATATAATAAATATTAAATAATAAAATCAAATTTAATAATAAAATGATAGTTGACTAAACAATCTGAAATATCTTGAAGCATTACTCAATGTCACCTTCTTTGGCTCCATTCTTTTGTTGGGGCTTTTGATCTGGTGAAAAATGATGACAAAGAAGGAAGGTGTCCATGTCTATGATCAGCTTGCGGTCAGGTAGATCACTCAAGAGCTGAAGAACTCGGAAGGGAAGTTGATTCTCAAGCAAGAGAGCATCTTGGCGAACAAGAGCCATCTGGTCAACCTTGGCATTCAGTGGTTCTGGCTTTAATATGTCTGGATGCTTTAGGATCTGAAGCAGAGCACATCCGTCCACGAACAACATCCACGCCAGTTCATCGTCGTTGAAGTGTCGAAGGGCATCGAGAGTGTATAGATCCTTGAGATCCTTAATATTTACGATGATCCCTCGATGTAGACGTTGGGCTTTGTTTCGGTCACCTTGGACATACATGGATGCCCACATGAGTTTGTACTGCTCTCCTAACTCAAGATGGGCTCCTTCACCGTGGTGAATGGGACCCAGGGACACCATCTTAGGAGAGTAGTAATTTGCAAAAGTTTCTCGACTTCTCAGATGATGAGCCACCCTTTGTATCCTGGGCCATGCGCATCGTGATATTTGGCTTGGGCGTTCAAGTAGGGCATACCGATCTTGTGCCTTGCTGGGAGTCATTGAGACTTGAGATTTTTATAGTGGCTGTCTCTGTCTCACTTTGTATGTAGCGAAGGCACTTGGAATGAGATGTGAACACTAAGTCCCTTAGGTGTCTGAATTTATAGTGGAAATGTCACTTTACGCTTGCATTAAAATACTATTTTATTGGATGAAGTGGCCAGCTAGGTTTGCAAATTATTCAAGTTTGGCATATAGCCCATAATAGAGGGTGGAATCAGACATGATATATGCAGTGATCTATAGTGAAGGACCCATGAAAAATATTATTTAATGTTGAAGCTGGCTGGCTGGTTAGTGTCGGTTCCGAATCCTAATCCTAGAGCTTTGGGTAAATTATATTACAGAATAAAACGAAGGAAGCACTGATTGTTTGGATCTAAATAAAGGGGATGCTTCACGTCCTGAGTTTTCATTCCCTTGCCTGCTAATCAAGTTAAGTATATGATGCAAAGAACAAAGATTTTCATTCCCTTGCCTGCTAATCAAGATAAGTATATGATGCAAAGAACAAAGATGCATCTTTTTTAATTATTTGAGCCGTACCCCCGCATGCTATAAAATCTGAATGCAAGACCAAGGCCAATGTTTGCTTGATTTGCACGAAAGGATTTGATTCATTATTGTAGGACTATCCATATCTTTATATCATTATTGGAAAAAACCCTTTTTAGACCGCCACATTTAGACCGGTTTTGACGGATAAGGTCTTAAAAATTTACGCGATGGTAGTTTTGTAATTATATTGAACTTTTTAAACCGATTCCTAAAAAAACCGGTCTTAAAAAATTTATTTAGACCGGTTATAAATAAAACCGGTCTTAAAGTCTTAAAATTTTTATGCATTTAAAATGTTTTAACATTTAAGACCGGTTTAAATATAAACCGGTCTTAAATGTTAAATATTTAAGACTGGTTTTGTATTACTTTTATGCATTTAAAATGTTTTAATATTTAAGACCGGTTTAAATATAAACCGGTCTTAAATGTTAAAAAAACCGGTCTAAAGTATTACTTTTTAGACCGGTTCTTAATAAAACTGGTCTAAAAAGTCAAAGTTTTATACCAATTTTTCATAAAAAACCGGTCTAAAATAATTATTTTAGACCGGTTCCTATTATAACTAGTCTAAAAATATTTGTTTTTAGACCGGTTTTATAATAACTGGTCTTAAAAAGTTTTTTTAAGATCGGTTCCATAACCGGTCTAAAAAGTATAAAACTTTTTAAACCGGCTATATCAATACCGAATCCAGAACCGGTCTAAAATGTCTTTTTTAACCGGTCTTAAAAGTGATTTTTCCAGTATGTTGATTAATATTGTACATATTGTTTCATCCTCCACAGTAAATTAGTAATTGGGTAAGTTGTAGAAGCTGATCACTCTAGGTTCCAAAGTTGTTTAATAATAGTTAGTCCTGCCAATGAAGTCTGCATGGAATAAAGTTAACATAAAGAACACAGGATCATCCAATTTTCTGATTTCACGTTTGGAATTGAAACTAGCTATCTAGGCATACATACATATATAACCCATGAAGCATTTTTTTCTAGTCGTCACGCTATGTATGAAACGACTTCTTAAAGTAAAAATAAATATTATATAAAGATGTCGTTCAATGCAAATATTATATAAAGATCATGCAGAAGGGCAAAAATATACTCTTTATTGCCTTTATTTTTTCCATGATTGTTGAAAATCGGGGATTGACGATTGCATTTATTTAATTTAACTATATAATTCTTGGCTTTATCCTATTGTACTTGTACAACACCGAGAGGACAAGTTGGCAGATTTGAAAGCATGATTTTCTGAATTCTTCTCTTGGAAATTGTCCAATGCAGAAGTATATATGTCAATGTTGCATATTTCTTGCGTTTACTGATTTTTGTTTATGCATGTGTGTCAGTACGCTGATTGCTGAACATTCACTTTATTTCACGATACTACTATAAAAAGATGGAAAGATGACGCATATTTTGTAACCCTTCTATAAATAAGTGTCATAATTATCTCTTTTTTATTATTATTATTATTATTATTATTATTTTAATTTTAAGAACCAACTGTGACATCTGATAGATCAAGAGCCACAGTTGGTAGGACCAGCTGTGGCGCCTGCCTTGACAAGCGCCACAGCTGGCCCCACCTCACCAGTTGTGGCGCCTGGGCAACCAAGCGCCACAGCTGGTGATGCCAATTGTGGCGCCTTCATTTTTATGGGCGCCACAATTGACCATCAATTATAAAAAAAAAATTACTTTTTTTGTACACCTTTTAAGTGGATAATGTAATCCACTCCCCACCAATTATAATTTCCCCTGCCCCCACCCTTATCGTTTTTTCCCCTTCCGGTGCAGTGGCCCTCCTCTTCTCTTTTATTTTGACTCCATCCTACTTTAATTATTTCCTCCTCTCTCACTTTCCCTTTCTCATCATCTACACTTCTTGCCTAGACAATCGTTGCCCCACTCTCTCCATTTTCTATCATCTTCACACTTAAAAATATACCCACACACACATCTTCATTATCGAATCTACTTCTTTGTTTTGTTCCAACTATCATCCCCATTCCTATCTCAATTGTTCCCTTTTCTTTGTATTGTCTTCCACTTTTGGTTCCCACTCCAGTTGGTCCAACTACTTAGATTTGCTCCTCCTTCTCACTTAAGATTGCGTCACGAACGGGCAACGTGGCCCCCCACTCTACTATAAGTTCAATGTGTTTCTTCTTCTTCTTCTTTTTAATTTGTATATAATTTCTGTAATTTTTTATTTTAAATTAATATCTATGTTATAACCGTAATACATAATGAATTTAAAAGTAAAGTTACATTATAAAAAGAAAAAAAGTAAAGTTATCTCATTAGGATATCTATATATCCTATTTCTAATATTCCTATATGATGAGGTATGAAACACACGTTTGCAACAATGTATCAGGAAGATTCTTTAAGTCTTTCATAGTGTAGGCTTCGTGCTTTTCTTCAATAAAAAAAAACATGTTTGCATTAGTAGTGGATAATAATAGTCAATATTTTGAATAAGCTTAACTCTTTTGAATGCAATAAGCTAGGTATGGTGTATTTCTGAAGAAACCAAAAAAATATAAAGGAAAAGGAAAAAAGGACCTTAAGCAAGCGCCACAGGAGGACCCCTCCTGTGGCATTTCCTCCAACAAGCGCTACAGGAGGGCATTTTTTTAAAAAAAAAAAATTAAAATGCTGTGGCCCTTTCAAGCGCCACAGCTTTTTTTAGTGGCGTCCAGATTTGTGGTACTTTTCTAATGCCACATCTAATGCAATTATAAGCGCCACATGAAGCATATATGTTTTTTTTTTTTCCCTGCCGGAAAGGAAGCACATATGTAAGGATAGGGGCAATTGATAAACGGAACTACATTTATAGTGAGAGCAAGGGAAGCGAAGTCTGATAGGTTGCATGCATGTCACGAGAAGTGAACAGCCCCCAACAAATTGGAAGCTGAACTGAGACGGCATTATCACTGAGTTACGTTGTAGTGTATGGCCTAAACTTACTGTGGGTCCAATTCCTAGTGATTATTTTGTCGTCTCCCTACTGATCAATCCCCCTCAGTATAATTAAATGCGTTAACTACCAAGAGTTGGTCTAGTTATATATGGTCCCGTTAGATTCCTCTAAATCTCAAATTTAAATTTTAGAAGAGTTATTTGTGTTGGGAGAGGCAACCACAAATCCCAAATCAAAATATCGGATGATAATATAAAAAAAACTACGTTAACCGCACATTAGTAAAGTTAACAAGGTTAAGTCTTAAAGATAATAGGGTTAAATCTAGATAATGGTCCTTCTAAAAAAAAGGACAAATAAGGCTAACGTATTGAACAGAATAAATAAAATGGATGAAAAATAATAAAATTAAAGCATAAGGATGGAAAGCAAAACTCCATCACCATCAGACAACAAGGACATGGAGTGGCATTTTGTTTTAAAAAAAAAAATTGATGTCGTTAAAATTACCACATTTTTATACAAATGCTCTTAATTTAATATCCTTCTCACTCAAACACATATTCTTTTAATTAATTAAAAGCATAATTGTTTCAGGAGTATTTTTGAAAAAAAAGAAAAAGAAAATACCAATCACTTCCTAGGTTTTTCAAAATGCCTGTAAATGAAAATACCAAAATTTTCTAAAAAACTTTTTATAAAATGTTGGTCACACCAATGGCCTTTTAACTTAGTAGTATGAGTATATGAAAGCTCTTTTGTAAATAGGAGATCATAAGTTCAATCCTAATTATAACCTCATATTGTTAATGTTTGCCTCTCTAATTTTTTTTTTTTTAAAATTAAAATTGGTGTTCATGGACCGCAGCTTTGAGCCTTAAAAAGGTTGGTCGCAATCACGAATTTTGTACCATGCACTAGAGCTTGCATGTACATTAAATAAATCATATACTTCTCCAACCCAAGGAGTTGGTATTAGTTAAATGTAAGTCTATTCTATATATTTATCATTTTTTCTCAAATTAGTCCTATTAATATTCACTCAACAATAATCAAGTAGGAGAGAGAGGGAAGAAATTAAGGAAGATAATTAAGGTGTTTTAGAAAAAATATGTCATATTAATTAATTTAACTAACTTTCATAATCTAATAAAACTAGTTAATCATGCCTTGTTGGTTTATGTTGCGGTGACAATTCCAGTTTGCATCAAGTTTTGACATGAGAAGCAAATTATGAAAATCGGAAATGCTTAGCATTTAATGAACATAACAATCCATGCAAAAGTGATGATGATCATATATATATATATATATATATATATATATATATAAGAACAACAACAACAACAACGTACATACAACAACGGTCTCTTTATTGGGAGTTCAAAAAATTCAAAGGTCTTATTGGTGAAGCTCTAATTAACAACAGGCCTCTCTGACAGCATTTGACCGCTTCCTGTTGGGAGGACGTCACAAGTCATCAAGTCCTTAACATTATCGACGGACACACACACAAACACACACCTAGGAGATGATATCAACATGTGGGCACATGTGTGCCAAAACCTTGTAACCATAAAAGCAAGCAACTCAGCGGTACTTTAATTTAAGACGTCTATGTAGAGGAACGAATGGTAAACCAGGTTTGGAGAAAAGTGAGAATAAGTGCGAGAGGCAGCAAGGAAGGCAATGAAGGAGCCAGAGTTACTGAAATAGGCATGATAAGCATGAACAAGCCATCTCCTGTATCTTGATTCGAAATACCTTTCAATTCCGGCTTTAATATAGTCATATACCGTAGAGCTAGGCACCAAGTCAGCAGTTATGAACTTAAAGAATCTGACTATCTCTCATCGCTGCGAAGGCCGTTTATGATAGATCCACATGATCTCAATTCCTTAACGTCATCTGGGTTTTCAATCATGGATGCCAAAAACTCAACGAAGGAACTGATCTCGTACCTGTTCTCAAAATCTGGGCAAGCCTCGTAGGCTATCAAATTCAGGTATATTGAAGCAGTTGTGTCGTCCACCGCTAACTCTGGAATGTTCAATTCTCCACCCAAGCACCTAGAGGAGAAAGTGATATCGATGGGACAATATGACTTGCTTCTTTTCACTTGAATCCCTGCTGCTTTCAGTTCTTTCAAATTCCTGTTTGTTATCCGGCTCCTTCCTGTCGGTTTCGGTTCACGAGGACGAAATCCACGCAACACTTTGAGGCGCAATTCATGTTAAGACTGAGCCCAGAAAGATCAAGCCCAATGATAAATTACAGTTGCTAGAAGGCCCAAGCTCTGGAATACTCGAAGGCCCACAATAGTTTAGGGTTTAATATGTACAGATTCTTTACACCACTTGTATCACTAATACACGTGTCACACTCTTATAATCTCTAGGGTTGAGTGCCCTACTATATAAGTGAACAGTATACACTCTAAATGACAGCCACAATTTATACAAAGCATTGATTTTTATCTTGGTATCAGAGCTTTATAGGCTAACAGCCATGGCTACCTCTACTCAGTCTGCATCCAGTGAAGCTTCCTCTCTTCTTTCTGCTGCTGGAGCTTTACCCAAAGGATCAAGTGGCAATATTCTAAATCAAACTGTTTCTGTCAAGCTGGATGGAACAAATTACTCAGTATGGCAACTTCATGTTCTGCCAGTCATCAAGGGACACAAATTAGAAGGATTTCTTACCAGAACCAGAGTGTGTCCTCCTCGGGTTATCACTGAGGGTGCATCAACCAAACTGAATCCAGATTTTGAAGACTGGATAGCTGGTGTTTGGATGGCTTCTCAACACCATGGCTCCTGAAGTATCATCCCAGATGGTCTCAGTGACAACTGCAGCTGGTCTCTGGAAAGCAGCAAAAGAAATTGCTGGAGCTCAAACCAAGTCTAGGGTTCTCATGCTGAAATCTGATTTTCAAAGAACAAGGAAAGGAAACATGAAAATGAATGAGTACCTATCTAAGATGAAAAACATCTCAGAACAACTGTCAATAGCTGGCTGCTCTGTCTCTTTACCAGATCTGTTTATCCAAGTGCTAGCCGGACTTGATGCTGACTATAATCCTATAGTGGTTCAGTTGACAAAGGAGGCAGATGACCTAAGCTGGATAGAGTTTCAATCATCTCTTCTGACCTATGAAACTTACATGGAACAGCTGAATCAGATGTCACAGTTAACAATCTCAACTCAGTTTGCTAATTATGCTAAAACTGAAACTCATACCTCTCGTGGAAACTGGCGTGGAGGTCGCAATCATCGAAGCTTTCGTGGAAGAGGAAGGCGTGGACAAAACAGCAGTGGCCGCTATTTCTACAACAACAATACAAATGAAGAAACACCACAGTGTCAGTTATGTGATCGTGTTGGTCACACTGTTGAAAAATGTTTTCATAGATTTGACAAATCATTCACCAAGTCAAACAAAAAGAAAAACTACTCTGCTGGCTCAAGTTCAAACTCTAGTTCTGATTATGGAGCTTACTGGGCTACTCCTGAGTGTGTTGCTGATGATGCTTGGTATTTAGACAGTGGTGCAACAAGCCATGTCACCAATGATGCCAACCGCCTGGACAAGGCAACTAATCCATCAGGTAAAATGAAAATTATTGTTGGAAATGGTGAAAAACTGAGTGTGGCAAAGATTGGTTCATCTAAAATATCAAACATAAAAAACAAAACAGTACAGCTGAAAAACATACTTTACTCCCCAGGAATCAAAAAGAATTTGTTAAGTGTGTACAAGATAGCTTATGATAACAATGCTAATGTTGTATTTAACAAGCATGGATTCTGTGTGAAGGAACAGGAGATGGGGGAGATAATGCTGCAAGGAATACCAACTGATGGAGGCATGTTTAAGGTGTCAAATGTGAATCAAAATAGAAGCATGGACTTAGTTTTTACTGCACAAGAAGCTGATCATTCAGTATCTAAAAATTCTAGATCTAGTAGAACTATATGGCATTGTAGACTTGGTCATCCGAGTGACAGAGTGTTAAACCTACTTATTAGTGATTGTAATATTCCCCTAAGTATAAAAAATTAGATTATTTTCTGTGAATCTTGCAAGTTTGGTAAATCTCATTCTCTTCCATTTAATAATTCCATGTCTCAAGCATCTAAATCATTAGAATTGGTACATACAGACCTATGGGGACCAGCACCTATAGCTTCCATGAATGGTTTCAGATACTATATATTGTTTCTTGATGATTATAGTCGCTACACTTGGATATACCCACTCAAAACCAAGGATGAGGCACTAAGTGTGTTTACACAATTTAAAAACTTAGTAGAAAACCAATTTGATTGCAAAATCAAAACAGTACAAAGTGATTGGGGTGGTGAATACAGAAGTTTCACTAAAATTCTACAAGAAAATGGCATTCATTTCAGACATTCCTGTCCACACACATCTTCCCAAAATGGAAGAGCAGAAAGAAAACACAAACATATAGTGGAGACAGGTCTAACACTACTAGCACAAGCCAAAATGCCATTACACTACTGGTGGGAAGCGTTCAATACAGCTGTAGGTTTGATAAACCAACTACCATCAAGTGTCTTAAGTGGAATCTCACCGTATTCAAAGCTCTTTGACAGGGCTCCTGATTACACCAGATTGAAAGTGTTTGGATCAGCTTGTTATCCATGTCTCCGACCCTACAATCAACACAAATTGCAGTTTAGAACTGTAAAGTGTGTTTTTCTTGGCTACAGTAATGCTCACAAAGGCTATAAGTGTCTAAGCTCAACAGGAAAGATTTATTTATCAAGACATGTTGTATTTAATGAAAATGATTTTCCTTTTGCCACAGGATTCATTAACAAGAAAGTCATACCTGAAGAACAAATTCTTCCCCAAGTGTTTTTCAAACCTGTGGTCAATACTACCTCTCAACAAAGCTCAGTCATAAATGAAAGGAGTCTAACAAACTCTGCTTCCATCTCTGGGACACCCCAATCCAGACATGATGGCAACATCACCATTGAAGAAATTACTGCTGACAGCAGCAACAACGAAAATGCAACACCATCTTTGACCACCCTACCGCAACCTAAAAATGAAGCACGGGAAAACACAGAATCAAATAATGAACAGTTGATAGTCAGAAATCAACATCAAATGGTGACCAAAAGCAAGGCAGGAATCTCAAAGCCTAAAACTCCATACATTGGTGTCATCACAACTGAAAATGATGACAATCACATTCCTCACAGTGTTCAAGAAGCCCTGTCATACAGAGACTGGAGAAAGGCGATGATGGAGGAGTATAATGCTCTTATCAAAAATAAAACATGGATTCTTGTACCAAACACTGGACAAGGAAATCTAGTAGACTGCAAATGGATTCTGAAACGTAAATTTAATGCTGATGGATCGTTTCAAAAGCTTAAGGCAAGACTTGTAGCCAAGGGGTTTCAGCAAAGTCCTGGAATTGACTATGATGAGACTTTCAGTCCTGTTCTAAAGGCCTCTACTCTCAGATTTGTCCTCTCTATTGCAGTAACTTTGAACTGGCAAATTAAACAAATGGACATCAACAACGCCTTCTTGAATGGAGATTTACATGAAGTGGTTCTTATGAAGCAACCTGAAGGCTTTATTGACTCCAGATATCCCAATCATGTTTGTTTACTAAACAAAGCTCTCTATGGACTAAAACAGGCTCCCAGAGCTTGGTTTGAGAAATTAAGAACGACACTCACAAGCTGGGGGTTCATATACTCAAAATGTGATTACTCTCTATTCTTTCTAAGGTATGAAAGAAATGTTATGTTTGTTCTGATATATGTGGATGACATCATAGTCACTGGAAACTCAGTCAACATGCTGAATACGTTTACAAAGCAACTGAACTCTCAGTTTGCTCTAAAAGACCTCAGACAACTGCATCATTTTCTAGGAATAGAGGCTTATAGAGATGACACAGGTTTGTACCTGAAACAGGAGAACTACATCCTGAACATTTTGGCAAAGAGTGGCATGAAAAATTCCTCACCAGTGCCAACACCGATGGTGATTAACAAGCATTTGTCTAAAGATGATGGAACTCCTCTGAAAAATCCAACCTTTTACAGGCAAATTGTTGGAGCACTGCAGTACCTAGTCAATACCCGACCAGACATCATGTTTGCTGTAAACAAATTGAGTCAATTTCTTAGTTCTTCAACTAATACTCATCTACAAGCCTTGAAATGAGTTCTTAGATACTTAAAGGGAACAACAGATTTATCTCTACATATTAAACCTAGCAATCATCTCACCTTGCAAGGCTATTCAGATGTTGACTGGGCTGTATGTCCAGATGATCGTCGATCAATCGGTGGATATTGTGTGTATTTTGGAGATTCTCTAATCTCCTGGTCGGCCAAGAAACAGAGAGTAGTGGCTCGCTCAAGCGCAGAGTCCGAATACAGATCCCTCTCTGATCTCGCTTCTGAGCTAGCTTGGATCCAGTCCTTCATTGGAGAGATCGGACTTCATCTAAAACAGCCACCGATCGCATGGTGTGACAACCTCAACGCCACGGCTCTCGCATCTAACCCTGTTTTCCATGCTCGAACGAAACACATTGAACTCGATGTGCATTATGTCAGAGATAAGGTTCTGTCTGGGCAACTCAGAGTTCGCTATGTACCTTCGTCTGACCAAACCGCAGATATTTTCACCAAGGCTTTGACACACTCCAAATTCTGGGCTTTCAGAGACAAACTCGGAATCATAAGGTCCCCAATTCCTCGTTTGCGGGGGGCTGTTAAGACTGATCCCAGAAAGATCAAGCCCAATGATAAATTACAGTTGCTAGAAGGCCCAAGCTCTGGAATACTCGAAGGCCCACAATAGTTTAGGGTTTAATATGTACAGATTCTTTACACCACTTGTATCACTAATACACGTGTCACACTCTTGTAATCTCTAGGGTTGAGTGCCCTACTATATAAGTGAACAGTATACACTCTAAATGACAACCACAATTTATACAAAGCATTGATTTTTATCTGTTCATCAAGAAAATGAACTGGATTAGGTCCAGTGGAATCGACAGAAATTACCCACTGATACAGAGCCTGATAACATGCGTCGCCTCTTATAATCATTTGGAGCTTTTGATCAGGTGAAAAATGACGACAAAGAAGGAATTCGTCCATGTCTTCGATCAGCTTCTTGTCGAGGAGATCAGTCAAGAGCTGGAGTAGTTGGAAGGGAAGTTGGTTCTCGAGCAAGAGCACATCTTGGCACACAAGAGCCAGCAGGTCATCCTTGGCTTTGAGTGGTCCTGGGTTCAATATGTCCGGATGCTTTAGGATCTAAAGCAGAGCACATCCGTCCACAAACAACATCCACGCCAGTTCATCGTCTTTAAAGTGTCGAATGGCATCTCCAATGTATAGAGCCATTAATTCCTCAATATTTGCGACAACCACTCCATGCAGACGTTGGGCTTTGCTTCGGTCACCTTCCACATACATGGATGCCCACCTAAGGTTGTACTGCTCTCCTAACTCCAGATGGGGTTCAACGTGGTGAATGGGACCTAGGGACACCATTTTAGGAGAGTAATACTTTTGAATATTTTTTCGATTTCTCAGATAATGTGCCACCCTTTGTATCTTGGGCCATGCACCCTGCGATATTTCCCGTGGGCGTTCAAGCAACGTATGCCGATCTGGTGTCATGTTGAGATAATGTGGCCCTCTCACTCTATCTAGCCCAGGCACTTGTATTAATGAGATGTGAACACTCAAGTTCCTAAACTCTCAATTTGTCATTGTTTCAACATTTCTTTACGCTTAGATTCAAATAATATCACATTGGATGAAGCGGTTAGCTTTGCCAATCATTCGGATTTGGCAAATAGCCCATGATACAGGGTTGAATATTCCAGACTTTGATATGCAGTAATCTATTGTGATGGGCCCGTGCAGAATACCATTTAATAATGTTTTTCATATATTATTGTTTAAAAAAAAATGGTGTTGAATCTAGCAACGAATTATATAGAGCTTTGGGTAAATACGAAAGAAAACGAAGAGACCACTGGTTATTGGATCTAAATAAATGGGATGCTTCACTTGACCTGGGCTTTCATTCCCTTCCCTGCTGATCAAGATAAGCAAAGTATATGATGCAAGGAACCAAGATGTATCACTATTGTATGAGCCGTACCACCCTATGCTAAAATACTTTCGGGGCAAAATAATCCAAGGTAAGTTGCAGAAGCTCACTCTAGGTATATCTTAATAAAGTGTCCAAAGTTGTTTAATAATAGTTAACGTTGCCAATGAAGGCTGTGCGTGAAATTATAATGCTGTAATTTGCCTGTAAAGTAAGTTGCATGGAATAAAAATAATTGAAACGAAGAACAAAGGATCGTCCAATTTTCTGATTACAAGTTTGGAATTGAAACTGAGCACATAACCCACGAAGCATTTATTTCTAATAACCATCACAGAGTATAGATCAAGTGACTTCTTAAAGTCAGAATGGATATTATATAAAAATGTCAGTCAAGCTGGGCATACCTATCTTCTGCCATGGCTGGCTCACTGGACATAACCAAGCTTTGGGTCTCTGATCTTAAAAACTGTATTGCTGAAATTTGTGTCTGCTCCGATTTACAGAGCTTGATCAGAACATAGATAAAACGAATGAATCACTGGTTGGATCTAAATGAAATCAACTAGATGCATCTTGAACATACATTAACCAATACACGTGAAGTACACGCAAGGAACAAAGATGCATCCTTTTCTTCCCAGCTGTTCTGCGGTGTCCTATAAATTTACGAGTTTGACAGCAGAGCCAATGTTCACTTCTTCTGTGCCCCAGAATTTGATTCATTCATTTGGGAGCACCCACATCTTCACCTGCTCATTACGGTCTGATTTATGCTGTTTTCGTAAAATAATCAGACAAGGTGGTAAGAGTATTAGATTTTTTTTTTTGGGGGGGGGGGTGTTGGGACAGTATCGTCTCATTTCATGAAAATGAAGCAACATACAGAAGCAACATATAGAAGAAGAAAGGACAATGAAGCAACATACAGATGTTCATTCACAAATAGACGATGCCTAGAATGCAACAAACTACATGTAGTTTTTCCCTTCCGCGATCTAAAGGGCAGAACCAAACGACAATTCACAAACGATGAGTTGGTTAGTTAGCCGCCACTTTATTTATTTATGGACCCATATCAAATTATTTGAAAAGGATGAAATCTTTAGATTTGCCTCGGACAAAAGAATCTGAGACAGGAAAAAAAATGTTCATTATGTGGCCAACCAACTCCCTAAAAAAGATAGCAGGAAGGACTCCATCGCGTCTAAATAGGAGTACAGCAATGGGCCAATGGCAATAGCTTCAACTTCCTCTCTTTTGTTCACAAGACAGTAATAAAGCAAAGAAATACCCTGTTTATGATACGATACCAATAAATCTCTCTCTCTTCTTTTCCATGGTTTGCTGCTTAAACACACCGATAGAGAAAGCTTTAGAATTCCAGAACTGGACTTACTATGACATTACTAAATGGTTAAAGGACAACATCTTTTGTGGAGATTTGCGTCAGGTCCACGCAGCGCAAGCGCCCATTTCTTTGAACTTTGAAGAAGCAACGCTCCAGTCATGACATGTAGCAAACCACATAGTTCTTACACGTAACAGGATAATATTTTGAACAGTGATCGTTCAACCATCTTTTATCCCTTCTATGGCAATCAGTGTCAAACAAAATTTTCCAGCAAAATAAAATTTAATGGTACATCAGAAAAAAAATGGTTACGTTTTTGCATTAGCTACCTTCGTTTTCTTTTTTAATTGGATCTGAACTCACAACTGGAAGATTTTTTCTGTACTGCTGAGACGTCAATCGCCTTTCCAAGGGTGTTTTCCTCTTGCTCACCACAAATCTGTTCACCCCTTTGCGCATAGGCATTATCGAAGGGAAGTCTTCGTCTGGAATCTGACTTAGCTCAGATATATCCTTGATCTGTGCAACCCGACGGAACCACCGCTCTGCCTTTGCCTCCTCTGACATGTCCAGAGGATCTGGTTCCTTTACTGCTGACCCCTCCAAACTTTTTCCAGTCCATTGAGCCCTAATATCTTGGTTCTCAGACGTGGGAGATGAACTCCCACTAAACTTTGGCATATCATTTTTATTCTCGTCCCTGGAATACTTATCCCCAGAATCCTTGTCATTGTTACTTGAGCCCTGTCCTGAAGGTTTTGGATCCCAGCTCTTCATGCTTAAATCTTCACTTCCACCATCTAAGGCATAATCTCTTCTCTGCAACCCAGGGCCAGCTGAAGATGCTCCATCATTGTTCATACCTTTGACATAGTCTCCACCTGCAATCCCATGTCCAGTATCACCAGACATTTCTGGAAGCTTCTCTACCACCTCTGATGTTGATGATTCAGTGTTGGGTTTATCAGTTGAGCTTGTTCCATCTGACTGCCGTTTGTCTTTTTTGGCAAAGTAGTCAGGCGGGAAAGGGACAAATGGGACATAGTTGGTATTACTAGCTTGCTCCATTGCTAATTGTCTCTTGTATGCTGGGGAAGTCAAAGAGCGATCTTTTTTCTTGCTAACAACAAATCTATTTTCTCCTTTCCGCATTGGCATTATCTCTGGAAAATCCTCATCAGATATTGCACTTGTCAAATCCGAAACATTATGCAGCTCAGAAACCTTTCTAAACCACCTCTCAGATTTTTCAGCTTGCTCTTTCTCTTTGTTCTCTCTATCAATTTGGTTTGAAGAACTGGAAATCTCTAAACTCTCCCCCAAGTTACCAGATCCCGCATTAGTAACTGGAACCACTTTTTTGCTCTCTTCTGTCTTTAAGTCCTCTGACTTGTGAGCAAACGTGTCTGCGGGCAATGGAACAAATGGAACGTGGCTGCTTTTCAAATTTCTGTTTTGAGGAGAACTAGAAATTGAAGGTGGGTTGCCAGCATTAGTATTCTGTCCAGAAGCAAAGCTCATATTGTCAGATTGAGAAAGGCCAGATGGACGACCAAGAATCTCATCTAGCCTCTGGCCAACAGATGTGTCAGATGACTTGGTTGCTTTACCAGCTTGAAAATCATCAACCTCACGAGTGCCATCATTACCCAAGTTTCTATTATATTGAATATTATCCAACCTCCTCTCCAAAGGTGTTTTCCTTGTGCTCACAACAAATCTATTTACTCCTTTCCTTAATGGCATTATTTCAGGAAAATCTTCATCTGACACCATACTGTTAATATCAGCAGTACTGTCCAGCTGAGAAACCTTACTAAACCAGCGCTGAGCCTTCTCTTCATTATCAGCTAACCTAGTATCAATATCGGAAGTGTTATTCCTACTCTCATTTCCATACCCCACTCCTGATGTGGTATTGATCGCACCTAACTGTATTTGTCCAGGCCGCTTGCAATCACACCTCATGCAAGTCATATTCCTCCCATAATTATAGAAATCACACCTTCAAGACAAAATAATCCATTAGTTGGCATACAGAGAGATGATATATAACCATGGGATAAAAGGAACATTTCAACAGTAAATTACTCACTGAGGGCACTCCCACTCTCCTCCAGTTAGTTGTCTCTTTGGCCTTGCCTCCTCACACTCGAGACATTTAATATTTCTTGCAAAATTCATGAAATTACACCTGCAACATATAAGAGAAAGAGTCTGCTAACATCAGTATGTTAATACTTCATAATACTTGCTGAAACCAAGATGTCAGGCTAATCTTGTATGGCAAAAAGTCAGTGAAAAAAACATGGTCAATTGGGAATCAAAAAATAAAAAGTTTACCTTGGGCAAATCCAATCACCTCTTTTCATTTCAATCTTTTTTGCAGGAGCCATTGTCTGTCCAGATCTAACAGACATTTGATTTTGCATTGCACCGTATGAGTTTGATCCAGGTACATTACAAATCAGCTTGAAAAGCTCAGCAAAAAGATTTCGGACTGATGATTCAACATTATCTCTATTATGGAGATTGTCCCTTTGCAAACATACCAAAGGTTTACTTGCATAACTCAGCATAAATTTCATCAAATCAACCATATGAGCTTGATCAGAATCCAAGACCTATGAAAACACCTCAAGCAAAAATTAGGTGAACAGCTTCAACAAATTTGTCATGATCCTAACTGAAGCCATAAGACAATATATGCAGCAGACTCATCAAAATACATTCTTGCATACTGGTAAACCTTTCATCTTTCCACTGAAAAGAGAATTTTCAAACATAGGGTTTTCACAAGATGTTTCTCATCCAAACACATTTGTTATGATTTGAGGAAACAAATCTCGCTTTCAAGTGACCACATTTATGGTTAAATCAATATTTATTAAAGGCTTACCATGTTTATTTCCTGTAGAAACAATACTTCTTTCAGTTCTTAATATAAGACCCAGAAAACTTTTTTGAAAATATTAAAGAAGCTAAATAAATTACTTAATCATGGCATATGTTATGTATCATTAGATTATATAACAATTTTTAAGTCATACAAATTAGTTTGGAGATAATCTCTCTAAAAAAATCAACCGGGTCTTATATTAAAGACTGGAGTGAGTATTATTTATCAGGGCATTATGGAATCACATAGACAGAAGAAAAAGAGAAGATTTGGCAAAGCACGGCACAGGGTAGAATGAAATGGAGCCTGAGTAATATATATGAGTTCGTATAGTATAAAATCAAGAGCTACATGAATAAGTATTTCGTCACTGGTTGATCTTAGGACTCAGAAAAGTATGCCAAGAATTTCCTATATCACATATCAGGGCTACAAGAAGAGGGAACAAGTCCACCATAACAAAGGCAAATTAACACACTCAGCAATACGTTTTTAATTCAGGTATCCTGATAAAAGTATAAACTTGCAAAATACTCGGATAATTTATTTTTTGCAGCAAATAGAAGGAATAAGCGACCAGGCTAAGCAGGCTGGGGGTGAGAGACAATATTGACTTTCGCAGAAGACCACCAGACAATTCTTAGATGGATGCCGAAGGGCACGAACTCGGCACTTACACTGATTGTACTATTGGATATAAAAGATCTCATCTTTCTCACCGAATCCTCAGCGTCTTGGAACAGAAATGGCGTGCCGTGTTCAATGACCACCTCTATGTCTCTCCTCGAAAGCAGACTATAACGATTATACACATGGACAAAAAGGTCAAGAGAAAAAGACTGGTCAGCAATTCAATATTACACAGGAAAAATATTGGGGCAATGCTTAATTCTCGTGAAACTTCAATAAGCACAATAGGCGCAATGGATTGAAAAGAAACCAACCGCAAAATGTTCTGTCGATCCCGAGAAAAGGCCAAGCAAGCACTGGCTTCACGCAGAAAGGAGGGATTCAATTCCCCTGTCGCCACAAATTCATCCTCACACGACCGACTATCAAGATATCCAGAAGAACAGATATGGCCAGTAAATTTGGTCCACTCGGGCCAGGGGTGGGAATAGTGGGGACCTAAAGAATAGTCATCGCAGTAGCCATTGCGGACAGAGGAGGCGGCCTGATTGTGAAGCTGGTGAGAAGCTTGGAGGGGAGAAGAGGGAAGAGGCGGAGTGAGGGAAGGAGAGCAAGTAAGGGCACGGAAAGAGGGGAGGAGGAACTTGCCGTGGCGAGAGAGGCGGAAGAGGGAAGAGCTGCGGCGGTGGAGGAGAGGGAAGGGAGTGGTGAGGAGCACTAGGAACCTCGTGGCACCGCCCATTTCTCAGCTTCTCAGGATGTGCATCGCATACGAAAGAAAACCCCCAGCTGGGAAATGACACCAACAGGTGATGAAACGTAAACCCTGTATATAAACTTGCGTATTTTATAATTTAAATTTAGTAATTTATGTTTGCAAGTCAGATTATAGATTTGTACTGGCAAAAAAAAAATCAATTATAGATCTGTCAAAAAAAACAGAGAATGCTTGAAACCTTCGTGTATTTTTTTTTTTTTTTTTTTGATTTATGAGAAATTTTTTGAAAAACAAACTTGAAATTTTCTAAAAAAATTTTGGGGAAAGAAAATAATGAAAGGACTGATATGTTCCAAATGTAAAGGTGGAAAGAAATGGATTGTTTTCTTGTTTTTTTTAAAGAAAGATGCTGATGAGACATTATTTTGGGACGCGTAGTGCTTATGAAAATTATGTTTCTGCCATATAGCCTAATAATTTTTTAATACTGACTGGATCAGTTTATCACTCAGGATTCAAGAGGATTAAACAGTGCAATAAATACAAAATAGGCAATGAAAAGAAAAATAGGTTGCCCAGCATCATATAAAAAATGAAATTTGCCCCATTTTTACAGGACCTTTTCACAGTTAGCCTATAAATAGTAAAAAAAAATTACTCAAATGCTAATTGTTGAAAATTTGCACGATATAGGTTGACAGTGAAAAAGCCTTTTTACAGCTTTCATCAAATCATGACCAACATTCCAAATCATCGTTAAGCATGATAAGAAGAGAACTAGCTTCCATTTTCTGCTGTCTCAAATATGATAATTAAGGTTCTCTAAATACCAGTATGCCTCCAAAACTCCTTAAAAATAATACTTCCAACACTACTTTCAGAACACTTAATCGCTTGGCACATCCACATTTTTGAATAAAAAAGAGCAAAGACACTCGTAAGTAACAATGTGACCTGAGGGATAAATATGAAAGAGATTTTTTGCTTATCTTGTTGCCTGTTTGAAACTGAAGTATACGAGGGAATAGCTTCAATATTTCCAGTTCACAACCATGGTATGCAATCATGTGCGGAATATACAAACGTTGGGCCAATAATAGTCACTTTGATTCAACAACCATTGTGATGTGCCCAAATTCCAAACGGGCTTGATAAGGGGCGACCCGTTTTACTCTCATAGATTGGGCCCATGTATAACCACATATTGGAGTAGGCCCATTCTCACGTTTTCCTCTCATAGGCCCATTTAATCATCCTTTTCTAAAGTCCTCATTCCATATGAACTTCCACTCTCCATAGCCACATGTCTTTTCATTATTGTTGTTGTTGTAGTTTTTACTTTATAGAACTGAATTTTGTTAGGCCTCGCTGCACTGAAAATCATCAACATCGTGTTAAGAATCATTAATAAAAAATATGAAAAGAATAATCGCCATAAGCATATAACCCTTCTTGTTACTCCCTCCGGTTTTAATTATAGGACATATTTACTTAATTTTGGAAAAATTAAGGATGGTGGTTAAATTAATTAATCATATTTATTTTCCTAAAATACCCTTATTTAAAATTTAAAATGACATTCAATTACGTTAATTCTCTATTTTTTCTTGTACCTCTCCTGCCTCACACATGACTTCTCCAAGCTCTCACACAATCCGGCGTTGTCAATCTCCCTCAACAACTTCCGATATACTCTTATTAAATTATTATTGTATTTAATTATTATTGAGAAAGTATCAATAGGGATATTTTAGGAAGAAATTGATAAAAATTAGAACTTTGTCCTATAATTAGAATCAAGATTAACTCTCAAATGGTATCCTATAATTAGGACGGAAGGGAGTATTATGATTCTAAATTACTTGTAATTAAGCATGAGTCTGGAATCTGGATCCTTATATATAAATCAGATAACAAACACTAGCCGTTTGTTGTTATAACGGTTTGAAATGGCAGAAGTGGGGCATATATATAGGAGGCATGATTTTGTCTTCTTTCGATGTTTCATGCACAAATTGATCGAACCAAGGCACGACGTGAACCCAACTAATGCAATAGCGAAAGATGTTTATAGATATGAGGAAAATGCTTGTTTAAATGTTTCATCAAATTTGAACAATATGTCCCATATATATATAACTATTGCTTTTCCATTTTAGCATACGCTAAAACAACAGTCAATGACATGAGTCCTTGATGGTTACATTTGTTTTGGATTTATCGAGCTAGACAAAAATGACAAGACTAGCTAATTGCTGAGATTACGCTAACTAATCATCGTTATTTAAAAAACAAGAAAGGAAAAACACCAAGATTCGTCACCATTTTCCTGATATATAGATTAGGGTTTATCTGGATCCATCATGACATCTTTTGGCAGAATCTGATCTCTCTGGTAGCGGCAATCATGAATCTTGGATCATTCACCGGAAGAGTCAAATTAATTCACCGGATATATGACAAGTCTAATCTCTGCATGCAAAAAGATGGGCAGTATGAATAAAGTTGAGTGATTACCTGAAGGAAAAAGCGACCATGTATTGTTAACCATGTCAGCCCTTTTAAGCGCCAACATTATATGGTACTGAGAACTTCTTCGTCGTCGTCTTGCTTGCAGATCAAGATTTGAGAAACCCAGTAGATCTTGTTCCCATCTAGGAAAGCAATATGATGAAAGTTTCGAAATTTACCCCATATTAATGACTTGAGACTTCTAATTCACCTTCCTCTTTTGTTTTGTTGCGTTCTTTTTCAGTCCTCGTGGGAGATAAAGTTAGCGTTAAAACGGGAAAGTACTATGATTGAAACCAGGATAATTTACTCCAAAAACCATGAGGTCCAAATGCAAAGTTAAGGGGACTCTCTTCATTCTCTAGTCTTGGATATTTTCTTTTTGGTTTTTGTTTGTTGTGCTGGGTTCAGTCTCTTAATTATGGTGGAATAATTAGTGGTAAAACCTAAAGTCAATAATGACAGCGGGTGATCATGCACGAGTTAAGAAAAAGCAAAGAACAGTGAAAAGGGAAGCCACACACACACATATATATATACAAGTGAAAAGGTACAAACAGCAAGCAAACAAACAAAAGCCAAATTAATGCCTGAGGACCAAACTTAGAATTTGATACAAAAACACAAACTCACACGACTTTGAAACACGATATGCCTTTTCTTTGTCGGGTACAGTAACAATTAATTATTGGTATGTACACAGAGATAATTGAAAGTTACGTTTCGGCCAGCAATGCTGTGTTTCATGGATCTGAAAAGGAACTCACAAGGATATGAGAGAGAGGGAGAGAGGGAGAGGGAAAAAAAGAAGCAAGAATAGTCAATAAAATTTGAATTCAATTGCAGTAGTGTTAATGGGAGGAGGGGGGCGCTTAGGTGAGACGAAATTAATGATGTCCCAGCAGAACATATAGAATTTGAAGCGACATCCTATATATAAGCGAGATTCATGAATGAAGTTTTTCCCGTCCTGCTCCTAGGATAAGAGAAACGTTCTGTATTTGACATTACTTAAATATATACGCCATGGATTTAATTTCGACCGTTTCTATGGTGGTGGTGGTGGTGGTTGTTGCCTCTGCGGAAAAGAAGAGGCGAAAAGAGAGTAATAGAATGTCGTTTTGAGAGAGGCCTCGAGGTCAAATTGAAGCACTAATGTACGAGCAGATTAATGATTGTGACATATATGTAATAATAATTCACGTGCAGGATGGGGAATGGGTCCCAAAAGCATAACCCATTGTGTATACACACACACTGGTATCACTGGTAAGAATATAGAGAGAGAGAGAGAGAGATCGTTAGTCAATAAAATATATAAATACAGGCAGTTACGCAGTATTTGGTACAGGGAACATTTGTTGGCCAAAAAAAAAAGGGGGGGTGCCGGGAACATTTATTCTTGTTTGAAGTTTGAAGGGAATTAAAGCGAGGGTCAAAAAAAGGAAGAAAGGCGGTGGCAGCGTAGTAAAGCATATTAAAATGTCAAGAAAGGCTGCTCTTCATGTGTTGCTTTTTGTAACTAGAGAGTGCAGATTTCAAGTGAGTTCAAAAAGGTTCACTAACACTCACAAAATAAAAGGATCTGTGTCCAGTGAGGTAGGAGTTGTGGCCCAATAAAAGACCAATTCTGTGTGTCTGAGTGAGTGAGTATAAATGATTTGTTTCTCCAGCTAGGGAATGGGTGGGCCCTGTGCGTACGTTTTGATCATCCTTAAATGAATGGGTTAGTTAATTTGTCAAAACGACAACTTAGATCAA
The DNA here is from genome assembly GCA_963210345.1 of Inga oerstediana. Lineage (NCBI taxonomy): Eukaryota > Viridiplantae > Streptophyta > Magnoliopsida > Fabales > Fabaceae > Inga > Inga oerstediana. The sequence goes on from OY723403.1 coordinate 10,655,821, forward strand.
TATACTATGCCCATTTATTAACAATGTCTTAGGACTGATTCATGTACTTTTTTGCCCCAAACATTAATTTATGTACTTAAAATTATGTGGCGAGAAAACAATAATGAAACTAAAATTAGAATATGAATTAGACAAGGGTATTGTTTGGTATCACTTTTAAAACCATGATTTTATAAGTTTTTTTTGTAAATTGAAATAAAACTTCTCTTACATATTTATCGCATAAATCATAAAAATTATTCTACAAACAAATTATTCAAACATACGACATTCATTCAAAACTTAAAATAGCTTTTGCCTAGCAAAATCATGACTTGGGTTATGGTACTCAAACACTGTCAAATTCTCAATTACCATGGTTTGACAATAAAATTGTAGTTTGAAGGTTGAAAACCATAATTTCTCGGAAGATACGTTTTTTTTTTATCTTTTTAAGAGTTAGTGTTTGTTTGGGATAACTTATTTTTGGATAATAAGTGCTTATAAATCGAGATTCACGGTATACGAGGTAAGTATGTGAGAAGAATTTTATTTTGACTTACGTAATAAATATTTATTTCTCATAAATAAGTTATTACAAACACTCACTTAATCTCTAAAATATATTCCCTAAAATCATTTTTTTTCCACCTTTTTGTGTTGGGGAGAGAAGGGAAGGAGACTGTTGGGGAAGAAGGAGGAGAAGGGCAGGAGACATGGGTGGGGGGTGGGATTGTGACACGGAAAGCAGGTCCCAAGGATGGGAGGGCCACAGCCGTACGCGTGGGTGGCGACGATGTAACCGCAAGTGTGACTGTTGCTGACGTCACACACCCCAAAGCAAAAGAATGAGAAGGGCATGATGGAGGGTGGGGATGAATTTTTTCTTTTTATCAAAAAAGTTTTATAACATATTACCAGTAGCTCTTTCATTCATGCTTCATTGGGTTCTATTTATAAATATTTTTTTATTGCGCAAAATAATTAATAATTAAAAATAATAAATGTATCAAAAATATCATATTTTTTCATATATGTCCCTATTTATGAAAAGAGTATAGAAGAGATAATAAATATAAAATATAAGAGAGAATGAGTATTTAATAATGGTAAAATAGGAAAAAAAAGCTTACATTTTCAGATAAAAAATGAAAGTTACTTATAAAAGGGATCAAACCTATGAGAGAGAAAGTTACTTATAAATTGGACCGAAAGGAATAGTTAATAAGCCATTAAATTTTTCTAATCGAATTATATTTTGATTGGAAATTTAGCATGATTTTTCTTTTTCTTTTTTTTCTTTTTTTTTTTGATCCGTTAAGAAGGAGGGGGGGGGGGGGGGAGAGCTCTATTGAGGCAGAGGCACGGTTTTGGAGTATTGCTTCTCTCTCAAGCGATCTCCTTGCCCTTTTGTGTGTTGTGAGGGGGATTGGGGCTAATGAAGAGGCAGATCTTTTGCCCCCTCCTACTCAATACTCTCTCATAATGATGCAGCTCCATTAATTAAGGACTATAATGACCTGCCAGCCTCACGTGCTCCTTCATCCAACATAGGACAAGCTCAACAACTCAACTCTATGCCGTACGTACATACATACGTCCCAACGACTTGAGGGATCACCGATCACGTGTGGGCGGTTTTTGCCCTTCCCACAACATTATGCGTCGTGAGAGCAGTACCCTGACGGAAACCCTCACACGGGGAACGCGTGTGCCTCCCCCTTAACAACCTCCCTTCCCGCTGCTTTGGAATCACCATCCATATCTACGTTTACATAATTTTGAACAAATCTCTTGTACACTTGTGGACATATATGTTTGTTAGGAATAATGATTGGAATTATTAAAAATAATTTTTTAATCTTGATTTATAGTATACGAGATAAATATGTAAAATAAATTTTATCTATATTTAATTGAATAAGTATTTTTGGAGATCTTAAACATAATCCCAAACAGACACATACTAGCAAATCACGGATAAAAAAATTGTTATAGTTTTAAAAAATTCCATCACCATTTCAAATAAACCTTTCAACAATTTAAGCCCCCCGCCCGATCCGCACCCTATCGCTTAATTTTATTCAGGCACGCTTCTCTATGAGAGAGGAGGGGAAGTGTCATGTGAGCTATAACAAGTTAATAACCTCTTCACATTTTACAAACCAACCCTTGCTTTCATTGATAAATAATGTTTTCTCTCATTTTTAATATAAAATATATTTATCTAATTTAATTAGATTAAAAAATTTATTTAAGTTTAATTAACACGACAATAATTTTTTTTTAAAACACTGTAGTTATCTTTCTTAATTCCCTGCTTCTCTCTCTCTTTTTTAATTATTATTGAGTGAGTATCAATTTAGGTAAATTATTAAAACACTGATAAATATAAAAATTATGTCTTATATTTAAAATCAATATCAACTACTTAAATATAGTGATAGATTTTAATCTTACCCCTATTAATTGTAACAAGTTGCTAGTATATTTTTAATTCATAGACAATATTTTCTCTGTCAATTAATTTTAATAAATAATAAAATTAAAAAAATTAACACCTTTTTTACAAAATTTAAAAATATCATCTATCATCCATTTCTTAAATATCACGAAATTAATTATCTTTCATCTATACGATTTTTTAAAAATTTTGTCCCGAAAGTTGTCACGAGGCAATTTTACTCTAAAAGATTTTTGAGAAGGGCAATTTTGTTTCGGAAGTGTAAAAAAGAGAGCAATTTTGCCCTGACCGTTATTCTAATTAATTTTGATTGTTAGTTGACCAAATATGTTGAACTAATAGTCTACATGTTATCTCCATCATTTTTGTTAAGATACAAATTTACCCAAAAAACCCATGTCTACTTTATTTTTTTCAAAGTTATATTTAAATTTTAGGGTAAATTTATACCTTAACAAAAATTAAGTAGATGATATGTGAACTGTCAACTCATCATATTTAGTAATTAAAGATCAAAATTAATTGGGATAACTGTCAAGATAAAATTGCTCACCTTTTCACATTTTGGGGATAAAATTATCCTCCAAAAAACTTTCAATTCGAGACAAAATTACCTCTTGATGATAACTTCTTGAGCAAAATTATTCCTCACCCCGCATCTATAATCTATAATTAAATCAAAAGAGGAACCATGCTTTTAATTTATGCGTATATCATGGAAGTCATGGGTGCGCATGCAACTGAATCACTGATTGATCTCAAAAAACGAGAATGCATAATTGGATAGGGAATATTAAATGTACTTCTTTTCACTGTTTAGTTCCGGCCTTTTATCATCTGAAGCTCGGCGCAATTGTAAAGCAAGTAAGCATTTACCTATGATCGTGGTTGGGATCTTTCAAGGTGTTTATTTATGTTAAGGTAACTTTTTTTTTACATATTTACCTAAAATAAATTATTTTTAAAAATTTCAATCACTATATCAAATAAATTCTAAATCAACTATCTTATTTATTTAGAGTTTGTTTGATGTTGAATACTACATTCAAAAGTAATTTTTCAATTTTAATTTACCACGTATAAAATAAATATATATGAGAGGTATTGTTTCAGCCTGTACAAACTTATTTATGATAAACAGCTCCTAACAAACATTTGATTGGTATGCTCAAACTATAAATCTAGATTGAGTAGCAAAACATGTTGGCTAGATTGATTGGGTTGCATATGTTTTTTCATATTTTTTAAATTTTAAACCATGTTGTTTTATATTTTTAAAACATAATACTTAACCGATTAACGTTGGTTCTGATTCTTTAAATGGTTAAAGTATTTGAGCTGAAGTGGATATTTAAATGCTTTTGAGAGGGTTACCCACAATTTTTTTATCAGTTTGATTATAAGTATCTTAGTGTGTGTTTGAATTAGCTTTTGAGAATAACTTTTACGATTTACGAAATAAATATGTGAAATAAGCTTTATCTCGATTTACAAAAAATAGCTTCTGAAACCATGATTTGGGTGTTCTCCAAACACTTATTTAGTAACTAGTGTGTTCTATTCATTTGAGTATTAATATATGATATAAAAATTATGTTATTTTAATCATGACTTATTTCACTCAGGTTCAACCCAACCAGGACAACTAATCCCATAATAATTTGGGAGAATTACACTAAGGTCATAAGGAAGAAGATAAATGAAAAAATGGTCCCAATAGATTGCAAAATGAAAAAATGGTCCCATGGAGTTGTTAATACAAGCTCCTGGAGTTGTTAACGAGTTGTCAATATAGGCTCCTGAAGTTGTTAATGGGACCATTTTTTCATTTTACAATCTATAGGGACCATTTTTTCATTTTTTTCCTTCCTTGGAATCTCATTGTAATTCTCCCTAATAATTTCTCAACCGGTTTAATGATTATCCGGAATATTAGCAATTTGTTTGAAACTAAGGGCCCGTTTGGTTAGATTGCATTGCACACATGCGATGGTAATATTGTTTGCATTACCATTGGTGGCTTGTTTGGTTGGGCTTATTAATGATAATGTAGATTACAATTGTAAAATAGATTGCATATTTTATGGTAATCTCCATTCATAGGGGACCCCTATGAAAACTCATTGCAGGCTTGTAATCATTGATGAAATCTCAATTTTGACCCTACTAATATAATAAAAAGACAATATATACCCTCAATAATAGACAAAACATCAAAATTTGTATTCATTTTTTTTTTTTTGCCTTTCAAAAGCAAAAGCCCTAACGTGAGCGCAGAACATCGAAAAATGCCAGATTATGTCTTCAGAAAAAAAATCCCAGTCAAAAATGCCAGATTCTGTCTTCAGAAAAAAATCCCAGTCAATCGATTCTTGGTTATGAGAGTTATATTGTCTAAAATGAAACACCATCGTTGATAATTGGATTTTGAGGTTTTGCTTACAATTCAAGACAATCATAGTATTCAATTTAGTCGATAGTAAAATTGTACAGTATTCAATTTAGTCGATAGTAAAATTGTCTTTAGAGGTTTTGCTTATTCTTGTTTGAGTTATGCATTGACACTGTGATTTGGGGTGAGGAAGGAGATGATTGGTGATGAAAGTTTTTTTTATGTTTAGGGGTATTTTGGACCTTTTATAATTCAATTTAAATATAAAAAAAAATTTCTCCACATCTTATTATTAAACAACCAAACATGATGATAGTAATTATTATTATATTGTACCCCATTGCATTACAGTCCATTACATTATCAGAAGAGTCTAGAATTAAACCAAACGGGCCCTTAAGCTTGACAGCTTAACTTTGCCTTGTGTTGAGAGGTTTTCCTTCTCCTCCTATTATTCATTTCTTCCTATTTCTTTTTCCGCATTCAAACATAGGGTCAGGAAAAAAAAAAAAAAAAAAGAGACCGTCCTCCTTTTATGGGTCACACCCGTGCAAAGACTAAAATCCTGCTTCCCATTGTCTGTTGCTCTGTGCTTTCCCCATTTAAAGACGTTCAAATATATAATACTCACATGGCGTTAATCCCCATTATTATTAAATGTGCGAAGTCACTGCAAGCTGGAAATTGAATGAATTGAGCAGAAATTGTAAGAGCACTTTCCACACCGATGCTTTTTATTTTAAACAAAAGATGGTGCTGACAAGGCAGGATCATGAGAATGGTAACGGGGTAGTGGGGAGTACGATGCTTGCGTAAGTAAGCCAAATACGTTTTATATTTACCGTTTCGTTTCGTTTATTTATTTAGGAAAAAAAGGGGTCACAGACAGACAACATAGATGCTGCAGTAGAAAGGGCAGAATTGCACACACAGAAAAACCAAATAACAATTGTTTGGCATCCGACCAACCCACCCACACGAGCGCCTCTCCACTTTTGCATGTAATCCACATACCACAGACTCTGCTGAGTCTGCTCCACTTTTATTTACTATTTTTTATTATATTTTTCTCACGGCCAGATTTAAAACAGAGTGACCACTGAACAGAATCGTGTGTGGGCCCCCCTTCTTCCTTTTTGTTATTGCCCCCCCTCTCCCCCCCCCCCCCCTCTCTCCAGCTCTAACAGCGAGATCTCTATTTGCTATTCCATCCCTCATATTTGAGACGTTCTTCTTCCTTCTCATTCCCATAACTCCCTCCCTCCCTCCCTCTCTCAACTCCACCGCCAAGCCGTCTCTCTCTCTCTCTAGTCTTCTGCGGTACTCATCCACCGCCTATGGCTAAAGGAGAGAGGGAATATGCGGGGAGATTGTATCCTGTACCCTTTTTATTCTCGCATCCTGATTTCATCTGACTAAGATCACATCAGTTTCTGTTTTTCCCCCCTCCCATCGGAAAGGACCCATTTGGGGTTATCAAGTTCAGACCTTTCGGTTTCCTAACGTTTTCGTCTCTCTCGTTCTGTGTTCCTTGGTTTTCTGTTTCCATGAGTATTTCACAAAACTTCGCCAATGGGGGTGGTGGTTTCAGTGGGGACGTCAATCTTTTACCCCCAGTTCCTTCTTATGTCTCCCCTCTTCTTGTTCGAACTCCTCCACTTTCACTGCCAAACACTTTTGGTCAGACAGGTGGCGAGATTGGTTTTCAGATTCTGAGCCCTTCATTTCCGTTCCAGGAGAGCAGGGGAACAATGAGAGGCCACGGTGGAGCTGATGGACCTTTACGAGTTCAGAACAAGGGCTTGCCTTTCAAACTTGGCGAGGAGGACATTGAAGCTAAGAGACCTTCTGGGTCGAGAAATGGACGCACAAAGCTCTGTTCTCGAGGCCATTGGAGGCCAGCTGAAGATGCCAGACTCAGAGAGCTCGTAGCTCAGTACGGTCCTCAAAATTGGAACTTGATCGCCGAGCATCTCGAAGGGAGATCAGGTAAGTCACTTTACTTATTTTCAAATTTTATCGTTTTGAAGGAACTGAACCGGTGAAGTCATTTGCTTTTGGTTTCTCTCTGTGTTGTGATTTCAGGGAAAAGTTGCAGACTGAGGTGGTTCAATCAGCTGGATCCCAGAATTAACAGGAGGGCGTTCTCCGAAGAAGAAGAGGCGAGGTTGTTGTCTGCTCATAGAATGTATGGGAACAAATGGGCTATAATCGCCAAGCTGTTTCCCGGGAGGACAGATAATGCAGTGAAGAACCACTGGCACGTGATAATGGCCAGGAAGCACAGAGAGCTATCAAGTGGTTGTAGGAGGAGGAGGTCTTCTTCTGAAATCATCCGTCCAAAAGCTTTAAATTTGACTCTCTCGAATAATGCAGCGAGCGAATCCATCAACTCCAGCAACCTCATAGACGAATCTGCCTCATCCTCCACCGATCTCTCCCTCATCCCCACATTTTTCCCAAACGCAAGTCCCCAAGGCCACGGATCACCGATGCGTACGCTGCTTGATTCGTTTTTAGAGTTACATTATGTATCTCATATTCGTTTATGTCTAAGCCGGGGGATTTTTGCAGGTCTGTGCAATGAGATGAAGTTGATAACTGGGGATGTGGGATTCGAAAGGTTGTTCGTTGGTTGGAGTGAAGGAGGAGAACAAATGGGGAAGGTGATGGGTGGAGTGGAGCAATCAAATTCAGAGTCGAACTCAGAGATATCAGTATCTGAGTCAGTGACCACGAACAGGACGAACGTCTCAATTTGTGGGGAAAGTGAGAACGTGGGTGATAACATTGACATGCCATTCATTGATTTCCTTGGAGTAGGAGCTGTATGATGGAAGCAAGAAATGGCCTAAAGAGGGTGTGATGTGTGGGTGGGTGGGTGTTCAGTAATCCAGTAGCAGTTGCAGAGAAATTGGGGGTGTAGCAGAAGTAGGCACTCCATTTTGTACAGTTAGTTTCACAGAAAGGCAAAAAGGCACCTAAAAGTCATTGAAGGGAAGGGGGAAAAGAAGGAGAGAGAGAGGGGGGTAGATTTAAGAGTTATTGAAAAATATAATAATAATAAGAAGAAGAAGCCATGGATTGGATTTGGAGGGAGGGAGCAACAAGAGGGGAAGTAGGAATGATGGTGGGTTTGTTATTGTGTGATGTTGTGGACTTGAGGTAAAGCCAGGGTTGAATTGGATTGGAGAGGCTTGTGGAAGGAGTCAAAGTGGTGGACTCATTGTTTACTTGGAACATTATGTCATTGATTTTGGATGTTTGACCGTCTTCTCTAGATGTAATGCCCGTGACAATTAAATAATGTTAACTCCTGCTCTTTTGTTTACATGCTTAAATTATCGGATCGTTTCATGGCAACAGTTATGTTATTAGTCATTACACATATCTACTCAGACGAAACCAACAGGGATTGAGTTTTGGTTGCCTATCACATGGTGACCAGCATTGAATTTTAATTATTTTGGTATTTTTCTATGTTAGAAGATGTACAATTTGAAATTATAATATATGTCTAATTATCACTTTGGAGAAAATTTGCTCATCGTTTAAAAATTATAAATTAAAAACTTTATATTCCAATCAGATTAGATTTGTAGCTAGTTTGGCACAATCTTCAATTCTTCATTCACATTAGGAGATAGACCAGGGGGATTCAAATTTAGCATGACTCCATATGTGAGTCTGAGAGCACTTAAAATAAGTATCTTATCCTTTATGAAACAATACTCATTCACATGTTTATTTCGTAATACGTTAATATGCTTAAAATAAATTAGCCCAAATAAACATAATTGTGTTTGTTTGGAATCTTTAAAAGTGTTTATTTATATACATGGAGATAAAATTTATATTATATACTTACCTCATATACCGTAAATTACGATTGAAAAATTGCTTTTAAAGATTTCAATCTTTTTTTTTTTTTTGTTAATATTAATTCTTCAACAGGCGCTCTGGAGAGATGGTTCACGACATGTCTTTGTTTTGGGCTCACACAGATTTACCATACTATTGGGCTTCCATTTCTTATCTTTTCTATCGTCCCCAGCCCATTCTTCCTCCCCCCCCCCCCCTCTTTAAAAAAAAAATATCGATCTATCTTTTTAGAGTTAATTTAATATAATTATGCGTGCTGTAGATAATGTGATGGTATTATGATTGGTTCTCAAACATAAGAATGAGAGGAGGATGGGTGAGGGATGAATAATCCATGGGATACTTTCATTGGGTCCGAGATTCCATATATTTAAATTCATAGCCATGATGGCTCCAGCTGGGAGCCTGGAACTCAGAAAAATATGTGTCATTCTTTTTCTTTTAACTGCAAAAAAATTGTGGGATTCTAAACGTGGAAGTAAGAGATTAATCATAAGCTTAAAAAATAAAGAACGAGAATGAAGGAAGGATGAATCATGGGGATAGTGGCATGAGAATAATATATATATATTTTTTTAAAAGGGACATGGCAACCAATAAAAACTCAACGCAAATCCTTCTCACGTGCGCCTTCTAAGTGAGCGTGCCCCTTCCTAAATAACCACTACTAAATCTGATGTGGTAAGTTGTGACCATATTGTTGTGAACTCCAACAAGAAGAATCTAAATATAAGGGTTTCACAAACATCCGTTGCATGTAGAGCCGGGAAAACGGGCCGAGCCCGTCGGACCGGCCCTTTTAGGCCCTGGCCCTTTAAGGGCCGGGTTTGTAAATTGTAGCATCAAAAGGAAGTCGAGCTTAAAAGGGCCGGCCCTGGAGGGCCTCGGGCCGGCCCTTTAGGCCCTTTTATTTTTTTTATCTAGAAAGGAACCATGTTACATTTTTGAATTATCTTATTGAATATATATGTCACTCTGTCCTCATATTGTATAGAGTATGATTTTTGAGTATATTGTTTTATCTAATTGAATCATATTGTGATTTTTGAGTATATTATTCTGCCTATTTAGACTAAAATCATATTATATACTATTCTGCCTGATAAAGTATGATTTTTGATGGAGGTTGTGATTATTTAACTACTTGAACATACTGCTCAAAGTGAAACACAATCAAATGTCCTTGAGATTGAAGATAGTGGTGAAGAAGGTGAAAATGCTAGTCGTCATACTCATGTTATTTAGAAGTTAGAGTATTTAGCTTCTTGCCTTCTTATATTTTGGCCTTTGTGTGAGTTATTTATGGACATGATTTTACCTTTGGTTATACATTAGTAACTGTATTTGTTTGTTGCAAGAGACGTGTTATTTAAACCTTAATATTGACAACATTTATGTATTAAATTAGAACTTTAATCGTTGTTATTTACTAATTATATCTCTTTGGGGGAAAATACGCAGGAAAAATAGTTAAATATTGTGAAAAGGATTTCTCGGCCCTGCGGGCCGGCCCTGGCCTTGATGCTTTCGGGCCGGGCCTTGAAAAACTGCAATTTTCTTGACCCCGAGCCCTTTAGGGCCGGCCCTGTTAGACCCTGGCCCATCAAGGACCGGCCCTGATTCCCAGCTCTATGCATGTACATTGGTTATAGCTGTTGGTGTGGGGGACCAACCTATGCCTATACGAGTATATATCCTCTATTAGATTAGATCTCTTAACTTTTAGCGCTTCCAGGAACTGTTGGATTAACATGTTAATTAATGGAACTTGTAGTACTCCCTCTTGTATTAAATATAAGATAAAATTGATTTTTTTTAAAGATTAAGGAAGCTAATTAAATTAATTTAGCGTGTTTATATTTTTATTTTTTTTCCTCCAAATTAATTACTCCCTCTGATCCTATCTATAAGCAACTTTCTCTCTCATAGGATTGGTCCTTTTTATAAGCAACCTTCACTTTTTGTTTCAAAATGTAAGCTTCTTTTTCCCATTTTATCCTTATTAAATGCTCATTCTCTCTCATATCTATACTTATTATTTCTCATACTTTTTATCTATTATCTCTCCTATACTCTTTTCATAAATAGAGGCATATATGGAAATAAAAACATGACATTTTTTTACACATTTATTGGTTTTTACTAGCAGTTTGTTTTGCGCAATCAAAGGAAAAATTGCTTATAAATAAAACCAGGGGGAATAGTTTGACTAAAACTTATATATAATCTAAGAATACATAATATATGATATGATTAAATAATTTATTTAGTTTTCTTAATCTCTCTAAAAAATTAAAAGTCAACCCTATCTTATATTTAGGATAGGAAGAGTATTATAGTAGTACAATGCAGCTCCCATATGCGTTTTCCTGGACTATTCATGTATAGTAGTGCTCGTTTGGAAGAGCTTATTTTTGGGCAATAAGTGCTTATAATTCGTGATTCACGGTATATGAGGTGCATGTTTGTTTAAGCTTTTTGCACAGTAAATAAGCCCTTATTACGCAAGCCGAGAAAAAACTCCTCTCACATACTTACCTCGTATACTGTGAATCACGAATTATAAGCACTTATTGCCCAAAAATAAGCTATTCCAAACGCACACGAGGTAAGTATGTGAGAGGAGTTTTTTCTCGGCTTGCGTAAATTGGGCTTATTTTCTCAAAATAAGCTCTCCCAAACATGCCTTTCTGTCATCCCCAACATCTTCATTATTAAAGCCTGCAAGTATTTCTAATCTCGTTTTGTCTGAGGCCACCACATGAGCTATTTTCAAACTAAATCGGCGTCACAGACAGTCACACGAATTGAACTGACATGTTCTCCTTCCAACATCAAACATAAAGTCTCATTGACGCAAAACTACAAACAAAATATACACAACTCATGCACTTTGCTAATATTACATATAATCTTCATCTTCAAGTTATCAGAAAAGAGAAGATTGCCATATATTTGCACCACTCAGAGAACAAGTGTGTGTGTGTGGGGTGGGTGCCTGGGTGGTCAATATCTGGAGAGGGGACGGGAAAATGAAAAATGCAATCAATAAGTATCATTCGATTTCATCATTTAATTTATTAATAAGCTTTCACTTACATGAACCACTTGAAAACAAAAACAATACATGGCCCTAGGTGTCTTATAGTTGTTTTGTTTGGGCTATATTATACTACGGTCAATCCTATTTATAAGAGTTCGATAATTAAATTATGCAGTTTAAGAAAACGGTTAAAATTAGTTAAAAATAATAAGCATGTTTAAAATAATTTTTTCCCTAAGTATACATTTATTTATGAGAGGGCAAATAAGAAAGAGAAATAAAGTAAATATATGTATTTTCAATATTTTAATTAATGCAATACTTATAATTAAAGAGGAGCAAAAATGAAAAAAATTCACTAAATGCTCTGACATGGGTTCTTATAAAAAAGACCAAGAAAATTCAGATTTAAGGCTCTTATAAAAATGACCTGAGGGAGCATTGACAAAATAATTTATAATTGTAATCACACTTTTTTTAAATGTTATAATATTTAGATAGATTTAATTAATGGTTTATACAAAAGTTTATATAACTTAAAACTACAAATTTTAAGTATTAATAGTCTGAATGGATCAATTAATTAATCTCCTAAACAAATACTAAATACTGTCATGAGTCATTAATAAAAGAATAGTCTATAGTGCAAATTACAATACAGACTAGATTTTATATTAAAGATCAGGGCAGTAATATCTATATTTAAATTGAAATTGCCCGCTCTGTATTTTTTTTTTTAGTTAATCGAACCGGCTCTATACTGTTTCGGATAAATATCATCCAACGGTTTTTCAAGTTCTATGCGCTACTGTTTTGGACAAATATCAAACATAACTTGTTACATGATGAAATAAACAAACGTAACTGACATTATGTGATGCATGAATATGAAAAAAAAGGTATGTGATGTGTTATCAAATGGAAGCGGTAATACGGGAGAGTGGTGTCTATATTGATTTTTCTCTCTATCTACTTTCCATTGAGTGTATCTATCATTAGATCAACTTTTAATGATTGAGATTTAATAACATGTAAATAATAACATTATAATAAAAATTTACTATAGTAAATCTCAACCATTGCAAGTTGATCTAATGGTAGATATATTCAATGGAAAGTAAATAGAGAGGGAAACCAATGGAGACACCACTCTTCCGGCGTAATACTATCTTATTGGATATATATTTATTGTTGTTAAAATTGCAAATTGACTATCCTAATTTACCGTTTTTATATTTCTATCTTACAAAATAGTGTTGCGCCTCTTAAACTAATGCTAGCTGTAAACTCAGTCAAACACTAATCCACACATTCAGTTCACTGTCTTTACGTTTCTAACTTACAAAATCGTATTAATTCATTATTAAACTTATGCAAAATTTGTGGATTTCATCATATTTAGTGGTTTTATATATGAACATCTTTTTTAAAAAAAATTTATTGAGTATGATAAATAATGAATGTTTACGGATTTAATTTTAGTTATTTGGATTTAAAATATATTTAAATTAAATAGTTGTCATATTTTATATTTTAATAATTTAATTATACAATTTAATATATATTTATTTGGGAGAATGAGAGAAAAATACTATTTGAACTTCAGGATCCCGAATTAGTCTTTTGACAAAGATTTGAGCTGTCAATCCTATTAATATTTTTGTCAATTCCATTTTTCTTCTTGTCAACAGGATTTTGAAGTTCAAATGGTATTTTTCTGTCATTCTTCTTATTTGTTTTTCATCAAATTAATATATATTTATTGATAAAAGTAAACTCTAACAAGTTTACAATTCAAGTCTATGATACAATTTTACGTCACTGTCACAAGTTTGTTTAAATTACATAAAGATTCCAGGTCCTTGAAACAAAAAAAAACTTACTTGTGGGGGTTGGAATGTTTTCTTTGATAGATATCTAGAGTTTCGTTTGGCAAATAAATCTTTTGATTGACACAAGCAATGTAAATGATATAATTAATTGGCCGATATAGCTAACCATTAAGGTTAATCATCACAATGAAATGGTAATGGGATTAAAAATGTGGAGGACACAGGAGATTCAGTGAACGTGGGCTTGCTAAAGCAGAGGCAAGTAGCCGTATGCTGGTTCAAAAATGTCAGCCTTCCTTACTTTACTTTCACAAATACAATTTATAACACAAAAAGAGAGACAACATGAGTCAAACAGAGTTAGATATGTTTCCATCCAGATGTACTTCCTTCTATATTTATTAATAATCCACATTTTTAAAAAGTTAACTCTCTCCTAACTCCCCTTTCTTGTCCTTGTTTCTATTATCATCAGGGTCACCGTTAGCAGAAAGTGTTGTTTTTACAAGTATAATGTAATGATAAAAATTCAGGACTTATCACATTCAAAGTTCATAGAATCTACAACAAAAACAGAAAGTAAATAAGCATCATTAATTAAGAAACATCCAATATATATGATTGCCGGTGGGAATACAAAGATATGGATACATAAGGAGTTCCATGGAGTATAAATACAATATGAGGGTTGTATTAGATTTGAGTCACACACACGACAGGAATTAAAAAAGAAGAAGGAATTAATTAAGGATATATAAGAAGAGACTTAGAGAAGCAGATAGGAAATGGAAGAAATTAAACATGTGAGGGGATGGCCCCTCCTTCTACTGGTAGCTGCTCCATCCAGTTCATTTTTTTCTTCTTATGCTGCCTTTGAAACCTGAAACCCCAATTCAACACAACAATAAAGGAATCAAAACTCTGCATTTTAATTTTCCAATAAATGGATCAAGTCAGGATGACACATTGAATTGGGATTAATTAGATATTTTGTGAAAATGAATCAACTTGATTAAGGAGGGAATATGGGCGGGCTAATTAATTACCAGGAAGTAGCTTTCACCGGGCTGCAAATCCTGCATTAAGAAGCCAAACTCATTGGTAGGAAGTGGAACTCCCGAAGAATGAACTAACATCACCTCTTCCCCAAACATACTCTTCATGTCAAGAGGTCCCCTCTGAACCTCTGTTGCAACTCCGTTGATAAACACCGTCATGCTCCCTGCAATATATTAATTTCAAATTACTATATATATAAACCAAACGACACAAAGCTGCAATATATTCTGTACGTGTCTTGCGACAATGTTTGGCTATCTCAAGATCCACTTTGTAATTCTTTTTTTTTTTTAATATTAAGCATTAAACGTGAATATATTAGGCCCATTACACAAGTAATCAATAGAACTTTTCTGAATTCCTCTGGTCAACGTGCATACATGACTATGTTTGGCCAAATAGAAAACATGTGCATGTGAGTGTGCTAGTAGCATGAGATTTTGCGAAAAAGGAGGGGATTGGAGACCGCCTAACTAAAGACGAGAAATATGAGGAACTAATTCCTATGAAAAGGAGTTTGGAAGAAAGCCAAAAAAAGCAGCAGAAACTGAAATGGGCCTGCAAATAAAGTACAGCTGAGCTTTCATGCAAGTTCAGATGCACACACTTTCAATCAAATCATCAAAAAGTAGTCGTCACTCGATTCTCCTGTGCACCCATCCTTAAACCTAATCGATCACCTACTTGGATATAGTCATGCATATAGCTAGTATTTACCCTATTACGATATGCAATACTAACGATGGATTGTAAGAATCAAAATTCATTACCAGAAAGGAAGTTTAAATCTGAAGTATGATCAATTTCGGGGAAACCCATATGGTCACCAGAGAAAAAGAAAGCATGATGATCCGTTGGTTCCTGGTGAGCGAGATAAGACGAGGAGCAGCCGCCATTATAAGCCGCCATAGCTGCACAAGAATCAGAGGCAGGGTTACTCTGATGATGATGATGGTGATATAGAGACGGACTTGCACTACTTGCACCGCCATCAACCTGGTGGTGATCATTCGGCTGATGGTGATGGAGGGCCTCCGAGGCGAGCTGCTGCAGCTGGCGCTGGCGGCGGCGGGTTCTGGACCGGCGGTTCTGGAACCAGTAAAAGACGTTAGCGTCGGCGACGGTGCCGAATTTCTCGAGAAGCTTTCTGATTCTGACGGTCTCATCCTTGGAGGGATTGACGGTGCCGCTGTTGAAGATGGACTCCAGAATTAGGATTTGCTCCGGTTTCGGAGTCCACCTTGATCTTACTGTAACTCTGTCACTTCTCTCACAACCCTGATCCTCCATTCCAATATTGTTGTCCAACTCTTAAGTTCTATCTTTGTGTTGTTCACCTGAAACCTAGGCGCAATATATATAATAAAATGTATGTACTGTTCATTGAACACAGTAACCAGCTAGCTTTCCCGAGAGGAGAATGTCGAGCATTTTAATTACATGAATGCCATCCATGCCCTCTTTCCTTTGCCTTTCACCCACTTTAACATGTATAAATTTTTATAAATCGTAATTTAAAATATATAAAGTAAGTATTAGAGAGGAGTTTTATTTTGACCTACGCAATAAACAAATATAACCTATAAAAAAACTATTCCAAATATAGCCTATTCCATCCACATTTCCGGATTTTCTAAAATGAATACGTAAAGTACATTTAGGGGGGAAAAAAAATCAAATGTGGGGCTCCCCAAGTGTAATTTGTTTGGATCTCTCCAGCAACTGTGAGAATCCAATTTCTTATCATTCAATTCAATAAATACTCCTATATTTTGATCAAAAAATAAATACTCCTATATATATACACTGACACGTGGATATATAATCAAATCTGAAACTTTGCAGTTATATACACAAACTAGATAGCTGGATTTGTGATTATATAAAATTTAAAGCTCTTATTACTTGTTATTATTAGTGTGTACATATACAGATGAGAAATTGGAAAGGATAAAATAATCCAAGTCTCTCTCTCTCTCTCTTTTTGGGAAGTATATTGATTACTTTGTATGCTGATCTTCACATCATCTCAAACTAAATTAATTTCAGACCCAAAATTTAATTTGAACTATTAAATATTCAAAACGAACTAATTGTTAACGAGTTAAAGTTTTGGCCTATTTGTTACAAATTTCAAAATCTAATCGGAATTTTCTTATCAATTTGATAATTAGAAACAAATAATTAATACCTACAATGTATATAACGATATGTGTGTCTGATCTATACTCAGACACACATTCAGTGACATCGGACAAGTCCTTGTCATCCACTTTGATAAAAAATAGAATTTATAAATGAGTGTTTTAAATTTTTATATATTATGTGTGTGGGTATGGGTAAGGCAGATAGATAGAGGGATGATTGCGATTTCCCGTTTAAATTATTTAAATTCATGTTTTTTTCCCCTCTGGTGAGATAGGAGTATATTGATATTTAAATAGTAACGCAGAAAAATTCCACAAAACCCGTATTCAAAGCGAGGCTCATGACTTCATAATAAAGATATTCTTGAGGTCATAGGCTCGTTGCTTTAATTACATAATGTTCTTTCCTTCCTTCTTTCTTTTTATCCTTTTAAATTAAAAACGGAAAATCCCATATAAAGCTGCATAAAATAGAAAAATTCTAAATTAGGTTGGTAAATTCAACAAATCCTTAATTGAGTCATTAAATCAATTTGGGATTTTAAAATGTGGGTAAACTAACTTTAATACTCTCCCTTTTCTTCTCTCACTCTTAAAAGAGTTTTATTATTATATGACTTTATTACTCTATAGCAACATTAATATATAATCAAATAAATTATAATTTTTATACATCAAAGGATTTTTTTTGCTCTAAAGGGATCATAAAAAATAATTCAAGCAAAAAATGGAACTATGATATATACCAACTAAAAATCATTTAATTGATATTAAAAAAAATTTGATTTTTTCAACAAAAAATCAGTCAATTGATATTAAAGATACAAAAATATAATAAAAAATTTTGAGCTTTCTTAAAAACATATTGTAGTTATTTTTATCAAATGAGACAAAGCACAAAGGAAAGGATAACACTCGCCAGTTTGCAAAAATTAATTAAAATAAAAACTATTTTTACCAACATTAATCTAAACAAAATCTAAATAATTTTTCCCTTTGCATAAATAGGAGTTTTTTAAAAAATAATTTAGTTAAGATTTCACTTTTTTAACTTTTCCATTCTTTAATGTGAATTATTAATATTAATTATTTGTTTCCATTAGAAATGCGTTAAACTTTGATGTACTTCTAAGGATATTTTAGATAAAAATATTAAATGCACTTAAAATTTTATAAAATTCTTA
Organism: Inga oerstediana; assembly: GCA_963210345.1. Lineage (NCBI taxonomy): Eukaryota > Viridiplantae > Streptophyta > Magnoliopsida > Fabales > Fabaceae > Inga > Inga oerstediana. Next base: position 10,673,803 of record OY723403.1, read on the forward strand.
TTGAAATATATAAATTTCCAAAAAAAACTTTATATAATGACCTATATATATATATATTGAAAAAATTTGTTCATGTTAATAAAATGAACTCCTTACTTAAAAATATTGTATGTTTTTGTTCTGACCATGATAATTAATATATTTAAACTACAGATAAATCATATTTTATTTTATTAAATATTAATATTGATATATATATATATATATATTGAAAAACATAAGTTATAAAATAATGAAACTCTTTAAAGAGGAGAGAAGAGATGGTATTAAAGTCATCTTACCCACAATTTGAAATCCTAAATTAGGTTGATGACTCAATTAGGAATTTATTGAATTTACCAACCTCATTTGGAATTTTCTTATTTTAAATAGCTTTATATGAGATTTTCCCAATTAAAAATATTAAGTCATTATATATGATTAAAATAATGCAAGGACTTGAATTTTTTTTCCTCAATTTAGAAAATCAGGTTCCATACCTAAGGTTAGAGTTGAGAATCAGGGTTGGCCAGGGGTAAGAAAAATTGCTATTTTCAAGGTCCATCTCGCAGGACCGAGAGGACCTTTTCACAATATTTAACTATTTTTCCTACGTTTTTTTTCAGAGAAATATAATTAGTAAATAACAACAATTAAAGTTCTAATTTAATACAAAAATATTGTCAATGTTAAGGTTTAAACAACACACCTCATGCAATAAACGAATACAGTTAATAATTCATAATCAAAGGTAAAATAGAAAATAGAGTCTACAAATAACTCACACAAAACATAAAAAGTCAAGAAGCTAAACACTCTAAGAAACATGAGTATTAAGACTATCATTTTCTTCTTCTTCGTCACTATCATCAATTTCAATGACATTTGATTATGCTTCACTTTAAGTAGCTTGAGGAGTAAAAATATCAATAATTTCTTCTCCCGCATCATGAATACATACATAATTTTATCTGCAACAAAAAATAAACCAAAATCATAAATTCAGAGTATAGTTGTTACGTATGTGTAATTAAATTGATAAATAACTCTATAATAAATACAAAATACATATAAATTAGTAAATTAAATTACCATCATATGTGAATCCATATAGAGGAGTTGGGTAGGGGGAAAATTTAACGGCCTAACAAGTCGGCCCTTTTAAACCCTCGGCCTTACAAGGCTGGCCCTTTTAGGCCCAACTTCTTTTGGAGGTTCCAATTTGTAAACTTAGCCCTTACTTAACAGGGCTTAAATGGTCTAGCTCGACTAGCTCGGCCCGATTTTCCAGTTCTATCTAATAAGGTCACTGAAAGCTATGCTATATGAAATTCTATAAATATTTTTTATTATTGTATGCCTTGAATATTTCATTATACTACCTCCGATCCTAAATATAGGATATCGTTTGTAGTGCAAATTGTACTACAAACTATATTCTATATTTAGGACCGGACGGAGTAGTATGTATGAATTTGAAATTTATAACTTGCCCCAGCCAAGTATTTAATTCCAATTCATTGAAAACCATTGAATGAAATCTTACACACACACACACACAAACTGATAATAATGAAAAAAGTAACACACACAGTAGTTAAACTGATAATAATGAATAATATAAAACATTTTCCTTTAATCAAACACACTAAAGAGTAAAATCAGTCTGAATTATTCAGATAAAATAAAAAACACTAATGACTAAAAATAATTTCGTATACGCACTTATACTTATTTACCTAGATCATTCATTTCATTCTATTTCTTTTTAAAAAAAATACAAGAGTTTTATAATAACAAATGTTAATTAATTGAAAATTTTACCCTATTCCATTGTTTTTAAATTCATTCATTAATGAATAATATAAAAGCTTTGAGGTTTGTCTTGACTTTACTAAACCCTTGCAATAACTCACCTAAATGTGGGAGAGGCCGTGTCAAATATAATTATCTCCAATAAAAAAATCCTCAATCCTACAAAGAACAGAGGAAATTCTTAGGTGATGGCTTCCTATTTTATTATATGATTTACGGGGGGAAAACAAAAATTTCTTTATTCTTCTCTCTGTTGTCATCTAAAGCCCAAATTGAGACGTCAACCTTCAGAATATTTTATGTATAGGTTTCTAAGTCTTTCTGGTGCGTGAATAAAAGTGCTGTTTGATTGAAAATGTAAGGTAGAAGGAGGAACGTGAGGTATCTATTTTGGGTCATGTACTCTACGCTCCTACTGGATTGTCCGTAAATCTGAAGTCTTAGAACTTGGTGTTCACATGATTTAATTATGAGCCTACTTTAAGTGGCTACCTGAACGTTTCAAAAGCGCTAGCTAGCTGCTTTATTAATGGTGACTGGCCATATAATGACCGAGGAAAAGGGAGCATTGTTAGAAAGAAGCTCAAATTGGGGAAAAGGCAGCAATATTATATATGAACGACCTTGTAACTTTATAAACTAAATATAAAATGACCGAGGAAAATTACAGCATGTAGTGTGTGAATCATATTTAAGAAAGTAGGAAGTAAAAAGTAGAGGTCAGAAATGGCATGCCTCCCTCTTTCTTAATTACTGGGGAAATGAAAGGATAATTAGGGTTTTGAGGGGAAGCAAGTGCCAGGGATCGAAGCGCCCAAAAAAAAAAAAAAAACAGGAACATGACATGGAATATATTCTTGTTCCTTGTTCATTCAGTCAAAGTGGGTCTCTTTTGCTGGGAAGTCTGTCTTAAAGGGGTACTCAGAATTTGAAGTTAATTAAAAGGCGCCGTTAGGAATACATGTTGGAGGCTTTTAGCAGTGCGTGCATGGTATTATGCCATGCATATATATAAACATGGTTAAGGTGTGTAAATCAAATAATAACTAGGGTTTTAATAAATAAAGAAGGTTTATTATTATAGATGGGATGGGGGGTTTCAAAAGCTGGGAATACTGCCGAATACATGTGCCCCAAAAGAATAACACACATGTTAGATGGTGTCTCCCTGTTGGATATATATATTCATCTTGTGTTTGGGGTTTAATAATGGCGTTTATGATCCAGTGTGGTGAGGGTGTTGCGGTGAGACACTTGTACGACGACGTGCTTCATCTTTCTTTGGATTTGCGTCTTCATCATCATATATACTCGAATCCAATCCCCCTCTCGTGCTTCTGATCCACTGCTTCCTCTTTCCCCACTCACATCGCGATTTTTTTAATACTATTGCAAACTTATCAGGCACCAATTAATATATATATGTGTGTGTGTGCCGCTACTGCTTAATATACAATTTCATCGTTCATTAAAGACTAGTGATTAGTAAAGTATGGCAGCTCCATCGCCTCTATTAGGAGGGCTTTACTCGTCTTCCTTGGATTGGAGAGCACGAAACATGAATGTTGGTCATCATTGTGACCACCAATATTATTCATAAGCTATTGTTTCCCTTTCATTCCTAGGAAACACGACAAGTTATGTGAAATCAGTTTCAGTGTTCATTGCAATGATAAGCACCAAAACTTATTTAATGTGGTGAGATCTGCACAATTTAAATAAAAAAATTAACAGTATAAATTTAATGTTTTCAACTAATAATTTTTAAATAAAAAAATCGTTCTTTGACAAAATGACAATTAAAATATTATTTTTATTTTAGATTATTTACAAATGAAAATAATTTTTATGAAAATAGGTAAAAGTGAAAAAACATTCCATCTAATCCGTCCAAATTAAATGTGAACAATATACAACAGTGAATAGCTCGTAGTACTAAGCACTGAAACTGGTTTCAGACCAAACTAAAACTAAATATATTCCATCACATTCATAGTATATGCACGGATTTAGTAATGCCTCGTATATAGCATTATTGCAGGACGTCAAGAATGTGTTTGTTTTCCACCCACAGCTTTCACACGTCTATTATCCTTCCGGGGATCAATCACTACATGCGATTCTTGCAGCTTGCTTCCTTTTCTGCTTTCACTTTAATCCGTCATTTCAACGGAAAACACTAGTACTATACTAATAATAATTTCTTAATTTTAACCTAGCTACTCAGATAATGCTTGATTTATTACTTGTTTAATTTCCTTCTACAAATAACACCTTGTGAAATCCATCATCCATCAATCAGTTTCTAAACAGCGTATTAGCTGTCTGATATTTGGACACATGGAGTGCCTCAAGTGATCTAGTGATGAACACTTTCTCACATTTACAATATTAGTTAAACTCATGAAAACGTACAGTGGGAAGCGGGAACGTCATTTACTAATTGCGTAATTTAATTGAAAACCCAGCAATTCTTTCGCACTTCTCCAGCACTGGCCACCAGAACTTGAACACTGCCCATCTTTAATTTATATCATCGCATCCGCGAAGCTCTTGTGGAACATGCATGTAACGACTGAGTGCAAAATCAAAGACGAATCCCCTCGTAGAATTCTGCAGTGCAATTCGCTGGTCAAGCCGATCGAAGAATGGCTCTTTTGAGAAGCATCTGTTGGCAGAACAAGTTATCAAACAGGAACTGTGTTCCTTGGTCCAAGAATGCAAACGTCTCTTCCTTGCCCATTGTTGTATGTTCAAACTTGTTGACCAGCTCTACGTACAAGGTTGGGTCCTGTGGGACCCGGAGGGTTTACAAGTCTATCTCTGAACACATCACAGTTGGCTACTCCAACTATGGGTGCACCCAAAAGGGTCACCATATTTATTGCTTTGTGAATCCCTTTGCTGCGAACATTTGTGAAGATGGATGAGATCTTCATTTGGGAGTTCTAGTACGTACGCAAAGAGACATGCAATAGAGGGGAATCCCCAGCTGTGTGAATGAAGGGATCTTCAAAATATGAAGAGCTGGCTTTAATTTGCCTCAAGTATATATATCTGTATGCCCCGCCCACAGCTTGCTATATATGAGTAACACTTCATATTTATAAATTTGCTATATAAGGAGAAGCATGAGTTATGTTAATTACGCGTAAGCAATTAAATCTGCAGAATTATAGTTAGTGGGTTCAATAGTCAAGAATGAAAAACGGGACGGAATGAAGCAAGTTAAACAAATCAAGGCTGGGAATTATAAGTGCATGTGGAGCCCATTGCTGGAAAACTTGAAATCAATAAGGTCACAGTTTCAACTTGATCTTGTATAATTTGTTCTAGAGAGCGGCCTCTTCATTTTTCTCTTCATTTTTCTCCATTTTTTTATTCTCATCGTTAAATTAACTCTCAACAATTGAGATTCAATATCCTATAAAAAATAAATAAATAAATATATATATATATAATACTTTAATAAAAATATAAAGATATGAACTAGTTATATCAAATTTTAATGGTTTACATTTATTTATATATATTTTTTGTTATTTAATATTATAATAATATTTTTATAGGATATTGAATCTCAATCATTCAGAATTAATCTAACGATGAAAATAAAGAAGTGGAGAGAAATGGATAGTAAAGGAAAAAGAGTGACCCCTGTCCCAATTTGTTCTTGCAAGAAACACTTGATCTCGTTAATCTCGCAATTTCAAAAATAATACACCCTCTCTTTGTAGCCTCGAAAATTATTCCCCTTTTTTCCTTAATCCTAGGATCCTTCCTATGAAGGATCAATATTAGTATTGCAAATCCTCCTTGATTAATTTGATGCTCCATTTTCATCAATGCAATAGAACCTGGACCGGACGGGACCGGAAACCGGCAGGTAGACCGGTCTGGAATTTTTATTTTATTTTTTTAAAAATGATTTTTTTTTTAATTTTTTCTTTAGAATTTCATATTAACAAGTCTAAAATTTTCAACTTCTCACCGGTTTGGTCCGGGTTTAGCTCTGGTTTGACTCCGGTCTGACCTACTAACCCCTGATCCAATACCCCGGCCAGTTCACTACTAATTCAGATTTAATTACCTTAATTTTCATATACGGTGAGAAACACTTTATCTCATTATTACATTTTAATTACAGGTGAACACAGTAACAAGCTAGCTTTCCCAAGTGAAGAATGTCTAGCAATTTAATTACATAAATTTTCTCCATGCCTTCTTTCCTTGAAGTTGCCCTTGAGCCTCTTCAATTAATTTCATCAACACTCCAGATTTTCTAAAATGAATATGTAAAGTACATTTAGGAAAAAGAAGAAGAAAAACATAGAGTATGAAAATCAAATGTAATTAAGCCTCACTAAGTGTCAGAATATTCTTTTGTTGGGATCTCTCCAATTTTCATAACCTTTCAATAAACAATACTCCATAATACACAGACACGTGAATATATAATCTGAAACTTAGCAGTTATATGCACAAACAGATAGTCGGACATATGTTTGTATAAAATTTAAATAATAAGTCATACATTTGTATTTTGTTGTAGACTCCATTATATTATTTATACATATATGTACTGATTATTGATGCCTAGTCTTTTTTTGAAAGTATATGATCGATTACTAGACTATAGACATCCAATTTGTATGCCAATCTTCATATCTTCTTAAACTAAACGAATTTTAGACCAAAATTTGAACTATTAAATATTGAAAACGGATTAATTGTTAACGACTTAAGGTTTGTCCTATCTACAACCTTTAAAATCTAATCGTAATTTTCTTATCAAATCAAATTCAAACAATTAAATGTATAATGAATATGTGTGTCTGATTTATATAAAATGGAATTTATAAAATAGAGATCAGAGATGGCTGCGATTTCCCGTTTAAATTATTTTAATTCATGTTTTTTTTTTTTTCTGGGATGGGATATTGATATTTTTAAATGGTAACGCAGAAAAAAATCCATAAAACCCGTATTCAAAAAGCGAGATTCATGACTTCATAAAGATATTCTTGAAGTCATAGGCACGTTGCTTTAATGTCCAAACTTTCCTTCCTTCCTTCCTTCTTTTTTCGCTTTAAATTAAAGATAGTTAATAAGTCAGTTATGATTAAAGTAATGCAATGACTTGATGAAATCTATTTCTTCTCAATTTAGCAAATCAGGTTACATATCTTACAAGGTCACCGACAGCGGTATGCATATGGAATTATATAAAGTAAAACGCCATTTTATTGCCATATGCCTCAATTGAGTCACAGGCCAATAACAATGTGGTATTATTGTATGCCATGCCCATGAATGTACTACGTTATTACTTCGCATACATATGACTTCGTGTTATGAAATCAAAGAGAGATGAGAAGATAGAGAGAGAAGGGGAGAGAATAATATTATTTACTATTTAGGTATGTGTACAATATATAACATATAGCTCATATTTATAAGCACAACTCTATAATTTACAATAAATGCGATTTCTTCAATTATAGGAAAATATTGGGAAGAAATAATAGGGAGATGGACATCCATATTAATATATTATTTATAACACTCCCTCTTGGATGTCCAGGACTAAACATATGCCTCATTAAAAATTTTCAACTAAAAAAAACTCAATGGGACAAAAACTTAATGGAAGAAAAGGAGTACACTTAATACCATTGTCTTATTTAAAACCTTGCTAGGAAAACCCAGTGGAAAAAATCACAGACGAAGGAAAAAGAGTACAGTGTGTATCAACTCTCCCTCTTGACGACATCATCTTGGTTGATATATAACTCTAAGTCTGCAAAGTCCAATGCCACAAACGAGCTTTTCAAAGATTGTCCCAAGAAGTGACTTGGTGAATAAATCTACCAGATTTCATTGGAACGGATTTATTGGATGCTAATTTCACTATCTTCTATTGATGTTGTCCACTGTAATGTCTTCGTGTTAGTTAATAACTATATCATGTTAATGAGCAAATGATATATCAAGTCATATGATGTGATGAACTAGATATACAAAAGTGCTCTAATTACATTAAGATATGATACTTCTAGATTAAGTATTTCTTCATCACCTTATCACGTGAGGTCTAAAGACATGATACTTCTGGACCAAGATTTCTCTATAGAAAAACACTTTATTCTTCTCAAATATTTCCTTTAAGTAATTCTTAACTCTAGCAAGCTTGATCTCTAGGAATTTAAGCAATTTACACCTTTTGCAAGCTCTTTAGAAAGTCAAGCAATTTATAGTTTTGCCAAACTCTTCAAGAGGTCCAAAGACATTTAAACTATTCAACATAAATTGTGATTATAGTAAATTCACTTTCAAATTTTTTCATAAAAATACATGGGCAGAATAGATATTTTATATATTCTTACTTTAACAGACATTTATTGAGCCAGTAATATCACTTACACCTTTGTTGCTTCAAACCATATAAAAATCTCGATTAAACTATGTGCATCTGGCAACTTGAATCCTTCAAGGAGTTTCATCGATCATGTGCTTCTAGCAACTTGAATTCTTCAGGAACTTTCATATGTTTACATCTAAATCCATGTATATATTTGATCATTCAGGGATTTTGTAAGTATGACAATGTTCTAGATATATACTCCTAGCATTTTAAATCCTTCTTGGATTCATATATAATTCAAAATATAGTAAGTCACAAGTTATAATCATGTTCTCCAGATGCATATCAAAGTGTCATTTATTGCTAAGCTTCCAAAGACAAATGAAAATTTAATCCACCACAAGACATATGTCCATATATCAACATTGAACTTTTGTGAAAATGCTTGTTTATATGAAACTAACATTACACTTCGGGTGCTCAGACTATAAATACACAAATTCACATTATGATATTGCATATTGTGCTTTTTCTTTTCTATTAGCCAACTATCTTTATGTATGTATCTTATGACATATTTGTATACAAGATCCTCATTTAATCACTTGATTTTTAATTTCATCAAAACTGTTGTCGACATCTTCATCTTTTCAATTCCTTTTTTTTTTTTTTTTATGACATAATGAATGTGGGAGGTGGTGAGGACAGAAATATGAAATGTAAGTTCAAGGAGGATCATCATGAAACTACGGAAGAACATTTTCTATCCATCAGTCTTTGCAACAACACCAACATGCATGCCGATTATCTAGCAAAGAATGCTCTCAATATTGTGCACGGGTCCCTCCTCTCTTGTGCTTCATCCATCGAATGAGCTTGAAGCTTTTATTTGATAGGATTTTTCTGCTCAATCCATTGTTAAATAAAACCCTATTCTTTTATTCCTTTTGCCTCCACTTTATTGTAGAACCTATGTAGTCATCACTATATAACTCAAATCCTGATGTGTTTTGATATTTACTCTTTAGTTATATGAAGTTATTTATCTTTAAATTGTTAATATCGATAAATTTTTAATGTTTGCTTATGTGAAAATTACATTCATGTCATCTTTAATAATTGATTATGAAACTTACATTCATTGTATGTTTCAATTCACGATTTCAAAAAATAGACTTTCTGACCGTTTTGATAAGATCTTGCAACTCTTTCGAACTTATCCAGTACTTTTAACCAGAACTTAAACACTGCCCATCTTTATTATGGCATCCGCGAAACTCTTGGAACATATATCATCACTATTGAATGCAAAATCAGAGACCAAAACCCTCGTACTATTGTCCGGTGTAATTTCCTGGTCACGACGCAGACTGGTTTTTTCGAGGAGTATCTGTTCATAAAACTGTAGAAAAAACTGATTGACAAAGTTGCCAAACCGGATATTACCCAAAAAAAAAAAAAAAAACTTATCAAACACGAACGGTGTTTCTTCGTCCAAGGATGTAAACGGCTCTTCTTTGCCGATTGTAGGTTTACACTTGATGTTGACCAGCTCTGCGTCCACGGTATCCGGAGGGTCTGAAAGTCTATCTCTGATCACATCACAGTGAGCGACCCCAACTGTGTGTGAAGCCAAAAGAGTCTATGAGTATGGATGCATCACAAGTCACAACCCTTTATATATGAACAAACAAACAAACAAACAAGAATGATACCATCATGTGAGGAAATAATGTTTATCGCTTTTCTGTTGAAGAGAGGATTAAAGATATGGATGATTAATTAACATCTTACTCTGACAAAATAATCATGAAAGTGCATGCAAAGCAAAGCTGCAGTTGTGGAATTATCGCTGCTGAATCGCTTCTACGCCACTTGTTGTACAATTTAATGGACTCTGCTTGTGGGCAAGTTGAGCTATAGAACCCAACCTGAAGCTCACCAAATGCGAAAGGAACAAGTAGAATGAAGCAGATCAAGATGGATGAGATCTTCATTTTGTAGTGAACTTGTGCTTTACTTGTTCACTCTGTGAATGTGTTTTTGTGTGCTTCATGGGGAAGGGATTTGGATGCGTATATATGGTGGGATAAAGAGAAGTAGCCAATGCAATTAAAAAACGGATAAGAATTCAAGGAGATGATGTTAGGACCACTTGTGCACTTCAACAATGATCAAAAAACAAGAATTAAAGAAATGCACTTTAACTTTGACTTGGTAATTTGTAGGAAGAAATAGATAAGTAGGGTGGTTATAGTGCTGCTATAGTCAAAGACTCAAAGCCTTTGAAAAGGGGGCCTTGTGGGTCACTTTTTGGGGTCTTTAAATCCTCATGCTGGTCCAGAGAAGATAGGCGTGAGAGAATTTTAAAGGTGTGGCTTAGGCTGTTGGAGTAGAGGGAGCCAATCCTGCTGAACAATTTGCAAACCTATTGTATCTGAGTTCTATAGTTTTCTTCCTGTTGCAATAGTTGTGTCTGTGTGGGTGATTTGTATTTTTTATTCATTGGTTTAAAACAGGCGATGACTCTTTCAAAATTTTCCACAACAAGAACACAAATAATTAACAGTTTCCTATAATGATATGCTTTAGTGACAGTAGGTATGTTGAAATTTCTGTGACGCGTCTTCTGAAGATTTAATCAGCTAGTGTGCATAGAGTCATTAGAAGGAAAGCCACAGCTTTCATGTTTGCTATGTCAGAAACATTCATATTAAGCTTGCTATATAAGGAGAAGAATGAGTTATGTTAATTGCGCGTAAGCAATAAATGTTGCAGAATACCATATCCCTCTTCTAGGAAAAAAAAATTCCCGGGATCCAAGAATGAAAAACGTCACCGAATAAGGCAAGTCAAACAAATCAAGGCAGGGAATTGCAAGTGGATATGGAGCCCATTAGCTTTAAAACTTGAAATTAATCAGGTCAAAGTAATAAACTCTGTTTCTGTAGCTTCGAAAATTGTGCCCTGTTGTCCCGTAATCCTAGGGTCTTTCCTATGAAGGATCAATATTACTGTAGCAAATCCTTGTTCTTGATGCTCCGTTTTCATATACGGAGAGACGAACATGTCAGGGCTGCTATGAGAAAATAATTCTGCATCACTGCACCTTTTTTTCCATTATGTAAAAGTGTCCTTTTTTTTTCAAAGTTATTGTTTGGAGGATGAGGACCTGGCTTTTCCCAGTTAACTTTTTTCCCTCAAAAGCTTTTCCCAGTTAACAAGGGAAAAGAAAAGAGTGGCTTTTATTAAAGGGGCTCTCTTGAATTAATCTTTTGACATGAGTTGAGTCATAAAGGGATATACTCCTGCTGTAAATCTCTGTTTCTTGCTGTTGTAAAGGCATCTGTTTTCCCTGTAAAAAGCAGAGTCTCAAATCAAGGCTTTAAACCCTTTATGATAGGCACAAGTGCTAAAAGCGGCTCTGCATTGTGCAATAGATATGTCAGCCTTGCCTCCTGAGTCCTGAGAACCGCACATCAAAGCACTCCCAGTTATAATGACATCCTTACCCAACTAAAAGTTAAAGCTAAAAATTATCCCAAAAAAAAAAAAATATATATATATATATATATATAAAGACTACTCTTAAAAGGATAATGAATTGATTCTTCACCAATGTAAAGATACCTTTTTTAGTTTAAAATGACCTGCATCATAGCATTACATATACCACATATAAAAAGTCACAACAGGATCATTTTCTTTGCCCCCCACACGAGACAATGTCCTCAGAGAAAAACATGTTCAACCTTTTCAACAGTGCTAGTCTCCCAAGCTGGAAACGAATCAAAAAACCTTGAACCAGTAAGTACTATATACAGTGTGTCCTCTGAAGCCAAAGCTACTTTCTTAAAATCTTTTTTAGTTGATAGAAAACAATGGAATGTATTATTGGATGGTTAGGAGATCCCAATAGATGATGATCTTTGCTAATTATTGTGGTAATGCCAAGAACCATCATATTATGATAAGCTTGATATCAAAATCTGTGTAAGTACAAATATTAAAAATTACACTGGATTAGACATAGTTGTGATGCATTTCACAACAAATTTTCTGCGTGAAAACCAAAAGCCAGCAATATATGTACAATATATTGAAAATTTGAAATTTTGAAGCCAGAAAACTCATTGTATGCCCTCCTGGAATGCATGCGCCCTGGAAATAGCAGCTGGGTTAGCTTCTAAAATTTGGGAAACGCCCAACACACGATCTTTTCCATCTCCTTCAGCTTCCAATTTCTTTGATTCAGACTCCTTGTCAGGCTTTATACCTAATGTAGCCCATACAGGACTTTTTGAAGCTTCATTTGGATCATCAACCCTAAGAGTCTTGGGAACCAGAACACACTTCTCTTCATCTGCCAAGACTGTATCTCTATAATGTTTTCCCAAAGTTGGAGAGCCATTGCCTGAGCAGCAACTATTACTTGTTGATGATGATGGCGAAAGGCAACCATTAGATCCTATTGAGACTGTCCCGGTGCCAGCAGACCAATATGGTGGTGGTGCAAATTGTAAAGGAATGCCAGGTGGGCACATCCCGGGAACTGCCGCCAACGGTGTAGGATACCACTGAATTGGTGGGGAAGATTGATGAATTGCAGCCATAGAAACAACATTGTTCCAATCTGGATTCCAGGGAAACAACAGTGGAGGAACAGGGTAACATTGCATTTGATTTGATGTGCCAAGCTGATTAGAAACACACTGCTCCTTTTGCATGACAAGTTTTGTACCACTACTATTTGCTACTGAAGATCCAGATAAAGATTGTTCTTTCCCATTTTCTAGATCAACTTTCCTTTTCTGGTCTCTAATATTAAGCATTGTCTCCATGGATTCACAGATAGGAGGGGCATCTGGACCAAATTTCAATACAATACCATTATTATCCATTGTCATTGATGAAGACCTCAAAGCAGCTGAAGATTCAGGAGATGAGATAAGTTGGTGACTATATGAGTCTGTGGTTTCCAACCTAGTGGTTGAAATTCCATCGGAGGACACTATGATGTGGCGAAACTGAGAGGCTAGGTGCTTGTTCTTTCGTCTCCCGGCGCCCACCGGAACATTCCTCATTGTTCCACCAGCAGTCCAATACCTTTGGCAGTTCTTGCAGAAATGTCGAGGCTGATTGACATTGTAGTTATTGAAATAACAAAACTTTGTGTCCAAACTGTTGCATCGTGGACACTGAAGAATCTTGTCTGGTTTCTTAATTGATTTATCTTGATCTGTGCTGCTAGTTTCCACTCTATCTTCCATAGTCTTGGGATTGGCTTTGGGCTCATTTTCTAGCTGATTGTTTTGGGACCCTTCTTTACTTGCCGCTGACTCAGAGGCATTCACTTGTTGCTCTGAGTTTTCAGCACAAACTCTTTCCACTTCTGTTTTCTTCAAGCTACTGCAAGCATCCTACAATTTTATAACCAAAAATCAGAAACAGTTTAACTAGAATAAAGATTGGCTTCACAACATGTTTTATAAAACCTTGATATCTCAACTTCTGCAAATATTTGAATCAAAAATGCCTCAATTGCCAGATTCCTGACCTTAACTATTGAGAAGACTATTTCTCGCTCTTGGTATTTACCTCAGTCGACAGGTGACTCACCGTACACATGAGCCTAAGTTCAGAAAAAAAATGCTGAAAGAAAGAATTCTCATAAACTTTCCTATCTGACAGTCATGATTACTTAGTGAACTTCTGATGACACCATGAAGGAGAACCAATCCCTTAGAACACGGTAAGGCAAGATTTAGACGAGGTAGTAGAAGAACTAATATACAGAAGTGACTATTAGAACAGATATAAACAGTTTTGAAGACATAAAAAAAAATATTCCATTTATCTTCCTCAGAAAGCCCACATAGAAGATGCCTTGTTCTTAATTTAGAGGAAGAAACATGAGAAACAACTATTAATAGTCTAGTCACTCCAGTGCATGTTTCTGTAAAAAAAAAAGAAGAAGAAGAAGAACATTCCCTGTTCTTCACGTGTTACTTTCCTTGTCTCTATACACGTTAACTGCTTTTGACGTAGTTCAAAGCTAGAAATATGATGCAGTAACTAACAAGAACATAATAAAAGGCAAGATTAACCGAACACGCCACGCCTGAGAAACTATTTTCTCTATCACAACATATATGTATGTAAATAGTCATATGTTAACAAAAGCCAGAATTCACGTTCCTTTGAGAGCAATCCTTTTGGGATTAACGAAAAGACCGTTTCACTGCAAATCCAAGACAATATCATGCGAAAATGAAAAGCAAAAGCAGGAAGCAGAAATGGTTGGTGTGCATGTATAACGTATGTATTCATGTACCATGGTTCCAGAGTTGGCCGGAATCTGAGGAGCCATTGGAGCGGTCACCGGAATCTGACATTCCGTCAAGGGAATCTTCTTGCCAAATAGCTTGATAGCCGGATCCTTGTGAGACATTTCTCCAAGAGCGCTCATTTATTGAAGAGATTCCAAGTTTGTTGATGCAGACTCAGGAGCTCAAGACCCATAGAAATAGAGAATCAGATACAAGCTGAAAATGAGGAAGCTTTTCTTTTATCTCCACACAGCTGCATATACAAAGAGGGAAGAAAACTTCTCGAGAGAGACTTCCAATAAAGAGTGGCAAAAGAAAGAAAGTAGAAAAAAAAAAAAACCACAAAACCCCTGTCAAGAAAAAGGCCCCTGCAAAAAGCACAAAGAACATGATGCATCAGAACCGAGAAACAGAGTACCATCTTTTTTAAGCTTTATTGGCTGTTTTTATATATATTATTTATCTTGCTCATCCTCCACCTCCTCAGCTCAGCAGAAAAAAGGCCCTTTATTTAAGGGAAAGTGATTTCCTTTTTGTGATAATAAATTAGAGAAGATATTGAAGCATAGGGCCGTACGCATTGAATAGCGATCCCTCTCCCTTATCACTTTTTACCATATTTAAATAATAAACTCGTCTCGACCTTTATTTAGAACCAAAGCAAAGCCATCGACTTCCCCACCAACTGCAGGATGGGAAATGCGTTTTCACTTGCTCCCACCGTTCATGCATATATATATATTGGAGAGTCAGTATTTGATGATAAATAGGCGTATCAAAAGGGAAAAGGAAGAGAGGAGGGAGATATGAAGAAATGGCGGGGAGGTGACAGGTGGAAGCCGAGTCGGCAGTTGAAGTGAGAGAGAGAGAGAGAGAGAGTGAGAGGCCGACATGGGAGCTCGCTTTTGACGCCGCCTTGAATGAGTTTGAGAGATATATGGGCCAGTGAAGGGGGTAGGGGGGCCCACTCATCACCCATTTTGCCAGTTTGCTTTTTGAATGAATGCAAAGACGCCATTGTTCTCAACTTTCCACAACACAAGTTGTTACTTCGCTTTATAATTTGCCTCTTTCATCCTTCCTTCTCTCCCACCGTGTGCCTGTCGCTATATATGTACTAACTACATTATGCACGCCTCCCCAATTTCGTCTTGCAACTTGTATCTTATGCTTCTCTCTCTAATTTTTTCTTTATTCCAACACACAAAAATTTAATTGTCTATTTAGATTAAAAGTAAAAATTACTTTTCCAACATGATTTACAGAATACAATATGAGTATGTAATAAGATTTTATATCAATTTATGTGAACGTATTTTTCAGACACTAACTCAAATAAGTCTTAAAATAAGTTAGATTCTGAGCTTACTAGATCATGACATGTCCCTAACCTCAAATACCACTTACATAAAAATGTAAGCTAAGGCCATTGCATCCCCATAAAACACCCACATCCAAGTTTTATGATTTTCCCACTTGGGAAAGGTCCTTCCTTTTCTAGCTGGTTGTGGGCGAGAAAGGATTCAAACCCCTTACACCGTGGTTCGTGACCATGATGAGATTGACCCATAACTTATGGGTTATAAGATAACTCCTTACCAATATGACTAACTAATCAATCTTTATAATTTCTTATTTACGCCACTTTCTGAACTTCAATTATTGCAATTGCCGCTATCTTTGCCCATTAAATCCCATGTTAACACGTTTTACAAAATTAGTAATTGGTCAATCATTGTATGCATACAGGTAATGCAAATAAAATGCGGACAAAAATCATAAATAATGCAGCTTTTAATATCACCCTTCCCTCTCATTTCCATCATATTCATTTGTATTGTACTATTGTTACATATCATCTACTGCTCCATGTGATTTTTTATATATGAGCAATGGCAGTTCAATTTTTTAATCTTTAATATAAACAAATTCTACACGTTTTAAGTTGCATGTTTAATAAATAGAGTTATAGCGGTACTATACAGTTACCCTTATGTTACGTAGGGGATAAAACTTACACATGAATATAATATGGATATTTAAATAAAATAAGTGCTTGTTTGGAAGAGCTTATTTTTGTCCAAAACGTGCTTATAATTCGTAATTCACGGTATACGAGGTAAGTATGTGAGAGGAATTTTTTCTCGGCTTGCGTAATAAGTGCGTTTTGACTGTTCAAAACGCTATCACAAACACCCCCTAAATCGCACAGATAGTTAAGAGGACTAACTAAATTTCGTTAACTACTGTGAAACAATTATTATACTATTTAATGTGTGTGTGTTCATATACGTACTAAGTTAAGGGCAGTTCATGAACATGAGAAGAAGAACATAAATCAAAAGTGTTTATTCATGTAAATCGAAATAAATTTCCTTCCACATATTTATCTTGTATACTGTAAATTACGATTGAAAGCCTATTTTTGAAGGTTTCAATTGATATTCCAAACAAGCACATAATCATCAAACTACATTTTAGGGCTGAAAAAAGCACAAAATTATTTCATATTTTGTGTGTGAAGTATCAAGGTCATTAAACCCGGACCGGCTACTGAACCGGTATGGGTAATGGGTCATATCGAAATCAAATCGGAGCTAAACTGGTGAAGAAGTGAACTTGAACGATAATATTTTTTGGAATATTTTTATAATTTGATATTTTTTTAGGATCAAATGATAATATTTTTTAGTGATTATTTTTGTATTAAAAAGTAGATATCCCAAGCTTTCCATAAAGTACTAATTTATAATTTTTTGAAATATGTAAAATTAAATATGAATTTTTAAAATCAAAAAATTTTAATAAATATTAAACCGGTTGGATCGGATCGGTTAGTTGACCAATTTGACACCGATCTAGTCTGATTTTAATAGCTCTGTGAAATACCCACCTATAGTAGATTCCGAGTTGTTCCTGCTTCTTCCTAGTAACTTTTAAGCTTGAGTATCAAATAAGAAATGAACCTTATACTTATTCTTAGATAGAGAGAAAATTATGGAGAAAATAACACTGGGAGAGAAAACTTCCAAATTTTCTCATTATTTTGAAAAGTTTTCCTTCTTAATATTCTCTTCCTATTTTTCCCTCTCACCTTGTCCTCCGTACAAACACAAGGAAAGAAAAAAAAGGGAAGTGAGAGGTGGATGGATATTGGATTAGGGGTTTAAGAGGATGAGAAGAAGTACATGCATGCGCCTAGAAGCCTAATAATCACTGCTTTTGCTGCCTTTTTTTTAAAATTCAATCTGTTCGCCGCCACCAACACTTCCAGTTTTTACTTTTAATATCTCACCCCTTCCACACGTTTTGTTTTTTTTTTGTTAAATTAACATTTTTTATTCTTCTTCTTTATGCTGTGATTCATTTCATTTAAAGTTTTAGTGGATAATATATTTAGACATAGACTCGTCTCATCTTTATCCCTTTCCTTCAAAAGCCAAAGCCGTCCATGCTTATCTTCACATTATTGTCTCCCCATGTCTTCCCCTTCTATTGCCAATCCTGTCCAATGGTTGCACTCGAGGGCAACATTATTCGTTCCAGTACAATTCCTCTTATTCGTTTTTTTCGTTAAAATATTTATTTAAGGGAGCACTGGGAATCTGAACGGTGGAAATCTGACATTAAAATAGTATTATGTCTTTTGCATGCTTTTGCGCCAACCCGTTCATATCATGCTTCCAACAATAATATTCTCGATTAACAGATTTATTGCTTTCTTGCCGTATCTTTTCCTTTTGCACAGCAAGATTATCTGCTTTATACTATTTTCGATCATAAATATAAGATCTAGTTGATTTTTTTCTCAAAAATATTAAGCAAGCTAAAAAAGTTACTTAATCATATCAAATGTTGTGTATGATTAAATTATAGATTAGTTTATAAATCAGACAACTTAGTTTGAAGAAAAAACGATAAATATAAATACTTTAAAATAATTTAATTAGTTTTCTTAATAACTTATTGGCAAACAAAAAATGTTTTCTTAATATCCTAAAAAAGGTTAATTAGGTCTTATATTTATGACCGAAAATAGTATCTTTTTAATAGGATAAGAGAAACAGGTGGAGCCTATAGATACGTTCCACTTAAGCTCAAGAATTGTTAAGATCAGGCTTTATTATATTAGGAGCCAGCAGCCTAATGGATTGAGAGCCTAATCGAGTTAGCCGTTTAAGTCCTTTTACTTATTGTTTTATACATTGGTTTCGTTTGTTTGGTTTTCGACCGTAAATTTATTTATTTGAACATTTAAACAATGAGTTGATCTAGATTTGAAATAATGATTTGATGTATGTTAATGTTTTTGAAATTATATATTTTATTTATATGATGGCATTTTTATTCTTACATAACTTGTTATTTTATTATTTGATTTGGGAATTTGTGAAGTTTTAATGTTTTATTATCTCAAGCTCAATCCTTTTAATTTCAAGTTCGTGAAAGATTACTTCTACGGTTCTACCTCCTAGGTACTTTTAACTATCACGCTTATTCTCCTTCGCCAAATATCCAATCTGACTTTAATAAAACGAAAATCTCAATATTAAATTTAATTTGTTAGTATTCGATCTCACTTAAAAATTCTTAAGCCCGGACAAACCAATAGATTTGTATTTATGTGACTAGAATGAGAAGCAAGGTCATATCATTTTTTAAAAAAAGAAACAAGGATAAGAAAATCAAATTGCATGGCATCTTTTAATAGCTAGAAAAGTGTCAACTGCCAACCGCCCTAATATCTTTTTTTTTTTTTCACGATATTTCGTGCCTTTTTTGTTGGAAAAGATAATATCAGACTCAGGTACAATTTTGGAAACTTTATTACAATGCTTCTCGATAAAATGATAATATGCATGGAATGCATAAATATAAATAAAAAAAAATCTAACAAGCTAACCGTGACAATATAATATATACTGCCGACATCCCATAAACCATGTAACTAGTGTGTAAGAGAGATTCACAACTAGTTTAATTAAAAACCAATTAGCAAATACTGGGCAACCAAAAAAAAAATCAATTAGCAAATATATAGCAATATAACATATTAAAGCCGGTCTAAAGTGTACGTGTCCCAGAATAACACGAGGCTGGATAATGAACCCGTGCGGATGGAATTTCTAGAAGGATCAAACTTAAAGGTATGTTTCAATTTTCAGGCTAGAAAGAAAAAAAAATAAAAACTAAAATATATAGATCAACTCGAATTCTATTCAATGGTGGTCCAACCTTCGAATTCACATCTCATCGTTTTCTGTTTTGCTTCATTTATCTGTTGTTTCACTCAGATATGTTATATTGGCGTGTCACACACGCGTTGTCGGTTTTTCACATGAATTTTGTCGCTTTATATATTCTGCCGAGTTCGAGTTTTTTTTTTTTCGGAAAAAAAATCTGATCATATAATCTGTGAGGCATAAATATGCTGCTTATTATACATAAACAATGATTATACGAGTATTATATATATGTGATACAGTGACCAAGCTCTCAATTGACAATTAGCGAGGCGAATTCTATTTGGAATTACCAAAGCCTGTTTGTGTATATCTTCAAACAAAGACAAATATCATATATATCTGGTAGTAACTCTAATGAGGTCTAGCAACGGGTGTTGGGTGTAGTGGTAAGGCAACTGACACTCCCTGAGGAGGATGAGAGTTCGAATATGAGAGAAACATTTGTTGGGAGGGGGAACCCATCCTTAGTGCAAAGCATCTTATATGAGTCTACCTAAAAAAATGTCCCCCGCTCCAGATTAGTTGGTTGCCCCAGGTTACATGGTCCAGTGTTAGAAGGCTAGGGACTCAGAAAAAGACGCCAGATACCTGAGGGAGTCCGGGTTTGGAGGCTAAAAGCCTTGTCTGCCTGTTGTCACAAAAACAAAACTCTCATGAGGTCCTACTGCATGGAACTTACATGACCATGTATATATTACAACTGATACAGATATGGTATGTAGTACTACATCCGGTCCTAATTATAAGACAGGGTTGATTTTTTTTAGAGAGATTAAGAAAGTTAAAAAAGTTACTTAATCATATCATATGTTATGTATTCTTAGATTATACATCAGTTTATTAGTTTAACTAATTAGTTTGGAGGAAAAAATAAAATATAAATACTCTAAAATAATTTTATTAATTTTTTTAATCTCTGTAAAAAAAAATCAACCTTGTCTCATATTTAGGACAGGAGGAAGTATATTAATTATAGCGAAAAGGCAGGCAAATTAATTTCAGAAAATCACTTCCAGATCCCAAGCAACAGAGATATTAACAAAAAAGTCCCAAAGAAAAGTCAAATATCAAAAAAGTCCCTAGGGACTTTTTTGTAATTATTTCCCAGAATAAAATGATAAAGATGCCCCTATTTTAATTGTAACCCTCTTTCGTTCAAAATCACAATCGTGCTTCAGAAGCATTTGAAAGTCTTGCCCTTGCTTCTCGCCTTCCGATGCTTCCGCTTCGCTCCCAATCGTTAGGGGTGGAAATAGGCCAGGCTTTTGCCTTAACAGGCCTGGCTTGTTAAGGCACAAATTGGCCTGAGCCTGGCTTGAAGCCTGTTAAGGAGGCCTGAATTTTTAAAATTTTTTAAGCAAATCGATAGGCCTACAGGCCATAGGCCGAAAACAGGCCTCCTTAACAGGTCTCATTAAACAAGCCGAAAACAGGCTAAAACTTACAGGCTCAGGCGAAATTATCCTTTAACCCTTATCTGATTTTTTAAAAAAAAATATTTTTAGAGGCTCAGGCTGGCCTGATAGGCCTAACAGGCCTGTCAATAGGCCTTGACCTGGTCTATTAAGCAAAATAGGCTTTTGTTTTGGCCTTGGCCTTGCCTTTTAGCCTGACAGGCCGCCTGGCCTATTTCCACCCTTACCAGTCGTCATACGTCGCTGCTGCTCCTCTCTCAGTCACCGTGCGTCGCTACTCTGCTCTGATTCGCCGTCCGTCATACAACTTAAGATTTTAATGTTATATGATTTGCTATTCGTTTATGCCAGTACAGTGATGAAGTTGCAAAATTAGGTACCAGCAGTTGTTTAAAATCATGATGTGTTGTAGTTATAGGGGAGACATTAATTTTGCAGACTATTGCTGGTTGGACAGTCACCTTGTGAAAATAACTCATGATATTGTGAAAACATACATTAGAACTTGTGAAAACTGGCGTCAATTGTTGTAAAAAATTGTCAACAAGAGTTGTAATCAAATAGGCACGGTGATGAGTTAAAATCACGGTTTGCTTTTGTGAAAGTGAAAAGGTGTGCAATTTATAAACTCATGGAAGAATTACAATTCACTTGTAAATATGACTAATGTACTTGATAAAATAGGCATAACAAGTGCTGACAATTTTTCACAACAGTTGACTCCATTTTTCACAAGTTATAATGTATGTTTTTACAACATCATGAGTTATTTTCACAAGGTGACTGTCCAACCAGCAATAGTCTGCAAAATTAATATCTCCCCTATAACTACAACACATCATGATTTTAAACAACTGCTGGTATCTAATTTTGCAACTTCATCACTGTACTATCACAACCAAATATCAAATCCTATAACATTAAAATATTAAGTTGTATGACGGACGGCAAATCAGAGTGGAGTAGCGACGTACGGCGATTGAGAGCGGAGTAGCAGCAATGCACGGTGACTGGGAGCGAAGCGGAAGTGTCGGAAAGCGAGAAGCAAGGGCAAAACTTTTAAATGCTTCTGAGGCACGATTGTGATTTTGAACGAAGGAGGTTACAATTAGAATAGGGGCATCTTTATCATTTTATTCTGGGAAATAATCACAGACAAGTCCCTAGGGACTTTTATGATATTTGACTTTTCTCTGGGACTTTGCTGTTAATATCTTTGTTGTTTGGGACTTAGGAGTGATTTTCCCAATTAATTTTAATGGCGAAAGATCAAACACAGTGAACACAAACAAATCGATGGATGACAAATGTCTTGGTGTTCCATGTCAGATCAATTTGAGGAATAATGAGAAGTGGAAGTGGGACAAATAATAGAGGTTAAGGCTGTCATCCCCAAGAACCTTTATTGGGAGTCTTATCATCTGGGTCTGGGAGCTCCTACACCCCATGTGCATGTTTTTTTCTTTTTAGGTCCAGGTATCCATCACTAGTAACAGTGATTAATCCTGTATACTTCCCTGAAGAGGCTTTAGTATTGGCCATTAGACCCTCTCCCATGTGTATGCTTTTGTTGCTCACCCTGGTTGTACCTATATGTGTGATGATTATTCCAGTCCAGTCAGGGCCCTCCATCGGCCCCATGGAAATAGAATCACATGGGTCATCATACAGCCCATGAAATACGGGCTTTTCAAGGGCCCAATTATTGTATTTGTGGCCAGGAGCCCAATCATAGGCACGAGCCCAATCATGGGATATTGTTAGTGCATTCATACATAGTGTCCGCCGAAATAATTAACTTGCGTACGTTACGTTGTCATGCTTTTTCCTGCAGATTTCTGCGGAATCTACTTGCAAATTTCTCAGAGTCACAGTATAATAAAACTTAAAGGCCAAGAATGATGCATTTCCTTGTCGGAAAATTTAAAAAAAAGATGTTTCAGGTGTGATGTCGTTGAATTGGGAATTGGGGGTCAAATATGGTTCGAGTGTCGATGGATATTGATATGTGCACAGATCGAAGCCGAGATATGCTTTAAGCATTACTACTTGTCAGCCCATAGGATTTCACTCCTATATAAAGAATAATTACCTAATTTTAATGGTTCCGTTTTATTTTATGTTTGTCAGAAAGAAAAAGTCAGGGAGAAGTATGATTAATAAGAGTTGAGAGGGCTGCTACCTTAGAGAGAGTGAAAAAGATATCAGTTCCCTAGCTGCTTTTCCTTGAAAGCAAATATATATTTTTTAAATTATCTAGCCTGTAATATCATTGGATCAAAGTGAAGATTAAAAGTTTATTTCTTATTTGATCTTGAAGAATTTTTTTGCCAAGGTTTCACACATATATATATAACCTAGACATATGCATGCGGTTGTTACGTAACTTGCTCAAACTTGTGATGAACATTAGAACACGTTTTGTGCACAGCAATTGGAGCAGTTTATGATGAATATTTTAATGTGGGAAATAGCATTATATATTAAAGGGGGGAAATATCTTAGGGGAGGTGGTGGTGGCCCTCATAGATCCCCCTTGACCCTGCCACAGTGCTTTATGCTTTACAAAGGTTGCCAGCATTTACACGCATAGTAATGAAGTAGTGAATACTATATATATAGTAAATGGAAACAAGTGGATTGGATGGAGTTATATATATATATATATATATATATACTGAAAGGGTGGTGGGGGGTGATGAGGATATGCTTCATAAAGTCCTCAGTTCTCAAACTCTTTTCCATAGGCTTCCCAACACACACTCTTTACTCAGTAAAAGTGGCGTATATATATACATACATACATACATACATATAAATATATATATATATCGGTGGGTGCCTGCATATTCTTCTCCACAATTAGGTGCCAACTTCTTTCTTTCAGTACTACTAACTTCTATACATAATTGCACTGTACACACTTCCTTGCATTGAACATTAGTGTTTGGATATTTACATATAAGTGAACTTGATGAGTTGACGTACGTTGACTTAGTATATAACATATACGTGTTAAATGATTCATGCATTCGAGTTTTAAGTTACACTCCTTATTGCATGTTTGTTCTTTCTCCTGTCTATTGGGTTCTATACTCATTTCTAACGGTACGAAACAATCATACATTACCGTGTCAGTGACTGATATGATAGTATATATACCTACTAAATAAAATTAAGTTTGCCGTTGAAAAAGCATATGGGAGTATTTACTTTCCCCAAATATTTGTTTCCTATGATTAAAATAATACTAACAAAGGTTGATCCAATTGGTAAAAAATTTATCTCATAATTATAAGGTTGGGGGTTTGAATCTTACTTATGTGAGGACTTTATTGGTAGGGGATTTGTAATACCTCTGTTAGCACTTTTCGAGCTCGGAGGCATACCCTGATCCCGACAAGTCCCCGAGATCCAACTCATCTAAACTTTTTCACTATTTAAAAAAAAAAAAAGGGAGGCCCTCATATAACTGTGCTTACTGGCTGTGGGGGTTAATTAAAGGGAATGAGCTGTTCTTTTCATTAAATTATGTAAAAGAGATATAATCAAGGCTCTTCTGTCGCACAGCTTTCTATTACATGCTTCTTGCTCCCCAGACATTATCATCGGCATCATCCTATGTTAACCCCAACTCTGCCCCTGATATAATTATAATTAACCCACAAAAATATATAATTAATCTCTCGCCCCGAAATAAAACTCTGGCTTACTGCACTTCATGATCACCGTCCCTTCCAAATCAAGATTATATTAATATTTCTCATCAAAATCCACACTTATGATCCCATTGTATTTGGCTTTAATGAAATCCAAGTTCTTTATTCTTTCTTAAAATTTATAATAATCCCAGGTCGCAGGCATCAAGCTAGAATTTGGTTGGCCACGTTTTAATATGGGGAATGGAGGCGGAAAAATACAAGTACGCATACATAATTAGTCATTGATTTGTATATAAAATGTAAACAGTGGTTCAACTTAATTAGTGATTGACTAACTTATAAGAAAAATTGAAATAATTTATGTAGGTAACATTAGTTTGCACACACACCTATTGGAGTGTGTGGGAGGGTAAAATATTAAATTGCGAAGTGTGTGTACATATTATGGTGTATACGTGTGGTACCTAATATTGTATGTAATCGGGAGAGGCTTTGATAAGAGGTCATGTGCTCAAAGTCAAATTGCTTTTGATATTTTATAGCACCACACCCATTTTGGTCTTTAACGACGACGATCCTCGACCCTCCAAATATATAAGTAACCATTCTTTTAATATGTGAAACAATTACACATCGAACTCATCAATTGAGTTAAACTATTCGTGGTCCTTCCATTTTGTCGATGGATCGAATCGTGTTCGTTTGGAGAAAAGTGCAACGAGCCTTACTGTTTAATCTAGCCGCACAGTCTCACGCATAAAGGTTCAGCACATGTATATAAAAGCGCCTTTTTACATGCAAATAAAAATTATGATTAAATATGAAAATTAATAATAATTGAAAGGAAGAAAAAGTGAACGACACACACCACAGGCACTTGGGTAATCTATTCACTATTTACTATATTTAAGTGGATTCGTGAGTGGTGGGCTTTGTACTTGTTCACGTGATCAGGTAGTAAAGCTAAAGACCTCCTTTTTTACATATTAATATTTACGAGTCATGTTGGGCTAACCAACAAGCCTTTCTGGGTCCCCTTCGCCCCACGTTTCTGTTCACACGCACCCTCTTTTTTTAAAAAAAACAAAAAAATATTCGATTTTCTATTATTTTCATATGATATTAAGCTAAACGGGCTCATTGTTTGTTTCCTCTCCCTTTCATTCATGTTTATCCCTCCATTATAATTATTATTTCTCCTTTTTTCTATTACCTTCACACGTTATTATCATGTCATTTTGCGGTGTGAATTAGTCTTTCAGGTCACAACTAACACCTACCCAAGATGTAGAGATAGTTCTAATAATTTTCTGTCTCATATTTTTATTGAATCAGATATCAGACTCATAATAATACTTGAATATCCTATGTATATATGAAAATATTTTCCTTAAAATATTTGTCAATTGAATATATAGTATTCTGAGCATGATTCCATCTCTTCCATGCCAGCACTCTGGTCAGCCACACATAAAAAGAAAATCATATTTTTCATAATGTAATATTCACGGGCTCTTTTGAAATATATCTTGAAGTCATCAACACTTGCATGTTAAAAAATAAATAAAAACAGGAGAAATATTAATTAAGTGGAGGCCTTGAAAAGAATCTTTTAAAGTCAATAAGATATGGAAGGTAAAAGAGCACAAAGGATGAATGGAGAGATGAAAAAAAGTTCGGCACAGTGGCAAAAAGAAAAACAATAATAAATAAAACAAGTTGACTTTTTTGCATTTTCATCGAATTAAAGTCCGTTACTACAGTATATAATTGCAAGCACTACTTGGATATGCCACCTATTTAAGCACCTCGCTTCCCCCCTCTCTCTTTCTCTCATCACCGATCCCCCTCTCTTCTTCTGAATCATCTTGAGGTCGGGCGCTTCTTTTTCCAGATGAACATCAGCTTCCTCACTCTTCTTCTTCTTCTTCTTCTGACTGTCTCTGCCTCTGCTGTTCCTGCAACCAGTAAGATTCTTCCTTATTCTTCTTTAATTTCTCGCTTTCTTCGTTTTTCGATCTCTTTCATTCTTCAATTTGCTTGCCCCCTCACAGGATCCCTGAATCTGAATCCCCAAGATGCGTTGCCTCTCTCTTCTTTACCTCAGGTCACCTCTCTCTCTCTGAGAGCTATGGAATTGTTTGTTTTGGTTTGGGCTTTACGGATTGAAATTATTGATGATCTGAGTTGCAGGTGAGTGACGCAGTGGAATTGGGAAATGGTGCGGAGGTTGAGGGAGAAGCTGGATTGATAGAGAGAAGGATGGATTTGGAAACTACTCAGGACTATGGTGGCACAGGAGCAAATAACGTTCATGATCCTAAATCCCCTGGAAAAGCTTAGCTCATAAACCTAAATAATAAAAAAAATGTAAAGGACAGGAAGTAATATATATTATATATTATTATATCTTGATATGTCTAATTAGTCTTCTCTTATAATCAATACAAGCTTGTCTTAGCTAGCTAGTGTTCCCTGTTTGAGCTTAGTACATATAAGTGAACTTGAGGTGACGTACGCGGACTTAGTATATTATAACATATCCATGTTAAATGACTTCAGCATTCGAGTTTTGAGTGACACTCCTTATTGCATATTTGTTCTTTCTCCTTTATGGGGTTCTATACTCATTTCTAACGCTACGAAACAATCATACAGTACCATGTCAGTCACTGTGATATCATAGTATACCTATTCAATAAAATTTAAGTTCGCGGATGAAAAATCACATTGGTGTATTCAGTTTCACCAAATATTTGACTTCTATAACTAAAATGATACTAACAAAGGTTAATCGAGTTGGTAAAGAGTTTGACTTATAATTATAAAGTTGTGGGTTTAAATCTTATTTATGAAAGGAACTTGTTAGTGAGTGATATGTAAATACCTTTGTAAGTATTCTTTGAATCTGGAGGTATGTCTTGATCCTGACGAGCCCCCAAAACCCAACTCATCTAAAGTTTTTCAGTATAAAAAAAAAAAAAAAAAAGGCAAGCCCCCGTGTAACTTTCCTTCCTGCCGGTGGGGGTTAATTAGACGGAATGAGCTGTTCTTTTCATTAAATTATGTAAAAGAGATAGAATCAAGGCTCTTCTGTCGCACAGCTTTCTATTACATGTTTCTTGTTCCCCAGACATTATCATCGGCATCATTTTATGTTAACCCCAACTCTGCCCCTGATATAATAATTATAACTAACCCACAAAAATATATAATTGATCTCTCGCCCCGAAATAAAAGTCTGGGTTATTGCACTTCATGATCACCGTCCGTTCCAAATCAAGGTTATAAATTAATATTTCTCATCAAAATCCACACTACTTATGATCCCATTGTATTTGGCTTTAATGAGATTCATGTCCTTTATTCTTTCTTCAAAATTTATAATAATCCCAGGTCGCAGGCATCAAGCTAGAATTTAGTTGGCCACGTTTTAATATGGGGAATGGAGGCGGAAAAATACAAGTACGGACACAAAATTAGTCATTGATTTGTATATACAATGTAAACAATGTTTCAACTTAATTAGTTATTGACTAACTTATTTGAAAAATTGAAATAATTTATGTAGGTAACATTAGTTTGCACACATACCTAGTGGAGCGTGTGGGAGGGCAAAATATTAAATTGCGAAGTGTGTGTACATATTATGGTGTATACGTGTGGTACCTAATATTGTATGTAATCGGGAGAGGCTTTGATAAGAGGTCATGTGCTCAAAGTCAAATTGCGTTTGATATTTTATAGCACCACACCCATTTTTGTCTTTAACGACGACGATCCTCGACCCTCCAAATATATAAGTAACCATTCTTTTAATATGTGAAACAATTTCACATCAAACTCATTAAATGGGTTAGTGTATGTTTGGATTAGCTTTTGAGAATAGCTTTTACGATTTATAAGGTAAATATGTGAGAAGAGTTTTATCTCGACATATACAAACCTAGATTTAAATAATTCCCAAACACCCTTTTAAACTATTCATGGTCCGATCCTTCCATTTTGTCGATGGATCGTGTTCGTTTGGAGCAAAGTGCAACAAGCCTTACTGTTTAATCTAACCGCACAGTCTCACGCATAAAGGTTCAGCAGATGGCTATATAAAAGCGCCTTTTTACATGCAAATCAAAATTATGATTAAAATAATTAAATATGAAAATTAATAACGATTGAAAGGAAAAAAATTGAACGACACACACCACAGGCACTTGGATAATGTATTTACTATTTTATTATATTTAGTGTGTGTTTGGTTGGGTTTATATTTAGATAATAAGTTCTTATTACGCAAGTCGAGATAAAACTCTTCTCATATACTTACCTTGTATGCCGTGAATCACGATTTATAAATACTTATTACTTAAAAATAAATTACTCCCTCCGGTCCTAATTATAAGATAAAGTTGACTTTTTTGGAGAAATTAAGGAAGCCAATTAAATTACTTTAGAGTATTTATATTTATATTTTTTTCTCCAAACTAATTAATTTGACTAATAAACTAATATATAATCTAAAGATACTAAAAATATAAACACTCTAAAGTAATTTAATTGACTTCCTTAATTTCTCTAAAAAAGTCAACTTCATCTTATAATTAGTACAGGAGGAATATTTCAAACGAGTACTTGAGTGGATACGTAAGCGGTGGGCTTTGTACTTGTTCACGTGAGGTGGTCAAGCGAAAGACCTCCGTTTTCACATATTAATATTTATGAGTCATGTTGCGCTAACCAACAAGCCTTTCTGGGTCCCCTTCTCACCCCGTTTCTGTTCACACTTCACACGCATCCTCCTTTTTTTTTACAAAAAAGAAAAAACATTTCTTCCATTTTCTATTATTTTCACATGATATGGAGCTAAACAGGCTAATTGTTTGTTTCCTAGGGTTTTCGGGATCGGGACGGGATCGGTAAATACCATTTTCGATTCTGATCCCGAAAATAGGGAAATTTCAGGATCGGGATCGGGAATTTCCCGATCCTGGATTTATTTTTTTAAAAAAAAATTTCTATATTGAATTTTTTGTTGTGTTTTTTTTAGTCTAGTATAAATATATAATTTGTCTAATATCATATTTTATCAAATAAGTCTAATATAAATATATAATTATTTCAATACATGCTTAAAGTTATCGACTAGCTGCAAAAAGAACAAAGACAAGAACAAAAAATTAGAATTATTTAATAAATAATAAATAAAATTAACTAAATAAATTAAAAGAATAGATATTATTTTAAGGGTGTTAGGGATTTTCATATTTTATTTTACATTTGATCTTATTTTTTTAAATATTTTTTAAAAATATATATGTGTATATATATATTTTCGGGATTGGGAAATCCCATTCCCGATCCCAATCTCAAAATCACATTCTAGATCTCAAAATTTTCGGATTTTCCCATGCTGATTTATTCGGGGTGGGCACGTGAAATTTGTGAAGACCCCTTTTGTTTCCTCTTCCTTTCATTCATGTTTACCCCCATTATAATTATTATTTATCCTTTTTTTCTATTATCTTCCCACGTCATCATCATGTCATTTTGCCGTGCGAATTAGTCTTTCAGGTCACAACCAACACCTACCCAAGTTGTAGGGATGGTTCTAATACTTTGTCCGATTTTATTTATAATTAATTTTGTTTTTGATCGTATAAAGTGTATTGATGATTAAAAATAATAAATATGTTAAAAATATTATTATTTTTTTCATATATACCCCTATTTATAAAAAGAGTATAGGAGAGAGAATAGATAAAAAATATGAGAGATAATGAGTATAAAATATGAGAGATAATGAATATTTAATAAATGTAAAATAAGAAAAAGAAGTTTATATTTTTAAATAAAAAATAAAAATTTCTTATAAAGGGGATCAGCCCTATAAAAGAAAAAATTGTTTATAAATAGAATTAGAGGGAGTAATTTTCTGTCTCTCATTATTATTGAATCAAGTATCAGACTCATAATAATACTTGAATATATCCTACGTATATATGAAAGTATTTTCCTTTAAATATTTGTCAATTGAATATATAGTATTCTGAGCATGATTCTATCTCTTCCATGCCAGCACTCTGGTCAGCCACACATAAAAAGAAAATCATATTTTTCATAATGTAATATTCACGGGCTCTTTTGAAATATATCTTGAAGTCATCAACACTTGCATGTTAAAAAATAAATAAAAAACAGGAGAAATATTAATTAAGTGGAGACCTTGAAAAGAATCTTTTAAAGTCAATAATATATGGAAGGTAAAAGAGCACAGCAAAGGATGAATGGAGAGATGAAAAAACAGTTAGGTACAGTGGCAAAAAGAAAAACAAGGATAAATAAAACAAGTTGACTTTTTAGTATTTTCATCTTGTGAATTCAGGTCCGTTACTACAGTATATAATTGCAAGCACTGCTTGGAAATGCCACCTATTTAAGCACCTCGCTTCCTCTCTCTCTCTTTCTCTCATCACCGATCCCCCTCTCTTCTTCTGAATCATCTTGAGGTCAGGCGCGTCTTTTTCCAGATGAAGATCAGCTTCCTCACTCTTCTTCTTCTTCTTCTTCTTCTGACTGTCTCTGCCTCTGCTGTTCCTGCAACCAGTAAGCTTCTTCCTTATTCTTCTTTAATTTCTCGCTTTCTTCTTTTTTCGATCTCTTTCATTCTTCAATTTGCTTGCATCCTCGCAGGATCCCTGAATCTGAATACCCAAGATGCGTTGCCTCTCTCTTCTTTACCTCAGGTCACCTCTCTCTCTCTCTCTGAGCTATGGAATAGTTTCTTTTGGTTTGGGCTTTACGGATTGAAATTATTGATGATCTGAGTTGCAGGTGAGTGACGCAGTGCAATTGGGAAATGGTGCGGAGGTTGAGGGAGAAGCTGGATTGATAGAGAGAAGGATGGATTTGGAAACTACTCAGGACTATGGTGGCACAGGAGCAAATAAAGATCATGATCCTAAATCCCCTGGAAGAGCTTAGCTCATAAACCTAAATTAAAAAAAAAAATGTAAAGGACGGGAAGTAATATATATTATATATTATTATATCTTGATATGTCTAATTAGTCTTCTCTTATAATCAATACAAGCTTGTCTTAGCTAGCTAGTGTTCTCTGTTTAAGCTTCTGCTCTGTCTGCTGTTACTGATTCGCATGTAAGCTCACTGCTAATCAGATAATTAAGCCACGCTCATCTCTTTTTCCAGGCAAATCAGATAATTAACCATTATTCTATCACCATCTTAAGTTGCAGAACATCAATTATCTTATCTGATAAGTGAGTTCATCCTGAATCGGTTTATTCAATATATAGTTATGAATATAAGTATATCAAATTCAACCACCCTGTTTATTAATAGCAGAATATGCAGTTTTGGTGCTTCGTGACTGGATTTGGTAGCCTGGATATTTATTTGGCTTCGTTTCATTACAAACAATAGCTCACGCACTATCGTAAATTTTACTAATTATTATTTTAACACTTGGGGTTAATAATGATGATGACCATGTGAAGCTTCTCGTAATAACGAAGGGTCGCATTATATCACTGAAAATGAAAACAGAGGAAATTATTATATTGTTTGATACGAGGGAGTGGAAGGAAAGTTGACGGAGGAAAAAAATTTTTAGTTAAATTGAAAAAAATTAGAGAAATAGGATTACAAGATTTTAATTAATTTTTTTTAATCTTTTATCTTACATCTTCTTTTTATTAAAATATTGTGATCACATTTTTTCAATTTTTTTGAATTCAACTTATAAAAATTTTTTCTCCCTCCCTTCCCCTCCAAATTCCTCGTACCAAACAGATCAGTTCCACGGACTACTCAAAACCCCTGGTGCCACTGAGGGAGAAATTCATTATTTATGGGTCACTATATTTCACACTATATCAAATTAGACTCACACAAAGCAGAGTTAAAAGAGGTCAAGTTCCCATTGAACCGTCCATTTTCTATGCCACAAGTTGAGAACATTTATTTTTTGTAATTAAGAAGTTTGAGATTGACTTTCTTGCCACCTATAAGAAACAGTGCTGCCTAAGTACTGCTTAGGGCAAAGTATAAGAAACTCTCTCATCCACCCATTATGTGAATTTGAGGAATGCAGAAAAGTATTTTCTATTTTATTTTTTAAAAAATACTTTTCTATGTATCAAATATTGCATAAGTAATTTGAGACGTTTAGTCCCATATTGAAGAATAATACAGGATGGTCGTTAATCATTGAGATGAGAGGGCTCAGAAATAATTTGAGTTATGACTGTGTTGAAAATTGTATACTATTCTAGTCTTAATCAGAATAAGCTACGTAAATTTATCACACTGTTCATAACTTTTATACGTTATACCTAATCATCCAAACAGTGTCTAGAGCCTATATTTAAGCCTAAGATGCTTTGGAATAATTACTGTCACTATCCAACGACTAATTCATTCTCCTTAAACCATCTCTGTTTTTTACAGCGAAAAAGTAACAGTATGCCATAGAATTGTGGGATTAGTCGTCCTCTCTCATAATTATAAACACACATGCATGAAGCTGCTTTCCAATCTTGCTTTCACATTTTGCAATTACGCAACAGCCCATGGAATGTGCAAAAGCAAATGTGGCTTATTCTTCATGGTCAGCAGAAAATTAGATCAACACAATTCTGCGCAGTGGCGATAGTGAAAAACAAAATGAAGACCAGGTATAATCAAGCGCTAACTCAAGCCCACTTTGACTAATCAAGAACAAGGACAAAGATATTAAGAGATTAATATATACGTGTGTGTGTGTGTGTGTTACTAAAAGTATACATGCCCTCATCAAAGTAGTACAAAACAGAGACTCTGCGAACATATGGTGGGTTGTTTGAGCTGTCCACTTAAAAAATGTTTGAGCTAGTGGCAACGCATGCGAACATCACAAGGATCAGATTTGACAATATCTCAATTTCAAAATGAAACATCATCAGTTCCCTAGTTGACTCAGCTTTGGTCCCAGTGGCCACAGACGTGTTGCTTTCACATAATAATAATAATAGTGATCAGTTTCACTCTCTCAGCTCGTGAACTAGTTGGTTTCAACTTCATTCATGATGGAATTCACACTTATCGCTTATACTCACTCTGGCCCATAATATAAGCCATCTTAATAAATTAATGAGAAATAAAAAATGACAGTTAAGTCATTTAATATATCCTAAAATATAAGTTTTTTTCATTTTCACCCTTATTAAGAAATGTGCTTAAAAAAAGGTATAATTTTCTTTTTCCAATCTGTATTCTCCTACATCTACATGTTTTTTCAATCTCCATGAGAGAGAGTGTCACATTTTTTGTTCATCAAATAAGAGAGAGAGGGTCATTTCATAAAAATATTTATATGGTAAACGATAGTTACAAGGAGAGAGAAAAGTCATCATTTATCATTATAATTGCACTAAAAATTTTATTTTAGAGATATATATATATATATATAATTAGTGGGTAAAGTTGAAAAATGAGTATTAATTATAAGGATAAAATAAAAAAAATGTATTAATTAAATAGATGCCTCATATTATAGATTATATATTTCTTCTATAAATATCCTATATTATGGACCGGGAAGTACTACTTTATAGAGCCTAACAGGTGGCTCTTTCTCTTTCGGTGAGAGGTTGGAACCTTCTTGTGGCATCTATTGTCTCTTGATATGCGTGTCCCAGAGGCAATTACTAGATTCTTGTGGTAACCGTTGACATTTGGGAGTTACGGAAAATGCATTTCTGTGGTATCTGCTTCTGCTCACAAGATTAATTGCAATACAAGGTGCTTGTGATATATATGCTTAAAAGTGAAAATAGCATGTGACTTATGTCATCCCTGATATCAGCAGAGCATTTAAAGCTTACAAACTTTTATGCATTGACTAAATTTTCTTACCAAGTCTTCTCTAATATCTCTATCTCTATGGCCACTTTGGATCGATGCAAATGGGGAGCAGAAGGTGACGGCTGTTTGGTTCACCATTTTTCTCAGAAAATATTTTCCCGTTAGCCCTCATTTCCCTTTATTTAAATGAAAATTGATTCCCATAAAGAATGGTGGGAACCAATTTTTTAGCTCCTAAGGAATTCGGCCAAAGACCGAAAAACCCCTAATGTCACCGTTGATTTGATATAAAGGTAAAGGCTTTGAGAGAAATTCACAATGCCTGGTCTAGGAGCACCTTCACAAGGCATTGTATGGAAGAAACTACTATGGGAGCACCTTCAGTCATCCTCTGAAGCCTCTTCCTATGGCGAATGATTAAGCCAAGAGCTTCGCCTTCCACAGTGGCTCCATTGCCTAAGAAGAGCCGTTTTGATGAAAGACTCATGGCAGAGCTTGATATACTCCGACCACATCAACAAGGCGGCGTTGGATTGATTTGATTTCTCGACACTTCCAACGCCATTCAAAATATTGCTTTAGGAATGTTGGCAGATGTTCCTTATATAGACGATATAGATGATGAATCTCTCAAGCATTACCTCAAGACCAATGCTGAAATTCTATATGCCTGTAATTACTTCGCGAAAGAAATCAAGATCATCAAGAAGTATATGTACTTGCTGAGAGTGGTCCTGTGTTTCGTCGATGGAAGCTTTAGCTTCTGAATGTGCATGACGGAGCATCTGAAATCAATTTGAGGTATAGAGAGGAAATGCAAAGTCATGAGCAAGTGAAATGGATCAAGAAGAATCATGAGGCCAAAACAATGTCATGATGAATCAAAGCTTAAGGAGGTTATGTGTGGTTCGAAGGCCATGTCTTTAATGGCTTGTGAATTTCTCGAGCTTGGATTGTGAAATAACACCTTTAGTCGTATCAGGGTTATCAAGAATAACACCGAATTAATGTAATATAGTGCACAATTTGGGTCGTTTCACTTTGAGAAGCCGATTATGAAACTAATTTATAGTAAACTAAGTAATTACAATGTAAAATTGACAAAAGTAAAACATGTATGATTGATTTTCAAAATTATGAATTGAATTCTATTAAAATAGTTGAGATGGATGTGTGGTCATACAAGAAAAGACAAGATTTGTAATAATCATATACATAAACGAGTTGGAGTAGCCTCTATTGAAGGAAAAAAGGTATAAATTCGTTTGAGGTGGTTTGAACATGTTCAACAAAGGCTGTTGAATGCACCAGTGAGAAGGGTGGATCAAGCCGTATGGAGTCCTGTAAAACGAGGTCGTGGAAGGCCGAAGCGTACGCTTAATGAAGTCATAAAGAGAGACCTTTTGATTAATTATATACAAAAAAATTTGGTTTTCGACAGAGCACAATGGCGTTATGCAATCCATGTAGCCGACCCCCACCTAATGGGATAAAGACTTTGTTGTTGTTGAATGTTATTAAAATAGATATTTTTTGGATTTTCAAATAAGAAAGAATGGAAATGGTTTAAGAATACAAATGATGAAAATGCTCTTAGAAAATATTTTCAACGGTTATCCTTGCTCAATTAAGATATTTGAGAATTTAATACACTAAGCTTCCAATATTTCAAACCTCATTAACCAATGAGTCTAGCATCACAAGAGAGGAACCCTTACTCTTGAAATGCTATTAAGCCCTCTTAGTGTAATGAGTTTTTCTAAGTTTCCTAAGATATCAAACCTCAATTACCATTGAGTCTAATACTTAAACTCATGAACCCATTTATTTAAACATTATTAAAACCCTATAAAGAGTGACTATGGAATAAGCAATGCATCTAAGTTCAACTACAATTCTATTTCAATCAAATCATCCAACAATACCATGTTAAATAGATAAAAATCAATAGAATCATAAAGAAACATATATATAACCATATATATATATATATATTGATGAGTACAAATCCTCATTACAAATTCCAAATCACAACAACTCAATCCATAAAAATTATAACTAAAACCATAGTCTCATTACATAAATAAATTCTTAAACCTAAGAAATCACAAATATAATGAGTTATAGATAAAATAAATTACTATTTAAAGCACATGTGAGCTC
Source organism: Inga oerstediana (assembly GCA_963210345.1). Taxonomy (NCBI): domain Eukaryota; kingdom Viridiplantae; phylum Streptophyta; class Magnoliopsida; order Fabales; family Fabaceae; genus Inga; species Inga oerstediana. The sequence continues at coordinate 10,710,634 of OY723403.1, forward strand.
AAGTCATCTCCAATTCATTACCTTCAAGAGTACAAAATTGCCTAACTACTCATGAGAAAAGCTTCAAGAAATATAATCCCACTCTGATTCAAACATCCAACTACGTAAAACACTAAATTAATTAACAAATTAGCACTAAACAAATTAAGCTCAGGGCTGAAATTTAATCCAGAGGAAGAACAGAGAAGCTATGGCTATAATGAATTCAAAAGCAGAGGAAACCACGGCCTGGAGCAGAGGCAACCACAGCCTGGGACTGAGGATATCGCCGGTGATGAAGAGCTTCTGCAGGTTCTCTGTCTCTCACTTTCGCAGCTCTTGAAACTCTGGCTGAAAGTCACGGCTGTAATCTGGGGTCTCTTCTCCTCGCCAGTTGCTGCTTTGCTTCTCGGTTTTGGATGATGAAGGTAGTGAGACGGTGGTGGACGGCTACAGCGACGGTGAGGATGCCGGAAGTAATGGAAGACGATGAGGGAGCAGAAATGTGGTGATGGGCAAATGAAGTTTCAGCCGCTCCCCCTCAGCGAATCTTGACTCCAAGCCCTCTGCGTTGTTCTCTTCTCACTTGCGGCTGCTGCTTGCAACTCCCAGCTCAATTCTCTGTTTCATTTTCTCCAGCTCCTCCATCTCAGCTTTCGTCCGTGTCTCCCATAAACCCTTGGTCAAAACGCACATTTTGACCATGGGACTAAAATGAAACATTTGAAAATATTTCAGTAGGGACTAAACTGAACACTTGAAAACTTTGATGGGTCCAGACATGATTTTTAAAAAATTTGGGTCATTTCTGATATTTTCTCAGTCCTTTCTTCCAAATGTTTGTAATTCCCAGAAATTATGGGTTTTGTTCTGCAATGTTTTCCAAACTGATCTGCAATTAAAATAAACCCAAAATATAATACCTTATATTCCAAAAATTAATCAATTAAGGTAAATCATAAAATATATGACCTTATTGCCCTTTTTCAACCTTAATTTTATTTAAACACATTTAATTACAATTAATTACAAAAAAGATATTTTAAGCTCAATTATTATGATAAAATCCCCAAATAAAATATGAAAATATATAATAAAATAGGGATTTGTTATATTGTCTTTTGATTCAAAATGCTAAATCCCTAAAACCACATAGTCATAGAGGTCAATAAATTCATCTTGTTGGTTGAGAATTTTGAAGGAATTGGTGAATCAAGAAGGAAGTGAGAAGATGAAGAGGAAAAGGTGTGGATCAATGGGTAAGAGTAAAGATAAATAACTATCCTATAACCATGACGTACTCATGGGCAAAATAAGACCACAGAAAGTGGTTGTGACCACGTGTGGGTGGTGAGTCTGTAATAGTTAAGAGTAAAGTTGTTTTGGTCACACGTAATCATGATCCACCCATCACATGCATATAGTTAAAGTTGTTTTTATTCATTCATGTATGACGCCAAGCAATTAGTAGGTATCTCACGATTATTGTTCTGATACTTATGAGAAAACAAGGGCAAACAGAGTTCTTTCTTCCATGTTTTTACTACATGCAGCCTATAGTGGTTAAGCCATGGTTATGCGGAAATTATTTAAAGTGATTCATGACCATGGGTTGCCCATATAGGGCATACGGTTAGAGAGGCTAAAGTGAAAAGATAAGATTCGTAATGACCACATACGTGAATGAGTTGAAGTGGCATCTATTGAAGACAAAATGATAGAAAATCGTTTAAGGTGATTTGGACATATTCAAAGAAGGCTTATTGAGTGCACCGGTAAGGAAAGTTGATTAAGAAATATGGAGTCCCCTAAAAAGAGGTCGAAGAAGACCGAAGCGAATACTCAACGAGGTTATAGAACATGACTATTTGGTTAATAATCTATCTAAAGATTTGATTTTTGACAAAACACAATAGCGTCGTGCGATCCATAAAGTCCATCCTACCTAATGAAATAAGACTTTGTTGTTATTATTTGTTATCCACCTTACAAAATTCATTTACTTCAGAGCTCAGAGCATGAGAAAAATATATGCGTTTTGACTTGTAAACGCCGGGTGTATTATGTTACATGGTGGATGAGAAGAACGTCACTAAATGCCATTCCCACTTTGGTTTTTTGTGGGATTGTACCAACCTCACTATATGAAGTACCATCAAGTTTCATAGTGATCCATGAGCAGATTCAATTCACACTGCATTTATGGGATGGCGTGGCCCCAAGACACGTGTTTGATTTGATAAGACCATCTCTGGCCGACCACTTACATGGTTTAACTTTGTGAAATGCGACAATATGGAGGGTCGTCTGGTTTGGGCCAAGGAGAGAGCCTGATGATACAGTGCCGTATCCGTTGTGTCTACCGACAGTGTGAAGTGCTAGTATGTATAGAGAAAAAAGTACAAATACTCATGTTACAGAAATTGAAATTTGCCTAAATTCGCAACCCGAAACTCTGCAATTCTTAGATCGCAGGTAAAAACGTCAAGAAAGGATCTTTAAGAAGTGACTGAAATCGGCATGAGTTCTTTGGAAGCCATCCTCCTAAAGATGCAATATGTTAGCACTTAAAACAACCACCACGGGACAATTCCCAAATGTCAACCGAATTTGTTCATCTTGAGGTATCCACCAGAGTTGGAAGTATCTAAGTATAAAAGGAGAAAATCTCCCATAAAACCTAATCTTTGTTTAGGCTCTTGTGCCCTCCAAAATATTTAGTCAGTCCAAAATTTTCGTTCCTGTTAAGCACAAGACCATAAAGGGGCACCGTCTCCAACTTCTGCTTTTCCACTATTTTTTTTATACAAGGTCAAGATGCTATATATAAAATAAAAGGATCAGTACAGAATGCATATGCTACATGCTAAAATAAAAAGACGGACATGCTTTTCCACTACTTGCTGCTACATTAAGAAAAAGCGTCCCAAACCTCAAGGTATACCATTTTTGTCACACTACCAAATGGTAGTGGCTGATCCACTAGGCTTCACAACGCCACCATGCCAATAAAGAAATATGATTTGTTCAATATCTAATTTATTTGTACCATTCCAGGCTCAATCATACAAATAACAATATACATTCTCACCCCAACACCAAAATTGAAACGGGCTCATAAGCTTTATTCAAAGTTCTGGTAAAAATCAAAACAAATGTGGAGAGAAGTGGAATCCACAGCTGTACGAGGAAGAAGATAGCACAAGATAGATACACATTCCTCATCGAGCATCGCCAATGGTTTCTGTTAATCTTAGGTTCACCTTGTGCCAGTCATGTCAAATCGGGATCCAAGAAGCCCACAGATAATTAAAGCAGAGATAGGATTCAAGCAGCTCTCAAGTAAACATCATTCATTCAAAGTTATAATCATCATCCTCGTAGTTATATCCTTCGTCCACATTATTATCATAACAAGTATTTTCATATAACCCGCCCATCTCATCTGTCTCCTCCTCAAACTCACCTATTGATTCTGGCTCATCATCACTCCTGTTTTTGCAAGGCTCCAATCGCGCTTTCTTGGGGTTCTCTAGCGCCTCCAGCGGATCCTAACATTGAAAAATATGTTAATAAAGAAAAGTATATTCCTCACTTTTCGTTCTTAGAAGAAGATGGAGATAAGCAGGTAGTTTCAGCTACAAAAAAAAAAGTGTTATCGTGGAACAGAACAAAAGGAAAACAGTTGAAAGAAAGACTTACAGATTCACCAAATAATTTCTCCACCATTTCAAAATTGACTTTGGAGCTGAGCCTCTGCAGATGATCCCCGCAAATAAATGTCATTCGTAATAGGTGAACATTTTCCAAATAAACAGAAAAATTAGCATAAATCATATCATTATTGATTGATGCAAATGGATATTCTGCATAAAATACAAATGATAAAGACGACACATGGACGCGTATCCCATTCTTAACAAGTACGATGGGGGAAATCAAGCCGTAAACCCAAATGCTTAAGGAGCACAAGAATTCAAAGTCAAGACTAATACAGAACTTATATTCTCTCTATTATTATTCAACATTTGGCAAGAATTCGCTTTTTCCCAATCTTCTGCAAGAATTTGTTTCCTTTTTGCATCTAAACGGAGTATTATAGTACACATAGGTTTTCATTAGAATACAAAAGAGAAGGGTTTTTAAATTACAGGCTAGCAATATCTTGTACCCAGAAACCTCAGCCCCCAGAATTTTTTGTTATAGAAAAGAAAAAACAGCAACTACAGAAAGTAGTTCATGGATTGGAAGTTATTGTACTCGATGACAGATTAACCATTCGGTGCCAAAATCAAAAGTAGATTAATGCTCAGATTTACTCTTCAATTATAAAAGTATGCAACAGTTCATTAACTTCCCTCTGTATCTATCTATCCATTCTGTAAGTAAAAAATATTCTTCCATTTGTGCTGTGTGCATGAAGATTTTGGTCTTTTTCTTACTTACCAGAACCAGCACAAAGAATGAAAACCACTTATTAATCGCTTTCCTTAGTAGTATAACTAAGAAAAGGTTGGCATACTTATTAAGTAGAAGAAATATAACATGAAAAAAATATAAGGCTCCTTTTATTTTTCCCTTTTTCAAGCTCGCTCGAGACATGAATATGTTGAATCCAAGACAAGATAGAATTAATAATGACAGAAAGACGAAAAAGATGCCTTATTTTGTCACAAAAAAAGGGATGACTTCCGTTATATATAACATATCCGATGAAAAGAAATGGCATGATAATTAATTCAATAAATAAAACACCTTTAAAAGTTGAAGAGCATTATTCAATAAATGACCTTTTTCTTCGACGCTTGAGCGGCCGTTGGATCAAGTTGGACAGAACCTGAACCCTTTACCACTTGAGTTTGTCTCTTTTTCTTTCCCTACAAATGTGTATTTTAAACAAAGTCAACAGATCATAGCTTTGATAATCTTGTCGCAAAAATTGTAGATCAACTGATACTGCTAAGGTAAAATGATAAGAGCATATATACAAACTGCACCCACTTGAACAATACATGCAGGAATTTATACAATTTTGAATAAGAAACAAAACAAAAGTGTCTACGATCGGAATAGTTAAATTGTACTTGCAGAGAGAGAGAGGGAAGGACAGAGAAGGAATTTATTGATTGACTTCATTTGCCAGACAACAATGATATTATCTTTAAACACACTGGCTGAGTACTACAGACACAGATTAATAATTCAACAAGCAGTTTGCATATATTTTGCTTGCTCTTTCTTAACCCATTAGTCAGTGCAAAAGCAAGAACATACAAGATATTCTGCTTCTGCCATTCCATCCTCATCAACTTATACTCCTAGAATCACATTTCAAAGCAATATTTTTCCATCTCAAGCTTCATTTCCATTAACCGATAAGCCTACATTCTAATACCATAAAAAACCAAACCTATGATTTCTTCAAGATTCAAATGTTTGATAAATTCAATAATAATGTATAACCAATATGATTTTCAACTCAGAAAGTGCACTGCAAAACTGGTATAGCTGAAAGAACTAAACACTTAAATTACTGAGTTACAATGGTCAAGAGCAATTTTTTAAAAATTATGTGCCTTCCTTTTAAAGTTATTAACTGTAATTTACTCTTGCATTAATGAGTACTCATGGACACATGCACCAATGGATCTTACAATAAAACTTTAGAAGTCACCTTTTGTGATTTTGCCACTGATGCAGAAGCATCAAAACCCTTTTGTGCAGCTTCTTCCCTGGCTGCCTGATCCTGTAAAACGAGTTTTAGATAGAGTGAAATAAAGTAGATTAATCTCCGACTAAACCAAACTAGAATGACATCAAGGCCAAGCATGCTACAATGAAAGCAACGAACTTCCAGTATTTAAGTTTAAAGAATGACCAAGAGTGAGCATCAACCATAGAACATTGTCTGGCAATATTAAGAAAGGAAAAATGTGTGATCAAATCATATTTACCTTAAGATAGTCCCAGTTTAGCTTTTCCCATATGATCTTCTTGTATCGTCTCTCCTCCTCATTGTGAAGGTAGCGATCAATCTAACGAGCAATCAATATTTTAGCAGGGAAAAAAATCAGCTCGTTAAACAAATCAATGGCCTGATAAAGACATTAGAGAACATAAACATACTACTTACAAGCAGCATCAAGAATAACTGTGGTTTAGGGGACAATTATAATCAGAAAAATAAATGCGGCCAAGGTAAACATCAAGATCTTGAATCAAAAGATAAATAATTTATATGACGCAGGTTCCATTTGAGTTTGAGATTTAAATTGCTCACTCTTCACAAATCAGTTCATATCACTGAAGCAGTATAGTTTACAGGTTCTTAGAAGCTCATTTTTGGCAGGTTTTGAGCCATGGATGCTTCAACAAAGGTCCCGTCATTCAGGGTTTGTTCATTGTTCATTGTTCATTGGTTCAACAAATGGTCCAACCACCAGTCAAACGAATTATTGCAAAAAAAGTTTTGCCACACTACATGAAAATTGGAACTCTAATAGAAGCAGAAAAGCATGTCAATTTAAATTGCACAAGACCACCACTGCAGACAGATAAAGAATGGAACTTGGTAAGCACCTCCAGATCATCAATTTTAGAGAGACATTCTGATTCATCATGTTTTCTCATGCTCGTGTCATTTTCTATTTGATTCACCATCTTTAGCGGCTGCATGCTCAACATCAACTCCTGAAAGCACTTGAGGAAAACTAAAAATGAATATTTGCAGGCAGAAAGCAGAATACTTCTAGTAGTGCACAGAAGGAGAGAAGCACTAAATAATGCTTTGCTGTTCATGATGATTTGGCCAACCAACCAACCAACCAAAAGAAAAGGGCCAAAATACATAGTATTTGGAGGTTTAATTAGCAGATGTCTCTACCAATTTGTGAGAAAGGAAAAGAGACATTAAGCTGGAATTGATGTTCGATGCCAATGTATTGCTTGAGCAAGGAAGATATCTTTTAAGGACTATGCCAAAAACAAAAGCTTCTCAGGGATACTGACGCATCAGACAAGTAGCTAAGTAGATAAAGTGTTGCAAGCTATTGACAAGTTTGCAATAAATTTTGAGACAGATAATTTCTTATTGCCTCAGATGACACCATATATTTTGAAAGCATGTTTTACCTGGAGTTTGTAGACAGGCTCATTTGTCTTCTACAAGATAAAACTAATGTTAGGTAAAAATAAACAAGTATTTATCAAAGCTTCTTTACATGGGCTTTTATTGCTTAGCTTGAGTTCTCTATTTTGTTTCCAACACTTCTCGAATTATATGATCTCCAGGTAGCAGTTTTACTACAATGTTAATGCAAATGATTCACAATTTTTTTTTTTATCACACAGAAGTGGGGGAAAAAACATGTGTACATATGAAAGGAAATGCATACCACCAAAGAATTAGTCATTATGCACTTACATCACGTGATTCATTGACACATGCCTGAGAAAGTGATCTTGTCATTCTCTCCCTCCGAGCACCCTGAAACTAAGGAAGATCAACCAGAAGGTCTTGTGAACTATACAAAACAATGAAAAAGACAGCATGAGTTTAGACAGAACAACACCATGTTAAATTCGACAGCTCGCAGAGCATGCCACTTTAACATGCCACCGGATAGCGAACAGCGAATTAAAAAACCAACCGAGCATTCCAACTTCCAAGTGACACCATAAACACAAACGTACAATAGTATTAATTTCTTATATTATATTTCGTTACCAATAAATTCCCAATGACACTGCAAACTATCTACCAACAATGCAGCCTCTAGATTTAAATATGCAGCATCCCTACAGAACAGATTGACATAATGTTATAGAGCTTCCTACATCAGTTGGCATCAACAAAATATGAAGAAAACATGAATTGGCACCAGCAGAACAGACACGCAAATGGATTATGCATCAGAACGCCGACGTCTGCGCCACAAATCGTAAGCTAAGAAGAATGAGCACGCGCATAGGAAACGCCAACAGAACAATGACAAGACAACACGACCAAAGAAAAATTTCTGAAGATAATATAATCGTGGTATCGTGTCAAACAGAGCATGCTTCATAGATTCAAAGCACATTACTTGAGATTTTGTACTGAGATTCTTACCGGAAGGATTCTCCACGGGACGAAGGCGAATATGTCGATCGAGGTTAAAAATTGAGTCTTCGGAAGGAAGAGACGGTGTCGGGATCATAAGTTACGTTTCTGATCGTAAGGGCAACAATGGCTGTTGATAATCATTCGAACAGGCCATCCGCGAGAGAGCGTTCTTGATTTCCCGGGAATAATAGGGCGCCGACCAATGTGGCAAAAAAAAGAAAAGAAAAGAAAAAAGAAAACCCATTAAATTGGAGTACTATATTTCTTTTATTTTGATCCCAGAAAATGATGGTATTATTATTTTTTTAATGAAGAAGAGTCAGAGACTGAATGAGAATGATTTATTTAAATACCACAGATATATAATTTTTTGGAGTAAAGTTTATGAAGTACTCCCTCTGATCCACAATACAGGACACATAGAGAAAAATAGCTTGGTCTATAATATCAATCACTTGTAAAATAATTAATATTTATTTTTCAGTTTTATCCTTATAATTAATACTTATTTCCAATTTCCCACTCAATAAATTTTTCAAACACATTTTCCAATAAAGGTAAAAATAGAAAAAAAATTCAATTTAAGACACTTTATTGAGTTAATTGTCATTTTTTGTTTCCCGTTAATTAGTTGAAGTGCCATATATTATGAATCGGAGAGAGTAGGTTTTGTTAGGAAAAAAATCTAAAATACATGAGGCTGTAATTAAGTGATTATTGCAATAAAAAATTTTCACTAATCGACGAGATTAAAAACCTTTTTCCCCTTATCGAAAAAGCTCTATTTTTCAACGGTAAAACAGGGGAAGTAGCTTCTGATGGTTGCTGAAAGTAGTGCCGTGCTATCGAAAGAAGAGGCCAATGCCCTTAATCGGAATAGGAAAAAGGTGCGGGTTAGGGAGGGGGACTTCTCATCTGTACAGTCTCAGGTCCCACGGGAAGATGATTGGATGATGGATGAGGTTGAGGAGGAAAACGTACATGCGAGGTCGGCTGTGGGAGAAGGGGGAACGAAGCCTCTGAAGACGTATAAGCAAGCTTTCACTCATGAGATGGAGAAGGAAGGGAAGGAGGAAGAAGAGGAGGATGAGGACTGGTGGAGTGAGGGGAGGTGGAAGGAGAGGCTTCGGCTAGAGATGACCTCAAAGGGGCCGAACGTGATTGTTCCACTGGAGGAGAAGAAACGTTTGGCTTAAAGGTGGAAGTTGACCCTCATAGTGAAGTTAGTGGGCCGTATGATTCGTGAGGAACATTTGGTAATGAAATTGTAGCAAATCTGGGGAGTGCATGAGGGCCATTTTAATATAATTGACATGGGGTCAGGTTTCTTTTTGGTCTGTTTCAAGCAACATGCAGACTACAAGTATGCCTTGACTGGAGGTCCGTGGCTCATCATGGACCATTATCTTGCGGTGCAACCGTGGAAGGAGGACTTTGTGGCTGAAAGAGAGAAGATTAGTCGTATCGCTGCTTGGGTACGTATCTCGGGGCTTCCTATGGATTACTATGATCGAGGTATTCTTTATGCATTAGGCTCTCAGATAGGGCAGGTTTTGAAACTTGATACAACCACGTGGAAGCGTAGTAAAGGCCGCTTTGCGAGAATGTGTGTGGAGTTGGATTTAACTAAGCTTTACTACCAATGATCTTGATTAATAGGTTGGAGAGGAAGATAGAATATGAAGGAATCCACCTCATTTTCTTTACATGTGGACGTTGTGGCCATGATAGTTCTCGATGCGTGTTTAGTACAACGCCGGGGAACACGGAGGAGAGTGGCTCACAGTCGGGGGCTAGTAGCGGCGGGAGGAGCTCGACGGCTTTGGGACAGAGCCATACCGAAAACGGAAAGGGTGAGGGGGTGCCAACAACCCAGGAATCTGATGGAAGCAGGACTTATGGTGCATGGATGACGGTAGAGAGGGGACGGTTTAGGAAAGGAATTAATAGAGATAATGGGGGCAATAAAATCAAGAGAGAATGTCAGCTTGATCAGGGGGCGAAGAAGGAGGGATCTCGATTTTTAGCCTTAATGGAGGAGGATGATATGGATGTGATACAATCAGGGGCAATAGTTGTGGCGAAATCTATGGTCTATGAGAGTAAAGAGGCTAATAAAGGTAGAGAGTTAAAAAGCATGAAGGTGGGGCCCTTGGTGTTGACGAGGGAATCTGCAGTAGGAAGAGGTAATGAAGTGGGCTCTACTAGTAATGCTATGAATGAGTATGTACGTTTGAAGATGGAATTGGGCTTGAATAATGTTAGGCCACGAATTAATGAGGGTATGGGAAGAGATCAAGGTAAAGAGGTACATAAGGGCAGTGGGCTTTGTGAAGGACTGGATCATATGGAAAAGGTGGTTAATACTCTTGAGCATCTCTCCCAAGCACTAGCGCCCAAGATTGCAGACAATCATGTGGACCCCGATACGTGTGGATAAGCGAGGCTCATGATTTGTGACAACCCGTTGGTGCATGTTGTTTCGAATAAAGTGTTGGACGTTATACAAGTATTAGCCAATGGGAGTTATTTGGGTTAAGTGTTGTGCGTTGGTTCACGCTTATCTCTTAATTGGTTTTATGGATTTTTTAGTATGGAATTGCTGTGGAACTGGGGGCAGGCTGTTTCCCAAGCTTCTTAAAGATTTGATGTCCCAAAATGGGGCGTAGTTTATTGCGTTGCTGGAGACGAGACAAAGAAGTGATAGAGCGAATGTGCTAGCTTTGAGATTGGGTTGGAAAAACAATGTGGTTGTGGAAGCTCAGGGTCATAGTGGTGGGATTTGGTGCTTTTGGAGTTATAGTTGTAATTTTTACACGTTGTATCGAACATCTCAGTTTATCCATGGTTTTGTTGATCATGGAGGTGATAGGAGCTTCTTCCTTACGGTGGTATATGGGAAACCAAATGTGTGGCATTGGCGCACGTTTTGGGCTAAACTGGAGAGAGTTGGGGATGGGATTAGAGGGCCATGGTGTATTATTGGTGATTTTAATGCAACATTAAAGGCTCACGAAAGAGTTTCTAAGGCGGTAAAAGGTGTGGGGGTTGATCAGTATTTTCGACGGTGGTTTAATGATGGGGAATTTTCAGAATTAGAGTTCCAATGGCCTTATTTTACTTGGAATAACAAGGGTTGCTTTAGCCGGCTTGATAGGGCCGTTGTAACGAAGGCTTGGTTCGATACCTTTCCGGATTCCCTTGTGGTTCACTTGCCTAAATTTAAATCTGATCATAATCCACTTTTATTGAAGCTACATAGGTTGCAACGCAACAGGGTGAGAAGAGGTAGCCATTTCAGATTTTTTGCGCCATGGGTAACACATAAGCAATTTTCGGATATGGTCAAACAGACATGGGATGCGCACTTAGATTGGAAAGAGAATGTGGCTCAATTCACTGGCCAAGTATCAAGGTGGGGAAGGGAAGTCTTTGGCCATATCGGGGTTCAAAAACGTAAGCTTTCCCAACGGCTTAATTACTTGGAGAACCAATTATGTAGGTTCCCTTGGAAGTGGGAGGTGGCAAAAGAGAGGGATGAGGTATAGTCTAGCTTGGAGAATGTTCTTTTGCAGGAAGAGGTTATGTGGTTGCAGAAGTCGTGTTGTTATTGGTACTCATTTGGGGACAAGAATACTCGGTATTTCCACTCTGTGGCTAATAATAGGAGGAAACAAAATTCAATTGAGGTGTTGAAATTGGAAGACAGGGAATGGTCTTATGATTGTGAGAGGATTAAGAGGCAGGGTATCCGGTATTTTGAAGAACTATATCGAGAGGAGGGCTTTAATGGGCCAGATGTGATCTTCCAGCTAACATACCCAGAATTGGAGGAATCTTTAACTAATGTGTTGGATAGGGAAGTCAGGACGGAGGAGATTAAGTTTGCTTTGTTCGGTATAGAGCCTCTTAAAGCTCCAGGTCCAGATGGTTTGAATCCTCTTTTCTTTCAGAACCAATGGGGTACTATTTGCCAATCAGTGGTGGATAAAGTCAAAATGGTTATGGAGGATCCCAATAGGGTGAAGGATATTAATGATACAAGTATCATTTTGATCCCCAAAGTTGATGCTCCAGAAACTTTTCGTGATTTTAGGCCTATTAATCTTTGTAATGTGATTTATAAAATAATCACAAAAACATTGGCTAACAGGCTAAAGAGGATTATGCCTGTCATAATTTCCTCGAACCAGTGTAGTTTTGTGCCAGAGCGTCAAGGAACTGATAATATCATTCTTGCTCAGGAAATTATCCATTCCATAAGCCAGAAGCATAGGAGGAAGAAGTTCATGGCTCTTAAGATTGATATGGAGAAGGCTTATGATAGATTGAGATGGAGCTTTATCATCCGGTGCGTGGAGGAACTGGGGTTGCCTAGGTAGATGATTGATGTGGTTAGGGAATGTATATCTTATCCTTCTATGTAGTTGATATGGAATGGTGAGCATGCAGGGCTTTTCCATCCTTCCAGAGGTATACGGTTAGGGGATCCGCTCTCCCCGTATCTTTTTGTTATTGCAATAGAAAAACTAGCTCACTTGATTCAGCATGAGGTTAATAATGATACATGGATTCCGTTCCGTCTAAAGAAACATGGTATGGCTATTTCCCATTTTCCATCCTTCCAGAGGTATACGGTTAGGGGATCCGCTCTCCCCGTATCTTTTTGTTATTGCAATAGAAAAACTAGCTCACTTGATCCAGCATGAGGTTAATAATGATACATGGATTCCGTTCCGTCTAAAGAAACATGGTATAGCTATTTCCCATTTATTTTTTGCGGATGATCTATTCTTATTTGCTGAGGCTAGTCTGGACCAAGCGGCGGTTATAAAGGCATGCCTAGATGATTTTTGTGATATGTCGGGAGAAAGAGTAAACGCAGCGAAGTCAAAGATTTTCTTCTCATCTAATGTAAACCATGTAGCTAAGCAGGAGATTGGCAATTTTTTGGGGTTTACCCAAACTAGTGATATTGGAAAGTACCTGGGTGTCTAATTGCATCATTCCCGTGTTACAAGGTCAACATATCAATCCATATTGGATAAGATAAACCGGCGATTATCTTCTTGGAAGGTGTCTTCCCTTTCTATGGCTGCCCGCTATACTTTAGTGTCTTCGGTGGTGTCGGCGATGCCAACCTATACTATGCAGACTTACCCATTGCCTCGTTCGATATGTCATGATATTGATAAGCAGTATCGGTCTTTCCTCCGGGGGAGTAGCAACTAAGGTAGGAAACCTCATCTTGTTTCTTGGGAGGAGCTGTGTCTTAGTAAAAATGAGGGGGGGTTAGGGCTTCGTATGGCGAAGAGTCAAAATGATGCGTTTATGATGAAATTAGGATGGGGTTTACTGAAGAGAAGAGATGCTCTCTGGGTCCGTTTTCTACGCGAGAAGTATAAATATGGTGAGGTTATTATTCCTGTAGTTAATGGTAAGAGGAAAGGCTCACAAGTCTGGAAAGGAATTAAGAGTAATTGGGACCGAACTATGTCTGGGTTGTCTGGAAGGTAGGGAATGGGAGGGTGGTTCATTTTTGGCAGGACTGGTGGCTGAAGAGCTATGACCCATTGAAGATGTATGCTAGGGATGTGGTACCGAAGGCTGTGAAGAATTGGGTTGTAGGTGATTTCGTCTCAGATTCGGGAGAATGGCGGTGGGAGTTGTTGTCGACTCTTCTACCGGAGTATGTTCTGAAGGATATTGCACGAGTAAGGGTTCAGGGAGGGGGCAGTGTAGAAGACAGTTTTTCATGGACTTGGTCAAGTCATGGCGACTTCTCGGTTAAGTCCGCATACATAGGAATAAGGCCACGTGAAAGTCGGGTGCATGCGGGCTTATGAAGAAAGGCATGGAAGCTACAAGTCCTGCAAAGATGCAAGATTTTTACTTGGTTAGTATTGAAGGGAAGGTGGTTGACGAATGTGGGCCGTGTTGCTCATAAAATGGCAACGTGTGATGCTGGTTATCTGTGTGGTCAGGCGAGGGAGACGAGTATGCATGCGCTGTGTGATTGTCTGGTTGTTAGAGACCGTTGGAAAGCATTAGTTCCTCTAGGTTTGGCAGATGGCTTCTTTGCCCATACAGACATATTCAGGTGGATTCATTGGAACTTATCTCGGCATAATGAGATTGAGGGCACGCGTTGGGTCTCATGCTTTCCTATTGCTCTTCGTAACATATGGCTTGCATGGAACAGGTATGTTTTTACAAATGAGATTGAATCTCCGGCATCGTTTAAAGCTCAGACTCTAGCTTGTTTGAATTGGACAAGGTTGGACTTGGTTGCGGTGAATGGTGAACGTGAGTTATGACCTCAATGGATTGCTCCAGCCTGGGGGTGGATTAAACTTACTATTGACGGGGCTCGGAGCGTCTTGTCGGGGGAAGCGTCATGCGGTGGAGTCTTCCGGGATCATAGAGGGGTTTTTCTGCATGGTTTTATGGTTAAGTTGGAGCCGTGTGGTAGCAGTATTGCTGAGTTGGGTTGAAGATAGCTTAGAATGCTGGTTTTAGGAGACTAGAGTTAGAGAGTGACTGTAGGATGGTGGTGGATTGGATTCTGTATAAGAAGGGAGGCAACCATGACGATGTCCTAGAGGTGTGCGAAATTCGTTCTATGTTGCAGCGGGAATAGGAAGTATCTCTTCTATTATGCCCACGTGCAGTTAATGAGTTAGCTGATATAGTGGCGACGAAAGCTCTTGGAATAGCTCCAGGGCTTACATGTTTCTCTACTCCTTTGGATGGTATGGACGAGGCGGTGCTTCGTGATGTAAGTGGTTGTTCTAGGGATGGTCATATAGTGTAGATTTCTTTTTTTTTTTTTTCATGCCTTACCTATATAAAAAAAAAAAACCTATTCCCCCCTTCACGGGGTTAAATACGATAGAGGGGTTCTTACATATCTAATAGGAAGATATTTGTATTTATAAAAAATATTTTTTGCTAAAGAATTTTATCTTTTTATTTTTTTATGATTTGTATCAAACTTCATGAACAATTTTATAAGTGTATGTATGAGTGACAGATTTGAAAAAAAAAAATAATTAAATCTAATTGAAATACTAAAATCTAAATTTAAACCTGCGCTTTTAATAAATTCTCAAGAAAGCCATGAAGCGTCACCAGGAATTTGTGAATTTGGTGGTTTTACCTATGTGTCATTTTCTTCTTCTCTTAAGCTATGCCCTACTGTCTCATTCTCCTCCATTTGTCTCTTGTCATATCCTGCAAATATCGTTCTTGATGTCTCTTCGTCTTAGTTTCATCTTTGAGTCTCTCTCTATAAGAACTAATTGTGCGATCCCCTCCCCACGTCCTTGGAGCAACGAAGTAGACAGGGAGGGATAGAGAAATCGGAAGGAAAGCTAATATAAGAAATAGAGATTAGAAATAATGATCAATTCATAATTGAAAATATGATTAACTTTGTGGCTAATGACAAACCAGAGAGGCCAGGTCAAACTTCCTTCCTTTCTCTGGCTATTTCTACATTGCCACGCCTTTTGTATTTCTAAATTGCACATGGTGAGAGGAGCACACTCTACAAGGAAATAAGCGTTTCAATGCATTTGTTTCCATTGAAGTTGTACAGCTGAAATCCTGAGTATGATACACTCTCTGCATTATGATATTCAAAGTCAAGTTAAAAAAAAACACTGATTGTGACCCAAGCCTTTTCTCCTACACATGTTTATCTCTTTGCACATTACAAGTGAATTATGATATTCGAACTGAATTTTTATTTTTAACTACATATTTTTATAATGGTTTTTTAACAACATTAAAAAATTCTTAATGAGGCCTTTTGACTTGATTAGAGATTTTGTTAAAAGTATAGGTTTAAGATTAGATTAAGGCATTTCAATTAAATTTAATTGGGATTCTCTCTATAGTTTTTCATTTTTTTAAAAAAAAAATGACTAGGTAAGCCAACAATATTAAAATTAAAAATACTTAAAATTAAAGTCATTTGAAAAACAATAATGTTTCATAATTAAAACTGAACACAATCCAGCAGGATTAAACTAATTTGTTGTCTTTTCAACCATAAAGTTATCAAAAGATTTTGAACTTCAGTTTTTCGATTATAATTTTATGCGTTGAATTTATAAAATTAAATGTGCATTGGCCAGGGTTTTAAATTGGACCGGACCAGTTGGTTTGGCTTAAAAACTAGAGAACCAATCGGTGAAATCGGTCTGATTCGGACATCAACCTGGTTCACTATCCCCCCAATCTGTTTTTATTATTTTATTTAGAATTTCATATTAATAACCCTGAAATCTTTAATTTTTCATCGGTTTTGTCCCGGATGAGCTCTGATTTGATTATAGTCTAATCCATTGACCCTTGACCTAGTACCCGATCGATTCAGTGGCCGTTCTAGGTTTAAAAACCTTGGTATTGGCATTGCTTTTGTTTTTTATTTTTTTTCCTGTACAATTTAAACGCAAACATAAATATGAGCGTGTCAACGTGAGTCTTGTACCCAAACGTTATCCAAGATCAATAATGGAGCAATGAGGCAACTTGAGATGGGCATCTAAAAATTAGTGGATACCTCTTTAATCTTATTTGGACTCGTTTGTATTAACGGTGGTAGAAGTATATTTTTTTCAATATAATTTTTATAAATTTAAAATATGATAAAAGTTAGATTATAAATATAATTTATGTTTGGATTGACAGTTATAGAAATGATTTTTTTTTTTAAATTGTAACTTGTTTGGATAATTATTTGAAAAGCACTTTAGATGAAAAATGATTGAAGAGGAAATAAATCTTATTAAATAACAACCACATCTTTTGATTAATGTTATTTGTGTTTTCCTTGTTATTTCTCCTTCAATTCCTCAAATATGAATTTTGTTAAGAATTTAATATTGTCAATACCATTTTTTTTTCATATTTTCAATATTATTTCTCAAACAAATTAGTTAAATTTGAATTTGAATTTTGTTTTTTCTCCATAAAATTATAACACAGTTTAATCCAGCAAGCCAATATGTTTTTTCCCTATTATTTCTCAAACAAATAGCCAAATTTTGTTAACATTTTAATTATGTAAATAAGATTTTTTTCCCCCAACTTTTCCTTATTATTTATGAGACAAATAGCCAAATCTGAATTTTTTTTCCTTCTAGAGTAATAAAGAGCTATTACCATTTACTAAGAGCACTTCTACTCTTCCAACTCCCATTTACTAAGAGACTTTTTTTTCCTAGTCATTGTTTTTTTCTCTCCACCATAAAAAGCACCAAATTTCAAGTTATGAGGTAACTTGACTTTTGCAATAAAAGCTGGATCGTGAACCCAAACACCCATTTAAGCTTTGATAAGCTCTTTTTCTCTCTAATAGTGTGTTGGGGCTCTCCCAATGCTTTGACAAACATGCTTTTTATAAGTTACTTGATGTCTCACATAACCAAAAAAAATCCTAAAGTTCTCTAATTTTGTTTTAAAATTCATCGACTTCTTAATTTTATCTTTATTTAATATATATTATATCCCATACAAATAAAAGTAAGCACAATAATAAAATGAATGACGAAGTTGTATATTTAATATTATATGAAAAAATTATTAATGTTAGCCAAAAAGTTCATTATCTCTATCATCTAGTGCTTGTTTTGGATCACATTTTAGATATTTAAAAGTACTTATTTACATAAATTGAGACAAAACTTCTTTCACATATTTACCTCGTATACCATAAATCATAATTAAAAAATTATTTTTAAAGATTATAATGACTATTTCAAACAAATACTAAGTCGGATCTATAGTTTTTCAAAAATAAGATAGAATGATAGATACACCATAAATTTGTTCCAAATATTCTATTTTGGTCCACATAAAATGTTTCAACAACGAACAATCTTTTGGCCCAACTGATATATGCTACACTATATTTTTTTGTTTTCGGCATAACGCGTAAAATTATTTAAAAACTATTAGAGCAACGAAAAACCCTAGCTCTTTGTATCCGCTCGAGCCCGGAGCATTGTTTGCGGCGGTGAGTGTTGTGTATGCCTCTTATCACTATCAACAATGGCTGAACGTGGCGGCGGAGATCGTGGCGGCTTTGGCCGTGGCTTTGGTGGTCGTGGGGGACGTGGTGACCGTGGTCGTGGAGGCCGCCGCAGGGGAGCTCGTCGGGAAGAGGAGGAAAAATGGGTTCCCGTGACCAAGCTTGGTCGTCTTGTCAAAGAGGGAAAGATTCGTAGCCTTGAGCAGATCTACCTCCACTCTCTTCCGATCAAGGAGCACCAGATCATCGATACCTTGGTTGGTCCGAGCCTGAAGGACGAGGTCATGAAGATAATGCCGGTCCAGAAGCAGACGCGAGCCGGTCAGAGGACCCGGTTCAAGGCTTTCGTTGTTGTCGGTGACGGCAACGGACACGTGGGACTTGGCGTGAAGTGCAGCAAGGAGGTCGCTACGGCCATTCGCGGTGGAATTATTTTGGCCAAGCTTTCGGTTATTCCGGTGAGAAGAGGCTACTGGGGTAACAAGATCGGGAAGCCCCATACAGTTCCGTGCAAGGTTACTGGAAAGTGTGGTTCAGTTACAGTGCGGATGGTTCCGGCCCCTCGTGGTGCTGGAATCGTTGCTGCTAGGGTGCCAAAGAAGGTATTGCAGTTTGCAGGAATCGAAGATGTCTTCACTTCTTCACGAGGGTCGACCAAGACACTTGGGAATTTTGTCAAGGTTTGATTTATGATTCACTTTTAACCTATTCAATATACTGAATTTAAATCCAATTCTTGATAAGACGTTATTCACACAAATTCACGTGCATTGTAGTCTATCCGGTAATGAAGTCAGGGAAAAGGTGTAGCCTCTGCATAAGACCATGTAGAAATTAACTGTTGAACATTCATGATAGACGAATGAGTCAAATTTTGTGATCAGGAATTTTTCTGAATCAGCATTGATGTTTTAAGACCTGGGAGTTGTTTTGCTTGAAATACCTTCTCATCTATATGTAAAATTATGTCGGTTTATATTGCAGCTTAGACCTGTACAAATGGAAGTATAAGTTTTTATTCATGCTTAACCTGTGTTTGGGGATTTTTCCCCCCTACGAGGACTTGGCATTAGAGGCAAACGTGCATTGTAAAAAACTAAAAACTTAGGGCATGTTTGTTTCAACGATTAGATTACTTATAAGTTGCTTTTTACGTAGATCGAGACACAACTTCTCTCACATATTTACCGAGCACTTCCTCTAAAATGATGGATATGCCGACAAGATTTAATATTGCCAGTCTTTGCAGATTTTGTAATTTCTGGGCTTGCTAGTTTAAATGACATCTCGGAAGTGTCTCGGGGGTAACAAATCTTTGTAAGATATCATAAGTGAAAATAAATCTACAGTAATAGTACTCCCTCCTGTCCTAATTATAAGATAAATTTGATTTTTTTAGAGAAATTAAGGAAGCCAATTAAATCACTTTAGAATATTTATATTTATATTTTTTTCTTCAAACTAATTAATTTGACAAATAAACTGGTATATAATTTAAGGATACTAAAAATATAAATACTCTAAAGTGATTAAATTCGCTTCCTTAATTTCTTCAAAAAAGTCAACTTTATCTTGTAATTAGGACAAGAAGGAGTAGTAGTTATCACCATATCATGTATCAGGTCACAACTTGCATCACATGTGATTTGTCACAGATTAATTCACGTCAGCAATGCTTTATCTTCCTGCAGGCTACTTTTGATTGTTTGCTGAAAACCTATGGATTCTTAACACCTGAATTCTGGAGGGAGACCCGCTTCACCAAATCTCCATTCCAAGAGTACACAGATCTATTGGAAAAACCAACTGGAAAGGCTCTAATCCTGGAGGATGATCACGTGGACGCTTGAGCTGGCACCTTGTAGTGTATCTTAGGAAATGTTTGGATAGGACTGGTAATTATGTTATTCGCTGCTTATGGAGTTTTCCCTCTTTTATCTTTTTCGAGGGACCGTTTTTCATGCATTTGCTTGTTTTTAAAGTTTCAATTCAAGGGATATTCACTGAATTTAAAATACATTTTTCTTCCTGAATTTTGAGAATAATTATTATGCTCAAATATCTGTCTCTGTTGGCAAATTGTGTTTCCAATCTATCGTAGTTCACCTTATCCCTCTGAAACAACCATTCCAACCATATTAACTTTAATGAAAATTTATGAAATAACGAAATTTCAATATATTTTGTTTACAACAATGGATTGCCATTCACTTGCATTGCTGTCTGTGAGAGGTCCTATCGGAGACACTTTTAGTTAGCAACTTTGTTAACCTCCTGGAGGCCAGGCTAGGGCTAAGGACCCCAAAATTCTCAGTTCTGAGATCAGAACATGATGTGTTCTTTCCGCCCTGGGAACACCAACCCCCAAAAGAAAACTGACCACGGTGCCTCTTGAGAAGCTCTCTATCAATTTTATCCAGCACAGGATCGTTCTTTTTGAATTTTCTGGCAAATGCGCGGTTGCTCTGTACCATTTTCCGGTAATCTCTGAGTCCAAGAGGTCTTGGGTGTTGTTTTGGAGGGTTGTCCCAGGTAATGTAGTGAAGGTCATTGTTAACAACGGTGTTTTTGTAGTCTTTAGAGTTGCATATTACTGTCTGGAAATACCCTTCTGGGGATGATACAAAGTTAGTGTAGTAGAGGAGGAGGGTCCTTGGCAAATTTTCCCACCCCACAATGCAATATTCTGCAAAAGATCTTGATAGCATTGTCCAAGCAGAACCTGTATTTTGGAAATTTATTAAAACGCACTTGAGGAAAATAATAGCCAAATCAGACTGAATATAGAAACTCAACCCAACCAAGCCAATCATTCGGCAGGCCTAATTTTCGTTGGCTTTTTCTCAACTATGTTCATGCGTTTTCTGAAGTAAAATATCCGTCAATTGAAATAGGGAGAATTACTGAAAAATACTTTGGAAGCAAATTAATTGCTGATTGCTACCAAACGTGCAAGTAATCTTTCGTGTGTGCAAGCGATCTTCCGTTTTGTGCAAATCATCTTCCGTGTGTACAAAAGTCTTCCGTATAAATGTGCAAACAATCTTCCGTTATGTGCAAAACATCTTCCGTTATGTGCAATGATAGCATTCAGCAATTAATTTACTTCCGTTATGTGCAAAACATCTTCCGTTATGGTAATGGAAAGTTGGAAACAAGTACGTCAAAAAACATGGTTCGTGTTCATGTGACGGAGAGGTGGTGGGGTTTTACACTTTTACGGGGCCGACCTATTTTGGTGAAGTTGTGGAAGCACATTATGGCCATGAGAGGCCAGCTAGCAGAACCATGTACAAATCATTTCCATTTAATGGTCTTCCATTAATAATGGTCCCTGCCCTTCGCCATCACAGCAAGTGAAAGGGACATTTCTGCCAGCCAGCACCATTGACGATCAAACCCCCTCAATTATAAAATTCTGTCCTCTCCATATGACTTTGGATTGATTCTGTGTCATGACGGTTTGTATTCTATTATCTGAGGTGACTACTACTGCATCAGGCAAATGTTTTTCTTGGTATTTCAACCCTCAACGGCTTTTGAATGTTAATAGCCTAGATCATGAAAAACATGATAAGAAGAAAAATCCAACATTTGCTCTTCCTCATATTTGATTGTTAATCACCATCAACAAGGAAAAGTGAAAACATTATAAAATAAAACTGAGATGAGAAGGGAAGAAATGGAAAAAAAAAAAACAAAATTCAACCAACCATAATAGATTGTGTTAGAAGACAACTCTAATTACTTTCAGATTTTAGA
Organism: Inga oerstediana; assembly: GCA_963210345.1. Lineage (NCBI taxonomy): Eukaryota > Viridiplantae > Streptophyta > Magnoliopsida > Fabales > Fabaceae > Inga > Inga oerstediana. Next base: position 10,732,518 of record OY723403.1, read on the forward strand.
GCGAGATGGTTCTTCTGATGGGGCAATCGGCAATTGAAGGCTTTGTGAAGAAAGAAATACATACAATTACACAATGTGCTGCACCTAGTGAAGGGAAAGAATGGATTGAGAAGAAAAACCTGTGTATAGTTTAAAAGCTGTTGGTAGATTCCTCTGCTTGGATACCCACCAAATTTCTGATTTCTTGAGGCTGTACAACCCTGGGTCTATAATCATTGGCTTCCCCCACTTGTTACTGAAACAGATATATCACAAAATTCAGAACTTTTTGCCACCAAAAATAAGGCATCAAACAGAAACAGAGCTACTTACAATTTCCAACCCAAGCGACTGCTATGCTGTATGAAATTGATATCTCTTGGCAACCCAGAAAAGGCTTTGATCAGATCTGAACAGAGAAGTGATTCACCCGAGTTTGAGTGCGTAACAAGATTCACGCAATGACACAAATGCTTTCTTAAATCCAATACTCATAAAAATTTAAGGCCACTCACCATACCATCTTGTGTAACTAAGGGGTAATCAGAGGCACTGAGATTAATAAACCAGTCCCACTGGCAAGTTCTCAGAAGTATTGCCATGGCGTGAAGCGTGTTAGAAAGCATTGTTGGTCCTCTATAAGTCACCAAATTACGCTTCCCCACAACCCAAACATTACCCACTGCCCCAAAAACAGGATCTTTCGCCACAAACTCAATCACATCCCTGTACTCTGCTTTAGGAGCCCCATAATCCATGTGAATCAGATAGTAATTTCCAGGATGGTACAGTGCTCTCAGCAACCTCTTGAGCTTGATGGAATCTCCTTTTGACGCAGAGATCAAGTAGGCGAACGTAACTGGGTATGATGATGCTGTGCTGGTTCTTGATGAGATATTGAAGGAGCTCTTAATCACAGGCATGGAGGTGGATGTGGAAATGGTTAATCTGGTGGGAATATAAAGAAACATGAATAATAGTGATAATAGAATGAAGCAAACCATGAAAACTTTAACACCCATTTGAGAGAAAATCAAAATTGCCGAGAGAGAGAGAGAGAAAGTGGCGACAAGAAAGAGGTGGTTGTTAAATGGTTAGTACTAAAAGGAGCTTATAAAACGGGTGTGTGATGAGTAAGGTTTACATTTCTGAATTGGATTCGTTCCTTCAAACATAAGGAGGCAATTAGTTAGTTGGAGGGGAAGAGAGGGATAAAGATTCCAGTGAGAGAGCATTATAATGGGTCTGCTTTGTCAAACAGGTAGAAACTCTTATCCTGAAAGGAGCCTGAAGCTGTGGAGGAAATATTCCAGAAGAAGAAGCACTTTTGAGCTTGCAATTATGGCCTTTGATCTTCATCTTTCAGTGCATGTGACTAGTGATGAGCCTGAATCGTCAAAAATGGAAGATTACTAGTTAGGTTATATGTATTTATGTTTCACCAACTTTGCTTTACACAAGTCCCCGTTGGTAAGTTAAAGGTATGTGAGAGCTGCTATCAACCTTTTCAATATAGGAAAATTATGGCCCCAAATCATTATCATCCATGACATTAATTTTCTGGAAAAAAATATTATGGAAACATTTATATTGTTGATTATAGTTTATATTAAATAAATAATAAATAGTTCCAACCGAAGATTCCTTCCTATTTTAATTCATGTGAATAATACTTAATGACAGCATTTTTTTTTCCTTTTAGTTTTGTTTTTCTTCAGACAGCTAAATAGTTTCAATTTGATGCTTTCATTTGGAGGTGAGAGGTGAGAGGTGAGTTAGAAGATACTTGCCTTCGTGGTATGGAAAAATAAGTTAATTCTTGGAATGAACCAACATGTAATTTTCAAAAATTTAATCCATATATATACACCTCCACCATAAGACGATAGTTCTTAGTCACCAGATTAGATGCTATGTCCAATCTGATTATACCATGGAAGGAATATTATACTCTAAGACGGTGGTGAAAATTATATAGGACTTCGATTTATCCAGTTTTCATCGTTTAATTTGTAAATATCTATCTAAAAATTAATTATTGCAATATGCATATTATGTGTTAATGCAGTTCAGGACGGGTGCAGGTTTGGGCCGTAGCTGGCCTTCCCAACTCGGCCTAAAAAGTGGTCTGGGCCTATTTTGTAATGGGTAAACAGAACCTTGACCCGTGTGAGAACAAGAAACAGAAATGGATTCCATTATTAAAAGCGTACTAGCCCATGCGGCACGTCGTCCATATCCAGAGACCAGAATTTTGATGGGGACATGGAATACTTTATTTGTTTTTTTATAGTAGCTAGCAGTCCTTTTTTTGCCACGTGTAGTTACTTTACTTGGATTATCGTCAATAGAAAGCAAGACAAACATATGCAATCATGGTCTTTTTCTTTTGTTTTCTGAAAGAACTTAACTTTGGAGTTCTTCCCCCAAAAATACAAAAAAACAAAAGAAAAGAAAACGGAAAAGTGGAAAACCAATTTAACATGTACTCAAATTAATGAAAAAGCTATATACATGCATATATAGGATACCTGTGTACATTATTAATATTCTTGTTCAAAGTCTGCACTTCATATAGATATTCTTTTTTAACGTGTTTAAACTCTTTTATTATTATTATTATTTTTTGTGTACAAGTTCTTGACACTTTCAAACGGACTCCCTGATAATATCAGCTAAAGAAGCATAATAAAATAAGTATATATTGTACTGGCAACAAAAAAAGAGAGTATATATTGCGGGCCTTTTGTGTGTATTTTGCACAATCTGAAGTCTTCGGCTTGACAAATTATTATTGTCCGCATCAAACCTCGTGGTTGGCTACAAGGTGTATATTTAGAGGTCAATATGGCTGACCACTGTTAGGTAAGGATTACCTAACAATATGGCTGACCACTGTTAGGTAAGGATTAAGGAACAATTATAGTTAATAAGGAATAAATTTTTTATATATGTTATGATTCTCACGAAAAGGCAAACATAGATGGACCACTTTGATGAAGAAGCAAATGACTTTTGACTGTACAAGAAGGAACTAAACGGTGGTACATGTTTTCGGAAATAAAAAAAATCATAATTTCAAAAGTCTTTTTCTGTAAGACAAAACTCCTCCCACTTACTTTATAAATTGTAAAAATTATTCTCTAAAAAGTAATATTAACATATACATAATATAAGTGCAAACAAACAGTATGACATTGCATAGACATCTCATATTTGAGGCATTTTAAATTGGTCAAAATTCATTTTTTATTTATATTATCTTTGGATGCTGATCCGCCTCAGAATTATAGTTTATCGGTTGTACTATTAAAATTGAGGATGGTCTATTTGTTGATTAATTAGAGAATACATGAACGTTCAACTTGTTGCCTATGTGTAGATTGTAAATTAAGTTGTCTCAAATTTTCATGGTAATAGCCAATTAGTAACCAATAATAGTCAAGCGAGCTTCCAAACTTTATTTTCTTTCAAACTTTTTTATTATTATTAAGAGTTTCCCTCTTGAAGCTTAAAAGGTAAAGGATTCTCATTTCTATCAATAAGTGTGTTTCTCGAAATTTAAATTTATATTCTCCTCCTTATAGGTGAAGCCCCTTACCACTTTAACCAACAGCTTGTTAATTATTTTCTTACAAACATTAAGTAAGTTGAATTCTTAGTAATCACTAAATTCGTAACAAAATAGGCTTATTTTGCTTTCTATTTCGAATTAATTAACTCAAGTAGTCGGGTGAAGGTGTTCTTTGGAGAGTCATATGGTCAATTTTTTCTTTAATTTCATAATCTTTTTCACCCCTGCAATTAATTCTTTTTTCCTGCCATATCATTTAGAGAAGGACAAAAATAAATTAGCAGCCGAACTGATCAAACACGCAGCCTCTTTAAATTTTGCTTCCTTTTCTTTTTCCCTTTGAAAAAGCAGTATATCAATAATTCAATATATAAACGAAAAGGAAAAACAATGTTCTTTATTCTACTTTTTTTGCTTCGTATTCAAAGCCGTAACGTTTTTCCCAGGAAATATATAACGGTATCACGTGACAAGTGACAACAACCACTTTAAGAGGGATTGTTCAAAGGGGGGGAGAAGGAAGGGACCTTCTAGATCACGTCACGAAGACCGATCCTCCACGTCATCACTCCACGTCAGCACACAATGGAAACAAACACTCCCAAGCAACCTCCCCACTTGAGTCTTGATATTGATTTGTGTAGCGTACACCGAAATAAAAATCAAGAATAAACATATTTCAAAGAACCGGGAAGAACATGGACTAAGTCAGTTTCTTCTGGTTTTCTTTAATCTGTTATATAAAACCACAAGGCACCAGGAAACTTGTAAGCGCCTCATTGATTCGTAGACCCAAAGAAAGTGAAAGAAAACATCTTATATGGAAGTCTGAATTGAATACTGTGTGGATTAAAATAGGCACATCATGAGCATTTTGAGCCACCTCAATGACACTAGAGATACACACAGCATTCACCTTCCAGTTCAAGACAGGTTTCCGCACACAAACCCCATCCAGGTTTTCTCCTCTCTCTCTCTGTATCTTTCTTCCCTGTCAAGCTTCTTTTTCTTTGTAACTAAACTATCTCCCTTTTCGTTCATTTCTGTCTTTCTTTCTTTGTTTTTTGTTTTTGTTTTTTTTTTTTGCTTTGCTTCTTTCAAAGCAAGCTTCTCTTCTTCCGAGGCATTCGTTTCTTATATCACTCTCTTCTCTTGCTTGTACCTGTTAAAAATTAATACGATCAGAGATAGCCTCTGCGTTTGTTATCCCTCCATTAGTTTAATGAAGATTTTCTCCTGTCAACTTGATCTTGTTACGGTGCAGGGTCAAGATTCTGGCTTTCCAAACAGAACGGTGGCGAGGGAGATCTCAAGGAGGCTCTTCAAAGTTTTATTCTACTCACACTTGTTGTTGATCATAGTCTTGGCACTTTTCTTGACTATCTATGGCCTAATTGTTGCCTCTCGCAACCACCAATTTTACCCCTTAAAGTGGTACCCTCCACTTCTGTCTTCAACAGTGAGTGCTGGAATAGTTGCTTTTACATGTCAATGGATCACAGCTCGCAGGCCCTCAAAGGCCGTCAGGACAGCATTTTGGCTGAGTCCTCTCCTTACACTTGCAATGGGTGCTATGTTCGTGTACATTGAATCTGCAGTGAGTGTGGTAGCTGGTGTGGTTGCTTTGGTTTCTGCATTAATACAGTCTCTTTATGGCTGTTGGGTCAGTCCCAGATTTGAATATGCCACCAAAATCTTATCAATCTCCATAACCTTTCCTCCTGCTAGAATTATGGGGTTGGTTTTCTCTTCAATCCTTACTGGTATTCTTTACTGCTGTTTCCTGGTTGCTGGGATAGGAGGAGCTAAAGCCATTGAAAGCAAAACCAAATTGGCCGCCCTGTTCATCTTGGCAATCCTGCTTAGCCTGGGATGGACTATGCAATTTCTTAAGAATGTGGTGCAAGTATCCGTCTCAAGGATCATGTACATGAATTTTGCTTCTGGAGTACACATTGACACAAGAGTGGCATTCCATGACACAATCAAGTACTTAACTGGTACTGTTTCCATTGGCTCCATCCTTGTGCCTCTAATTGGACTCTTTCGAGGTTTTGCAAGATCCATGAGTCTTGTTGGGGGAGACACAGATGAGTTCATGTTCTCCTGTGTTGGTTGCTACGTGGGGATTGCTTCTTCTCTTGTTAGGCGAGGCAATCGATGGGGTTTTGTGTATGTAGGAGTCTATGATAAGGGATTTGTGCAGTCGTCCTATGATACGTGGGAGATGTTCAGTAGGGTTGGTCTGGAGCAACTAATAGATTCGGATCTCACAGGATCGTTCTGTTTCTTTTGTGGGGTGATAGTGGGTGCCATCTGTAGCCTAGTGAGTGGAATATGGACCATTTTAGTTCACAAGAACTATGCTGCAGAATCATCCATTTATGCCTTCTTGATTGGCTACTTCATGGTGAGTCTTTCTATGCACACATGTATTTCATTGTTTCTTTAGCTTCACTTATCTGTGTCTGTCTGCTTGATAATACTTATCTTGGTGCCAATGTCATTTGCAGTGTCGGTTGGCTATGGCATGGCCACAAGCATGCGTTTCTGCTTACTATGTAGCTTATGCGGAGAACCCAAATCCACAGAACAATCGATTTGACTCGACAATCCCAGTACGGTTGCAGCAGCTTCAAAGAGCTCGAGCATAGCAAACATTATTGTGTCCTGCATAGTTTGATTCTAGTCTCACTAATGTAGGTTCCTATCTTAGTCTCATGAAATTGTTGTAGGGTATAGCTGTAACTTGCAAGGACTAGAACTGAATTTGTATATAAGGTGAAATATACATGGCTCATTCAACACAATTCAGGCTAGAGCAGCCTGAAATCACATGTTTTTTCCTCTGATTATTCTATTTCTTCTTCCAGAAGGAAATTTCACTAGAATGCCATAGGCTGATCAAATTTATTCGCCTTCGAATTGAAGCAAGAACAGGCTACAATTTTTCACTTTGATAACGCACTGACTTTAACAAATTAGAGCACGTTACTTCACAAGGGGAAAAATTACTTACACCATCGCTAATCAGGTACGACTTTCATATGAACTTATCAGAGATCACAGTGTAGCCTCGTAATATTTGAATCTTGTAAAAATGAAGAATCAAAAGGACAGGCATCAGGGCTTCCTTCTGATGGGTGGACCTAGCTAGAGATTCTAGGTTCAAATCAAATTACTTCCCTATTTAGGCACAGGGTACAAAAGTGTAAACGAATTTCCTCCTCGTCGTCTCTGTGTAAAGTTTATCGCTACTTGTTTATTAGCACTGAACATTTCCAATATAAGGTCGTTTACACAGGAAATAGCATGGTATCTACTACCTGAGAAGTCCACTTCAACAATAATGCCTGGGCTTGCCAGTTTGGCGTCACTCTGCTGACCAGATTGAGAGTTTACCCTCAGCCAATAATAATGAAATCCAATACTTTTATTTAATAGCATCTAAAAGTGCTAATTCATCACAAAACACAATCATTTACATTAAAAGGAAAAAGGGAAGTGGTAACTAACCCGGAGAGAAGGCCAGGTAGTAGATGTAGACACACCATCGTGCACTTTGACGGTGAAGAAGCTTCTTTTGAAACGAAGCCCCAAACTCAAAGTCACTTATAGGGATCGGAAATCGGCGAAGCATTCGGCCGACTAATCAACGTTAACAACGCCATTTGCACTTTTCAAAGCTGCTAGTAATCCAATTAGTGGCCAATTTACTTACAGAGCCTGCAGAGATTAAAATGCCATAATCTTCTTCAAGCAAGCCACTTCTTTCCTTCCTATAGCATTGGACGAAGCGGTCGTTAGAATTTGAAAATCTCGGTCGCCAACTTCTCCATTTTGGCGCGTTATGGCCGATATATGGAACGGATCGCTGATGTGACCTCTCAGGTTTTGGCGGGAGGATAGAAATGGCCTATACATACCTGCGTACATACTTACATGTACAATATACGTATATTGGCGCTTAATTAAAGCCTAAAATATGATGAGGATTTAGGTAGAAAAATAATACTATCTCCATTTCTAATTATAAGGTGAAGTTGATTTTTTTTAAAGAAATTAAGGAAGCTAAATTAGTTATTTAATCATATTATATGTTATGTATCCTTATATTATAATTAATTTATTAGTCAAATTAATTAGTTTAAAGAAAAAAATATAAATATAAATACTCTAAACTAATTTAATTAGTTTTCTTAATTTCTCTAAAACAGTCAACTTTATCTTATAATTAGAATCGGAGGAAGTACTTACTACTTGAGATACGGAAATGAAATCGTTAGATAAGATCTAAAAGAACCCTTGGGGATTATGTGTGTGTTTAGAATCGCGATAGGAATGCTTAAAACCAACTTTTCAATCATGATTTACAATATACGAGGTAAGTATGTATGAAGAGTTTTATTTCGATTTATATAAAAAATAGCTTATAAGTTATGTTGAGGGCAATCCAAATATGCACTATGTCTTATTGGAATCTTGAGATCCTGCAACTTTACCCTCCACAGTTTAATCGGTAAAAAGGAGGGTTAGTTAACTGTTATGGGTAAAGGGAAAACACACTATCCATTTTCTTTGCAGTAACATCAATGGGAACAAGGAGACTGTGAATAAAAGTAATACAGGACCTGAGTACTGACAAGACATTCCATTTGTTTTGTCTCTTTCTGTTTCATATTATTCGCCAAGCTCATGCTCCTTCGGTTGATATGAATGAGATAGACCATGACATGGCGGGTAACTTTTTTTTACCTGTTTTTTTCTCCTGGCACCTGAAACCCCTGTTCTCTCCCATTATAGCTCTGTTATTTTTTTCGATCGGACAAAAACTACTATTGAGAACTTTAAATTTCATGAGTTCCACGTGGTATTATAAAAACAAACATAAAATAGCGAAGACCTAATCTAATTACTCACTTCAAACCAAGATATGTTTATATTTAATTTGATTAAATTAATAAAATTAGTTAATATGACGTGTATTTTAACACCCTAATTATTTTCCTTAATCACCTCATCTCCTCGATTATTGTCAAGGGTTTATCGATATGGGTAAATTAGAAAAAGATGAATAACTATAAAAATTATGTTTTATATTTATAACCAAAATAAACTCCCTAAATTTAACTTATATTAAGGATAGGAGGAGTAATTACTTTTTAGTGTTTCTTTTTTTTTTCAGGTTTTTGAGGGAGGGATGAGTACTCCATAAATCTAAAATTTATACGAAGTCACATGGTGATATGTTATACCAGCAGAGGAGCATCTGAGAATTATCTGGCTCATTTAGTGCTCATTTCGAATAACTTATTTTTAGGTAATAAGTGTCTATAATTCGTGATTCACGGTATACGAGGTAAATATGTGAGAAGAGTTTTGTCTCGACTTATATAATAAGTGCTTATTTCGCAAGAAAAAACTATTCAAAACACTCACTTATACTACTCGTTACTAAAATATTCAATATTGTCATTTGACATGAAGAGATGAATTTAATAATTGTTTATTAGTATTCTATCTGGCACCAGTTTATTATCTAAATGAATTTGGTGTCTCATCCTTCATCCCTGTTCACGAAGCAGATCAACAAACGTGTCTTAAACTCAACGCCTGGTCATTACAGTGGTTCCATGAACGAAGAGAAATATATTACCTTTTATTTATAATTTCAGACACACAAACTTCCCTTTCCTAAAAGTCATTTAATTTATTAATAATTGAAGGCTAGGAAATAAAAGAGACAGAGCAGCAAACGATGGGGTATATAACTATATATCCACACATACTGGGTGGACTCTGCGTAACAATTGGCGAACATATAACATCAATTACGTGTCTCCCTCACCGCCACTCCATTTTTTAAAAGACAATTTCACTCTCTCACGCGTGAATAATTTTTAAGAATATCCAACATGATCATAACACAGAAGTTGAAGATTTCACTTCGTAGTATTTTTTGGCAGTAATTAACAGAACTAAAATGTTGGGTCCACAAGCAAGTGATTGTAACTGGCTAACTAACCCCACTAAACTCCAGCAAACGAGTGCTTACGATTAGGCTTGTTCGGGAACACCGAAAGCATGATCAAAATAAGAGCCACCAAGTTCGCCTACCTATCAGCTTATTGTACAAGGTCATCGAAAATGGAATGCAATGGGCGGCAACGTCAGCCAAACCTGATGTAAAAAGCAAAGTCACCTCAATTTCTGAGGATCTTCACTCAAAATTTCATGAGGCTCACTAGTGCACGTCCTTTTCTCTCCCCACCTTTACTCGTAATTGCTCAACACCAGATGGCGATTCTTTTCCTACCGCTGCGTGTGTATTCCGTACAAGCGCCATGATTCATCCGCGTAGTATTATTGCTCAGTCGACAAGTTTAGTGCGAGGGGCTCCTTGTCTTCTTCCTCTACTTTTTGGTTGATTCCTCCGTCGCTCGATATTGTACGTACGAAACCCTCCTTCTGCAACTCTGCAACTCACCAGGCCAATCAGGCGCGCCATCTTTTCCAATCCGATAGATATAAAGGGCATCGATCTCCGGGTTAAGTTTTCTATTCTTAATTTCTGACATGGCTGGGTTTCGTTTCCATGATTCAAGGGATTATGACCGTCTTGCTCCATCATGCTTGTTTCTTTGATTTCTCTCCATTTTTCTCTGCACACGTGTTTTAATATTTATCTCCCATGGATACCGTAGTGCCTATGTCTAATCGCGCGGGTTATGTTTTGTTCTTGAATGTATCGTTCGTCTTACTGGCTTGTGTGTTCGGGATTATCAATTTGCACTCCACAGAACTTGTTGTTCTTAGCCACCGTGGCGGGAACCAGCGGGATTGCCACGACTTTGTGAAACTCGAAGATTACAAAGCCAAATGTTTGCACCTTCAATCCAATAATCCTTGCGTCTCGCAGGGCTATATTAACTATCTTTACCTTTTCTATTGCAAATTTGGGCGATTCCCATTGTTGGGCTATGTTCTTCTGTTCCTCTGGCTTCTTGTTCTGTTTTATCTGCTGGCTGATACGGCTTCTGAATACTTCTGTCCTTCAATTGAAAACCTATCCAAGTCACTGAAGCTATCCCCTACGATTGCCGGCGTCACGCTTCTTTCTCTCGGCAATGGAGCCTCCGACGTTTTCTCCAGCCTCGTCTCCTTCAATAGCAGCGCTACAAGCGGCCTTGGCTTCAACACTGTACTTGGGGGTGCTTCGTTTGTGTCCTGTGTCGTGGTAGGAGTAGTAAGCATATCTTTACGGCACAGGAGAATTCAAGTTAACAAGTCTGCCTTTATTAGAGATGCTTGTTTTCTTCTCTGGGTCCTGCTTTGCCTGTTTACCATTTTTATCAGCGGTGAGATCAACGTTCTAGGGGCAATATGTCTCTGTTCCATGTATATAGTTTATGCAGTTTTTGTTTATATCTCATCTACACGGTGGAAAGGTGTTTGTGGAGATACTGAAAGGGAAAGTGATTTAAGTTATAACAGTGACTTGAGTGTGCCCATTCTTAGTGGTACAGAAAGAGGAATATCTGAAAGTGTAGAGGAAGGTTCTCAAGAAGATTGCCAGGAAACTAAGAAAAATTGCTGCTGCATGAGATCTCCAATACGTTTAGTGTTACTTTCTATCCTGAAGATGCCACTTCACTTGCCCAGGAGATTGACAATTCCTGTTGTTTGTGAAGAGAGATGGGCTAAGCCATTTGCGATTTCTTCAGCTGTACTAGCACCTCTTCTATTATCTGCCTTGTGGATCTTTTGTGAGGGAGATACTACAACCAACACAAGCCTAACAGTTTATGGAATTGGATTATTGATTGGGATCATTCTTGGGATCACTGTGTTTTTCACAACAGAGAAGTCAAGTCCCCCAAAGAAATATCTGTTTCCATGGCTTGCAGGAGGATTTGTAATGAGTGTGACCTGGAGCTATATTTCAGCTCAGGAGTTGGTGGCACTGTTGGTTTCACTTGGCTATATATGTGGAATAAGTCCTTCAATGCTGGGGCTAACAGTTCTTGCATGGGGAAATTCAATTAGTGATTTGATGACAAATTTAACTGTGGCATTACATGGTGGACCAGAAGGTGCTCAGGTAGCAATATCTGGTTGCTATGCAGGCCCCATCTTTAATACTCTCGTTGGCTTGGGCTTGTCTCTGGTAAGCTCAACTTGGTCAAAATACCCATCTTCTGTTGTGATTCCTAGAGATCCGTATCTGCTAGAGACTCTAGCATTTCTGGTGGGTGCATTGGCTTGGGCTCTTGTGGTTTTGACAACCAGAAATATGAGGCTTGATGGAGTCTTAGGTGGGGGGCTTCTGGTTATTTACTTCATTTCTGTGTTTCTGAGGCTGATTCAGACACTCGGCCCTCTCCAACTCCCAGATGCGTAAGTCCTGCTCTGCAAAAGATGATTTGAATTACATTAAGCAACTGGCATATTTTCTGTATAGTTTTCTGGAATTTATGATAGGTAACTGCAAATTTGTTAGTTCTGTAACTGCCACAGCTTTTTGTTTGGATAGTGGCAGCAATACCTTAAAAATCACTGTTTTTCACTTTTAGTGTAGATGACATGTTCGCTTGGCTTTAGCTGGAGTATATAGTGTTGCTCGTGTTTAAAGTTTAATATTATTCAATCCCTTCGTTTAATTGCATTTAGAATGCCATTGGTCAAACACCCACTTTGCCCCTACTCCACGAGTTGAATGGTTAATGAGCTAAAGGGATTTTAGAGAGTATTTTATCAAATCAATGTTACTGCAGCTTGACGTTAATGCTGAGGCGCTGTCTTGACTTGTAGGTTTGTGGCTTTGAAGGAAATGTACCGATAGGGATCTTAATCAGTATATTCATTACTGAATGATAAATAATGCAAAAGGAATTTATACTTGATTAAAATTCTAAAATAGCACACAACAATATAATAAGCCTTGTTACTTTAGGTGATGGCATGCTGTGAGAGGCAGAAGATTGTTATTTTAGAAAGGATAAAAACTATAGAGAGTATTTTAAGACGGTTAAATTATAGTAATATAATATCAATGCTGAAAGTTACAATACTATCTCCAGTTTTAAATATAAAATTCAGTTGAATTTTTTTATAGGTATTAAGGAAGTTACTTAACCATATTGTATGTTGTGTATGATTAAACTATATATAAGTTTATAAGTCAGAAAAATTAATTTGAAAAAAAAGGTAAATATGACAATTTAAATAATTTAATTAACTTTCTTAACCTTTATAAACAAATCAAATGAGTTTCATAAAATGGAGGTGGTATTCAATATTAAGTGTGTGTTTAGGGACCCCTTTTAAGCACAATTGAATACCATAAGCTCAATTGCTAATTGAGAACTCGAATTTTGAGTGTTTGGAGAGGTCAATTGGCAATTGTGCTTTTACCAAAGCCCAATTGGTAAAAGCTCAATTGTGAGAAGCTAGAGAATGAAATTTTTGTTAAAAGCTAATGGCATTTTATACTAGATTGGGTTGTCTATAAATTAGTTATATGATATTGGATTTTCCCATAAAATGTTTTTTAAATAGTATGTAGTATCAAAAAATATTTTTTGAGTGTTTTTAACCCCTTAAAATATTTTTCTAGTTGTACCCACTACCTGGTGTGCTATCAGACTGATTACAATTTTACCCATTTTCTAGTTGTACCCACTCAAAAAATATTTTTTGAGTGTTTTTAACCCCTTAAAATATTTTTTCAGCTGTACCCAGTGTTTTATGAGACTTATTACAATTTTACCTTTGATGTACTTTTTCAACTCCAAAAATTACTTTAAAATATTTTTTTGTGCTTTTAACTCTTCAAAATAATTTTTCAGTTGTATCCAATCTTAGGAGACTGATTGCAATTTTACTTTTAATGTATTTTTTTAATAGTGAAGAGCATCCAAAACTTATAATACTGATTTATTGATTTCCACCCACTCCAAAATATTTTTCCAGTAGCACATAATATTTTAAAATAATTTTTAAATATTTTTACACTCACCCTCTCTTACTATTATCACAAAAGTTTTATACTTAAGTCAATCCAAACAAATTTCATTTTTGCAAAAGTTATTTATACAGCCACCAATCCTAACATAAATCATAATATATAATATAGCTTTTATCAAAAATAATATTAACAAAAGTCTAATTGAAATAAACTCAATTACCAATCGCCAGTTAAAAACACAAGAAAGTGGAGTCAGCTTGGCATGCTTGCAACTTTTTCTTGGGATGACCACAGAATGTCCCGTAGATACTGATGATTATCTAGATGCAATAATACTCGTACTTGACGAAAATTGGGCGGGAAAAAACTGATCTCTTGCGTGTTATGGTGATGACCCTAGCTAAAAGATTGATTGGAGATAAGCCAAATCCCAAAGGACACTCGTTGTTTGTTTATGATGCTTATTTCAACATGTTCATTGCGTATAGCGTCGGCGGATTTGATTGAATGAACGTAACCAAGAAATGGTCGCTTTCGTATGGCCACTGCTTCTTCGTCTTTGGTTAATTATTAATTGTGTAGTACAATTATTGCACCTCTGGCCCTGCCTCCTGTCTTGCCCTCTTCATTGTCTCTCCCTTAACACATGCGTCTTCATCAATTGGTTTCCCAATCACCCTTTCACTCTCCATCAATGTCCTCAACTCCACTCATGTTTTTGCCTATTAAGCTGGTTGGATAAGATCTCCCTTATCAATATTATTGAACTTCCTGTAACATTAATTAACTTGGAAACAGGGATTCCTTTAGTATAAGCATTATCAATATGGGATACTAAAATAAATGTTTTTTTATGGTCCCTGAATTTATATCATTTGATACAAATCAAATTTGTATCAAAGGATATAAACAATTGTTTCAATTAGCTAGGCTTCTGGAGACATTGCCTACTCCTCTCTCTCATTTCACTATGAATAAGATGAGTATTTCATTTAAGAAATAAATATTATGATTTTTAACATGGCCAAGGCATCATGTTTTCATGTTAACATTTTTTTTTATGTATATATGTATAATAAAATTAAAATTTAAACAATTTTCAATCATCACAACATAACAATTAATTTAAAAGGCTAAAATCTAAAAAACTTCCATAAAATTTAAGTCAGTTGCATATAAGCCCTTTAATATTTTGAAGTTTAAATTTAACTTCTTTAACATTTTAGTTTTTGACTTCAAACACCCTGTCATTAGTTTTACGGTTAAGTCATTGGTGAAAAATGTCGCAACAAATTAATAAGGGTAACGTATCATCCTACATTCCTACATAACATCCTACATGGAATATGTACAAGTTAAGGATTTCATGGTAATCGTATATTTTTTAACGTAGGGGTTAGAATTATCTTCATTCTTTCCGACATGGAGTATAGCTGGGAATACGGGCCAGTCCGCGGCCCGCGCGGTGCGGGCGTGTGCAGCCCGCACTTCTACGGGCTGACAAAATGCTAACCCTAACTCGCAGTGTGCGGGTCAGCCCGCGGGCCCGCATTTTTTTTTTTTGAAAAAAAAAATTCATATTTTTTAAAGAGGATTAAAAATATGAGACATATATATATGAGTAATTAAATTTACCTTCTAATATCAATACTTTCTCTTATAAAAATTTAAAAACATAATCTACAATTTAAGATATAAAGTTATCAAATTTGTTAAAGTTTATAAAAAAAACATAAACTCATCCTCAAGCAACCAAGATATAATAATTTTGTTTAAAGAATAAGGGAAGAAGCTAAGATTTTTTCTCTTTAGATTGGGAGATATCAAGATAAGAGTAGAAAACTTATAAGTTTTGTAAAATTATTATATATAAATAAAAAATTAAAAATTTTGCGGGCCAACCCGTGGGCTGGCCCGCATTAACCCACGGGTTATGCGGTGCGGGCTTGTGCGGCCCGCACTTTTGCGGGTTGGGATTTTCCCAACCCTAACCCGTCAAAACCCACGGGCTCACGGATTGAGCCCGCGGGTTGGGCCCATGTTACCGGCTCTAACATGGAGTGCTAGAAAAGCCCACCTCCACATGATCTTCCACTCCTTGTGTACTGTGAAAAGAGAAAATGCGTATAGTAATAGAAATAGTGGCAGTATACCTAGCCAAGAGGGTTCGTTGCTTCTGTAACCTGTTACAATACGGTACCGTCAAAATTCCCATCATCCTTATTTATTTGATGTTGCATTTTCCATTTGTGATTTAATGGTAAAACTATCAGTAAAGTGTTTGATGTCAAAAATTAAAATAATAGAGAAGTTAAATTTAAACTTCAAAATATTAAGGAGATCATATATAATTGACTCAAAATTCAGTGGAGTTTTTTAAATTTTAGCCAACTTAGAATTAAAAGACAGAGTTATCAATCAATAATGTGCTAAGCGTGCTGATGACTCACATATAGATCTCTTTAAACAAAAATAAAAACAAATAAGATAAAACTCGTTCTTCACAGTTTGAAATTGACCTGCGAGAATTGCGCTAGTATGTGCAATAATATCTTGAATTTGGCATCTGACCAAAAGCAAAAGGAAGGTGGGGTAAATTAAATGGACCAGGAACACCATGATTTATAAGACACGGCAATGGAGTGGTCCAAAACGACGTGTCTGGTTCTTCCACTGGCCAGAAGCCCCTCCCTCAGTTGTGTTCCATCGTCATCTTCATCAACCGACTTACATTTCTCTCTCCAATAATCAAGAGAGAGCTTGTGCCAGTAATGGTTAGTGGTAAAAATACTCATAGCTACCAGATAAAAAAAATTAAAAATAAATATATAGAGAAGACTCAAATAATTCATATTTATAAGCCGAACTTGTATGTTTTCCCTACTAAACATTCTATTGCTTCCAATCTTCACGTGTTTTTTTGTGCTTCTGCCTTGGCCAGAAACGCTGTCCTACTTGTTCTTGTCCAGTTCCCATCACCACTTGCGTTTAAATCTTGTATTCATGAGGTGTTATTGTCTCGTTAGGAATTGATCGAGGATAGCAATAATTAATAGAGTACTACCTACTACACATTAGCTCTGTGCCAAACAAGGTACCATAATGAAGAGCCATACTTTGCTTAATAATATAGACAGTAGACAGATTACGTTTAGCAAGAGGGCCATAGCCAATGATAGACAATGACCTATTTTCTAAATTCCTTAGGTAAAGCTTTGATTAGCAATTTCATCACTACCCTAATCTGATAAGGAGAGATAATCTGACACAAAGAGACCCTAAGCTTGACTTGACCATTAAAGGGAATTACATTTTTTTAAAAAAAAAATTATTATAGCTATCATTTTAGTGCTCTTGGATTAGAATTGGAATGTTTAAAGCAGTTTTTTAATCGTGATTTATGGTATACGATGTAAATATGTGAAAAGAATTATATCTCAATTTACGTGAAAAACAACTTATAAACCATCATATCATTAAAACAATCATGCCCCCTAACATAATGAAATTTACAAGATTGATGCATTTTGAATAGAGTTGCAGAATATGGAGAAGTACATACAAAACAACCATTTTAAGGCAAGTGTTATAAATTAACAACAACAATGGCCGCGGCGATCCTGATGAAGAGAAAACAGAGGTAAATGGCCAAAAGGCCAGCTCCCAAAACCTTATCCAACTTCATGTTCCTGTTGGGCAAAATCACAAGTGCCCATAGCAGCCCAGCCGTCATGAACAGCAGAGTCTCGTACAGAGAATTATCCTTAGGAATCTCAAAAGATAATGGATCCTCAGACCAAGCAGATAGAACCAGAGGCAGCCCTAAACCCATCAATGTATTGAACATAGGACCTGCATAGCAACCTGATATGGCTATCTGGACCCCATCTTCACCACCCTTTAGAGCCATTGCACTATTAGCTATCAAATCCCCTATTGAGTTACCCCAGGCTAGGACAGTTAACCCTAGAATACAAGGGCTTACCCCAATTATGTGCCCAAGCGAATACAATAGGGACACCAATTCATCTGCAATAATGTAAGTCCATAATACACTCGTTGCAAATTCCCCTGCTAGCCAAGCAAACAAACACTTCCTTGGTGGACTTGAACTCTTGGTCTTCACACATGTTGTGCACCCCAAAGCAAAACCAGTTATAGCAGCTGGCAAGTACTTGATCAAGTTGCTATTTTTACTCAGATTTTCCAATTGGGTATCACAAACAGCTACAAATACAATTGGGGCTAATGTGACAGATATCACCGCATATGGCTTGGACCACTTTTCCTCACTCACAATGGGTATTGTTAGTCTTCTTGGCAGTGAAAGGGGTAGTTCTAGTGCTTTCAAAAACTTCCTTAGGTATGTACAATTGGGTGAAACTTTGTCAAGACTTTTCGGATCTTCCATTTCATCTTCAGAGACACCTGCTTGCTCTGTTACTTCTGTTTCACCTTTCTCACTATCTACAAAGCCCAACAATGGTATGAGAGAATCTGCCAGTGCAAAGTCATCTGAAAATACTGCAAGTTCTTCTTTCTTTTCCCTTTTGTTCATGAAATGAGGAACTGAGACGGCACAAACATAAATGATGTAGATAGAAATATAGCAGATGGAACCCCACAAGTTGATTTTACCGATGTAAATGATCACAGTTAAGCTGAACAGAGAAAATAGGAGGAAACCAACATCTCTAATGAAACTAACCTTATCAACTGTAATCTTCTTTGGGCTGACCAGAATACTTATAATCCCCAAAACAGTGCTAGAAACAAAAAGAGCACCTCCTAGGATGCTATTGAGGCCGACGGCGCCGCCGCCGGATCTGGTGAAAGAAGCAACACTTGAAAAAAAATCAGGCGCTCCATTTCCCAGAGAAAGTAATGTTACTCCGGCTATGGTCGGAGATAGCCTTAAGATACTGGACAAACCTTCCAAGGAATGACAGAAGTAGTTCGAAGCTGTGTCGCCCAAGAGATAGAACAATACCAAGAGCCATAAAGCAATCACGGCATAACCCAGAACTGGAAATTGCCCAAGATTGCAGTAAAATATTTGAAGATAGTTTATGTACCCTCTGGAATTACAGTTTAGATTGGTCTTGACGTACGAACACTTTGAACTGTGGTCTGAGTGCTCGTGGAGATCGGAGCATTCATTGGTTTGGAGGCGAGGCGGAGTCCGAAGGCGGTTAAAAATGGTTGCAGAGGGGCTATGTGAATGCTGGTTGAGAGCATGATTGGAATTGGATTGAGAGAGATAGGCTTTGAGGAAGAGAAAGAAGAGGAAGATGAAGGAGATGTTGAAGAAGATCGCGGCAAGTTTTCTGGGCTGCGGTTTGGAGTTGGGGAAGAAGACAGTAGCCATTAATTAAAAGAAGGGAAGGTGGGTTGAAGGAATAAAGATGGCGGAATGATATATGGGGGCAATGCCTGGTGGAGCCATACTGCTGTCTGTTGGTAGGGGCTATGTGGGGGCATGGGAAAATCCGGAAGACACGAAATTTTATGAACAAGAGAACAGGAATGGAAGATTCAACCCTCAAAAGTTATCTGGATTAAAGGTTTTTTTTTTTTTCGGAAGTATTGAATCAATTTTATTTTAAAAGTTTTTTAAATAACAATTTTGTTTCAAAAGTATCAAATTTAGAATAATTTTGTCTCTGTTATTAGTTGACCAATTTTCAAATAAACTTACTTCTAAGTTAAAACTTCCAGAACATTTTATTGTCCATGTTATTTTATTAAGGTGCAAATTTATTTTAGAAATGTTTAGTTAGGAGTAAATTTGTCCCGAATTTGGTCAACTAACGGTAAGGGCAAAATTGCTCCTAAGAAATCTTCCGGGACAAAAATGGGCTTTAACCCAGATTATTATATCATCTCTTATTTTAAATATAAGACCTGATTGACTTTTTTTTATGAAGATATTAAAAAAACTAAATAAGTTACTTAATTAGATCATATATCGTGTATGATAAATTATACTCCCTCTGATCCTAAATATAAAACAAAGTTAACTTTTTTAGGAGAGGTTAAGGAAACTAAATAAGTTACTTAATTATATCATATGTATATTGTATCCTTATATTATTTATCATTTTATTAGTCAAACTAATTATTTTGAAGAAAAAAATAAAAATATTCTAAAGTAATTTAATTAGCTTCCTTAATCTCTAAAAAAAAAGCCAACTTTATTTTATATTTACGATCGGAGAGAGTATATTGGTTTATAAGTCAGAAAAATTAATTTAGAGAAAAAAATGATAAGTATAAATACTTTAGAGTGATTTAATTAGCTTCCTTAATCTCTTAAAAAAAATCAAATTAGTCTTATATTAGACGGTAGTATAATTTTTTTAAAAATCTAAGCTGATTTCGAAGATCAGACCTGACAGGATCTGGATTGAAGCGTGATGCCATGTGTTTGATTAGGAAAAGAAACGTAATTAAGGTATTCGTTAAAAGTGAACAGAGAGGAGAGTGAATAAAATCTAGACGACTCTTGAATTAAGACACTTAATAGTTGGCTTTCTTGGAGATACTAAAAAAATTAATTAGATTATTTTAAAATATTTATATTTATCATTTTTTTTTTAAATTATTTTATCTGATTTATAAATTGATAAATAATGTAATGATACATAATATATTATATGATTAAATAACTTATTTAACTTCCATAATCTCTTAAAAAAAATTAACTCTGTTTTATATTTAAAACCGAAAGGAATACCATTTTATGTAGTCATTCCTATAAATTTTGTCGTCGATTCAACAGAATAATAACGTTTCATGTGGTCGATCCTATAAAACTTCTTGTTTATGTTGATGAAATTATAACTTGGATTCGGTTAAAAATCCTGGGGGAGAAGAGAAGAATCTGGCCGTGACTCTGTGAGGGTAGGATTTCCGACAATGTTTGCTGTATTTAGGCTGGGTTACGTACGCTCTCTACTGTCCCCATCCGGATGCAGTTAATCAAAAGCGAGCTTCATGTAATTTTTTCGACGGATCCTAGAATAATCTTACGCACTGTTTTTGAATTCTTCTTTTTCATGCACTGTCACTGTAAATCACGTTGTGCCGCCAAACTCCTTAGTTTTCCATGTCAATCAATATCAAAACACACGATAAAATTCATAAAACTTCATTTATATATGTCACCAACAAAATACATATATAATTCACATCAAATCTTGTCCAATACATACAAGATTAATTGTCTAGTCGTACTAAATTATGTTTTTAGAAAACATCACTTAACTTCGCTGGATATTAGTAAGCGGTAACTAGCTAGAGGTCTCGTGTATTTTACAGAAGTGAAAACAGTAACCACCTGGGATGATCTGCATTCTTTCCGAAGTGTGAACGCAGGACAAGATATTAATAAAAAATTGAAGAGAATAATGACGATGAAGGAATCAATCGCATCCAAATCCACCATAGTTTATTAAAATGGAGAAGGGTGAGGGGGCTTATTTGATTTGATTTGACAGCGAAGCAGTTAGGGACCCCAAGAAACGAATGCAGCCAAATTATTAGAGAATACATGCAATTATTTGATGGAGTGCATGACAAGAAAATGACGTAAAACGGAAACGTGCTTATTATTATTCATAATCCAACCATTCATGGTGAGTTAATTCAACTTGGTGTCGCCTGTCCCTGACGCCCTTACCCCGCTCAGACTCTCAAGAAGAGCATCATCACGTGGATATATGATGTCAGACTAGACAGATCTCTCTCCACGTAATATTATAAGACGACCGAACTCGCCACTAGAATTTACTCCCTCCGGTTTTAATTATAAGATAAAATTAATTTTTTTTAGAAAAATTAAGGAAGCTAATTAAATTATTTTAGAGTCTTTATATTTATATTTTTTTCTCCAAAATAATTAATTTGACTAATAAACTAATATATAATTTAATGATACTAAAAATATAAACACTCTAAAGTAATTTAATTTACTTCCTTAATTTCTCCAAAAAAGTCAACTTTATCTTATAATTAGGACCGGAGGGAGTAGTTTTATTTAATTCGTTCACGAAGGATCCTAGGTTTGATCGCCCTTCTGTACCGCTTATGTATTGGAACAATAGACCGCTTATGTATTGGAACAATAGACTTCGTACTCATTAAAAAAAAAAAATTCTAATTTTTTGATTATGTAAGATACTGTCTTTTAAGATAATATAGAGATGCATGAACAGTGTTAGTGACCCTGGAGTTTAGCGATATACAAACTCTCCTTAAAGGCCACAAAGACAGTTCAATTTGGTAACGGATTGAGTCATGACTTACAAAGTCAAAGTCTGCGAGTTTGAATCCTATGGCTCTATGAGTTTGAAAATATGTCTTGATGCTGGCTAGTTTCTATGGTCCAACTCAATTAAGTTTTTTATTATATTATCTTTGGTTTTAAATAAAAGATAAAGTTAATTTTTTTGAGAGATCAAATAAGTTAAATAAGTTATTTAATCATATTATATATTAATTTATTAATCAAGCTAATCAATTTGAAGAAAAAAATATAAATATAAATATTCTAAAGTAATTTAATCAGCTTCTTTAATTTTTTGATTATGTAAGATGCTGTCTTTTAAGATAATATAGAGATGCATGAACAGTGTTAGTGACCCTGGAGTTTAGCGATATACAAACTCTCCTTAAAGGCCACAAAGACAGTTCAATTTGGTAACGGATTGAGTCATGACTTACAAAGTCAAAGTCTGCGAGTTTGAATCCTATGCTCTATGAGTTTGAAAACATGTCTTGATCCAACTCAATTAAGTTTTTTATTATATTATATTTGGTTTTAAATAAAAGATAAAGTTAATTTTTTGAGAGATTAAAGAAGCTAAATAAGTTATTTAATCATATTATATGTTACGTATCATCAGATTATATATTAATTTATTAATCAAGCTAATCAATTTAAAAAAAATATAAATATAAATACTCTAAAGTAATTTAATCAGCTTCTTTAATTTTTTTAAAAAAATTAATTTTATCTTATAATTATAACTGAATTCTCCTCCACATATTTTGGAGGTGATGAGTTGAATCTCCGTGCATTGATAGGGGGTTTCTAGTGCATATAATTAAAAATAAACAGAAACGTGTGTATAGTGATAAACTAGATGGGAATAAAACAAGAATGAAAAAAAAAAAGATTGGTGGATAGGTTGGAGGAGTGTGGAGAATGATTGGGGTTTATTCCAATTAATTAACTTGGTCATCTTCTCTTTGATGCTGATCACCGATTCTCTCTCACGCACCTTCCTCGCCCTCACTTTTGATTCCATGCATTCAAGTGGAAAACAAAAATTTAATTATAACAATAATAAAAATATAATCCAGCTCTTGCATGGGTTACTCAGAAGTTTAGGCTTATCCACATCCCTCAAAAATCAGAATTATTCTTTCTTTCAGCATTCCATCTCCAACCATTACCATTCCTCAACAAGAGGAATGCACGGTAAAAAAAATAAGGCAAGTGACGTGTCTTATAAAAGTCGCTCTAATATATTATTCCGTAATTGATATATAATCTAATGATATATAATATATAATATGATTAAGTAATTTATTTAGTTTCTTTAATTTTTTTTAAAAAAATTGACTATTTATTATATTTAAAATCGAAAGGAGCACTATACATCATGATCCACTGGACCAGGTTCATCTTCCTTTTCATTATTTTATTCCCCGCGCGTCAGAATTATATTCAGTTAGATTGACAATTGCAAAACTAGAGACGATGTAAACTACAATTTGCAAGATGAAGTTAGATAAGACCCAGTTATTATAAAATGTGGATTTTCTTTAAACTCCTTTGTTAAGAAAGTTAATTTTTAATGAATTTTAAAATAAAAACTCATTTGTCAACTACTCTTAAAGTTTGTTCAGATTAGCTTTTGGAGAATAGTTTATGGAGAATAAATTCTAAACAGAGTAGAGAGAAAAAAGTAAATTTGATAAAATGAGAGTGTTTGGATATTATGGTAAGAATAACTTTTTTTTTTCATGATATGAGACCCACATAATGAGAAAGGACCAATGAGAGAGAAGGTGTGACCCATATTAAAAAAAAAGTAGAAAGAGAGAGAGGATGGGGCCCACACAAAAGAAAAAATAGAAAAAAATAGCTTTTTCTAAAAACCTAGGTTTGAAAAAATTTTAAGTATTGGTCAACCAAACCCAAATTTTAAATCAAATCCTAGGTTTTCTGGTTGTGTAACAATTGTCTAAGGGTGTGTTCTTATTAGCTTTTAGAGAATAGATTATAGGAAAATAGATTATGGGAAAAAATGATTTTGATAAAATGAGAGTGTTTGGATGATTTTATCAGAATAGCTTTTTTCATGGTCAAATGACTAAAAAAGATATTAACTTTTATGATAATTACATATAAAGGATAAGATTATATTTTAAGTATTATTTGACATTAAATTGCATAATAATTACAATAAATGAAATAAATTTGTCCAAAAATTTTTAAATTATAACATTTGTCAAATATGTAATATAAAAAAATAGATGCAAAAATTATAAAATTATAACATTAGTCAATTATATAGTAAATTACAAAATTAGATCAAACGTACATATTGAAGGCGTACATTATATTAATTTTCATCTCCTTTCACAACATGGGTTATCTTTTGCCAAACCTACTGTATCATTCTTCATTAAATTTTAGAAAATGAAAAAATAACAATGAACAATTAAAAATGAACAATTAAAACCCCTAACGGCATTAAAAATGATGTATCTTAACCCATTATTTAACATTAAATTTCATAATTATTACCAAAAATGAAATAAATTTGTCTATATGTAATGTTAATTAACTTAACTAATTTTTCTAATATAATTAAATTAGAAAAATAAGTCTTATATTAAGGATAAGAGAGAGTATTAAAATTTTAAAAAAAAAAAATACAGAAAAAACGCTGAAATTAAAAAAAAAAAAAAAAGATGAGAGAGGGTGTGACATGGGACCCACATATAGGAAAAGAACCAATGAGAATGAGAGGGTGGGGCCCACAAAGTGCAAAAAGTTAAAAAAAAAATAGCTTATGCCCAAACCATGGTTTTGAGGTCCAAAACCATGGTTTGGGATCAAAATAGCTTATTTGAAATTTTTGAGTGTTCTTATACTTTTTCCTCAAAACCATGGTTTTGAGAAAAAAAACACTTTTTTTGCCTTTGCCGAACACACTCTAAGTGTGTGTTTGGATTAGTTTTTTTTAATAGCTTTTACGACTTACAAGATAAGTGTATGAAATGAGTTTTGTCTCGAATTACGTAAATCATGATTTGGGATGTTGCCAAACACACATTAACACTCACTCACTAAAAGTGTTTCCCCCTAATTTCTTCAAAGGCTAAATGTATTTAAAACATAAGGTATTATTTTAAGGTATATATTTTAAAACGAGCAATTACTCCCCTGTGTGTTACGCGGGGATCATTTTTTCCCACATCATTTCTAACTACTAAAGCATTTTTTCTTTCACAATTCATTGTCATTTTATATGTTTAGGGTACTAAATCATAATAAAAAAAAACATCCAAGTTCAAAATAACTCTACCATAGAAACAAACCAAGCATTGATGTTTGTAAAAATGTATCAATATGTGAAACACAAAATAAAATCAAGCATTTAGATTTCTAAATATCTCCATGTAAACTAAATTTGTTATAGTCCTTTGAGCATCAAGACCATTATCTAGCAAGTACCTTTTTAAACCATCCATGCTCTTCGAACTCTTAATAGTGTAACATATAATTGATTATGTGTAAATATAGGCTTTAAGAGATATATCCTAATATGGCAAAGTGATTGCCCCAGACTATTATTGATTGTCATTACAAAGCATAGTTTGACTGGGAATTGTCTCCTCCGCATATGAAATAGCCATATACTTTTTTAAGGATTCATGTTCATCCTATAAATTATGACCTTATTAGAATTCTGAACATTTTCTTAGATTGTAATGCCTTTTGAAATATTTTTTCCTTTATTTAATATTTTAATAATCATATTATTTTTTTACATGTAACAACTTTGTTATAATAGAATATTATTTGATCTACAAATAATGACAACTACATTGTAATTAGCAAACAACAAATTCTCTTATATAAAACTTCAAAATTGGCACAACTAATTATAATGATAAATAAAAATGATTTTATAACTTGTGTATCCACCTCCTACTGTATGAAAAAATAGCAAGTTCAAAATTCAAAAGTGATTAAAAGTAAAATCAAACAAAAATTGTATAACTATGATAGGTTTTTGAACTCACAGACCATGTCCTAATCAATAATCTAAAATATTGCAAGATTAAGAAAACAATAACAAATAGACATGACCATAATATTGGAAATTACAAAGTAATAAAGTTGATAGTCACAGATATTTTTAAACACAAATAACTTGGCTGGATAATAAAGCTTATCGTCAATCAAGCTCCTTAAGATTTCATACAGAAAAGCATAAGAGCAATTTACTCCAGCTGCATCAAATAATTTGGCAACTACCAACAACATTTATCAAATTTATCTCATTTGACAGAGACCTACTACTAATACAAACTACAAACACAATATAATAAGCCTCCGTACATAACTGGTCAAACCTCTCAAATCAGTATAAGAGGCCATAAGAATTTTTTTGGTTTGATTTTCTTAGGTTCTTTTCAGACAATACTATAGCATTCCTTCAGCAAAGAGTATGATTAAAAAACTATGAAGGAGGCTTGAAAGTGTGAAAGAATAGCTTGTAATTTCAAATCATAGCCGCAAAGGAAGTATAAGCTTTATTAGTTAATAAAGGGAAAGTTACCTTATTCATATAAACAGCTGAAACATAAAATATAAACATCTGAAAAAACTATTAACCCTGTAGACTAAGTAACCCAAATGCATGTAAAACAATCGAATGACAATTCGAACCTATAGAACATAATACTAAAAATGAAAAAAAAAAAACACTTTTGTATAGGACAAACCACTTTTGCACAAGATAAACAACTTCTCCCATCTTTTTCAAAAATAAAGATATGTTCCTAAATAGGTTTGGGTTTAATTTGTACATAACCAATTGTACAGAACCTAAACAATATTTTAAAATAATATTATTCTACCCGTCTGAGCTCCTAAGCAAGACCTGATAGGAAGTTCATAATCAAGAGATATGTGCTCGGATGGCGAACTTGTAGAAATAGCCTTTAGCCTCTTCTCCCTCGTCAATTGAAGAGAATTTGGCATTCTCGTTTCATTCATTCCAATATGAAAACTCAAATGAAGAAAGCAAACCCATAAGCTAACTCAATGATACAAAAGACAGAGAAGTATGTAGAAATGAAACTAAAATGATGATGTTACGGAGTAAGGATGGAGGATGTAAGAATGAGCTACTGAAGCCTGCAATATGTGGTGATATGAACCCTTATCATTGCAATCTAGTCACGTCACAATAGTACATGAGGTGATAAGGAACATTATTACTGTAATTGAGAGTAACTATAGTTTGGTTTGGTGGATAGCTAGTTACAACACGAGCATATGCAACCCATGTGTTGTATGGGGACCTTATACATACTAATATATTTTCTCTTTATTTCATACTTAAGCAATTATATTATTGTATTTAAAGTATAAATAATTACAGTTACATCATATTGAATAATATTGTTGATTACAACAGTGCATCTTAAACATGTAGCTCTACTAATGGGGAAGATCAAGACTAAATCTTGCCGTCATCATAACCCCTATGTCACATCACAACTTTAGGAACAGGATAATTAATGAATTAGAAATACAAGTATTGAAAAAGCTTACTATTATTCAACCATAAAAAAAGAGATAAGGAAGCCGTTATGTTGCACTGTGAATTTTAGGAACAACATTGTAATCTATGTTGCGCTGTGAATTTTTACCCTTATGTTGCTCTGTTTTCTGAATAAGACATTTAATATATTATACAATGAACGAAATACCTGGGAAAAACCTGTTTATATGTAAAGAAATATTTGCTCCCCTTTGTATGCATATCAAATCAGAAAAATATAGCCTGGAAAAGAGTAAAAGATCCTCCCATCATGTGGAAATGATACAGATTCAATAAAAGGCTATATGCTACACAGTTTCATGAATAATAAAATTAAACAGTCCCCTAGCACCTAAAATCTTACTCATCTCCTGCATCTAAAATCTTGATTGAAGGAGGAAGGGTTGATCAATCCTTAGTTATAGTCTCATACTCATCTCCTGCATCTAAAATCTTGATCAATGAATTACACCAAGTCCCCTAGCATCTAAAATCTTACCAAATCTTTCTGTTTCCCTCCCTAAAGTGGCGTTGATCTTGCAAAAAGCAAACCTGATGTATGTCTTCTGGTAGTTACAGTCTTGATTAGAAGCTTCTAAGTTGGGGTGAAAAAATCCCCAACGTTGTTAACATAAGTTGATATGAAGGTTATCATCAAAATACTTAAAATATTAAGGCTTCACAACTAAGCGGAGGAACAGTTAGCATCATAATATTTTATTTGAATGATTCATTATTAGAAAAAATGCAGCATACAAAAAGTTCAACAATCAACTGAATGATTAATTTTTCCCTCGAAGTAATGCTGGTGTGAGAGAAGATTAAACAAATGCAGCAGATGATTAAATCAGAGTTTGATGTAAGAGTATGTGTGTACTTTACTATAAAGAGATCAGTTAAAAATCCATTACCAGGAAAGCATCAGCACGAATTAGATTTATTTTCTTATTTACATATTCTTTGACCATCAAGAATTTCTTGTTGCCCTTCCCTCCTGGCAGTCATCCATGTAGTACCCTCAAATCTTGTTCGAAGCTCAGCCAATAAAAAGAAGGCGCCTTGAGGTTTAAACTATATCTTTAAACAAAATAACTAAAACAGAAAGATAAACACATTACATATACTGTAACCTATTAAGCAATACCCTATTAGCATGTGAATTCAAATAGAAAGGGATATCAGTCGCAATGGCAATGAAGTGAATATTGGAACAATAGACTTCGTACTTATTCAAAAAAAAAATTCTAATTTTTTGATTATGTAAGATGCTGTCTTTTAAGATAATATAGAGATGCATGAACAGTGTCAGTGACCCTGAAGTTTAGTGATATACAAACTCTCCTTAAAGGCCACAAAGACAGTTCAATTTGGTAACGGATTGAGTCATGACTTACAAAGTCAAAGTCTGCGAGTTTGAATCCTATGGCTCTATGAGTTTGAAAATATGTCTTGATTCTGGCGAGTTTCTATTATCCAACTCAATTAAGTTTTTTATTATATTATCTTTGGTTTTAAATAAAAGATAAAGTTAATTTTTTTATAGATTAAAAAAGCTAAATAAGTTATTTAATCATATTATATGTTATGTATCATCAGATTATATATTAATTTATTAATCAAGCTAATCAATTTGAAAAAAAAAATATAAATATAAATACTCTAAAGTAATTTAATCAGCTTCTTTAATTTTTTTAAAAAAATCAATTTGATCTTATAATTATTACTGAACTATCCTCCACATATCCACATATTGGAGGTGATGTGATGAGTTGAATCTCCGTGCATTGATGGGGGGTTTCTAGTGCATATAATTAAAAATAAACAGAAACGTGTGTATATAGTGATAAACTGGATGGGAATAAAACAAGAGTGAAAAAAAAAAGATTGGTGGATTGGTTGGGGTGTGGAGAATGATTGGGGTTTATTCCAATTAATTAACTTGGTCATCTTCTCTTTGATGCTGATCACCGATTCTCTCTCACGCGCCTTCCTCGTCCTCACTTTTGATTCCATGCATTCAAGTGTGTTGGACTTTGGGTCCAGGTCTGTCCTTGATGGGTCGGACTATTTGATTAGGAAATAAGTAGCCTAATCAAATAAGAATAAAATCAGCATAAAATGCAGATTTGGGAATATTTCAGCAATAATTATGGATTTGTTAAAAGAGGAACAAATCACCATAATTAGGGAATTAATTGAAAGATAATTAATTGCTGTCTTGGAGGGCAAGAATGAGTGCACACGTTTCCTAATTAGTGGCCTCCATAAACCACTATAAATAGGGTGTGCCTCCTCAATTGCAATTCACCCCGCCATTGAGTTTTCTGGCAATTCCCTTCTCTCCTACCATCTTTCTGGTTCTGGTGATCTGCTGTGCAAATCACAATTAGGCTCTAGTAGTCTAATAATTGTCTGGGCACAAGTATGGAGTATTGGAGTTTTGACCCGGATCCTAACATGGATTCGTCCAGGTACGCCTAATCTCCTTTTAGTTTATATTTTTCCCAACATTGGCATTAGAGCCATTTGATTCTTGAGCCTGTGATTATTCTATGTGAATAAACTATATGATATAATTTATTTTATATCTCCATCATATTCCGCTATGCTACTATAAATATATATGAGTGTATATAAATTTATATTGATTTATCGCATATTTAATTCTCCTCTGTGGTTCATATGAATGAAGCATGATCATCGTCTCTTAGCATATATGTTGTTAATTCATGCCGCTAGAATGCGTTTTTTCTTTTTGTGTATCGATGCTTCTGCCTCCATATGAATATAAACCATGTTATTGAACGATATATGCGTGTCTGTGTGTGCATTGGATTCTTCCTTCCAGATTTGATATTCGACCATGAAGCTTAATATGCACACATAAAATACTGAGTTCATGACTGTTGGCCGAATACGTTCGCTCTTCTGGTCATTTTATATATGCGCATGTGTATATATATTGTATGGCGCAATTCCTTCATCTTCTCTTCACTTCTTCGATCTCTTTCAAGTTGGGTGTTTTTGGAACCTGTGTGGAACTAAAAAACAGAAAAGACTTGACCCCTCAAAGGTTAGAAGAGCCTTTGAAACCCAGAGGATACACATCCAAGTCGGTTTACGTAGTGCCGTCAATGTCGAGAAAAAATTGGGTGTTTGAAACTGGGTGTTTTTGCCCAAAGTAAGGACATGAATGTGTAGATCTCGAAGAGACGATTCCAACGATGCTTAGAACACGTCAAACGGAGTCCGGATGAGGGAGAAATAAAGGAAAGAAGTTGGCGGGTCGTTAGTCGTTGCCACTACTTCACTCGTGATTTGATCAATAAAACAGAGGTTTTAAGATCAAATAAATGCCATGGATTTGTAGTCCGCTGAACTACGATTCCAAAGACACCAAGAACACAAAAAACAGAGCTAAAACGAGGGAGATATGACCTCCCGAAGTTTGCGGGTCGCGATGACCCGCCGGAGCTCCAACCGGGTCGGGTTGACCCGGATGGAGGTTGAAGACGATGACGTGGTAGTCAACGTCACGTCATCGGTCAATCGATGCCACGTGGCGCCAATGAGCGGTCGCCACGTCAGCGCCAAACGCCATGTCAGCATCGGTCAACGAGGCCATGTCATCCGTTGACCAGCCACGTTGACCGAGACACGTCAGCGCCACGTCAATGACACGTCAGCGGTGTCGGGTCACGGTTGACCAGTCAACGTTGACTGGTCAATGGTCATTCGTTGACTATTGACTAAAAAAAAAGGACATATGGCGCGTGGGGCCCACTGGGGTCTCCTTTTGACACGTGGCAAGCACCGTCGGAGAGAGGACGACGCGTGGATTCTTGGGAGCCGGCGCGTGTCACCGGCGGAAGGTCTCAAGGCGGCGCGTGTACGTCACGCGCCGCCGCCGAGAGTGGCCAATGCTGGAATTTTCCAATTTTTCAAGATTTTTCCTTCCAGACACCTTTTAGGGGCGCTTGAGAGAGAATGGAACCTCCGATTGAGACGTGGTTAGTTCCTAAAAATCCTTAAATTCGAGAGCTTCAATTTGATATATAATTTGCATATATTTGAAGCACGTTTGGATCTGTTTTGAGTCAAAAAGGTGCTTGTATGCATCTAGAGATTCCCAAAAATGTTGGAATTGAATCAATGTTGGTTCTATTGTTTTTGGGATAGGTTGGCTTATTTTTTTAAGAGTTTTTTCAGTTGCAACATAAGGTTAAATGCTGAAAGATTCTTTAAAAGTAAGGGATTATTCAAATGAGTTTTTGAATATAAAATCCTATCCAACCTTGACTCAAACTGTTAGAGACAAAATCCTGAAAAATTGCAGCAACTTAAAATTATTCAATAATTATTGATTAATAATAAGTCTTCCCATGCTTCTAACCATATTGATCCACTTGGATTGAAGCAATGACTTCTAAAAGTTAACCTTTTTTTTATCACATATGTTGTGACAAATGACGAGACAGATAGAGATGTGAGAATCATCTCATCAAGTGGGAGGTATGCTGCAAATACATCCAAATGAGTGGATGTAAACATGACAAAGAGGAGCTGGACATTGTAGCTAGAAGCTACATGAGTTAATATGGTCAAAAGGGCCTATGAGAAGGAGAATCTGTTAAGAGACAACAATATGAGGCTTAAATTTTTGAATGTTCTTGTTTTTCCATTGAATTTAAGATTAAATTCTCTGTTAGTTTATAGAATTGAATTCAGTATATTCTCTTCTTATTTTCTTGAACATTCATGCTAGTTAGATGATATTGTGTTATTATCTTGTTAATATAACTGCTCTTTGATTGAATGGGAGTTTTCTGGAATGCGTCTAGAAATCCAAAGGGGAAAGTGTTCAATGAAGACTGTGGTTAAAAGGGTGATGAGCTAACTAGTATGATTGGGATGGGAGTCAACATAGTTGTCTCATGAACATGAAACTAGTATCTAATTATCCTTTGTCTTATTTGAACAAATAAGATTTGTATACCATAATCGTCTGAGTGACCAATTATGATCAAGTCTATTTGACTGAGCTTATGAAGACAAGCTCAATAGAGATATCTGTGGAGTTAAAAACTCTCAAATCTCTTTCATTCAAGAAGAATGAGATGTTAGGGACATCCTACCAACTAGTCTTTAGCATTTAAATGTTGAAGCAATCGAAGGATACAAAAGGTTTATGCTATCAAGTATAGAAAGAACAACATTGCTTAAACTTATGTTGGTATGAGCAATGTAACCTTATCCAAGACGTGTGGATAGTGTTGGAAGATAGTGAAATAAGTGATCTTCTTCCATAAAGTTAAAACTAAGTTAAGTTTTAACATAGTGTACTAAGTCCTAACATGTTGTTTAGGCAACACTTGAGGCAGATGTCAAACTAAGAAGCTGAGACAAACTAAGTGCCAAGTTCTTTCTAACAAACAACAAGTGTATGTTGTGATAAGACATCTCCCAGTGAGTGGGAGGAAGCTATGTCTCCCAGTGAGTGGGAGTGAGCCATGTCTTCCAGTGAGTGGGCGTATACGAAAGTAAAGATTGCTCCTATATGCATATTGTAACCTTCAGCAATGTGATTTGTCACATTGAACTTGAGTGTGAAAGACTGAAGGATTCAAGATCCATCAGTCAAACGAACTTAGCTAAAGAGTGGGAGGATTCATCCTCTAAGCCCGAGGGCAAGAAACCTATGAGGTAAACTTGATCTAGAGGAGGTCAAATGGTTTCTACAAAGATGAAAAGTTACATTCATAATCCTTAAGGGTTGTAAAAGTAGCAAACCACATGAGTTGTGGATATTTCAGAGAAGCATATGGCTTCATGTCAAATGCAAAGCAACAAAGAGATAGAATGAAGGGATTGGAACTTGCACGTTAACTCTGCATAAATAAACCACCCTGATTCACTCTATGCAATTGCAACTGATAGAATCACATCTTTGCTATCTCTTTAGTTAAGGATCGATGGGACTATGATTCTCAAATCCTTTGTTGGATTTTGATGTTTCTTTCCTAGGGATAAAAGATTCCATTTCTTGCCACATGTACACCTTGATAAAAGGGAATGATCAAACTAGCAAAAGAGTATTTGCTAGACAATGTGTGCTAAAGGGTTAATACCCTTATGAATAAGTTGAAAACTTATTCTACCTGGCAAGAAAGACAAAGAAACATTTTTTGAGAATATCCACTGCACTTGGCAAATTATGACGTTAGTGAACCAATGAACGTGAGGGCAAAACACAAAGAGCTTGATGTTTCGTTAATGTTGTGGACGTTTACTCGAAATACAGTAATGTTTACTTGATTCTTGGCAAGTGTGAAGCTGTTAGATAATGGCCGATATAGTCAGGAATCAGTTAAACTAAAAGGATGAGACCTTTTTGAACTAACAAGGGTTAAGGACACCCATGTGATTAGTTCAAGCTGTTTTGTGTACAAGAAAGGCATTGTTAGGCAACTATCAATACCTAGAACCCTTCAACATAATAGAGTTATTGAAATAGAGGATAGACCTCTCCTTGATTTGGTTATGAACATAATGGCACCAATGAGGCTATCAGTCATATGTTGGTAGGTGGACTCATAGCTATTATATTCACGCTTAACCAAATGCCCTTTATGTCAGTCACGACCTTACCCTATGAATCGTGGATGGGCCTTAGACCATGGCCAAGCTCGTTAAGACCATAATGGTCATCAAATTTATATTCACAATTCTTTTTATGAGTAAGGAATATTGGGGTCAAGGTATACAAAGTATCTCTTTGTGAGATGATATGAGAATTTGACATGACACGTCTTCATTAGTGAAAATGATGCGGTTCAGTGACTAAGAGAAAACCGTAGAACACAACGTTCATAAAACCCAGATTTCCTAACAGGAAATGAGTATTAATCACAATAAATCTCTTTAAGAGGTTCACTAGTGACAAGGAATAACCTAGTGTTCCTAAGTTCACTAATTCGAGTGGGAGGATTGAGACCATTTTCATAATGAAAGAGGTAAGAGGTAAGTTACGAGAGAATTACCTTACTCATACATAGGAAAAGAATCCTATGAAATCCACCTCAGAGCAAATTGTCATCTAGCGAATGACTATAAGGGATAGATTCCATAATGGATTGAATGCTCCTTTCATCATTTAGAAGGTGATGATAAGTACCTATAAGTGTCTGAAAGACACTAGAAGGACCTGCTAAGATGAATTGCAAAGTGTCATGCAAGAGGATTTGGATTCCTTTTAAGCCAAATACGTGTTTAGGTAATTTGTCACCTAGCCAAGGGGCGATTGGGAACAAGTAGGTTCTCAAATCTGTTGGGGGCATATAGAACCTAAAACA
This sequence comes from Inga oerstediana, assembly GCA_963210345.1. Taxonomy (NCBI): domain Eukaryota; kingdom Viridiplantae; phylum Streptophyta; class Magnoliopsida; order Fabales; family Fabaceae; genus Inga; species Inga oerstediana. Next base: position 10,767,243 of record OY723403.1, read on the forward strand.
CTTAGTGGCTAGGGGGTAATACAATGGAAGGTTGTCCGTTGTGCGTTTTAACTCTGAACTTTGGCTATGACAAACAAGCTTAGTCTTGAAATTGCATCAAGATGATGTAAAGACCACCTTCCAATTTAGAATTTAGGAAATTGGATGATGAACTCTACATGAAGCAGCTTAAGGGCTTCGTAGAAACAATCACTCAAATAGTAGTATATGAGGTTTTCCATAAGGTGAAAGCCTCACCAACTTCGAAATAATCGAAGAACACTACGTAAGTTCCAAATGGTCTAGTGATGATTCTTTGTGAAGTCATCCTTTGTCAAGTGACATATGAAACAAGTATCAAGGGAATCAAAGGAATAAAGGATCAGAGAATCCTTAAATTCTGAGTTGAGAAAGTTATGGGTTGAACAAATATCTTGATTGACAAGATAAACGGAGTTGCACAAGAAAGATACAGTCTTTTCCACCTAAGACATGTACAAGTGTAATCCTTAGACATCTTAGGATGTCAAACTGCAAACCTATGGACACCCCTGAAGTCAAGGGCATAAACCTAAAAAGGTTATATGTTCTATGAAGAATCCAACATAAGAAAGGTGGATAGAGTCCCATGTGAGACTATAGTTGGTAATATGAATGTGCACATTGGTGTACATAAGACCAAATATTTTTTTAGTCAGACTTGGAAGTTGCTTTTTGGTCCTGCTGTGAAATGGGTTATGAGAATAACCATGGATTAAGTTGTCAAGACAACAACTTTCCTTTTTGAAAGGATACTCCAATACAAGACCTAGGCAAATGGTGATGGAGTAAGGAAATATACATAGTATTTTTTCCTGTTATCCATGGAAATAGAACGCAGGACGTGTTCTGCCATCATTCAAAGTGTCATATGGCTAAAGTAATTCCTATGAGAGATTGGGAATAAATGGTGGATAGAAGGATCCAAATGATAACATCTTATGATGAGGATCCTAAGTATCACAGCAAGACGAAACATACTTTTTTGATATATCTCTATAAGAGATATGCTTTCAAAAAGGAAAAGCGACAGTTCAGTGACCTTCTATTGACAGAATGTTGGTAGATCCCCTTATTGAGCCCATAGCTTGATTTTCATTGAGTTAGTGAAAATCTAGGGGCGTAAATAAAATATAAGGTCGTGAACTTCTTTTATATGAAGATAAAAGAAATGGTATGTATGTTATGAGTAAATACATAAAGGTATACAGTTTTGTATGTCGTACAGGTCAAAAGAGGTTGGTTCACTCACACGAACAACCATCTTCCCATGTTTTATGGGGGCATGGGAAGGTAAGACGAGCAAATGATCACCATGAGATGGTTGAGAAGAATTTTTGCGTTTAAGTCGCCTCAGTTAGACTGAGATGAGATCCACATGTGTGCATGTACACAGAAAATGGATCGAAGCATGAATATAGACCTGTAGCCAGGCAAATAACTTTTTTTCACAAACGAGATATTGTGAAAAAGAAAGTTCTGGTTCGAATGTTGAGTACATTTTGGAACTAATGTTTGTACGGTGAAAGATAAAGAAATCGACGTACACCTCAAACCATTCACCGTAGCATGCAATTCATACTGCATGTGCTTAAGAGTTAAACTGCAACACGGGATGTGGGTGAAAGATCCCTAGTTCACCATAGTGTGAGTCCCAGGAAGGAAGAATACTTCCACGATGCCCTTAAGACTTAGGCGGCATCATGAAAGCTTGGTTTGGTGACAGCTACTTTAGCTGAAGCTCCATGATCACACTCGAATGTTGAGTACATTTTGGAACTAATGTCTGTACGGTGAAAGATAAAGAAATCGACGTACACCTCAAACCATTCACCGTAGCATGCAATTCATACTGCATGTGCTTAAGAGTTAAACTGCAACACGGGATGTGGGTGAAAGATCCCTAGTTCACCATAGTGTGAGTCCCAGGAAGGAAGAATACTTCCACGATGCCCTTAAGACTTAGGCGGCATCATGAAAGCTTGGTTTGGTGACAGCTACTTTAGCTGAAGCTCCATGATCACACTCGATTCGGTCAGATGAGTGAAAACTAGGAGAGCAACCAAGTCAAGATGGACTGATGTTTAGTCAAAAAGGAAGATTTACTCCTAGATACATAAGATGTACTAGTATCTGTGGTCGACCCCTTACTAGCTCTATATGTAGTAGTAAGTGCGGATACTATGTACGTAGAAGGCAATCTGAGTTAATCAACATATTAACTCGAGAGGGATTAGATATGCCATGAGTAATATGTATGGGAGAATCTGGGGCATATGAGGCAATGAATATATAGCTTACGGTTATATATAAAGGGTGTCCTTGGATGCTGATCCAATATAAAGGATTTCTAGTATAATAAGCACCAAATCTTAAAGACGTTTTTGCCCACGCAGTCACGGTAGACGCCAAGTATGAAACAAGAAAAAGTAACGCACGCACGATGGGAGGCCCATCAAGTGCGAGTGGGAGATGTTGGACTTTGGGTCCAGGTTCGCCCTTGATGGGCCGGACTATTTGATTAGGAAATAAGTAGCCTAATCAAAAAAGAATAAAATCAGCATAAAATGCAGATTTGGGAATATTTCAGCAATAATTATGGATTTGTTAAAAGAGGAACAAATCACCATAATTAGGGAATTAATTGAGAGACAATTAATTGCTGTCTTGGAGGGCAAGAAGGAGTGCACACGTTTCCTAATTAGTGGCCTCCATAAACCACTATAAATAGGGTGTGCCTCCTCAATTGTAATTCACCCCGCCATTGAGTTTTCTGGTAATCCCCTTCTCTCCTACCATCTTTCTGGTTCTGGTGATCTGCTGTGCAAATCACAATTAGGCTCTAGTAGTCTAATATTATGTGGGCACAAATATGGAGTATTGGAGCTTTGACCCGGATCCAAATATGGATTCGTCCAGGTACACCTAATATCCTTTTAGTTAATATTTTTCCTACAAAGTGGAAAACAAAAATTTAATTATAACAATACTAAAAATATAATCCAGCTCTTGCATGGGTTACTCAGAAGTTTAGGCTTACCACATCCCTCAAAAATCAGAATTATTCTTTCTTTCAGCTTTCCATCTCCAGCCATTACCATTCCTCGACAGGAGGAATGCACGGCGAAAGAAAAAGGCAAGTGACGTGTCTTATAAAAGTCGCCCCAATATATTATTCCGTCAACAACGTATTTGATATATAATGTAATGATGTATAATATATGATATGATTAAGTAATTTATTTAGTTTTTTAATTTTTTTTTAAAAAAATAACTCTTTCTTATATTTAAGATCGAAAGGACTAGTATACATCATGATCCACTGGACCAGGTTCATCTTCCTTTTCATTATTTTATTCCCCGCGCGTCAGAATTATATTCATTTACATTGACAATTGCAAAACTAGAGACGATGTAAACTACAATTTGCAAGATGAAGTTAGATAAGACCCAGTTATTATAAAATGTGAATTTTCTTTAAACTCCTTTGTTAAGAAAGTTAATTTTTAATGAATTCTGAAAGAAAAACTCATTTGTCAATTACTCTTAAGGTGTGTTCGGATTAACCTTTGAAGAATAGTTTTTGAAGAATAAATTCTAAGCATAATAGATTATGAGAAAAAAGTGATTTTGATAAAATGAGAGTGTTTGGATATTGTGGTCAGAATAATTTTTTTTTCATGATGTGGGGCCCACATAATGAGAAATAACCAATGAGAGAAAGGGTGAGATTCACATAAAGAAAAAGTAGAAAGAGAGAGAGGATGAGGCCCACAAAAAAAAAGCTTTTCTCAAAATATAGGTTTTGAAATTGGAAAAATTTTGAGTGTTCGCCAATCAAACCTAAGTTTTAAATCAAAACCTAAGTTTTGTAACAATTATCTAACACTCACTTACTAAGAGTGTTTCCCCCTAATTTCTTCACAGGCTAAATGTATTTAAAACATAAGGTATTATTTTAAGGTATATATTTTAAAATATATTTCATGGCTGACATTTTAAATGGACTTTTAAAAAGGGCTCCAGGCCATGCCGTTATTTTTGAAGGCTTATATTTGAACCTGAAAAAAAGAAAACATATATACATACTCAAGCTTAGGCTTCACACCTATACTTCAAATTCAGGCTATTTAATTAAAGTTAGTCTAACCTATCCTATTTGCTTTTCACACAAGCAAAATCTGAATTTCAAAGTTATTGAGTAATTATTAAAACAAAATCAAATTACACTAGATCATATACTTCTCCTTTCTTTATTAATTAAGTTAGTTTATATAACATATATTACAATACATTCTTTAAATAGGTCATATATTAAGAAGCGAAGAAGTAACTTAAATGACAACAAAGAGATTGCTTAATTTATATCATGTTTAATAGAGTGTTACAACTATTTTTTTATACACAATATTACAGCCATTTAATTATAATGATTTTCAATTCAGAATTTTTTTTTTCATTTTGTATATCGAAAGGAGGGGTACATAACCTAGATCTGGAAAAAATTCCTAATTTTTCAAGTAGATAATTGTAATTTTCGGACGTTTCCCGGATTTGTTTTTGTTGCTTTTACAGATATCATATTACCTACGGCTCTGTGATCAGTTGGGCTTGAGTCAATTTGGTAAAGATGGGCCTGGCCCCATTTTGTGCTTCGTACTGGTCACCTGCAGGCTGCAGTGCCAAGAAGCCCATTATTTCCCGCGGCAAAAACAAAAAAAGGAACGAGTAGAAAAGAAATTAAGAAAATCGCGCTTCAACGGAACAATTGGATAATGGGTGTTCCAACTCTGCTGTCTCCCACGGCCGCCACTCACCAGCAAAACACCAGTCAGTGACTGAAGTGGTGAATTCGAAGAGGACGCCAAAGGCTAGAAACAACCACGAAAATGTTAGCATGTCCCAGCATCCACCATGGCAGGCTATACCCTTCACAACCCTCTCAGTTCTTTCCCTCCAAGCCCTGCAACCGATTTCTCTTCCCTAGTAGCTCCTGTCATTTCACAACCAGAAAGTGCAAGTTCAGTCCTTTATCTTTTTTATTTCCTGTAAAAAACCGTCATCGGTTCAGTATCAGAGCTTCGGCAGAGCCCGAAGTTTCAGACTCCTCCTCTGTCAGTGATATCCCACAGTATGCATCACAACCGTTCTCTGTGAAGATTCCCGTTGGCGATAGACATGTACGCTGCTGACATTTTTTTGGGAATAAATACTGACATTTTTGGTTGTGCTATTCCGAACTTGTAATTGAACCGTGACATTTCATTTTTTATTTGTCTAATCGTTTAGTGTGTGTGTGTGTGTGGGGGGGGGGGGGGGTGGGTGTGTTGTTTTTCGTTTTTGGGCAAGTAGGATAGTTTTTGAACGTTGCTAGTTTTATAAACTTGGACGGCGGGGAAGGCTTCCTATCCATTGGCTGGTTTTTACTCTAAAATTGGAGGCACGGGTATGGCTTCCAAATTGGATTCTCTGCAGGGATATATTTTTTGTTTTCAGTCTTTATGGCCCCATTTCCCGGGGATAGCGAACGTATTGGCTTTTGTAGTCTTGGGTCCAAGAATAACAACGGGCATGATGGACTTGAAACAATGGTTTGTTTGCGTGATTGCAAAGCCTATCTCTTTCCAATGTGCTCTTCCCTCATTTACAGATTCTCGATAACAAGTGCTTGGGAAGGCTTTTCTATATCTGCCTTTCCATTTTATATCTGCATTGTGTAAAAGAAATGCATTTGGGACTCTTTGATTTATCCATTATTGGGACATTTTGTAGATTTTGGTCGAGACTGGTCATATAGGAAGGCAGGCAAGTGGTTCTGTTACAGTTACAGATGGAGAGACCGTAAGTTCCCATCTTTCTTCTACCGATTAACTCATCAATTTTTTTTTTTTTGGAACAATGCTAAATGGTTCAAAATTGTGTATGCAAGAAAAGCATTGATACTGTCCATGATTCATATAGTTCAAGAGTGTGCACTCCGCTAAAATAGATTCATTCTTGCTAGCTTACTTAGGTGATTGGTTAATTGTCGATTTTGAGAGATATAATGCTGGCATGTTAGTGTGTGGCCATGATTGATTGTTGGGTGCATTGCTATCTTTTTCTTCATAATGAAATGGGGATTTGCAAAAGAATTTCTAGAATGCTGCTGCTGCTACACATCTCAAAATTCAACATTGATTTGTGATGTGTCTTAAGTGCACTTCATGCTTCTTTGATGTCTAGAGGTGATACTTGATTATTTGAGGAAAACAGTATATTTTTCATGATAAATTCAAATCTTGTTCGTTTGAAAAATTCATGGCATTTTCTTTCTTGTTGCAGATTGTTTACACATCTGTTTGTATCGATGATGTTCCTAGTGAGCCATCCGATTTTTTCCCTCTTTCTGTAAATTATCAAGAGCGTTTTTCAGCAGCTGGTCGGACAAGGTATTCTTTCCCACAAGTTTTGATTTTTTTTTAAATGTTTTTTGTTCCATTTTACTGTTGGATATGGAATGAAGTAATTGCTTTTTGGTCTTTGTTTGCCATTTTTTCAGTGGAGGGTTTTTCAAACGGGAAGGGAAGGCAAAAGATCATGAGGTACTAGTGTCGACTTTGGCATTTAGGAGACTATTTTGTGTTAACAGATATTCTTGAGTGTAAATATCCATTGAATTGCTTATTGATAATTTGTTGCCCCCTTTTGAGATTTGCGAGCTTATGTTGAAGTCTATGCTAGTTTTTCCTCACATCACAGTTGCCATTTTACAATTTCAGATATCTTTGATGTCACGGTGTAATATACCAATATATGTAAGTTCTCATGTTTGGTAGGGTGGTTGAAAGTTATCAAAGATATGATACAAAAGATATTTTAAGAAACTTGACAAAGCTAAACATTTAGGGTAGTGAGATGCTTATGTTTTGTATGGCGTAGAAAATGATGCCCAGCACAATGGAGGCTTCCTATTGGTTACTGCTGTATCAAATGCAATCATGCTGGATGCATGCATAAAGAATACTGGAAAGCTGCTTATTGTACTGATAAACTTCTTTGTCCTTGTTCTTGTGTTTTTGTTCCTTCTCTGTTCCAAAGGATACCCTGTCCTCCTCTTTATACACACTTGTTTCCTTGCCCTCATTAGGACTTATAGATTGTATTTCTTTGTGAGGAAGTCCTTTTGGGTTGTACCAAAACCTGGCTGGAGATTCTCACTCCTTTTGCTTGTGAGGAACCTATGATTATATTAAAAGCCTATGGATGCTGCTTGCAGGTTCTTATTTGTAGATTGATTGATAGGCCTCTGCGTCCAACTATGCTAAAAGGCTTCTACTATGAAACACAGATACTGTCTTGGGTATGGTCCTTGTAAATTTTCTACTTAAATTTCGTTGTTTATGTGTCTACTTCTCCTGTTTTTTTTCAGAGGCAATTTAGTTTGCTATACTCTGCTTTATCTCACTTGCATGGAGAGATCATAAGTTATTATTTGCTATATTGCATTTCAGTCTGAGTGTCTGTACTATCAGTTTTGGTCGGACTAGTAGTGAATTATCTTTCAGCCATAAAAAATTGTGTTTCAGCTTTGTTTAAATCATCAGGCATAAATGTGATGGAGATAAAAAAAAAGAAAAGGATTTAGACAGGTTGTTTAAGAAAATCCCAGAGGCTTGTTAGTATGTTAGTCCCAATATGCTCTCTTGGGACCTTTACTTTCTTCAAAGCAGTTGCTTCCCCCTAGGTAGGTCATCGCAAATTAGGACTGCATGTTCTACATGCCCTTCCCAAACAATTGAAGCAGCCTACTGATTCTGTTCCTTCTGAAATAAAAGGTGAAAATAACTACAAGAGCAGACTTAATGACTTTGCCACTGCTAAGGATTTTTTCACATTTCCACATTCTAACTTTATTGTGAATTTATGGTTTTAGGTTTTAAGCTATGATGGATTGCACTCGCCTGATTCTCTGGCTGTCACTGCAGCTGGTATAGCAGTGTAAGTTGGCCATTTTTATATTTTCTGCAATCCCTGAGGGAGCCAGCCAGCAAGGACATATCCCCATGATTCCAGGGATTAATTCCCTAGGGTCTGTTTGGTGTGAAGGATTTGGAGGGGAAGGGAGGGGAGGGAAAATTTTTATGAGTTGAATTTTAAGAGATTGAAGAAGTGGGGTAATAAAATTTTAATAAAGAGAATATATAAGATAAAAGAGTAAGAAAAATTAATTATAAATTTTTAACCCCACTTCTCTAATTTTTTTAAATTTAACTCAAAAAATTTTTCTCTCCGCCCATTTTCCCTCCCCTCAGACCAAACAAGCCCTAAATCAATAAGCTAATAAAGAGTACTAGAGATACATTAAATAAAAATGGGAATGGAAAAAAATTTTGCCTATCAGCCCATCAGTCAGATCTTTTCTTAAAAAAAGAGTTGACTATTTGTTAACAAAAGGAGAATAAAATCCTGAGTGCATGAAATTTATTGAATACAATCATATATTCCCCCTTCTTTTTCCTTCGCTTCATTTTTTTCTCCTTTTTCTTCTTTTTTCCTGTCCTCTCTTCCTCTCTTTTTTATTTACCTGTCATGTTGCAGTTTTTTTTCATATTTATTTTTTTAAAATTGTGAGCTTTTTGCAACTAATTATCTCTCTTCTATTGAGACGCTATCTGCCCAATATTTTTCTATGTTTCAATTTATATTTAATTATTGCATGCCTTTGATATTTGCTTGTAATTAGTAACTCTACAATAGTTGAGTAAAATATAACTAGGTTTGAATGTCAGTTTTCTGTTGGGCCAACAATTGTCTTTGAAAATAATGTTAAACTTTTTGAATATTGTTGAATAAAATAATTTTTTCTATCTATTTTATTCACACACACACACACACTTTCAACTTGACAAAAATAAATTTCTATTCTTCATCAGAATCAGATAACTTTTTCTTTAAAAAAGTTATTACAAGCTGTTCATGAAATTATTATGATAATATTGTTAGTATATTTTCGTTATGCATTGAATAAGCACAAAAAAAATCCGGAAATATTTCTTCCTGTGTTTATAGAAAAATTATTGACTTTATTATGAGTACTTTTGAGCACATTATGTATCAAATTCTAATTCATATCTGAGTGTTTATGAAAAATATAGGATATTATTAGTGAATTAATCTAATGTAATTATAAAAAGATTATAATATTGGGCGAAGGTGCAAATTTGGCAATGAACAATTTCGCCCGAAGCATCCATAAGACTTATCTATTTTCGGGTGCAAAAATGGCAATAAACTATTTTTTTTGGAGCAGATTTAGCAACGCCGTTAAATCTACTTAACTACCGTTACTTTTTGAAATGTGGATCCCAATAGGCTTCTCCATCTGTATTATTTTAATATTTTTTTAATGGGAAAATATCACTTAGGCCACATGGAAACAATTTCATTTTAGTCAAGGCCAAAAAAATTCTGAAATCTCACTGCAAAGCTTAATTTATTTTTACTGATAGAGCTTAATTTCATTTTAACCCAAGGGATGCAGTGATATTTCAGAATTTTTTGGGGGTTATCTGAAATGAAATTTTTTCCATGTGGCCTAAGTGATATTTTTCTAGTAAAAAAATATTAAAATAATATAGAGAGAGAAGCCTGTTGGGATCCACATTTCAAAAAGTAATGACAGTTAAGTGTTTTTTAACAGCGTTGCTAAATCTACTTCAAAAAAATAGTTTATTGCCATTTTTGCACCCAAAAATAAATAAGTCTTATGGATGCTTCGGGCGAAATTGTTCATTACCAAATTTGCACCTTCGCCCTATAATATTTTATTTAAACAATATATTATACTTTTAAATGTTTATACTTTTTGGCACTCAACCAAATGTACATTTGTCACTTTCATTTGCAGTCAAATTTGAGGCATTTAGTCCCCATATATGACGCTATCCATATCTAGCATGCACTCGAACATTTTCTCCCTGCAATTGATCCTAGTCATTTGTAATTTTGTATTGCAGTGCACTTTCAGAACTACCAATATCAAAAGCAGTTGCTGGAGTTCGAATTGGTCTTGTTGGTGATAAGTATATAGTAAACCCTACAACCGAGGAGATGGAGAAGTCTGAGTTGGACTTACTACTAGCTGGCACAGATAGTGCAATACTGATGATAGAGGTAAGCTGTTATCTTATTTGTTTTTGTAGGATATAGCTTGTCAGGATTTTGGAATATGCCAATATAACATGAGCTGACTTACACAAATCACTTATAACTTAGCTCCTTCCTCTTCAAGAGAACGTCATGTCTGACAGTCCTAATTTGTGGATAATAGAAGCTGGAACAAGACTGCTGGAGATCAAGTTTTTGAAGATAGAGAAGTAAATGCATATTTTTTCCAAAAAAAAGAGAAGTTAATGCATATTGACTTTATCTTGATATACCATTTTTCCAATTGCTGTAGCCTTTTTTTCCTTTTTTTATAGCCTTGAGGATTAACTTCAGAGTCACTGATGAATAGTGGCGGAGAGAGAAGGGGGGGTGATGATAGAGATAGACTGAATAGTTCACTGAGATTACTCACAAAAGCATAACATCTGATTTACAATTAACCCCCTTTATACAGGTGCTAATTCCCTTCAACCTATAATCGCTAGATTCCCTTAACAACTTAAAATACCTATAACTGCCAATAACAACCCTATCCTGTGTTAATTACAACTTACACATCAGTCACTGCTATGCCAAAGGAAAAGTGAAGAAGAAACCAGAAGGACTTTTTTGATATAAAAAAGAATTTATTGAAGAGAAGAGATGGGCGATAGGAAAAATAAGGACAAAAGTCCTCCTAAAACAGAAAAACTAGGGACTGGAAATTGTCCTTGTTACTCCCAAGAAGTTCGCCATTTTGTGATCTTTAATATTAATTCAGAAGTTGCTTGGATGCAAATTGTGAGTTTTAACTTGTGAAAGATTGAAGAATTTTCTTGACAGAAAAGGTTTTATTGTCGATGAGGACCAAACATGGACCCAAAGTTGGTTAATACTCCCGGATGGGCAGCTGCTCAACCATGTAGAGCTTTGTTAATTAAAGGGCTCTATCACTGTAGCAAGTGAAATGAGGAAAGATCTAATGGATGAGTGTCTTGGAACTGCTGAAAAGCCAAAAAGTCCCTGGCCCTTTCTTTTTCTTTCTTTCTTTCGTTTTTTTTAAATGTTAATCAGAGAGATATGTGATAGGAATATGATCTCAATTTGAAGCACAGCCATTTTTTACAGTGGTCTAAATACACTATAGTGGTACTTTCATACTGGCTTGACTGCCATTATTTTTTATTGCAGGGCTATAGCAAATTTCTTTCAGAAGAGAAGTTACTTAAAGCTGTTGAAGTTGGTCAGGTTGTTACCTTATCTGAGGATGTAGAAAAACTTGCAATCATTAATATATTTGATGACTTTTCTTTTCATCCCTTACTCAAAAGACGTAGCCTTTATAATAATTTTTGGTTCTGCTTCATGGAAGATGTATGCATGTATGGATGATTGAGGGGTTTTCTAATATCTATAGACATTGATAGGGCTGATAACTAAAAGAGGAAAGGCTTTCTGGCTGAGTAAAGGCAATGACTTGGTGGCTATACTCTCTGTCATTTCACTTCCTTACAAATATTGCAGATATGAGTTCGTATCCTTCACAAGATACACAAAGGGCAGACATTTATCTGGCCTTGGAAAGGATCTATTATTATTATTATGATGATGATGTTGGTAAAAATAGTTTTAGGTTTGGAAAAGTGAAAGAGCAACCAGGAGAAAGACATGATATTCTCTTTGACATAAGGAAAAAGGCAAGTCATTGAGGCCTAAAACTAGGGCAAAATCATCCCTTTTTTGGGAATAATTAGGATTCTGTTGAGATTGCCACGAGGCTGAGTATGGCACCAAAGGGAATCCATAAACATGATTGGATCTCATGGCATATTTAAGGACAAAACAACACCTTGAAGACACGTACATTCAGCTTAAAGTAAAAAAATGACCAGCAAAAATAATGCAATGCTGTTTTTTTTTTTTTTTTTTGTATCCTTGTTGTTTCGAAAACCTTTGAATTGTGGAAAATCCTTCTTTTGAATTAATGTTTCTGTCAGTATTTTTATATCTTGATTGTTGCTGTACTTTTTTGCTTTACATATTGAACTGTCAGCTGATAGGGATTATACACAAGATACTGTCTCATCATAATATGTTTTGTATCAAAATGTCCATAAACTAATTAAAGCCTTTTGAAACGTTAATTACTCTACTGTGAATATTGTATGCAATTGTTTCTTTGAGGCCAATACTTCTACAGTTGAAACAGCTTTATACCTAATTACTGAAGCACAATCACTGGCCTATTGTCTAAAATCAGGATGCTGTACGGGCAATCTGTAATGAAGTAGAAGCTTTGGTCAAGAAATGTGGGAAACCAAAAATGTTTGATGCTATCAAATTACCTCCTCCTGAGCTCTTTCAACATGTTGAAGTATGCTCTTTGCCTTCTTACCCTTTTTTGGGTCTGGAAAAATATGAAATCGTTTCTCTATTATCTCTATTGATGGAGTTTACTTGTTAGATTTTGCAGTTGTTGATATGGCTCTCATCCGTGTATGTGGAAATAACATGTGGATGGTTAAAAATTAAAAAAAGAAAGAAAAAAAATGAAGTTTCAAAGCCTGCCCATCTCCGTTGATAGCTCTGAAGTGCTAACTCTTGTCTCTCACTTGAAATCCTCAATGTAAACCCCTACTTGTCTCTGTAGTATAACATCATGGGACAGTTGGATTGCATCCTCTTTCTGGGTTTAGGATTTAGTTTGGATAGCTTCCTCTTGTTCCTCTTTTATGGTGTAGGAATCTGAATTTTTGGTGATGAGATCATGGGCTTTTGCGGATTTTGGTGAATAAAAAATCCATGTGAATAGAGTGGGCAATTGGGTGGCAGTGTATCATATTGTCCTGTATCAATTGATTTACAGAGGGATTGAGCTTTACCAATTTTCTTCTTTGTAGAAAAATGATTCTAGATTTTACTTTATGTTTTTTTGTCAAAGATGATGATCAAAATAGAAATGAGTGCTAATGTGCAGGAAATTGCTGGCGCTGAGTTGGTAAAAGTTCTCCAAATTGAAAAAAAAATACCAAGAAGGAAAGCCCTTTCGTCTTTGGAAGAGAAAGTTTTGAATATACTTACAGATAAAGGGATTGTCACTAAGGATTCAACACCAACGAGTAATGCTGAAACTGTTGCAGAGATTCTTGAGGACGAGGACGAGGAAGTAATAGTTGATGGTGAAGTAGATGAAGGTGATGTTCATATAAAGCCAACTTCACGCAAACCACGTCCGTTTGTAAGTCCTGTTCTATGCTGTGATTTTGGATAATTATGTGATACATGAGATGTATGTTTTGATGACAATGAGGCAAAAGTTGTGGACTCATGATGTTTTTTATGCTTTTTGGTGTATTTATTATTGGGATAGATGTGTACACATTTTTAATGTTGTCTTGCTGCCTTTTCATCTCATGTGGGGCAGTCTTGTGTTTTTGACTTCCCTGCTTTGTTCTTCATGGCCTCTTCAAGGGAATGCCTATTAGGATATTCAATGGGCGGGCAGCTTTATTAGAATTTTCTTTTTGAGGGCTTCCTACATCTATGGCTCTGAGCTTTCTTACATTTCTTATTTTTCTTTGTTTTCTATTTCTTATAGTTTATTTTAGGTCTGCTAAATCAGATTGAATTTCTGTTTTTATTTGTTTGAGATTGATAATATATTTTGAGATAGACTTTTCAGTTTTGAATATTGTACTCCTCTGTTTTTATGTTAATAAGGAGAGAGCAGAGGTCAGAGTTGGATTAACTCTGATCATTCTTTCCTACCTTCCATCTTCAGAGCCTGAAGTTAGTATTCCATAGAATTTGATTGGTGTGGGAGGAGTAAGGAGGTCTAGTTTTACTAAATTTTTTATTGTTACGATCTCATTGCAATTGACTAAGGAATCAATTTAAAGGTATTTATATAATTACTTTTATTAATAAGTTCTGGGTAAGTGTCAACAATACTAGAATTACAACTGCTGGATGTTTGACTTATTGTCTAAGTTTCATTATGCCTATGTATGGGCCATCATTCTATTAAACAGTATAGCTTTTTTGCTCAATTGTAACGTCATTGCAATCAACATCACATATGTTGTCATTGTTTTTTAATATGACCGAAACTGTCTTCCTTCAGTTTGCTGAGGTTGATGTGAAGCTGGTATTTAAAGAAGTTACATCCAAGTTTCTACGCAGACGTATTGTGGAGGTATGAGTACTTGGAATACAATAAATAAGAGCTCTATGCAAACATCTTTTTCCAACTTAGTTTTCTCACCTGTCTGACTGGGACTTCTGTTCCATAAAATTATTTAAGAAGAAACTTGTGACTGAAAGTATTGAATTATGCTTCCATCAAATACACTGCAGCCAATCAAATGGAGCGCAATATCAAAGCACCTTCTTATCCTTCTTAAACTCAAATCTGTATAAATGAGAGTTAATATTTTCAGATCAGGACAGACCCATTGATCTCCAAAAGTCCAAACAAGTAGCTCCAAAGTTGTCAAGCTAACTTACAATGCAAAAAAACTATTGTTGTTTGTTTAAGAGCTTTTTGAACACATGATGCAAATATCAGGAAAGAGAGTGCTATGGGGCCTTATCACTTGTTTCTAGTATATTTTTTAAAAACAGTTTCAAGGAATCAACTCATTAGGGCTAACATGACTTAGAGTTAGCTCTTCACGCAATGGCTTCAAGAAGCTTTTGCTTAGTTTGTGCTTGAAAGTTTGGGAAAATTGGCTGTGGTTATGCGTATTGCCACACTACTTGATAGCTTATATTATTTGTGAGTTATTTAAACAGCATGTGTTCATGTTTGTTAATTTCTTATGTATGCATGTGATAGGGGGGTAAAAGGAGCGATGGGCGAGTACCAAATGAAATACGGCCAGTGAACTCAAGATGTGGCTTACTTCCTAGGGCACATGGAAGTGCTCTTTTTACAAGAGGAGAAACTCAGGTTTGAATCAGCTACTCTTGGTAATACAAAGGAGCTCTAAAATCACTTGGCATGTTCATCAGAGAGACCCCCAAAAAGAATCCATGAGTTGAGCATCATAGGAAGGCCTGTTAAACTATCCTTTTCCATATCACGTCTTTGGACTCTGATTCCATTAGTGGAAAAACTGGAAAACCTGCACACAATATAGAGAGAAATGGTCTTGTTTTCCTGTCAAAGTTTTAATTTAATTTCACCCTTGGGGATCCTGTTATTTCTCTTCAATAAAACAATCCACCTTAAGCTACTTGGACGTAATCCATAAACCAACCAAGATCGCAACTTATATTGCATTAGGCTATGACAAATGTTAGGATCCAATCCTTTTCCTGCCACCTGAGAATGCCATAGTATGTTATCTGTTAACTCTGCTACAGTTTTGCATAAAGCACCTGCGAGTTCATTAATACAATAAATCTGTCTTTGTTAAACTGCTGTTCAAAACTTCTGTTTCCTCAAAAGTAGCCAGCTCAGAGGAGCTTTGCTTCTCCAAAATGTTCTTTAAAAGACTGGTCATTTTGTTCCTACACTGTCTTAGAGGCTTCTATTGAAATTGGCGAATTGTTGCCCACATTTCTGACTACATTCTTTGACTTGTTCCATTTTCTGTTTGGTAGTCACTTGCAGTGGTTACACTTGGAGACAAGCAAATGGCACAAAGAGTTGACAATCTCATAGGTGTTGATGAATTCAAGAGGTTCTATCTTCAGGTCTCTTTGGAACTTAACTACTTTCATATTTTGTTCAATTTGGAGAAATCTAATCCACAGACCAGATATTGTTGTTAACAGTCAAAAAGAAATGAAAAATTCAAATTTAAAATGATTGTCGTGAAAGCTTTCAGTTTCCTATGATTTTATATGCTATCTCATTTGTGAGCTGCTCAAACTTAATTCATATAAAAGTTTTGTTCATTTTAGCTTAGTTCATGAAATTCACAGATAAATATTAAGGAGTAATTGTACGATTATGTCTGGAAATAGAATGGTATAATCTCCTTTTTACCCTTTGGTTCTGATAAGATTAGAAGATGGATAATCGTTCATGGTTATCAAAAAGGAATAGCGTCACACAACATATTGTGGCATTTACCTTATTTATCTAATGCCAACCCATTGATATGTTGTTTAGAGTTTTACATTTTAATATGCAAGAGGGATTGAACATTTTATCTAAAGAAAAGAAAAGATTGGACCAATTTATTAATTTTTTGCTTTAAGGCTCATTATCTTCTTTAAATTTCTCTTTAGGTGGGTACTTTCTCCTATTTATTCATTTCTCAGCATCCTTGGGACTCACTAGCTATAATTTGCAGTATTCATTTCCTCCTTCATGTGTTGGAGAGGTTGGCCGGATTGGCGCACCAAGTAGAAGAGAAATTGGTCATGGGATGCTGGCAGAGAGATCTCTAGAACAAATTTTGCCTTCTGAAGCTGACTTTCCTTATACCATACGTGTTGAGAGTACTATCACTGAAAGCAACGGATCTTCAAGGTATAATTTTAAGTCTCCGGTTCACTCAAAAGTTGCTTACGTTTTTCAGTCTTATGATAGCAATTTTCCTTTGATGAAAACTTGAAATGTCAAAGGAGCTTAAATCATCTTTTCACTTTCTTTTCTAGTCTAAATAATTTCAGCATTATGATGGGTACTTGCTTTTGGAATTTAGGATACCTCATTTTTGTTTTGCAGCATTCACTCCTAAGAAATATCTGAGCTTATATCCATTTGATTATAATGTCATCAACATGCATATTGAGAATAGTTCTATTTACAATCATGTGGATAAATACACCGAGTGTTCTTTATTTTGGCACATGATGCTTCTGCTGTTCTCTATTCCTCAGAAGACTCTGCTTTCAGAAGTGATTTATTATATACAGTTACTGAAGTTTCCCACTATAAATGCCAAAATTTCTATCTGGATGCAGCATGGCATCTGTTTGTGGAGGTTGCTTAGCATTGCAAGATGCTGGGGTTCCAATTAAGTGCTCTATTGCTGGAATTGCCATGGGTATGGTACTGGACACCAAGGAATTTGGAGGGGATGGAACTCCACTTATTCTCTCTGACATTACTGGATCTGAAGATGCATCCGGAGATATGGATTTTAAGGTTTCATATTCTGGAATTAGAATCACAATATCTATGTTATAAACAAAAAAGGAATCACAGTACCTATTATCTCTCATGTGAAGCAAGACGATTATGTTATGATGACACTAGAGATAGTTTTTGACTAATTTTGTGATGCAGGTTGCCGGAAATGAAGGTGGAATAACTGCATTTCAGATGGACATTAAGGTAGATCAATCTTTCAATACTAATTTCTTTATAATCTCATTTACTTTTTTGCTGTTTATTATGGTTTCAAGCCAGGTTCTGAAACCTAGACCGGTCGGGGTACTAGGTTAAGGGTTAATGGATCATATCGGAGTTAGACCGAGGCTAAATCGGGGTTAGACCGGTGAGGAAGGGAAGATTTTAGAATTATTTATACGAAATTTTGAATAAAATAATAAAAAAAATTAAAAAAAAAAAAACCCGATCAAACCATGAGAAAACCGGTTGAACCGGGGTTAGTTACCAGATCGGACCGGTCAGACGGTTTCGTGGTCGGACCGGTCAGACGGTTTCGTGGTCGGACCGGCCGGTCCGGTCCGAGCCTGAGAACACTGGTTTCAATTACACGCCTTTTTCTTACCCCTAAAGATAATATTTATTTTCTTCCAGTTAGTTGTAATCACTTTACTTTTCCAAATAAATAAAAAATACTACTACTTCCGGTTCTTAATGTAAGAACTAGTTGACTTTTGTAGGGGAGATTAAGGGAGCCAAATAAATTAGATAAAAGTATTTATATTTATTGTTTTTGGGAAAACTAATTAGCTTAACTTATAAACTGATATATAATCTAATAATATACAACATATATTATGGTTAATAGATATATTTAGTTTCCTTAATCTTTTCAAAAAAAGTCAACTAGCTCTTATATTAAGGATCGAAGGTAGTAGTTGCGTTTGACTTTTATGAGGTGTTTCATATAAAATACCATTAACTAACTATTGAGAACTTCTAGGTGGGAGGAATTACTTTGCCCATCATGAAAGAAGCACTCCTGCAAGCCAGAGATGGCCGAAAGCATATTCTTGGTAAGGTTTGATTGAATGTGCCCAAAGGGCTCAAAATGTTTTCACCTTTCCCAGTTTTTAAATTTTCAAAATTCTTGGTCCAATGGCACTAAAGCATTTTGGGTAATACACATTGTATCATGATCCCTTTAAGTGAGTCTTACAAATGCTTTTGCTACTTTTCTTCCTCAGAGGCTTAGACAAGATGTGAAAATAAATAAAATTAAGAGCTCAAAAGTCAAGTACAATTGAAGAGAAAAAGAGAGGATGATCAATAATGACTTGAGTAAAATAAAATATTTATTTAGCCAATGTGGAAGAGGATATGACTTGTGATTGAACTAAATGCACGAGTATTCAGCTTCAAACATAACTGATTCATAAGCCAAGAATTCATTTTTGTACTTTTGAGTTCTTAAATAAGTGATTCCATGCGTTCTTTTTCCTTTTTCCTGTTTCCTAATCCAGGAGAAATGATGAAATGCTCACCTCCTCCAGCAAAAAGCCTTTCAAAGTATGCACCTCTCATTCATGTTATGAAGGTCTGTTCCCCCGATTCCCTTTTAAATTTCTATATTGTGTGTTTGTCACTTGTCCATTTTAGGCTCCGATCCAAAAATTATGACATGCAGCATTTTAATTTTCTCACTATACATTTCATAGGTCAAACCTGAAAAGATAAATCTAATAATTGGTACTGGTGGGAAAAAGGTGAAGAGCATCATCGAAGAAGCTGGAATAGAGGCTATCGATGCAGAAGATGATGGCACTGTAAGAAGACAATGAGCTTATACACGTGCTTCCACATAATTGATTGACTTAATCCCATTGCAATGAGTACCTTATTTGGCTTTGGCAGGTCAAAATTACCGCAAAAGATTTGTCAAGTTTGGAGAGGTCTAAAGCTATTATTAGTAATTTGACAATGGTTCCTACTGTTGGTGATATATATAGGTATCACTTCGTTTTTCTTCTTATTTCTGTCTGTTTCTTGACTAAATGCAAGCTAAAGCAACTTTCTTTGATATATGTAAGTAAATGTCTGAAGAACAAGACTTGCTTAAATAGTCAGGAATCCTAAAAGTTCGGCATCTGCAAGGGATCTATGAGGCTTAGTTGCTGTATTTGTCTTTTTTAAGTTGCTTAAGGTGGCGTCATAACCATTTAATTATTTTGGGTCGTACATGCTTTCACTATTTTCCCTTTTTTGTTTGTTCATTTTTGGTTTCTTTCTCCTCTCAATAGAAGATGGTGCTTTGGGGTAGATTTGTTCATCTGACTTTCTAGTTTTTTGGTTATGATTATTAGCAGTAGAATGTTCCCTGTGAATAAAATAAAGTTTTTGAGAGCTTTGATGCATCGATTGCTGTGTTATGGTTTTTTCTTCAAATGTTGTTTATGAAGATATATTTTCCTTCTCCTTGCTCTATTATTTTTCTTTATAATAAAGTCCTTTTTTTTTCATGCAAGTTAGCTTTGGATAAAGATTATAATACTTGTATATTTCAGGAACTGTGAGATCAAGTCTATAACTCCATATGGGGTTTTTGTAGAGATAGCACCTGGTCGTGAGGTACTTGTTTGAACCAAGTTGCCAAAATCAGCATTATAACATAAGGGAGCTGACAACTGATAAAATTGCATTTTCTTAGAAAATATGGGTTTCCTTTTGAAATTGCATCTTGAATCTTGTTCATATTTGGGAGGTCCTAGTTGCTATTTTCAATGTTTTTAGTGGAATAAACAGTTCATTTGAAATATGATGATGTCAAATGTCTGTAATTTTTCTTTTGTTTTACTTTTCTTCAGAAAGTTTTAAAAATTGAAATCAACTGATAGTGTTTACTCATAAAATGCTGGAAATTCCAAACGTCATACTCCCTCCTGACCTAAGTATAAGGTCCATTTGAGGGTTTTGGTTTGGTCCTAAATATAAGGTTTTATTCCCTCTTGTCTCTCATATTAATTTTTTCTTTCCCATAATACCCCTATTTATTAGGGTGCTTTTATCTTTGCACATTAAATTTTGATCATTAAGTGGCAGGGGTATTTTTGGAAAAGTTTCATAAATTCTGTATATATTAATTACAAATAACCAACTTACCTTCTTTTTTGGATTCTGCGAAGTAGTTAAGAGAACCTTAAATTTATGACCAGTGGAGTAATTAATATTTGAATATTTTGCTTTGCGTTTTACGTAGGGATTATGCCATATCAGTGAGCTGAGTTCGGGTTGGTTAGCCAAAGCAGACGATGTAAGTTTTTTTTAAAAAAAAAAAAATCTAGTTTCTCCTTGTAAAGAAATTTAGTTACTCTATGCAAAAAATGGTGACAAAATGCTTGAATTTATTTCTCTAGGCTTTTAAAGTGGGAGATCGTCTCGATGTCAAGCTTATAGAGGTATGTCAACTTACAATTCTGAGTTTATGAATCCTGTCGTGGTAGCCTTGACCTTCCTTCCCCTGAACATTGATGGCGATTTGGTGTTGGTGCAGATGCTAGACTCATTATCTTTCCCCCTATTTTCTTCCCTAGTTTTCTTTCCCTCCCTCATTTTCTCTCAATCCAAGGAAGGGGTAAAACTCACGTGATATTTAGCCCCTGTGCTGGGTTATTTTTTTGAGTTAGATACACTTTCTCAATTGAAGCTGGCTTTCAGAAACATAATTAAAGAATAGTGGATTTTCATTTTCAACAAGTTTATACTTTATAGGGCTTGACATTTCAATTCAAAATGCATGTCTTTTTGGATTCTAGGATTTTGGATTAAAATAAGATTTGAGATTCAATTATTTCATATTATAGGAGATATAACTCCCCTTCCCTTCCGTTCTCTCAGGAGGACCTAAACGAGTCATAACATCTTAGAAGGTTTAAGGAGACGAGTTTTCTCCTGATTTTCTATTTAGATAGCATTACATTTTAAATTTCTTTTATAAAAGAGGTTTATCTTTTTCATTGCAACCTATGGCATGGTTTTTTGAACTACTAGTTACTTTACAGTACACATGGTATTTTTATTGCTAGTCTTATTTTGTGATTAATTTCCATTTCGGTAGTCAACTTATTGCATAGCATGTGCCTAGTCTTTATGTGTTTAATGTAATATGAACGATAATGTTTATTTAAGTTACTATAAAAAGTTATTATGCTTAAGCATCAAATTCAAATGTTGTATTATTTGTGATGCCATGTTTCACTGTTTTTCTTTTCCGTTCTTACCCTCTGATGCAAGGATCAAACTGCATCAAGCAGTTGTTGAGAGTTTCAGTCATTCTTCGACTTGATCACAAGTCAGTTCTTTCATTTTGTACGCGTTAGATCATAAATGAGTAATAGCATTGAAGCTCCTAAAATATTCCCATTATTTCTAATTTTTCTAGAATGCCCATGAGTAAAACCAAACATAATGACATGGTATTTAAATGAAAAATAGATTATTGACATTTCTTTTTCATTTGATTTTTTCCCCTATATTTGAGTTTTAACTTTTAAGTTTCTCTTTTTCTTTCCTGCCATCTGAAGTTTTGGCTGAACCATGTATAATTTTATCGTCTTGGGGATATGATTTTCTTCCTCGCTTTCATGAGATTTGACTTTACTGTACTGCCTGTTAGATATTCTCACACGCTTGTGGGGGCATGCACTGCAGAAAAATGATAAGGGACAGTTGCGCCTTAGCCACCGAGCACTGCTTCCTGATACAGCTCCTGATAATCAAAACGTGAAGCAGGATGCTGGAGAATCTGCTGAACAGAGTATTGAACAAGCTAAAGCCAAGACTTCGAGTCCCAAAGTTACAGCTTCACGTAAAAGAAGTTCGGAGGATGAATCCATACTTCAATCGAAAAAGTTTGTAAGAAAACTGGTTAACCCTGCCCAGGATAAGCCTTCAGCTAACAAAGACAAGACAAAGAAGAACAGCAAGAAAGAAGTTGGTAGTGTCTCTAGCAAAGATGAAAGTAGCTTGGTTGGAGAGGCATGAAATAGGCAGCTTATATATTTTCAAGTTGAACAAAAGACAAGGGAGCTTATGAGAATGACTTGTTGACAGGCAGGATGAGGTTGGGAGCGCTTGCATACTGACAGATGAACGGTATGAGTAAACCTATGTCGACCTGTGTCTGGCTATCTGCTAACACGTATTGTTATAAAAACCAGTAGATAATCAATATAAATTTTGATAGAACAACTCATAGTAAACTGGGAAAAAGCAATAAAATGGCAGAGCTGCTCTATCCCTGTTGAATGACTCTTAAGAATCATAATTTCTTTACCTGGTTAGCAGTTGAATAAAACTCATTGAACTTGCTATTTAGCAGCCCCATAAATGAGATTGTTTAGAATCACAATTCCTTTATCCGGTTCCCAGTTGATTGAAACTTACATTTAACATAAGAAGCAATCACTAATCAGTAATGATTCTGAATATCTGATCTGATCAAACTTTCTAGTTCTCCTTACTTTTTCCTGCCATAACAGAAAACAGTCTTCCCCAAGTAGCAGCAGTCGTGGGAGCACCTGACTAAGACCATCTTTTGTGACTCCTAAATTGAATGCAGTTGTTTGTTCCATTGTTTTAAAGCTGTATAGTTGCCTTCAGTATAGGATTTGGCTACCAAGAAAAACATTTTGAGATACCTTTTGGGGAAACCTTGTGTTTAAGCAGACATTGCATTACCGATTTATTCTTTTTATGGTGAGACAACAATGATAAAATTGATGACCAACTGTTTTCTGTAGTTTCTTTTGGTATTTGTGGAGTACCTTTATTATTTTGTAAAGGCCTTTCGTTACTCCAGTCTTTACTCCTGTTGCTGGTTTACTTTTAGTTAGCCTTCCTGATGAACAATTTTTGTTTTCTTTATTCATGATTCACTTTTGGTTGGCTTGTTTTCCAGTATGAAAATGTCTTCTTGCCTGCTGACGGAGCAAAATCTCCAGGTCTCTCGGGAGAGTTTTCTTTGACGCACCCTTGTCACCTTAATCACGAAAGCTTTGTTCCTATGAGATAGCTATCCGTGGGACTAGGCAGATCAAGCTGTGTAAGCGGGAAAAACGAAGCACTGATCTCCGAAGCTACTTTTGTGTACATTACAACAATGAATATCACTAATCTATGAGAGTGTGTGATTTATGTATACGAGGCGTGAGAATTTTGTCCGTTTAATCCCACTTATGATATTTTTATTTCTTCAGTTTGTTTATATTTTAATTTAACCAATCATTATTGTCTTGTATAACACTTGGTCTTCTGTAATTGCTTCTATTATCAAATGTTACAGCGCAAGGCCTTGTTTGTTCGGTTACATCGCATTCTATTCGGTCTTCTTTAGATCAATTTAATTCACAGCTCGTCATGCTCTGTTATCTTATTTGTTCATGCTAATTCAAATTATGCTGAATTGCGACATAAACGGTTATAAACCTGTTGGCAACTTTATGCGGGGTTAGTGTAGTGGTATGGATGTTCCCTCCTAAGTGGGAGGTCTCATGTTTAAATTTAATATCGTTAGTAACCCTCGTGTCATTAGTGTCTACGTCTTGTATTAAAAAAAAAAATTCATGCAACCCGATTTATATGCTGTTTGGATTAGCTTTAAATCTCAGCTTTTGTCTAATATATAAATGTGTACAATTAATTAGTAGTGACCTTTTTCTTTAAAAATAAAAGTTCCTCTAGAGTCTAGAATCTCCAAAATTTGAAGTATTTTCACTAACTGAAAAGTTGTATAATTTTTTAGCCAACAAAATTAAATTCAATATTAATAAAATTAATAAAATATCAATAATATGGCGTATTTCTTAAATTCTATAAAACGATGAGAATTTGCATTAGTTGACTAGTGGCTTGTATTAAAAAAAATTAGCACTTTCGAATTTTTGTAATTTTTTAAAATATTTGTTACTTAAAATATCACTGAAGCATTATTATTATTTTTTGTTTCAATTCATTAATATGAAAGTAAATATTTGAGTTAATCGAGTTTTAATAAAATATTGTTATCCTTTAATATAATCAAATTATTTAACAACAATATTTTTTTGTTGAAGAAATTTCAAAGCCACAAATAGAAGCTCTCTATATTTTCAAAAGAATCACTAAGAATCCTCCACCATTGAAAATTCTAGATCAAGGATAAAATTTTTTACAAATGGACGTGAGTGATGAATTTTGAAGTGCAATACTTCTTAAAGAAGTTAAAGGAAAAAGTACTACTATGGACATGCTAGTAGACAATTCAAAGAACCAGAAAAGCATTACTGTGCGACATTCAAGGAAATTTTTGTTGTCGAGCGTGGAATTGAAAAGTTTAGTTTTAATCTAAGCCCCTACTACTTTATTGTAAAAATGGATAATACATCTTTTCTAAAAATGCTTGATCCAAAGAAAAATATCTTACCAGATGCACAACTACTCAGATGGAAAAACTGGTTTTCTCGCTATAAATTTGTAGTTCGACATCTCAAAGGTCACAACAATACCATTGCAGATTTCTTATCCAGATCTCAGAAATCCTTACCTCCCAAGCCTCAAAAGCCTTTTCTTTGTTCAAAACTTTTGTATATCTTAACCATCTCAGAAGCTCAGCCAACCATGTCTTATGTCATAAAGGCCACTCTCTTTCCTTCAAAAACCAACCTGGTATCCCCTCATCATGTTCAGAGAATTGCAGAACAACATCTTTTTTATTGGCTTCATCTTCGTTTTGATAAGACTAACCTTGTTCCTAAAGTCCAACACTTCAGCTTAAATATTCCTTTCACAACCTTACCCTTCATCCAAGGACCCATGCCTGAAGAACTCTTCTGGTATCTATGGTCTTGAACCACCCTACATGTCAGTGCTATAGCCTTCACACCATTACCTATATATCACTACCTTTGTGAAAAAAACCATGAGAATTCCCTTCTCCACCAGTTTCTTGAACTCTTTGCTCCTTTACCCTACGGGAGAGGAAAACTATATAATTTTATCTGAGATAATAATTTCTAGAAAATTGAAAAGAAAAAATAAAAAAGATTTTATTGTATTTTTATACTTAACAGGTCTTGTTATCTCCAATCAGATGGTCTTTACTCTAGTAACAATGTGGAATTATGGCACACTCCGTTTAATTGGGCTCGTCAAAAACTTGATATCCTCAGGGAACTTGGTTATTACTTGGGACAGATCAATGATCACCTGAAGACTAATTGTCATATCTTAAATCCTATTCCAGCTGAAGATTATGATCCATTCCAAGGAATCTTTCCTCCAGAAATTGGTTATGTTGTTCAAGAATTTTCTTCTCAAGCAACGTTTAGTCATATTCCTACAAGAATACTAGGCCCTGAATTTCAAGACTTATAAGATCCATATGAAGACTATCCTCAGCTCAGCCTTTCTATCCTGGGCACATCCTCTCAAGCATTCCAAAATCCTCGACCCAAAGGACTTAATCTGTAATATCCCAAAAATTTAGTAAAGGGTTAAATTTTCTAAAAAAGAAAATTTAAATGGTGTTAGAGATTCATCTTAGGAATTAAAGGCCTATTTTTCCGAAAAATTAGAGGAACAATAATTAGAGATCATAATTTGACTTGGGAATTTTTGAGAAATTATTTTTAAGACTCTATGAAGTTAATTAAAGAAGAGGGTCCTTAAAAATTATTAAGGATTGATTTATGAAATTAGATAATAAGTCAAATTATGAAACTTATGAAATTTAAGGAATTGTAAATTAGACAAACGGAAAAATCAAGGTCTAGTGTGTATAATTAATAGGATAAAAATATACATACATATATATATATACATACATACATACATATATATATATATATATTAAAAGCACACACTCAACCTAATTAATATTCTTACCGACACACACCCATCGTATGACTCACACATTTCACTAAAAATACAACACCTCTCTTACTCTTATTAGACCCCATGACACCAATAAACTACTCACACACACACTTACCCATTTATTTAAAGAAACACTCCCTCATCTCTCATTTCACCACGTTAGTCAGAGAAAAGAGAGCAAAAGAAACATCAGAAAATAGAGAAAACAAAATTGAGAAAGAGAGAGAGATGTGAGTGAAGTAGGTGAACTAGACGAAGAAAACGATTGAAGAAGAGGAAGAAGGAAGTGTTAAAGCTTACATGCAACACCATAAACGTTTTTAGGTGAGTCTCCTACACATTTATCTTTGTTTTTCCATTGGATTTGAGGCTGTTTTCTGGGTTGTTTCATTGCCGGAAGTGAGAAATGTTGCCGGAAAAATTCTGTCACCGAAAAGTTTTAAAACCAGTGATTGTGTGATGATTTTGGGGTTCAATTTGGGGTCCTTTGGTTCTGAAATTTGATCATTAATCTCAAGACATGTGTAGGAGAGTATAGAGTTAAAATTCATGAGGTTTAGAGTATAAATTCATGGTTGTATATTAGTTTTCTTTACCTTGTTCTACTTGCTGGAAAACAGAGTATCTATCGGAAAGTTACAAAAGCTTAAACAAAGGCTATAGATGGAGCTTTGATTGGGTCTTTTTGCATAGAAATTTTAGGATGTGTAGTTGATGATAAAATAAAAAAGAGTATAATTTGGAGTGAAAATAAATGAGTTCTTAATTTTTGAAGTCAGACTATGAAAGTTGACATTTTTAAAGATAGTAAGCTTTGTGTTGAATTTTGACCAGACAAACCTTATCCAATATTTATGAAATTTTACAGGAATATAGTAGATATCCATAGCTTTAAAATGAGTTCAAGAATGCATCAATTGGATACCTATAGAGAGAGTTATGATTTTTGAAGGTTAAGTCAGAAACAAGGGAAATTTTGGGTGTCTAGGTTCTGGCAGTTTGGTTGTGTTGTGTTTTTGAGTAATATAATCTTGTCCAATGGCTATGAAACTTTCAAGAATAAAATTATATATGCTATGCTTTAATTTGATATATAATAGGTGTTATTTGGATCAGTATATTAAGAGATATGAATTTTTAAAGTTAGTTGCTGTTAGATTATATTTCTGGAAGTCAGTTGGATGTGGCGAAAGTTTGGAAAACTAAACCTTGACAAAAAATTATGAAACTTTCTAGATTTAAAGTAGACATTTAAGCTTTAATTTGATGGTAGAACATAATTTTTGGACTAGTAGATTAAAAGATATGATTTTTCAAAGTTGTGCTCTGTTTCTTGAATGCAATCTGGAATAGGGGAAGCTTTGTGAATTTCTGGGAAGAATTTATTATCAGTGTCTAGCTTTGGATATTTTCTATGAAAATACATTTAAAGGGCTTCATTTAGGCTTTGAGATCAGTGAAATTGGATTTTCCTAGATTAATTATGAATTTCCAAAGTTGACTGAAAATCTGTCAGTTTTCTGAAAACAGTGAAATTGCACTGTGCGGAAACTGTGATAACTGCATTAGATAACCCGCATAATTTGATTTAAAGGCAGTAACAGTTCAAGTAATAACCAGTTACTTTTAACTTTTTAATTTATAAGAATTTGCAATAGCTGGAGTCAGAACTAAAGGTTAGGACCGACAGAGGAATTGAGAAAAGAGTTAGGTAGTAACTTTTGCTTGTATATACTATATGATTATTATATGTTTGAGTATGCTATTCTCTGTAACATGAGCATAGTGTCTTGGACACGTATATTAGCTTAATTATGGTTTGGGACCTAACGAAGATGCAGAGTTCAGTTAGGGTTTCAAACAATCGTTTAACCTTGAATAGTGTATACACAACATTTTACCATGCACAACAGTCTATCATCTTACATGACATGGTATGTTGCATATTTATTTTCACATTTTATATGTCGGAAAAGCATATTACTACTAAGATTCGGTCAATTCTCACCCTTTTTTCAACATTTAAAAATATTTCAATAGAAGGTAACGGCTTTAAGGGAAAAACTGTAATTACTGGTGACTGAGGTTCCAGTTCAAGCGGCAGTGCAGTTGGTTATCTTTTGTTGTAAATTTTATTTCGGTTGGACTCTGTATATATTTTTTAAACCCTATAGGGATTTCCTATAATGTAAACAAGCAATTATTATCAGTATATTTCCATTATTTCTATTTTCCCTCTGAACTATGCATTTATTACTCTGCGAATATTAAAAGGCTAAGGGGTTTGACAGAATCTACCTCAGCCCAATTTGACTTAGGCCTATCCACCATACTATACCCAGGCCTCAATTTAGAAAGCCCAAGACTTAACTTATCTAGATCGCCCTAATGACAACCTATCAGATTCCCTTCTAGAAAGTTATTATTGGGATCCACTGCAATATGTATGTGATATGATGAATGGAGATAATGACCATGATAATTTGTCTCCTAATGATGATCATGAGCCCATAATGAAAAAATGAATTAGCCAAGAAGTGTCGGCAACATCTGAATCGTTCAAAAGTGTCGGTAGCATCTCAGCCATTTAAAAGTGTCGGCAGCCTTATTTTGTAAAAAGGTTGCATTTACTTTTCAGAGTACTTGTATCATAAGCGTGCTTGGTCATAAAGTCTGTGTTACTTTCCAGGTGTCTTTAATGAGTCACGGGTTTATCTCAATAACCTAGGTGTCTGTGTTATTAATAGTATGATGCTTGTCTTCTTTCCAGTCCGTGTGTCTATATAAGAAATTATCCTCACTTCAATTAGGATCATCAAAAGTTGTATTCTCTCTTGTTAATATAAGTTTGCCTTCTCAGATGACTTCCTTCTAAATTCTTCTTTTCTTCTGAAAGCCTTAGTTCTTAACATATTATTTTTGTCTCTATAAAAATTCAAGTATGCTTTGCACTTGCCTCTTCACGAGGAACCTGTACATCAGAAAGAATCCCACCATGATCTTGTGAAAGTACTGAGAAACGCATTAATGACGAAATCCAGTATCTGTTTAAGGCTTAGAAGTCTTAAAGTGTCCTTGAGCGAGGAGATGAGAAAGCTCGGACTTACCTGGACTAAAAGTCTGAAACATGCTCCTGGTTTACATCATTTATATTTATCTCAGTTCATTTGGTATCAGATGGAACGGATCTTGATCCCAATGACTTTGTTGGTGTCTGTGTTTGAGATCTTCTGGTTTTGTTCATATATAACACCACACAATCATTAGGATCCAGATACATCCAACTTCACTAGAAACCCAGAAATCATGAGTGAAGTCACCAATTCTTCAAATCACCATACTACCCTTGTGTCTCCCTTTACTCTTAGTAATCTTCCTTCGGTAAAAAAAAAAACCCTAGCTGTTTCAAAGCCATTCTTCTTAGGGAAAATGCCAATTAAATACCATTTGAAATTGTAAAACCCCAAAAAGTCTGTTAATACTTTAAAAAGATATAAAGGTATCAAGTATCAAATTAGGATTTTCAAGTTTTGACACTTTTACCATTTTACCCCTTGTTTTTTTTAAAATAAGAGTGGTGCCCTTGCCAGAGCGCCGCCGGTGCTCCGATGGCCAGCCGACCGGAACCCCCGACAACTTGAGCTCTGGCCGCCAGCGATATGAGCATTTTTGGTGGGGAAGGGCTGCTTTTTTTTTTTGAAAAAAATTGGTTGAGAATGGCAAGGGGTGAGATCAAACTCATCCCACCCCTTTACCAAAGGAGCATGGTGGCTATTGGGTCACCAAAGCTCCTTTTATATATATATATGCATTACTAAATATGTATAATATAAATAAAGACGTAGTAGCTTTAATAAAGTCAGTAATGACTTTGACAAATTCAATAATGAAAATAACAAAATTTGTAATTGTATTGACTAAACTGTTTGCTGATAAACCTTGACTTGCATGTTTTCATTAGCATTTTTGCACAAAACGCTTTTGTCAAAACCATTACAATTCTTATCAAAATCATTACTAAACTTGTCAATATCATTACTGAATTTGTTAAAATCCTTTTATTTATATTATGAATGTTTTCATAATGGAATTTCATAATTGAATTGTCAAAACCATTACAATTCTTGTCAAAATCATTACTAAACTTGTCAATCCCATAACTGAGTTTGTTAAAATCCTTTTATTTATATTATGAATGTTTTCATAATGAGCTTGTCAAGACCATTACAATTCTTATCAGTTATAGGGGTGTTCCTTTTTTTAAAAAAATTGTTGAAAGGGGCAAAGGGTGGGTTCAAACTAGGGATGAGCAAAAAACCCGATAGTCTAGGTAGCTCGGTCTGACTTGAGGTCACCCGGTCCAGTCCAATAAGGTAAAAAGCAGTCTTATAACACAAAATGACTGGACCAGACCAAACCAACTATTCGGGTTGGACCGGGTTAAAGACAAGATTTTCACTCCATATAGACTAGTCTGGTCTAACCCGAATAATTTATATTCTATAAAAAAAATATGGAGTGCTTTTTTCATGTGGGCTCATTGTGTGTGCTCCCTCCAACTAAGGAGAGGACAAAAATTTGATGTGGGCCCCATCACTTTTTCACCCACCCCAACCACTTCACCACCCCTAAGTCTTACCTCCCTCAAACCCTCACTATAAAAAATCTCACCGGATGCTCGCCTCGTCTCCCTCAATGTCGATTCATACTTTCGATCCTTACCCTCAATCTCACGGCGCTGCTCACATCTGGCTCTCCTTACAATCCCTACGGTCCTCCTCTTGGAGTCGCTCTAGACCATACTTCTGATTCTTTTCTCAATCGGCATCCTTCCTCTATTTTTCATTCCTCTAATTTTTTTTCTAGTAAGAGCTAAATGTTTTTTGTGGCTTAATCTAGAAGGAGTTGCTGATGAGGAATAATTTCTTATTTTCTTTTGATTTTCTTATTTTTTTGTTTAATCAAGCTTCTATCTAATAATCGTCTTTTTCTTCTTTTCCTTCTTCATTTTCTACAATTCTTCTTCTTCAGCTGGTGTGAACTTAAGAAGATTAGATATGTTGGACTACCTAGACCAATCCACTGGTTCGGTGGACCAAGTCTGGTCTGACACGAGTTCGGGTTGTTACTAGACCAGACCAGACCTCGAGCTACCTTTTTCAGCATGAGGGGTTAACCGGACCAGACCTCGGACTAGCCTTTAACCCGGTCTAGTCTGATCCATGCTCATCCCTAGTTCGAACCCACCCCAACCCCTTTGAAAAGTGACTTGGTATTCTTTTGATATAAATAGACATTAATAAATATATGTATAATATAATTGAAGATATAATAGCTTTAACAAAATCAATAATGGAAATAACAAAATACATAATGGTTTTAACAAAACGGGTAATAGGTTGACTAAACGAGCAATATATATGTAAATATATATAATATAAAAAATGGAATGATGGCTTTAACAAAATCAATAATGGAAATGACACGTTTAATAATGATTTTGACAAGAATTGTAATGATTTTGACAACAGTGTTTTATGCAAAAATGCTGATGAAAACATGTAAGTCAAGATTCATCAGCAAATGATTTTGTCAAAACAATTACAATTCTTGTCAATATCATTACTAAACTTATCAATCCCATAATTGACAAGAATTGTAATGGTTTTGACAATCTCATTATGAAAATATTCATAATATAAATAAAAGGATTTTAACAAATTCAGTTATGAGATTGACAAGTTTAGTAATGATTTTGACAAGAATTGTAATCATTTTGACAATCACATTATGTGATTCCATTATAAAAACATTCATAATATAAATAAAAGGATTTTAACAAATTCAGTAATGATATTGATAAGTTTAGTAATGATTTTGACAAGAATTGTAATAGTTTTAACAAAAGCGTTTTGTGCAAAAATGCTGATGAAATGAAAACATGCAAGTTCATCAGCAAATTGTTTAGTCAATACCATTACTAATTTTATTATTTCCATTACTGAATTTATCAAAGTTAGTACACTTTTATGTATATTATATATATATACATATATTTAGTAATGCATATATATATATATATATCAAAGGAGCTTTGGTGGCCCAATAACCCTCATTTGGTAAAGGGGTGGAATGAATTTGATTCTACCCCTTGCCAGTGTCAACTAATTTTTTTCCAAAAAAAAAAAAAAAGCACCCCTTCCCACCAAAAAAGCTTTCGCCAACCGGAGCTCCAGCCATTGGGGATTTCGGCTGGCTGGCCACCGGAGCGCCGGTCTGTGGTGGCGCTTCGGCAGGGGCACCACTCTTATTTTTAAAAAAAAAAGAGGGGTAAAATGATAAAAGTGTTAAAATTTAAAAATCTCAATTTGCTATTTGGTATCTTTATGTCTTTTTAAAGTGTTAACAGATTTTTTGGGTTTTACAATTTCAAATGGTATTTAATTGGCATTTTCCCTTCTTTTTATTCCTCTAATTTATTTAAATAATTATTAATTAAATTAATTTTTTTTTAAAAAAAACCTAAAATATAAAGAGCCGTCCAAGAAGCGCCCGTTTTGTTTCCCGCCACTCTGCCCTCCTTACCGCCTCCCAAGGAGCTTCTCTCGCTCGTCAGTATCTGTCCGAGCGAAGGCAGAGAAAGATCACGATCATGTTGTGGGTAGACAAGTATCGCCCTAAAACCCTCGATCAAATTACTGTCCATGAAGAAGTCGCCCAAAATCTTAAGAAACTGGTTATCTACATTCTCATCTCTCCCTCTAACACAATTTAAGCTTCTTCAGTACAATTTGTATGGTTAATTTCTTAGGGTTTTTTGTGTGACCTTCCTAATTCTTGATGCAGGTGACGGAGAAGGATTGCCCGCATTTGCTATTCTATGGTCCGCCTGGGTCCGGCAAAAAAACCCTAATCATGGCTCTTCTCCGACAAATGTTTGGGAACGGTGCCGAGAAGGTCGAATATTTCATAAAATTATCATTTTACGGGTTCTTATTCGTTTTCACTATGAGATAATTGAATAGTGTAAATGAAGCGAAGTTATAATTAGAGTGGGTTTCTTCGGGTTTGGGGGAGGTGAAATGAAGAAATCTGCGCCTTGCGTTTGGTCTAGTATGTTTGTTCATTAGAAATAGTTTTGCTCATTACAAGTTATAAAGCTCCGGACTCCTGACATGTCCTGAACCTACGGTTTTATTGCTTTCTGATTTTGTTTTATTCATATTGCAGGTGAAAGTGGAAAATAGGACATGGAAAGTGGATGTAAGATTTTTTGCTCTCTTACTGACGTGAGCATTATCTATTTTGTGATTTAAGCTACTAAAATTTCAAAAGAAACTACGACGTGGCTGATTGTGATGAAAGGAATGGTTGAGATGTAAAGCAGCATTGCTCTGCTCTCTTTGGAGGAGCCGATGATCCTGATTTGTGAAATATATTGTCTTCAATTAACCAAACACTTAAACAAACAAGCACACACCCCTCCCCAACTAGATACATATCGGTGCCTCTTGGGTATGCAAAAATGTGTATTCCATAGTCCAATCTTCAACCTCGGTGTTGAGTTGGTGCCATACGGGAGTAGGAGGGTATGGGTAAGCAACCTAAACTTTTTTCACAGTTGGTTTTAGGTCATAGGGGTATGGTAGAGTCTTTTATACTGACTTGGTGAGAGGTTTGGATTCATTTCTTGGGTTTGACCATAGCTAGGTGAGAAGACAGGGAATATCTTGAAGAAAATGTGCTCATGACTCATTGCCTCTGCATATTGTTTCAGACTATCTTTGGTGTCTTTGATTGTCAGCTTCTCAAATAAAACAACCCAACACTATCATTCTTGAGATTTTTTTCAGTATTTTAATTTTTATTTGTAGAATCAGTATGCAATTTTTTTCAACATCATTGTAATTATTATGTTTTGTTCGAATAACTTTTAATCTATTTTTATGAATTAAAATATTGCATTTTTGTGTGTTTTATTACACACATTTTGCTGTATGCTATACCCATTCCAGTGAAACAGAGTGTGTTTGAGATTATATTGCTTTTAATCTCAATATCATGTATTCGCTATAAAGGATCGCTTGTGCAACTTTATACTGTCATCCTTGTGTCTGCTAAGGAATAAATTATAATAATATTTGGATCGATTCATTATTGTGAACTGAACCATTGCCATTTATTTTTAGTTTTTGTAAATATTTGAGCATTGGTTTCAGGCTGGGAGCAGATCTATTGATATAGAGCTGACAACATTAGCAAGTGCCAATCACATAGAAATGAGTCCCAGTGATGCAGGCTTTCAGGACAGATATATTGTTCAAGAAATAATTAAAGAAATGGCTAAAAATAGACCAATTGATACCAAGGGGAAGAAAGGATTTAAAGGTAACTAGTGGTTCTTGTATTACTTGACCATCAGTTAGTTAATAGATGCTAGTGGTGCCTTGCACTGTTATCAAGTAATTTCGAGTTGTGATCACATCTATGTGTCAGTGTCATGCTTTTATCTTGTAGTGATTAATTCATTTATAGGTTAGGCGTCCTCTGTCAGTGCCTTTACCTTTCTGCTTGTCTTCCTGCTGTCTGTTTACTAACAATATGTGATTTTGTGCCATATCAGTACTACTGCTCAATGAGGTTGACAAACTCTCTAGAGAAGCCCAGCATTCTCTGCGCAGAACAATGGAAAAATACAGTGCTTATTGCAGGTTGATTCTATGTTGCAATAGTTCTTCAAGAGTTACAGAAGCCATCCGCTCTCGCTGTCTAAATGTGCGAATAAATGCACCAAGTGAAGAACAGGTCAGTATATTTGTAACCTGTACTACAATGGATCATGTTACAATATGGAAAGTTGTCCTGACTGTGGCGGAAGTGTCATGGTGTCTCTTATAATAATCTGTGCAAGATCTATATGCCAGATAGTTAGAGCATTGGAGTTCATCGGTAAGAAAGAAGATCTGCAACTTCCTTCTGGGTTTGCTGCTCGCATAGCAGAGAAATCAAATCGGAACCTAAGGCGGGCTATATTGTCTCTTGAAACTTGCCGTGTCCAACAGTAAGCTCAATATTAAGCCGCCCTTTTTATTAATGAATGCACTGCCATGAATCTAAATCAAGGTCTACTTTTTGATGTACTATAAATATGGATCATTGAGCTATTGACAGCTTTCTATTTTGCTTACTGGTATATGATTTGTAGGTATCCTTTCAGTAGCAAGCAAACAATACCACCAATGGATTGGGAGGAATATATTTCTGAAATTGCGTCTGACATAATGAAGGAACAAAGCCCAAAAAGGTTTATTTTGACATGGTTCACTTCTGTTCATATCTTTCGGAGAAATAAATTGTTTCTGTTGACAGCTTCCTTGGCTTATGTTTCAGGCTGTTTCAAGTTCGAGGGAAGTTGTATGAGCTCTTAATCAACTGTATCCCTCCCGAGATCATCTTGAAGGTTAATAAAATCTTCAGAAACGTTTCCAATTCCAAATTATCGTCATACCATGACTTGACTTAATTTTACATTTTGTGGCTCAGAGGCTTCTTTATGAACTGTTGAAGAAACTGGATGCAGAATTAAAGCTTGAGGTCTGCCATTGGGCGGCATATTATGTGAGTGTATTATAATTATTTAATTAATATCGGCTTCTGAATTTCATTTGCTTATGTCTGTTGTCTGAGTTCGTCACACTTAATTTGTCTTCTGCTTGTTTAATTCAATTTTATGAGATTCTTATATCGTACCTTTGGTTGGGATCAGGAACATAGAATGCGTCTTGGACAGAAGGCCATCTTCCACCTGGAAGGTAATGACCTGAATGTGCACTTTGTTATTGATGGGACATATAGAGATTTGAAGTTGCTGACCCATTCTGTGTTTTGCATGTTCAAATTTGCAGCGTTTGTGGCTAAATTCATGAGCGTTTATAAAGCCTTCCTAATTGCTACATTTGGCTGAATGTCAGTATGGTTCTCTGTCATTTCAACATATGTTTAATGGAGCGGACGTAAGTTTTGTACCTAGTATTATTTGTAGGATTTTTGTCACTATTTTCGTAAGGTGTTATCCAACATGGAATATGAAAACTCTACATTTACCCTTTTCTTGATGATTGATACCCTCTATCCATTTTTCCATGTGGTTTATAGTAAATTGGTAGCATCATTTTTTTTAAAAGTTCGATAATATAAACTATGATTTTTTAACGGTTAATTAAAGTTAGAAGTAGGGTTAAGGTGTAATTTTACCAACAAAGTTTTTTCTTAGGTGCGTCTAATACAAATAAGTTTTGAGAGTAAGTAAAAATATCAATAAATAATTTAAAATGGTATAAAGTCACCATATTTGTTAACTTTCCTCAAACGTCCATTTTTTATTTCACTTGATATTAGCTAGGTGGCAAATTATCCGTCAATTTCGTACTCCTCACCTCCAAATCATTCCTTCATTCATTTAGTTCAATTCACCCATCATCCCCTTTATTAGACAAATCCACTTTGTAGAATCACGGAATGTTGACCACCTAAAGTTGAAAGAGAAAATGCAGATCCACAATCATAGGCGAAATTAGATAATTAGTCTTACTTATTTTTCCTTGATTATACAGTATTGTGTCGGGACTCATTTGTATATATATGTAATCTACCTGAATGAATATAAGGGATTCACTCTTCCTATTTCCTATTTCCTATTTCTCTTCACACTTCACCCAGACCATGTCGACATGCCTAATCATGTATCGGCGAAGAGATTCCCTCAACAACGAAGTCACCACCTTCGACGCAAAATGATTAGGCACCAACAACAACCACAACTAGTTCTGTAGACCACATTTGTCTAATGATTGTATGAATCATTAGACAAATCTGATATTTGATGAAAAGAAAATTTAATCCTTACTTAAATTAGAACCAACTAGTATGGCGTTTCGACCAAAGTCGCATGTTCCGCCATTTCTCTCGTGCTTCAATCCTTGAGGATTGATCTTCTTACAATCAGCCCCACCAGCCCCACAAGCATAGTCCATAGCGTCTTGCAATGTTTCTGCCGGAACACTAGGCTTCGCCACACAACTTCTGAACCACCCCTATATCTGGTTGAGACGAGCCATTGTCGATTGGGTTGCAAGGAGGTGGATTGAAACCAAAAGGAGAACTGGCTGGAATAGTGAACGGTGGCAGTTCTGGAGCAAAAGAAGGCATCGGAGGAGTTGTTTGAGTTAGGGGAGGCTTAGGCTTTGTGGCTGCATGGGAAGGAGCAGGCTGACCAAGAGCGGAATGTAACGGAGGTTCTGCAAGTTAACTAACGTTTGATGCAAGGTAGCGGGTTTAGTGATTTTGCACCATTTTAAATTATTTATTGATGTTTTTATCCTTTCAAAACTTATTTGTGTAAGATGCTTTTAAATAAAAACTTTATTAGTAACATTGCATCTTAACCCTTACAATTATTTATTTGAACTTAGTATTCTGTTTACAGAATACGCAGTCACAACTAAATAAATATCCGTAAGTGCCGTTTATCTTTGTTTTACACTTTCTATTCCTCTTCGTTTTACTTTAATCTTTTTTTTTTTTAAACCAAATTCCTTCTACTCGAATTCACCGTTATAAAAATCGAAGTGTGTATTGGTGAAAGCAGTAGTTTAAAGTGATCGAATCTGTTGTAATTATTTTACATTTTTTTAACTCGTATACATTATTAGTGATCTTTATAAATGATCAAGAACAAAATAATACATATATATACATACATACATATATATATATATATATATATGTTTAACAATAATTGTTTGTTTTAGTTGAAAGGATAAAATTTTTACAAACTATGCTCCCTCCGGTCTTTAATATAAAACATATTATATCCGATCCTAAATATAAGACAATGTTGACTTTTTTTGGAGAGATTAAGAAAACTAAATAAGTTACTGAATCATATTATATGTTATGTATCATTAGATTATATATTAGTTTATTAATTAAACTAATTAGTTTGGAGGAAAAAATAAAAATATAAATACTCTAAAGTAATTTAATTAACCCCCTTAATTTATCCAAAAAAATCAAC
The DNA here is from genome assembly GCA_963210345.1 of Inga oerstediana. Lineage (NCBI taxonomy): Eukaryota > Viridiplantae > Streptophyta > Magnoliopsida > Fabales > Fabaceae > Inga > Inga oerstediana. The sequence continues at coordinate 10,805,444 of OY723403.1, forward strand.
TTTGTCTTATAATTAGGATCGGAAGGTGTATTTATCTAATTTGATTATATTAAAAAAATTAACTAAGTTAGTTAATATAAAATGTATTTTTTAAAATACTCGAATCATCTTTCTTAATTCTCTCATTCGCTTTTCCTTTTGATTATGGTTGAACATAGATAAATTAGAATAAGATTATCAAATATGAAAAATATCTTACATTTAGAATAAGACAACTTCTACCTGCTATCATCTGATCCCTTAAACCCCGCTGCAACTTTCACTTCGAAACCTCCACCATATTATATTGTTCTCATTGATCCGACCAGGATGGAGAATAAATGAAATAACCAATTTAATATTACCTAATATGCACACGTACATCCTTCCAAGGAGAACTCGCCCCCGATCCCCACTCCCATCACATAAAAGATGGCACGTGCATTTCCCAAATGTCATCAATATATAATAGCAATAGGAAGAAATAGGGCCGTAATTTGAAGCATACAACTACTTGCTTCTCTACAAGTAGACAGACCTATAATCCTAATTTCGAGGCTTGAGGTGTTTTTTCCTGTACAGGGGTCGCATGTACAACTTGTGACGCGGCTATAATTCTTGTGGCAAGACAACCATCTTGTGCCGAGATTAAGCCACATGGCTTTCGCTCACATACACTGCATCATGTAGGGAGCTGTGGGATCGGCCATAAATCACATAAACAACGGCTCCTATTGCCAGCCAGACGGAAACACGAGCCCACGCTGCCCCTCTGTGAGAAAGAAAGACAATAATTAGTCAAATCATTCAACTTCCCCTTCAAGGAACTATACTGAATCGATCATTAATTAAGTTCATCAAATACAATAGACGTGTGCTTCCTCCCCCTTCTCTCTTATATTCAAGTGCGATCTTATATTAGGACAGGGATTTTTGTTCAAACATAAATATATCACATGAAAACTACCATGCAAAGATATGAAACAAAGTGAACGGTAGTAATTCCATCTACGTTCCTAGTCAACAAAAAAAACTCGTCCCTTTAGTTCCTCTAAGTAATTCCATGTACAGTCAGCGCCAATAAAATTTGATTTTTCTATTATAAAAATGGGACATTCTTTTGGAACTAGACAAGAGTTAAAATCAAATCATCCCTTCAGTTTCAATATGGCATATCAGGAGAAAAGCTTTACACAACTTTCCAGCATTAATCCCCTCCATTTTAGTTCAAAGCTGTGACAAGTAAGTTTTGAGGATTAAGTATTATCACTTACCCAAGACTAAAAAGCAAGTAACAATTGATGAGAATGCAAAGTATAGGCAGCAGCGGCACAAATGGGCAAACAAAACCTGAAAAGATATCAACAAAACAGTTATTATCGTACACTTGGTCCTGTAAAAAAACTAAACAAATTCAGAAAGATTGAAGAGACTTAATCAGATGAAGTCTGGTTCATAATAAACGCAGATTTCATTTTGACATGATATCTGTTATATCATTCTAGCCAGTACACAGGATTTGCAACCAAGATGTTGGCCGTCTAGAACTGCATTTTTCCCCCTTTTTCTCTTGTTTTTTAACAGTAGATAATACATTTCTCTGCATAGATGTCTAGAGTAGTCGCACAGCTGTGAGACACCAACTCTCAGTCAACTTAAATTTATCCAAGATGTAAGTAAGCCAAACCTCCAGAGTGCCCAAAGTTGTGTCTTGCATCATCTTGGTTTATACAGGTTAGGAGTGCCAGACCAGACAGAACAAGGATACCACCAATTCCACACAATGTGTAACGAACAAAGCTGTAAATAGCAAATGCACAACGCTGTAAACAACTGAAAAGTAAAAACACCAGAGCATGCAAAATGACAGGACAAACGTATGTGAGGACAAGCACCCCTCAGAATCAAATGACAATCTCCATATAAACCCACCTGAGAAGACTTGTTTCTGAAGCTGCAAATGTGAGGACAAACACCCCTAAGCAAGTGGATGCTATAATCCACCCAACAACTTTACGCCTATTACTTTCATTTACATCTGCACCCATCAACAAATAGCAGTAAGAAGAATAACAAGAGGTAACAAATGAAATCTGAAATTATAATAACTAGTGACAAGTTTGGCAGAGTATTCTGGGGTTAGTTACCAAAGCAACATGTCTTATAGACCCTGGCAAATTAATTAACATTTTACTTTCTGGCAATACTGCCCGAGAAATTTCCCCCTCTTCATCATGCATGACCAACTCTTTTATTACTTTATGATATGGAGATTGGTAAAAGAGAAGGAAAGGCATAACTCACAGTTTCCTACGGTAAACCGTTTAGGAATAAGAGGATACTCAATCGATGCATCCTCTTTGACAACCAAAGGATTGGTGTTATCAGAAGTACCAATATTTGCCTCTGCATCCCTTTCGTTTGTCTCATCACTCCTCCAATTATACCCCAAAGACACATAATCAACCGAATCCTGGAGAGAGGGTGGCAGTGGGATTTCATTCGGAGGGATATATCTTAGAACTAATATAGATATTGCTACCACGGTGAATGCAAGAAGCGTACCCACACTAACCTGCAGGCGACAAGTGAAATACATGTTAGTATACACATTCAAGATAGTAACAATATCTTATATTATATTATATATATATATATATTGTGCTCAGAGAATCTAATAAGGAACATCTGGCACTCAGTCACAACAATCTCAGACCGGAGCGCACATGTTATATCCCAAACTGCATATAGTCAGTCACTCACAATTGTTTAACAAGTTTTAAATATTAAATAAGGGGAAAGATTGTGATTGTGTGGATGGCTATTCTAGTTGTTTTTTTTAAATCTAATAAGATTGTGATTGTGTGGACTGGACTCAGCACCATTATGGCCAATAATGTCTAATTTAAAGACACGAAGAATTATGTCTTCTTGATCATGACATGATCAGTATATTACCTAACCCTCCTATTTAGTCTTACAGGCGCTGGTACAAGTCATTTCAAACTGAAATTTAATCTAATAGATATAAGATTGTGGATCCAGGCTGTCGATGAAGTAGACTTACCATCCCTGCCAGCTGAGAGACATCCAAGAAAAATGCCAAGACTGCAGCAAAAAGGCCAGTAGCTAATGTGCTCTTAACAGGAACATGGCTGTGCTTATTTACGTCTGAAAAAAATGATGGCAGAAGGCCATCCCTTGCCATAGCCATTAAGATTCGTGGCTGACAATAACAAAGAACAATAATTCTGTTAGATTTTAATCATAGGAAAATTTAAACACAAGGAAAATAGAAATATTCAAGTTTCATAAAATCCTCGCACCAGCTGCAGCTCATTTGGGTCAAGTCTCATTTTATCCTTTCATCTAAAATTCATTTCAAGTCAACCAATACAGGGCTCAATAAACAGAAAATATATACAACTTACACTTAAATAGACATCATTCTTGGCGTTTGGAATTTGTTTAACACAAATTCTACACTCTAGCCTAAATTCAAAAAGATTTATATACCTCATAAGTTCGATGAATCAACAAGTGCTTCTTCAATATGTAATAATTTTTCAACGGGGAATATAGGTGAAAAATCCTTACCCACGTGTATGTTGGCAACTTTAAGTCCAGTGACTCTTTGATTATATGTGTGTGTGTGGGGTTCCCTTGTTTGCTTAAAATTTGATATTCAAGAATAAACTTTTAAAATTCAGAACTCAACGCACAGAAAGAGCATAAAAAAGTTCCCATTTACTTACCTGGGGAAGTAGTCCACCCATCAACGATGCGCAGAGAGCTGTAAAAGCTCCAGCATTTATTATGTAACTGTAATCACAATCAGGAGATGTGACTTTGGCAACTATAATGTCTATTCCGTGGACCAAAATTTATGCAGATCAAGAACACCACAAAATTGCTAAATAATACACTTACGCTGCCCATTGCATCCCATGGCTAGCAAATGCAGAAGATATGGGTGTGTCAGGATCGATTTCATAATAAGGCACTAAACCGAGGACGACAATGGAGGTCATCATATACAATGCACAACAAATAAACAATGAAGCCCCAATACCAAGTGGCAAATCTCGTTGAGGATTTTTTACCTGTTGAAAAGTAATATGTTATTCAGACTGTCAAAGTTATTGAAATACTATAACCTATAGGAGAATTAATAGATATACAATCCAGAACAAAAAAACAGATAATATGAATCATCAGTTATACCTCTTCAGCTGTACAGGTAACTGCATCAAAACCAATATATGCAAAGAAGACAGTTGCAGAACCGGAAAGCATTCCATCTACGCCATAGGGAAAATACCTATCAAAGCACAGAGACAAGTATTCTGTGATTAATGAAAGACCAAACATACATGGGGACATGAATGACAAACTTGGAAGTACCCTGCAGGAAGTTCATATCCAACCCATCCAGACTTGAATCCCAGGTAACTACCAGCTACTATGACAAAAACCAAAGCACATACGTTCACTGATGTGATTATGCCTTGTATCAAGGTACTCTGCAAATGTTCAGTGTTAAAAGATTTATTCAAAAAATAAGTCTAGCCACTTTTGCTTGGAGGGTTAGCAATGAGAGTTTTGCACATATTCTTAATGCCAAATATTTATGACTTAATTAATCTCAAAAGAAAATAAAACAAAGGACAGAAAAACAATCTGCGGATTAGGTGAAAGGATCAGAGCACACCAGTCCAAGTTTAACAGTTGTTCCTCTCTTTATACCATTAATTCACAAGTTTTAAACCTCTTTTCACATATACTATTTTATTAAAAAATATGCTTACACGATTTATGACTTTCTATTAAATCATTAGTTTGAAAGTAGGTATGGCGAGAAGTGTGAATGAAAATGGTGTAAAAATACTGAAGTGCTCGTGAAATTAACAATAGATGAAAAGAAAGATTATAATATCAAACATACCTCCTTAATCCCAAGGCACAAAAGACCAGTAATAATTAACACTAAAATGGCAGCACATGGATCTACAACAATATCAACCCCAGGAATATGCTGACGGTCTAAAAAGAAGGGCAAACTGTCCGGACCTCCAAAAAGAGCAGCCTAATAAAATAAAAATTGTTGGACGAAAACAATTAGATTGAGAAATCTGACTAGCTGGTTGAACAAATGAATCTGATAATAAAATTACATAGATCATCCATATATGATGCCCAATAGAAGTTCAACATCAAAGAAGAAAAGTGAAGACAGTAAATAGTATTTCCTACACTCAGGCAGCTTTTCACTCAATTCTTATAATACAATAATTTCAAGCGTTTAAATGGCATGAAGCAGCAAGGACATCTGAACTGTCATTTTCTAATTCAAGAAAAAATTAATTTCATAATACAATTTATTAACTTTAGTAATGAGAACTTTAAACATAGCATTTCCCTTTCACCTCACTCTATTTGGCTTACTGAATGAAAGCTATTCGTTATCCAACTCATACTCCCCAGACCCCAGATTGTGAGGGGAAAAGGCAAACCATTCTACCAACTTGTTAAATAAGTTTATCTGACCCATCTATCGGCCAAGGGAGAAAAGGGGACCCATCTCCTTAAAGGTCATATATGGACAAACAACTAATTCACTGGAAGAGTTAAAGAGAAAAGCAAACCATATTGGGGGATATGCCCCGAGCAACAGCAGATCCACTAATTGTGTACTCCAGTATCAAGGCCCATCCAATTAACCAAGCAACACTGCAAATAAAGCAATCATTTAGATAGGAAAAAACAAACTAAAGGATGAAATCCTCTGTTTAGAGATACAGGAGAGTACCCTTCCCCAACACATATGTACGAGTAGTGATAGGCACTCCCGGCAGAAGGGCAACGACTAGCCAGCTCTGCATAGCAAAAAGCAGAAAGAGCAGCAGCTATTCCAGCAATTAGAAAAGAAAACGTCAAGGCTGGTCCAGTTTGCTCTCGAGCAACAGTACCAACTAGAACATAGACGCCAGCACCAACTGTAGAACCAACACCTAATCAAATGAACAATAAGTCAATCCGCAATTAGATAAGGAATTTAGGCTTCCTTTGAGATAGGGAGATCAAAGCTCAAGGCGCAACCATGAACAGCGAAGACGAACGAAATTCAGTACAGAAGCTTGCTAATTTCTCTCGAATGGAGCTACTATCGGTCTCATAGAGAGGACGAAATGTGTAGAGGAAAGAAACAGGATCAAGTACGAAAGCAACCATAAGCTGACTACTAAGATCAAAAGAAAAAGGGTATCTCCGGGCCGTAAGGCTGCTATATTTTCAGCCGTAGCAAAGAGTAGGAGCAATATCCATAAGATAACCGGAATTAGGAAATTAAAATAATCAACGAGAGAAAGAGGGGAGAAGATTGAAGTCCCACAACGTCCGCTAGTCAAACACAATAAACATGATTCTCATATAAAATCGAATGGTTGATCAGGGAGATCCGAACGTATTCGCCATAGAAGCAGACCAAAATTGCCGGTGAATTGAAAAAAGCAACCAGCCGAGATAAGAAGATGATTCAAAACAGAAACATGTTTAAGAGACCAATTACCTATGGCAGTCAGATGGGGAACAGACAACTCCTTGGCCAGCTGACCGTCGGACTTCTTATCAGAATCCACCCTTTTCCTCCTAGTCAAGAAATTCAATGAACTCCATGGACCCTTTCCGCCGCTGTTACCACACTCTTGCGGATCTATCGAAACACCCATGAAGAAACCTGGCAAATCTTCACCCAACTACGAATTCTCCGAAAATCTGCCCGCGCTCCCAGCGAAATCCGCTGGTGCGCTTTACAGTGTCGGTATGAAAGGGAGTGAACGGGCAGAATACTCAGAGAACAAGTAATTTCTTCCGGCCCCTGAAGGAAAAAGAAACAATAATTCCGTTGGCCGGACAATGTCCAAGTCGTTATCTTTCCCTAATCGTCTTCACGAACGACTTATCCTAAACAACTATGGCAACCCCCGGGCAGGGGTTGGAGGGAAAAAGGCGCGTGCAGCGTTAGATGATGGGGGTCGGATGAGCTGTCCGGGTGCCCGTGGGCAGAAATTGTTCGCCGCCCCCTATAAAGCTCGATTCTTGGCTCGCCTACTGGGCGTAGACGCAATCAGAGATGCATGACGATAGCACTGGAATTAGGGAATCTTTGAATTGTGTATCGCAGGGTAATTATTAAAAAAATGATGCAAATGGAGGTGGGCGAATTGACGTAGGAAACCAAGGCTTGTTTGTTTTTTCTATAAAGAATCCGGGAAAAGGTGGACTGGATTCTGACGGGGCCCACCTGCATATACACGTCCGATATCTATTCATTATTGTTTTTATTTTTGAATCAGAAAGAAAATGAAATGTGAAATTGCTGACAGATTATAAACAAGGAGGTTGGATGACAGTGCGACGGTGGCCGCGGACGTGATTAATTGATTATCATTTTCTGCTGCAGCGTGGTCGCGCGGATGAAATTCGATGGGTCAAGTTCTTGCGGTGAGAGATTTTAATAAAGGATTAAGGCGTAAAATTACATGTTATTTTTAAAAAAATGTGCCTAATATTAAATACTTTTTTATGAAATAAAAGTGATTAAAAACTTCTAAAATTCATAAAAAAAAAACACACATTGATTATTAGATGATTATTAGTTTGATTTTTTTTTTTTATAAAAAATGATGACAAGGATGTTGGAGAGACAACTTAGAATAATAAGTTGTTGATTGAGTAAGGAATTAAAGTTGAATAAGAAAATTGTCTGAGATTGGGTAAGGAATTAAAGTTGAATAAAAAAATTGTCTGAAAAACTAGACCATAATTAAAAATTAGTGATATAATATATATTATAATGATTTTAGGTGATTATAATTGGTGATTGGGGATTAAATGAAATACAAGCTAGGGTTGATTAAAAGATAGAGATCAAGAGAAGGAAAGAAACATAGCGAGCCGGACTCGAGAGATGGAGTGATTGATTGCAAGAATGAAAGCGAGAAATAAAATAAAAAACACTTTGCTTTGAAGCCGTGCTTGATTTGAAAGCATTTAGATCCAATCAGACTATGCCCAGCAATTTTTACCAACTCACTTGAAAATTTGAACAAAGTCCAATGTTTGACGTTTTGTTTTTGCACTATGTAGAGGAAATAGAAACATACAAGGCACGCCGATCTTGCCCCCACTCTTGCGAGTGATCACTCCGTCTCTCAAGTCCATCTCGCCATGTTCCTTTTCTTCTCCTGATCTCTATTTTTTCCCCAACCCTATCTTGTATTTCATTTAATCCTAAAATCATTATAATATATATATATATATATATTATATTACTAATTTTTTATTATGATATAATTTTCTTGACAACTTTCTTATTCAACTTTTATTCCTTGCCCAGTGAGCAACTTATTATTCTAAATTATCTCTCCAACATCCACACCATCCTTTATGTTATCGCTTTTAGTAAAAGAAAAAAAGTTAAACTAACGGTTAATATATATTTTTTCACCTATTTTAGAGGTTCTTAGTCACTTTTACCTCTCTCAAAAAAAACATTTGATGCTTTAATAACGGGGTCTCTATTGGAGGTTGATTTCAATGTACGTGATTAAGAGAGTATTATAGATAATCAACACACATTTTTTTTATATTATCATCGTTATCTATAGAGACCCAAAAAGATTTAACGAAGTTTTATTCTGTTAGATTAACTCTGTGTTAGTAAAAAACGCATATTTCTTGTAAGATCTAGTTGATTTTTTTTTTTTTGAGAGATTAAGGAAGATAAATAAGTTACTTAATCATATCATATGTTGTATATGATTAAATTTTATATTAGTTTATAAGTCAGATAAATTAATTTGTAAAAAAAACAATAAATATAAACACTTTAAAGTAATTTAATTATCTTCCTTAATCTACCTTAAAAAAAGTCAATTAGATCTTATATTTAAGATGGGAGGTATTATTTAACTAATTTAATATTTTTTATAAATGAGTTACCTAATTCATATTATAATGAGATCCTACGGTACCACATGAAATGTATGATTTGGGTGACCGTAATGGAATTTTTTATGGGAACAAATATTCTATATGCGATGGGGAGCAAGGTACTGAAAACCGGATCGGGCATTGAACCGGTCGAAGTACTGGGTTAAGGGTTAGTGATTCAGACCGGGGTCAACCTGGGGGTCAGACCGGGGTCAATTTAAAAAATATATATAATTTAAATGTTCATACATACCTTTCAAAAAACTATATAAGAGTTATTTTTTAACTAATAATCCAATATAACCTCATGAACCTAATACCTACAAAAATATCATTAAATATATAAGGATTTTTCCCCCAACCAATGCTAAAAGTATTCCACAATCCTTTTAAAGCTCCTTATAAATAAAAAACTGTTAGGAATTTTTTTTTAAAAAAAAAAGCCAAAATGACTTCATTTGGAGTGTAAAAAAGTTATAAAAAAAAAGATCAAACCGTGACTAGTCCGGTTCAGACCGGTCCACCCCGGTTCAGGCCGGTTCACACCGGGTCAGACCGGGTTGACCGGTTCACCGGTTTTTCCCCCTCACCCGGACCGGACCAGTGACCGGTTCACCGGTTTCCGGTATGAACCGACCGGTCCAATCCGGTTTTCCATACATTGATGGGGAGTGGTTAGCCTCAAATAGTGAAAGAGATTTTTCTTTTGGAACAGTACAATTTAGTATTGAAATTAGCTTTTAGAAATATTTTCCATACTAGTGATATGAGGGATGAGTTATTAAAATAGATTAATTAAAAACTGTGCTATAATTAACAAAGAGATTAATCTTTATAAGTATATTATCTAATTTAGAGGCATAGCTTCAATAATAATCAATAAAGAGTATGGAAGGCATGTTATTCACTTGTGTTGCAAGAAGAGGAACGCAAATGAATCGATTATTGAATTTGTCTTCGCCCCAATAAAATTCGTTCCTTGCGGGCCACGCATTAAAAAGATTATCTTCTAAATAAATAAAATAATTAGATTTCCCCTGACTCATATATGGTCCCATTAAAATTATATTGCAAAATAATTGAGAGCATTTTCATTCAACGTGGCAAACTCTCTGCCCGCCTAAAATGTCAAAATTGACAATTTAGACCCCCCAATTGTTAAAATGTCATTAAAATTAAATTACAAAATGTAATTACCATCTCACCCAAATGAGGGCGGAATTGCAGCTAAAATAACATTCCAACAATCTAATTCCACTTAAAGACCTAAGCAACAAAATAACATCTAAACAATTTAGGGGAGTATGATGTCTACATTAGTCTGCCGGGGTAGCAAAATATCATTCTCATTCTTTTATAAATTATTTTAGTAATTTTTTTTTTTAAATGCCCATCCATTCATCTCCTCACCCTTTTTCTTCCCCATTCTTACGAGGTTCATCACCCACAGCATATTTCAATGTGCAAATCCAATTTTAATTGTTGAGATAACATCAATAGGGATAATTTAGGGTATTAAAATGTGACATACATCTTACATTTATAATTAACACAAATTCCTTAATTATGTCCTACATTAACGACCGAAGGGAGTTTCAGTCGTAGTTGTCTTTCCCTGAACTACAACAATCCATCAGTTCATTGTGATGATGTTCGATCATCAGTCACCCATACAATATATCATCAGTCATTGCCGCCACTCTATCCTCGTCCGATCATATTATTAGCCGAAGAGCATAAAACAAGGCATGTAACATGACCATGGATTCTTTTACGCGGTCCTGCATTCCTGCTTACCTTCCCCTCGCCCCCAACGTTAAGTTTCTGTTGGGCTTGCTTTACTGAGTAATTATCAATTGTATCTGTCAAACAAATAATGGTGCAATTTGCCTCATCAATCTTCTTGCCCTGGACTCCTACCATTATTGTTAGCACCATCAGCAAGCTGAACCCATAGACCTTGATTTCTTTCAACACCATTTTCCCAGGTTTGTTGTCTCACACTTTTATCATTTGTGTCAGCGCCATCCGAAAATTGGGCCCACACACTTCGGCATTTTCCTTCTCCGCTAAATTCTTCCTCGCACCCTGCTACTGTCTTTAGCAGTTCTGATTGTAGCAATGGACAGTTCTCCTTAAGGTACTCGAAACCATCAGATTGCATCACAGCTGCAACAGACAACATAAATAAAGAAGTGGAATAAGAAATGAATGCTAAGAAATCTGAGGGGCAACACTGGGTTCTTCCTAGATTTCCACGTTTCTAATGAAAAAGCAAAGTCTCCAAGATGACAAAAGCTACATCCCAGAGGAACAAAGGATGCCCAAATTGATGTATGCAAAGTCTAGTGATAGTTTGACTGTGAAAGGGGCAGTGAAATGCCAGCCTAAGTGGCGTTAGCGTGCCTAATGCTCTCTGCTATGTAAGTTGGTACAAATAACTACTTTTGACTTGCACCAACTTCATTCGCCACTTTCCCTGACCTTAGCTTTCTTAGCACGCCTATTGTATGAGCACAGGACTTGGGTGACGTGGGTTTCTATCACACTGCAGTGCAAGATCAACAATAGAGTTGCCAGTTTTAAAAAATATCACAATAATGCAAACACAATGCCACTACCTGGGAATACAGAATATGACCACACAGAATTCTACAAAAGGAAAAAAAAACAGGTAGTCAATTCAATTGCAACAAATTGCTTCTAAATTTATTGGTACCAATTAAATTTAAAAAAAAAAAAACTTGTAAAAGCCCCATAATATCAAATGCTCCATAACAGGGAAAAGGAGGATACCCCATCCCCATCCCCATCCCCATCCGGAACACCCCCAACCAAAGAAATTATTTTTTGTTTTTTGAAAAAAAAAAAATCAAGGTGCAGGTTTTTCTTTGATCCATGAACATGACAGACAGGAGATAACACAAGAAATTGAGTTTCTGGTTCCTTAAGTGGCAGAGTTGACATGAAAGCTTGTTCTCTGAGAACTATGAAGCCTTCTAAGAGGGAAAACTCAAAGTTTACAGATATATACTGATAAAAGACTGCCACCTCAGCAGCCTTCAAAGACATAATCCAGAAGGAACAAACATCCCAGAATTGAAGTGGCTAAGAGAGTTGCTGACTAACTGGTTGATCTATTTGCATGATATGCTTCATGTCTTAGTGGGCGTTTCATGTTTTGGTAAAACGCTACTGTTGTGTCATGGCAAGATCCAACAGTCCAATTCATTCATGTTTGTTAAACTTTAGAAGTCCACTTTGTGCATAACTGTGGTGCTAGGAAGTTAATAGCCATTAGGAGTCTCTACATGTTCATTAATTGAATTATAAGAATGCAAATCAGGAGGGGGGTGTTACCAAGAATAAAGAATTAAAGATGATAGCCTGCTTTTTCACATAAACCTTGACTGGTGGCGATAATGGATTGTAGAAGTGAGTTAAGGTAAACATTGGAGGGGGGAAGGGAAATGAAAGCAGTTGAAAGTAGAAACAGGATAATTGGTGCCTCTGCAGTCTTTCTCATCATCTAATACAACTGTTAATTCTTTTTTTTTTTTTTGGGTTGATTTTCAGTAACCTACAAATGTAAATTTTGGATACTAAAGGAAAAATGTAGTGAAGTGAAATCATTTAATCATCTACACATATCACCTGTCTCATTATCAGTGAAGTCTTTCTAAACATGCTTAATTTTAGATCTTGATTAGGTGCTCGTGAAACAAAAGTATGCTACTAAATTTGGTCGGAAAATCTCGTGATGGTGCTGGAATTCAAAGGATAACAAATTCTGTAATCATTGCCCATTAAATTATTGCCACAATGCCACATACCGGCATTATCTCCTGGTCAATCAGCTAGAAACATATCATAGCCAACTATCAATACATCTTACACTGCTGAAGAACACAACACAGCCAAAAGGATGCCAAATCTTACATGCTAAGAAAAGTTGAACTTCAAATCTCAAGTTCTACTGCTGGAAAGTTAAGCAAAACTTACCAACAAGGTTTTCAGCAGCAAATTTTAGACAAATGGACTTCAGCTCTGTCGCATGATAATGATCAGCAAGGGCCAGCATATAAGAAACAGAATCTACAGATATGTCTTTGCAAAGTACAGACTCACACATTAATTTGAGTCTTGGCAAATCATACTTCTCTGCAGCAGCTAACAATTTTGCGGCAAATGTATCAGACACTGATGGCAAGACTGATGATTGTGACATGAAGAGCTCTTCATCGTCTATAAGTGTGTCTTTATAAATAAAGTGAAGTAATGCCTGCTCAACAAAAGAGATCAAGAAACATCAGACACCACAAAAATGAAGCTAGGAAAAGATTAAATGAAATGAGAAAGGAAAAGAGGAAAGATATTTTTTCTTCAGGTAAGTATTACCTTGAAAACCTTTGGTTCCATGTCAGTAACAATTATCTCTTTACTATCTTCCTCCATCCCGTTGAAAAGTTCACTCTCAAATACAGTAGACCGAGCAGCCAATATAAGCTTATGTGCACGAAACTTTTCCCCAGAAACAGAGAAAATGACATCTGCTTCTTCCTCATTCTCTAATAGCGTGCCAAGATGTGCTCCAATATCAGATTGAGGAACCTGTATGCTGTTTAATTTTGAACGATCTATAGTCGAAACTACAACACCAACAGTGCAATTTATCTTCAAGCAGTCATCTTTAAGGAAGGTAGATGCCTCAAGCTGAGCTCGTTTGAAAAACCGTTTATAGCCCCTAATAGAAATGAGAAGTATATCAGGAAAAATTATAGTAGCATGAAACGGAACATAACAATGAAACATTGACACATCAACCTAGGATATGACACGAGGAATTTGATACTAATATACAAAGGAATGATAATGTCAAATATACAGGTTAATTTAAAAATCTACCATGAAATCAAAAACTTCATTTTTACCATTGAAATAACTGAACAAGGAGACTCACTCCGTATCCCTCACCCTCAGTTCTTAGAAACATCATTCATTGGTGGTGGCAATACAAATGCACAAGTAAAACATTGAAGAACTCATACATACTTCAGACAACTGTATTAAGAGAAAGACAAGGTGCCATTCGTAGAAAACAAACGGCATCATGCCCAAGGAAACAATCGTTTGAATGAACAAAAAATCCTTAATACAATGAAAGAATCAATACTCAGAAAAATTAAAGCTCACCACATGCTGCCTCTGTACTTGAGCGTATAGGGCCCGCTCTCAAGCGAGCGATCGAAGTGGCTATGAACTTTGTGCTTTCCATTTCCGCTTTGGTCCACCAAAGTCAGCTCGAACAGTGCTCGCACATCAGTACCCTCGCTCGCAAGCGCAATGAAGACCGAAACATAAGCAGAATTGTCTTCGGGATTCTTGCCATCGGGATAGAAATATATAGCCCACTGGAACCCACCGACCGTGAAATTCTCGCTGGCTAAGTGCTTGCCGACGCCGATCCCTTTGGCAAGAGAGTAGCCTCTAATTACGAAGTTGTGAGAACCATTCACGGTCTCCGTCACCGACCGAGAGCTAGAGGGAGAGACCAAAATGCTCCGGTTCAGCGGGGGCATCACGTTCTTCCTGAATACGGAAAGAAAATCGTGAAAATGAAAACGAGAACGAGATTTGATGGATCCCCTACTAGCAAGTTCCTTTTCGTGGATTTTCAGGAAAAGTGAAGGGAAATAAATGCCGCAAATGATGTTGACTCAGCTCGAATATATTTTCTTGTGTCTTTCTTTATATTGAATAGCTGTAAAAATTGCAAATGAAGCCAAGATATTTTTACCCGGAGATTTTTGGTGTTTGAGGTTTCCCCACAATAGAGAGAACAGACGACCTTGCTTGAACAGGATCTATGGAATTAATGAAGATCGCGGTTTTCTTGTCCGAAAAACCTTATCCGACTGACGTGCCTTCCATTTAAAAGGCGTGTCTCTCTTTTTTTCCGCTATACTCCTATCTTTTTTCTCTCGATTTCTCGAGACAGCACAGCGAAGTTGTATCTACTCGCATCCTTAGATCTTCATAGTCAAAAGTCAAGACTGGGATTTTTTTTGGTCGGAGTCAAAGCTGGGATTGGCTCTTGCACTTTCCGTCGTAATGTATTTGGTCGTGCTAGATAAGAAATGACCGCAATGCATCAACTGTGATCCTGTTATTCCGTTAAAAGCAAATTAATATTATTTATTTTTTTACTCTTCAAAAATTTAGAATTCTGAGGGAAAAAAAATCAAAGATCACAAATTTAAATGGTAAAAAGGTTACAATCGAAGTCCTTAATAAAAAAAATCATCAAATAATAATTGAGTCAAAAGGATTTAATATAACATAACTACATAAGTAAGAATTCAAACTTCAAGAATAAAAAATATTTCCCATAAGTCCAACAGAACATAACTGTTAGTTGTACTTGTAGAAATGACTGGAATTTGGTTGTCTTCAAACTAGTGGCCTCGAGCCTGGCTTGTAATTTTTCCTTTATTACCATGAAAAAAAAAAAAACTGACCTGAATTTGACATGCCATTTCGGCTGGATATGGAGAGGGTCCATTTCCAATGTTCTCATCCCAAGAGATTTTTTTTCTTAGAAAATTTAGATAAATTAAATCTAAAAATTGCTAAAATTAAGGCAAACTTTACAATTCAAAATTAAAACAAAATAATATTTAATATTAATACATTATTATATACTAAATTATTGAGAGACATACAAAAGAACTCAGCCAGTTTCATTCGATTTAAACTAAAATTATCCGTTCATAATTAACAGTCTAAACTTTGAGATCTCCCAGGAAAATATATTATGTAGATAATCCGGGCAAAACTGCAGCATTTATCTAATCTACATGTTACTTACAAAATCAATTCTGACTTCCTATCACATAATCACTCGATATTGTCAGTGCTTCAGCCTAGTTCTGTAAAACAAAAAATGCGTACCCATTAGTAGAACCTTCAAACATAGTCACTACCAACTAAATATTCGATATCCATTTTCACTTCCTACGTCAGAGGAATCCGATTCACTTTCCTCTGGTCCATCTGAACCCTTGCTTGGAAGGAGCTGTATCCGGTCTGCATGCTCCACAATCCACTCAGTAAATTCTGGAGATGATGCCCATTCTGATAGGGCTTGTCTAGTGGATTCCCGTGTGAAATCATCCCACTCTTTCTTTGCGAACTTCTTTCTGTTGCCTGTCTTGTGGAAAGTTGAATAATAATCCCCTCCTACTCGCGGTCCAGAAGATGGGGGTGACGACATCCCATTCCTATAAGATGGTGATACTATTCCTGAAACAGACAAAAGAATTGAGCCACATAATCACAGCAAAGTCGTTTGAAACTCTAAACAAAGAAACATGGTAGACGAGTTCACAAAACCTATTGCTTAGATTATAGAATATTAAAGAAACAATTGCATATATTTGGACTTGTAGAAATTCAAGGCAGTTTCATAAAGAAGAGTCACAAAAGATTGAACAGATAAAGCATGGCCCCAGGGATCCGAAAATCCTACACTCAGATGGACCAGAAATGCATGTATATAATTGCAAACTATTACAGTAAGGCAGGGCAATCTCAAGCAGCAACCTCGGCTCAGAGTCAAAACAAACGCCAAACTGTTGCTTGAGTTGCCTTTATTGTTGCAGGCAATAGTCTTCTTGAGAAGTAAGATCATGCCCTAGCAACGATATTATTTTAAGTAGGTATAAATGGGGGAAGACCAAGAAACAAGTCTCAATTCTAACAGCAATTTTATTCTGAATTCAATATGGGAAACCAGGCCAGAAACCAAAAAAAGACAGGTAGGGTGCTCAGAGTTGAAGCGGGGACCAGAAATTAGATATTGCTTAATAGGAGAATTTTTCCAGCACGGTAAAGCTTTAGCAAGTCAGAATTAACTTCATGCTTCAGAGCATATACCAAAAGGTAAATTAGATACTGCTTTGGAGTATGGACTGCAGTAATTATATATCAAAAAGGTAAAAACAACAGAACAATACCTTTTACAGGAGACATTGACCATGCAGACTGAAATTTTGGGCTATTCCACAATTTTCCGTTCGGGGTTGTCTTGCTCAGGAATTCAGCACGACCACGCCCTCTTATCGCCTTCCCAGCTTGCCGTGATGTATAATTATCCTTCCCTGAAGTTTCATACCTACACGAAATCATAATGCAAATGCCATATTTTCAAGAGGAAAGCGTAAGAAGATTTAACATATTGGTCATGTCGATGTTCGAATGTCATATTGGTCATAAGGAAGAAATCCCCCAATATGTCACGTATTCGATTCCGACATTGAGAGGTGAGGGATTAGAAATAGTGGAGGGAAGAGAGAAAATAGTCGAGAATATAGCCCAAAGCCAGAATCTGTAACTTAGACTATAGAAAAGGGAGAACAAATCATTTCATATTCAAAAGCATAACCGGCTACAACCTTCTACAAAGATTAAATACTAAACTAAGACTGATAACTGATCTGATAACTGCATCTCCACTACTGCTAACCGTCACACACTTCCTAACCCACCAAGCATGATTAACTAACTGACTTATGCATTCTGCCCACGTGGCTTCCTCCTAGAATAAACTAAGAGTGGAGGACGTGGGGTCCTATCAATACCCGCCCCTAAAAGGACTGCCTTGTCCTCAAGGCAGAAATTAGGAAATTGTGTTGTGAGGTTGTCATAGAATTCCCAGCTGGCCTCTTCCATCGGTCTGTCCTTCCATTTGATGAGAAGCTCAACATCCGTGACACCTTGCTGATCAGTGAGTCGGGATTGTAGCACTTGTTCAGGCTGTAATTGGAGTTCCCAATCGTCATTGATGGGCAGTGGGGGCGCTGGTTCAGCTGATTGGATCCCGTGTGCAGCTTTGAGAAGTGACACATGAAAGATCGGGTGAACACGAGTACCTGGGGGTAATTGCAGCTCATAGGCAACGTGGCCGACTTTCTTGATGATAGGATAAGGCCCGAAATACCGTGGTGAAAGTTTCTCATACTTTCGTTTGGCCAAAGAATGCTGCCTATAGGGTTGAAGTTTCAAGAAAACAAGAGTGCCAGGTTCGAAGTCAACCTCCCTTCGCTTGTGGTCAGCTTGTTTCTTCATCCTTTCTTGAGCCACGGCAAGATTATCCTTAATGGTAGAGAGGACCGCATCTCTATCCTCCAAATAAGCTTCCAGATCTGCCAGGTTGGTAGTGCCTGTTTCATATGGAATGAAAGTTGGTGCAGCACGTCCATAGACAATTTGGAACGGGGTAGTGCCAGTAGCAGTGTGAAAGCCAGTATTATAAGATAGTTCAGCCCAGTGGAGAATATTCCCCCATGCTTTGGGATGTTCTTGAGAGAAGCAACGAAGATATGTCTCTAAACATCTATTAACCACTTCCGTCTGCCCATCGGATTGTGGATGGTATGCTGAACTCATGCATAGTTGTGTCCCACTAAGTTTGAATAATTCCTGCCAGAACGAGCTTAAGAATACTGGGTCCCTATCGGAGACGATCGATTTAGGGAAACCGTGCAGCTTGATAATTTCCCTACAAAAGCTGGCAGCAACAGATTTTGCGGAAATGGGTCTGGACAATCCTATAAAATGGCCATATTTGCTGCAACGATCGACAACCACTAAGATAGTGTCCATCCCATGAGACTTGGGCAGTCCGGTGACAAAGTCAATGGAGAGATCTTCCCAAATTTTAGAGGGGATGGGTAACGGTTGCAGTAAACCAGCAGGTGGCTGAGCAACATACTTAATCTTCTGACAGGTAGAACATTGTTGGACATGTCGTTGGACCTCACCTTTCATATCCTTCCAATGAAAGTGTTGCTGCAACCGTTTGAGGGTCTTTTTGACGCCACCATGACCACCTACAGGGGAGGAGTGGGCCTCCCGTATCAGTTTGGCGCTTAAGTCGGAGGCAGCTGGGATGACTAGCCGTCCCTTGTAGTACAATCTGCCTGCTGTGAAGGCATAATGCCGAACAGCCTGAGGGTCATTGTTCAGAGAAGCGATAATGGCAGAAGTGTAGGTGTCTTGTTGCAGAAGCTGTTCAAGTTCATCAAAATCCGAGGCGTGAGGAATGCTGATGGCAAAGAGTTCGGCCGAACAGGGGTGGCGAGATAATGCATCAGCACCTCGATTGGCTGATCCTGCCCTGTATTTGATGATAAAATCGAAAGGAAGCAATTTGACCATAAGGCGTTGTTGCTCCGGTGTTGTCACTCTTTGATTCAATAGATGTTGCAGACTACAATGGTCAGTGAGGACTTCAAATTTACGTCCTAATAAGTAATGCTTCCATTTTTGCAAAGAAGAGACTAAGGCCAAAAGCTCACGGTCGTAGACAGACTTATGCCGGTTGGAGTAAGAGAGGCCTTTGCTGTAATAAGCAATGGGGTGCCCTTTTTGTTGTAAGACAGCCCCAATTCCCACAGAGGAAGCATCGCATTCCACTATAAATGACTGAGTGAAGTCAGGTAGTTGTAGTACTGGAACATTGAGGAGGGCGTCTTTTAGTGTGTGGAAGGCTTTTTGGGACTGCTCACTCCACTTAAATGCATCTTTTTGAGTCATATCTGTTAGGGGTTTAGCTATTAGGCCATAATGTCGGACGAAGCGTCTATAATACCCTGTTAACCCCAAGAATCCTCTCAGATCAGAAAGTGTTTGTGGCAAGGGCCAGTCAGCCACTGCTGCAATTTTGGTGGGATCCACAGATACTCCTCGGTGTGAAATTAAATGGCCAAGGAAGGCCACCTCCATCTGAGCAAAGGAACATTTCTTGTAGTTGGCAAAGAATTTCTGCTGCTGTAGAATTTGAAGAACAGTACGGACATGCTCATGATGGTCCTGTATAGTCTTGCTGAATACCAAGATGTCATCAAAAAAGACAAGTATAAACTTGCGCAGATAAGGACGAAATAAATCATTCATGGCTGCTTGAAAAGTGGAGGGCGCATTAGTAAGCCCAAAAGGCATAACCACAAACTCATAATGACCCGAATGAGTTCGGAAGGCAGTTTTGTGCACATCTTCAGGGGCGACTCGAATTTGATGATAGCCCGATCTTAAGTCTATTTTTGAGAAGTAAGTGGCCCCATGCAATTCATCAAGAAGCTCATCAATATTGGGTATAGGGTATTTATCTGGCACTGTGATTTTATTGAGCTCTCGATAGTCGACGCAGAGCCTCCAAGAAGAGTCTTTCTTAGGAACCAAGAGAACTGGACTAGCGAAAGGACTGATGCTAGGTTGTATGAATCCCCGCTGCAGTAACTCTTCCACTTGCCGTTCTATTTCATCTTTTTGTGAGTGGGGACATCTATAGGGTCTGATGTTCGGAGGTGTTGAACCAGGATGTAAATGGATAGCATGAAAGTGGGAGCGATATGGTGGGAGCTGAGTGGGTTCGTTGAAAACAGCAGAATAGGTGTCCAATAGTGCATACAGATCAAGTATTCTTTGAATCTTCGCTTCCTTGTAGGCAGCTTCGCTGTGACACGTGTAACTCTGTAACGAGGCCACCGAGGATGGAGGTTGGGGTGTTCCTTGGAGCTTAAACCTCTTACCATTAGCCCAGAATATCATGTACATTTTCTGCCAATTAGCTTCCACAGTGTTAAGGGATGCTAGCCACTTGATTCCCAGGACCATGTCTGCGCCTCCAATGGCAAATGGGAAGAAATCGTCTTTGATCACTAAACTTTGCACAATGACTTCGAGTTGCTTACAGATGGTATCACATGAGATAATATGTCCATTCCCAATCTGTACGCCAAAGGAAGGGATAGGATGCCTCGGCAATTGCAGTTCAGCCGCTAGTTTCTCTGAAACGAAGTTGTGCGTAGACCCACTATCAATTAAGATCAGAATGGGCTTAGAGTGAAGTGTTCCTTTCACCTTCATGGTTGTGATTGATGGGCTGCCAAGAATGGCGTGTAAAGAGATCTCAGCAAAGTCCCCCTCTAAAGGAGCATTTTCGCTAGATTCGTCAGCCCCAGAGAGTTCCGGTTCTTCCGAGATTTCCATTAACTGAAAAGAAGATTTTTTGCAACGGTGACCCGGAACGAATTTGTCCCCACATTTAAAACAAAGCCCTTTATCTCTGCGGATTTGTCGTTCAGTTTCGGAATAGGTGCTGTTCACCGAGTAGGGAGGAGAAACTGTCGGGTGAGTGTAATTCGAAGCAGAGAATGGTTTTGGACTCATGGATGAAGTGGTAGCTGGCGATATACCCGGTCCTGATTGGTACAGAGGTTTCGACGTGGAAAGGCTTTTGTTATCTTTAAAAATATAAGCACCCTCATTGCCACGTGGCGGGTTTACTCGCGGCTGATATCTAGGCAGGTTCTGAGATTGTAGTTTAGATTCAAACTCCATCGCTAAACTTGACGCGCGATATACTGTCCGAGGTTTCTGTATCTTCACATCTGCCTGCAATTCCTCCTTCAATCCATTAATGAAAACCCCCAATAGACAATGTTCAGGCCAGCCACGTACTCGTGCGGATCGTCTCACAAATTCTTGGCGGTAGTCATGGACTGAACTCGTTTGTTTGATGTTACACAGGAAAACATCGGGATTTTGAAATTCCGCAGGCCCAAAGTGTTCTTGCAGGATGGTGACTAACTCATCCCAGAATTGAATTGTCCGACCAGTGGATACCCAGGTGAATACATCCAGCGCATCTCCTTCGAGGTTAATAGCTGCCACGTCAACTTTGAGATCTTCGGGAGTTTGGTAATACCTGAAGTACTTTTCTGCCTTGAGAATCCAGCCTCTGGGATCGCCTCCTTCATATTTTGGGAATTCCACCTTAGTGTGAGGCCTCTTT
Source organism: Inga oerstediana (assembly GCA_963210345.1). NCBI lineage: Eukaryota > Viridiplantae > Streptophyta > Magnoliopsida > Fabales > Fabaceae > Inga > Inga oerstediana. The sequence continues at coordinate 10,827,273 of OY723403.1, forward strand.
GATGGGTTCTGTGTCCACCAAGGACGTTCGCCGGTATGTTCCTCACCCTCCTCCTCTTCAGCATTGTCTCTAAATTCGCTGGTCGATTTCCCTTTCTTGATGTCCGATAAATCTGAATCGATTCGGTTCATCTTAGCAAGCATCACCGCCATCTGTTGAGCCATAAATTCCTGGAAGGTCGGTTGATTTTTGGGGTCAGTTGGGGAGGTGTGCGAGGCTTCGGCAAATGGGTTAGGTAACAGAGGAGGGTTTTGATCCTCGTGAGTCCCAGAGCGTGTGGTTACCATCTTTCCACAGGTGAGGAAAGTACTGCTCTGATACCAAATTGATAGGTTAGAGAGGTGAGGGATTAGAAATAGTGGAGGGAAGAGAGAAAATAGTCGAGAATATAGCCCAAAGCCAGAATCTGTAACTTAGACTATAGAAAAGGGAGAACAAATCATTTCATATTCAAAAGCATAACCGGCTACAACCTTCTACAAAGATTAAATACTAAACTAAGACTGATAACTGATCTGATAACTGCATCTCCACTACTGCTAACCGTCACACACTTCCTAACCCACCAAGCATGATTAACTAACTGACTTATGCATTCTGCCCACGTGGCTTCCTCCTAGAATAAACTAAGAGTGGAGGACGTGGGGTCCTATCACACTGATAGTCAATTACAATGAAAAACAAAGCTTGTCAAGCCAGACAACCATACAGACACTAGGTAAGTTTCCTAAAGATCTAAATAGACAACTCACTCAAATTCCCTAAAATGGGATTTTGGCCTAGAGAATCTACAAAGAGTCAGAAACAGATAAAAAGCATCAATTCATAAACAAGTAATCACAAGTCTTGACAACCACGTTATAGAATATTTTGGAAGAATCCACCTCATATTTTCAAAAGCAGAGGAATTTATGTGCATGAAGTGCAAGATGAAAAACTCCCCAGGCGGCTATTACATATAAAATGACTGAAAAATACAAAAACAAGGCAGCAGAAATTACAAAAATAGTTAAACTTACCATCCAAAAAGATGCCTTATAGAAGATATAAGTTTGCAGAAAGCTCCACAAAAAACCAACGCAACAATTGCCAGAGGAGGATCAAGAGTGCTCTGTCAAAGATCGGAAAACCAGAATGAATAAGAACAAGCAAATAGCTCAAGGAATAGTGTTCAACAAACCAAAACAACAAACATGTTGTCTTTGTAAGCAAGAAATTCAGCACCAGCCAAAAACTTAATATATCTACAGACATTGTCCATCATATAAATCAAGAAAATAAATAAAACAGCTATCAGAGTCTACATCAGATAAGAACCAAATTAGAAAAATGTAGGGTGATATGTTATAAATCATGTCATCAAACAAGATAAAAAGCTCTTCAGAGCCAGTATTTTATTTTACAGAAAGAGCCCAGTATCAGATATAGAAATTTAAATTATATAATAAGCTGATAGCAATGTCTTTATTTGATCATTTATATTTTATACCATACAATTTATACAAAATTTGAACTCCAACTAGCATAGGCAAGTTTAATTGACACTTGCACCCACCAACAAAAAATATTCATCTTAAAAAGGTATGCAACAAAAATAAGTCACTCAAAACAATCCAAAATGACAGTGAAATTATCAGATATATGACACGGTGGCACTAAATGTCAATGACAATCATATAGTATATACAAAGAGAATATATAAAAAGGCAAACCTGCAAAATAAATGTGGCACCGAGGATGCGCATTGCCCATTTCACAAATTGTGCAACGCTAGAGTCCACGACGCCATCTTCTGAGATAACGAATCTCCTAACAATCCAATAGCCTAATGCAGCTCCAGCCAAGATGATCCCCACTATTACAAAAACTGCAACCTGTGAACCAACAAGGGGAGAAAAAGCGGATCTAAGTAATAATGTATGTTTCCAGCTCAATAAAAGTTGCCAGCAATTCGAAAAAGATATTTCCCCTAAAACAGAGCCCAAGGGGTCCAAAAGCTACCTCATGGAATTTATGAATAACAATTGCAATGAAAGGGATATATTACTAATTTAACTGACTGCTACAGAAACACAACAGATGGAAAATGGAGTTAAATGAATATATACAAATTTCTGATTGCATGGTTTTTATGGTAAGCCGCAGTGTGTTTTTTATTCTATATCAAGATATACATACAGAATACAATTCACAGTGACCTCCTTTAGGCAAGCCATGTGTAGCCCAACACAGAGAATATTCTACACACTGAGTATCTGTACACAAATGATAAAGAATAAACAGACTTGAGAAGTACTAAATGCTAATTCATCCTAAATCAGAAAGAATGTGTCAAATTCCAAATATTGTCATCACTTCAGCAAAGAATTGCACACAATTTCATCTGGGCTTGGGAAAAAAGGAAAAAAGGTTTCAGGTTCTGAAAATGCATATAGAACTCAATCCATTTGCTTTAATGCAGAACAAGGATCTTAAACCCCCAAAAAACAAAAAAAATCCACAACATTATCCAAGAATCTTACTGGATTATGCATCTCTTCACTCAACCCAAAACTCTGAAGAATTGAATTAATGAAGACTGAGAAGTGGTGCACAAGGAAGGACCCAGCTCCAAGCTGAAACAACACATAGAAATAACATCAGCTCCTTTTTTAAATAATAAGAAATAACATCAATTGTTAATTTGTTTTAGTAAACATGAAGACCTGCTGGTAATCAGAAAAGGCCAGGATTAAGGTAAACTCACCACTGATCCAGATATGGCAAGGTAAAAGATATTTTTTCGTCCAGTTGGCAACAATTTCATGCCCTGCATTCATGATAAGAAAAAGTTAGTAAGCAAATAAATAAAAGAGCGATGTAAACCTAACTGAATGCAACACAATATTAAACTAGATACCTGAAAAAGAAGGATTATAACAACAAGAAAGACTCCTATAGCCATTGAACTGCTGTAATAAAATGGAACCCAACTGCTAATAATGGGAGCCAACAACAATAGTATGAATCCCACTGCAAGACACACAAGTCGCCATTGCTGAAAATCTGCAGAAAAATATAAAGGCATGAGTATAGATGGTAATGAAACGTAATTTTATAAAAAACAACAGCAGATAGGAATACAATAAATAGACCACAAAATGTTAAGATAAAGAAACAAACCTTCTTCAAGAGCGGCTACAACAGAACCTGGTATTTCATCAGTGAATCTCACATCAATATATCTTTTTTCATATGGAGACATAACAGCACTCCAGATCCCCTTCTGGACACTTCTAAATTCGGCCTTTTCACATTGGCACCATCCTAGTGAATTATTCCTGCAAGTGATCCGCAAGAGAGAAATGACAGTCTTCACAAACTATGGAATTTGAATTGAGTAGAAGTGAAAAGAAAGATTGACGGAGCCAAGCAGACTTGAGAACTGAGAGAGGGTGGAGAAACAGCGAGTATATAGAGAATAATGCGTACAGAGTGCGCTTTGCGCCTACCTGTGGAAACAGATGTGGATCTTGTTATGGAACTTTTCAGGAATTTCAGCCGAGGGAGCCAAAGTAATGAGGAAGGAACTCGCATAACTCCGGAGTTTCAATCTTGAGAGTCCATATACACGAACACGTCCACATCTGAATATGTCCTTAGCACCATGAGTATATGTTTTTCCAGAAAGTGGCAATGCGTGGATATTCAAAACTGGGCTTTCCAGATCAATTCCTGCAATTGCACCATGCAGAGATTCTTGCACAAAACAATGAGGTGGAAAGGGATATATGACAACAAATTCCTTAATACAGAGAACACACAGAGAACAGATTATGCGAACATTTTGGATTGACTTACAGCTTAGCAAGATATAAAGAATGATGATTCCTATTATTCCCTAAGGAAAAAAAAAGGAAGCATATAGCTCACTAAGTTACAGCATAAAGTCTCTCACAATTAGTATTATGTTAAGACAGTAGATTTTATCTCTTTTGATGATATTACTACTGCCTTTTAAATGATTTGGTTAAAATTTGATTTACCATAAGAGAAAACTTATACGTTGTAAAACAAAAAATTCCGGTAGTTCTTAGGTTCAATTAACCCTAAAAACATTGACGAAGCATGCCAAAAATATGAAATTGAAATGAGGAGAAACAACGCATATTCTCCAACTTTGATGCACTGCTCATTCAAAAAAGAAGAAGTCCACACCCCTCATTCCCTCATCCACACCCAAGTCCAAGATAAAATGCTAAATCGAGAGATGTAGCTTGAAGCTCCATTGCCAGGATTAACAAAATGTTTGATTAAATAATCAGTAAGCATTTTACTAGCGCATAACCATAACACATTCCCCAGATATATTTATTTACCTCAAACAACTAGAACTGATATTGGAACATCGAAAGAAGAGTCCAGTGAGATCAATCATACTGAAGAACGGAAGCTCGGCCACGATACAGTCAATCTTCTACTAGACTTATCGATCAATTATTGGATGAAGTTTTGGTTGATTAAAATTAAGAACCCTATACTTAGGAAATAGCTCAAACCTCACTCTGCTTACAGATTACACAAGCATTAAAAATAAAAAATAAATAAAAGACAAAACAACAAAGAAATTTCGCTGAAATCCCCGACCATCCGACAAGGTTGAGACTTCTATCGAGTAAAAAGTGAAGATAAAGAAACCCATGGAATCATTTAAAGACCCCATTGTTTCAATTGCCACTCAGCACTCTAACATGCAGCACAGGACATCAAAAACCAGAGAACTTTCATTAAGAACAACAAGAAGAGAAGCAGGAAACTCACCTCTGAGCGCGGTCTCGTCATTGCCGGCTGAAAATGCCGACAAATTGATAAAGACGAAGAACGGAAGAAGAAATAGCCCCATGCCTATGGAGTTCTGCTTTCTTCTATTCGGAAAGGGAGGGCGCATAAGAATAAGAAATGAACATTAAAATCCCGCGCTCGGTCGCTTCGATTTTCCTTTTAATCGCATTCGCTGGTTATTACTTATTACTTATTACTTATTTGCGGAACAATATATTTATACACTTTTTGTTTTGTCTGAAAGCTGGTAGAGAACGCTAACGTTGCGTTACAAAAAGGCTACGCTTCTCTAACGCGTTAATTGTGACACCCACCCTCGGATTAAAAGCCCATTGGGCCGGTGAGAAAACCCAATAGTTCTCATAACCCGCGTGCCTGACCCATCGCCAACAGACCAGCAGTCATTTTGATAATTTGTAATTATAATTATTTAAATGAATTGAATGCCAACAATAATATCCCACAATTTTCACCTGAATTATAGACCATAGTTAAAAAATATATAGATTTTATCCTACATTTATTTGGGCAAAAAAATCATACATCATCCTTAAAAAATTTTTAAATAACTTTATGGATGTGATTTGCTAATAAATATTTCCATATAAAAGGGTTAAATCGGTGGTCTAGTTACTCTAGTATGCTACAATCAAATATATAATTTAGTAAAAATTAATTATTTAGTTCTTCAATTTTTAACTTAGTTATGACTTAATCCTTCAATTATCATTTAGCGCGACTCAATCTATCAACTTTTAACTCAGTTAAAACTCAGTCTTTTTTTTTTTCTATTTAATAAGTTAGTCCTAGATGGCAAAAGAAGTTGCTGGCATAGACCAAAAAAAGGTTGACATGGCTTCCAAATAAGCAGCTGGGATCCCACTCTTTTCAACTCCAAAGGAAAAAACTACACCGGCAACAAACCAAATAGCTTTCTTTGTTTATTCTTTTTTTGGATAAAAGGCAATTTATTTAACAAAATGATAAAAGGATACATATAAAACCACCAAGTGATCCTAGTTTAGGACCAAATTGGCTGGAATAAAAAAAACACACATTACAACATGGTAACAGAAAAACACACAAATAAAATAGTTAAAACGGATAAAATATGTAAGTTGCAACCAAAAGACAGTCATCTTTACAAGGACTAGCTAAAGCTTGAACCCCATTTTAAACAAGCTACAGTACCATCAAAGCAAACAGTGCTTGAAGTCCCAAAGAACAGAAGTAAAATATTAGATCAGCGCCACTAGATCGCATGGTCATGGGAATGCTCTTAAGCACTCCATTCCCCCTCCCCATCCGGGTTCAAACCCGGTCAGTTGTAACAAAAAAAAAAGATTAAAAGATTAATTTTCCCTATCATTTAATGAAAAATTGTTGTTGCTGTTATTAATTATATATCCTTTTTTTGCCAGCAATTAATTACTTATCCTTTGTATCTAATTATATGAAAATTCGATATTGTAAAATAATGTTTTCCCTTATTTTATTTACAATATTTCTTGTAATGACAAAATTGGACAAACAAAATGTTACGAGGGATGTGTTATTAAAATAGATCAATGTACAAAAGAACTCAGCCATTTACATTCGATTTAAACTAAAATTATCCGTTTATAATTAACATTGTCTTGACAAAAAACTTGAGATCTCACTGGAAAAAATACAATGCAGAAAATTTAAGCAAAACCGCACCATCTACAAGTTACTTACAAAATCAATTCTAACTTCCTATCACAGTATTACTCGATCTTGTCACTACCTCCACCTAATCCTGAAAAACAAAAAATGCGAACCAATTCGTAGAACCTTCAACCATAGTCACTACCAACTAAAAATTCGATATCCATTTTCACTTCCTATTCAGTTTCCTCTGTTCCATCCGAACCCTCGCTTGGAAGGGCGTGAATCCGGTCAGCAAGCTCAGTTATCCACTTAATTGCCCATTCTGATAGGGCTTGTCTAGTGGATTCCCGTGTGAACTTCTTTCTGTTGCCTGTCTTGTGGAAAGTTGACTAATAATCTCCTCCTTCTTGCACTCCAGAAGATGGGGGTGACGACATCTCATTCCTACAAGATGGTGATACTATGCCAGAAACAGACAAAAGAATTGTACCACACATCACGGCAAAGTCGTTTGAAAATCTAAACAAAGAAACATGCTAGACGAGTTCACAAAACCTATTGACTAGATTATAGAATATAAAAGAAACAATTGCAAAGGTTTGGACTTGGAGAAATTCAAGGCAGTCTCAGAAAGAAGAGTCACAAAAGATTGGACAGATAAAGCATTGTTCCAGGGATCACAAAATGCTACACTCAGACGGACCAGAAATGCATGTATATAATTGCAAACTATTACAGTAAAGTAGGTTATCTAAAGCAACAACATCGGGGGAAGAGTCAAAACAAACGCCAAATTGTTGCTTGAGTTGCTCTATTGTTGTAGGCGATAGTCTTTTTGAGAAGTAAGATCATGCCCTAGCAACCACGTTATTTTAAGCAGGTATAACAACAACAACAATAATAAAACCTTATCCCACTAGGTGAGGTCAGTTACATGGATCGTACAGCGTCATTGTGCTCTATCGAAAACCAACTCTTTGAATATATTATTAACCAAAATATTCCACTCTATGATCTCATTGAGTGTTCGCTTCGGTCTTCTTCAACCTCTTTTTAAAGAACTACATACTATTTGATCAACCCTCCTTACCGACGCACTCAATGACCTTTTTTGAATGTGTTCAAACCACCTCAAACGATTTTTTATCATTTTCTCCCTAATAGGTGGCACTTTAAATCATGTACATGTATGATTATTACGAATCTTATCTTTTCTTGTATGACCAAACATCCATCTCAGCTACACTCACTTGATGTTCATGTTGTCCCTTTAACCCAACATTTACTACCATGTAGCATTGCTAATCTTAACAAAGCAGTGTCTAATTTACCTTTTGATATATGCTCTAAAGCATGCAGTGGATGGCAAAAAAAAAAAAGAATAAAATAAAGCATGAAGTTAATTCTAACTTGCTAAACCCTTACCATGTTGGAAAAGTTCCCCCATTAAGCAATATCTAATTTCTAGTCCTCACTTGAACTCTGAGCACCCTGCCGGTCCTTTTTTTTTTTTTCTTTTATAGTTTTCCATAAGGAATTCAGAATAAAATTGCTGTTAAAATTAATATTTGAGATATGAAGAAGGACTCAGGAGTCAAAGGGTTTTCATCTGAATAGGAACAAAACTAAATATATGCATTGCAATTTTGATAAGAGACAAGTTAGAAGTGAAGTGAAAGTTAAATCGGGAGAGCAAATCATTCCACAAGTGACAAGGTTTAGATAATTTGGATTAATTATATAACATGATAGTGAAATTGATGGAGATGTTGATCATAAAATTCAATATAACAGGACAACAACCCAGATATAAAGGTCAGTTGATGAAAGGAAATAATAGGTCTCAATTTTAACAATAATTTTATTCTGAATTCCATACGGACAACTATAAAAGGACAAAAACCAAAAAAAAAAGACTGGTAGGGTGCTCCGAGTTCAAGTGAGGACCAGAAATTAGATACCGCTTAATGAGAGAACTTTTCCAACCCGGTAAAACTTTAGCAAGTTAGAATTAACTTCATGCTTTAGAGCATATATCAAAAGGTAAATTAGACACTGCTTTGGAGTATTGTTAGAACCTGACCCAGAAAATAATAGATAAAGAACTGAAGAAGTAAAAATCTATCAGAAGCTCTAGCAAGAATCTCAATATTGCTTACTAATAGCCTAGGAGAATCTCCTCACAAGTGTTTACTCTGTAATAATTTGACAATTTCATTGCTCAGGGCCAATGGCCTATTTATAGGAAAAATTACAGAGATATTTTAATAAAATAAATGCTGGAATGAAAATAATGGCCGAATATTCAAAAAAATAATAACAAGATAACAAAGAATAACGTTAGACTCCTATTTCCTCGCTAGCACGTTTACTTCTTGAATAGTGCATATATCAAGTATGGACTGCAGTAATTACATATCAAAAAGGTAAAAACAACATAACAATACCTTTTACAGGAGAATTTGACCATGCGGACTGAATTTTAGGGCTATTCCACAATTTTCCGTTCGGGGTTGTCTTGCTCAAGAATTCAGCACCACCACGCCCTCTTCTCACCTTCCCAGCTTGCCATGATGTATAATTATCTTTCCCTGAAGTTTCATACCTACACGAAATCATAATGCCAATGCCATATTTTGATGAGGGAAGCGTAAGAAGGTTTAACACTGATAGTCAATTACAATGAAAAGCCGAAGCTTGTCAGGCCAGACAACCATACAGACTCTAGGTAAGTCTCCTTAAGATAAATAGAAAACTCACTCAAGTCCCTAAAATGGGATTTTGGCCTACAGAATCTATAAAGAGTCAGAAAAAGATAAAAAGCATCAGAGAATTTCGGAAAAAAGTTATCACAAGTCTTGATAACCACAACATATAATATTTTGGAAGAATCCACCTCGTATTTTCAAAAGCAGAGAAATTTATGTGCTTGAAGAGCAAGATGAAAAACTCTCCAGGTGTGCAGATTGAATAGATTTTTTTTTTTTTGTGAAATGGTTGAATATAACTCATTGCAAACAAGGTAACTATTACAGGTAAAATGATTTAACATAAACAAAAACAAGGCAGCGGAAATTACAGATGTAGTTAAACTTACCATCCATAATGACGCCTTATGGAAGATATAAGTTTGCAGAAAGCTCCACATAAACCCAACGCTCCAATTGCCAAAGGAGGATCAAGAGTGCTCTGTCAAAGAACGGAAAACCAGAATGATTAAGAACAAGTAAATAGCCCAAAGAACAGTGTTCAACAAACCAAAACAACAAACATGTTGCGTTTGTAAGCAAAAAAATCAGCACCAGTAAAAAATTCTACAGATCCTAGAGACATTGTCCGTCATATAAATCAAGAAAATAAATAAAACAGCTTTCAGAGCCTACATCAAATAAAAACCAAATTAGAAAAACGTATGGGGCTTTGATATGATATAAATCATGGCATCAAATAAGATAAACAGCTCTTCAAAGTCAGTGTTTTATTTTATAAAAAGAACCCAGTATCAGATATAGAAATTTAAATTATATAATAAGCTGGTAGCAATGTCTTTATGATAGGAACAAGCGTCCTCTTTTGGTGTATTCTGGGAAGAAGCGCTGTATTCCTACATTAGGCAGTTAGATATTTTAATATTTATGTTTTAAGTTAATTGTGTGTTCTTGTGGTTGTTATTATGTCAGTTACTGTATGTTTGAGACAGTTATATGTGTGTAGAACTGAGTGGTTATTTTCAGTTGCGTCTTAGACTATAAATGCTACAGTAATTATGTATTGTGTCATTGTCATTAATGAAAGTATTATTCACTATTCAGAAACTATCTCTCTCTCTCTCTCTCTCTCAATCAAGAATTGCAGATTCTGGTTCTAGATCTCTCTTCTTTTCCTCTTTTATCTGCTCTTCTTCCCTTATTTCTCTCATCCTCTTCATTGAATCTAACACTTTATTTGATCATTTATACCATACAATTTATACAAAATTTGAACTCCAACTAGCATAGGCAAGTTTAATTGTAACCTTTTACCCCCCCCCCCCCCCCCCAAAAAAAAAAACAAAAATATGTTCATCTTGAAAGGCATGCAACAAAAATAAGTCACTCAAGGCAATCCAAAATGATAGTGAAATTATCAGATATATGACTCGGTGGCACTAAATGTCAAAGACAGTCAAAAGTATATACAAAGAGAATGTATAAAAAGGCAAACCTGCAAAATAAATGTGGCACCGAGGATGCCCATTTCACAAATGGTGCAACGCTGGAGTCCACGCCGCCATCTTTTGAGATAACAAATCTCCTAACAATCCAATAGCCTAATGCAGCTCCAGCCAGGATAATCCCCACTATTACAAAAACTGCAACCTGTGAACCAATAAGGGGAGAAAAAAAAGCATCTAAGTGATAATAACTTGTGTTTCCAGCCAAATTAAAGATTGCCAGCAACTAGCAAGAGTTACACAGTACAAACGAGATAAATCATCTCAGAGGTCGGAGGTGGAAAATAACAGTTAAAGGATAAAATATTTATAGAATAGTGGTCGAGCTTGGTACAGAATATCAAATTTTCATGCTTTAAAGCTTCAACAGAGAAAATTATTTTCACATTCTAGCATGTGTTTTTCCATTAATCTCGACAAAGAAATAAGCAATTCTGAAAAGATATTTCCCCTAAAACAGAGCCCAAGGGGTTCAAAAGCTCCCCCACGGAAGTTTTGAATACCAATTACAATGAAAGGGAGACATTAATAATTTAACTGACTGCCACAAAAACACAACAGAGGGGAAATGGAGTTAAATGAATAGTTACAAATTTCTGATTGCATGGGTTTTTAGGTTAAGCCGCAGTGTGTATTTATTCTAGATCAAGATATACATACAGAATGCATTCACAGTGACCTCCTTTAGGCAAGCCATGTGTAGCACATGTGTAGCCCAACACAGAATAGTCTACACAATGAGCATCTGTACACAAATGATAAAGAATAAACAGACTTGAGAAGTACTAAATGCTAAATTGCTAATTCATCCTAAGTTAGAAAGAATTAATGCGTCAAATTCCAATTATTGTCATCACGTGAGCAAAGAATTGCACACAAGTTCATCTGGGTCTTGGAAAAAAGGCAAGAATCAGGTTCAGAAATGCATATAGAACTCAATCCACTTGCTTGAATGTAGAACAAAAGATCTTAAACCAACAAAATATCCACAACATTATCCAAGAATCTTACTGGATTATGCATCTCTTCACTCAGCCCAAAACTCTAAAGAATTGAATTAATGAAGACAGAGAAGTGGTGCACAAGGAATGACCCAGCTCCAAGCTGAAACAACACAGAGGAGAAACATCAGCACTTTTTTTAAATAAGGGTTAAAGATCAATTTTGCCCCGGAAGTTTTCACCGTGAAGCAATTTTTCCCTGGCCATTATCTTAACTAATTTTGACCGTTAGTTGACCACATATGCTGCGCTAATAGTCCATATGTCATCCACGTTATTTTTGTTAAAGTACAAATTTGCCTCAAAAGTTTTAAATCTAATCTTAAAAAAAATGAAGTAGATGACACATAAACTTCCGGGTTAAATTTGCATCTTAACAAAATGACGTAGATGACATGTGAACTGCTAGCTCAGCATATTTGGTCAAATAACGGTCAAAATTAATTGAGATAACGGTCAGGGCAAAATTGCTCCCGTTTTGAAACTTCCGGGGCAAAATTGCCCCTTAACCCTTTAAATAATAAGAAGCAATAGCATTTGTTAATTTTTTTACTAAACGTGAAGATCTGCTGGTAATCAGCAAAGGCCACGATTAGGGTAAACTCAACACTCATCCAGATATGGCAAGGTAAAAGATATTTTTCCTTCCAGTTGGCAACAATTTCATGCACGTCATTGCTGATAGGAACAAGTTAGTGAGCAAATAAATAAAAAGCAATGTAAAACTAACTGAATGCGACACAACATTAAACTAGATACCTGAAAAAGAAGGATTATAATAACAAGAAAGACTCCTATAGTCATTGAACTGCTGTAATAAAATGGAACCCAACTGCTAATAATGGGAGCCAACAACAATAGTATGAATCCCACTGCAAGACACACAAATCGCCATTGCTGAAAATCTGCAGAAAAATATAATGGCATGAGAGCATAGATGGTAAAGAAACTTAAGTTTTTTTAAAAAAGACAACAACAACAACAGATAGGAATATAATAAATAGAGGCAAAATGTTGAGATAAAGAAACAAACCTTCTTCAAGAGTGGCTGCGACAGAACCTGGTATTTCATCAGTGAATCTCACATCAATATATCTTTTCTCATATGGAGACATAACGGAACACCAGATCCTCTTTTGGACACTTCTAAATTTGGCCTTTTCACATTGGCATCTTCCTAGTGAATTATTCCCGCATGTGATCCAGAAGTGAGAAATGACAATTTTGACAAACTTTGTAATTTGAAGCTAATTTTTTTTGGCCAAAAATTTGAAGCTAACTGAGTAGAAGTGCAAAAAGACTAACTGTGCCAAACAGACTTGAGAACTGAGAGAGTGGAGAAACAGTGAGTATATTGAGAATAATTCGTACAGCATGCACTCTGCGCCTGCCTGTGGAAACAGACGTGGATCTTGTTATGGAACTTCTCAGGAATTTCAGCTGAGAGAGCCAAAGCAATGCAGAATGAACTCGCATAACTCCCGATTTTTAATCTTGAGAGTCCATATACACGAACACGTTCACATCTGAATATGTCCTTAGCACCATGAGCAAATGTTTTTCCAGAAAGTGGCAATGCGTGGATATTCAAAACTGGGCTTTCAAGATCAATTCCTGCAATTGTAATATGCAGAGAGACTTTCACAACACGATGAGGTGGAAAGGGATATATGACAACAAAATCCTTAATAAAGAGAACACAGATTAAACAGATTATGTGAATATTTTGTTTGACGTGCAGCTTAGCCAGGTATAAAGAATGTTGATTCCCATTATTCCCTAAGGGGGGAAAAGGCACATAGCTCACTCGGTTACAGCATAGAGTGTTGGATCTTCGTAATTCGGACTAGATGAATATAGAAAAGAAGAGAGTTAGAAAGAAGATGAGAGAAGTAGAAAACCAGAAAGAGAGATAAGAAGAATAGAGGGTTGAAGACAAGAAGAGAGAGCAAGAGTCGAGAGGAGAAGGAGAAATTCCCTGAATAGTGCACTGGAATCTTATTTAATCATAAATCTGTTTGATACAATACAATAGAGCTCTATATATAAGCAATTGAATGATAACTAACTAACTGCTATAATTCTAATGCCACCGCCTACTCCTAACAGCTACTTTAATAACTAACCTAACTAACTTACATTTATATTAGAATTACAATACAACAACAACAAAGCCTTTATCCCACCAGGTGGGGTCGGCTATACTGATTGCATGATGTCATTGTGCTCTGTTAAAAACCATATCTTTAGAAATATTATTAACCAAAATATCCCTCTCTATAATCTCATTGAGCGTTCGCTTCGACCTTCTTTGACCTGTTTTACTGGACTCCATACTACTTGATCAACCCTCCTCACTGAAGCACTCAATGGCCTTCATTGAATACGTTCAAATGACTTTCTACCATTTTTCCTTCAATAGAGGTCACTCTAACTCATTCACGTATATGAGTATTATGAATCTTGTTTTTTCTTGTATGACCACATCCATCTCAATATCCTCATCTCGGCTACCCCCATTTTATCTTCATGTTGTTCCTTTAAAGCACAACACTCACTACCCTATAGCATTGTTAATCTTATAACAGTGCAATAAAACTTCTCTTTTACCTTATTAAGTACTTTCCGATCACAAATAACTCTAGTAGCTTTTCTCCATTTATAATCCAGATATTCAAATTTTGTCACTTGTGGAATGACTCGCCCCCAAATTTAACTTCCACCTCACTTCTATCTTGTTTCTTACCAAAATTGCAATGCATATATCCAGTTTTGCTCCTACTCAGATTAAAGCCTTTCAATTCCAGAGTTCGTCTCCATCTCAAGTTTAGAATTAATTTCCTTCTTGGATTCAGCCAACAGAACTACATCATCTGCAAAAAACATGCATTTAGGGATCTCTTCTTTTATAGGCTCGGTTAGAACATCTACCACTAGATTAAACAAATAAGGGTTCAAAATTGATCCCTGATTTAACTTTCTTATAGGAAAGTCCTTTGTAAAACCTCCAAACGTTCTAACATTGGTTGTAATCCCCTTATACATATTCTGAATGACTTTGATATATGTAACCCACACTCCCTTTTTTTCCAAAGCTTTCGAAAGTACATCTCTTAACACACTATCATACGCTTTTTCCCAAAAAATGAAAACCATACATAAATCCCTACCTTTGCTCCGATTCTTTTCCATTAGCCCCCTTAAAGTCTTTCACAATTAGTATTATGTTAAGATAGCAGATTTTATCCCTCTTTTGATAACATTAAGGCTGACTCTTAAATGATTTGGTTAAAATCTGATTTACAATAAGAGGAAATTTATACGTTGTAAAACAAATAAATATTCAGGTAGCTCTTAGGTTCAATAAACCCTAAAAACATTGACGAAGCATGCTAAAAATATGAAATTGAAATGAGAAGAAACAACGCGCATTCTCCAACTTTGATGCACTGCTCATTCAAAATAGAATATGATGATTAACAAACACAACCCTCATTTCCTCATCCCCACCCAAGTCCGAGATAGAATACTAAATGGAGAGATGCAGCTTACAGCTCCTTTGCTACCATTTGCAATATGTTTGCTTATATAATCAGGTAAGCAATTTACTAGCTCATAACCAGAACACAGTCCCCAGATATATTTATTTACCTCAAACAACTAGAACGGATATTGGAGCATCGAAAGAAGAGTCCAGTGAGATCAATCATACTGAAAAACGGGAGCTCGACCACAATACCGTCAGTCTTCTACTAGACTTACCAATCAACTATTGCATAAAATTTTGGTTGATTAAAATTAAAGAAAGGCCCTATACTTAGGAAATAGCTCACGTCCTCCCTCTGCTTACAAAACACGCAAGCATTAAAAATAAAAAAAATAAAAAAGACAAAACAAAAAAAAAAATCATTCAGATCCCCAACCATCCGGCAAAGTTGAGACTTCTATCGAATGCAATGCGAGGATAAAGAAACCATAAGAATCATTAAAAGACCCCATTGTTTCAATTGCCCCTCAGCAGTCTAAAACGCGGCACAGGACATCAAAACCAAAAGAGAAAGGCAGGAAACTCACCTCTGAGTTCGGTCTTGTGACTGCCAGCTGAAAATGCTGACCAATTGATAGAGACAAAAAACAGAAGAAGAAATAGCCCCATGCCTGAGTAAAGGGGAAAAAAGAAACGGTTACACACCATTTTTACTCCAGAAGATTTTCTACAGAAGTTTTTTATGGCTCAATTACATCCTAAAAATTTTAAATTAGAGCAATTTTATACTCTTAACTTAACAGAGACATAATGATTATTAAGAAGCTTTTTGTAGCTCAATCAAGCTACTTCTTTAATCCTCCTTTTTTACTTTTATTTTTCTTCTTTTTTTCTTCCAATGATTCATGTAAGCTTTAATTCTTGTCATCATCCTCCTGTAAAGAGAAGGAGTTTATGAATTTTCCAATTTTTTCAATTTAATCAAAACTTTTATATATCAAAATTTGAAAATTTCTAAAATATTTTCATTACATCACATTTTTCTTTATATGTATAAACTTTATGCACAATTTGAGTTTAAAACTAATAAATATATAAAAAAAATGTGATGAAATACAATAATTTCTAGAAATTAACACCTACCCATTCCTTTTCTGTCATTTGCATGTGTTAATAGATTTTTCTATATTTTAGAAGTTGAAATAATATTTATATGTCTTTTTTCCTATTTTATATCTAAAAAATATAACTAATTATACGAAGATTTTATGTTGCAAAAGAATGTTGTACCTTCCCTTGATCCAATATTTCTAGCCCTGGGATAAATTAGGGGAAAGTCCCACGTTTATCCAATATTTCTAGCCCTGGGATAAATTAGGGGAAAGTCCCACGTTTAAAAATCTTTTAGTACGATATGAAGGACTTGAACCAGAGCAAGTAAAATTTAGGGAGCGTCGGTATTATGTGTATATAAAAATTTGTTAATTCCTTCTCACTGATAAATTTGTTAAGAAGGGCCAATTTTTTCTTTTAAAAATATGGTTATTTTCTTTTGGGGAAATCCCTATAAACTACCTTCGAAATAGCAAAATTCCATTTCAGTGCAGTGAAATCCAAAAATCCAAATCAGTCATGTATCAGTATGGATGAACAGTGCAGGGGGTGCCAAAAAAAGACTTTGCCCTTTAGCCCTCATTCTAGCCACTTTCAGAATAACAACACGAGCCTTTTAATTAACAATTCCGGATTTTTAATTAACAACCCTGCTTTATTCTTTCACATATTCGCATTTCCAGAATATAGTGTTGTTAATGTAAAATACGGTGTTGTTAATAAAGAAAGAGGTGTTGTTATTGGCCCTGAAACTTAAATTACGAAATTGTGAAATAAGAAATGAAAGTTGTTAATATAGAATATGGTGTTGTTAATAACAAGACCGGTATTGTTATTATGAAAGTAAAAAGATGAAACTAGAGTTGTTAATCAAGAATTCAGAGTTGTTAATTAAGAGGCACGTATTGTTATTCTGAAAGTGGCAAGAATAAAGGCTGAAGGGCAAAATCGTCTTTTAGCACCCCCTGCACTGTTCATCTGTACTAACAAATGACTGATTTAGGTTTTTGGATTTCGCTGCACTGAAATGAAATTTTGCTATTTTGAAGGTATTTTATAGGGATTTTCCCTTTTCTTTTTGTTGAAACAAATATTACACGCTTGATGGTAATATTCTAATATCTGAATCTAAAATGGGAAAAAAAAAAATCTGAAAATTAGGTTTTCTAAATTATAAAAAATGAAACAGAAAAAGAAAAGATATTTTAGTAGCCGAAGCCGGGAAAGAAGATATGCTGCGTTGCCCCATCCAAAACTGCTAGGCTCACTCTGGCTACCCCTATTCACCTATTGAGCTTGAGTTCGTCGTTCATCTTTCCGTAACAGTTTAGAGTGCTGGATTTAATTTTGAGTTCTTCTCCAAATGCTTAACTGAAACGAACGCTTTACTTCTCTCGAATATTCGTCCTTCCTTTTGGTTTCTCTTTCTATTCTATGGGAACTCTCACAAGTTGTAGTTTTATATCTTTGAATTACGAATTCCGTTCCAACCCTGTTCGACGCGCTTTCAGGGAGAGAATTCAATACCATCAGCTGAGCAGATCGAGGGGTTCATGTTATTTTTGCGGAGAAAGATCAAAATTACGGTGGTATATTGATTTTAGTAGGTTTACGTGCTTTAGTAGTAATAACGACACTAATGATGAAGGGGAAAGCGGTAGTAATGCGTCGAAGGATTCTAATTTGACAACCACACTGGCTGAAGGGGCTGAGGAGAGAAATGAGAATGGCTTCAATCCTGAGAAATCAAGGTCCCCACCGGCTTCCTCAAGGGTACTTAACTCTCTGTTTCCCTGTTTTCTGTTTTTTGGTCCTTCAACGTATTCTAACTGCTTCATGCTGCTGTGAACGGCATGAAATGCTTGCATCTTTCTCTAATTTAATGGGATGGACATATATTAAGGGGAAGTCGAGGCAATACACATGTTATGTTGGAATAAATGTAAAACCATTTTTATCTGGCAAGCGCAAAATGATGATGGGTGTCCAGGTGATAAATTTATGGGAAAATTTTGTAGTTACCTCTCCTCAATTATCTTGGCACCAATATTTTGTTAATCGTTAATAACGCTTGCCTAAGCATTTTATTTCATTTTACTACTTGATTTAGTTGACTAATGAGAATTCAAATAAAGGAAAGGTTCTTTAAAGAAGGAACCTTGTGCTTCTCAATGCCTGCTCTACTTGTTTGCTAGTGTTAGTTTGATTTTCTATCTCACGAGTTATCTGTTCTATGATGCACGGGCACAGAAAGCCCGTCTGATAAATATTTTCTGTGGAAGCATATTCTGTGCATTTGAATTGTCAGTTATCGTTCCTGATTCTTATGTTTCTTTATTTCGCTTCTTCAGTCATCCTTATCCTCAGTTGGACCAACATACAACAATTTTCAAGTTGATTCTTTCAAACTCATGGAACTCCTTGGACCTGAGAAGGTTGATCCTGCTGATGTAAAGCTGATTAAGGATAAGCTTTTTGGTTATACAACTTTTTGGGTGACCAAAGAGGAGCCTTTTGGTGACCTTGGAGAGGGTATTCTTTTCCTTGGAAATTTAAGGGGAAAGAGAGAGGATGTATTTGCCAAGCTTCAAAGTCAGCTAGTTGAGGTCACAGGTGATAAGTACAACCTTTTTATGGTGGAAGAACCTGATTCAGACAGTCCCGATCCACGTGGTGGGCCACGTGTCAGCTTTGGTTTGCTGCGGAAGGAAGTTTCAGATCCAGGGCCAACAACACTTTGGCAATATGTGATTGCTTTGTTGTTGTTTCTTCTCACCATTGGTTCCTCAGTGGAGCTTGGAATTGCTTCTCAGGTAGGATGATTACTGATTCTCTTTTAGCATCAGGTGTTGATCAGTAAATGTTGGTGAAAGAATCACTATATCTCAAATGTTTCTAAATTTCGTTTGCCACATCAATATTGTCTACCCAACATCTTTTGTTATTTAAAATTGTTTTGCTGATTTTATGTTTTTGGTTCATCAGATAAATAGACTGCCTCCAGAAGTTGTAAAATACTTCACAGATCCCAATGCTATTGAACCCCCTGATATGGAGCTACTATTCCCCTTTGTTGAGTCAGCTTTGCCTGTAGCATATGGTGTCTTGGGAGTTCTGCTATTTCATGTAAGCATTAGCTGTTATCATTTGCTGGATTTTGGTTATATAATTACATTTCACTGAAATATCTCTGTCAGCGATAACAGAACTTGGAGTTATTTTCTATCAGACCCTTGTCTGATTTACCCTTACTTCGTCATAGAAATGGATAACTTGGCTGATGCAATTAACTTATTACTTATCACTATCCACTTTCGCTAGTATACTTCATATGTTGTGCATATAAGTTGTTTGGTGGTTCTTTGATTAAGATGAGATCCAACCTGATTAGATCCAACCTGATTTGGAGCAAACAAATTACATTATGTTGTTTGTGGAGCTGTTGCTTGGGATTAGACAATAACTGACCAAAAGTACTCTGATCACTTGGCCTGATACTCTTCCTTACATGTATCTGATTAGGAAATCAAAATCTTTTCCCATAAGTCTGCCTCTGATGTAATTATGAAATCAGCATTCCTTTCACATTTGCTGACTAACTGATGAAAATTGTGTTAGTAATCAATAGTTTATTGAGTTAGTTTGTGGATTCCAAAGATCCATTTTCCCGTTTTACCCGACATACAAGCCCTTAGTCTCAGGCCAGCTACAACTTTAGTATTTTTAAATTTTCATGCCCAGCATATTAATTCTATTTTAATTAATCTACTTTCTGTAAAATATCACTAAGTTTTTCAAGTTCCCAGTTATGTTCGTGGATTCTTTGGATGTCTACCTAATTGATTTGGCTATATGCAGGAAGTTGGACACTTCCTGGCAGCTTTTCCAAAGAAAGTAAAACTAAGCATTCCTTACTTCATTCCAAACATCACTCTTGGCGGTTTTGGTGCAATTACCCAGGTGAGCTGATCTAGTTCTTCCTGCTTTTAAATTTAACTTGGAATGTGCAATTGATATTTAAACATGTCTGAGTTGAATTTAACTGGCAGAGTGAAACTTGTTAAGTTTTAGTTTGCATATTTAAATGATGATCCATAATTTTTTGCTTTTGCAGTTTAAATCCATTCTTCCTGATAAAAGCACAATGGTGGACATATCCCTTGCAGGCCCATTTGCTGGTGCTGTACTATCTTTTTCAATGTTTGCTGTTGGCCTGCTACTTTCATCAAATCCAGCTGCAACAGGAGATTTGGTGCAAGTCCCTAGCATGTTATTTCAAGGTTCTTTGTTTCTCGGACTCATCAGTAGAGCCACACTTGGTTACACGTAAGTTTCATTTGCTTTTGAGCCTTTAATGTCTTTAAAAAGTTGTTATCCTTATGTTGAATTGGTTATTGTGATATCTTCTCATCAAAATTTGTAAGTCGGCATCCGTTAGTGGGTTAGAGTGAAAATGCTAACAATCAAGGCAAGGCATTGGGTTTTGCCTTGGTTGGCAGTGAAATTCTACTTGGTCTCTGCACACTAATAAAATAACTTTATTGACAAATCCTAATTCCAATTGGTTTTTACCTTGGCTGGCAGTAAAAGATATTCTAGATGCTCTAATAAAGTAACTTTATTTAAAAATCCTAATTTTATTAAAATAAAGATATTTATCAATCCCGTTTTGCATCAGGAGGTTGATTGTAGCCCATTGTGCACAATAATTAGATATGCTCCTTCCTTATGTGTACAATTATCCATTGCTATTCTCAATGTGCAGAGCAATGCATGCCGCAACTGTTTCAATCCATCCTCTTGTAATTGCTGGCTGGTAATGCACATTTCCTGTCATAGTTGATCATTGACTTTATTCTTGTTTTGTAATTTGATCACTATCACCTTTTTTATGACCTCATAGGTGTGGCTTAACAATACAAGCTTTTAACATGCTTCCTGTGGGGTGCCTTGACGGTGGAAGAGCAGTGCAGGTGTGTTACTCCACCTATTGAGAAGGGAAGCAATTGGTTTTTGCACTTGATTATTGATTATTGATTATCCTGGTACTGAAAAGGCTTGTTGAACAATTTCATATTTTTGGAATTTGGCTGGTGATGATAGGAATGACGTGAGTCAAAATGGGAAAAAAAACAAAAGAAAATCACTGTTCTAAACTAAATTTATGCCAGGCTGAAGGCCTCCACTGGTTCATTAGATCTTTCAGTAATATAAACCGAGCATGCTAATTATGTTGCATGATTTTGCAGGGTGCATTTGGAAAAAGTGCATTGATTGGCTTTGGCTTGACAACTTACACGTTACTTGGATTAGGAGTGGTATGTCTACTCTGCTATGATATCATATTATGAAATTATGAACGAGTAATCATATATAATTTGCCCGACACTGCTAGACTGTATCGCCCTAATGTCCCATGAAAGCCATCCTTCTGTGTTTTGCTTTTTCACTTGATTCAGTATTGAAATTATTAGTGTCAATATGATCATCCTTGCTCCTCCAGGTTGGTGGGCCTCTTTCACTTCCTTGGGGACTCTATGTTTTATTATGTCAGGTATTTAAAGATCATCTTATGAGGATTATTGTTGTTATTATTATTATTTGGTGTGGACTTTTAGACTGAATTTATGCACTTCTTCAGAGGACACCTGAGAAACTATGCTTGAATGATGTGACGGAGGTTGGAACATGGAGACAGACACTGGTGGTGGTTGCTACTTTTCTTGTTGTCTTGACTTTGCTTCCTGTTTGGGATGAGCTTGCAGAGGAAGTGGGTATAGGCCTTGTAACCGCATTTTGATAGGTGATGCGTTGAGGAAATCCCTTTTAAAATCACTTTCTGTTTATTTTAGATAGGTAAAGCCAATTGGGCCAAAAATGTAAAATATTTCAATTTTATACCCATTCCTTAAAAATAGAAAAAGTGTATATTAGTAGTATTCGCAATCTTTGCCTTGCATTGAAGTAATTGATGCTCAGAAATAGTTCAGGTTTCAATACGGTTGGTTCCTTGGGTGCGGACTGCGAATAAAATAAATAGTGAGTGTTTTGTTTGATACGTTGTCTGAGGCTTTTTGGTACGAAAACGGAAAGTATTTATACTTGTCCGAATGATATCAAATAATTAAGTATAATATTATAAGAAAATAAATGAAAACTAGATCTGTTTTTTTATTGATGCATTATGTTAAATAGAATATTTTTCAAATGAAATATAATTGAGAAATATTGAATTAAAGTGTAATATAATTGACTATTTTTTTAATTGGTTTTCTAGTATCTAACTGCTAAACACAAACAATAGACTAATAATCCGTTATCCGTTCCAAAACGTCATACAAGTTGGAATAGAATGTATGGCAAACGTTTTTTTTTTTTTAAATAGACACGTCTTGTTCTATTGGAGAGGCAGTCTTGTTCGGAGTATCTCTCAGACGGGGATTTGAATCTTGTTTTGCTAAATTGTGATGGACTAGCATTTCTCACCAAATCCAACCCCTTTGGTGAATTCTTAATATTGAACTGAAAATATCATAAAATATGAGAGTATAAGATGTTATAGGATTATTGTCCCGAAAAAAGAAATGTTAAAGGGTCCTTCGTGGGTTTTGATGTTTGACATGGCGTACGTGTAGCTGAATGGTCAAGCAGCAAACTTCGTCCCACAACTGATTCCTACCAAGTTTTAAATCGCCGGCCGTACATATGAATATTTGCTATTACGTATTCCTTAGCAAATATATCTTGCAAGTTCCCCTGCAATATAATGGCCAACATGCATGCATGCTGCCATTGAACCTTTGAAGTTTCTCGCACCCACTTATCTACAAAGCTTTATAGAAGAGTTACGTTGTTTAAGTTCATTTGAAACAGATCTTAATCTAGGATTCAGTTCTAAGACAATATTAACACGCCAAGCATGAAAATTATCAGAAGTGTTGGAAGAAACCTTGTGTCCAATTTCCACTAAAACTTCCATGTCCCTTGTTGCAGTGTCGCCCTCCAAAAATTGCTCTATATTGAAGACCATCCCTTTGACACACGAACTACATCATCATTCACATAATATTATTGATGGACAAAGGATGCTTTCGTTGATTGCTCTTGTATTACAGAAGGTACAACTAATTAATTACTATATATGCATAAATAATACAAAAACAAAAATGGGTGCAAAGCGATCAAGGGTGAAGGATGTCATGGTTGAAAACATGGGGAATCCTGCTATCTTGTTCATCGTCTTCGTCGTCCTGGGACAAGCGAGAGAATTGAAGAGTAGGGTCCAAGCTGTGGGAAGAAGGTGGTGCCTCCATTGCTAGGTCAAAACCAGAAGGGCTGAAGCTGCTGCTCATGTTCATGAGATTGGTCGAAACACATGAATTGTTGTTGTTGGAGTACGCTGGTTGGACTCCTATGTTCATGTTTGGTTGCAGCTGCACAGCACTTGCTAATGCATACCGACTGTTCATCAGCTGACTTTGAACCATCCCTAGCTCTGCTTGCAGAGATGCCACCTGATGAATTCACAGATTAAACGAATTAGTTCTTTTGGTTTCCACCTGAATTCACAGCTTAAATTAATTAATAAGTTCGTTAAAATTTTTAATTTTCTTGTTGCTCATCGATCGGTGTGAAGTAATAAGACTGTGGGTGATGACGCAAGATCAGTTAAACATTTAATTTGCAAAAGCTTGATATTTTGCCATAGAAATCAGGAAGATTATGATCTCGATTATATTCCTGCAAAAGATTGACCCGATCATCAACCAGGAAGTTGCAAGCAGGCTTCTTTGCTTTTTTGTTAGTATTATCCAGTGTCTGGTTGAGGATTCGAGACTGCACCTCTTTAACACAAGTGCCTCTCCGGAGACTAAAACTTAAAATCCAAAAGGATTTAACGGGGCCTCATACTCATACCGTTAGACCATCCTTACGTTGTGGCACGCTTCTTTCCTTATTATCGTGGTTCTCGAGTTTTGTTCGAGTCCAGCTCTTCCTTCTGTATGGTAATCTCAACCAAGGGCACTGATATACTTTCATATAGACTTGCTGAACTTAGAACCTTGCTTCTAAAATAATGTTAGCTCCAAAAATAATCAAATCTTAGATAAACGAACTGTTTTAATTTGGATCATAAAATAACGAGGACACAAGTGCATTTTTTTGTTTTTTGAAATTAACAACCTGTTGTTGCAAAGACATGATAGTGGCAACACAGCCATAAACAGGATCGGACAAGCGAGCTTGAGCCTCATAGGATATGGTAACCACGGCTTCGTGGCGGCGGTTGACGGGAATATGAAGCAAGAGCTTAGAGACATTGCTAGCGCCGAAGACCTTGTGGACTGCAGCAAAGCGAGCGGATCCCTGATCGGAGCTAAAGTGGGGAGCAAAGATGCAGCCAGCAATGCATTTCCTGCGGAGGAACTTGCAGGCGCCGCAGGGAGGCGTGGAAGAGGCGGCGGAAGGGGATGGGGGTTTAGGTTGACGAGCAGCGGAAGAAGGATGACGCCGAGGGTCAGCCATGAGGAAAAGGAAAAAGGAGAGAGAGTGAGACTGGGAGAGAGAGAGAGAGAAGCGGTGTGGAGGTGGTGAAGGTTACGGGGAATAATATGCGGAGAAGTGCACGTTAGTCTCGTGAGGGGTTGGCGAAGTGATTGTGGTGAGCTTTCTGTTGACGCCATGGTTGGTGAGGGGCACGTGCCATGGCAGCCGCGTGACCGATCCTATATTTTCTCCATCTTGCTCTCTATGTATTTCTGATTGATATAATATATATATAGAGAGTTGATGTTAGTACTAAATATAAAATAAAGTTTTTATATTTATTAATATTTTTTTAATTTATTTTTATTGATATTTTATCAATAATAATTAAGGAGTAGAGGAAATTGAGAAAGATTAGTATTGGTAAAAACCCGCGGGCTGGCAACACGATGGGGCAAGTTGGTGCATCCCGTCCCTTCACGGGCTAGCATGAGCTTGCCTATAATTTTTTTTATATATATTTTCACTCTTTTTATTTTTATTCTCACCTCATTTCTTTTTCACTCACTCATATCGCACTTCTTTTTTTTTTAGACATTTGTGTTAGGAAACCAATTTCATTCTTACTTTCCTTTTTTTTTTTATATACTCACATAACAAAAATATATAAATATATCTCTTTTAAATTTAATAATAATAGAATAAGTAAATATAATATGAAAATAAAATCGTCAAATAAAAAATATGAGGAATTAATTAAGCACAACATCAAAGGAAATGCGATAAGGATATTCAGATTTATTTTAAAAAAATTAAAAAACTAAAAAAAAAGGGCCAGCCCGCTTCTTGGCGGGCTGGTATTTTGCCAGCGCGGGCTGATTGGCCCAACCCATTTTATCACCTCTAAGAAAGATGACTAAAGCATTTTAGAAAATACATGTCATATTAACTAACTCAACCAACTTCCTTAATTTAATCAAATTATGTAAATATATCTTATATTAATAACCGAGTTGGAGTACATATTTACATTACAATCTATAGAAATAAACTTTCTTTACTATCTTTATTACTCTTTTTAAATAATTTGTCTTCTAAAGATGTTTTATTTTAATTCATTTTGTGTCTAAAGAGTGAGAGTTATACGAGTTTATATGAATATGATGTACGAGAAATGCTAGCTAGTTAAAGAACTTGTTGGATTTTAATATGCCAGAAAAAGTATTGCCGCATGTATATGGTATATTAGGTGGTGTTTGTTGGATTTTGAAAAAGAAGAAAATGGTAAGATTTGGATGGTGGGATAAAGTAAGAGAATATAAATCTTGGAGAGTCTTGGTTTTGTGGGAAAGCACAAGAACTGTTGCTCTTCGCGTGAGATGGTAAACTAAACGTGCATGGATTTCTTGGTGGGGCCCTCATTAAAGATTACCCGTTTCAGTTTCCTTTTAAAGCATAACAAACTCAGAGCGTTAAAGTATAATGTTTATGTTTTATTTTATATATACATGTACTCCCTCCGGTTCTAATTATAAGATAAAGTTTATTTTTTTGGAGAAATTAAGGAAGCCAGTTAAATTACTTCAAAATATTTATATTTTTATTTTTTTCTCTAAACTAATTAATTTGACTAATAAACTGATATATAATATAACTATATAAGGATACTAAAAATATAAAAACTCTAAAGTAATTTAACTGGTTTCCTTAATTTCTCCAAAAAAATCAAATTCATCTTATAATTAGAACCGGAGGGAGTATATTACAAAACTAACTTATATCCATTTCAATATACGTTAAAGGTAATTTTACTTTAAAAGCTTTTAAGTAAGAGCGATATATGTTCAAAAGTTATTGTTGGATTAATATTGCTTCGTAGATTTTAAAAACTAATGTTGCCACAGTTAAAAATATTAACATTCAAACATCAGGGTTTTTAACAATTAGATTGATTTTGCTCATTTTTTTGCATCTTTGAGTCAATATCAATTTAACAAAAATTTCTAAATATCTATGACTTAGCTTCTACCCAAAAACTTTCATAGCAAAATTGGATTTTAACCATTTTAAGATTGACAAATAGGCCCTATATAATTCAAAATTATTTTTTGTTATGACTCCCACATTCCACATGTTTATTGAGTTGAACTCGCAATCTTACAATTTAAAAAGTTTTAAAGAACCCGTTTAGTGTCATTAGGCTGCAATGACTCAACATTGAAAATGTTTAGACATATATACTTTAAATGTTATACTCTCTCGGGTTCTTTTTATAAAGAATAATTACTAAAATTGTGTGGTTCAAATAATTAGTTAAAAGGTAATAAATGTGTAACTTATATATCTTACTCTATAATTATACTCTTATTTAAAAAGAGTGTGTATAAAAGATAATAAATGAAAATTTATTATAGAGATAATGAACGACATATATTTAATAATAAGGATAAAAATAAATAAAAAATTAATTTAAAATTTTAGATAAATAGAATTTATTTTTTATATTAAAGATCACCCTCATAAGTAAAAAGAACAAGTGGAGACAAGATGGGAAGCCGACAGTGACAGAATCTAAACAAACCGAAGTCAGTTTATTATTCAGTAAGGCTTTTATATTTTTTATTAAAAATAATTAAGGGTTTTTTTAAGGAGAAAACTAACATGCAGTAGTTAATAATTAATATAATGAATATCGGACTCTCCACTAAAAAATTGCCATATGGATTTTTTGAAACATCAGCAAAACGTCCCCCTTGCTTGCTCACGTCCGCCTACTTTCTGCTATTTTCTGCAGACAAAAAAAAAAAAACCTATTTGCCGCCAAATCCCAAATGAACCCAGCCACCCCCTCTTCATCCTCGTCTACTGTTTTCTCATCAGAATTACCCTCTGCGATGTGAATTCGAACTTCCATTCCAAGCTTGCGAGCCCAAAACCTGCGGAAACGGCCCAATCATAAATTACGCCTTCTATATCCAAGATAAGCAAGATCCCTCCTGCGGATTCCATAGTTTCAGCCTTGTTTGTGCTTCCAATTGCTTCCCAATACTTTTCTACATTATGGATGAAATTTTCTACAGGGATCTCTCTCTTCGAGTCTCCAACCCTAACTTTCCAGTCTCCAATTCCACCAATTGTCTCGCTCCCTCCAACAATCTCACTCTCAACTACTGGTATACTTTAATTTGGCTTCGAACCAGAAGGAGGTGCGACTGTTCTTCAATTGTGAATCACAGTCGTTGCCGGAGGAGATAAAAGATAACGTATGGGGGGTGTTATGAAGGGAACAGAATGAAGTCGGTTTGGGTATCGTGGATGAACAAAGATGAAAGTCGAACGGGTATGAACGTAGACGGCGTTAGGAAGCAAGGGACAGACATTTTGTTGATGTGTCAAAAAATCCATATGGCAAGTTTTTAGTGGGGAAATGGATATTTATATATCCAGTAGCGGATGAAAATTTCCTCCGTTTTTTTATTTAAAAGTGATAATAAAATTTTTGTGTATATAATTTCTTAAATAATTTTTATCACTTGACATTTTTTTCCAAAAGTACGAGTTTTATTATGGTTGGGGAAAAAAAATCAACCCGCAGGATTTTGGACCTACGGCCGACTCGATCACCGCTGCAAATGAGAAAAGCCGTGGACGAAGAATTCAATTTATAAAAGAACACAAAAACCAAAATATAACTTTTTTAAAAAATGAAAACATGTAAACAAACTGGGAAAATTCCAAAAAAATATATTGAAAATTGTAAAAGAATAATTCAGTACACTGAAAATGGGAAATGACAGATCAGTCGGGTATCAGACAGGTTGAGGAATCTAAGATTTTAAAATCTCGGCCAGATGACAAAAATATCCTTCAGCCCTCCATCTTCCCATTTCAGAATAACAATATGATCTTCGTAATTAACAATTCCAGATTCGAAATTAACATCTTCAATTCTTCTTTTACAATTAACAAGTTTCAGGGCAAATAATAACACATATCTCTTAATTAACAACTTCGGATTCGACATTAATAATTCCAATTTCTTCTTTCACAATTAACAAATTTTATGGCCAATAACAACACCTATCTCTTAATTAACAACTCTGAATTCGACATTAACAACTCCAATTTCTTTTTTCACACTTAACAAGTTTCAGAGCTAATAACAACTCCTTTCTCTTTATTAACAACACTGTATTCTACATTAACAACTCCACTTTCTTCCTCCATTTCGAAATAACAACACCTATCTCTTAATTAACAACTTTTGATTCAATATTAACAACTCCAATTTCTTCTTTCACATTTTATAAGTTTCAGGGTCAATAATAACACATATCTCTTAATTAACAACTTCGGATTCGATATTAACAACTCCAATTTCTTCTTTTACACTTAATAAGTTTAAGGGCCAATAACAACACCCATATCTTAATTAACAACTCTGGATTTGAAATTAACAACTCCAATTTCTTTTTTCACAATTAATAAGTTTCAGGGCTAATAAGAACACCTATCTCTTAATTAACAACTTTGAATTCAACATTAACAACTCTTATGTTATTATTTCGACTAAGGACTGAAGGACATTTTCGTCATTTGGCCGAGATTTCAAAATTCCAGATTCCTCTGCCCGTCTAACACCTGACTAATCTGTCATTTTTCATTTTCAGTGTACTGAATTGTCTTTTTACAATTTCCAATGTATTTTTTTAGAATTTTCCCTAAAAAATTTAGATGATGCAATAAATATAATACTTTATACAGTATTTAAGAATTTTAAATTTTATACCACGCGCCTCTTGCCATAAATATAAAAACTAGACATTGGTTCATTTTTACCTTTCAAATTTATAATTTTTTCAAAGTATTTTGATCGATCGTTCGTGGAAAGGATTTCCTATTTAGTGGTAATTACAATGCGTACGAGTAAACATGGTATTTTTAGAGAAATCAACTTATATTTGTTATAAATAATTAAAAATTAAAATATTTTAACCTTTTTTATATTTTATCTTAATTATACGGACCTCCCATGTATTTTGAAAACAAACACTTAAGTCTAAACCATTAATTCTGTTAAGAATTTTTTACAAAGATATTTTTAAATTAATATTTATAAGAAAATAAATTTTATTTACTAATTTAACCTTCATAATTAATAATTTTCTATTTTTGGCTAAAATTGTTGAAGTAATTTAAGAGTTTTTTCCTTATTCAATTTTTTAAATTTTGCAAATAGTTATTTATTAAAATTGTTTATCATATTAGGGCAAAGGCTAAATTAATTTAATTAATATAGACATATAAAGTATAATTAAAAATATGTTAAATTATTTTAATAAATACATACTTAATTATATGGGTCTGTAAATGTTTGTAGCAAAAAATTACTTTTTGGTTGTTAAAAAATTATTTTTAGGTGAAAATAAATGTTTATTCTTTTGTTGAAAGAGGAGTATTTGGTCAAAACAAAGGTTTGACAATCAAACTTAAACGTAAACTAATGATTGGGTAGACGAACATGAAATCTCAAATATATAAGGTAGGTTTATATAACATACATTGTAATTTTAAGGGAGATTCGTATACATTTTTAAAATAGATAGGAGATTTCTGTAATTTAAATAAAACAAACATGTGGTTAATGTTTTTCACTCATAACTAAATAAACTAATTTCACCAACATCCCCAGATTAATTATTTTTCTCTTTAACTAAAGATCGGATGGAGTGTAATAGATAGATGGTATTGATATATTGATTTTGAATGAACTTGTAAATTGACCAGTGAACTAAATACCAACAAGAATTAGTGTCTCTTTGAAAAACAATCAACCATAGTTTCATAAATCATTTTCTGTAAGTTGAGATAAAAATTTTCTTATACACTTATTTCGTAAATCGTAAAAATATTTTTAAAAAATTAAAACAAATCTACACTTAATTCAGTTAATAAAGATTTTGCTCATAATTGTAACCCAAAAAAATTCTACTCATAATCTATAAAATCATGACTTTTTCAAATCAGTTTTTAAATGCTTTTAGTATATATTTGGATTAGTTTAAAGGAAAAATCCCTGATAAATGACCACAAAATTGTGAAAAGACAGAGAGGGGTGAGAAGATTCTGAAATCCTGCAGAGATGCTCTGAACCTATCAAGGATTTACAATTTCGTGAAAAATTATCAATTTACCCTTAGTTATTTTTTTATTAAAATAATAAATACCCCGCCGCTGAAGCGGTGGCCTGCCTCTTGGCCCACGGTAGCCGGCCGCCCTCCCCCTAGCCAGCAGAGGGGGCTACGGCTAGGGAATATTCTGACGGAATATTCCCTGGCTTTGGGTAAAAAACCCAAAGCTGAGGAGGTGGGGGTTCGAACCCCCCACCTGTGGTCATAGTAGGTACATGACCACTGGGCTCGGAAGGGAATATTTCGTCGGCCGGAGCCCCCTCTGCCGGCTGGTCGGTGGCGGAGTATTTATTATTTTAATAAAAAAATAACTAAGGGTAAATTGATAATTTTCTACGAAATTATAAATCCTTGACAGATTCAGAGCACCTCTGCAAGATTTTAGAATCTTCTCACCCCTCTCTGTCTTTTCACAATTTTGTGGTCATTTATCAGGGATTTTCCCTAATTTAGAAGGTAAGTATATAAAGAAAATTTTATTTCATCTTATGGGGAAAAAAAAAAAACCTTTTTAGTTTCTTAAACACTCTCTTGTTTGAAAAAATGTGAAGGCGTAGTAGGGCCCATAGCCAGTGAGTGTCAGAGTTGGGAAGGGGATAGCCTGCAGGATTGGTACTGGTCTACTGGAATACGAGGACAAGGCCATTATAAACATTCGATGAGTACAGCAGAGCTGAGTACATTAAAATCCAATCCCATATACGGAGAGGTCAGTGTCAGTCCATTTTGGGCTTCAGATTGTTCTTCATAATTCTGTATCATCTCTTTCATCAACATTGATGAACTTGCTCAATTGTTTCCTTTTTAGCCTATGTATATACCATGCGTGGACGCCTGTCAATAACTTACACATAACACACAGGGCTACGCTTCTAGTCAATGTGTCAACCTGAGTTCTCACTTCTCAATAAGTTTTTTTTTTTTGGCCAAGAGATTTCAATTAGATGAATGATAGAAATTTAATTTATTGATTGGAATCTTGTAGATGAAAAGTTCATCTCTATGCTTATTTATAGTGAATCTTGTGACAATTAAAAATATATTTGGATTAGCTTTTGAAGAATAGCTTATGGAGAATAGATTATGAGAAAAAAATGATTTTGATAAAATGAGAGTATTTGAATATTATGATCGGAATAAATTTTTTCATGGTCAAATTATTAAAAAGGGTATTAAATTTTGTGATAATTATATATAAAGGATAAGATTATATTCTAAATATTATTTAACATTAAATTACATAATAAATACAAAACATGAAATAAATTTGTCAAAAAACTTTAAAATTATAACATTTGTCAATTATATAATATAAAAAAATACATGAAATTTTTTTAAAATTATAACATTAGCCATTTATGCTTTTGAAAATTAAAAACTTATTCAAGTTGACTGCTAGTTTATTTTTGGCCATGGAATAATTTCTTTCTTGCCGGGGTGTGCGTAAGCTTGTGTTCATTTTGAAATATATTGCATCCTTGTTTTTTTTATTTTTTGCCAACAAGAAATACATTAATCATGAAACCATAAGTACAAAAATCTTAGCGCTAAAAGATAGAAGCTAAACAAACAGACTGAAACAATAAAACGGAACAAAAACTAAACCATAAGTTAAAACAGACGCATACACCAATAAAGCAACCAAATAATAGTAGTAACGAGATAGATCCAAACATCAAAGCCAATATAAAATCTTCAAAGCATCCTTTAACACCGAGTTCTGCAACAAAAACGAGGGTCGTAACACCCAAATTAAAGGGCAAGACCTATCCGCTAAAGCTTTAGCAGCACCTAAGACTACTAAAACTGCTTCTCTGGGAATCTACTCACAAAAAGGGTTCCTGATAAATTTCCTTGAGAAGAAACAGTTCTCAAGGAGAGAATCACATCTTTGGCCTGATGATATCAAATATTGATCGGCATTATGAACAAATACTTGTCTATCTAATTTGAGATATAAAATCCCTAGGCGATCATTTGAGAGCCAACCAATGAAATCCCGAACAAATAAACTAATATTTCTCCCAACAAACAGCACACAAGCACAAGAAAATATGATTTTCCTAAGAGCAAACATACTATTCTCCAATCCACCAACCTTATTAAAGCATATACCCTCAAATAGACAATAGAGAAAGTTAATACTACCTCAGCATGCCGATGAGCAGCAAATCCATACACACTGAACCAGCCTATGTGCACCCTGATCATGAACAGTGTTGATCAACACATTGAATTGGCACATGCTGGGCTAATGATGAACAGCTCATAGAGACAAACTGAACAACTTCAAACGAATGTTTCTCAATTGTCTATTTGATGCACAATCCTTAGTCATTTGATCAATAGCATACCATACCACCTAACCCCCACCAGAAAGCCTTGACCAAGCATTACCAGTTTTTAAAGAAATCCCTAAAGCCTTGTCTTTGAATTTGGATCAGACATTCGGTCACTCTCCCACTTAATCACCTCCCAACCCATTTCTAGACAGAGGCAGCTTGATTATAGGATTTTTATTTACAAAACATGCTGCCTAATGAGAAACAATAACATAACACCCACGCATATAAGACTAACCCGATTACCCCCTAAATCAAAGCTTTTGAACAATAGATTAAATATGGCATAGATAGACCAACAGTGAATAAATCAATCCTACCAGATGCGAATCTCAATCCCAAACTGCCATTAGTAGGGAAAGATGAAACCTTTAGCAAATCACTCACCTCAAGATCAAAGAGTCGCCCAATTGGTGTCTTTGAGTGCATCCGTGATGTTGCCTTTGGTTTACTCAGAACAGTTGCAAATCCCCAACTACTGGCCTCCATCGAGATCGTCTTTTCACTAGGGAGGGGAGAGATCCACCGCTTCGATCTGTTCCTCATATGCGACAGCATGGGGCCTCTTAGTACCACCGTTAAACGCCTCCGCAACGCCTTGAACACCACCAATGACCATGGAGGCACCCACCGAAGATCACTTTCCAAGTCCATCTCCCATATTTAAGAGCTCCAAGATTTCACACATTGCCCCTCGCCCTCTCCTTTCTTGCCTTTGCCGACTATCACCCTTGCATCCAGAGCAATAGAAGGCCACGAAATAGGGAAAACGCCGAAAGACTCTACCGGACAAAGGAGAGACCACAGCCCACCAAGCCGAAACAACCATCTTGATAAAGCAAGAAAAAAAATCCTATGGCAGGGAAGAGAACCCCAGTTCGGGGAAGTTACGGATGCTTAGCTTGCTTCATCGCCATATTGCATCCTTGTTGGTTGGCTGATAACACTGCATAAATGCTACAGCAATAGTTAGAAGGAGATACGGAGTAGTAATTTCAACTCACACTTTGCACATTCACTTTTCTCTTTCCCGCGTGAGACAGCTGACAAGGGGAAAAAATAGATTATGATAAAATTATGGTTTTAATCTCAAAATCATGGTTTCACTTGAAAAGAGCTTCTGACAAAATTTAGAGCGTTTGGGTGGATTTTTACAAAATCATGGTTTTGTGCCAAAAGCGTTTTTTTTTTCTTTATCCAATCACACAATAAGAAAGTTACATATAACAGCTACATAATAAACTACCAGGTCTAATATATTAATTAATATTAATTCTACATAACAACCACTTCATTTAACCATATATCAGCTACCCAGGGAGGACCACGTACCCATCTTTTTTCCACATCCTCATTATTATGCTTCCAAATCATAAAGGGAAAATTATAATAAAGAATCTAAGAAAAATAATATTTATTAAGAAAGACCATAAAAATGGTAATTATTTCGAAGAACCAAAAATTAAAATATTAAAATAGAAAGACTAATTGCCCTTAACCAGATTTCCTATCCCCTCTAACTGAATCTGGATTGATCTTTTTTCACCTAAGAATCTGGAGTGATTGATGGATAATGATAAATAGAGACCAATTCAAATAACCTCATTCTTTTTTGATTGTATGAACAAGAAAGCATTTAACTACAACTCTACATCAATCACTCCAAATTATGTGATCATAAAATTAGTCACAAATGACAGAACAATGGAGAATAGTTGAAGACACTCCACGAGACCCTGTGTTTCCTTGGCCAAACGATCAACTGCTAAATTAGCATCTCTACTGCACCAAACTCGCCTCCCCGTCACGATCAA
Source organism: Inga oerstediana (assembly GCA_963210345.1). Taxonomy (NCBI): domain Eukaryota; kingdom Viridiplantae; phylum Streptophyta; class Magnoliopsida; order Fabales; family Fabaceae; genus Inga; species Inga oerstediana. The sequence continues at coordinate 10,862,374 of OY723403.1, forward strand.
GGTGGCTTCACCTTCAACAATCTAATGGTTTCGCTTGAAAAATCTGCAAAACTATATCCCAAACTCACCTCCCAGTATAAGATGATTGCAAAGTGTGATGTTGATTGATGTAAGTGGAAGATCACAGCCTATGCAATAGCAAATAATACCCCATTCTTGTCTGTGAAAACCTTTGATAATGAACATGATCATTCAACAATAAAAAATAATACTCCATTCTTGTTTATGCAATAAAAAAAGAATGAGGTTATTTGAATTGGTCTCTATTTATCATTATCCATCAATCACTCCAGATTCTCAGATAAAAAAAAATCATTCCAAATTTAGTTAGAGAGGATAGAAAATTTCGCTGAGGATAATTTAGTTTTTCCATTTTAATATTTTAATTTATGATTCTTCAAAATAATTACTATTTTTATGATTCTTTTTAATAAATATTATTTTTCTTAGGTGCTTTATTATAATTTTCCCAATAATAAATTAAGAAAGGGTAAAGCCAAAGATAGACAGACATATATTATGCTCTCTCAAGACTATTCATTTATTAAGAACACATTTCACACTTTAATTATAAAACCTGCATGCTGCATCCAATATTTCATCTCTAAACTCAGCCCTTAACCTGCATCTAATATTCTTATGCTTCAACTATAAAACTAGAATGCTTACATTCTATAAATTTCAACCACTTTAGGCTTTATAGTGAAATATATATACAAAAAAAAAATGTCATTTCATCTGTGTGTACTATTGTCATTAATGGAAGGCTATTCTTGCAGAGTCTGAGGGAGATCCAGGAGACCAATCACTACTGCTTCGAGAATCCAATCGCCATGAATCTTGAACTTGAGCTGCAAATTGCAGATTCCACAACACATCTTCAATGGAAGGCCTTTCTTCTTCCTCCTTAGCCAAACACCTTACACAAACCTCCATCATTGTCTTCAACGATTGGTCCAAGCTTGCCCTTCGAATCACAGGATCCACCACGCTTCTCCGTGCATCATCATCTGCTACCAAGCTTGCTTGCAACTGTCTCATTGATGAAGATGATCAAATATGAGACTTGAAGTTGATTATTATGTGTGTTTTGACTGTTCCAGTAACAAGATCCTAAAAAGTGAAGAATGGTGAACAAAACAGAATAGACAATGTTACCAGTTTAGTTAAAGCGTCCACATCATTCTTTGACTTCATTGTCCTTCCGAGGATGAGTTCCAATAGTATGACTCCCAAGTCGTATATATCAGACTTTTCTTCATGTTTATCACTGCAGAACATCATAGTTCGCTTAATGAACAGAGTACTACTATATATATGATGGGTCTCCTTTTCATTAAAAACAAGTGGTTTGTGCATGTTCAGTAAATTTTCTCAAAACCAGATTGAAGTTCTACCACATACCTTTTGTTAACTTTTGGACTTTTGGATTTGCTGGAAGAATTTCCAAGGCCAACCTGCAAGTGAACTAAAAACGTGATTTCTTTTTTCCCATACAAACAGAAACCGTAATGAATCTAACTTATTTTTATTGATACCTGTCCCAAGTTTGATAACAAAGGCAGGCTATAGGTGCAGATTTTTGCGACGAGGTTCTGGTCTAATAAAACATCTGTTATTCTGATATTGTTTGAATACACACCAGGGAGAATCCCAGTATTCAAAAACTGGATTCCCTTTGCTACTCCAATTGCAGCTGCTATTCTTTGTGTCCAAGCAAGTGATTTTGAAGAATTCTCATCTGTCAAATAGAATATATAAGAGTTCATGAGTGAATATTGAAAGAAGAGAAGATAAGATTTGCAGCTTGGGAAAATTTCTGTTTCTTTGAATTACCAGAGATCCAGCTCTTGAGCGTGCCATTTGGTACGTATTCAAAGACAAGAAATATTCTGCTGACACTTGAATCATCTAAATGACATTCAAAGCAGTGTCCAAGAGCACTGACTAAATGAAGATGCCTGAGTTTTGATATCAGCTCTATTTGCTGCACAAAGCTTTGTGTGCTATAACCTTTTCTCATTTTTACACATTTAATAGCCACAACTGAACCATTCTTCAACTGACCTCTATACATCTGACAAAGATAACAAACAAACAAACAAAAAAAGATCAAAACCTGTACATATAGACACCACATACAAGTGCGGATATAACTTTGGTTTTCAATTTCCAGCAATACCGTCGGGGTTTATTAATTCACCCTTAGAACTTTAAAGCACATAAAAGAAGTATACCTGCCCATGAGAACTTTCACCCGTCAAAGAGGCTGTTCTAAAGTAGTTTGTGGCAGTCTCAATCTCCTCCAGTGAGAAAGTTCGATAAGTTGGCAAACCAACTGCTCCCAACTTCATTGTTTGAGATATATACCCTTTAGATGAAGAGAAACACATGGCTATTGTCATCTATCTTTATAGTGGACAAACACAGAGTAATGTGTTCAGGAACTCTATATAATTTTTCCATATCATCTATAAGCAGATTATAATCATTTGAAAAGCTGCAACCAAACATCTCTGGTTTCTCTTCTCAGATTCAAAATATTATTTTTAAGTCTTAACATCAGTCTATATACAGAGCTGCATAAGCTAAAACTTGATTCCAGATATTTAACAATAGACTTGTAAAATTTGTATTGCGGGCAAGAGGAGTATTCTACACGTCGAGAAATGCATAAAATGAACAAGGTAACCAATCAAACTGACACATAATTTGTGTGCGCAAGAGAGAAAAATAAAGAAACTTACTTGCGCTAGAAAGCAACTTAGAGGTGTATCCAGAAGCAGCATTTTCAGATAAAAATGTCACAGGAGGATTCTTACTTTGCCTTTTGGCATTTCCTCTTTTAACAAGAAACACAATAAGTCCAACAAGTACAACAACTCCAACAGCTCCACCTGCTATTCCAATGGAAAGGACTAACTTAGACAATCCTTTGTGCTTCTTTTTCTCAGGTAATATCCCCACAGCTATGGCCTCTGTGTGACAAAATGGTGATGGGTTTTGATTTTGATCCGCGCCATCAAGACAATTTCTAGCATACTTCACTGTTCTATCACTGGACTTTGACACTAAACATTTGGGTAATTTTCCAGTCAAAAGATTTGAGGACAAATCCACAACTTCAAGTTCTGAATTACAGGACATATTCTCAAAAACCATCCCAGTTAATTTGTTCCCAGAAATGTTAAGATAAGTAATTGAAGGAAGAGACAACAAGGCTGGCTGGAATGGCCCCACAAATGTATTTAATGAGATATCCAATCTCTCAAGCTGGTAATAAGAGGTCACTTCAGAAGGAATACCAGACCTAAAGCTATTGTTCCTTAGTATCAAAGTAACCAACTTTGTACCAAGTTCAGGAAACTGAGGCCCAAGAGCATTACTATCCAAATCCAGAACTTCAAGATTTTTCAAACGGCTCAAATCAGGTACCATCCCATTAAAGTGATTATGAGAAAGTGAAAGAATCCTGAGATTTTCCAAGCTACCCAATGAATCAGGCAAAGATCCATTGAACCTATTGGTTTTCAAACTCAACACAGTTAAGTCTGGAAATGAATCCATCCAATCAGGAAGCTGACCAGCCAACATGTTTTCATCAAGAATAAGAGTACGCAGATTGGAAAGTGAAGAAAGCTCTTTTGGGATGGCCCCATATAGGCAGTTAGAGCTCATGTTAAATATTTCAAGTGATGACAAGTGAGAAATTTTAGCAGGCAATGAACCCCATATACCAAGAGAAACCAGAGCGAGGACTTTCAAATTAGGAAATCTCGCCAGTGTTTGAAAGAAGGATTCTATTGAGAAATTTCGAGGAAGAAGGGAAGTTCTTGCTTCACCTATTATATGAAGCTGGGTTATGGTGTCTTCATAGCACACAACAGTGGAAGAAGAATTTGAATCAGCGTTGCAGAATTCTGTGTTGTAATTCCAGCTGTTCAAAGCAACAGGAAAGTTCAAATCTTTTTGGATTCTCAGGAGGGCGTCAAGCTGGGAAGATTGAAGCTGCTCCGAATCATAGATAGCAAGTAAAGCTGTTATTAAAAGCAGAAGCAACGAAGTGTAAAATTGTTTTGCCATTGAAAGAAAGATTTCCTGTGCTCGAGATAAAAGCTTCGTTTTACAAGACCATGAACAGAAGCCCTGCAACAATTACCAAGCCATGTCAATTTAAAAGACACTCATAAAAAATGGCAAGAGTATATTGAATTCATTGCGGAGCTTTACAGTTCATAAATTTATAAATAGGAGCAAATCAACTCAAATGAAATTATATGATTCAAGGACAAGCATGAAACATTACCAGTTGCTGTCAAAATCACCAGGAGCTCCCAGTAAGTCCTCCAAAAACTAGTCCAAGCCCAGATTGAATGAAGTAAAGAACTTTCATATCATCCCATTCTTGACCCAAATTCAAAATTTGAAGAAGAGAGAAGGAATCTTTTTCTTTTTCCTTTTTTTTCGGGGGGGGGGGGGGGTGGTAAATGTTAAATATCGTCAGAAATTGTAGACCACTCGGACTCAACAGAAGCCAAACTCAGAATCAGAAAAGTGTCAAGAACAAGTCTCCAAATCTTACTGTGGCAGAGCAACCATTTTCACAGGAGCCAGATTGTTCCTGTCCACGCCAAGAGAAAATGACACAGAACGAAAGAAAACGAAAGGAGGGCCAAAATTCACGAGCAGGACCATATCACAAACCGACATTACAACATATTTTATATTTCACTGAAATTCAGATTCACCAAAATTTGCTTCATTTTTCCCCCAGGACATGGCTTTGCTTTTCCTTATTTCCCTGGGAAGGGTTAAAGGGAAGGAGCCGTAGTAGAAGAAGCAGGAAAAGTAAAAGAAAGATTCTTCTTATGTGTGTAGATGGGAAGAGACTTTATTCCTGTGTGATATGATATCATAATATGAGGATATCTTTTACCATGGGGGCATGTGGAGTCCAGCAGATTTGGTTAAAGAAGCTAATTTTTGTATTTGGGTCTCATAATTTTAGAGAGAAAATGGTAATGGGGGTGGCTAAAGGTGGCTTTGGCTCAGTGTCTGTGTCTGTCTCAGACTGTTTCTCAGACTTGCGCTTTCTGGGACCGGTGAGCCTTTGCTTTCTCTCACTTCACGTTGTACGGGTGGCCCATCTCCATTTATATCTGTAGGCTTTGGCGCCTTCCTTCGTTTTCTCTCCAACTCACCAACTGTAAATTGATTTTCAATTTGGTGCATGTTTGGGAGAGCTTATATTTGGGAAATAAGCCCTTATTACGCAAGCCGAGAAAAAACTCCTCTCACATACTTATCTCGTATACCGTGAATCACGAATTATAGGCACTTATTACCCAAAAATAAGCTCTTCCAAACACACACTTGCTCTCTTTCATTAATGCGTCGAATTTCGACCAAAAAAAAAAAATTAATGCGTCGAATTTCAGTGACGATAATGAATGATCCATTGAATTTGAAGCTATCTCTCACGTCCCATGAGGTGAGAAATTAACAACAGCCTATCAGAGTAGTTACCAACAAGCTCCAAGGAAGAAATTCTAACCTTAAGAACAGTGTGTTGTGTGTTTTTGGATTAGCGGTATAAATTATTTTTTTAATATGATTTATGGTGTACAGGGTTAATATATGATATGAATTTTACCTCATCTTATCATTGTTATGTTGCTAGAAAAGGAACAAAAGACCCCTTATAAACATCTGAACACCTCCCTCCTGAACGTGATTTAAAAACGTGAGGGGTGATAGGAGTCTAAAACAGACAATATTAAAAGCAAAGTAAGATGCTGGAATGAGATATTACAAATGGTATGCGAGATAAATATCGAAATGAGTTTTGTCTTATCTTGTTTGAAGGTGTTTTTTAAACCCTAACTCAAATACTGATTTAATCAATATATAATTAACTCAATTATGAGCTTTCTAATTATTGGAGCCTCCTTGAGAATTACCTCCAGTAAGGAAAAATCATCGATGTGGACATATGGCCAACTTCGAGTATTTTAAAGTGAGATTTTTTGTTTCATCAGGTTGATGGAACTAACTTATCTGAATAGAAAGAAACTTTCAAGTGTGGTATATTGAAATTGAATGGTCCATAAGGTTTTTGTTTATAGTACACAGTCACACACACACGTGCCCACACACGTACCTAGTGGCATACAATATTGGTTTGGGAAATTGTAGCCCCAAGTTAAAGAAAATACAGCTAAAGGATATTTTGAAATTTATAATTTACAGGTAAGTTTTGTGGGACATTTAGGTAATATAATCTAATTGTAAAAATATCAAAATACTCTTAGTGAATTTGAGGAGACTTGGGGTAATACAAACAAATTCTTTAAGGGTATTTTGATCTTTTCAGAATTGGATCATATTACCTAAATATTCCACGAGATTTAACTGTAAATTAGAGATTTTAAGAGACCTTTTAGTCGTATTTTCTTTAGCTTGGGGCTTCGATACAATTTTCTTTATTGGTTGGTTTTTGGGATATTTATTGTGTTTCTGAACTTACTGACTTATAGTATTGATTTATTTTAGGGAAAATTACACCCAAGTCCTAAGAAAGAAGAGAAATAAAAAATGATCTATTGATTTTGTAAAATGAAAAATTTGTCCCGTTAAGTTGTCAATTTCCGCTTCTGAAGTTGTCAATAACCTGTTCGTAAAGTTGTCAATGTGACCATTTTTTTTATTTTACAATTTTAAGGAATTATTTTTTCATTTTCCTTTTCTCTCAGAACTTGATTGTAATTTTCCCTTTATCTTACATCTTGTGCACTGTCTGAAACGATTATTGCTTCTTTACTACAAATTGTTGTTATAGGTTAAACCGAGAATTTGTGTTTAACCTGACAGGGTATTAATTAATTGCATGTTTGGTTAGTGGTTAAAGAAGCTTTTCTAATGTAATTTACGGTGTACAAGCTAAGTATGTGAGAGAAATTCTATCTTGATTTACTTAAACGTGATCTTGATCACTAACTCAAATAGGCATAAACCATTATTCAAACATTTTTATTGTATTTGTTCTCACCCAGCTTGATTAATTAATTTAATTCAACAGTATAGTCTGGTATTTTAATATATCAGGTTGTACTTAACGGTCCATGCTCTTGACATTAACAAGGACGACCCTGCAATATCCAGCCAAACCAAAACCATGGTCATGGAGATGCAAGAATCTTAAGAAAAACAGAGATGCTTGCTCTTACCAACTGCATTATTATATAATGGCTTGATATAATGATTAAATTAATTAGTACTATTTGTGACAACTGCAATTCCGGGCTTGCATGTGTTTTTTCCCCCAAGTAGTACTCCTGTCTTTAAACATTAATTATACGTTGTATAAATCGAAATCATTAAATTTTGTCTGCTCGTTTTATTATTTACAAAGCCACCGATAAATTAGTCTGAAAATCGATTTCTCACATCACATCTCCATCTGTCGTCCAGTTTCATATTTCAAATTTTAAATTGTAGCCGCTGCGTCTAATTTGTTTGTCGTGGACAAAATCAATTAATGATACATGAAACTGGTGGTAGTGGAATTTGAGTTGGATTTTTGTCAGGGCAACAGCTAAGATCAATGTACATAAAACATATACAATAATTAACCAAAGACTTGCTCGAGTTCAATCATAAATAATTCTTCCACAATAATTCATGGAAGTATTTCATTCTTTCTTTGATCCGGGTTGTCCACGAGGTTGATAAGACTAATATTATTTTTAATAACAAAAATTAGTAAGGTGTTAATGGAAGAATAATGGACGTTGTCGGTGAAGAAAGCGAAAATAATAAAGTAAGTAAGGTGAGAGGAGCAAAAGTAGTTAGTTTAGGTGAGGCGTAGTGAAGTGTAGTTGCAAGGGTTTTAGTGAGGGGCCCACCAATTGAAGCGACAGAATCAAGCAACAAAGCAACCGGTTAATTTAATTAACCCACCCAACATGGAATTAACAATAATTGCTTTACACACATTACATGCACGAATGAATGAATATGATCACGTCAAAGTTAAGCCCACTTGCTTCGACGTACGTGCTTTCAACTTTTTTTTTTTTTTCCTGCTTTCGCTTTCGAAAAGCTTATTTTTCTATTTGTCAATATATCGCTTTCTTGAAGAACAGGATCTTCAAAAACTTCGTGATGGGGAGACTGATACTGTGTGTGATCATGAATGAATAGAAATTTTTTATGTGGATGTTTTTCAATGGGCACATCGAGTATTAGTCAGTTTCAAGGGGTTCTCCCCTGACTAGATGAATCATGAAATATTTATTGATATTTATTAGGGAATTTAACAATAAATACTCTTTTTTTTATACATAAATTTTAAGAAAGGGGTTAAACTCGCCCACGATCTAAGGACAAGGCTCTAAGTTGGGATGCTTCCCTCAGTCTCTCGACTGGACCACAATTAAGTGGACTTTTCCAGGATCAAATCATCTCCTTTTAGTAAGAGTGTCCGATCCTTTTACCAGCTGAACGTAAGGACGAGGGGTTAACAATAAATACTTAAATATGTTATTTGAGTCCAGTTTTGTGTCCGGAGAGACCCCATCCTAAGTTTGGGTTCATAAATTTCTTTAGCTCGGTGTGTAACTTTTTCGGTTAAAGTGACGATAACCCATTACAAAGGTCCATAAATATATTAAACTGAAAATTATGGGCCAGGCCCAATAATCTCACCACTTCTTCCCGGCCCAGGTTAATCTCCCATATCACACCTTGGATTCTCTAACAAGTCACACTTACCAATAAGGATTGGGTCTAGCGGAAGAGGTAGATCCCTTACAACGTGATAAACTATGGTTCGAATCCTCGTTAGGAGATGTGCCTACATTTATTACCCAACAATACTTTCAATAGAAGGATACTTTTGATTAGGAAAAAAAAAGTCATACCTCACCAAGAGAAAGAGACACTAGAAAATATTAGGGTAGATTAGATTTATTTTGTTTATTTAGCACCATAAACATTACTCCTCTTATTTTTAATATAAGACATATTTGAAGAATTAATCTTAATTCTAAATATAAGCCATAGTTTTTATATTTGTCAATATTTTCCTAATTTAATCTTATTGATGCCCCATCAATAATAATCAAGGAGGAAAGGGGAGAGGGAATTAAGAAATATGAGTAGGATGTATTAGAAATACATGTCGCATTAATTAGTTTAACTAACTTCTTTAATTTAATCAAATTAGATAAATATATCTTATATTAAGAGTAGGAGGAGTATCATTTATCTCACCAATTAGCATTTTTCTTGGTGAAAGGGATTTTGATCACTTAAACACAAACTCTCAAATTCAAATCCATGTGATTGTGAATATAAAAAATGCCTTAAAACACCATCAATTAAATTTAATAATACTTGAATTTGACTAAATTAGGTTAGTCATATCAAACACATAAGAAAACCTCAATCTATTTTACTAATTATCTTAATATCTACCAATTAATTATTTAGCTCCTAAAAGGAGTATTTGTTAATTGCTACTAGAAACCGAACTCTTGTAACGCTTCATTTTAAAATTTGAGACCCTCACATATTGGAGACAAACAGATGTATGTATGGGATATTGGACCGTACAGTATAATTGCACTTTTTCCGTAGAAGATTTCGTAAGGGTGAGCAAATTAGAACCGAAATTGAAAATCGAACTGAACCGAACTCAATTCAATTTTTTCAGTTTTCGGTAAAAGTTTGGTTTTTATTACTCTCAAACTTCGGTGTTCGGTTCGGTTTTTAGAAAAACACTTCAGTTAAAACCAAAAAACCGAAATATGTATAATATATTTATATTTAATATATATTATTTAATAAATACATATTTTATAATTAAATAGGTGTAAATTTCCAATAATATTAAATAAAATCTTTTGATATTTTAAATCTAATTAATTTATTTTATATATTTTACCCTTAAATCTAATCTTAAGGATAAAAAAAATATTTTTTAAACATTTAATTATATATATTTTATTTTATAGATAATAAATAAAAAAATCAGTTAATTCGATTATTAACTAAACCAAATCGAAATATTTTGATTAATTTGATTCGATTAATTTAGTTAATTAATTTTGGTTCATTTTTTAAATTGGCTTTGTTCAATTTTCAGTTATTTCGATTTTTACAAAATAAACTGATGCTCACCCTAGTTAAGCCTGAGCAATTCATGGGAATTCGACGTTTCTGTGACGCCACTATCCAATCCATGCCACCGCCACAGAGGATTTTGAACTATCAACTCGTATTTATTCGAGTTTAAAATTTTCGACTAAAAAGCTTACTGAACTTCATAAATAACTTATGAGGTGATAAATCATGACCTTTTATTTTAATTGAAGGATTATTTTAAGGGAAAAAGACAGAAAAATAACTTTAAAACTGTAAAATTTTAAATTAAGGGTTTCTTAAAACAAATGAGTTATAAATTATTTATTAAGTTTTATCATTTTTTTATTAACTCTTGGTAATAGATTTGATTTAGGATTTTACAATTTTAAAATTCTTTTTCTATCATTTTCCTATAATTTACGTTGCCGCCAATACATATCACTCTTAGTTCCCCACTTCCCCCCAATTCAATTTGCTACATTGTAAGGCCAATGCATAGTACAATGTAATGATGTCTACTTTCCATATGCAAGAGGATTTGCATTTCACATATATTTTATGCCTTCTTAAATGATAACAAAATAAGTGGGGAAAATAAGTTAATTCTTTTGAAAAAAATTATCAACCTATATTCTTTATTGATCTATGTTTATAAAGATTTGGCAGAGTTTTACGTTTATTGTCAATGACCTAATACAACTCTCTTCCTTTATCTATGCTTGGGATTTACTATAAAACATAGGCGGAGTTTGGTTTTTGACAACGTTGAATGACGTCATTTGATTTTTATAACTAACCCCATATAATGGGATTAATGCTTGATTATTGTTGTTGTCTCATCCGATATTTAGTTCGGTGTTCGAGGTTACCCCTCCCATTATAAATTTCTTTTCTAAAATTCAAACTTAAGACTTGAAGAAATCTAGCAAGATGTTATACCCATAAATTAACTTTGTATTGGTAAAACAAGTCAATATTCTTGAGAGATTTCGAGAAAGCCAGTTTGACCTTGATCTTTTTTCATATTATTCGTCAAGGATGACTTTTCTAAAACCGATGACTTTTCTAAAACCGGCCAGACCAAATCCGTCTAGTTTTCCTACTTGTTTGTCACGGTCAAACGTACTGTTTCTTTACCCAAACTTAACCGAAACCATTGGCAACTTGGAAACCAGTGCTTGAGCTTTTCTCAAAAAATTAGTCCCATGAAAGTTATATACCAAGTAGCTATAGAATGAACAAATTAGAGCTTTACATTCCACAAAGTACAAAAAAACCAGATAATACAGATACATATAGATATTCTCAAACATGAAACCTAAAAGGCGCAGGGTTTGTTATGAGATCTCTATAAGGCCTTGTTGGTATTCAGTAAAGAACAGCTAACAAGTGTGGGTTTGTTTTAGAAAACATGTTGGAGAATTAAATTAAAGAATTGGAGGACCCCTATACTCAATGCCCTCTATTTGAAAGTTCTCTGGCATCTCAATTTCTTCCAACCATCCATACCCATCTTTTTCCTCTTCCCCAACTTCACTCTCTCCATCTGCAACATTAACACCACCAATTAAACACAAATCAAAACTGAAGAATGTACAAGACTTTCTCCGTGACTATCCATAACAAAAGTGACATGAACTTACTGGAAAAAGCAGTATGTGAGTGATCCTTGTAGTAAGAGCAATCGCGGCCATCTTCTTGAGAATAAGGAGGGCCAAGAACGTCAAGTACAACAGATGGAGTTATGGCTGTGAACTCATGAATGTTACCCCCAGTTGTGGGATACAACACTGAAGTATCACATGGTGCAGTAAACACCCTATTGGCTTTTAGCTTCGCCAATCTCACTGCAAATCAAGAATGCCAAAATTCAGAAACCCCATTATATGGATGTCGGCCACATACATATATATTGAGGGAAGAATTGATACCCACATTGAGATGGTTGTGACGAATTCTTGGAGGCATCAGGATCAGCCCAATCGTAAGACTTAATGTGCATTTTCCCCACCAGAAGCTTACTAAAAACAGTCATGCCCGGATGGTTGTGGAGGGGAATGACTCCTTTTGCAGGTAGGAAGAAGATGCAGAGCTGCATGAACAAGGAAAAGTTAACCCAAGATTAAGCTTTTGTTTTTAAAGTAGCATTAGTAAGCAAATATTGATTAGAATAGAACTTACCGAAAAATTCTTGCACTCGTGAATAGTTGTGCTGATGACTCTTGCATTCTCAAAGGCCATATTATCAGGATTGAAGAGCCGCAGATCCAAGCCAACATCTTCTGGCCGCATCTTATCTGGATGAGAACATCAAAATAAATTCAAATGAGACCACCAGCTGGAACAATGAATCCTCATTCAACGAGAAAATACATATCCAATCGCACTACATATGCTAGAACACATGTATACCGACAAGTACATGGAATCATTCGCCAAAGGGATTAAACTGGTTCTTCATCATCACCATCACCGATATATAATATGAAATCAATTCGAAAGCCACACTAATCCATAAAGATTGATAAATAATTATTTTTGAAAATTTCCTCTTTGCCATCTTGAATCTCCAAGGAAAATTCGATCACGACTCATCCTAATTGCCCGGTCACATCATGATTTTGAACTCTATCGCTATCAGATGGGAAAAGGGATAACTTTGCTTTTCTACAGGACTAAGGGACACTGAAATTTTATCAAGCCCTTCCATCTGATTCTTTATATATATATATATATATATATAAAAGCAAATAGACAAATACTAATTTTTCATTTAAAAAACAAACAATGCGGGGCAGAGAAAATGAAAACAATGGGCGGTGAACTTTCTGGTTTGTACTTTTGTGTAATTGGGGCAAGGACTGAGGAGGCCAAAAATGCACAAAGCACTCTACAACCAGATCTGTGCCAACCAGACACCAAATAACATCTAATTTGATCCAAAACTTGACATCTAGCAATCAGAGATCAGATAAAAGTAAACATATACTCTTAACACAACACATAATCTCATGCAAATATAGCATGCTAGAGTTGACAATCAGAAGAAAGTAGTACCAAGGATGTGGCATAGTTTATGAACGTCTTCAGGTAAAGGAACTGTTCCTGGGCCTTTGAATGTTTCTCTGCAAGACACAAACAGTTCCGGAAGTGCCTTTGGAACCGTCGGAACTGCCTGCTTAATAAGACCACAGCATGGCTTCCTTTTCTTGCTGATAATTTTTCTCACACGACCAACCTTCTTGAAATGTCCGACTCTGTTCCTCCCCTGTCTCACCAAACTTGCCTCAGGTTCTACCGACACACCACTTATCTCTCCCTCCATGTTAATCAACTTAGAAACTCTCACAGACATTTGCACAAACACTCAGCCAACAAGATGCAACAGTCCTCCAGACCAACCGTCCGCCGATATCAAAATCTGCTTTCAACTTGATGAATGAGGGAAAAAAACAAGTTCAGGAAATAAAATTTCAAACTCAGATTCCAGAAGTGATCAAAATCGAAACTCTCGGAGGCTTATTATTGCTCCTTTCTTTCGTTGATAGAGATGGTGAGGCAAAGCAGGGCAGATTATGGAAAGCAAGAAAATAATTGGTATGTCGACAAAACAGAGCAAAAGTGCGAATTCAGAGAGGATAGGATTTCAGGGAATAACGAGGAAAGTAAGGAGACAGATAGAGTTGATATTTATAGATATATTCGAAGAGACTGAGACAGAGAGAGAAAATGGGGATAGAAAATGAAAACCAGGGGCTGTTCGCATTTGGGATAGGAATGAGGCAGCGTTGTCGGAAGAAAACCAGATGGAAAATAAAAGAGAAAAGCAGTATTTTTTTTTTTTTTTTTTTTTTTTTTTGCGCATTTCCGCTTCCCGCGCCCCATAGATTCGATGGAAACTGGCGGTTAAAGCGACCCCTGTTTTGTTGGTTGAGACCGGATACCATAGCTGGAATTACCAAAATGCCACTCACGTGGGGCCTACCCCCACCCCATGATTTACTTGGCAAGGAAGAGCACGAAGACTTAGACCCGTCACAGATCTAATGGGAAAAGGTGGGACAAGCGTCAGCATAAATATTGGGCCAAGATTTCCATTTTTTTTTTTTGCCCCAAGATTTCCATAGCGAGGCTACATGTATAAATAATTAAATATCCAACCCCCGTCCTTATTATTACATGCTGATATTTTTTATAAGATATTTGATAGCTTTCAGGAGTCTTAAGTACATCCAGGTAAAAAAAAAATTAGTGTAGTTAATAAGAATAATATTAAAAATTACTTAAATTTTATGATAAATGTAATACTTTTAATTGTTTTTTTACATTTACTTTTAATTGTTTTTATTGGGACATGCATGTAAATTAGTTATTTTATGATAAATTTAATGCTTTTAATTATTTTTTACCGTTGTTTTTAATTTTTTTTATTGGTACATACAAGTAAATTAGTTAAAAATTACTTAGGTTTAGAACCAAAAGAACTATTACTTATGTTGAAGGTTTTCCTTACTTACAAAATGTGATATATAATCTAATAGTAGGGTACATATAATTATCTGAGGAAGTAAATTAGTTCAATAAATCTCATATTAAATGCTAGAGGTAGTATAATACTCCCTCCGGTCCTAATTATAAGACAAAGTTGACTTTTTTGGAGAAATTAAGGAAACCAATTAAATTATTTTAGAGTATTTATATTTTTATTTTTTTCTTCAAACTAATTAATTTGACTAATAAACTAGTATATAATCTAAGGATACTAAAAATATAAACATTCTAAAGTAATTTAATTGGTTTCCTTAATTTCTCTAAAAAAGTCAACTTTATCTTATAATTAGGACCGGAGGGAGTATATTTGTTGTAGTAACGTGATCCAACATATAAAATACCTCAGCTCATTAGCTCATTAGATATAAGCGTCAGTGCATTGAGTGAAAAAGGACTGTACTGATCAAGTTTGTACAAAAATGTTATAAAACAAAAACACCCCCAAGCATCGGCATATTGACTGAGGAGGCCACCGGCTTAAATGGTGTGGGAGACAAGAATACAAACAGAAGTAATGATACTTTCTGGAGATACATTGATTCATGAAAATGTCTTGGCTTCTATGATCCCATAACTCGAGTGCCAAAAAATAGTCTCCAATAGGTACCCATATATGTAACGTGAATGCTTAAGTGGCCGGTTGAAGAATTTTTGCACTCGGGTAGGAGGAACGACCTTTTCCCAGCAACTTTGCACAACAGGGCATGCCTTAGAAGGTGATTTAGGTCTTCCAAATCCGTGTGGCAGAGTTGACATGTGCTTTCTCATTATCGGCATTAGTGGAGTTTGTTTTGAACCAGCTTCATTCATCCTTGGTGGAGTAATCATAGCAATCTGCTTGTTGCTGTTGGTGTGAGAAGATTGTCCCGTGTCGTCAACAGTCAGGGAGTGAACTGCTCAAGGTTTGTTTAAGGATATCCGCGCATGCTAGATCCTTTCCTTGGTTCTTAATATAAGACGTATTTGAGGAGTTAATTTTAATCTTAAATATAAGACATAGTTTTTATATTTATCAATGTTTTTTTAATTTACCCATTTTAATGTTCTCTCAACTATAATCAATAAAGAGAAGGAAAGAGGTGATTAAGAAAAATGACTCGGGTGTTTTAAAAAATACAAGTCATATTAATTAGTTTAATCAACTTTGATCTAATGAAATTAGATAAATATATCTTATATTAAAAAACAGGGATGTCTAGCCAAAATTTGATAGGTTTGTGATCCCCAGGTTGCCATGCTAAGCGGATTTCAACGTCTCTTAGCTAGTGATAAGCTTTTGGCTTCCCAAGTAGCAATGGGATAAACATGTACCTTTGGTCACCCGTGTTTTAGTAAAGGAACTCTCAGGGAATCGCCTAACTGATCAGTTTTTTTGAAAGTGCAAGTATTGACAAATCTGCTCAGCTTCTTGCCTAATTTTACTTTGCCTCACTACTTGGCCTATTCAAATTGTACGTCAATGCGTTTATGTCCGAGAAAGCCACACCATTTTTCCTCACTATTATGTAACTCACGCACCCAGTGGAATAAAAAACCAAGATGCTAGTTTCCATAATTAAGGGACGCTTGGATACTACCGCAATTAATTTTAAAGACCAAAATTGTATCGTCAACCAAGCACACATTTTAATTAAAATCAACTGAGACTATTTCTCATAAGCAACCGATCACATGCTTTCATGTGCATTGAGGTTACAATGATTTTAAGTTGATAATTGACTTCGATAGGTATAATGAGTATAATGAGTGTTTAGTAACTTATGAGATAAACATGGTATCAATTACAAGGCAAAAATTATGATTATCCCAATATTACTACCACTGGCTTTTCATTATAGATTTCGACATGTGTTGGACTCTTGGTTCATAGATTATCAAATGTTAAAAGATCAAAACAGAGTAGAGTGAATCAAGGGGTTCAAATTTAGGCTTAAAATACACAAATTTCACTGGCTTTGATTTGATTGCATATAACCCTCAATATTTTAAAGTTTAAGCACACATCTTAATTAAAATCATGAGACTATCAATCACATTTCTCAAAAGAAACCTCGAATGCTTTTTTATGTGCACTGAGCTTAAAATGATTGAGTTCATAGTTGACTTTGACAAGCATAACGAGTGTTTGGTAACTTTCGAGATCAATTTCCTTGAATTTTAAGATTATGTACAAATGACCCGATGTTCACGAAATTTTTGTATATTTTAGGCTCAATTATAATTACAGTGGGGAAAACTATAAAAATTGGGTATTAATATAATTGTTGCTAGCAATGCATCCCCACCTAAATGTAGCTCCACCATAGTGTGTGTTTGGAACAGCGGTTGGAAAAATGGAGTTTGTCCATTTAGCTTTTGGTAATCTTGTTTTTGGTAAAAGCCCGATTGTGTAATGTGATTTATGTTTGGAACAGCGATTGAAAAAATGGAGTTTGTCAATTTAGCTTTTACAACCTTGTTTGGATTAGCTTAAGCATAAGTGATTTTAGAGAGAATAGTAAGAAAGAAATTAAATTTGAAATTGAAAAAAAAAAAATTATAAAAGTTAAAGTTGGGAAAATTGGATTTTAAAATTAACACAATTTGTCCAAAAAATATTACATAACAACTTGTATCATATGTCTCGTACAATGTGGTCTCTAATTGAGTACGCAACTGATTCATTTGAATGGAAGATCGCTTAGCATAATTTGACGCGGAAGGCTGTTCATCTACGCTATTATTATCTAAATCGACGAGATTCCCAGCTTCACCCTGACGAAACACCACGTCTCGAACATCATTTCTCCTAATGAAATTATGTAAGGTCATTGTTGCACAAACAATGCGAACTTGTGTCTGGTAGCTATATTTACGCATGTTCTGTAACAAAAAAAAATCGATTCTTCCATACTCCGAAAGTCCTTTCTATAGTTGACCTCAAACTAGAATGATAAAAATTAAATGTCTCGTTAGCATTTCTAAATCCGGGTTGGCGGCTAAATTCTGGCATATGATAACGCTCACACCTATAAGGACCAAGGTAACCAAGTTGTGTCGGATAGCCAGCATCAACCAAGTAATATTTTCCTAATAAATGTTGAATTCAATTCAAACTGTTAGATAAATATAAGTGCGGCATGACGTTAAAGTAATTGACATGAAGGTAACTGAAATATACCTGCATGTGGATGAGGGAAGGTCATAGCTGGATTTGAAACAACATGTTTAAACACACGAGCATCATGTGCAGTACCTTCCCAGCCAGCCGACACGAACGTAAAGCACATATCCCAATCACATACAGCCATTACATTCTGCGTTGGATATTCCTTTCTACCGATATATTTTTCCCAATTGCCACCGGTGATCACACACTTAATGTGCGTTCCATCTATTGCTCCAATACATCTTTGAAGTATGGATAATAAAGGGGATCGTTTGCGATCTTTGGGTGGCATACAGTGAATTCGGGATCACTCGGTTTGATATTTTCCCGAGCTAGATTGATGCAAGCATCTAATACCTTGTGCAGAAGTCTACTGACCGTTTCTCCTGAATGTTGAAACAGTTCCTGTACCACCCTATTGCCTATCCCATGGCCAACGGTGATAAAAAACATGGCAACCATTTCCTCGATCCCAATGTTCACTGAATTCTGTAAGCCATGTTCGACCAATTTATAACACAAGCTGTAAAAGACATGTTTTTCCACTCTAAACATGTCATGACAGCGTGAACCATGGGTTGCTAATACCTCTTGCACCCATAATCAACCATTGCGTGCACTTGTTTTGCGGGGTTCTTTGCACATGAAAGGCATCCAATATTGACAGATCAAAGCGGTAATTTGTTCGTACTCATCACATTCCCCGTTTATAAGAGATATAAGCCGTTCCTGGTCATCTTCCTCCACCATGTCAGGTAAGTGTTGATTGTTCGAATTTGCCATTGATTATGGACCCTGTGAGTGTGATTAAAAACTCAATTATGAGTAATGGAAGAAATAAAATGAATATATCAGGACTGAAAGGCATACAGTAAACAGATTGAAGTGATAATGGCATAAAATAGCTTTCATAAAGCATATTGTCATGAAGTCACAAACATAATAAAACATAGTTTAGGTACATCTAAGAGCCATAAATCTTATAATGCAACCACGGAACAACGAAATCCATGTTCTGTTGATAGATTGACACAAACGTTTCCCGGTTTGTCTTATCCTGTACCAGGTCGATACAGCGGTGACGAAAGTCCTCATCATGTATGAGTTCATCAATGCCAAACAACTGAGTCACAGCAGCATTGACACTAACTTCTTTAATAGCATCTAATGTTGCCGCTCTGTCCTTGGATGCAAATGCCATAATACTAACTGCATCCGCGATCTGTCTTGAAGTTGCCCCTTTCTGCTTCTTTCTCTGTCCAGACCCCTCACCCACCTTTCTCTTACCCCGACTTCCTAACGCAGTACCAGTAGTTGATGGAGTGCTTGTTGTTAGACCAATGCTAGCAAGCTCATCAGTCACTCCGGTACTAGGCACGGGGTTAGCACCGAACAGATCATCTTCGCTATCCCCTGACCCTTCTTCTTCATGCATTGTTGGCCTGTACACATCTTCATTCTCAGCATCTTCTGTCTGTGCCTGTGGATTTGGAAAAGGTGGAGCAATAACATCCTCGCCGGTCGCCATAGCATCCTTGAATATAATCCTTAGTTCGCTTTCAAACTTGAGGCCTGTGTCTAAACTTTCGGTATGCTGAATTCTCCTGCAACCACACAAAACACAAAAAACTAATTAATTAAACAAAACGAATTAGTCGAGAGGAAAACAATTACTTGTATAAAATAGCTTTCTTTTCTGCTACCTGTATTTTCCGCTGCCACCACTCTTTTGATGCGACGACTTTACCTGTAGGATCTCTACTTACACCGGTCTCTTTGATTAAGGATTCCCGAGCCTTGAATTCTTTCCTAAGAATATCAAACCTATTCTTCAATTGTGCCCTTGTATATTCGTTCCCAGTCTTCTCATTAAATGTAGCGACGATAGCCTTCCATCCATCCTTTGTAAAATGCAACCCTTGGCATTCTTTTTTGTAAATTTGCTCAACGCAGGCATACACAAAAGTTTCCGTAGTCGCATCATCCCAAACAGCTTTATCCATATTGATATGCCACTATTTCAACAATAGTCGCACACCAAATAAACATAATTTAAAACAACCATTCCAGAAACGTACAAATTGACCATTACACACACACAACACTAAATGCATGTTTTTATTAATATGAATTAATATGAAGGCTAAAACACAACATCATTGAATGAGAATTATTAATACAAATTGATAAGTATGATTTTATTACTTCTTTCAACTGCAAGAGCAAATAATAATCAATTTCAGAAAAGATATATGGAGGTAACTCCTAAACACAATGTCAGTGAATAAGAATTAATATGAAGGCCAGAGAGAAAACCAATTCATAGGGTCAGTAAATTCTTCATCACTCCAAACTCACCAAGCATTTTCATTCCAAGTTATATGTTAACAAAAACGTCTAATTTGCAAACATATTGAACAAAAGAAAAAATTCAAACACTAAATGCACTTTCAGGCGAAATACAACAAATAATGGAACTTGATAAATCAATAGGTTGACATATTGATCAGAAGAGACTGGCTTAAAACGATGGTGACTTGCTGAAACCCCGTCGCTTTAAGGAACAACAAAATATTCACCGTTTCTTGAGAAAATCATGTGCCTTTGTCAAAATTTCATTGGCCGCCATCTCGAGGAAAGATAGGATACCGAAACTGAGGAAATATAACTAGTTTACTCTAGTTTGTTTCTATAGAAATTGAGTGAACCGCAACTGAATATATAAGATTTTATGCCAAGGACGAAGGGAAATCATCAAATATATTTGCATGATAGGCTGCTCTAGTAAAATTAGAGATTGAATCAAATATAATAGGCTTATGAAAAGAGAAGTATAAAAAGCAGAGCAAATAATAAAGAATTCAGCAACACTTCTACTGGCACAAGTCAATAGCAGCCAAGAAAACAGAGATCGCTTCCAATGTGTGTGCGTGTGCAAAATGCAAACGAGGCCACAGCAAAGCAGAGGAAGCCAAAGCAATCGATATTCTCAATTCTCTCTACCATTAAGCAAGATGAAGATCACATTTCGGTTAGGCACGCTGATTATAATGCCACATTACAACAATACTCCAAAATAAATCAGAATCATTATCCTGGGCCAAAAAAGCAACTAACCGAAACTAGAATGAAAGATGAACAGAGTTGGTCCTCATTCTCAACGGACTGAAACGTCTATTTTGCTGTTTATTTAAAAAAAAACACAGCGTACAGATCACAAATCGGAAACAATGTGTGTGTCTTACACCCAAATCAGGCCAGAGAAAAGTAGAGGATGAACAGCCACAAAGGACCCGAGACCAACCATAACCGAGCTAGATGGATGAAGTAAAACCTTACCTCCAAAAGGGAAACACTGCCGGAGACCAGATCCACAGCGAGAGAGAAAGTGAACGGCGATGGCGGAACCAAACCAAGCTGAGTCGGACTTGCTGTCGGAGGAGACAGATCGGAAAAGATAAAGGACAGATCGAACGAAGGACAGCTCGAGGTTGAAGATGAAGCACCTCTTCACCTTGAAGACTGGGTGGACTCCGAGAGAGGGAACGGACGGAACGGCAAGAGCACCGCAAGACACCAGACCGAACCACGAACCACGGAGGTGCAGAACGAAAACGAAGAAGAGACTCTGAGTGTAGGAGACGACAGGGAAAGAGAAAAAAGAATAATGTTGGTGAGAGAAGACCAAACATCATTATTACCCCTAACGGTAATAATAAAAGCTCGCCCAACCGGATGGAAAAAAGCTCCAGATGTGAGCTTAAGGTAAACGCTCAATTTTCAATCCCAACCTCAATCAGTAATTGGGCTCACCAAACACACGTTTTTTTTTCTCAATTGGCTATCAGCTTTTGGGTGGCCTATTGAGCTTATGGGGGCCCAACCGCCCCCACCAAACACACACATAGACGCCTGCCACAGCCGAATTCACAAGCGGTAGACTAAAATGGTAATTCTAAAGGTTGATACTTGATACTTCCAATAATGATGAGAACCAATGAATTGTCCAAACTTGTTTTGAATGGTTTAAAGTTTTAAATAAATTTATATTTTTATCCTTTAAAGAGAATTTTTTTAAATTTTACATCTATTAAAATGAAAAATAATTTAAAAAATAACAAATTCAAATAACATCAACTCTAAACCGTCCAGTTTTAATCTACACGGTTCATATTTGACGCTTATAATTAGGTGACCATAATCTAAAGTCATTGTTAACTGTAATGGCCATTAGATGCTTTACCAAGTATGCTGGCATGTAGAGGCGTATCACATTTTGCCTATCAGCATCGATACCATCTATTTGCTATGCGGGATTTGCCTATCAACGTCGCTACCATCTATAATTAAAAAATTTTAACCCCACTTTTTTTATTTTTTTAAATCCAACTTAAAAATTTTTTCCCTCCGCCCACTTTCTCTCCCCTCCCCTCACACCAAACAATCCCTAAAGGTTTGATACCTGAAATAAGCATTTCAAAGCAAGAAATGTAGCCAACCAAACCACCGATGGCATATATACACCAAGGAGAATAGTATCTGCAGGAGTCATAGTGCAAGAATAGGTTACAACCCCATAATTTCAATCAGGTAAATTTTTAGTTGCTTTGAACACTGAAATTATGTCTGGCTAAAAGGAAAAACAACTGGTAAAACAACAGTACATCTTGAACGATTTATAACGTGCAAATTATAAAAGTACACAAAAATTATTAAAAAGCACAAATAGTGAAAATATATAGAAAGAGAACGGTACCATCTTTGTTTCTTACTATAGTAACTATGCAAATGCTATCTAATTTGTCCCAAATCCTACGCAAATTGCGCGACTTCCTCAGAGAGACATGACACACGTTGGCAACATAAGGTGTTGAATACACATTTTGCTCCAAAGTGAGATAGGGAAAATAACCCAGTCACCCACTAATTTTAGTGTCAAATTAGAACTTAGGGCAGTTTTAGGTCACATGACTATGAAAATCTCAGGATCCCTCACATAATCACTATTTCTTAGTGGAATAATTGGTGTAAAGAAATTACGGTAAAGGTACACCCACCACCCTAAATTACTTTTGAAAGTGCATTCAGCACTCTACAATATTGAGTGATACAATTTTATCCCTAATATATTAAAATTGGTGTAATTTCACCCATTCACAGACTCCAAAACGTCCATTAACACAACCTAAAAATTCAATTCCTTATGCGCTTCTTCCTCCTCTGCCCATCACCTGGCTTGGCTTGGCTTCCCTTCTCTCTCTAACACCCAACTTCTTAACTGCAGCCCACTTCTTAGGTGTTAATCCATTAACCTCTTCCTCCTTCTGCTTTTGATTAGACCTGGCACTTGTGCAAAGGCATATGCGCAAGAAGTCAATGCAAGGTCTTTTTTTTTGGTTGGGGTCTTAGAAACTGAAAAAGATATAGGACCAAATTTACAAATTTATTAAGAAAGTTCTTAACTTTACCACTCGCATAATTTGAACGTGAATTTTTTGGGGAAGAAGAGAGAGAAGTGAAAGAAGAAAGAAAAGAAGTTGAGGGCGATGGTAATGATGAGAGAGAAAGGGTTGGCAACAAAAACTGAAGAAGAACAAAACACCGTAGTGAGACTGAAAGAAGAGAGAGTAAGGCTGTAAATTCATTTGTTGCACCTCTAAAAAACGTCCAAGACTTTACCCAAGAAATTAATGCGGAACATCTTTGCTCCCGTAAGTTTAAAAAAAAAAAAAAGCTGACAAAATGATAGGACCGACTTGGTCAAACATATTTACAACAGAAGACTTGGGCAGAAACACACGAGACAAGATGCTTTTGAGTGCTCAGAAGTTGACTTTTAACTTATTCCTATTTTGGTGATAGTAGCAGGCTTAGTATTGCTTTATTCAGGGTAGCTGGATATTTTGTAGCAGATTACTCTTGGGTCTTGTGTTGACCATTTTGTTCTCTGTTTTGTTGGCTATTTAACCGTTAGAGGTCAGGACGGGAGGCAAGGAATATTTGGTAGGGAGTGGATAGTGAGGAGAGTGCTAGCCTCTCGAATTGTTAGGTCTGATTGTATTTGAGTTTGTATGTTCATTCAGTTGTAACTTACTTCTCCCACTGAGTTTGTATTTGATTGTATTTGAGTTTGTATTTGGAAGAGTTCTTCCTTATTAATCAAATCCACTGCTATTCAATATCTGTTTGGGACTAATCTCTCTGGTTCCTATCACAAAACAACCCTAAACAATTCAGGTCTAGGATAGCAATAATTTGATTCAGTTGAGCAAAAAGCAATGAGCCGAGTAAACAGAATAAAGCACACAAGAACTAATATCATGCAAGAATGACTGCATCATTTGAGCTTTCCAGACATAGATGAAAGCATGAATAATTTTAAGAACATCTACCTTCCTCTTAAGAATCGCAGAGTTTATCAGATCTCTCAGGTTCAAACAAGTCCTTGCTTTCTTCTTGTGGGTCGCCATTTGCTGAAGGTGCATTAAAAAGGAATATGACGGTATTTTATATCCTCCTTCCGCTTCAGGGAACCACTTAGCTCATGATTCCACTCTCTACGGACTATGAGCTCCGTATAAAATAAAAAATATCAAATCTCCACCACAACTTTTAGAAACCATACTTGTGCGAATTAATTTTGGTGGAGTGTCATATACATTATGAGCTCTACCAGAAAAATGTTGATTTAAAAGACCCTAGATAAATATTGGGGACAAGCTGTTATGTTGGTTATTACTTCTTCGGTCCTTAATACAAGACAAATTTACCTATCTTGATTAGATTAAAGAAGTTGGTTAAGTTAGCTAATATGACATGTATTTTCTAAAACACCCTAGTCATCTTCCTTAATTCACTCATTCCCTCTTCTCCTTGATTATTGTTGAAGGAGTTTCAATAGGGGTAAATTAGGAAAAGATTGACAAATATGAAAACTGTTTTATATTTAGTACCAAGATCAACTCCTTAAATATGTCTTATATTAAGGACCGGAGGCAATAGTTTAGTTGTAACGGCTAGACTCTTAAAGACACATGCCATATATACCTTGTACTCTATCCCCAACAATAAGCAAGTCCACTTTTTGGTTCTCACTTACTCATAATCCGTATCATTTTCCTCATCCAATTCAAAGCACCCCAACCTCATCCGTGTTAGAATAAAATGCAATAAACCAACCAAAATTCTAATGAATACACACATAGCTACCGAAGTCATAATTATCTTTAATGCATTTATAATTGCATGGCATCATATATGCATAATAATTAGCTGAGAGCAGAAATTTAACTTACATTATCAAATAAGTTTTCCCATCCCAGATTTCAGATCCCTGAAGCCAACATCTAGAAAGCGAATCTGCAAGACCAGCATTAATGAGTTGGTGATCATTGGATAAACAAAGTTTAGATCCTTTCAAATTTTTTTACAATCAAAAGGTTCGGTAACTTTGTTGGGTCCTGCCGCCATTAAAAAAAAGGTCAACTGCTATTAGCTTTGACAATTCTGAGAACCATTTCCTTGTGAGTTAGCACATGTTGTCATGCTCATGGACGCATGGAAGGGTCAACCTACTTAGGCTTTCAAATTAAACAAGCTTTTAAATCAAGGAAATACTTGATTATACATAACTAAAAGGCGCTCTTTATGAGATCATATAATAATGAAATTTCAAAGGAAGTAACCCAAATGTACCTCCCTCCCTCCCTCCCTTCTTTGCAAACTGATGATTCAATCTTAAAACTTACGAGATTGTTGAAAAAATGTCCTTCAAAACAGTTATGATTCATCTTATATGAAATTCTCGCATGACACCAACCAGCTTCCAAGTAAAACAAAGATTAAGTAACCACATAAAGAGTAACTTGTTTAATTGCCACGAGCTATGATTCAGAACATTGATCAAATTATCAAAAAAACAAACTATTAAATACAATATGAAGATTTCATGTAACAATAAGGCAGTCAAAATTACCTCATGATTCAACTGAGATAAGAAGATATTGGCCATACAAACTTCATTTCTTTTTCAGTTTGGCACAGAAAAGCAACAGTCTTCCTACGGCTCTTGATGCAAATCATAGTAGTCAATGGTATCAAGAAAAAAGATTACCATGAGTCCATTAGCCCTTTCAAGACTATTGCAATAAACAGACAATTTCAAACTACAGTACAAGCTTTCAAATTTGATTTCATGAGATAAAAGTTTCATACCTTGAAAATCTGTTCTTTGTGAAGCTGTTAGTGCAACAGTATGTCCTGCATAGTTTGAAGTTATCAACTTCAATAAAAACACATTCTCCTTACATTGGACAATCCACATTTATAGATAAAAATTTAAAAATTACAAAATATGAAGTACTCCTAATTAATTTTACTTGTATGCTGGACATCAAATTGCTAATGTGGGAACTTGTTGTCTACAAGTTAACAAAATGCAAAGCACTAGGACAACATACGTGCGCAAGGCTTTAGCGTGATCTATCCCCAGAGGAGTAATGCCACAGACAATACTAATATAGTAAATCAAAGCAAAAGACTGGTAGCAATAAGAATTATCAAGAAAGCAGTCTCATTTATACATAATCAAATCATACCACACTGGTTGAGTCTTCTTTGCCTCCAAGACCAACTTCTGTATATAGAAATGTTAACCCATGAAAATGATTATTGGAAACATTTTAAGGAACAAACTACCACAGAGGAGAAAAAGAAGACATATAAGTAGAAAGATAACGTGCAAGACACATATATCAATGTCGAACAGGCTATTTCGTTCAACTGTAGCTAAAAGTTAAGCATATAGTTCCCAATGCTCCTTTAACATGCAAATATACCTACTAACAGAGGATGTAAGATATCAAACACAGAAAATGCCTGATAATCTCTCGCATAAAAAACACAATGGACACAATTTGTCAAAGCTAGGAACTGTAGGGAATTGGAAAAAGAAATGGTTTATACAAAATGACAAATAAGTGTGTAACGGGACAAAAGAGTAACTACATACACTTGCAGTGACTCAAGAAAATTTAGGTATGAATAAAGCGTGGACAAAAGTGGAGATTTTGTAAATATCATTGACTAATGGATCTTGCGAATTGCTCCAGAACAGCAAAAAATTTTAAAAATAATCTTTCAAAGTGGCTACCTAACAGGAATGAAAAACATTCTTGCAAAGGCAATTGATCAATTCTTGCTTAAATTGACTAGTCAGATACTAAAATAAACCCATATGCATTGCTCACCTGTTCAGATATAAAAACATTCAAAGCAAATATAGCAAGAAACTGAAATTAAGAATTGAAAAGCCGCTGCCGAAGATTTATTAATAAGAAAAAACGATATATTCACGTTTCTTGAATATATTTATACCTTTGCAAGTTTGGTGGAGAAAACTCAATCCTTGGCATGGAGCGGTTCAAATCCTTCAGTGTTGTAAACTAGAGGAAACAAGACACGAAAAGTCAGACAAAGGAGAAGATGATGTGCCTGAAAGGGGACCATGCCATGTCGATAACCACCGTCTCCGTACAGCCAATGAAGTAGTCTAAAAACAAGGGAGGTACAGTTTCTAGAGAAATTTGGGAAGTGACAGTAAAGGATCCCACAGATCTCGCTATCCCATTAGCAATTCAAGAATTGTCCAAGGATTACACGAGAATCTGTGATAAACCGGAGGATTGCTCCACACCCAGTCATTACAGCACCTTTTTTAATTAGAATTTGTCCATTCATCCCCTACTAATGTCATTACCCCGAATTAAACACAAAACCCTTGACCTCCACTTGTTACAGACTAATCATAACCGTGACCGGCATAAGGTTCCCAAACAAGATAGGATCATCCATCACGCACACATCGTTCCAATTGCCTTGAATTTCATAATCAGTTGCCACTAGTTCACTTTCCCCTCTTCACAGAATCAACCTCTCAATGCCAAGAAATACATTAACCCCTCCTAATACAAAAAGGTTGAAGCTCCGTGTAAAATTGAAAAATACAGAAAAATTAATCATTTCACTTTGCCTTTTTATCCCTTTATATGAAAACTTTTTATTTAGATACAGAAATTGAGACTTTATTAGTGATTTAATTTATGTAAATTTGTGTTTTCTTAGAAAATTGTGTAAGTGAATGAAATTTTAAATGAGTATTTGTTTACATAATATATTAAAAGATATAATTTCTTCTAGATAAGAAAACGTTTTGAGAGAAATGACAGGTGGAAAGGCATAATTTATGTTAATTTGGTACATATAACAATAATAGGATTTTCTCAAACATTTAAAAACAAGGCATGGCATCATCGTGTGAAGTGTGAACTACATGTGAACTTGTACAATATCTGCACTGTTTCAAGAATAATATCCATTGCTTCAAAAGGTTATAGTCCATGAATGCAGGAACCAGAGGCTTAAAGGGCATAAAGGGACTGATTCATTTTTGAAATCAGAGAAAAAAAATGGGGCCGAGGACTGCCAATCCAAACAATTGCAAGACTATTGCAATAGAAAAACAATTTCGAAATACAATGCATGCTTTCAAATTTAGTTGATTGAAATAAAAGTTTCACACCTTTAAAACCTCTGTTTTTTGTGAGGCTACTTGTGCTAGACAGCACCTTTGTTTAAGTAGGAGTAGTCAATTCATACCTAAGTAGCATAACAAACATAGTCATTCTTCAACAAAAGAGTTATAAGTAGTAAACTCTCAAGCTCATTTGAAAAACAAAATCCATAATTTACCAGAGTGATAACATTTATACACATTAATAGGAAGATGGAAGTAAGATATTATTTTTTAATTGAAGCATGCATTTATAATATGAAAATACCAAGCTGCCCTCCAAAAAAAAATATCTGTTCCACTTCCACCGTGAAAAGCATCCACGACCAGTAGAACCGCCGTCTACCACCTTCATGTGACCACCACCGTCGCCGGAAATTATCTGGAAATCAAGTATAATGAGATCGAAGACCAGAAATTAATCAAACAAAAACTCAGCAATAATCAATCTAAACAATCCAAGAGGGAGGAGGAGGAGACGAAGAGGGTGGACGAGCCACAGATCGAAGCGGGAGGAAGAGTATGTCTCTGACACACGCACAGGCAAAAACGTCAATAGAATCGGGGGAAAACAATTGAGAAAAAATCCAAACAAGAAAACGAGAACCAAGCAGGCATAAATTTTTAGGTAGTTATAGATAATAAACTCTCAGAACATCGGCATTAATCACGTAGTTATAGATAATAAACTTGTAACCACCTTGTAAAAAGGGGACCAAGGAACTCCGAAAACACCAAAAGATGGTTATGAAGTGAAAAAAAAAAAAAAAAAAAAAATTGATAAAATAATCGTCACAAAAACATGCAGCACATGCTACGAGCTTGTCTGATGACATCTAGGAAATACCTACAAATTTCCCTAAATGTTGCCAAGCCCAGGAGATGTGCTCGCAGGTTCACGGTTGCTGCAACGTCCACGGCCACGCCCCCAGGGTGAGAGTTCCACTGTTACCACCTTGATTCCCCCGATAAAGCTTCCGCAAGTGAGAACTTGAGTGTGGGTATCTCTTAGAAGAACAGAGGACAGCGGGTGGTTCGGATTCGGGTGAACCGATTGGGATTTAAGCCAAAAACGACGCTGAGACTCGCCACCACATCACTGGGGGAGAAGGGTCACTGAATAGTCTTCAAACGAGAAGAGGCCGAAGAGAAAGGAGAAGGGCAAATGGATCCATTGCTTGCGAGGTGAGGTATGGAACCTCACAACTGGCGCGCCAAATTTTCAATTCAATGAGTAATCGTTGGAGCTGCGTGAGATTCACGATCACGACTGGGGCGCCAACGGTTATAATTTGCAATTTAATGGGGAAACTTGGAGCGAAACCGCGCAAGAGTCAAGCCGCAAAAAAGAAACTGCGTAAAAGTCACGGCTAGCGGGCCAACGGTTATGAATGAATCAACCGACCTTCAATTAAATGGATTGTCCTTTTGTTGCCAACAAATTAATCATCGTCAGGCCCAAAAAAAAGAAACAAATTAATCATCCGACACTGAATAAAATAGATTTTTGTACGGAATGAAAAAAAATCTTTAACATTAACATTTTTTTTTTGAATAATAAACTAAGAATCATTAGTCCAAAAGAGGAGTATACAAACAACAACAAAACAACTCAAACGTATCATCCTTCACCGACCGCCTCACGAAAGGAAGGTGGTGGGTGATCAATTAACATTAACATTTAACTACATGGTAAATGTATTAAAAAAAAGTTTTGATGACTAAAAAATAATTTAGAAATTAATTGTTTATAGTATTTGCCTTTTTATCAGTGGATATTTTGTAAAATAAGTGAGAGAATAAATTTTAAATAAAATTAATTTATAATTATGATTTTGAAAACAAATTTATTTATATTTGATTTTTAAAATTGATCTGGAAGGTTGATTTTAGGTCAATTATAGTCAAATATATATATATATATATATATTTCTTAAAAAAATTACTAAACACTACTTGTGCCCTTTTGGGAGGTAAATACGAAATTGATTATTTATAGGAAAATTATGACAAAATACTTTATTGGCAACTTAATTGTTAAATGCGACCTGAGAAGATCTTATGTACATAGGGGGAAGATATTGTACACACAGGCGGAGATGTTTTGCACACCATAGGGAAGAATATTGCACACGGGGAAGATCGTCTGCACACAAGGAAAGATCTTGTGCATGCACACCCGGAAGATCGTCTGTACACTAGGGTCCCATTTAACAATTAAGTTACCCATGAGGTATTTTTTCACAATTTTCCCCTGATTTTTCCTCATCCAAATGCATCGTATTTTGATTGTTTTTGGTAAAATACTTGTATTTTGATTAAGTTTGGATATGCTTATCATGGATATATTTAAGTAAATCGAGATACAACTCATCTCACATATCTACCTCACATACTATAAAGTTGTTTTTTAATATTCCAATCACCATTTAAAAAACTGTAAATCAATTATGAAATCATAAGTCAAATAGTTATATTTTGAATAAAATCAGTTATGAGACAATCAAATCATGTTTTTCATAAGAAGCATGGGCATGCTTTAGGTTAACGTTGGGTAAAGTAGAGCTTATAAATAAAATTCATAAACACGATTTAAAAATAAGGTGTTTGGATACTTTTATAGGAAAACATAATTAAAACGCAGGTAATATGATCCAACCACGTTTTTTAATTAACAATTGATTTTGGCATGTACAAGAATATTTGATACCCTATGAAATAACTAGGATTGAGTTTATAATTGGTTTAACATACATACCAGGGTACCCTCATATGTATTTTTTTTAAAATGTAAATTGAGTTTAGAGTCAATTACACACTCATAATTATATATAAGGGTTAAGAGGCAAAACTAACCTTAAATTTTTCTCAAAAGGCATCCACCGCCATAAACTTTTTTTAGGTGTAAAAGTAACCATCAACTTTTAAAAATGGTGCAAAGTAATCATGAACTTTAAAAAAAATGACAAAAGTGACACTACCGTTAATGACCGTTTACTCAAAAATCTATAAGGGGAAAAAATACTCATAAATTTTTCTCAAAAGTGCACTCACTATCATAAACTTTTTTTTGGGTGCAAAAGTAACCATAAACTTTCAAAAATTGGGCAAAAGTGACGGTTCTCTTACTGTATTCAAATGTCATCTTTTGATTGTTTTAAGTCCAGGAAAACAGCACATTGACTTCTCCACCATGATTTTTTCAAACCAAAAATTGAAAAACTGATCTTCAATAAAGATGACGTCGTCATCCTGCTCTCACCGACATACCGTAAATGGAATTGTTGATATCAATGGTGTCATAAACACAGTTGTCAAAATTGTTGATGGGGAAGAATCTCAGCAATTCCATTTACTATACGTCGGTGAGAGCAGGATAGCGATGCCATCTTCATTGAAGATGGGTTTTTCAATTTTTAGCTTGGAAAAATCATGATGGATAAGTCGATGTGTTTTTTTCACTCAGTAAGATCACCGTCACTTTTGCCCCATTTTTGAAAGTTTATGGCTATTTTTGCACCCGAAAAAAAGTTTATAGTGGTAAGTGCACTCTTGAGAAAAGTTTATATGTATTTTTGCCCCCTTAAAAACTTTTGAATAAAGAGTCGTTAACGGTAATATCACTTTTACCACTTTTTTAAAAGTTCCTGGTTACTTTTACACCATTTTTAAAAGTTCATGATTACTTTTACATCAAAAAAAAATTTATGGTGGCTGGTGCACTTTTGAAAAAAATTTAAAGGTAGTTTTACCCCTTAACTCTATATATAAATCAATAAAAACCCCGGTTTTGTTAAAAATTCAAACTCTTATTAAAGCTAACATTGATTTTGTTAAAAATGACTCAAGACAATAAGCCATTACGCTACGCTATATTTTCAAGCTGAACCCTTACTTTAGTTATAAGCTATTAAACGAGCTTTTAATTAATTGTCATAAATTATCTTCCAGGATTAAAGTGTAAAAATACCCAAATTTTTACTAAAAATACATTCAACATCATATAAAAATATCAGCACTAATAAATAATAGTACGACATTTTTGTTTTCATTTTAAATGCCTAAAAAAGTATATAGTGCTGAATGCACTTACTAAAAATTCTAGATTATTTCTGCATCTTGACCCTATTCAGTAATCATTACTTAAGAAAACTAATTTCGTTAATTATATCCAACATTTATTATCAGAACCTATAACTACTAAATTAGCTGGGGATACGCCAAATAAAGAAAACATTATCATTAATGGAAAGCAGGGCAAGTACGCTACAAATCTATTCCTCAAAGATTTTGATGACCCCCTTCACATAAAGACGGGGTCAATTTCCATTTAAAAGATCATGAGAAAACAAAGAAGAAATAGGAATCTAATCCCCACCTCATGTTGCTCAGATTGTACCAGGGACGGAGTTGAATGGAACAGTCAGCTTCACCATTGATCTTGTAAACCAAGAAGCTGAATCCAAGTTTAATGTATTAGCGGAAAGTTGCGCTCCGATTCCCAGAAGCTGGAAATGCCTGACGTCTTCTAGCTGGAGGCAATTCTATGGCCAAATCGCTAGTTTCTCCCCGCCCTACTGTTGAATTTTTCTTCTTGCCACCAGAGTTCCCCTGCCGCCGCCTGAGACTGCCATCTTCATCCTCCTCCTGCAAAGTTGCATCTTCTGCATCTTCTCCAAACCTAACTCGCTGCCTGGCAGCTTCGTAATCAAATGGCCTCACTTCCACTAACCTACCGGATTCTTCAGTTTTACTGGCCAGTCTATTTCCTTTTTTTTGATTGATCGCCTGAAAGCATTTTTGGAAGTTTGATGACAGTTCTGAGAGAGACATTGGCTCATCTTCATTCTCTTTTCCTGAAGTGGACACTACAGAATTTTTCCCCATGTCCTCCTTTGTGATTTCTGGATTATTGTTCACAGCATCCTCTGGGTCTGTATCAGAATCAAGCAGAATAATCTCATCTGCAGTAGAGGCAGAAACAGGATTGTCGGAAACTGGGTTTTGGACAGCCGGAGCTTCACTTTCAGAGGCTGCCACACTTGGATTTTCTTCAACTATTTTTGACTTCTCACCGCTGCCCAAAAACGAATGGAAAGGAAGACTGACTGAAGATCTAATCTGCTCCAGCTTGGCCTCTTCCTTGCCCTATAAAATATCAGAACACTAAGTGAAAGAATCCCATGAAACAGACTACTCAGGGTTACAATCTGCTGACACTGATGCTACCTAAAACAGACAACTCAGGGTTACAATCTGCCGACACTGATGCTACCTAAAACCGACTTCAGCAGTGTGAGCTTTATGTATAGTACTCCCTCTGGTCCTAAATATGAGACAAAGTTGATTTTTTTGAAGAAATTAAAGAAGCTAATTAAATTACTTTTGGAGTATTTTTATTTTTATTTTTTCCTCCAAACTAATTAGTTTGACTAATAAACTAATATATAATCTAAGGATACACAATATATATGATATAATTAAGTAACTTATTTAGCTTCCTTAACCTCTTCAAAAAAAGTCAACCTCGTCTTATAATTAAGACCGGAGGTAGTAAGTCTGAAAATCCTAAACCTCTACAAAAAAAATAGGTACAGAGATAACAAGAACATAAGAATTCATACAATGTGACCTGCCTCAGCAAATTTATTACTTATCAGCTCATTACGTCTCGCCCAATTGTGACATGCAAAGGATGGCCAAAAAGAATAAAAAAGCACGTAAAAGATTTGCATCGAGTGAAACTGAAACATATCCTTTGAATGAAAACTTCATCAAGGAAAGCTTACTTTATTGCTAGCATCAAGCTTCCGCTTTAAAGCTGAACTCCCAAGAAGTGCCCCAAAAGCACCAGCAGGCTTTTTCAGCACCTGAACAGTTGCTTTGTGACCCTGTCAACAATTGAACACCAATGAGACTGATGCCCTAACTCAAAGGTCAAGACATCAAAATTAACAAATCAATAATTTAACATTTTTAGAACCTTTTCAGTGGAAGAGGTACTGCCAGCAGCATTCCTATCGTGCTCTAGAATAGTGAGACTAGCCCTGGGAAGCTCCGAAGTGAGAGTATCAGATTTAATAGACACTTCTCCATTTTTAACTTGCTGCTGAGTAGTGTCTTGTTTGCGATGGACAGAAAAGGCTGATTTTTCCAAGATGTTAGAACAGGTGCCACCTTCAACTCCATCATTCCCCTTTCTTGCATTTGAAACATTGAAGTTAGACATATCCTGTTGGCGAGTATCAGTTCCATCTCTAAAATGATTTGACCCCTGCAACAATTTTTTTGAGGGGTTTAAAAATCATCTTATCATAAAATAGAGCCCCACAAAGAAAATTGTGATCAGAAAACCCTATTCTTGTTAGGCACTAAACAGTTGAGGAACAATCCCTGAACATTGGAAGCCAAGATCTTTAGAAGATTCTGAACACATTTAGTTAGACTTTCGGCCTCTGTACTAAAGCTTAATTACCAATTCCTACAAGCCTAAACTAGGTGTAGTTCTCAAGGTAAGGTATCAAGTTCTTCAAAAAGCACATGACATGTAGAAAAATTTCATGAATGGCCCAAGCATAGAGTGTTGAGTTGTATCAAAATGTCTATTTTTATTGAGAAATCAAATAGCAAAAGGAGGGTTGCGGACACTTTCCACATAGAAAGGGATATGTAATGTGGTTATCTATTCAAGGAAGAGAGAATAATTTATCGAAACAAAAGCTAAAAGAACTGAGCCTGCATTGATATGACCAGGCTTCAGAAGAAAATGCACATTAACAATAATGGTGAGTATCCCAGTGATTTCTATTTTCTAACATTATATTACTCGTTGTAAAATAAGGGACTGCCATAAATAAAGGAATCACCTAACCTAACCACTCCATGTCTCCCTTTAAAACACAATACTTACAGTTGCAAGATGTCCCTCTTTCAACTGCTGAGCAGTAGCTTCAAAGGCAAAAGCATTTTGCATGGAATTCCTAACAATGTTGACTATAGTATCAAGATTGCGCTCAATATATAGGTGCTTTGATTTTAGCATTCGGCGAAGCTTGCTTGTAGTAACAGGCATCTGCTTAGCTTTGAAATAGGTAAAAACAAAGTAAGTACAAATGTCACATGCAATAGAAGGGTTACCTTTAGAAGAAAAACAAGACGAAAGCTGGCACAAAGTTCATTTACCAATTTCAAGAAGTATTTTATTAGGCAAGACATATCCAGTACTCTCATCCTCTGTACGAGCAACAACATCCCGCCATTCACAAAGCCCCTGCAAGCAACATACGGAGAATTTAAATTCAATAGCAGATTTAATAGCAATGGACAGGGAAAATATCCATAGTGGAAGCAATAAATGCCAACATATTTTTTAAATTTTAGATGTTTTGCCATCCCCTAATAATATAATCCTTGTAACAGGGTCTTCAATTCAAGCACGCTGGATGCCACCTAGTATTTCAGGTTTTAAGAACACTAATACCACTACCACCAACTTAGATCTAATTGAATAATGGATAACTGTGCTTATGAGGTCCACATAAGCTGTGTCACTTTCTGCGAGTTATTTACGATAGAAACCTATGTTCTTCAGCAAATAGAAGTTAAAACCAGCAGAATTAGAGGGTGCTGCCAAAGGATAACAATGACAGTAATAGAGGTGCTGAAAAATGGCGGTAACAATGTAGAAATCAACAGGCAGTGGCAGACTTTTGATGTAGTACAGAAGCAAATCTGACATTTCATATGAAAGAAAGGCCAAAAAAGAGATTGATCTACAAGACCCTGAGTCATAGGGTGGCAGTTTTACACATTTGTGTAGAATTGGCTCCAAAGAAAAACCTCGATTCTCATAGTCTAATCTTTATTTTTTTAGATAAAGTTCCAGATTATGATTACATGAATAAAGAACAGTTGACTTCAAAATTTATGAACCAAAGTCCATCTAAAAGAATGCTTTCAGAGTTTTAAAAGACATTTCCCCACATTCACTTACTAGACGGGGAATAATACTTTCATTCCTATCACGGGAAAGAAAAGGGGAACGCAAATAAATAAGAAATTGAAGAGGAGCTTACCGAAACAATTGCAAGCTGCTGAGCGTTAAAACCAGCGCCTTGCAACCTGCATCAAAAACATAATTGATTTTAGATCCACATCTCTAGACTAGCATTGATAAAATCATGCAAAGCAGAAAATGGGAGAGCAAACCACCTAGAAGTGGCAGAAAAGTAACCATGAGATTTAAAATACAATGAAATTAAATGCTCAAATAAAAGGTTTTCACTTGACAAAGGTACAAACCCATATATATAGAGGTAGGAGTTCCCAGTCAGAAGTTCTTTCTCATATAACTGCATACAGATATCACAACTGCGCTTGTAGACCTATTGGTAAAAGGAAACACAATTTAGAAAACAAAAATACTACACCAGCTGCTCAATTATTATTGCATAAGCTTAAAAGTTTAGAATTCAAAATTCAAAAATTGTCTTCACTGAAATAAAAAAGGAAAGGCCACTCCCTATGGATTAAAGAAAGGATTCGTGAATCACATGTTCATCTAACTGCTTAGATTCAGAGTTAGCAGCAAACAAGCCCATGATGAATTGGAATCTAGAACCCAAACTCAGCTAAAGAAATACCATAGCATGTGAACAGAAAACAGAAGCAAAGCTAATAAACAAAATACTACAATCTGCTTAGCTATGCCAGTAACTTGGAGACTCTTAACAGCCAAATGTTATCACGACTAAGTCATACAGAAAATATTTATCACAAAAACAAAAATTAGAGGTCCCAAACTACAAATAGATTCAATACACACGGCTGTTTGTTCTGGTGCCTTTTGATATTTCAAATCTACAATAGTAAATTTATAAAAGCATTCCTTCCATGGTTGTATAAAAAAAAAATCAACAATTCCAGAAAGAATCTGACCTTAGGAGAGGTTTTAAATGCTTCTGTAACTGCCAGATATATAAACTAAATACAATCCTCAGCTTCTCTTAAAATCTAATTATTAATATCATCGTCTCCAAGCAACAGGATATTCATTCAAACATAAAACATCTGATTTAACAATTCAGCAAACCTCAAATATTTAATACAACTGTTGTCATTCAAAATAATATTCAAGTACAAGGCAAACTTCTATCACATTTTTAACAAGCAATTCTTGGAATCTTCTGCAGTGCATTTTTTAACAGAACCTCCATAACAATTGCTTTGTGAAAACCGAAACATTAACAAGGCCTTAATCTGGTCAAATTACAAATCCTGAACACTATGAGCATGCAAGAATGATACTCAACACAATTATGTAAGTATGATTAATCAATAGCATCCACAGGCAGGAAGATTTTGGAATTCACAAGAGTTACCTCCAGCAGAGGAGTATCAGAACTTTCTGCCTCCTTAGGCAATTCATATAACTTGATTTTCATTAAATCATAAATATATAGCAGATAATGTGTATCTTCTCTGGCATATCTGTCATCAGAATGATAATTCATTAGATCGCAGTGATAAAATCGCCGGGATGGCATGCTCTTCGTTGTCACACAGAAACCTTAAACTTATATTACTGCTATGATAAAAATACAAATAATAATACCCAGTACCAATACAAATAATACCCAGAACTCAGGTGTAAAAAACAAGTAATAATCAATGGCAAACTAAAAGACACAATTAACCACAGTTGGATTTATTATTTACGACAACGATTGGGACAAGCTTATTTTTCTTAGCACCAACCGTCAAATAGAGGGAATCAAAGAGTCCATTACATGATGCCAAGCCATTTTCAAGCAGTTTAACAAATAAGCGTCTACATTAATTTTTACCAAGGTGAACACCATAAATCAAATCTCTAGTCAGGCCAGGGAAGCATAAACCTTATTAACTAGAAAAATTAAAGGGCAAGACTCTTGAACATCCTCAGTGGGGGGTCTACTGACTACAAAATGGAACCGTGTAAAAAAGCTTACACCTATACATTGAAGAAGCAGGGCAGGTCCTGTTAAAAAAGCTGTAGGTAATTCCCACGTATGTACAGAAAAAGCAGCCAACAAATCTAAACTGGACAGACAAATCCCTAAGATTCTAATTTTTTATGTTATAGTCATAGAACCCCGGATTATTTACTAATGTTTGTTCATGGAGATCAAATGCCAGATTTAGATTTAAAAGAAGAGGCAAGAAAAGAGGGGCGGAACGCAAGGAGAATCATGGATTAAGTGAGATAAGTTCAAAACACAACAGCACCTCAGCATCTCATCAGGTAGAGGGCGTAGTCTCCAATCTGCATTCTGATATCTGCAAGGAGTTTACCCATCAACTTTAAAAATGCAGGATGGAACAAAAAGAAATAGTGATGATAAAGGAATTAGTATTGCACATCAGTAAATACAACATAGCGAAAGACTTGCTTAAAGAATAAAATGAAAATATAAACAGGGGGGAGGGGGGAGGGGGGAGTGAGCATACTCTTTGTTCGCAGTAACCTCACAAAAGTAATGCAGAAGATATTCCAAACTATTTCTTTCCAATTTCAATACTCTCGAGGCCTGAGAAATGAAGTCAACAAAGATAGATAGTGAAGGTCATAGTTGTATTAATATGGTAACCTAACAATCAAGGAACATGTTCACAGAAAGGTGCGAGAAGAACCAAAGCTAAAAAGAAGCTTTGCATAATCATCTCATCATATTTTCAGATTGAAGAAAAAATCAATTAATAATAATACAAGTAGAGGAAGTATAAGATATCCTCCACACAAAAAAAAAAAAAAAAAAAGCGCAAATACAAAAGCTATAATCCATTGAAGATGTCTCAAATATTGATACAAACAAGATGACCAATATCAGGAGTTAAAAAATAATTAGGCCAGGGCTCTGAATATAATTTGGTTATGATCAATTTCAAGCAAATTTTCTTCAAGACTGCAACAGTATGATCGTGTGTTGTTATTATTTTTATTGATGGCCAAGAACTATAACTCATCCCTAAAAAACACTTGATTATTGCAGGCCTAATTTATCTGGTAGTGGTAAAAGAGACATTAGTTCTTCTCCTCAACACCTTGTCATACCCTGTAAATGCGAGTCAGCATCATCTGATCGAATGAACTACTTTACACAGAAAAATAAAATAAAATTCGCTAAGAAAAATTGTTCTCCTGGAAATTTCATAGGGAGGGAATCTCAATAGTGAACAATATAATAGCTTTACAAACCTGGCCAGTGTCAAATAAATTACAAACATAAATGCCAAAATCCCGTTGAAGCCAAATGATATCTCGATCTGCTCCATGCATGACCTAATTAAGCATTTAAAAACAAAAAGTCAATAGGATGAGGTAAACCAGAACTGCGCGCCAGCAACAAGAAACTGTTCACGTGCAACAGACCTTCTTTTTGGAAGGATCCTTGAATACTTCTCTTAGATAGGGCCCGACATGAATCTTAAGCTTCAAAGTGTCAACAACAAAATCTTCAGTCCTGGTCGAGATTTGCATCAAGCAAGTTAAGCCTTGGAAGGACCGATACTGATTATGTTCCAAATCCACCTAGACATTTCAAGTCAAGAAAAGAATAGGAATTACCATATTAATATGTTTCGTAGCATATTTCAGCACAAAACATAAGGATTCTAGAAAGACAAGTAATCCCTCCCTGAATCCCATTTTCCATATTCATTCTTTAAAGGCAAGTTTCTAGCTTTAGATAAAATTATTTAGAACATAATCATGTGTGTACTTCCGATACAGAAATCAGAGAATCCAATTTTAGGTTTGAGCAAAGTTTGAAAAGAAAAGGTTAAATTTGTTGGAATATTGAAGTTATAATGGAAGGTGTCTAAATTCACATAAACTAGCAAATAGCTCTGACAAATACAAACTGGTTAAAAGTTGGTTTCCCTTACCCATTCCCACCTATCCAATGCAGCCTTAAGGTGATATGCAATTCCTATAGCGCCTTCAAAGGCCAATGTATATATACTCAACAAAACTATTGGAGCACCTTGTATCATTGCAGTCACACAAACTAAAAACAGTAGCATAAAGGGTAGTAACATGATCATACTAAAATTAAGGGAAGCAAGCTCCCCAAAAAAAAAAATCAACAAGGATTTAGCGGTAAATGATTGATTATAAAAATGCACGAAAGTTTTCAGCAAAATATCATAAAAAGCACTCATATTTTACCGCAAATTCATTAACAGCACGCAGTTTAGCAGCCAACTCCTTCAAACCTTTGACATCCACCACAAGTTTGAAAGGGGTGCATTCTAGATGGAGAGGCTTTCTAGGTTCGAAATCCCCAAGGTCTTTGTCAACAAAATCCATTACAGAGAGTTTCTCCTGAAACGATAAATTAATAATTAATTAATGAAAATAGACCATAGAATAAACCCAACATGATAAACACAAGAAAAGATAGATAGAATTATGAAAAGCTTTAGAAATGGCCCATTCACATGCATTTTGTGCGTGTCATCCTTGCGCAGTGGCAATATATGTTATCATGAAAAGTCAGAAAACTAACCAGCGGATGAATAAACCTCTGGCCATCAGCACTCCTCTGCAACCAAACATGCTCAAAAGGCTGGTTTGAATTATTAACTAGAATCTTATACTCATCCTGAGGCCTCCTGATTGTTGGTATATGAAACGGAACCTTTGGCTTCGACCCAGTCGTTTTCTTGTCCTTTGCGGCCACTTTAACACCGGAGGCAGGACTTGAATCTGGCTCCTCTACTTTCCCAGATGCCGGATGATTATCCCGTTTCTTCTTCTTCCCATAAACCAACTGGAACCCGTCTTCCGAGGCCGGCAATGAACTCATTGGACGTCCTGTCTCCTCCTCTTCCTTCCTAATCTTAAGAAACTCATCGAAGGACACATCGAACCGCTCAAAAACCTCGTCATTCACATTAACCAACCAGTCATATGCATCATCGATATCCATGGGTAAATCAATCTCCTTGCCCCATAAATGCGCCGAGTTGCCTATGGCTTCCAGCATCGTCTGGGATTTTTTCGCGATTTCTCCAATTGGTTTCTTAAATTCGTCGAAGTTATAGTAAAAGTGAAAGTCTTTGTCCGAAGGCAAGCATCGGGAAGAACCTGAAAGCTTGGCGGCAGACGAAGACAGGGGACCGGTTGATAAATTGTGCAAAGTACGCGCCTTTGTGGTAGGCTGAGATTGATCAACGTCCATGGCATCCTGACTCATCGCGAAGCCGAGATTGGTGAAGCCAAGGGTTTAGGGCTAGGGTTTTAGTCTAAGCATCACCATGGCTGGTGTGTGTCCCATCGGCCATCTGTGCACTCGCGGGAACAGCGGGACGATCTCAAACATATGTGTTTGTGCCACGTGTCGTTGTTTTCAAATTCCACGTGGCAGTTTAATTGGAAGACTTCTTTTTTTTCCCTCCTTCATGGAAGACTTCAGTGACTCTTTACTGAGATATAAAACATATATGGCTTTTTTGCCTTCATTTTTTTTTTTTTTGCATTCGATATCCATCCTCCACTTAGGGATGGAAATATATCATATCCTGTTCAGCCTAAGCTATATAAAATCTAACCTAATTTATTTAATAGATATGTCAAGTTTAGGTTCAGGTATATTGTTAGGCCTCTTTAGATAAATAGGTTAGGCCTATTTTTATAAGACCTAACCTACAAACCTAACATATTTAACTTTTTTTTAAAAAAATTATACTATTATATAAGTATATATAGTATTACCTAAATAATTTTATAAATTATTTATAAATTTACTAACTTAACCTTAATTTTAAGTTTCATATTTTATCGTCATTACACTCAACATTTGTTTTCGCATAAATCATTCACCCCACCTCTCTTCTTTTCGATTGTTGGAGATAGCAACACTCACTTTCTCTTCCCTAATTTGTGCCTTCCACTAAAGCATAATAATTGTTATGAGTTTATTTTAGTGTCGAATGAAATATTATAATCTTAATAAAAAAAGTTTGTCTCAATTTACGTAGGAAGAGTAAAAGAGGTAAAAATCTAATTTTACATATTATTTGTTATGCTTATTCGATTTTAAAAAATATATTTCATTAGTCAACAGATGATTAATTTTTCTTATTTCTATTTACTTAGACAAGTGTTATCACTAGACATTATTTTCTTTTCCTTACTAAGCCTTTATATTATGACAAGAATAGATGTTAGGTTTTTAAAACATA
The DNA here is from genome assembly GCA_963210345.1 of Inga oerstediana. Lineage (NCBI taxonomy): Eukaryota > Viridiplantae > Streptophyta > Magnoliopsida > Fabales > Fabaceae > Inga > Inga oerstediana. The sequence goes on from OY723403.1 coordinate 10,905,015, forward strand.
ATGTAGGATTGTATATAAGTATGAAGGGTTACGTGTAAATTTGGCGGCATAAGCTTTAAAGGCTATTTAAAGTTATACATTTTAAGCAGGCCTTTAAATAGGCTTCAAACCTTGTCATGTCTTATAAAGGCCCAGGCTTAAGCCTAAAAAAAACCTACATACATGCTCAGGTTTTGAATACATGTTGTAGGTACAGGCCTATTTAGGCAAAGCCTAACCTAACCTAGCATATTTTCACCCCTACCTCCAGTTAAGGTAAAACACTGTTCACTTTTTTTTAAAAAAAAAAACACTGAATAACTTACTTTTTTTCCCAATAGGTACTAGATAATTTATTACTTTAGAGTGTTTGTATTAATAATTTTTTTAAATTAATTTGCTCAACTTATAAATTGACATAATCTAATAATATACAACATATTATATAACTAAGTAATTTATTTATCTTCTTTAATCTCTTCAAAAACAATAAATCATGTCTTGTGTTTATATTTATTATTTTTATTCAAACTAATTTATGCGCCTTATAGTCTTATATTAAGAGTTACTGGAGTTTCATCTACTACTCCTTGTGTGTTTATCATGGGCTATCATTGTATTAAGTGTATGTTTGGATTAGCTTTTTTTAATAGCTTTTATGACTTACGAGATAAGTGTGTGAGAAGAGTTTTGTCTCGGATTGCGTAAATCATGATTTAGAATGTTACCAAACACACACTAAAACCTAGACAGGAACGGTCAGCCCCTGGTAATAGGCTGACTCGGTGCACCCGGTATCCCAAACATGTTACTCCCTCCGGTCCTAATTATAAGACAAAGTTGATTTTTTTGGAGAAATTAAGGAAGCCGATTAAATCACTTTATAATATTTATATTTATATTTTTTTCTTTAAACTAATTAATTTGACTAATAAACTGATATATAATTTAAAAATACTAAAAATATAAATATTCTAAAGTGATTTAATTGGTTTCCTTAATTTCTTAAAAAAAGTTAACTTTATCTTATAATTAAAACCGAAGGGAGTATATAAAAAATCAAAATCAGCGACATAGTTTTAGCTCCTGTATGATTCAGGTCAAACAAAAATTCCACGATGATTTAGTGACAAAAAATATATTTAAAAAAAATAGAATTGATTTCCATTATGACAATGGCCCTAATATATTGTACGGAACCGAGCTTCCTTTTTTACACCGGCAGTATTGATCTGAGTTAAACCATTGAATGTCAAGTTTTCAAATGTCAAATATTTTTTATACGCAGTCCTAGGATTCAAAATTCTGATTTGGTTCAATGGATGATGGCATGACAATGAACTTTGACTATAAGAGATTTTAACAATATATTTTACACAGGATTTTAATAATACTTTAATAATTTTTTTTTGTTAGATCTAAAATGAGAGCATGAAAACAAAAGTAAATAAGGCAACATACTCCTACAAAACTTCTTTAGAAAAATAGTGGCACGGGACAGAAAAATCCACACAGGGTAGCTTTCTCATTAAAATTTCATGTCTGTTTGGATTTGCAGTAAAAACTTTTCTTCCAACATGATTTAAATATATTAGATAAATATATGAGATAAGTTTTATTTCAACATGTATAAATAATTTTTTGCATTACTAATCCAAATATGTCCTTCATTTGGGGGACAAATCGAGCGATGTCTGTCATTTGTTAAATTGGTTATCAGAGCATTAAAAATGTTTAAAAAAATCAATTAATATGCCGACATTATTGTGGATGATAGAAACAGGGGATGCTGCCCACAAACAAAAAGAGGCAATCAGCGGCTGCGGAAGCCTGTTTTGGTGTTACCTCCTTTTGAGTGTCATACCCACAAACTCTGAACTTTCTTCTTCCCTATAAAATATCAGCAATCTCAATCTAACACCCATCGTCTTCTCACATCCAAGCCAGTAAACCTAGTTCTTATTACAGAAACCAGTTGCTTCCTATTTGTGTTCCCATGGCTTCCCTGATTCTTCTCTTCTCTGAGATCGTTCGCAATCATGAGCTTGATGCTGCGTCTCTGTTAGCAGCATACCCTCCCCCTTCATCTTCTGCTTCTTCCTGCTCTGCTGCCGAGAAATCGTTGAGAAATCAGAACCAAGATCGTAAAATCCACAGTTCTGGAGATGCCCTGAAGCTGGAAAATCCATTGGAGTCAAGAATATGTGTTGATTTTGTATGGCCTTGATTTTTCAACGCCATATCTGATCTTTTAATTTTTTTTTTATTGAAAACAAGCTTTTTGTAATGGGGCGTGTGTATATCGTTAGTCATCTCTATGTTATTTCTGCTATTTTTTTAATTTGAGATCATTAAAGTGATGTTAAAGCGTTTCTCTCCCATTCTCATCTTCGTCTCTTTATCTTCAACTGAGAAACAAGACCAGAGAAACCAAACAATTCAAGTAACTTTGAGTCTCATACCAGGTTTCCAAGGGAGTCCTTGATTCTAGAATCGCCAACAGTGAAAGACCAAACATGTCACGGACTGTTTGAATGAATCATCTCAAATATTAGTTCATAGCAACAAGTATTGCAAATTTTTTAGGGCAGGATAGCATTTTGTAGTCTGAGTTCATATTTGCAAGTTAGACCGCGTATAAATCCCGGCCAAAAATGGAATCTGGGCTGCAAGAAAAAATGACCGGACCCAAACATTTTCATCTGAATATTCAAGTTCCGGGCATCATTAAGAATTATACACGTTATAGCGAAATGGCTAATTTAGCAAAGCAAGATTTGAATCTTAATTAAGAGATATGTAAACATTTAGCATACGACCGTACAAACATGATTGTTTCTCGTAGAGTCGTAGGAGAAAAAACAAGTACAAGTATATTCTTCATTATTTATAAACTAAGAGATAACCAAAACAACGACTATGGCCATCTGGGGTTTTAGTAATTTCTATTTCCAATATATAAAAGTACATTATTATAAATATTGATCTTTGGAGGTGTTATATTAGGAAGCTGTTATAATTTATGATGCTTACATATAAATATGTGTGTTATTAATAGTAGTCACCTGTAAGTTAGCTGGGATGATAAGTACATAATTGAATACAGGTTTAAGTCAAGTGTTTGGCAAATACCCAAACTTATGTTTTAATCATAGATTTGCGTAATCTGAGATGAAACTCCTCTCACATACTTACATCGTAAATCGTAAAAATTATTCTCAAAAGCTAATCCAAACACACACTTAGAATTCAAAACCTCCCAATATATGTCAATGTTTTTGTGACCAAGTGGCACGGAAACTTTCCAGAAAATGAGAAGTCGCTGATTTGATCCGCTTGTAGTGTTTGTTTAGAATAATTTATTTTTGGACAATAAGTGTTTATAAATCGTGATTCACAGTATACGAGGTAAGTATGTGAGAAGAGTTTTATCTCGACTTACGTAATAAGAACTTATTGTCTAAAAATAAGCCCAACCAAACACACACATAATCAAGAATAGTTAGCATATGTTATTATAAGTAAAAAAATATCCTCCCAATGTGTTGAAAAAAAAGAAAGGGAAAATCCCTATAAAATGTGTTGGAAATAGGGAAATCCCTATATTTAAATTCAAAAATCCGAATTAGTCAATTGTTAGTACGAATGAACAATGCTGGCGCTCCCAAAAGATGATTTTGTCCTTCAGCCCTCATTCTCGTCACTTCGGAAATAACAACACCCAGTTCTTAATTAACAACTCCGAATTCTTGATTAACAACTCTCCTTTCTTGTTTCACAACTTCCGAATTTAAGTTTCAAGGCCAATAACAACACCTATTTTTTTATTAAAAACACGCGCTCTTAATTAACAACTCCATATTTTTTATTAACAACTCTAGTTTCATCTTTTTATTTTCACAATAACAACACCGGTTTTGTTATTAACAACAACATATTCTACATTAACAACTCTCATTTCTTGTTTCACAAATTCGAAACAAGATCGGTGTTGTTATTGTGAAAGAAAAAAGATGAAATTAGAGTTGTTAATCAAGAATCCGGAGTTGTTAATTAAGAACCGAGTGTTGTTATTTCTGAAGTGGCGAGAATGAGGGCTGAAGGGTAAAATCGTCTTTTGTGGGCGCCAGCACTGTTTACCCGTACTGACAATGGACTGATTCAGATTTTTAAATTTAAATGTATTAAATAGGCATTTTCCTATTTTCAATATATTTTATAGGGATTTTCCCAAAAAAAAAAACATCTAATCCATAATAATTCATCATTTCTCGTAGCAACCATTTCTGTTGGCGACATTTGATGGACGCATCCTCCCTGATGCTGACATCTAACCTGCATTTGAGGCGGGTTAGTCAAGATGTTCAGGGCCTATTTGGTTGGAGGGGAGAAGAAAGAAGGGTATGATAGATACACTCCTCCCCTTATTTGATTTGAAATTTTGAAGGGGGAGAAGCTGAAACTTTGCCTTCTCTCCTATTCCTTCCACTTATTTTGATTCTTTCTAAATTGGAGTTTTTTGGAGGTGAGAAAAATATCTCGACTAATTTACCCCTATGATATTTTTCATATCCAGCAAATGCCCATGCTAGCAGCTTTAGCCTCTTCCATTGTAGCAGCTTTTAGCCTATGAGTGTTTGGAATGACTTAATTTTAGAAAATAAGTACTTCCTCTGATCCTAATTATAAGACAAAGTTGATTTTTTTGGAGAAATTAAGGAAACTAATTAAATTACTTTAGAGCATTTATATTTTTATTTTTTCCTCCAAACTAATTAATTTTACTAATAAACTAATATATAATCTAAGGATATTAAAAATATAAATATTTTAAAAAAATTTAATTAGCTTCCTTAATTTCTCCAAAAAAGTCAACTTTATCTTATAATTAGGACCGGAGGTAGTATTTATTACATAAATCAAAACAAAATTCCTCTCACATACTTACCTCGTATACCGTGAATCACGAATTATAAGCATTTATTGCCTAAAAATAAACTATTCCAAACGAACACATAACTTCCACTGCTTTTAACCATGAACGTTGTTACAGCTTGCTTGGAGACACGAAGTCTTGCTTGAGAGAGCAAAGTCCTGTGCTAATTAGACAAGGAGAGAGCCACGCTATCTCTGCCTTGAGGTTCTGTTGCAACTAGCTTGGAGAGATGAACTCACGCTTGAAGATACGTAGAGGATGAAGCTGACTGGATTTCAAATCTTCAACACACGCTGTTATTAGTTCGTTCTTTTCATTTTTTGGCCATAATCTTCAACACACGCTGTTATTAGTTCGTTCTTTTCATTTTTTGGCCATATGTTCTTCCTCTTCTTTTTTTTTCCCCGATGAAGCGCGTTCTTCCTGTTCCATATATTATCTTTTTTTTTTCCAACCTGTTACATATGTTATCTCTAACACCATATATGAGATCACTTTTGTATATTTTTTTATCTCCAAAGTAAAATTGTTGATTTAATTCTTAAAATATATCATTTTGTTAATTAAAAATATTATTATATTAGTAATTTTTATATCCCTGGCTAAAATAGAAATAAACATATTTTTACCAACAAATAGAAATATAAATATAGAATTAAGATGAAGGATAAAATGATAAATTAATTAATATTATCCCTCTCCTAATCAAACAAGGGCCTGTTTGGTATAGATAGGATTTGGGAAGGAAAGGGAAGATGTCGAATCTTCCATGGCAGAGGACCATTTGAATGCATCATCTTCTAGGAAGTTAAGTTCCAGCGGTGAGAAATGTTAGGGAACATGCAATCCCTCACATATAGGTGGAATCCAATCTTTCCTCCTGCAAAATTCTTATGCTCCAAGGGATCATTATGAATCCTTTTCAACTACTCCCCTCTAATCAAACCAAACAAAATAATCATTTATTCTTTCCCTCCATCCCCTCCCTTCAAACCAAACACATCTTTAAATTAAAATACTGACGGCTATAGCAGGGAACAAAACGCAATAGACCAAGAAGCATTCCGGCTTTAGTATCAGCATTAGCAAACAAATCTTGTTGACCCAAATGCGTCGGAGAACAGATCTGTCAAGGATCGTTAGATAGATCAGCTGTCATTGATGGTACATTGGTGATTTAAGACAGAAGTTTAAGAGGCGTTATTCCAGATCTTTTCCTCAAGGCAATCAAAAATTACTGATCCCTCTGCATTATTGACCAGGTTGGTTGGTCAGTCTGTACATATTTATTAGACTTATTTGATTGATACCTGTTTTAGTGAAGATGCATATTATTTGGGCAAAAGAGGTGAAGCTGAAGATATCTCTGGTTTGGTTTGGGTGCAGTAGTAAAAATGTAGCAACCAAAAGTTGGTACAAATAAACTCACTCGTCCATCCATGTTGTGGAGAGGGTCACCCAACCATATATGTAGAAAGTTACGTTAAAACTATGAGCTTTATGGTCAAGGAAAGCCACTAGTGTCTTTACACCTACTCCAGACTGATTAATCGTAAACAACGAGATTCCACGCAACGGAATACGGTATCGCACTCTGTTTCACTATGAAACAACATTATTTCTCATTCAAAATTTTGCCTTCATCAACCATTTTTTACCGACCATGTTCAACTACAGGTGGTTTGTTTCCATTCGAGTTTTCCTAAATTGAATTGGAAAAAAACCCATGATCATCTTTTGATAAGAAGGACCTAGGTTGCTAGAGTCCAGACAAATAATAATTTTCCTTAAGGGAATAAAATTGAAACAGTAGCCATTTCCCGTCACCCCAGAAGCCGACAGAGAAAACTAGAGTAAGCGAGCAACGAGATGGATGGATAAAAGAATTGATCGGAAAAAATACAAGAAAAAAAAATTTGGACCATTTCTCGATTTGTGCGTGTCATCCTTGCGCAGGGGCCATGCTAATCTTCTCTGTATCGTTCCAATTTTATCGGATGTCCCCGAAGGGACGCTCCCTTCGGCTGTAGCAAGACTATATAAACAACGACACAGTGATAATCTTAAGCGATGTGGGACTTCTGAGGAGTGAGGTCTCTTCTCGAAAACTGAAGCGAGCTGCTCACGTCTCTGCAGATCCACCCTCGCCTCCCGAAGCTGGAAGGAAAGCACTAAACACTCGAATGTGTTGGTTGCCAGGAAGAAGCAGTTCGTGACAGAAGGAAAAGGAAGATGGAGAGAAAAAAGGCTTTTGAAGCATAATTTTTTATTGATATTTTACGAATAGGAAATAGGAATATGATTACCTCTATTCGTAGGCATTAGGCAGCCTTGCGGGTTTTCCAAGTTCTGATTTGACGTTTCATTTATCGTACCCAGCGCCCCATGCGTAAATGCCTTCGAGGCTTGTGTCAAATGTCATATAAGACTGAATTACACGACTGGTTCAACTTCAACCAAATATATTGCTAAAAGAGTTACAGCTCAGGAAAATCCCAATTACTATATCATAACTAGATAGAACTCACTCTTCTTAGTTCACGATGTGTATGGATGTTTGGAGCTGGAAAAAAAAAAACTGGGTAATCCAAACACTCTCTATAGTGAAAAACAAAATTCCAAGGCATCCAAGACACAGAAGCATTCTTTGACCAGCGGCATATTCGAGTCCAATTGTGTGTGTTTGGTTGGGTTTATATTTGGATAATAAGTCATTATTATGTAAGTTGAGATAAAACTCCTCTCACATACTTACCTCGTATACCGTGAATCACGATTTATAAACACTTATTATCTAAAAATAAACTATTTCAAACAAACACTAAATAAAAATTTAGCGCATAAATCATGTGGCTGGAGGTATAAATCTGATTGGGGTTATGAGAACATTGTCGACAGAGCTAATCTATAAGGACCATTAGAATGTGAAGATATGCCACGGCTAGTGAGCCCTCCAAATCTAAATGAATGGTTGTTGTTAATATAAGATATATTTAAAGAATTGATATTGATTCTAAATATAATACATAATTTTTATATTTGTTAGTTTTTTTTCTAATTTACCCCTATCCATGTTCATTTAACAATAATCGGAAAAAAAAAAAGGAAGAGAGGGAAATTAAAGAAGCTGACTATGATGTTTTAAAAAACACATATCATATCAATTAATTTAATTAATATTTTTAATCTAATTAAATTATGTACTTATATGTCTCATACTAAATAACAGGAGCAACTTGTTTTAGAAAAAAAAAAGGGAAAATTCTAAAAAACTACACTCAAAATACACAAAGGACAAATCAGTACAACGAAATTCAGAAAAGACAAATCAGGCGGGTGTCAGAAAAATGACCAATCTGTCTTTTTGAAATTTCGGCCAAATTACGAAAATGTCCTTCATGCACACTTCAGAATAACAACATGATCATCGGAATTAACACCTTCGGATTCGGTATTAACAACTGAAATTCTTCTTTTACAATTAACAAATTTCAGGACCAATAACAACACATATCTCGCCATTAACAACTCCGGATTCGATATTAACAACTCCAGGGCCAATAACAACACTCACCTCGCCATTAACAACTCATGATTCGCCATTAACAACTCCTATGTTGTTATTATGACTGAGGGCTGAAGGGCATTTTCGTAATTTGGCCGAAATTTCAAAAGGACAGATTGGTCATTTTTCTGACACCCGCCTGATTTGTCTTTTCTGAATTTGGTTGTACTGATTTATCCTTTGTGTATTTTGAGTATAGTTTTTTGGAATTTTCCCAAAAAAACATTGCATGAGTATATTTTTATAATATAGGGAGTAAAAGTATATCATAAAACATGATTAGTCTTCGTTTAGAATAGTGATTGAAATATTTAAAATCAATTTTTTAATTATAATTTTCGTTATACGAGATAAATATAGATTTATATAAAAACAATTTATAAACGATTTCCACGTCATAACAAAAAGATGTGCTTAGATCATGCCCAGACGCAAAGATCTGATCCAGTCGACTTCCGCGGCACCTTCTTCCAACTTGTCCTGCAATGGGCTTAAATTCTCTCATTTCGTTGTTTTGTTCTGCACACACGTTGATCCCCAGCAAAAAAAAGAAGAAGAAGAAGAAAGAAATGTAATAAATAGGACACAGGGGCACATGGAGCACATTACAGTCGTACAGATTACAAATATATGAAAATGAACATATAGTAATATATTATCATGATCATAATTATAAAATAAAATTGATTTTTTTAAGAAATTAAAAAAAAATAATTAAATTATTTTAGAATATTTATATTTGTATTTTTAAACTAATTAGTTTGATTAATAAATTAATATATAATATAATGATACATACCATATGATATGATTAAGTAACTTATTTAATTTTCTTAATTTCTCTGAAAAAAAATCAATTTTGTTTTATATTTAGGACCAGAGGTAGTAGTCACTATAAGTGTGTTTGGATTATCGATTGGGTAAGTGGCTTAGCTATGTTTGGAATAGTTTTTTTTTTGGAAAATAAGTGCTTATTACATAAGTCAAAATAAAACTCCTCTTACATACTTATTTCGTATACCGTAAATCATAATTTATAAGCACTTATAACTAAAAAATGAGCTATTCCAAACGAGCTTTTACTTTGACTTATGGAATCTTAAGATTGGGAAAAACTAAGATTGGGTAAAATGATTAATATTTGGATTGGCGATTGGATAAGTGCTTTTATGAAAGTGAAAAGGTGTTTGGTTTGGCTTTTGCATAAGTGGTTTTTGTGATATTCAAGAGAAAAATTTTATAAATAATGAAAAGTGAAAAAATTAACCTTGAAAATTTGATAATGATAAAATATATAATCAATTATAATAAAAATGCGAATAAATTAGAAATTGGGATTTTTAATGCATGTTTTTGGGACATTATTGCATGATTATACATTAATTTTAGTTAGGGACAATTGTGTTGAATTAATTGCAATTATGAACAAGATAGTCATAATTTGTTAACTATTTTGTGCAATTGTTTATTGAACTTTTGATGCTACATTCTGCTTAATTTTATATTTTAATTGTTTTTGAAGAAAATAGAAGATTTTGGAGGTCAGAATTAATAATTTGAAGATTGGAAAAAACTACAGAAAAGCCCAAAAATGTCTGAATATTACAAAATGGGGAGAAAAGGGCCTGGGAAAAATACAGAAAAGTTCCCATAATTGTTAATAATTTCATATAAGCCCTAAATAGTTTCAACATATGAAAAATTAGTCCCTATATAAGAACTTTTGCAATATTTATTAGTCCCTGGTCGAAAAATGGGCTGGAGCTGAAACAGGACCTGACACGAAGCTGTGAGACACACAGACGCGAGCTGAGGGTGGAAGGGTGGCGGTGCCGCTAGCTTGATCTCATCTCCTTCCACCTTCAACTCTCTTCCTCATTGGCAACTCCTTCCATCTTCACCGTCGCCGGAATCTACAACACCTTCTCTTATCTCGCGAAACGGCAGCTCCCAGAATCGCAGCACCACCAAAGTTCGGACACAACAAATCTCAGCGACGCCTTCTCCTCTGCTCCGCTGGTGCCTTCTCCCAAATCTAAGATGATGAGAAGAGAAGGATGTGAAATCGCTAAGCCTGATGTTGAGAAGAGATCACGGTATTGAGCTAAGAAAAACAAGTGTGTGTTTGGATTAAGGGTCCGTTTGGATTAGCGGTGGAGAAGTGACTTTTTTTATCACCTGATTTTTAGAAAAGTAAGGTAGGAAAAAAGTGAAAATGTAAATGTGATTTGTGTTTGGATTAGCAGTGGCAGAAGTGACTTTTTTTTCTAACCTTGAATCTGTTTGGATTAGAGTTTGAAAAGCCCGTTTAGATGCAAAATGACTGAAAAGGGCATGGATCATATATATATTATTTGTATATACTGTGATAACTGAAGTAAAAAATTAAATTAAAATTAAAATTTGATAAAATACAATAAGTCATATTAATATATTTTTTGGGAAATTATTATATGATTAAGCACTAATTTGAGGACTGGAGAAAATTACAGAAAAGTACCCCAGAATTTATAAAAATTATAAGTGAATGAAGAAAAGGGATCGGGGAAATCACAGAAAATTACCCAAATTTTTCATAAATTACAGTTTAACCCTAAAAATATTTCAACAATTTTCAACTTAATCCCTTCTTAAAAACTTTTGAAGTTTGCACAGAAGTCCCTGGTCAAATCTAATTTGACCGAAACATCATCTTCTTCCTTCGAACACGCGAACCAGCGAACGGAACAATGAAACAGAGTAGATGGAAGAGAGAGACGGGAAGTGCAGTGGAAAAGCTCCTTTGATTAGCTTCAAAAAAAAGCCACGGTGTAGCCAAAAGTATAGGGAAGATCAACGCTTTGCCAAACAAGATAAAAATTACCACTGTGATTTTTTTTCTCTTACCGTGCGGTGGGGGTTGCCCACCGCTACGCCAAACAGACCCTAAATTTTTTTAATAGCTTTTACGACTTATAAGGTAAGTATGTGAGAGAAGTTTTGTCTCGAGTTACGTAAACCTAGGTTTAAAACCTAGGTTTGGATGTTTGTCAAACACCCTCTAAGAGATGGCAGTAGAATGATGCAGGGTCAGAAAGTAGAAGACAAAGGAGGAGAGAGAGAATAGTAGCAGGTGAGAATTTTAAATAGTCATAAATGTTTATTAACGGTTAAAAGCAATCGTTGCCTTCTGAAAAGCTACAAAACTGAGCTTAAAAAAAAAGTTGAAGCCCCTGATAAGCCAATCTTGCAAAACGTTCAACCAAACATTAACTAAAAGTCACTCTCGATGAACAGTGTCAATTTTTCCTCCAATCACACGATCTAGGGTGTGTTTGAAACAGCGGTTGGAAAAATGGAGTTTGTTCATTTAGCTTTTGGTAATATTGTTTTTGGTAAAAGCCTGATTGTGTAATGTGATTTATGTTTGGATTGTCGATTGAAAAAATAGAGTTTGTCAATTTAGCTTTTACAACCTTCTTTGGATTGACTTAACATAAGTGATTTTAGAGAGAATAGTAAGAAAGAAATTAATTTAAAATTGAAAAAAAAAAATTATAAAAGTTAAAGTTGGGAAAATTGGAATTTAAAACTAACACAATTTGCCCAAAAAATATTACATAACAACTTGTATCACATGTCTCATACAATGTGGTTTCTAATTGAGTCACGCAACTGATTCATTTGAATGGAAGATCGCCTACCATAATTTGACGCGGAAGGCTGTTCATCTATGCTATTAAAAACACCAAAAAATAGTTTAAAATAATTTTTGGAATTGAAAAAGTATATTAAAGATAAAATTGCAATCAGTCTGATAACACATTGGGTACAGTTGAAAAAATATTTTAAGGGTTAAAAGCACCAAATAATAGTTGAAATTAATTTTTGTAGCAAAAAAAATACATTAAGGGTAAAATTGCAACAAGTCTGATAGTACATTGGACACAACTGAAAAAATATTTCAACCATTTTCACTCTCCCCAAAAGCTAAATCAATAAAAGCTGAGAAATGGTATAGCAAAAGCTATTAAGATAGAATTAAGCTCGATCGCTCACCTTGGGAAATAAAGACTCAAAAAATTTTTTTGAGTTTAGGTATTGAGCTTATAGGGGGAATTTAGCGTTTGGGGGTACAAACGCTCCCCCCAAACACACACTTAATCAAACATGATGCCCCGCTTTAATTGGTTGAGAGTAATATTCTACTCATTTGAAATAGCAATTGTGCTCTTCAAAAGCAATTTTTCATTCATGATTTATAATATATGAGATAACTATGCGAGAGAAATATTATCTCAAATTATATATAAAAGTATTTATAAACTTCTCATAAACTCATCCAAACAAACTTATTATCCAATTCCATGGGACCACGTCTTTGATCTTTCATTAGTTTTTCCTAATCCAAATGAATGTCTCGCATTTTTTAATTTTAAGTAATACTTTTCTTAAAGTGTCCATGATATTTTTATATTTCACGAGAACATTTAACCTCAGGCCTTACATAGCATATCCCGTGCTCAACCTATCTCTTTAAAATCTGTCGATCCCAGTGTATATATTCTGAAACCGATCCAATATATCCTGATCATAACACTGAAACAATTTAAGGATTTATAGTTTAAGTTCATTAACTGTTCATGGTAGGTTTTTTTTTTTGGCCAACGGCCGGTAGGCTCATTATAGTTAAAAACAAAACACAACTTTCTCCCAATTTTTGTGTATTTGGTTGGGCTTATTTTTAGACAATAAGTCCTTATTACGCAAACCGAAATAAAACTCCTCTTACATACTTATTTCGTATACTGTGAACCGCAATTTATAGGCACTTATTACCAAAAAATAAGCTATTCCAGACGAGCACTTTCTTTACCAATGCACATGATCGTTTCATGTCAATGGATTAAGTTTCTACAACTGAGCTCAAAACCATTTTCCCCTTAAAATTTCAAATGCGGCATAATTTTGTTGACTAGGAAATTGGCCATAATTTTTTTGACAAGAAAATAATTAGATATAGTGACTGTTTGGGTTAGTAATATAAGTTGTTTTTCTAACATGATTTATGATGTATGAATAAGTATATAAAAAATTTTTTATCTCAATTTACGTAAACGTATTTTCTAAACGCTAACTTAAACTAACATTTGATACAACAAAAAAAACTCCCATATCCCACCCACCCCCGGCACTCACCCCAACCGGTTGTCATTTTCCATGAAGCCCAGGGTAAGTTGGGTATTCGATTCTGGTTTTATTGGGTCCCTATATATATATATATATTTTGAATGAGAAACTGGATATCATTAATCCACTATGGAACAAATACAAGATAAAATATCAAAGCCTAATCAACCTTCATCAACGACCGCCTCACTAAAGAAAGGTGGTTAGTGATCAAGGAGAATAAAAGTATCATTAATGGTATGAGCCATCTTGGCCAAATGATCAGCTAAAAAATTTTGTTCTCTAGGAATATGACATAGAAGAACTTGCCAAGTCTTGAATATCCAGAGTTTTGCATCATCAACGACATCTTTGTAGGGGTAGGAACTTTCACAACCCCGAGTAAGAAGATTTATGGCTTCAAGGCAGTCAGCAAGGACCAAGACCCTAGTGAAACTGTGATTCCAGCATAGTTGAAGACCTTGTATGATTGCAATGATCTCCGTAACAACCGGAGGCACTCGAGTAAGCTTGCTAATGTAACCACGGATCCAATTTCCATTTTCATCTTTGATGACACCGACGCTTCCACTCTGGCCTGTTTGAAGGACCGGGCCATCAGTTTCCAAGGTGATGAAACCCGGTTGACTTCGATTAACTTCCCCTCCTGAAATCGAATGATTGGAATAAAACTGGCAATTGGAGGTTAATTCCATATCCCAGCAGGCGCGGAAGAAACTGGCTTGGGCGTTGAGGCAGACAATTTCAGAGTCCTCTCCAAAAAGCTTCTTGCAACGGTCCACCCAAATGTTCCAGCACACGTATTCGAAAAGAGTAGCCCAATTTAACTTCTTGGTGAAGTTCCTGCCGCCTTCGTGATTCAGATTCCAATTGATCCAATCCCTTCCCTGCAAAGTTGAAAAAGTATCCCACAAGGCTAGATTGACTATCGAAATCCATCGCTCTCGAGCATTAGAACAATCTCTTAGTAGATGCATGATATCTTCCTCCTGAGGACATCCAAACGGACAACTACCTTGTTCAATTAAACCTCTTCGAGCTCTAAGTTGTGCCGTATGGACTCTACCGTGAGCGACGAGCCACATAAAAGACTTTATCTTTTCAGGAACCGGCCACCGCCACAGCTTCCTCTAAAACACATCATCTGAGTTATTGGGACCTGCAAAAAGAAAGTGATAGGCAGAGCTAACAGAAAAAGAACCATAAGAAGAGGGTTTACAGAAAAACTTATCTTCTCCTCTGTTTGGGCAGGGAGGATGAGCACAGAGGATCCGATCAATGATATGGTGTTGGAACCATATTCCCAACTTAGCGGAGTCCCAAATACCCCCAGGCAGCACATAATCCTGAACCTTTTCCGCACCATTAACAGCACCCTCAAAACCAGGAATTAACTCGATCAATGGTCTATTTAATTCAGACCAATTATCATACCAGAAAGAAGTGGTAGCCCCATTCCGGATCTGGACTCCCACACCTTGTTTAAATTTATCCCAAACACTACAAACACCCTTCCAGGTAAAGGAAGAATTCCTTTGATATACTGGCCCAATCGCCTGGTCCCAACGGTATTTAGCTTTGAGAACCCTGACCTATAGTGAATCCTTGTTGTTTAGCAACATCCAGCAAAGTTTCATGATAAAGGCTTCATTTTGTTTGCGCATGTCCCAGATCCCTAGACCGCCCCCATCCTTATCCTTTGTAATATTGTCCCAGGAAATGAGATGGAGCTTCTTCCGGTCCTCATTGTCACCCCATAGAAAATCTCTACTTTTTTTCTTGAGATCTCGAAGAACACCTTTAGGAAGCAGTATTGTCTACATATGATAAGAAGGCAATAAAGATAATACGGCTTTAATAAGAGTGACCCTGCCGGCAAAGTTCGCATGTATATATATACACATGTATATATATGATTTTAGAATTAAGGACTTATATTTAGACACCAGTTTTCGGACAAAGTTCGCATGTGATCCTTGCATATTCTTGTTTAGTCCTTCCTCACCAGCTTCTATCACCAACCCTGCATATATAAAAAAAAAAAAAATCTACCACCAACCTCACGTGGGCCACTCGCATTCACCTCCCTAAGCACTTGCAAACATAACGTAATTTGTACTATTATTTCCCGACTATTAAATTTGGAGTTGATGGTCAAATTAAATGAGCTTTTTCTTTTTAACTCCCAAAATGTCATGCCGTTAGTATGGGGAGAGCAGAATTGTTTTTTTTTTTTTTGGTTTCAAGCGAGAATAAACTCACACCCAAAGTATGACTGTACAATTATGTTTTTGATAATTCATTCAAATCAAACACGAAAAATAATTGTAACAAACAAATATTTGAAATGTCATTCCGTCATATGAAGCCGAATATATTTCACTGCGCATTTTAAAAAATTAAGTGGTAGTACGCCAAATGAAGTTGAAAAATAAAGTGGACTAATTATAAGAATAATTATACCTCTCATACTTCACGACAGCATAATTTATTACAATTTTTTGATTTTATATAATTAACTTATGCAGCATGTTAATTTTTTTTATCAGAAGACTACAAAAACTGGCACGAAAATTGTTTTAACTGAAAACTTATTTGATAAAAATCTGTTTATAAAAAAGACACAAATAATTTGAGATCCATCCCTGACCTTTCCCGCAAAATGGCTATAAATAACTCGATAACCGCTCCCTGCAATTCGCGCCCTTCTCACTGCTTCAACCTCTCTCCCCATCTTTGAAGTGAGAATTGGTCTCTCTGCACCTGAAAAGGCACGGAGTCTCCTCGTCTTCCTCTCGCCCGTTTATTTTTCACTAATTATATGTCTCTGCGCTCATAAAACTGCATTATATTGCTCCAGGTTCCCTTCATTGTCTCTCACCTCTCTTCTCTTCCTTTCTCATCACCCCTTCGTTTCTTTTTTGTCGTCTACATTTCCCACTGTTGGCCGAGTTCTCTGCTATTTTTTCACTTTCAGCCACCACTGAAATCTCCGGGTATGTGCGTGCTGCTTTTAAAAATTCACTCGAATTAACCAAGGCTTTTGAATTCTGCATGAGATTTGCCATTGAATTCGCTGTTTGCTCGCATTAAAACTACGATTTGGTTGCATGATTTTTTACCGAATTGATTGGTAGATCTATTGTGTTCGGTTTATTTAATTTGTGGATCTAGTTCTGTGGTTCTCTCATTGTAATGGATCAGAGCCTTTAAATTTTGATTTTGTTTTTTCACCCCCGATCCGAGCTCACACAGCTGACCTGTGTTAGTTATTTTACTTGATGCCCCAGAGAGATGGCGTCTCATATTTATGGATACCCTCGCATGGGCCCCAAGAGAGAGCTCAAGTTCGCTCTAGAATCATTCTGGGATGGGAAGAGCAGTGCCGATGACCTAAAAAAGGTGGCTGCTGATCTCAGGGAATCAGTCTGGAAGCAGATGGCTGAGGTCGGGATCAAGTACATCCCGAGCAATACCTTCTCGTTCTATGATCACGTGCTTGATTGTACCGCCACCCTTGGTGCTGTTCCACCGAGGTATGGCTGGACTGGTGGGGAGATTGAGTTTAGTACTTACTTCTCCATGGCCAGGGGCAACGCATCTGTACCTGCAATGGAGATGACTAAGTGGTTTGACACGAACTAGTAAGTGATGCATAAAACATTTTTATATTACCTTTCCACTATCAATGATGCGAACAGAGTAACATAATTATTATGCTTTTGTTTTTGCATTGTCCCAGCCACTATATTGTCCCCGAACTGGGACCTGATGTGAATTTCTTTTATTCTTCCCACAAGGCAGTAAATGAATACAAGGAGGCCAAGGCGGTATGTATCGATGTGTGTGAAAGTCATTTATATTAACTATTAACTACTATCTTAACATGAGAATGTGGATTGTATCAAAAAAAAAAAACATGAGAATGTGGAATTTGGTACGGTGAAGCTAAATGATATTTAGAAGGATTGCAGTGACAGTTTTTGTATCAGTATCACCATTGTCATTGAATGTTTATTTTCCTTTTGCAGCTTGGAATAGACACCGTCCCTGTTCTCGTTGGCCCAGTATCTTACTTATTGCTCTCAAAACCTGCCAAGGGTGTAGAAAACTCGTTTCCTCTTCTTTCTCTCCTCCCCAAAATCCTTCCAGTATACAAGTAACTGTTTTTAACCTATATAGAGATTTTAATTATATGCCCTGTATTCAATTTTTGTCTTATTTCTCTAACTTGCTTATAATTACGAACTCAGAGAAGTTGTAGCCGATCTTAAGGCAGCCGGTGCTTCATGGATTCAGTTTGATGAGCCAACCCTTATCTTAGACCTTGAATCCCACCAATTACAAGCATTCACTGAAGCATACTCAGAACTCGAATCTTCTTTGTCTGGTTTGAATGTGCTTGTTGAAACCTGCTTTGCTGATGTTCCTGCTGAGGCATACAAGACCCTTACAGCTTTGAAGGGCGTCACAGCATTTGGATTTGATTTTGTCCGAGGAGCCAACACTATTGACTTGATCAAGGGCGGATTCCCCAGCAATAAATTCCTCTTTGCTGGATTAGTTGATGGCAGGAACATCTGGGCTAATGATCTTTCTGCTTCTCTCAGTACATTACAAAGTCTCGAGGGCATTGTGGGCAAAGGTTACTATTAACAATATATTTCATGGAGTTTTTTTCTTTTTGTTGAGTTCTACGGTTAATATGGTTGATTGCATAATCTGTTATCTAAATTGTGTTCAGATAACCTTGTGGTGTCCACCTCCTGCTCACTTCTTCACACTGCTGTCGATATTGCCAATGAGACCAAGTTGGATCCTGAGATCATGTCATGGCTTGCTTTTGCTGCCCAAAAGATTTATGAAGTCGATGCTTTGGCCAAGGCATTGTCTGGTCAAAAGGACGGGGTAATTCTCTGTTCTTGTCACTCCTGACAAAAAGGACGAGGCATTTGACTGTCTACTGTAGTTTGTGCTGGGCGTGTTATTCCGAGTGTCAAAATAAAGTCAACTTCCGTTTATTACCTGTTTATTCTGCTGCATCATTCATTGAATTGCTGTATTTTTTTCTTTTTTTGGCGGTTTCATTTCCAGGACTACTTCTCTGCTAATGCTACTGCCCTGGCTGCAAGAAAGTCCTCGCCAAGAGTGACTAATGAAGCTGTTCGCAAGGCAGTGAGTGCTTTATTCATGATTGCTTCCACTCAACTGAATGGGATGTTTGCCTTGTTCTGTTGGCACTAATGGTTGCTTTTTCCCTTAGGCTGATGCATTGAAAGGTTCTGACCATCGCCGTGCTACAAATGTCAGTGCCAGACTAGACGCTCAACAAAAGAAGCTTAAACTTCCAATCCTTCCAACCACCACTATTGGATCATTCCCTCAGACACCAGAACTAAGGAAAGTGCGCCGTGAATACAAGGCTCACAAGTAAGAAGCTTGATCTGATTAATATCTTGCTCTGTTCTCTTCCCCCTTGTGGCCTCATTCATTCATGCTGATTTTGATTTCTTTAGGATCTCTGAGGAAGAGTATGTAAAGGAAATGAAGGAGGAAATCCGCAAAGTAGTGGAACTCCAAGAAGAGCTCGATATTGATGTCCTTGTACATGGGGAGCCTGAGGTCAGCTTTCATCTTCAAACAATAACAAAATGTTACAAAACGAAGTAACAAAGTTAGAGCAATCCAGATGATGTGAACTCTTCTCACTTATTTTGGATGCTTTTTATTGCAGAGGAATGATATGGTTGAGTACTTTGGCGAGCAACTTTCTGGCTTTGCCTTCACTGTCAATGGTTGGGTGCAGTCTTATGGATCCCGATGCGTTAAGCCACCAATCATCTATGGTGATGTGAGCCGCTCAAAACCCATGACTGTCTTCTGGTCATCTACTGCTCAGGGCATGACCAAACGCCCCATGAAGGGAATGCTTACTGGCCCTGTCACCATTCTCAACTGGTCCTTCGTTCGAAATGACCAGCCTAGGTATATTAACATAAAAATGAAAGCAAGCTGAAGAGAGATATGGTTCAGTATTCATCGTATTGTTGTTCCTAAACCCAATGCATAAACTCGTCTGCAGATCGGAGACCTGCTACCAGGTTGCTTTGGCTATTAAGGATGAAGTAGAAGATCTTGAGAAGGCAGGCATTAATGTCATCCAAATTGATGAGGCTGCTTTAAGAGAAGGCTTACCTCTGAGGAAGTCAGAGCAAGCTGACTACCTGAAATGGGCTGTGCACTCCTTCAGGATCACCAACGTCGGGGTACAAGATACCACTCAGGTAATTTCCTAATTACGTAACCAAAAACGACTTATTACTTGTTAGAAACTGTAACTTCAATATCCATATTGTATAATGTGAACAATTGAACAGATCCACACCCACATGTGCTACTCCAACTTCAACGACATCATCCACTCAATTATCGACATGGATGCTGATGTGATCACCATTGAGAACTCTCGTTCCGATGAGAAGCTCTTGTCAGTGTTCCGTGAAGGAGTGAAGTATGGAGCTGGAATTGGGCCCGGTGTGTACGATATTCACTCTCCAAGAATACCACCAACTGAGGAAATTGCTGATAGGATCAACAAGATGCTTGCAGTGTTAGAGAAAAACATCTTGTGGGTGAACCCTGATTGTGGTCTCAAGACTCGCAAGTACGCTGAGGTGAAGGCAGCCCTCACAAACATGGTTGATGCCGCTAAACGCATCCGCAACCAGCTTGCCAGTGCCTAATAATAAACTGGTACTGGAAAGAGGTTTTTAACTAGTTCTTCTTGATTAAAATATAGAGGGAAATTTTCTTTTTCTTTTTTCAACTTGGTTGAGCTTTGAAGCACCGGTTGCTGCAATGTGATCAGGTCGATATTTTTTTGTTATTTCAATAACTGAGATGAATATTTAGGTTTTAGTATATGCTTTTGTGAGCAATTGATTTCTGGATATATTTTGCACCTTTTGGCGTGTTTGCCTCTATCATAAATCATAGCCACACTTTCTAGCTTGGCCATATGATATAGTAAAAGATTAACTATTTATACGGAAAAAAAAAGATTAAGTAACTATTGGCAGAATAATCAATTATATCAGAAACCAATAAATAGTATTAAAATTTTATGTTAAATTATTGCACTGGAATCTTTGGCAATTTTTTCACCTTCAAAAAATGATGAATGTTAAATTGTTATTCCATCCGCCCTTATTTATAAGAAACTTTCCTCTTGATTGTACAAAACGAACTGGTAGTTAAAAGCAATAAGTGTATAAAAAATGTCATGTTTTTTCCAACTTTATTTATGAAAAGAGTATAGGGAATAGATAAAAAGTATGAGAAATAATGAGTGTAATATATGAGAGGGAATGAGTATTTAATAATGGTAAAATAGGAAAAAGAAGCTTACATTTTCAGACAAAAAGTGAAAGTTACTTATAAAAGGGATCAACTTTATGAAAAAAAAAGTTGCTTATAAATAAGACCGCGAGAAAGTAATTGATATGACTTTTCTTCAAAAATATGAACATGTCTTTAACAAGTACAAAATTGGTTCTCTTAATTTTTAGGGTTAATATAATTTTTGGTCCCTTAAGTTTGATCTAATTTTGGTTTTGGCCCCTCAAGTTTGAAATCAGCGGTTTTTGTCCCTAAAGTTTCACCCGATTTTGGTTTTGGTCTCTCAAGTTTGAAAAGGACTTGGTTTTTTGGGTCGAGTTTCAAAAACGGGTCGCCAAGTCCTTTTCAAACTTGAGGGAGCAAAACCAAAATCGGGTGAAAGTTCAGGGACCAAAACCATCGAATTCAAACTTAAGGGACTAAAACCAAAATTGGGTAAAACTTTAGGGACATAAACCAATGATTTCAAACTTGAGGGACCAAAATCAAAATTAAATCAAACTTTAGAGACCAAAAGTTATATTAACCCTAATTTCTACTTGTAAGTGGACCACTCACTCTTGTAACTAGTAAGTATTAAATGCAGTATTATTTTTTAGGCTATGGATAAATCTTTTTTTTTTTTGACCTTGCGGATAGATCCTATTCCCTTTCTTATTTGATACTCTTATAAGACATATTTACCTAATTTATTTAGATTGAAGAAATTATATTAGTTAATATGTTATGACATGTATTTTCTAAAAGACCCTAATCATCTTACTTAATTACTTGCTTCTCCCTCCTCCTTAATTATTGTTGAAGAAGTATCAATTAGAATAAATTAGAAAAATGTTGGCAAATATAAAAAATGTGCCTTCTATTTAGTATTATTTTCTATACTTTTTATAGATATACAATACATTGAATTAACTTTAATTTTTCTTGATAAAAAAATGAATATTAATTTTTAATATGCAAATATATCAAGAAGACGGACTAAAATTCTGTAGCACCAAAATATTAAATTATTTAGTAGGACGGGAAAGGGGAAGGCGAAAGGAGAGAAGAAGCTGAAGGAGATAAAAGAAAGGGTTAAAGGCCATTTTTGCCTCGGAAGTATTTTGCTTGGGGCCAATTTTGCCCTTGAAGTTTCAAATTTGGACCAATTTTGCCCTTACATTAGTTGACCGTTTGTTGACCGTTAGCCGTGGTTAATTGACCGTTAGTTGGGGCAAATTTGCTCCAAATTTGAAACTTCAGGGGCAAAATTGTAACAACCCCTCTTAATTACCATATGATTAATTTTCAGTTAAAAATACCAACATACATATATAATCATTTCAACAAGCATACATGATAAATTGAAAAGTGGTTACCTCAAATTCTTGACACAACTAAACTTGAGAATTTAACTCCAACAAGCCAAAATCAAATTCACTCTACAATAAATATATATGAATAAATTATTGATATTGAAGATTGTGATGTTGAGATGTGGATGTGGTGTTGTGATTGAGGATGTTTGATTCTTTTATACCATGTGGTATAGCCACCACCGTGTGCACAGTGGATGGTTTTGGCATTCAGGACCCTTGGTATCACCCTTTCCTTTGGCCGGGTTAAGGGTCAGCTCAAGGGTATGACACCTTTTCATTTTTGACGGAAAGGGAACCCATGATCCGATATGAGTTCTGTTGCCTTTGGCTGGGTTACACCTCATTATTGGAGAGCTTGGTGCAGTCTTGTCAAAGAGACTAATCCTATTATATGTTATAGCTCATGGGTTCTGTCAGCGGTTAAGGAGGTTATAAGGATGGTTGAGGGAGTTTTATGCATATTTAATTGTTTTCTTGAAATAATAATGTTTTGGGAAGATTGAACTTTATGTTATATGGATATATAATTTTGCTCGCTTAATTATATTATAATCATTCCCTGCATATTTGTTAAAGTGGAATTGTGGTTACTGAGTCCGTGTGACTCACCCTATCAATATTTTAATTTTTCAGGCGAGAGCTCAGGTGGTGTAACCAAGGGGAAAGCAAATGAGACTTGATTTGATATCAATCGTATGTTTCGTTTGGTTACATTAGCATAATGTATATTGCCAAACTTAAGGGTCTTTTTGGTTTTATATTGCATATGTTGAATACTACGCTGCATACTGGGGTTTGTGCCGTGTACGGAGCCCATAATATGTTGTATTATGTAATATTTAATGTTTTACTTGGTTTGAAAATTAATTATATGGTAATTAAGAGGGGTTGTTACAAAAAATTGCACCTTAACCCAATAACGGTCATTGGATTAAGATGCAATTTTGCCCAAGAAGTTTCAAATTTGGAGCAAATTTGCCCCTACTAACGGTCAACTAACCCTGACTAACGGTCAACAAACAGTCAACTAAAGTAAGGGCAAAATTGGTCCAAATTTGAAACTTCCGGGGCAAAATTGGCTCTCGAAATACTTCCGGGCCAAAATTGGCCCCAAGCGAATACTTCCAGGGCAGAAATGACCTTTAACCCTAAAATAAAGTAGAGAGAAAGAGAAGGGAGAGGAGGGACGACGACAAGAAAGGAGGACGGGATGAATACGAATAGAGGGAGGACAGAAATATGGGAGGAGGAGGAAACTAATAATTCATATTCTTTATTTATAAGATTATGGGTTAAGGTGTAAATTTGTTCTAGAAATTTTTATTAAGGAACAATGTTATCTTGGAAGTTTTTTCATGTTTAATGTTACCCTAGAAGTTTTAAAATGTAGGAATGTTGCTCGATAACATTAAAAAACTAATGTTGACAGTTAAAAAATTTACGTTGACCATTAACTTTATAATAAAAAAGGCAACATTATTCCATTTTAATACTTCGTAAACAATTTTGAACCTCAAAAAACTTTCAGAATAACATTGCACCTCCGTCAAAACTTCCATAACAAATTTATACCTTAACCTGAAGATTATTACAAAATGTGATATGTTGAAGACTATTTATAACTCTAACCTTGACCCTATGAGTTAAAAGCGAACATTTTAAAAATCATAAAATTAAATGAAAAAAATAATTAATAATAAATATAATGATAAATCCACATTAAAATAAAACTTTTCTAAATATTCTCATAAAACTTCAAATCTTTTCAATTATCTTCTAATACTCGAGGATCTTCGTTTAATTTTTTTTTTTACTTCTGATTTTCATTTCCATCCATCTTATTTATTCACAGGAATAATATGAATTTTAAAAAACCGTTTACAAGTTTCCTAATTCAGCATATAACCTTTGATCATGTTTATTTGTTTAAACCTAAATTAGGTGGGGTAGACAGTAGGCTCTTCTTTGAAAGGCTTCGACATTGGGAGTTTAACTTCTCAGAATATTTAAATTGTAGTTATAATCAGTTAATCACCATTCCATTTCTCGTGACGAGTTTTTTTTTTTTCCGCATGAAAAAACTGGATCCTATTACATTAATCAAACAGTTACAACCATAAATCTAACAGGTACAACTAAAACCTAATATCCCTCGTCAATTTCCACCTCTCTTTGGGCGTCACGACTCACGAGTATTTTGTTTTTTGGACACACACAAGCTAATGGTTTCGAAACCCTATTTTATTACAGTAGTATTTTTTTTCCTTTTTTCGTTTGTCATTTTAACAATTGCTGTCATAATTATTACTTTATAGTTGTTGTCTGACACTTGATGCGATGCTGCCAGAAGACGCAAGAATTAACGTCGAAGTATAGTTGTGAACTTGCGTTCGATCTCTCGCTCAGCAGTGACCACACCCACAGAGAGCTTGAGAGGGGGAGAAGAAGATACAGGTCCTGCCAAGTATCAATGTACAAATCGAAGCTGCAAGAGCTGTGTCACCGGCGATTATGGAACTTGCCGGATTATCGGACGACCAAGGAAGGACCCCATCACAACCCTCGCTACACTGCTAATATTACCATTAATGGGGTTGAATTTCAGACACCGTTGCCTTGTAGAATCTCCAAAGAAGCCCAAAACAATGTAGCTAAGCTCGCCTATGAGCATTTCTCTCAGCCAATGCCCAAACCACCTTCTTCCTCTCCACAAACTTCAAATTCTCCTTCTGTTCCTCAATCTTCTCTGCCCCAGCCTTCGTTTCCGCAGCCTTCTCTTCCGCCAACTCCGTTTTCTCTTCCGCAGCCTTCAGCTCCGACATCTAATGGTTCGTATATTGTTTTTTAAGGAAAAAGCCGTCTTTTGTAATTTCCCATTTGAGCCTAGGATCGATTGCTTGTTAGGTTTACGAGAAATGCTTTATGAAGAATGATACGATTAAAAATCTATTCTTTTTGGTAAGTTGTCCTTAACCCTTGTTTTATTTCGAAGTTAATAATCTATTTTGAGGGAATCAGAATGCCCAAATTCGACCTTCTTAGCATGGGCTTGTAGAATTGTTACATATACTTGAGTCATAAATTTTCTTACTTCTCCACATTTTACAAGGTGGAGATAATCCCTTAAGGCTGAAGGGTAATTTTGCATAGTGCTGCTATGGTTGTCTAAAATGTGAGTTATGTTTTAACCAGTGTTGAAAGATTCATGTTGTTTTGCACTGTATTTACAGCTTCATCTTCTCCCGCCATTGGTGTAGTTGAGATACTTCACAAAAACAGCGTGACAAAACCAGAGGTACCAGATGCATCCCAAGCGATTGAGATCAAAAGGCCTATCACGCCAGATAAAGATAACATGACGGCTGGGAATCAGAAAAATGATTCAAGTATGCCTTATTTTCTCTTCTTCTGTTACATAGCAATGACGTTTTAATGGTACTATATACTTGCATGTTAAAGGGGTTCCTGTGGAGTAGGTTTTTCTAATACCCTTGTTCAAGGGTTGAGGTGTGTGAATGAAGGATACTAAGTTTGTTTGCTACTGACTTGACTGATTAATTAGCTTGGATGCGATTTTTCCTCTTAACAGAAGTTGGTGTTCCTGCTGCTAGTTTCTTAGAAGTTATGATGAGTGATAGTTTTTGCTTTTAATGGGATTTATTTCCTATCTCATGCATTGATGGGTCATAGTATTTAATAGCAATATTGAACATGGCATAGCTAGTATCTGTATGTTATTGGAGCTTATACGCTTGTGCTGAGCCATGGGTCTTGTGGAACAATATTTTTCGTATAGTGCAGTTAAAGTGGGCACTACCAGTGAAACTTTTGATGGCAGTTTTGATCTGTGAAGTTCAAATGATAATCGGAGAAAACATGAAGGAAGTTGATAGTAATAGAAAATTTATTTGGCTACTTGTTGTCTCTCTCTTACAACATGCTGTTCTTTATCTAATGACAAATCACACTTGGACTCGTGACTTTGACAGTGAGTTCTGTCATAGACGCGCAACGTTTGTATAAGAATCAGCTGCAAACCTATGCTCAAAAGAGAAACCTAAGTCTGCCTGTGTATTCTACTGAGCGAGAGGGTCCTCCTCATGCCAGTCGTTTTAAGTGTAAAGTTACAATAGATGGACAAACTTTTGAGAGTCCTCAATTTTTTCCTACATTAAAGGATGCTGAACATGCTGCTGCAAAAGTTGCTCTGATGTCATTGACAGACCCTGGAGCTCAAGAGGCTAGTTTTTAATCACCTGTGGACACTCGTATAACTTTATTCTTTAGCTTCTTTAATTGTTATTTAGTGGTGCTTCTCTGACCCATATGTTGCTTTTGACTTTCAGTATGATATTGGTTTATACAAGAACCTTTTACAAGAATTGGTTCAAAAGGAAGGACTTCGTTTACCTATTTACAGCACCGCCAAATCTGGTGAGGCTCATGTGCCCACATTTGTTTCAAGTGTTGAGATAGAAGGAGTGCTTTATACTGGACAAGAAACAAAAACAAAGAAACAGGCTGAGATGAGCGCAGCCAAGGTTGCTTACACAAATTTAAAAGGACACAAAGGTATTTTCTTTTTGTTGATAATCATTCATCCTATGCCACTTTTAATACTTGTTTATCAGTTTGCAGTCACTTGTACTGATTTTTTCCCTAAAAAAATTGTTCATGAATAGTCAATCAGAGAATTTATAGGAAAAAGCATTAGCTCAAGATAGCTCTCCAAACCCCTCTAATAAAAGCCATGATCTGAAATAAAAAGTAAAAGCATTTCTGTCCTTCTCCCATAGGAGATGGGGAGGAAAAATTAGACTCCCTGTAGTGGTTTGAGTGAAGGATTTAACCTGGAGCTTAATATGCATCCAGAAACAATCATTTGTATCAAGGATGCTTCCTTAGTTGTGAGCACCGGTAATCTTACTCCAGCTTAGCTTTTTTCTTTGTTTATCAAGTTCTTAGGACTATACTGGACTGTAAGATTCTTTAGTTAACTATTACTGAAGATTATATGAAGTGGTATCTTCATCTCTGCTTGGAAATACTGGTCATTGTACTGTTGCTTGCTTTCTCTTTCAGGTAAGCTAAGTCAGAGCTCATTGATTCAGCCCCCTGTTCATCGAGCGCAGGCTCCTGCATCGTCATCTCACAACTCTGAGTCAACTGACCTAACTCACCTCCAACACCATGCCAATTCAAAATCTCCTCCTATTGGTTATAACCCTAACTCAGTGACTCGGAATCAAAATGAGGATGATAAGGGTAAGTCCTTTGGGAGTGGATCCTCTCCTTTACCCTCTTCTACTCTTCATCACTGTGAGATCAAATTCCAATGTTTCAGATTTAACATCTTATAAAAATAGGTATTATTATAATTTTAGATAAAAATAGATAAATAAATAAATTTAAACTCAAAATTTGATCTGATCAGTTCACTCCTATATACTATTATTATCAAGTAAAAAATTTTCTATATTTTTTCGCGCTACAGTTGTGAAATGTTCAGATGAAATTTTAGCAATTTAAATTTATTTCCGTATTTTTTATATAAAATTATAATATTTATTTTTCTCCTGGCAGTCCTTATATATTAAAATGAATTCAAGTCTCACTGGAATTCTCACTATGAATACAGCTACGGGCCGTGCTGCTGAAGTTAGAAGTCATCACACTGCTCACTCATCTTCAGAACGCATCACAATTACAGGTGGAAGAGATTCTGCTTCATCCGAAACTAACATTGGTGGTGTAGAGACTGCTTCTCTATCAAATGTCCAGTCTTCACCTTCACTCACTAAAAGCGACAATTTGGCAACAGACTCAGGTGGCAACAAGCCTTCAGCTTCAGCTAACACCTCAACACGTAGAAAGGTCACTGTTTACTCACGCAAGGCAACCGTGGGGATTGCTTCAGGTGGCACTCTCTTGCCGATAAGTGACGAGAATTGGGTTGCTCATTCCTATAGTTGAGTGAGAAATTTGCAAGGTGCTGGCTCAAATGGCATCACTGGTTGGATGGAAACGAATGGAAACAATACTCTAATGTGCTGTGGTTACTTCCTTAGAGATTTGTTTTTGACCGTGATGTCTTTTTTGTGTTCAACATTGTTGTAATTAGCTTATAATAAAAAGAGCGTGACGCTCTAACCTTGCAATTTGCCTTCCCTTTATTTGAAAAGCAGGCTTTGTTTTGTTGTAGCCTTTCGGAGGGGAGGTTAGAGTAGGTGACCATAGAAGGGGGTACAAGTGTGTTTGGTTGGTAGGAGGGGGAGGAGAGTTGAGATTATAAATTGTCCTTTTCTGCTCCCCTCAACTTCTCTCTCTGCCCTCTAAAACTGGGGTTTTTTTTCAAGGGAGAGAAACATTGTGTCACACCATGACTGAAATATTCATACCTATTTTTAAATATTTCAAGCTTGCCCCTCTAGTTAAAAATGCCTTTTATACTCCCCCCCCCCTTCCTCCAATCAGCACGCTCTCTTCCACGTTGTGTCGGATCATAAACTGCAAATCGAGAAAGGTAAATAATAATAATTGAAACTTGTTATGAAAATAAAAGATATATAGGATAAGAGAGCAAGATATAAAAGAAAAGAGAGATTCAAGAGAAAAATAGGAGACTAATTTTCATTTACTTGTGTGTGATTATAATGCTTGCCCAATACTTCTATTTATAGGCCTTCAAGGGTTACCACAAAAGGTTACCACTAAATTGCAATAAATAATACAATAAATGTATATGAATGTTCATTGAATTGCTTTTTAGTTTCCCAATTGATATTCATGAATGGTGACTAAATTGTGGAAGGTCAATAGTCAATAGACATTTACATAATTAATATATTCATAACAAAACTCTCTTTTCTTTTCTTTTTTTAACACTAAACTATTATTTATTTATTTATTCTTTCACCTGTTTAACTATATCTAATTTAATTTAACACTATTCCCATATATAATGTATCAAATTTATATCTTATCAAGATCTTCAATAAATCTATTCATTAATGAACCTCACCTAACCTCCCTTTGTTGAACCAAGCACACCCTTGAGTATAAATCAATAGAGGTGTTAAGAATAAAATTAAAAATTATATTAAAACAAATTTTGTTCATTAATTCACCTTTTATCATACCAAATATTTTAAATCTTGGTTAAAATTATTCTGAAGAATTTAATTTTTTTTAATCCTTTTATGTTATTTTATTTACATATAACTATTTACTTAATGTTTTTATCATATTGAGATAGAAAACTCAAGTAATTTATTTAATTTTGACATAATACCACTCTAATTCTAATTATAAGTTCAATCTAGAAAAAAAATTTGTCTTTATTATGAATTCACTTTAAGAGTAATAATTGAGAGTGTTATAATTTTGCCTCTATTAAAAGTAGATGAAGAAGAAATAGCTGAAAAACACATATTCAAAAATAAGGGCAAAACTACAACTTTAGTCCATAATTATTAACTAACTCCCCTTGACATGCAAGAAAATTAGGTAACTTGCACTTATAAATAGAATCAATGTGGTATGTATTTGAAATATGTTTTCAGCTATTTAAACAAAATATAAATAAGTAAATTTCAATATATGTGATAAAAAATTAAAATTATGAACCTCTTCCACAGAGGTGTGTCATCATCATAATCAAGCATAATCAGATTTTCTTTTTACAAAAGAAATATATTTCTATGATTAAAGCTACAAAATTTTGAATTTTTGATGCAATCAAAACTTCAAGATCACATCAGCACTCCTTCTAAATTATGTAGGGCCTTTTTAGCCAACTTAAATTTTGGAGTAAGAGATTTATTGGCTTTCAAAATGTACTCCTTAATGAAGAACTCAATGCCTTGCCTAAGGCTTTCAAGCTCAGGGGTCACTGCAACACGGGTGAATATATTCCACACTTGGCTATCCGAATACTCAAAAATGGACTCAAACAACATGCGGAAATGCATGATCTTCTTTGGTGTTAACTGGGAAATATCGCCTAGCTCAATTGTCTTCAAAACTGAGAGGGAGAGAGTGAAAGAGGCAACCATTTCCGCCACAAATTTTGCCAGATGCTTTGACCTCATCAGCAGCATTGACTCCAGCTCCTTATAGTGGTCCCAAAGGCAAAACTGCAAACAAAAAATCAGCAAAAGCATATCAAGTTGAATCAAACATTTCAAAACAAGTATTGCCACATCCTTCATTACAAGGCAAATTAAAAGGAAATATCTTTCTATGCGTGACAAAGGGGGGAAAACAATAACCTGTAGAGTGAATTTGTGATTTTTTTCACGCGCACACAACCTGGAAGCCAATACAGTATAATACTTGTTAAAAATCTTCTCCTGCAAGCAGCACTCTAAAAGAACCCGCATTACCTCCCGATCCTGTAGATACATGAAACAATTACGTATCACTAGACAGAAGATCACATAGCTAAAGTATGACACAAGTATTCTAGGGAAAAGGTTGACCTGCTTTCCGGGCAAATCCAGTCTTATAAGCTTCTCAAATGCATCAAGATAGTCCTCCCCACTCATTATTATACAAAAGATTGCCCTTCTAGCATCTGTGTTCATCCTTTGAGCAGCAGCAAGCTGCAGCATTCGTTGGGTTTCAACAACACCTTTATCTATTCTGTTGGCAACTTCCACAACATTATCTGTTGCGGAAGCTGCATCCCCAGACAACCACCACTGGCCTTTCTTGTCAGGGTCAAGCAGCTTGTTCCATTTCAACCCTCTAATCAAAATATCATCCACTCTTAGCTGGAACAAGACAAAAATAATAAACTATCATTTGTAATGATGTTTAAATAAAAAACTGACAGTTTAAACATCAGATAATGTTTTTAAGTAAATGCTCCTTTTTCCAAGTAGAAGTATAGGAAAGGATATCACCAATATGCAAGATGTGAGCCAGAAGACATATATGTCAAGGCTAAAAAGTAAGTAAAACACAAATCCACTCTCAAAGAAAGAGTGAAAAGATGTTGTCTTTGAGAAGAAGAAACACAACACCAGAGATAACAGGCCATTTGTTAAAGAACTATGCCACATTAGCTAAGATCTTCCAACAAGCCTATAACTCATGGGTGTCTTGAGACTGTCAAATTAGGTCCGAAGAAATATAATATAACATAAGCTTACTTTAAGTAGCGAAGTGCAGAGCGGTGGTTCACCTACTATCTTAGCATTTCTCATACACCCAAAAATGAACCATACTACTCAAGTCCAGATATTAAATCATACAGAACTAATGCAAATAAAACACATTAGGCGTTTCTAATAGCAGAGGAGCATTTGCAAGAAGGACACTTGGAGGAACATTTCCTCAGTTGACCAAGTATGCTCGTTTACACCAAACAACATACTTATATGTAACAGAAACGCCATAATTAACATCAGAATAAGATGCAAGAACTAATCTGAGAAAATAAAAGGCATTTTGTGGATAAACAAGGCTGCCAAAACATTTAAGATTAGAGAATGATACTTTCTGTAACCACTTCTTAATCCGTGTGTGATTGGCGGAGTCCTCTTTGGCCTTTTTCTTGTTGTTCTTGATGTCACAGATAGTTTCAAGCATAAATTCCATCTGCAAGTGTTACTAAATAATCAGTTCTGGACTCTGTCAAGAAAAGAGATGGCAATTTGATGATAGAACATAGCATGCTCACTCTTTTACTATATGTCTTTTCTGGCCGACCGCCATCAGAAGCCTTCAACTCGTTTGCCCGATTCTGAACACTCACAATGAAATCTTTCATGGCAGCAGGATCATCAGCCCTTATTTTCATCCCACAGCCTATTGAAACAAGTCAAAGTCAGACAACAGGGTTGGAAAAGAACCATCATGTTACAACATAATATTGATTTCATACATCAATTCATGCAAAATGAAAATTGGCCAGGTAAAAAAAAAATAAAGCAAGAGAAACAAACAAAAAATGCACGTGCGTACTACAACTAAAATAAAAATGAGTACAATTCAATGACAATAGTAAGTTAGCCAGATGAGTGGAAAGACTTCTTAGCTTATGCCTCTACAATTTTTTAAACGTGCATTTAAGGAAGTAATTGTATTTTTGACAAACAACCAGGAAAAATATCAAGGAACGTAATCACCTATAGCACATCTGAATTTCATATATGATAAGGAGCTACACCACTTTCTAACATACCCAACTCAGGATTTTCCATAGACGACCTAGGCCAATGTAGATGTCTTGATAAGTTATTTAAAGCGGTCTACATCCCTAGCAATTCTAGGTGAAATTAGGCCCAACCAAACACGTGCAGCTTAAAATATTATTTAACTAAAAATACTTACATTGTAACACTGTCAAAATGGTAGAGACATCGACCTCTGTTAACCGCTTACTCAGCATGATCAGGAAATCATATACTAAATCACTGGATTGCAAGACATGATAGTTAGAAAAATATAGTTGTGTGGGATTGAGAACAAAAAAATTGTCATATTAATTATGACAGATGCAAATAAACTCCAAGCAGCAGTTCATCATAACAAAGCACAAGTTAGAAATCCATCAAACTCTCTCCCTCAGATAGTCACTAAATGGTGACACCTAATATCTGCAAAACATGTTAAATCACACTACACTACCGTTATTCCTGCCAAATATTCATTAAAGTTGAAATTTTGAAAACAAGTGAAGTCATAGCTGACAGCCAATTGTCTATTCCATTTCATGACTTGCAAAAGTATATCACAAAAACATATGCTCATGTGTTTTTCATATAAAAGTGCATCGCATAATGCAGTCAATTTACCTTGAGCAGACCCCAAATATGCATAAATAGCATAGGAGAAGTGTGAGATTTCGCAGTGAGAGATTGTCTTCCTTATTGTATTCATCCTAGGAGATAAGCATGGGAAATTAGAAGACTGTCATATTTAAAACACAGTAATCATTTTAACAAGTCAATTTAAGACTTGAGGAGAATCTAAAATCCAACCAATAGACAAAATCAGCAATATTTGACATTTATCTTATTTATTTAAATGCTATACCTCAAAGCATTTGGCAAAGGAGGCCATAAACTTTGCACTGAAGTCTATACCAACTAAGCAGGCCATCCCAGCAACAAAGGCTGCAAAAACAGCAGCATACCTTCACAGAAGAGGACAGTAAACAAAATCATCAGCAACATTTGAAACAAATAAAGAAGAGATAAAGCTCAACACATCAATGTATCCACTACTATTTCTGCAGAGCCAGATTTAAATTTTTCACTGGAATATTATATGGAGTATATCAAACAGACATATAGCCGGGTCCAGGATAGTTCAGTCATAACTATGAAACTGCGATATAAGAAAAATATCCACTACAACAGTGGGACAACAATCTAAAAGCAACTTCTCATACAATTCCTGAAGTGCCAGGCTAAATTTTACATTGGAGCATTATGTAGAATATACCAAACAGAGCATTCAGAAGGGTGCATGATAGTCATCAATCATAACCTTTTTTTTTTTATTTTAGCCAATTAACAATATAAATAACCTTTATCACAAGACAAATAGTTTTTTTTGGGGGGGGGGGGGGGGGTTGAAAGGACACCCCCATGGGAATGAGAGAAGCGACAAGACATTATACCATGTAAGAAGTGTCGGCATCATTCACTACTATCTCACCCTTAATTTTGATTCGATAACAAGTACCTATCTTTCCCCAATGAACACTGGTGCTTGAGATATATATATAGTTTTCACCCAAGAGTTTACCAATTAAATGAATTTTTATAGGAGAGATCAAGAATACTACAGCATAGCATAAAAGGCATAAATTCTTAACTGTTCATTGCCACGAGGACCTCCAGAACAAGATGCTAAGATCTCCTCACTAATTATCTGTGAAGCAACACTTCGAGGAATTGTCTGCAAATGCATCACATTAAAGAGTAAGACATAAAATTTTAGAGAGCAACCACTTCCATTCAAACAAGCGACTAGGAAGGATAATCAAAGTTTCAAAACACACTCACAGACAAAGTTCCCCAAACTGCATTGCTTGAAATGGAAGTAATTGAGATTGGTTCAAAACATGAAATAAATTACTAATTACGAATCTTCCTATGAAAGGTATAAGTAGTGCTGGTAACGCAGGCTGTGGGCTGAGGCAGGGCGGGCTGATGTAGCCCGCCAATTTTTTTTTTTTTTTAATTTCACTCTTTTTAAAAATTTTTACTCTCTTTCTCTTTCACCCGCTCATATCACACTTCTTTTCTTTTATACATTTATATTATGAAGTCAATTTCATTCTTACTTTCCTTTTTTTTCATCTATTCACATCACAAAACTATATAAATACATTTCTTTTAAATTTAATAATAGTAGAATAAATAAATATAATATGAAAATAAGTGTCAAATAAAAAATATGGGGAATTAATCAAACACATCATCAAAGTAAAGGAGATAAGGGATACTAAGAGAGCCTTTGAGGAGGGGGGGAAAATCCCGGGCCAGCCCACGGGCTAAACGGGCCGCCGGAACCCGTATGTTTTTGGCAGGCTGGCGGGTCCGACCCGAATTACCAGCTCTAGGTATAAGATATCTCAAAAAAGGAATAAATATGCCCAAAATTACAAATTTAAGTTATAATTACAAGATATGTAAATCCAACTAGCATAAAACCTTTTTTGAAAAAAAAAAAAAAACTCAATGCATCATTAGGTCACTTTATTTTTACTAAGTGAATGAAATATACAGTGCACATTGTGTTCTATTTACAGAATTAAATAAAAAATACATCGTAAGGGGGAAACTAATGCGTACAAGACTTTCTATAATTTGTTTTCTCTTTTTACCTGTTCCTTTACCAGTTCAAGAAGCAATAGTATACAATAATATATGAAAAGAATAAGACAGAGTAAGCATCTGACTGATGCGTATCCATAGCAGTAGCATACCTGAAAAGTCGTGGAAATTTCTCCTGTAATTGATTCCACATTAGATTCAGAAAGCCTATTAAGAAGACCTGAAACAAGTTTAATTTTAGGTAAGAAAACTAATGACAGACAGTAGAGAAATGCAAATCCAATTCAAAGTCTATATTTCTTGCCTCGTATTCGCCTTCGAATTTGAGTATGCTCTGCAGGTTCATTTCCAGCACGTGCTCTCAAGCCAGGTGCTACGTATTTTTCATTAGTTCTTTTATCTGGCTCCAGAGCAGGAACGTGCATTGTTGCTGCCCCTTTTTCACAGGAATCGGCAGGCTTGGATACGCACATTGCAGTAGCATTCACATCACCACCTTCTTGCTGTAGTTCCAACAATTTTCTTTTCTTATGTTTCTTGCTTGAGGGTGCAATGACAGAAAACTTTGTTGATCCAACATCTTGGTTAGAAGTATCTACAGGCCTTGAAATTTCAGGTATTGACCCTGCTTGTGGCCCTGCCTCTGACAATATGTCATCCTCATTTCTATTACTTGAAGATCTCTTCTTCAATTTTTTTGAGGGAAATTCATCACTAGGGACTTCCCTTTCACCAACAAAATCAATAACAGATGACATTCCATCAAGTAATATATTGAGACCATCATCCATACCCCTTAATATTCCACCTTTCACTTTAAGCTTTTTGGCAAGTTTCCTTTCCAAATCTTGATCCTTCTTAGCAGCAATGGAAACATCTGGCAAACCGATTTCATAGAACTCTTTGGACTTCTTCCGGGGATTTTCCTCCGAACCTTTATTTCCTTTCTTCATTATTGTTGCAGCAGAACCATGACAGCTCGATGATTTTGACTCATTAGTAATTTCCTTCGACATTGCAAGATCTTCAGCAGCATTATGTTTCCCAAAGTCGGATTCTGACTTGTTAACATTTGTTTCCTTCACACTAGAGCTGAGCAAATGATTTGATTTGCATGTAGTATTTGCCTTTGAATCCTGGCTAACTCTTTTCATTGCTCGAGATTTCTATAACAATAGAGTAAAATTACACGTTTAAGAAATAAATTCTCAGTACTTGGGGGCAAAGCATGACAGGCAGAGAAAAATGATTTTATAAGAGTTATGAAGAGCTTAGGGTGGTGTGAGAATTGTTCAGCGCTACTAAGGGGGGAAGGAGTGGGGAGGAATATACCCTATTTTTAATGATCCCAACGAAGCCAAGTAGCGAATAGAAGAATAAATGAGAACAAATACAAGCAACACAATCCTTACAAACCATCAGTTTGAAAGGGTTTGTGAATTGGATTTCAAGGAGCATTAAGATGGGTTGGGAACCACCCGAACTCACATTTTTTCTTTCTGGAGCATCCAAATAGCATTTTGGATATATAAACCATCCTCACAATCAAGCTCCGAAATCTTGAAATAAAAGAGGAGTCGTATTAATACCTGGTCATCCAGCCAAGATTGATGTTTATTCGCCTTCTTTGCCAGGCGGGATTCTTTTCGCCTTTCTCGACGTGATTTCTCACTCGACTGTTTCGCTGCAGATAGTTCAGATATAATTCAGATATTCTCCTTCTCTCCAAATGCAGGTTGAAAACTTACAAAAAAAGGACGTTAAAGAGCTTACCCATCTTCCACGGTCAAACTTCAACAACGGCTAACTACCAACAGGAAGGACCGACAACCTTCCGGCGACCACAAATAATTTTGTAAAAACAATGAAAACAAAAAACAGAAATCAGAGAGAATGATACAATATAAGCTGTTGTTGGAGGAACAAACTCTTATAAGCAGAACCTACAGTGAAATGAAGCCCTTTGCTGATAACTTCAGCATCGAGCATAATGAATAGCTCCGTTGGCTCAGGCGACTGGTTTGGCGGCAGCCCTTAGGCAAACAAATGGGCCTCGCGTTTTCCCATAATTCTGGCCCCTCGGATAAAACTCGATTTCAAGGCCCATGCGAGTTATTTTGTTAGTTCTTTATAAGATAGAATTGATTTTTTTAAGAGATTAGGAAAATTAAATAAATTATTTAATTATATTATATATTATGTATGATTAAATTCAGTTTATATATTAAAAAAATAATTTAAATAAAATAATAATAAATATAAATATTTTAAAATAATTTAATTAACTTTTTTAATACCTCTAAAAAAATCAATTTTATATGATATTTAGAGCGTGGAGTACTATTTAATTTAGTCTCCTAATATTCAATAAGTAGTCATAGTGATGACGTGTATATGTGTATATATTCTCTATGATGAATCAATTATCTCACGTATATATTCTATTAAAATCATGAGGATATGGATGATGTTCCATATCCTTTTTTTTTTTACATTTCATTCCATTCTGCAAAGTAAAACAAGTAGTGCGAAAACATCCCAATCTGATGCAATTGAATTAAAAAAAGTCAAGATAACCTTATCACCTGCACATTGGACAGATTACAAATATTATTATTTGATTCATCTTAGAGAATATATACACATATACACGTCATCCCTATCACTACTTATTGAATATTAGGAGACTAGACTAAATAGTAATCCCTCCGGTCCATACTCAATATTCTCAATGGCAGGCGTTACCTGCATATAAATAATTTGGTGTATGTCATCTTTATTTCTTTTGAGCTACGGCAGAAGTTGCTAAACATAGAGGGTACAACTACTGATGTGGTTGTGGTTCATGTCGTGTTTTTGGGTAGTGACTAGTGAGACAATTTGTACTTTTTGTTGGTTGATTTGGAATGCAATTCTGTTCTTTGTGTTCCCTCTCGCAATTGTCATGGACCTACCGTGTGTTTTTATTGGCGCATTGAGCAACAAGAGATTTATTTTTTTCCAAACATGATAAGAGAAGGATTCTGTATGTTTTTTTTCACAGCTTACATATAAACATAGTGGTTTGCTTTTTAAACTATATACATGAGCAATCACGCGCGCGCGCGCACAAGCACGCATCTTTCAACTAGCAATGCATGCTTCCTTTAGCATATCACTAGCTGCATTGAATGCCTCGATCAATGTGCTTTTGAAATTTTTCTTGCATTGCATCACTTGCTAATAATCTGATTACAATTTTCACTTTCAGCTGCAGAAAGATGTTGTTCAAAAGGGTGTTCCATTAGGACAAGCTTTTGACATATTTTGATTGGATAATTGTAATGTGCAAAAATTGGTAGGTAATTGTTCCACACTTTTTTTTTTACGCCAATTATACTTTCCCGTATCCATTTTTCTTCAACTTATGTTTCCTTAATGGTGCAAGCAGATAATGCCATGTTCATTCATTTAAAGACAATTTCCCCAAGGATTTTCTGAAACTTTAAGCAGGTTCTTGAGGTTCTAGCTTCTCTGTAGTCTCTCTATAGTGTTGTTCATAAAAGGCCTTCTTTTGGTAAAATGCCATCACTGTTTGCAAGTCTTATTTTCTTCTTCCTTTTACTGTTCTGTTCATTAGGAGCACCTAAAGCTCTTGGGTAGTGTGATGTTTATGAAGCATAACGATATATTATCTTTTATTTTGTGTAGTTTGCTTCTTAGTTCTGCTGGCTTCAGCATTCTATATATGCATCCAATAACTTTTTCTCAATTATACCTATAGCTAATGGAAGCTTCAACTTTTAAGATAGACATTGTTGAAAGGCTTCTCTTCAGGGAAACATGGGATAATATATCACTGCGGCTCTATAAGTAAAACTTCCATTGTGATTGTGTACGATGGATTTGGTTTGATTTTATGAGGAACAATTTTAAATAGATTTGGTTTTCCTTTAAGAAGTTACAGTGGATGGGGTTAGTCCATGGGATTTGGACACTTGTTCCTAGGTCTGTGCTTATGCTTCTACTCTTATGTGAGAGTGCTTAGTTTAAAAGAAACAAATTTTTCAATGCATGTTGAATTTGCTGTATGTTCTGTTATAGGTGAAAGATTATATTGCAACTCTCAAACCTAATAGCTATTAGAGTCTCCATACAATTGTGATTCCAATTTTGTTTCAGAGAATGTTTCGACTGGAAGTCCAGATAATGAATTTCATTTTCATTCTTTTATAGAATGGAGCTCAAGCTCATCCATAATTTGCATTGTACTCTAGCAAGTTCTCCTTATTGTTGGAAGATTAGAACGGAGGAGATGGATTTTATTGCTAAGGGGGGGATTGCTGCTCATTATAGTGGGAGAGAATCTGTTAGTGGTTTGCCAACCTAAAACTGGTACACAAGGCTTTTTATCTTCAAATTAAATTACTATTGCACAAGTTGTGTTATTGTTTACAACATGATTGATTCATTTGTGAATTGTTTGTGATATGGTTCATTCATGTAGTAAATGATTGTTGGAGTTGTCTTTGTTTGGCCATGTCTCTTGTCTCTAATGTATGTGTCAATAGGAATATAGTTGGAAGATCTTTTAGTTAATATAACTTTTCCCAATCTAATGAATGTTGGAAATAATGTTCTTGAGAAGTCACCCTCTGCTTTTATTTCCTTGCAGTAGCGAGATTGAGGAAGAGGAGGCAGTACTAAGTATGGAAGTTATGAATGGTCCTCTAGAGCCAAGTCTATGTAATAACACTTATTATTTGGCACTCTGCCACATCAGTTGTCCCAATCTACAGCCTTTGAGTCTTTGTATTTCATTTCTAAATACTGTAGCATGGTCAAAACCGAGAGAACAATTATTTCGCACAAGCCTTTGCTTTTATTTGGTTGCGCTGAGTCTGCTACTGTTGAGAGTGAAATTGTTATTTGCTTTGTTGCAAATAATTTCGTCTCTACAGTGCATACAGTGAAGAAGTTCACACAATAAACAATTCCATTTTGTAGGTGCCTACCTTTTATTAATAAATAATAAATAATGGAGTTGTAATATTTGTTATTTCTTCATTTTTTCAAGATGGGACCAAAGCAAAAAGAAAAGATTACAAGATGGGAAATTGATTGATGGAATATAAGTAAGGAAGAGGAGTTGATAAAAATTTGTTAATAACTAATTCAAGATTTCAA
This sequence comes from Inga oerstediana, assembly GCA_963210345.1. Lineage (NCBI taxonomy): Eukaryota > Viridiplantae > Streptophyta > Magnoliopsida > Fabales > Fabaceae > Inga > Inga oerstediana. The sequence continues at coordinate 10,945,380 of OY723403.1, forward strand.
AGGTCTAGAGTATAGCTAAGGGAAAAAGGAGGAAGATATGCATTCACATGTAGTTAAGATTTAGTTTAGAGGTCGTGAAGTTCTAGAGTAGAAGTCAAATTAGATTAATGCATACACCAGGAAAAGTTGAAATTAAAGTGTGTTTGAATTAGTTTTTTGAGAATAAACTATGGATAAAAAGTGAAAAAAGTGATTTTGAAGAATATATTTTAAAAAGGATTAAGGTGCAAAAATACCCATGAACTTTTCTCAAAAGTGCATCCAACACCATAAACTTTTTTTAGGTGCAAAAATACCCATGAACTTCTCAAAATGGGGCAAAAATGTCAAATCGTTAATTGGTACAAACGTCCGTTTTGTGGGACCCACAATTTTATTTTTTCAAGTGCAATAATACCCATAAACTTTTCTAAAAAGTACACTCAACACCATAAAATTTTTTCTGGGTGCAAAAATGCCCATGAACTTTTCAAAAGTTTATGGTGTTGGGTGCACTTTTTAGAAAAGTTCATGGGTATTTTTGCAACTCAAAAAATAATATTGTGGGTCCCACAAAATGGACGTTTGTACCAATTAATGGTTTGACATTTTTGCCCCATTTTGAGAAGTTCATGGGTATTTTTGCACCTAAAAAAAGTTTATGGTGTTGGATGCACTTTTGAGAAAAGTTCATGGGTATTTTTACACCTTAACCCTTTTAAAAAATAGCTTCTGAAAAAGATAGAACACTGGTGATGAAGGAGACGACAGATGCTGATTGCAGAATTAGGGAGTGTTCTTAATATAGTGTGTGTTTGGGGGGGCGTTTGAGCCCCCAAACGCTGGTTTGGCCAGCAAAAGCCCAATGGGCAACTTTAAAAACAAAAATGAATGTTTGGCAAGCACAATGAGCAATTGAGCTTAAGATTGGAATAATAGCTTTTGGTATAAGCTCAACTTTGGAGCTTTTGTTGATTTAGCTTTTGAAGAGAGTGAGAATGATTAAAATGTTTTTTTAGTTGTGTCCAATGTGATATCAGACTGATTGTAATTTTACCCTTAATGTACTTTTTCGGCTACCAAAATTAATTTCAACTATTTTTTGGTGCTTGTAACCCTTAAAATATTTTTTCAACTGTACCCAGTGTGTTATCAGATTGATTTCAATTTTATCCTTAATGTACTTTTTTAGTTCCAAAAATTATTTTAAAATATTTTTTTATTTTTTTAACCCTTTTAAATATTTTTCCACCCACTCTCTCTTACTATTATCACAAAAGTTACTTGTGCTTAAGTTAATCCAAACAAGTTTTATTTTTACAAAAGTCATTTATACAATCGCTGTTCCAAACATAAATCACATTACACAATCGAGCTTTTACCAAAAATGAAATTACCAAACGCTAAATTGAGAAACTCTATTTTTCCCATCGCTCTTCCAAACACACTCATATTTATTATTGCATAATTATGATGTGGAGTGATTGAGAAATATACATAAGTTAGGTCAAAAGTAGAGGCAGATCCTTCTGGACAATCTGAACTTTTTCGTCATATTATAATGTCATATTATTACAGCATAATTCATAAATTTGCCCTACTTTTGTTCTTATAGTATGATTTTATTGTCCTAATTGGATATCTTGCGTGTTTGTTACTTAAAATAAAAATAAAAAATGAATGGCAAATATATCAATTCTAATATACAATTTGACAACGAAATTGGGATAATTTAGTAGTTTTTAATATTTTGTAGTTGACTTAATTTTTTGGATATATGATGTGGCACATGTAATATATCCACGTCGAGTTTTCTAGAGAACGAAGATGTTCGAATAAGCATATGAATCTAACAACTATAAATCGATTTATGTCATAGAAAAATCGATTTATATCATAAATCGATTTGCCTATGACATATAAATGTTATAAAACAAGGTAAATCGATTTAAGGCATGGGCAAATCAATTTATGTCATTGCAAAATCGATTTATTTCATAAATCGATTTGCCTATGACATCTAAATATTATAAAACAAAGTAAATCGATTTATGTCATAGAAAAATCGATTTATGTCATAAATCGATTTACCCATGACATATAAATATTATAAAACAAGGTAAATCAATTTAAGGTATATGCAAATCGATGTCATTGAAAAATCAAAGATAAATCGATTTACCAAAAACCATGAACAATTATATGTTGCATTGTCTAGAGTGAGAAGCATAGATGGGCTCAAGATTGTTGTAGGGGATGACGATTCTAGGTCAAGTAACACTACAAAGAATGTTGTATATGAAGAAGCATTTAGAAACGTAAATGCGTAGGTATACAATTGTGATGTGAGAAAATGAACAACTGACAATGTGCTTTTTCAAACATTGAAATGTCATGTTATTTTTTTTGTCGTTGAAATGTCACGTTGCAAGTTCTCATGTTTATTGTTCTTACGTAATAATACACTAATATAAAAAGAATGGAAATGCAAATGGTTGTTGTTACTGTATTTAAGGAAACCTAACAGGAGTATAATCTCTCCGTGTAACGCACGGGTAGTACAAGCTCGTTTACTATAATATTCAAGATAAGTTGAAGCTTTGCTTTTCAAAGGATGTTAAACTTCCTTTTGGGATCATTGAGTGATTCATATAGCGCTCATCACCTGAATTAGGAACTACGTTGCTTTCCAAAGGATTAAGGGGGATGACAAATGATACAACTAGAATTTTTAATAAAGCACTACTAGCGAAGCATTTGTAGAGAGTAACAGTTGAGCAATCCACTTTGCTTAGTCGTCTATTGCTTTAGAAATATATTGACCCTGATTGTCAATTTGTCTTTAAACCAGCTTACAATTGTTCCAGCATATGGAAACAAATCATTAAGGCAGGGATAGTGATTTCTAACCATCTTACCTAGCAAGGTAGAGGTAGGGCATCAATCCAGTTGAATAGTCGACTTTAGTAGCATGTGTAGCAGTCAGGTCTGTCACATTCGTCTTTACAAGTCTCATACCTTATACTGCATTCATTTTGGAAGATGAAATTGGCAACTTCTCTAATCTCTTTACCCCATGTAGGTGGTGCGGCAGTTTCCATTTCACCCTGTTCCTTTGTTGTAAGCTCATATTTCAATTAAATGGTTTGGTAACCTATATGGTCTATATACAGTAAAGGACGGCTATCGTACATTATGGGAACATAGCACTCACAATACAGGTGTGATCAATATCACATGTCAATTGATTTAGAAATCTCTTCTCCCCCCGAGATTGCAATTGCTTACATGGAACATTATAAAAGGTATACTACCTACTTCCTACTCATTGAAGCATAGGCATCTAACTACGTTGGAGGTATATACTTTTTGTGGTTTACCTAACGAGTCCTTAAATCATTTGTTCCTTTTTTGTCCATTTGCTATATCCTGCTGGTTTGGTAGTGCTTTAGTATTTTGGGTTGACTCTTCTCATACTACATCATTATTACAATAGATAACCCTGTGGTTGCAGTCTCTATTGGATTATAGTAATTTTAGCTCTCTTTTACCCTTCTATATTATACATAATTTATGGTTTGTATGAAACAGTATTTGTCATGCAGGGCAACAATTCTCGCCTGTTCAAGTAATAATGATGGCACAACCCCAAGTAAGTGAGTATGTTGCTTTATGTCAACAACAAACTGATTCAAGATCAAGACTAGTGCAAATAGACAACGAGTGCACCACTTTTTAGTCTCGACCATTACAAGGATACAATGGACCTCACTAGAACGTAATGTTCAAAATCAAAATAACTCGTCTAAGAAAGCTTATCATGGATATCAATGCATACTTCAATCAGACAGGTTGTCATGCATAGAACATCTGTCCTCCTAGTCAAAAAGTGGGATGTCTTCAACTACAACTGGTAGCACTGAGAGATGCAATCTAGTATATTTTTTTTGTCAAAATCATATTGGTCACCCGCATCAGTTCCCTAGTCAAAAAGTCACATACTAGAATTATTACTATATCCAAAATAGTGTCGAGGCTGCTTTCCTATATATTGCAAGATATATGTACTATATTAAACAACTTTGTATTTTTCTCTTTTTCTTCGTAAATATATAATTACCTGTTTATAAAAAAAGAAGAAGATAAGTTGAAGCCCTAATTATTTAGCTTGAAACTTTTACTTTGACTTTCCAATCGATAATGATTTATACAACTCTTAATTTTTATTTTGTTACAAGTGTACATTTAATTAACTTATTTTGAATGATTGTATACTATAACAAATAAAAAAATATGTGACAAAAATGTTCTTGTAAGGAAAAAACTTTATTTTACTAGCAAATTTTTGATTAATGTGGTAAGCAGGCTCACTCTCATAAAAAGGAGAATACAAATTTAAGTATGTACTTATTGAAAGAGGCAAAAAAAAAAAAAAAAAACCTTCACATTCTAAAATAAAAGAACCTACCTTAGCTTGATGGGAACCATGTGGTATAAAAGTTTCCTATTCCTTTCCCGCCTGCAATTACTGTCTCCTTTCTTTTACTCCACTCCACCAAATTCCAAGCTTTCACCAGCGTATTCCATATGGATCATGCGGGTTTTGCGACATACTATAAACCCACTATTGTAAGGGGGAAAAAATTATTTATCCAATTATTTCAATTCACAGCAGTACTCGTCCGTCCTCTTGCTTTGACTATGATAGTAGTATAACTAATTTATTTTCGTTAAACACAATGCTGGCCCAAGACGGAGCCGTCGTCCTTCCTATTAATTTTAGTCGTGGCGATGAACTCAATGCATCACAATCCTAGTCGATAGTCCTATATAAGTTTCCTCCAGTGTTGCTCTAATCGGCGTGTCACCTAGCCGATCATCTTCATCTACCCAATAATCACTCTGCATTTGACCGTTTCTTTAAGTACCCCTAGCTACTATATCAAATGGCTTCTGCTGGTCGCCTCGTCTTCCTCACCATTTCCACGGTTCTGCTTTCTTCTGCTGCCATGGCCGTTGATCACGTCGTGGGCGGTGACCAGGGCTGGACCAACCCTGATTTCAACTACATGGAATGGGCCCAGGACAAGGTTTTTCAAGTCGGAGACAACCTCGGTACGTACCAATGATGACAACACGAATATAAGAACTTAATATAAGGACTCCTTTGTAGTGTAAACTGTACACTACAATCTTTTTGCTGAAACTTAAAAACTGAAGAGACTGTTTGTTTTTTCGATTATGCAGTTTTCAACTACGACAACACGAAGCACAATGTGTTCAAATTGAACGGTGAGCTCTTCAACAGCTGCAGCTTCCCTGCTGGGACAGAATCGCTCACCAGTGGGCACGACGTCGTCTCGCTAACCACCCCAGGGAGGAAGTGGTACGCTTGTGGCAGAGAGAATCACTGTCTTCGTGGAATGAAGTTCGCCATTACTGTTCTTGCTAATGGCCCCACTTCTGCGCCTACTCCACCTCCTCCTTCATCTCACGCACTCTCATCCTCTGCTTCTTCTGGGCCTCTCATGGCAGCCATGCTCGCTGTTGCAGCATTCATCTTCGCGTGATAATTGAGTTCACTAATGGAGTCTGAAGCAATTAATTACATAATATGTCTTTCTTTTGCTTTACTTATTATTCCAGTTAAGCGTATTTGATTGTTGGTTTAAAATTTGATGATTCAATTTCTTTGTATGTTACTACTTCCTAGTCATGATCAAAGTTGGTGTATTGAAAGATCTGTAAGAGATACATGAGATGATGGTCAGTGCTCATGTATGTATTTAATTTATATATACAACGTTAAATTAAAGGAGATTCTGTTTTAACTGAGAAAATAAGAATCGGCGACTATGCTTTTGCACACGTCTGTTACATAACTTGCGATGAGAAGTACGAGAATGACGACGACAAATACTTTGAGAGCGACTTCCCTGGTTGACTCGGGTGTTAATTTTGCATCAGTCTCTCCTTCAAATTCATAGTTCTTATCTGCTTCGTCCATGTCATGTTTTACTATCTCGTCGCCGGCGGTGAATTTGCTTTTACTTTCTTCTCTGGTACGGTTCCTTCCTGTGAATTCCATTTTGGGATCTGAAGCTGTAGTCTCTTCTTCTTTTTTATGGGATTGTTCGTATTCTGGGGCAGTGGTCCTTTCTTGGTCCTTAGTATGAGAAACTAGATTAACTTGCTTAGGCATCACCACCGTGAGAATACTCTGCATGAATCTGGCACTGATAGCGTTTGAATTACAGTGAGTTGGAATTTCAATTTCTTTCTTGAAACGCTTCCATCTATTTCCTTCCATCAATGATCTCTCTCCACTCATTATTATAAAACCCAGATGATTCACCTGAACTTTTACTTGATCTTTCCTGAATCCTGCAACATGCATATGTACATATTTAAAGATACTAAGACCCTTTCTTTATTAGAGGCAAGCAGGTCCCTGGGCCTTGGCTAGCAATTTACACATAGTTCGTTGAGGTATAACAAAAAGATTACTGAGTAAAGAACATGTTTATTCCAACATGTATAGTAAAACCATGATAACAGAGGTAGAGAACAAACCAGGAAGATGAACTTCGAGGACATCACGGCCTTCTTCTCGGCGCCATTTGCCGAGGGGATCAAAATCTTCATAGGAACGATAATTTGCCGTAGAGGGGGACCTGGTGGTTTCCATGTATAACAACGAGGTTCTTCTCTTGAGGTATGATGCAATGGAATTTCATGGCTGAGGGTTCCTCTGCGGGTTGTTTTTAAAGAATAATGTAGGAGGAGACTTGCAGATAAAGAGAGCCCTGAGGTTTCTTTTGGGGTTCATGTTGAACAAGAATAATTCCTTGTCAACCTTTAAAGTCTTCTTCGTAAAACCCTTTGTTTTGGTCACTGTAAACATTGAGGGGGTTTCTATTGATTGTGCCAGAAGATACCCTTTATTTTTAGGTTGTTAATTATAATTTTCTTAATAATGGTAATTTATATATTCATGATTTATTGATGATGACTCTGAGTCATATTATTCACTTCAGAATTAATTTTGGCATATGGATTAATTTATTAATGATAAATAATTTTTATTTCATCATTTTACATGTTTTCAATGACTCTCTTTTTCATTTTATACTTCGTCACAACCTACTTTGCTTTGTTGGTCATGTATCATTTACCTCATACATAAGAAAACAGTTAAATAAGTTAAGTTTCTTACATATATCTATATAGATATATATATTATATCAAGATATTCAATCACATGACCATATTTCTTATGTTTGAAATATTATCATTTAAATGTAAACCCACATAAAAAAATTTTGACACATGACATGACCATGTATGATCGTAAAACTTTTTTTGAATTGAAATGTGATTGTGGAAATTGACATAATGAATATACAGAATTTATTTAAGTAGGATCATTAATTAACACAAGAAATATTTATGTCAGGTTTCTTATATTAATTATGTCATGTTTTCCAATCACATATGGCATATGATGATGTGTCTTACTTTAGTATAATAGGAGAATTTGAGATAATGGATAGAGTTGGCAAAACGGGCTCCAACCTATAAAAGTACAGCCCGCACAAGCCTGTGGGTTGGTGGGTTGGCCCACATAATTTTTATTTATGTTTTTAATATGATAATATCGCAAAATTCATAATTTCCATACTTCCACCTTAGTACCTCTCAATCCCAAATAGAAAACATCTTAGCCTCATTCCTCCTTCTTTAAACCAAATTTTATATCTTGATTGCTTGAGGATAATTTAATATTTTTGTTTGTAAACTTTGACAAATTTGATAACTTTATCTCTTAAATTGTGGACTATGTTTTTTGTCACGCCCTTATCGCAATTTCAACTTTTTTCAGAGCATTTACGGAAAACAATATGCGGTTCGGTGGGCAACACAGGAATAGCATAAATATACTGATAATAAGTGCATGATTACATAAATTCCCCATAGGGATTTGTACATGATACTTACGATTAAGGTAGTCGCACAAGGCTACCAGGGTGTCTAAACTCATCCCAGTGAAATGGAGACTTCTTCCCGTCTTCGTTCTACTACTGTAATCCCCTCGTACGGTACTCTGTATTGTTGTTTGCATATCTTCTGTCGTCTCCGGTCTAAATTGTTGGTAGGGGAGGGTGAGATTCGAGAGAATCTCAGTAGAAAACAGATACCATAATACATGCATGATAGATGCTATGTGTATGACATGTTAGCTTTATCTAGATGCATGCCCCATAATGACATTCCTGCATGCTCAATGTTTCATACAACAAGACTATGACCACAGAAAAAACAAAAACAGAGCTTCATTTATTCAAATATGCTCTACACAATCAAGTAAAGCAATCACATACATCATTACACAAGCAAAGATATCAAATACATGCAAGTAAGGTAAGTCCCCTACCTTAACCCTTTTCCGCTTAGAAATGTGTGCCTCGTAATGCGTGCCAACAGCTCGGGCCCCATATTCGATCCTACAATGCCAAAGGTACCGTTCAGACACTTCCATAGTGTTTCTGGGGGTTATATAAGTCTATTGTGAAAATTTACTAAAATACCCCCGGGGACCTGGCCCGACCTCGCTGCACTCAGTCCGACCGTACTTTTCCTGATATTTTGACATGGGCTATTCTTACATATTTTCACCCAAGGAATCCATTTCCGGACTCAAAATTGTCAAATTCAATGTCAAATTACAAAATTGCCCTTGGCAGCCCTACTTTTAGGGTTTTAGGGATGTTTCTGTAATTATGCTTTCTCGGCCTTTTCCGAAAAAGTGCCCAACTGTAACCCCACCTAATTTTCGCTCCTGAACTCAATGGAACCATAAAATCATTTAAAATCCAAATCTAAGACCCATTTATAGTGCTGGCCGAAATATATGGGTTTTTAGGGGAAAATCGGGGTTTTTCGGTTTCGGCTCTGCAAACGCGTTCCTTTCTACTCCTAACCACTTTGTTGACTATTCCATTAGGTTACAACTACCATTTAGTACCAATTTGGGCAGCATAATAGCCCCACAAACCCATTTTCCATTTTTAGAACCAAAGACAATCCGGCGAAATTTCACCGATTAAATTGTCCACAGCAACCAGAATAGTAAATATACAAGAGTTTGGAATTTACCTCAAGCTCCCTCTGGCTTTTCCTTTTCTTGGCTGAAACCCTAACCTTCCCAACTCCAAAAATCTTGCTTCAAACACCTCAAAAAACATAGAAGATAAGCTTAGGAGAAGGATTATACACGTTAGGTACGAATTCACCGAAGAAATCGACCTATCTCGTGAGTTTTCTCCTCTCCTTCTCTCTCTAAACTCTCTCTATGTTCAGCTGCTCACGTATGAAATGGTGGGAGGAAGATGATGATTTGCTTTTTTTATCATTTATATTATAATATTTTAATCAATTGTTTAATTTTCCAAAATTCGAATTTTTACAAAGTTTTGGCAGATTTCTGCCCAAACTTTGAAAAATCACAACTAATTCTAGAAAAATCAAATTGGAGTGATTCCACAGCCTATAGAACCCTTATTGAGTCTATTTTTAAGTAAAAGTATAGAATTTTGCTGAATGGAATAACAAAATTCCCAGAATTTCAATCTTTACATATTGTTCCAGAAATTTCACAGTTTTTCTGTGCTGACTTCAAAAATTCATATCTTTTTGTGTATAGCTCTAATTGATTCATATGACCTATCAACTTAAAGCTTAGGATGTCTATTTTCATCCTTTAAAATCTCATAATTTTTTATTACCATTTGATCATTCAAATGAATATGAAAAGCTTACTACCTCATAAGCGATTTCACCAAAAACATAATTACTTTCTCCAAAATTCATCATTTTACTTTCTTAATACCCCAAAGATATTATAATCATTAGGGGATAAATTTGGGCTCCTGCTAAATTAGGGCTTAGCAGTCCACTTAATTTAGACTTATTCCCAAGCCTTAAATCCTAAATTTCGGGGTATTATATTTTTGAATTTTATAAGTGGAATTGTTGATGCTATGAAGCAAATTTGATGACTTATATATATATATATATATCTTAGACTTTCAATCACCACAAGAAAAAAAAGAAATTTTTTAGCAAAAAAAAAAGAAAAAGCACGGGCATATGGGTTGGCTCGCCAACGCACAACTGCAAAGTTAGGGTTAGCATTTTGCCAGCCCATAAAAGTGAACGGTGCAAGCCAACCTGCAACCTACGGGGCTGCTAGCCCGCATTCCTAGCTCTAATAATTGATATAAAGAGCTTCATTTAATTACGACTAAATCTATTATTATCGAAGACATAATTATAAATTTAATTTATTTAAAATTTGCTGGAAAAAATATTTATTTAAGATTTATTCCTTGATTGCTTAACACAAAAGTTATATGATAAATGGATAAAAAGATGAATATAAATAATTAATTATTTGATTATTTTTTAGGGAAAATCACTTATAGGTCCCAAGGACCCAAAAAAACATAATAATAAAGTCCCTATAGAAATTCCAAAATTAGAAAAGTCCCTAGGGACTTTTCTATGATTAATTGGCAAAGTAAAATGAGTGTGTTGCCTAACTTTTCCCTTTATTTTATCTTCTCCCTTTTCCATTTCAGCTTTAGATCTCACCTCTTGCTGAAGCCAATGAGAGAGAAACGGAAGAAGGCTACGGGTTGGAGCTGCAACATTAAAGGGATCAAGTGTGGTGTTCAAGTCCTTAGCAAATGTTAGAACTTGCAGCCCTAACCTACTGGTATAGAGGTAGAATGACGAACTCAAAATTTTTTTCGATGGGGTGTGTTGACTGGATTGAGATTGAGGGGTTGATCAAAGGTTGGAGTTTGAGCTCCAGAGTGGACTATGTGCTAGGAGGTAGATAAGTAATGCTAAGACAATTTCACTAAAGATATGAACTTGAGCATTGAAGTTGGGAATTCACTTTGGTTGTGTTATGTAAACTTTATTGTGCTATGATTTTGGGGTTGGTTATAGAGGGAGTACTCTGTTTTTGGGGTTGGTTGAATGTCATCGTGGTTTATATGCTGAGAAAAAGTTGATAATATGATACTAAAAAGTGTTGTTAATACATGCATTGATAATTATAAATAATGTTGTTGTAGTTGTTACTACATAATCTGTGCTCTATGTCTAGGCAATGTAATAGAGGAATTATTGTGTTTTTTAGTAAGGTAATAGAAGGATTCATCAGTTTGAAGTGGAAAAAACTGAATATGATGGTGGTTAGATTGATTACAAAATACTGATATGATATAAAAAAGTGTTGTTAATATGTGCATTCATAGTTGTTAATATTACTGAGGTAGTTGTTAATACGAAGTTTGTATTATAGATTGTCATAACATATGGGGACTAGTTTGGGAAAGAATCTATTGTATTTTTTTTTCATGTTTTGGGGAGGGGGTTTAAATAGTGGAGAAGATGAAATGCAATATATTGGTGGTTTGGTAAGAACAAAATAAATGGGCTTGGCAAAATAGGCACAACATATTGTTAAAATTTTGACTAGCTTATGTCAAAGTAGAGACTTGTGAAATTTCTTAAGTCCTCATGTAATTACAATTCAGTTGTACAAATGACTTATGCAGGTGTAAAAATAGGCAGAAAAAGTTGTTAAAAGCCAAATAACCTGTTGTGGTAAGTGGAGTTATCAAGTTCTAAAACCCTTCAGGAATAACTCATGCAGTTGTTAATATGACTCATGAAGTTGTAAAACAAGGCTGAATAATTGTTAAACGACAAATAACCGGTTGTGATTGATGGGAGTTGTCAAGTTCTAGACCTTTCCACGAATAACTCACGCAGTTGTTAATAGGACTCATAAAGTTGTAAAACAAGGTTGAAGAAGTTGTTAAAACACAAATCAGCTATTGTGACAAACCCTGAAGAAATAAGTTAATTAGTTGTAAATATGACTCATAAAGTTGTGAAAAAAGGCTGAAGAAGTTGTTAAAACACAAATCAGTTGTTGTGACAGACCCTGAAGAAATAAGTTGATCAGTTGTAAATATGACTCGTAAAGTTGTGAAAAAAGGCTGAAGAAGTTGTTAAAACACAACTCAGTTATTGTGACAGACCCTATGGGAATAAAGCAAGCAGTTGTAAATATGACTCATAAAGTTGTGAAAAAAGGATGAAAAAGTTGTTAAAACACAAATCAGTTGTTGTGACAGACCCTATGGGAATAACGCAAGTAGTTGTAAATATGACTCATAAAGTTGTGAAAAAAAACTGAAGAAGTTGTTAAAACACAAATCAGTTATTGTGACAGACCCTCCGGGAATAACACAAGTAGTTCTAAATGTGACTCATAAAGCTGTGAAAAAAGGCTGAAGAAGTTGTTAAAACACAAATCAGTTGTTGTGACAGATCCTTTGGGAATAACGTAAGCAGTTGTAAATGTGACTTATAAAGTTGTGAAAAAAGGCTGAAGATCTGTGGAACACACTCTGTTTTAAATTACTAAGGGCAAATTAGTCATTTCACTTTACCAATTAATCACAAAAAAGTTTTTATGAACTTTTTTGATTTTGAAATTTCTATAGAGACTTTATTGTTATATTTTGGCGTCCTTGAAATGAGTGATTTTCTTATTTCTTATCTGTCTACAAATGTATAAAAACTAAAAACTTAAAAACTTAAGAAGGTTCACTCTTACAAACCCTCCAAATTCCTCTCCAACTACAGCGTCCCCCCCCCCCCCTCCCGCCACCAATTCCCAGCCCGACCACTTCATCGAGCTCGCCGTCGCCTTCTGCAAGCTGCCGTCGTTGTCGCGCATTCCCCGGCACCGCTCTGCTCGCCGTGTGTGATTGCGAAACGGAGTGAGAGTGGCCGTGCGACGCTGTTAGTGTCTCCCCGTATCTTGTTTTTCTACACTACTTGCTACAGCCTGCCTTTGCGGTGGTTGCTCCTGTCTGCAGGTAATTTCGCTCACTGGTTTTAGGGTTCTGGTGTTTAGCTTCGTTGTATTTTAGGGGTTTAAGCTCCATCCTTTTTTACCCTCCGCGTTTATGTGATTGATTCGTTTTTGCTTTGATCATTTTCTTAATCTTTCCCTGAATGCCATGATTAGGTACAACCACTGATTATCTGTTACCCCTGTTCGAGAAGTATGGCAATGTCGTCGACATCTTTATTGCCAGACGTCGAATGTACTTCATTTTGTTGAATATTTACTCTTAATTATCTAGAGAACATGCATATATTTAAGGAACTTTCAAATTCTTGTATTTAGTATGGTTTCGTTGGCAAAGACACATGATGTGTATTTGTTCTCACTATTCTAGGGCAAGACAGGAATGCTGCTGTCAGTATTTCTTCCACTGAAAAGGTTGTAAAAATGTTAATTATTTATTTGTTTGTTTTGATGTCTCGACCTCTGTGTTAGGGCATCAGTCTCATTGGTGTTCAATTGTTGACAGGGTCGCAAAGCAATTGTTCAGGTGCTGAAAAGGCCTGCTGGTGCTTTTGGTGCACTTGGGACTTTCAGAATAAAAGTAAGCTTCCCTTGATGGAGCTTTCATTCAAAGGATATGTTTCAGTTTCATTCGATGCAAACCACTTACCTGCTTTTTTTAATTCTTTTTGGCCGTCATTTGCATTTCACATTTGGGCGAGACCTAATAAGCTGATAAGTAATAAATTTGCGGATGCATGTCACATTGTATGAATTTTTATGTTATTATTTCTGTGTCTACTTATTTTGTAGAGGTTTAGGATTATCCGGCTTCCTATACAAAAAGCACACACTTCTCAAGTGGGTTTTTGGTAGCATCAGTGTCAACAGATTGTAACCCTGAGTGGTCTGTTTCATGGGATTCCTTCACTCAATCTTCTGTTATTTTATAGGGCAAGGAAGAGGCCAAACTAGAGCAGATTAGATCTTCAGTCAATCTTCCTTTCCATTCGTTTTTGGGCAGCAGTGAGAAGTCAAAAATAGTTGAAGAATATCCAAGTGTAGCAGCCTCTGAAAGTGAAGCTTCAGCTGTCGCAAACCCAGTTTTAGACAATCCTGTTGCTGCGTCATCTGCATATGAGATTATTCTACTTGATTCTGATACAGGCCCAGAGGATACTGTGAACTATAATCCCGAAAGCACAAAGGATGATATGGAGAAAAATTCTGTGTTGTCCACTTCAGGAAAAGAGAACGAAGATGAGCCAATGTCTCTCTCAAAACTGTCATCAAGCTTCCAAAAATGCTTTTATCCTAACACTCAAAATAATAGAAATAGACTACCCCGTAAAACTGAAGAATCCGGTAGGTTACTGGAAGTGAAGCCATTTGATTACGAAGCTGCTAGGGAGCAGGTTAGGTTTGGAGAAGATGCAGCTTTGCAAGAGGAGGAGGATGACGAAGATGGTGGTCTCAGGCTGAGGCAGGGCAGATCTGGCGGCAAGAAGAAAAATTTAACAGCAGGACGGGGAGAAACCAGCGACTTGGCCAAAGAATTGCCTCCAGCTAGAAGACGTCAGGCATTTCCAGCTTCTGGGAATCGGAGCGCAACTTTCCGCTAATACATTAAACTTGGATTCAGCTTCTTGGTTTACAAGACCAATGTTGTAGAGGACTGCTACATTCAACTGTGTCCCTGGTGCAATCTAAGCAACATGAGGGTATTATATGCCTATTTCTTCATTGTTTTCACAGTCTTTTAATTGGGAATTTGACGCCATCTTTGTGTGAGCAGGTCATCAGAATCTGTGAGGAATAGATTTATAACGTACTTGTCCTGCTTTCAATTAGTGATCATGTTTTATTATTATGATATAGATTAGATTCTAGGGTTATGGTTAGTCTATCAGTTTGTCTACATAAAGACATAAAGGTTTGTTTGTATTTTCTTTTATTTTCAATGATGAATAATATTTAAGTATTTTCCATCCACTTTAATCACTTTAATGTGATCCTTCAAACTCAATATGTATGTTTGTACTTATTGTCCTAACTCTTGATTGGACAACTAGCATCTTGATCGATTTAATAGCCAGTCAGATTTTCATAACATTGCTTTTTAAGTAATTTCTAATAAGCTTATATCATATGTCAACATTAACTATGAAAAGATGGTGACAGTGGCTTATAAGATAACCCATAATTTTAGATTTTTAATTGATTTTGGCATGTACAAGGTGCATGAGATAACAATGATATGACCATTGATTCTCACATATATAAACGTCTTTTGACATTTTTTAAGAAAATCATGTTTTGACTTTTATAATTAGTGTCCGTTTGATTATTTTGGTCATCTTAAACCAAGACTTAAGAAAGTGCTTGCTATTAGTTGAGCCAAGCTACTCCAGCTGTTTGAAATAAATTTATAATCAATCGGTTATATGTAGGAAAACTCAAGTTTGTTAAAGATGAAACATCCTTGTTAAAATTTATTTTTAATCTAAAACCTTGACTACTCTGTGAGCCATTCAAACGAGGCTCTGATAATCAATTGTTAGGAATTAATTTTATAATTATTTTTATAAATCATAATGTAAGAAAATTATTTTTATTCAAAATTTATTGTTTTCACCGTTAATTCAAACACATATATTAACCAAAAACTAATAACGACTCATTATGGCCAATAATGATTACTCTAATGATAATATGATTATTTATTATCATGATACCTAACAATAAAAACTGGCTGGCCAACGACCAGCGAGGTCATAACAGGGAATAAAAAGAAAAGACCGGTAGTTTCGCTCGTGACAAGGTCCACCTTGCAGTTCGATGCCACTGTCATTCTACGGTTCTCCCGTATTCCATAACCCTGCTTCGCCTTCTCGCCCTCCTCCATTTCCCCAAAAGCTTCTGGTAAATCGCGTTTTATTCCACAATGTATCACTGTAACTGACATTTTAAGACAAAAATTTACAAAGATAGGTCAAGCAATTTTGTTTCTTCTTTTGTTTGCCCCGAATTATTGATTTCTGGTTAGTTATCTTTGATCAAATCGATTCTCTTCCACTAGGCAGAGGAATCACACCAATGCCTCCGGAAACTTCAACGAGCTCGGCTGGTGGTAAAGAGGGATCCTCGGGTCCTTCTACCAAGAAGAATTCCAAGAAACCCAAATGTGAGTTTTCCCTCGGCCCTGTCCTCTTATTCTTCTTTTGCCATTGTGTTCTTCTCGGACATTTCTTTGTTTTTTTGTTTTTTTCTCACGTCCTTGTTATTGCGGTTTGTATTTAGGTGTATGTCATGGGAGTTTCGTGAAAATGTTATTATTTTTCGGGGTTGTTGTGTTACCGAGAGAAACTTTATTCGCAGCAGGTTGAGATATACGTACGAAAATTCGGATTTTGCAAATGTTAAGATCCATTCATGTTTTTGCCCAAAATCATGGCTCTCAATATGAAATGTGTTCGTGTCCTCCTATCTGTGTAGCCTTGATTTACTGTCTGGTTTCTTTGTGTTCGTTGTAGAAAGATCCTTTCTCAATTACAAAGATTGGAATGTCTTGGCATGTCTCTGTTTAACAATTTGTGGTGGCTTGTTAAATTTGATCCTTATGATTTATGCATTTGTATTGTCTAGGTGTCTTCTTGCATTCCATGATACTGGTGATGTTTCTCATAAGAAGTTTCATTGATTGTAGATTCTAAATTTTCACAACAAGAACTTCCTGCATGGAAGCCAATTCTAACACCTGGATGGGTATGGCTTCTTTATAGTAGTTTCCGTCTTGGCTTCTGATTTTAATATGCTGTATTATGTAATCTATCTATTTTACGTTTGTATTGCAGGTCATTTCTACATTTGCTTTTACCGGGATCATTTTTATTCCCATTGGGCTCGCATCTTTATCTGCATCAGAAAAGGTAATATATAATGATTTTCTATGCACCCAGCGTCAAAGGGGATATGAGTGCTCAATATGAACAAAAAACACTTTGATGCAGGTTGTGGAACTGCCATTTCAGTATGACCAAAAATGCATTCCTTCTGAGTATAGTAGCAATGCAGAGGCTTATATTAAAAGCACTACTACCAACAAGACATGCACTGCGACATTCAAAGTTAGTACAATTCCTGTATTGCTGATGTGGTTGAAAGCAATTTTCTCCTTTCGTTTCCTTATTCAATATTATAATCGAGTCTTCAATCCACATGGAAGTAACTTGTTCAAAAATACAGGTCGAAAAGACAATGAAATCCCCAATTTATGTCTACTATCAACTAACTAATTACTTCCAGAACCATCGCAGGTGTGTACAGTTTACTGGTAAAATTTTATCCCCTTTTCTTCTTTATGTAGAGCATACAGGTTCGTGCATTGATGAGCTGTTTTGTTCATGTTTTATCAGAAGGCCTTGTTTCTGATTCAGACTTCATATTAAAAAATGAAAGCAAAACAGACATTCTTTTACATACAATGCTCATATATCTAAATATTATCAGCTGAGAAAATTACTAATTCTTCTTGCCTTTGGTTTATGCTGAATGGTGAAATTCTTACTCCTGCCTGATTTTGGACATTGGAAAAATGTTTGCAGATATGTTAAAAGTAAAAGTGAGGATCAACTGCGGCAAAAGTCTGCTGAGGAGGACACAGACGATTGTAAACCTGAAGCCAGAACACCAGATGGTCAGCCGATTGTTCCTTGTGGACTCATAGCTTGGAGTCTGTTCAATGACACGTACAAAATAAAAGTGAAGGGAAATCATTTGGAGATAAGCAAAAAGAACATAGCATGGCGGAGTGATCAGACCAAGAAATTTGGTTCTGATGTCTACCCAAAAAATTTTCAGACCGGAGGTTTGATTGGGGGTGCCAAACTCAATGAGAGCATACCTGTAAATATATTTTCTCTTCTAAGTAGTCTGTCTATTTTCATTTTGAGAGAAATAAATAACAATCTTTGTCATGTGACTGTCAACAGCTGAGTGGACAAGAGGATCTAATTGTTTGGATGCGAACAGCAGCATTGTCCACTTTCAGAAAACTGTATGGAAAGATCGAGACTGACCTTGAAGCTAATGAGGAGCTGTCCCTAGTGATTGAGAACAATTATAACACGTACTCTTTTGGTGGCAAGAAGACTCTGGTTCTGTCAACCGCAACTTGGATTGGTGGAAAAAACGATTTCTTGGGGCTGGCTTATATTTTCATTGGTGGTCTGTCCTTGTTCTTCGCTGTATGCTTCTTACTTATGTATGTGCTCAAGCCAAGGTGAGGAATTACCATGCTTGTCCTTCACTTTATGGTTCTTTATCTAGTCTATATAGTCTGTGAAAGATGTACTAAACAGCAATCAGACCTTGCACTTGGAGTATTCCATGCTTGTGTGCTACTGCATGTTGTGGGTTCAAATCTTATTTGCATCAGAAATTAACTGAGATTTCACGATGAAAAGTTTGGGATTGGAGGGTCCAAGTTTCACTTAAAACCCAAGTCAAAATCTTATCATACAAAAAGATGGTGCTTGTCTGGTTATGAGAGAAGCCAATGATTGTTTTGTTTTTGTCAAGAATCGTGTTCTTAAGCATGAATCCCTGTGTTAAGCACGTGGAAGCTGACATTGCCATATTTATTGGTATAAATGCAGACCTCTCGGGGATCCATCCTACTTGTCTTGGAATAGAAATCCAGGAATGATCAAATAAAGATATTATTTCCCGGGTCTTAGGTGATTTAGTGGCATTCTATCTTCCTGCGTCATCTTCTTCTTAGGACCTGTCGTAACTGAGGTTTGTACTCGACCATGTTGTACAACTCGTAACTTTAGTGTCATATATTATTTTGTCCTATTATCGACTTGTGTAGCAAATAGTGCTGGAGTCAACAGAATCAGTAACGAGGTCGTTGTTCTGGACGTTATGTTTCGGTCACCATCTTGCTAATTTTCCATTACAGAGGACAGAGGCGGTGCTTTTTAATCGTCAGGAAAAAATGATTTAATACGTCAAAAAGACAACCAGTACAAATTTTATATTCTTTCACTATCAGCATATTCATTCATTAATGATATAATAGGTGTTTGAATTTTGTTAATGAACATCAAATTGTAACACATATATAAAGAATTATATTTTCAAGTCGCTGTTGTATTGTTGTTCATTTGTAGATGGGCATGCGGTCACGCAACCGTGTTCTCATTTTTGATAGCGGCAAGTTTGGTGATTAATTTTGCGCCTTAAGAGGAGTTTTATATTATAAAACATAAAAACATTATTTTTTAAGCTGATCCAAATAGTTTTTGTTTTTACTAACTCCTGCGTGCTTTTTGGTAACTGCTTATTATGAGTATGTTTAAAAACAGGGAGTGCTATAGAAATATCGAAACCTATAAAGATTTGAACCTTAATTTAGCCTCTCTCTGTTTTCTTCACTTTGTGAGTTGTGATCAAGGTGGCATTGTTGTAATCAGCTGAAGTCAGAGAGTCCCATGTGAGTGAAGAAATGAATTAGTCATTATTTTAATTGGCTTGAGCTTCCTCGTGTTTCAGGATGTTCATGGGTCCCATGGTATTAGTTGCTTTGGAGCAATCAGCACCAATTTTGCCTGTTCTCATTCCTTGTTGACCTGCGATTGTTATAAGATTCTCCCTTATAAATTATTTATTTGTTTATGAATTATGATTATAATGATGGAGGTCATGTGCGTTTGAGTGTAACCTCATTACCTAACCATGGACAGATCATTAAGTTTTAAAATATATTAGCTTAAACGCAGATGATGGTGGAGACTCGAGAGCTAGTTACGTCCCTTTTCCATTTTCTGAAAACAAACCATGTAAAATTGAAATTGAAAAAGGTGCCTATGAGTTATAGTTCAAGGAGAAGCCACATTTATTCTTGACTTTCAATTTACTCCATGCTTTCTTTTCTTTTTTGTCATATAATCGTATGATTAGTTTGATTCGAGTATTGTGAGTTTAATTTAAGGTAACTTCTTTTAAAAAAAAAAATTTCGCATTCACATAAGCTAAAATTTAAGATTTCGTGATTAAGCGGTGAAAATTCCTTCAACTAGAAAGTCATACTACGGATAGTCCTAAATATAAGATAAAGTTGATTTTTTTGGAGAGATTAAGGAAGCTAAATAAGTTGCTTAATCATATCATATGTCATGTATCCTTAGATTATATATTAATTTATTAGTCAAACTAATTAGTTTAAAGAAAAAAATAAAAATAAAAATATTCTAGAGTAATTTAATTAGTTTTCTTAATTTTTTTAAAAAAATTAATTTTATCTTATAATTAAGACTGGAGGGAGTAGCAATATAGACTCCTCATTGTTTTGCAGTTTTGCCGCTTCTTTATAATAATTAGAATAGAATTGTTGTGGCAATATAGAGAATTAATTATTTACTAAATTAAAATAAGTTGAATATGACTTTGGAAATTTGAAAACAAGAATGGCATTGAAGTTCATTGTTCTTCCAAACGTGCCTAATCTATATTACAATCACATGAAATTCATTGTATTTCCAAGCGTACCTAATCTTTCATTGACATAAAAAGTCCAATCCCTTGATAGTCTATTCTATGTACATCCACCGAACAACATCCAACTAAAGAATATTGTTTGACGGAATCCCAACGAACTACTCTCACGCATTGTTTGGTGGGAGGGATTTGGAGGGGAGGAAAAATTTTTATGAGTTGAATTTTAAAAAATTGAAGAAGTGGGGTAATAAAATTTTAATAAAAAGAATATATAAGATAAAAAAGTAAGAAAAATTAATTAAAAATTTTTAACCCCACTTCTTTAATTTTTTTAAATTCAACTCAAAAAAATTTTTCCTCCGCCCACTTTCCCTCCCCTCCCCTCAGACCAAACAAGCCCAAGGAAACTCCTTCAAGTAATTTTTAACTCCCTCTGGTAAACGACTCTAGTGTTATAGCTAAAGGTTTACCCTCATACAATCAATTTTACAGACATTATATACTATTTTGTTAACAAATCAAGATAAAATATAAAATATCTAAGAACATGCACCCTTCTTTTCTTCCCCTTGAAAATGCCCCATTCACATAAGGGTTACGGAGTATTTTTATCTGAAAGTTTTCAGCAAAGGGCAATTTTACCCTGTAAGTGTAAAAAATGGAGTAATTTTGCTTTAACCGTTATTATAGTTATTTTTTACCACTAATGAACCAAATATACTGAGCTAGTAGTCCATATGTCATCCACGTCATATTTGTTAAGCAGCAACTTTACCCTATAAATTTTAAATCTAATTTTGAAAAAAGATGAAATAGATGATGCATGAATTTCCAGCGCAAATTTACTTCTTAACAAAAATGATATATCGACCACCAGTTCAGCATATTTAGTCAATTAATAGTCAAAATTAATTGAGATAACTGTCAAGACAAAATTACTTATTTTTTGACACTTCTGAAATAAAATTGCCCTCCTAAAAAAATTTCAAAATAAAATTATCCCTAAATAAAAAATTCTGAAGTAAAATTGCCTTTTAACGCTTCACATAATTATTATGAACTACATGATTTATCTGGAATTCCATATAAATACATGAAACCCCTACAATAAATGTTACTCCTCGGGTAATAAATATTAATAATTAATCAATGTCAGAGTCCATCATGGGCTGGGTCCAGGTCAGCGTAACATGCAACAGTAACGTGTACGATTCGGCTAATGGGCTTGTTCCAATTTTTCGTCTAGCATTTGGTCTAAAAAAAAAAAATTCTTCGTTTATCTTGAGATATCGGCAAACGTGTCTTTGGTAGATTCTTTTTTTTTAATGAAAGTAAATTCTGTTTTAAGTTGTTTCCTATTATTATTCGAATTTTTAATATACGTGAACGTCTGTTACAAATTCGCACCAGCCATTAAAAATTGTTCTTTGCATTACATTTTGATTTCCTCGCCAGGCGTTCGTCGAAGACGCTGCCACGTGTCATGCGTATATACTTTTATTCTGTGCTTTACCCAACTGATTTGTCGTTGGAAACGAGGGTCACGCACGGCAGTATCCGCCGAGTAAAACTCCAAAACTCCCAAATTACCCTCCCTATTGAAGAGCCCTGTTTCCGGTTGTTGTTTCCCTCTCTTTCTCTCTCTCACCATTATATGCCATTGGTGTCAAGGTATATTCCCTGGAATTGATACCCTCTCTAACTGACATCCATCACCACGTATAACTCCTTAGCTCAAGTCCAAAGCGATACTTCATCATTTCGGGAGTTGTGGATTTGTCTCTCCTAAAGGCATTAGGTGAGGCTTTATTTCACATTACCTTCTTCGATTCTCTTTGTCAGACGTTCAGCAAGGATTTCGTTTCTTTGGTGATTTGATCTGTACTTGTCCTGGCTGGTTCATATTGTTACTATTTTTCATCTTCTAGCAAAAAATTGTTTACTTGGTAGGGTGGGTGATCCGGGAAACGTGTTGATGGATGTTGCATTCTCGGTTTCTTTATTAAAGTGTATAGCCGTATTTGATGTTGAAGACTGTGTTTTTCTATACTCGGCATGTTAATTTTTAATTGTTTCGTGTAATTTCTCTGTCTTTTGGTCTGATTTTCATTATGTAAGGGGGGATGCTTAATCTTCATTGGTGACAGTCTTCAGTTCCACCTTACCAAATGGAACTGGGAATAAAATAATGGGTGATTCGAGTAATGTTTTTTTTTTTTGAAAATTTTCGTGTTGTATTCGCTTCTTGATTTTTTTGAGCTGCGACGAGAAATTGGTTTTGTCGGAGTGAAAGTAAGGAACGAGTTGTCGAAGAGACGGGATTCATCACATTTGATTTTTTGTTCGTTTTGTTTACCTTTTCGGGATTTAATCTATATCCATTGTAGCGGCGGGACTTCATTCTTCATCTTGACTTTTTTCAAGGGCTTGCGTCACAAGAAATTCTTTTTTTCCAAATCTCATAATTCTTCAACTTGCTCGTATGAACTCTTGAACCTATGAATCCTGTTCTTCGAGGAATAAGCTGAATTGACTGTTCTCCCTTTTTTTAATCTGTTGTTTTGGTTAGAGTAGCATATTATCACCTCATGAGACATTGTGATCTATCATCAATTTGCTGTGGATTTTCTTGAATGGAAACAATTAGGTGGCTTCCATTTTAAGATCTGATTTGTAGGGCTCCTACAAACTCTGGTGTCCTGTCAAAGATGTACTAAAAGATTCCAATTGCCTGTGTACACTTGTGTGTATGTTTTCTTGTTTTAATTGTCATTATTTGTCATCGAGGTTTATTTCGTATACAGGAAAATTACAAGATCTGTGCTGGTTTTCGTTGGAGATTTCCTTGAGGTGCATGATCCGTGCTGGGATATGTCAATGGCTACTGTGACTTGTATGTGGATGCGATAAGGATGGTGATGACGATGATATTAATAGTGGATTAGCTGTGGATCATTCCGGCCGTTAGCTATATATTCGTGCTGGTTTGTTTACTGTATCACTCAACTGTTTCAACATGGACTAGTCCAAAAGCAGATGGTGGTTCAAAGGGCCTGGGCAATTTGTTATTAGCTGTTGAGGAAGAGTCTTTAAGAATGAAATAATTTTTGGGAGTCTCACTCTTCATGTCATCAGCAGTTGATCAGAGGCATATAAATTGCAAGGGCGTTAGATTCATTTTGTTGACCTAAGAAAATATTGTGAAAGATAGCTACCATATTTTGGGTGCACAATCTACAAATATGGAAGGAATTGTTTCATCACAAGCACAAAAGAATTTACAGACACCTGGACGCAAAAATTTATTTGCTGGGTCCCAAAAGGATCTGTGGCTTATTGCACGAGAAGGATCCCTTAATGATTTAGAGTCATCATTGGCCTTAATGAAGAAAAGTGGGGGTAATATCAATTTCAGGAACACCTTTGGTTTGACCCCTCTCCATATTGCAACTTGGAGAAACCACATTCCCATTGTCAGAAGGCTTCTTGCTGCTGGGGCTGATCCTGATGCTCGTGTATGATCATTTATCATTTGGAATTGTTATAGTCTTGCAGATATGAACCTGTGTTTTGATTTGTTAGTGTGAAATTGTTCTTTGTATGCAAACTTTATCACACTGATGAACAGAATTTTGTAGAACAAGTTTTTTCCAAGTTATTTAAGTCTAATTATGAAAAATTAAATCTTGGGATCCATTGGCGCTGAAGTCTGTTTTATTTTCAGGATGGAGAATCAGGATGGAGTTGTCTTCACAGGGCCTTGCATTTTGGTCACCTTGCTGTGGCAAGCATCCTTCTTCAGCATGGTGCCTCTACTACATTGGAGGACTCTAAATCCCGAATACCATTAGATCTCTTATCAGGCCCTGTTTTGCAGATTATTGGAGATGAAAGCAATTCAGGTATAAAATGCTGCACTTTGAATGTACGTTTTTGCTTGTTGCAAAAAGGAAGTACTAAGTAGCTTTGCAGGATAACAACCTGCTTTTTGTTCATGTTTAGTGGCTACTGAGGTCTTTAGTTGGGGAAGTGGCACAAACTATCAGCTTGGAACTGGAAATGCACACATACAAAAGTTACCATGCAAAGTTGATTCACTTAATGGTTCTTCCATACAGTTGATTTCTGCTGCAAAGTTCCATAGTGTTGCAGTCACTGGTCGTGGGGAAGTTTATACTTGGGGATTTGGCAGGGGGGGCCGTCTAGGACACCCTGATTTTGACATACACAGGTATATACTCTGATTTGATATAAAAAAAATAAAACTTAAGTCCTTATACAAAAAAAAAAAAAAAACTTAAGTCCATTAGTCATAAAATTTCTGTAATGTGGGACATATATTGTGCATGCTTACCAGTAACTTTTCTATAACCATGTATGTATTAAGGGATTGACGTTTTCATATGGCTTCCATTTTTAAGCACCTTCAACCAAGTGTGTTGACCAAGATGCTGGACAACTTAATAGTGCTTTTTTTTAAAAAAAAAACCTTGGTATTTCTGGTAGAATTTAACTAACATGCACAGAGTAAATGATTTTGGCAGCATACTTTATGTTTAAAAAGTGTTTCTGAAAATTGTACGAGAGGAACTCTTTCGAAATTCCACTGCAAGCCTAGATGAAAACTTGTTTCAACTGGCCTGCTATCTACCCTTCAGCAGTTCTTGCAATGCATTTTATTTTTTAAGACTATATGTATTACTGTCAGCTGATTGTATATTTGTGCATTTGCCTGTTGGATTTCATTTTGCCTTGTTCATTGCAGTGGTCAAGCTGCTGTCATCACTCCTCGACAGGTGACCTGTGGTCTAGGTTCTCGACGAGTGAAGGCAATTGCTGCAGCTAAGCATCATACTGTTATTGCTACTGAAGGTGGGGAAGTGTTCACCTGGGGATCCAATAGAGGTAAAATCTGACGTTCATATAAGTTTTTAGTTGTGACTATTTGCTTTTATAAAACCCCGGCAGCCCTGCCATGTCTTACTATTTTCTTTCCAAGTATAACAATTTATATTTCTCCAATTATCAGTTAAGAATAGGGAAAAGAGTTTGGCTTTTATGGCTAATGCTGTGTACAGTAGGTTGAAAAAAAATTTGAGAATTGCACAGAAAGATTATTCTTTGTATCATTTATTTATGGATGGTTTCATTAATGTCTTTTCTTTTCTTTTTTAATTTTTTCATGCAGAGGGACAGCTTGGCTACACTTCTGTAGATAGTCAACCAACACCTCGAAGAGTGACTTCTCTGAGATCAAAAATTGTTTCTGTTGCTGCAGCAAACAAGCACACAGCTGTAGTCTCTGATTTAGGGGAAGTTTTCACCTGGGGTTGCAATAGAGAGGGTCAGCTTGGTTATGGCACCTCGAACTCAGCATCTAATAACACCCCACATGTGGTTGAATACTTGAAGGGAAAGAAATTAATTGGTGTTTCTGCTGCTAAATATCATACTATTGTATTAGGATCTGATGGAGAGGTAACTATCTTGCATAGTGTTGTTCATTTTAATTTTCTTCAGTGGGAAGAAAATTATTTTATTTAGAACCGGAATGTTTGAGCTCAGGATAAATAGTGTTTTATGTTTTCATGTTGCCCATTGTATTATCACGAGGATAGTAGCATTTTGATGTTGCCTGAGGCAGAGTTACCCATGGAGCATGTTGTTTTTCTCTGCTCCTATTGGCATCTGGTCCCCTCATGCTTTTATGCTGAAGTTTATTAATTTTTGTTTTGTTTTTGTTCTCTTGTTGAATTTGACTTCGGGAGGAAGTTATTTTAGGTCCAAAATCGGATCAAGTAGTTTTAGTTTCTCCAAAGTGATATTAAATGGACAGGGTGGGAAGTATAAGGAAAAATGTTAGGGCGTATGTATATTGTTCTCTCCAAAAAAATTGCTCAGTTGGTGGGGAAGCTTAGGAATCAACGCAACTTTCTCCTGGCATTATGCTTAACTGTTTAAATATTCATAGACACGTGGGTATGGAGCATACTCATTTTGTGATGATTTAGTTCTATGTAGAGCTTAGTTGGAGGTAATTGGCTATAAGTTTTTTCTTTTTCTTGGCAATATTAGGTCTTTCGTTTTCATTATTATATTCTAATGTACTGTGTTTGGCAGGTATACACTTGGGGTCATCGGCTGGTCACTCCAAGACGTGTTGTAATTTCTAGGAATTTGAAAAAAATTGGAAGCACTCCTTTGAAGTTTCATCGCATGGAACGACTTCATGTGATTTCTATAGCTGCAGGAATGGTACACAGTATGGCTCTGACAGATGATGGTGCATTGTTTTATTGGGTTTCCTCAGATCCTGATCTTCGAAGTCAACAGGTTTTTACTAAACAAATTTCTTTTTTTTTCCTTTCCTGTTCTACTTTTGATGGTCCAAGACAAGAAGCTGATTGGAAACATTTATTTCCTTCTTTTGTCACAAAATTGTGTGCAGATATATGCCATGTGTGGTAAAAATATAGTGAGCCTATCTGCTGGAAAGTACTGGACTGCAGCAGTTACAGCTACAGGTGATGTTTACATGTGGGATGGGAAGAAAGGTAAGGATAAGCCACCAGTTTCAACTCGGTTGCATGGTGTGAAGAGGGCTACATCAGTTTCAGTTGGTGAAACACATTTGCTCATTGTTGCTTCCCTCTACCATCCTAGCTATCCTCTCAGCACAATTGAGAATTCTCATAAGCTAAAGTTGGATGACAGGGATGATGTGGGAGAGTTAAGTGAAGAGATTTTATTTGAGGATATGGAAACCAATAATATGATATCTAGTGCACAAACTGATAATTCTGGGCAACAGTCTGTACCAAGTTTAAAAAGCCTTTGTGAAAAAGTAGCAGCAGAGCATCTTGTGGAGCCACGAAATGCCATACAGCTACTTGAAATTGCTGATTCTCTTGGAGCAGATGATTTGAAGAAGTATTGCGAGGTACTGTTGTTGACTTAACACAAATTTGAAATATTATTAATATCAGATTGGCCTTGTGTTGTTGCTTCTTGTTAAGACTTATTTTCTTATTTTTTCTTTTTTGGTGTGCTAATGGTGGAACATATACAGGTCAGTTTAATTACCATTTAAAAAACTTTCTTGAAAATAGTATTATGGAGCATTAGAGATCATGTGAGGCTGCCGTGTTGCATGTAATTTTTGCAAATCTAGTGGTCAGTGATGTTATATTAGTTGGATGTTTATGTGGTAAATGGTATGATGTACTGAAGCCGTTGTCTACTGATTTCAGGAGATTGTCATTCGCAACCTTGATTATATTTTCACAGTTTCACCACATGCAATTGCAAGTGCTTCACCAGATATCCTGGCTAATCTTGAGAGATTGTTAGATCAGAGATCATCTGAACCATGGAGTCACCGTCATCTCCCTACTCCAACTGCTACTTTCCCTGTCATCATTAACAGTGAGGAGGATGAAAGTGAGATGGAATCTCAGAGAATTCGTGATGAACCCAAAACACTGTGTTCATTGACATTGGAGAAAGATCAGAACTCTTTTCTAGTGCCCAAAGATGATCCTAATCATGGAATCTCCAAAGAAGTTCGAGCTCTGAGGAAGAAGTTGCAGCAGATTGAGATGCTTGAAGCTAAGCAGTCCAGTGGATGTTTTCTTGATGACCAGCAGATTGCAAAGCTTCAATCTAAGCCAACTCTTCTGAGTTCGCTTATGAAGCTAGGTGTTCCGGTTGAGACTTTACATAAAGAATCCTCTTCTGTACTATCAGAAGGGAAAGGTACTAAAAAGAGTAAAGCATCAAAAAAACAGAGGAGGAAGAGCAGCAAATCTAGTGTATTGCAAACAGAAGCTGAATCTGTTTGTTTTGGGACTGGAGTATTTTCCGTAGCCGAGAAGGACTTGTTGGACCTTGATATCCTGGAGGTTCATAATACAAAGGTTGGTTTCCAAATTCCGCATGCTGTATTCAAGATAGATTATTGACCAAATGGCTGGTTTTTCACCATCATTTCCTTTTCGTTTTACAAAGGGTCAGTTTAGACATTTTACAGTCCTCCCTAAAACACTGGTTTATTTCGTACTTTTACATGTCATCTTTACTTTTTCATTGCTATTCTAGGTCAGGTTTCCCTTCATTTTAGACAGTTTGGGAGCAACGGAAAATCATTTTATTTTAGATAAAGACTGTTATGGTTATGGTTAGAGTATTCGGCCCCTCTATAGCTTCTTCTTGCTGACCGATGAACAACTGGTGTCTTGGTTAGAACTAATGTCTGACAGTACTCAGTTAATGGATTGGTCCCATTGGAAGAGATTGTTAATTAGATTATCACCTTTTACGCGTTGAGTTGAATATTTCATACTTACAAAGAACAGATCTTCAAGAATTTCCTGCCTTAGCTTTATTGCTGTCATAGATTATTTTTAATTTAAGTTTCAAGTTATGTTCGATAGGTGGAAGCTGACATTTGTGAACAAACTATGGCTGCCCAAAGCGCAAGGGAGTCAGCTTTCATTCTTCAGAAGAATGATTATTTAGAGATGCGAAAAAACAAGGGACAATCACCAAAGGTTTCTAAGAAAAAGAGTAAGAAAGGTGGCCTTTCTATGTTTTTGAGTGGTGCTCTTGATGATGCTCCTAAAGAGGTGGCTCCCCCACCACCGACACCCAAAAATGAGGGTCCTGCATGGGGTGGGGCCAAGTTTTTGATGAGTTCTGCTACTCTTCGTGAAATTCAGGATGAGCAGAGCAAAATTAAGGGGAGTCAACCAGCTAGTAGCAAAGATCAAGCAGAAAATGTTTCTGGTTGTGGAAGTGGAGGGAAGATACGACTCAGTTCATTTCTTCCTTCCAGTCCAATACCTGTTGCATCAACGCGCAGTTACCCAGTTTCTGATGGAGAAAAAAGTACCCCAACTTGGGCTGCTTCTGGAACCCCTCCTCATCTCTCTCGTCCATCTCTTAGGGATATCCAGATGCAGCAGGTCTGTGAACTAAATGCTTTCTCTGTTTCCATGTTTGTATGTCAGTGATTTTGTTATGTTTCATGTCAACCTATGCATATTTAACTTGCATCCAATATCTTGTTGCTCTAAAATGTCCCAGTGAGGTCACTTTGAACTGACATGTTTTCTTCAAAACAGGGAAAGAAGCAACAAAATGTTTCCCATAGTCCGAAGACTAGAACAGCTGGATTCAATGTAGCCACGGGTCAAGGATCGCCATCTGATGCTTCTGGTGTTAACCGCTGGTTCAAGCCAGAAGTGGATACACCATCCTCAATACGATCAATTCAGATTGAGGAGAGGGCTATGAAGGATCTCAAGCGCTTCTACAGCAGCGTTAAGATTGTCAAAAGTCAGTCTTGATGCCATCTATTTATTTGCTCAGGTGGCAACAGATATTATTCCATTTTTTTTAACTTCTCCTTCCCTTCTGGTTTTACTCCAAAGACTGCAAATTGGCCTGTACAGATAGTTGCACTGTACATTCTTACAGACTCTTAGCACCCTGGTCTTTCCATTTCTGGTCATTCTTTTTTCACCCTATCAGCACTGTATATGATTAGGATGCTTACCTGTACTCAAGTTGCAAGTGTTTCTGAAGATGAAGACTGGTCAATAATGATCCTGCACTATCATTAGTAGCAGCATCAAATGGTGTAGAATTTCAGAATAAGAGGGCATTCTCACTCCTATTGAAATAAAGACCCACCACCATAGGCGTGTAACGCCTATCTCCAAGCCCTTCTCTCCCTAGTTTATATTACAGCCCCCTTCAGCAGTGGCCCTTATGTATTATCGTCTAAAGTTCCTCTATTTAGGTTGAGAGACAATGCTATTTTCAGTTTGTGCCTTTGTAATGATTCTTTTAAAGATTTGGTCGTTTCTGCCCGTTGTTAATTAGACAGCATCAGTATTAGGGAGCAGGAACAGAGAGGGAGATAATGTTGCAAGATGAGTGTTATTATTTGAGCTTACTAGCCAGAGCGATCCTGTTACTTTTGAACTGTGAGTGAGGGTGGGTCAAAATTGGTGTATTATTGTTAATGTTATAGTACATTGTATACTTCTTATGGACAACCATTTGGTCTACTCTGCTTTGGCAGTTCTCTCTTTTGTTCGTGCTACAATTTTCAACTTTGAACTTTCTTCTTTTTCCACCAACCCCATCAACATTTGGATTTTCTCTTGTTGCCTTTTGAATTGATTATTGAGCTACTGTTGGACGACACTCCTTCTATCTCCCTGTGATGACACATGTCAATTAATTAAGCGAAATTTCAATAACTCTGATACCTGCCCATCACCCTATCACAAGTTACTATAATAATTACAGAGAGCGTCTACTCTCAAAAAAAAAAAAAAAAAAATTACTACAAAACTAGTTTAACAATACATTTTCAATCGTAAAAGTTTCCAGTGGTCTAACCCTCGAGAAGGATAATTACAAAACTTTTTTCTCTTTCATTTTGTTTACATTAAATATTAATAAATTTACAAACAAAAATTTGTATTTGCTTTGCCATCGAGAGCGTGGGTTTTGTGAAACAGGGAAAAGGAGAAAACAGAGAAAGAGGACATAGAGAGGGGAAGAGGGAAAAGAAATAAAACGAACTGAAAAAGATAAAGTTTGATTGATTGTGTTGTGGCTCTCCCAGGAAGGAAGGTTGAGAATCTCATATTTTTCAAAATGACCATTATTCACGAAACTAAAGAGGTACAAATCCTAACTACATTATTTCATATATACACCAATCACTCAAATTCAAACCAATTAATCATGGTTGGCCAAAAATATTCTAACTAATAATTATGGGGGATGGTTTTCTCGTATATATTATTTGGATATGTAGAGCTAACTAGTCATAAGAGTCAACCAACAATATCCCTTTGGATCGTCCAAACATGTAGTAGTTATATAACTTTTTGACCATCATGCCAAATTCCATTATACTAATAATAATGACATCAGCGCAACTATATATACATTAATTATTACTCATCCCAGTTAATATGTGGAGCAGGTTTACTTGCTTCGCCCAGCCTAGCTATGATGTCTTAAAGAATAAAGAAGTAATATTATTGAACACTTCACGTACGACACCACAAAAGAAAACACATTCTTCAGAGCAGTAGTTGAATAGTACATCTATCATTCACAAGTAAAGAATCCTCGTTATACTGTCGGTAATTATTTGAATAGTAACACCTTCAACGTTACGTGGAAGCTGTCAATACAGTAATCAATGAGCTTTGTCCTTTTATCATCACCCACACCAAGTAAGAATAGTGATATATAGAAAAGTGATTGAATTTGAAATGCATATATTTATGGGGATTGTTCAGAGAGAGAGAGAGAGAGAGACACACACACACAGACCGTAACTGATACCATAGATTACAGTGATTCTTTTGGGTTTCCATGCACAGTCAAATTTGAGTAACAGTAGCATCGTGTACTTAAAGGCAAGAGTGGAAGTGACTTTTTTCCCTTCAACGTGGACGAGATATATGGATCTCCAATCTCCATACATATGGTTGTCCTTAGAACATCTTTATTTTTTGTGTTAGATACGTGATTCCAACGACTCCTATAACTTTTATATACATATATATATATATAGTGATAAAAAAGAAGGCAACCCTAGCCTTTAATTTGGTCATCCTTTGAGTGCTTTCATTTTTTTTTTCTTTTCTTTTTAGGCCTGAAAAAGTCTGATCAGCTTCAAAGCAAATATTAATCTCTAGGGGGTTCGTCTTCCTCATAAAGCCATGATCTCCTTATTAGAACAAGACAAGATGGATCTCTTCCCTTTTCATTATTAAATTCCTACAATTACCTGTCTGTCATGTTCTTTGCTTGCTTTAAGTTGAATGCTTCTCTCTTTATTGTTTCATATGATCTGTTAGCCCCTTGCCTTGTCTGGCCTCAAAATAGATTTTCTGCTTAGTTGAACTTGAGTGCTTTCAGGCCTTAATTATTCTTCTTGAACCCAGAGAAAGAGAAAGAGAAACCGTTTCAAGAAGCTATATAAAGAGGTGTTTAGTAGTGCAATAATATCTGCAATTTTTTCTCTCTGATGAGTGAGACTGAGAAAGAGAGAGGAATTGAAGAATCACGGGATGGGAGATGAAAGAAGGAAAGGCGGCGCAGGGAATGAAGCTTGATCCGAAATCATTGTCCGTATCAATCCATACTCATTAACGTGGCTCTTGCTGCGCGACCGACGTAGTATAAATATCCTACCTCTTATTCTTTATATAAGATCTAATTCGTAACATATTTTACATTACGAACTAGATTTTATATTAAGGAACGGAGGGAGATAGTATATATAGGTTTGATGCATGGGAAGGGATGAATGATTTTGGACCAGGCTTCATTCTCACGCCCAGCTTTCCCTGTATATATAGAAGCAACCAACAACGACTATGAAAGGTAAGCCTTCTTTTCTCTTGCACAATGCTGGAATAATTGATCCAAATAGTTTTACCAATTCCAACAGATTTTACTCTTTTTCTTAAAACTCTCTCTACAATTGGATCCTTTCAATTTCTATAGCGAAAACACACTTATCAAGTTGCTTTGAGTTAATGATTTTCACTAACCCTAAAAACTTATTGCCTTGAGAGAAATGAATCAACCCAAGGTCCATGTACTATTTCAATCAAACGCTCTCTCCTCCGATCCAAGGAATAGAAGAAACTATGTTGAGAAAGAGAACCTTAACTTCTATAAAGCCCAAGTTGACGATATATAGATCTTGCTATATATCGTTTTAATCGTTTCATGATGTCCAAACCAAGGAATCCATGGCTACGTACGTATATTCCTTTCTTTAAAGATATTTATATCCATATATATTTGGTTGTATTTGTGAGACGATGAGGCTATAATTTCACGAATGAAAGGAAAAAAATCACAAACATGCTGATAATTATATTGCATACAAACCTCAAAGATGTGTGTGTGAGAGAGAGACTATATGTAATGTGCTTTCCCTAATATAATACAATGACTAATTAAGTAATGCTCTATGTCTCATGTATTGCTCTTCATTTCCTTCATTGTACGATTAGTTATATTTTTTTCCCTCTTTGTTGAATGTCAGAATGTGAGTTATGTTCCCATTATTTTTTTCATTATTATTTTCTGTTGTTATATATATATTAGTACTTTTCATTGTTCATGCCTATATAATAAGTTTTGACATTATTGTTTAAGGAATTTAAGTTTCATCTTCTTCATTCTCTTCAATATTATGCTCAGATTATTTTATTCCCTTTACCCGAATTAATAATGACCCTTTATATAAACCAGCTGGGGTTCGTAACTTTTGGAAGGAGCCAATAAAGAAGGTTGCTTGACTCTAATATTAGATTCAAAAAGTAATAAATTATATATTATATCAGTGGCGATTAATCATCAATATCAATAATATAACTAAAAGTCGAATACGGAAGAGATGTTGTGTGTGGATAGTGCATATTGTGTGTGTGTGTGTGTTTGTATAGTCCAAGATGTGTTGGCGCGCTTGTATTTACAAGCCCCATTATAGTAAGCACAGTAAGATATTGTGCTCTTGGAAAACAAAAATTCTTGGCTATCCTATCTATAATGTTTGCTCTTGAAAAGTGAAAAGTGAAAACTAATATCCATCAATTATAAGCAAATATTTCTGGCATATATTGTGGCCATCGTGATAGGTGAATAATAATAATACAAACAAGAAATCCCCTGTTTCCTATTAGGGGCAAATTATACAAGTCTACGTTTTTTTTTTTTTTACAATTTGTACCATCTAGTTCAGTTTGCTTTTAAGCTAAGGCAAAGAAAACCAAGAGCGAAACGCGCTGCAACCTTTGGGACTTATTTGAGTCGGTGTTTAAAACTTATATTTATATAAGTTGAGACAAAACTCTTCTCATATATTTATTTTATATATTGTAAATCATGTCGGAAAAGTAGCTTCCACCACTAATCCAAACAAATATTTTGTTGCCCCTTTCCACCACCACCACCGCTCATGAAAATCAAAGGTCAATATCAAGGTGAATATACCGACAACAACTCCACCGCCCGCACGCCTCAACTTCGTCTGATTTGGTAAATTGTCAATTACTGGTATCAAAATCTTCATCTTTTCTTCCTTTTTCCTTTCTTGAAATATTAGGATTCAGATTCATGAAAGGGATCCGTGGTTAGTTGACGTTGAGGGTGAAGAATGACAGCTTCTGGTTCATATTTTGGTTGTTCCGCTTCCGTGGATAAAAAAAGAAATTAGAGAAGGAAGAAAAGTGCGATGTGGAACAATTGAAGTGTGTGATTGAGCTATGAGCTATAGACTGCACAAATAAAGGTTATATGTAGATTTCACAAAAATTTCAATGATAGATGATAATGAGAGTGGGCTGAACTTAACTTCTTTGTCTGCAGTATAGTCATTGCCTGCTTTTTATTTTTATGGTGATTCATGATATGATACGTAACGTGCTTGTGAGATTAAAACACATACATTAAGGCAGTGTTTGGTATAGTGTTTGGGGCCTTATAAGCCCATTTTTATAGGAAAAAAGCCCGAATGAGAATGGAAATGTTTTTTTTTTTTTTAATGTTTGGTTGAGCTTTTTAAAGTTGCATCCCGAGTAAAATAAGTTATTTGTTGAAAAAGCCCCTAGTTGCAGCTTTTCACTTATAAGTAAGGCATTTTATTACCATTAGAGTAATAAATGTTGTCCACCTGATTATTACCTTCTCTTTCTTCTCTTCTCTCTTCTCTCTTCCTTCGAAACTAATCGCTATTCTCTTTCTTCTCTTCTCTCTTCGTACGAAAGGCTGCTCTTCATTTTGAGTTGAAATCCTCCAATCTTGTCCCAGATCTTCCCTCCCTCGGAAGCCAGCTAAAGTCGTGGCAGCTGGATCGTTGCTCTGCTTGTGTTTGGTTGGTCGTGTTGTGCATTGTGGTCGGCGGTGGCGGTGATCTTCTGCAAGGTTGTATAGCCGTTGCTCCTCATCTTCGACTCCATCGGGTGTTGTGAAGGACGGTGGGAAGTTTTTCGGTCAGAATGTGGCCGATCTGTGAGTGGTAGGCAGTTTGGTGAGCTTTCTCTTCTCAGTCTGAAGGTTGTGGATCTACTTTGTCAATTCTCGTTGCCTCGACCTTGTGCATCGACACTCTGATCTCCTGTCTCTGCTAGTGCGTGTGAGCTCTGGTGGAGTGTTCTTGATAGTGGTAAGGCTTGTTAAGCATCTTTTCTTCATATACTATGATCTCCTGTCTCTGTTGGTGCGTGTTAGCTCCGGCCTAACATTGTTGTTTGGCTGGAGTTTGGATCTATTAAATTCATGTAGCCTAAAGTCACTGCGAGCTGTTGGTCTGCTAGTAGAGCCGTCAAAACAGGCCCAACCCGCGGGCTCGCGGGTTGGGACAGGGTTAGGGTTGGGGTTGGGGTTTTTTCGGCCCATAAAAATGTAGGCCGCACAAGCCCTCACCGTTCAACCCGTGGGTTGGCGGGCTGGGCCGCATTTTTTTTTTTTATTACATGGATGCCTTGCATGGACTTTGGCTGGCTGGACTGTTTTTTTTTACATGGATACATTGTTGGGCTTTGATAGTTGGGGTTTAGGCTTGGAGGGATAGTTTGTTTTTTATTTGGACTTTGGGAGGTTCTTTACTAGATTGTTGGTTTCTTTTTTGGGTTTGGACTTTGGGAGGTTCTATTTTTTTTTGTCTAGACTTGTGTGTGGCAAAAAAAAAAAGTGCGGGCTGCAGGCTAGCCCGCGAACCCGCATGTGCGGGTTAGGGTTGAGGATTTCCCAACCCGTGGAAGTGCAGGCCGCACTGGCCCACACAGCCCAGCCTGCGTCGCGGGCTGGCCCATTTTGCCAGCTCTATCTGCTAGTGTCATTGCTCTACTATTATTCTTCATATACTTTGATCTCATGTCTCCAACGGTGTGTTGTTGCATAGTATCGTTGCTCTGCTTTACGTTGTCTTCTTCGCCGATTGATGTCGTTGTCCTTGGTCTGCTATTGTGGTTCCTCTGCTAATGTAGAAGATTTTCGTTCTCTCTCTATTTTTTTTGCTGTGTTTTTGTTTTTGTCTGTTGGTCCGATTCATGCCTATAGCACGGTTGAAGTTTTCATTTAGAATCCCCTAAATTTTTTGGTTCCTCTGCTATTATCATTGCTCTGGTATTGTGGTTCCTCTGCCAATCTACTTTTTAAGAAAATAATAGCCAAATAATTGTAGATATGTTGGTGAAAAATTACTGTTTTGTATGCGAATGGCTGCTAAGAAGTTATAATTAAAATGTGATTACAAAAGGATAGTACTATATATATAGCCAAAATAGGGTTCATATTTATGGTTCAGTGTCCACGCAAAATAGGCAACAAAGTTAGTTTATTTTTTTGTAATATATATGTATATTGTTTGATGGCCGCCTCCTACAATTATAAGTGTATAATTTGGTCTATTTGGACTTCAAATCTCTTTTTATTTACTACTTACAATGAAAGTCGCATTGATAGCCTCACTGTTTTGTTTATTATTAACAAATGTGTCACCTACTATTCTGTAGCGAGCGTATTAGGGTTCGTGTTGTTAATTTGGGAAATTTGTTGATAAATGCTATGTCAAAATTTTCCATAGAAAGATGAATGACAGAGCATTATGGAATGACGAGGCAACTGAAATATTTATCCACACAATGGTTGAGCAAATTTTAAAAAAAGAATGTCGTGGGTTGTCTTGTTTGAAGGATGGATGGGACAGTATTGTCCCTACGTTCAATGAGAAGACATGGAAATCATACAAGAAACAGTGGAAGAATAAGTTTGATATGTTACACAAGGACTTAAGAACTTGGGATTCGTTAACAAAAGAGACTAGTGTGGGCCGAGACCCTGTTAGCGGAAATGTCGTTGCTTGGCCTGAGTGGTGGCGACAGAAATGTTAGGTTAGTAATGCCTACAATTACTTATAACGTTGCTTAATAATAATTCAATTGCCTCAATCATCTTCTTTAGTAATATAGCTAATGATTTGGTTACTTGTTTGTATACAGGAGAATTTGGCGTATAAAAAGTTTTGTGGTTCAAGCCTCAAGCATGAAAGAGAATTGAGGCTTATATTCAAGGATGTCGTGACAACAGGCGAGGATTTCTTTTCATCGTCTTTCATACAGACACAGGAGGCAGAGCAAGAAGATGTCTACTAACCGACTATAGATGAAAAGGAAGGTTCAAGGGACAGTGAAGACGAGCTTTTTGGATTTAACCCAGCAGTTAGCACAGGAGTGACAATCAGCTAGTGAGTATTGGGTTATCAACCCAAACCCCACCCTCTGTTCCAACTAATTCCGAAAGTCAGGGAAAGAGGAAACGAGTTGATGGGTCAGTGCAGAAGAAAAAGCAAAAGATGCCAGCGGCAAAGCAAATTGCGGATGCGGTTAGTGTCATAGCAAAAGTATCGAAGGACAGAGCTGCAACCATAAGTGAAATTCAAGCAAGAAGTATTGATGCTGCTATTAATTACCTATTTGATCTGGAAGAAGTGCAACAGGATAAGGAATTTCAAGTCCGTTGTATCAGACTGATTATGGACAAGACTATTCGAGACACATTTTTCTCACATGTTAAACAGAACAAGGATTCCTTGATTGCATGGCTGCGTTATAGGTTATGACCCTTGATTGAGTGACTACGGTTTATGGTTAAGCCACTATTGATATGGTTTTCCATGGATGACACCATCCTGATCTAAATTTTATGGCAAATTAGTTTAGTGTTTATGTACTATTGTATGCATGCTGGTTTTTATGTTATTATTAGATCAACAGCGCAACTTCAACTGAATTACCTTTATGTTATGTATGTTTTATGAAGTTACTTTTATGACATATGTTACAACTTTGACCGAATTACCTTTATGTTATATATGTTTTAAAACAACACACATGTTACATCAGCAATGGCAAATTGGATGGAGGAAGAAGACGACGACTCTCGGATACTAGCTCTTGTAGATGAAGAGTTAACAGAGTATGAACAATTAACTGCGTTGTTGTGTCAATATTGGGTTCCTTTCATGTGCAAAGAACCTCGTAAAACAAGTAAACGCACCGGTCATTTATGGGTCTAAGAAATATTGGCAGAGCATCAAACACGTTGTCATGACATGTTTAGAGTCGAAAAACATGTGTTCTACCTGTTGTGCAATAAATTGGTCGAACATGGGTTACGAAATTCTAAGAATGTCGGATTCGAAGAAATGGTTGTGATATTTTTGCTCACAGTTGGCCACGACATCAGCAATAGGGTGGTCTAAGAGCTGTTCCAGCATTCAGGGGGAACTGTCAGTCGACTATTGCACATGGTGCTACAGGCTTGTATTAGCCTGGCACAAGAAAATATCAAACAATCTGATCCCAAATTCAATGGATGCCACCCAAAAATACTCAACGATCCTCAATATTATCCCTACTTTAAGGATGTCATTGGAGCAATATATGGAACTCACATCAAGTGTGTGATCACTGGTCCCAACCGGAAAAAATATATAGGGAGAAAGGGATATACAACACAGAATGTAATGACTATATGTGATTGGAATATGTGCTTAGCATTCATGTTGGTGGGTTGGGAAGGTTCTGCACATGACGCTCTTGTGTTTCAATCTGCTGTCTCAAATCCAGCTATGAATTTTCCTCATCCACTTACAGGTATATTTTCGTCCCATTCAATTGAATTACTTTCAGTGCACACTTTGCTTAATCTCACACCTTTAAAATGATTTGAGCATTTATTAGGCAAATATTATTTGGTCGACGCTAGTTATCCCACACCAGTTGAGTATCTTGGTCCCTACAGATGTGAGTGTTATCATCTGCTAGAATTTCATCATCAACCTGGTTTGGCAAATGCTAAAGAGACATTCAATTACTATCATTCCAATTTGAGGTCAACTATTGAAAAGACTTTTGGAGTGTGGAAGAATATATTCG
Organism: Inga oerstediana; assembly: GCA_963210345.1. Lineage (NCBI taxonomy): Eukaryota > Viridiplantae > Streptophyta > Magnoliopsida > Fabales > Fabaceae > Inga > Inga oerstediana. The sequence goes on from OY723403.1 coordinate 10,984,791, forward strand.
AATTATTGCAAAAAATGCGCAAATACAGCTACGAAACGCAAGTCCGCTTAGTTTGCGCAACTATGGCCATTCATAACTTTATTAGGAGAGATTCTCAGAGTGATGTTAATTTCAGTGCCGCAGAAACTGCCAATATAGCTCATGAAGATAATAATACTGTAGACGATGTGGCTTCCTCGTCCAATGATACTGGGACATCTTCAACCCGTATGAATCGCATTCGTGACATAATTAGATATCAACCTGTACGGGACATGTGATCCAATTAGTTATGTAATATTTTTATGAGAAATTATGTATTTTGGCATCACATTTTCTAACTTCAATTTTTCCACTAATTTTTAATTTTAAATATCTTGTTTTGTTATAATTAACACAAAAGCATTAATGTAATTGTCAATCCAAACAAATTTTTACTTTTAAAAAAGCACTTATACAATCGCCAATCCAAACAAGTTTTGACTTATGAAAAATCACTTATTCAATCGCTCATCCAAACATAAATTATATTATAAAAACTGACTTTTTTATTAAATCATTTTTAATAAATTAAAATCATAATAAGTTATTTTTCCTACTGCTATCCCAAACACGCACTAATATACTTGCGGTTCAGTGACATGCAAGTTCCGCTTGTAAATTGGTGGTCACGAGCTCAATCCATTAGTAATTACTCTTGAGTTATCAATATATGGCACGTAAATTTTAAATCAGAATGAAAATCTTATATTTGAAACACGTGGCTTCATTTTTTGGCTGGAAAATAAATACATTATTTATTGAAATTAGAAAAATTATTTTTGTGATTCCCGTGGAGCTTGGGTTTCCAAAAAGAGAAGGGTGACTATCCAAAAGAAAAAGAAAAAAACGACAGAGAGAGAATGGGAAGAGAAATCTTAAGATACCGTGTTCAATAAACCAAGGAATTGACCGGAGGAAAAACTGAACGAAGCTGCTAGCTAGACTTCTCGTAGTCACCGTCTTTTAACCTTTTGTTTCTGTTTGAGACTTAGAGTTGACTATAAGTCAATGCTTCCCTTGTTCAATAAACTGAAAATGACACCAAGAGGGATTGACCAGAGGAAAAACTGAACGAAGCTGCTAAATAGACTTCTCTTAGTCACCGTCTTTTTACCTTTTATTTCTGCTTGAGACTTAGAGTTGACTATAAGTCAATGCTTGCTATCAATAACTGTGATGTACTCGAATATCGAATACCTTTGGGAATTTGGTGTCTATAAATGACCTTAGGTTTCACTTCACACCACAGAGCACAGCCAGTTCTTCATTTTCTGATGCCCAAAACAATCCCAAACATGCTTAACTCTAAGCTCAGCCTCTGTCTCTTTTGCCTGCTTGCGATTTTCTGCATCTTTTCATGTATTGCAGGAAATCCCAACATGAAGAGTTGCGTGGAGACAGATAAGCAAGCTCTTCTCAACTTAAAAGATGGTTTCATTGATGAAGGTGGCATTCTCTCGTCTTGGGAAAGAGAAGTTGATTGTTGCAAGTGGAAAGGAATTTCATGCAATGATTCAACTGGTCATGTCACCCAGTTGAATCTCCAAGCTTCCAGTGATTCTACTAAATTGAAAGGTAATATTAGTTTCTCATTGTGTGAATTGCAACATCTAACTCTGTTGGATCTTAGCTTTAATGACTTTGAAGGACAAATGATACCAAAGTGCATCGATTTACTTCATAATTTGACAGAGTTGAAACTGAGAAAAGCTAAACTCAGTGGCATCATTCCTAGTGAATTGCAGAATTTGTCCAATCTTCAAACTCTTGACCTTGGAGGTAATTTTAATGTGATTTCAAATAGCCTTGAGTGGGTTTCTCACCTTTCTTCTTTGAGATATCTCAATTTGGCACAAGTTATTCTGATTCGAGCAACTGATTGGCAATCATCAATAAGCAAAATCCCTTCTTTAATAGAGCTTCACTTAAATTACAGTCAACTTCCTCAAGTCAATCCCAAACCCTCTCACCACATGAACTCTTCTGCTCGTGTGAGAGTCCTCAATCTTAGAGGAAATCGTTTGAGCTCTTCAACTCTCTCTTGGGTGTTTAAATTTTGCAAATCCTTCGTCCATCTCGACCTCTCATCTAATTCTTTACAGCATATTGCTCCAGATGCTTTCATAAACATGACTTCTCTTGAATATCTTGATCTTTCTGACAATAAGCTTGAGATTAGCTCTGTGAAATTCTTTTGTAATTTGTGCCAACTCAAATGGTTATCTTTGTCCTTAAACAACATGTCTGGACAACTTAGTCAATGGATGCATCAATCATGTTGTTTCCAAAATCATATAGAGGAGTTAGATCTGAGTCTAAACCCTTTCATCACCGGACCATTCCCCAACTTTTCATCATTTTCATCTTTGGTGACACTACGCCTTAGAAATACCAGTCTCCGCGGGTCCATTTCACACTTGATGATCCCACGATCATTTGGGCCGCTTCATAGTCTCAAATATTTGGACCTAGGTGAGAACAAATTGAGTGGGTCATGGTCTGAGTTAACACAAGTTTTGTCGTTGGAGACTCTAGATTTGTCCAACAATGAGTTTAAGGGGACTCTTCCAAGCACTCTGGGCCAACTTTCTAGTCTTGATACATTGATGCTTTCTTCAAATAATTTGAGTGGAGCGATCAGCGAAGCACATCTATCAACTCTATCAAATTTGAGAATTCTGAATGTCTCCCATACTTTCATTTCTTTCAACTTCAGTTCAAATTGGGTGCCATCTTTTCAGCTGTATCGATTATCTGCATCATCATGCAAAGTGGGTCCTAGCTTTCCATCGTGGCTCAAAAATCAAAAAAGCTTGGAGTCGCTATACATTTCTGGTGGTGGTATTATAGATACCTTTCCTGAGTGGTTTTGGGACTCAACTCCAGGTTTGAAATACTTGGATCTTTCCTATAACAAAATCCATGGCGCCTTGACAGAGGTCACTAAGCCACAAGGATTGCGTTTTCTTGACATGTCCAATAATTCGTTGTCAGGAAGACTTCCAAATTGCTGGGGGTATTTTCGAGACTTGGAATTTCTGAATTTGGCATTCAATAATTTGTGGGGCAAAATACCCAATTCAATTGGTACCTTGAATCACATCAAGTCTATCCATTTAAACAACAACAACTTCTCTGGCGAAATGCCATCTTTCCTGAATTCACCCCAGTTGCTGTTCCTTGATTTTGGAGACAACTATTTGAGTGGAAATTTGTCTACATGGATAGGCGTGAATAACTTGCCTAATTTGATTGCCTTGGTTTTACGGGGAAATAAGTTACGAGGAAACATTCCTACAAGCATATGTAATCTAAAACACCTTCAAATCTTGGATCTTTCTCAGAATGAGATTGCAGGAATAATACCTTCTTGCATCGATTCCTTGTTCGCCATGTCAAGTACAGTTTCGTCAGGAGTTCTCATTTCTTATTCAAATGAGGATCATGAAAGGCAAACAATTGATTCCATTTTCAAGGACAGGGCAATTGTGGTATGGAAAGGAACAGCAGAAACGTTCTCTAAACTTTTTGCAGTTCTTGCAATGATTGACCTTTCTTGCAATCACTTACAAGGGGAGATCCCTGACAGAATAACAACACTTTCGGCATTGGTTGCGTTGAATCTTTCAAGGAATAATCTCACCGGATCCATACCCAATAATATCGGTCAACTACAGAATCTGGAAAGTCTTGACTTGTCGATGAACTCTCTTTCTGGTGGAATTCCAGCTAGCTTATCAAGTGTGAATTTTCTCGGTGTCCTCAATTTGTCCTTCAACAATTTATCAGGAGAAATTCCACCCGACACCCAATTTCAAGGCTTTGACTCTTTCAGTTACATAGGGAACCAAGGACTTTGCGGCCCACCTCTCACCCAAGAATGTCCAGGAGATACGACAAGTCCTGATCATTCAGATCCTGATCATCTAATACCCTCGGGATTTTACATCAGCATGTTTTTTGGATTCTTCATTGGATTTTGGGGAGTTTGTGCAACTTTATTCCTGAAAAGTTCATGGAGACATGCCTATTTTCAATTCCTCAGTGACATGAATGATTGGATTTATGTCCAAGCATTCCTCTTCATGGCAAGATTGAAGACAAGATTTCAAGACCAAGAGGTAATTCAACAATCCCATCATAACTCTAGTTTATATTATCATTGATAATAACCCATTTGATCCACTGAGTTGTACAATATATTGCTATGTTATATTGACCACTGGGCACTGAGACTGTTAATATCAGGTGATTCCCAAAAATGCCGACACAATTGAATGAATTATATTACATGCATACATGTTATGGAACAAAAATAATATTTTTAACGATCGCTGTTTAATTTACGAATATTTAGGTGCTTGGAGGAGCAAATCCCTGAAATTGCCAACCTGCAGCTGGGGAGGCTGCGAGTGTGACCTCTCCTCATGTGCTCATTAACTCTTATATATATAATAGTGTTTGATCTTTCAAACTAATTATTCTTAATTTGATTGATTTCAATCTAATATAATTTTTTATTCGTGGCTTATGTTTTTAGCACTTCATAACTTTAAAATCTCCTTATAAAATTAATACTGATTTAATTGTAAGGGGTGAAGATTAAGAAAACTAGCAAAATATAGAAGGAAGACAAATTGCTTAATTTGAGGCCTAATTTCTTCTATGAGTATCCAAAAATTTCTGGTTTGAATTAAAATGACGTTTGAATTATTATTATTTGCTAAATAGTAAAAGTATCTATAAATTTTTCTTAAAGTATCTTTATATCATATGATTTTCGGAGGTATAAAAGTACGTATGAGCTTATAAAATCGGAGTAAAAATATCATTGTTGTTAAAAGAGGCTAACCTTAGTTTGTTATAATTTGAAATTACCAAAATACCCTAACCCAAAAAAAGAAGAAGAAGAAACCCTCTTTCCCTTGCAACCTTTGTTTTTTTTTTTCCACCTTAATATATATTTTCCACCAAAAGACCGAAGCAAAACAGAGCAACCAAACGATTTCTACATCTAGCAAAGCAAAAATAAAATCAACAAGAAATAGAAGAAAAAACTAAACTGGAAAAAATAGGACAGCACATAACCAACCTATCAACCTATTCCCTCCCAATCAAATTATTCCGTCGACGCTTCAGTCGGTTCAGTCTTTGCCGACGACGGCGATGAGGACAGTAAACCCAGCAGCAACCACATCAGCAAATTATCAGCCTACCCCCTTCTTGGTATCGAATTAAATACAAGTTCATTTCTCTCCTTTCATATGAACCAAATAACGCACACTAGCAGTGAGAAATCAATATCCCGCAACCCAATGTTATGGCATAGAACAGTCAACTAACCAAAATTTAACTTGAAATCAGAGGATTAGAGGAGGCAGAATCCAGCATTAGGCGGACCGTCCCTACTGAAAGAGGGGGGGGAAAAAAGCACGATTGATTCAGATATGCAAGACGTTGGAAGAGACAAGAATCATCCCAGTCACCAGTGGATAGTAGTTGTTGTCACTGTGGAGATGCCGCCGTCGCCGTTGGTGGAGAATGCCGCCGCCACCGGCATTTAAGAAGAAAACAGGAAAATGCAAGGAGGAAGGGAGAGCATCAAAGTAAATTATAAAATATAGATATTTTTATTTTCACTAAAATACATGTGTGGTACTTTAAGTTTATGCCAGATATTATTTTAGTTTTTTAAATTTATAAACTGCAGTTTTAATTCTTAAAACTTAATACTATTAATATTACTAATAGAAAATACTGTCTAAACAAAATTAAATGTTGAGTGAGCTATGAATATAAAACAATCTTTATTAATTTTTTTTTAAAAAACGGATTTTTAATTAAAATGATAGTTATAAAAAATCTTAGTTTTTAATTCATTTTTAGGGGTGTTCAAATTCGGGATCGGGACTGGGATCCCCCACTCTTGGTCCCGATTTTTGGTTGGGATGCAAATTGTATCCCGGTACCGGTCCTGATAATCCCGAGCGGGATCGAGATCAAACCGGGAAATCCTGGTTTTTTTAAAAAAAAATTAAATTTAAAATATATTATTTTATTAATTAAATTTTCTATAATCCAGTGTTTAAAGTAATTATTTAACAACTAATAAAGCCATAATAATCACACAAATTGATCTAAAATTAAAGAATAACATTTTATTATTATTATTATGATCAATTTCATCATTTTTGTTATTATTTTTATAAATTATATAGTAGGATTAGTATCACAATATATACAGTTTAATTCCAACTAAATATGTGATACATATTTTATCAAATGATAATTTAAATTGTGGGATAAAAAATACAAAAATAAAATAATAACTTAGTTTTTAAAGAAAAAAATTAAAAAAAAAACCGGGACCGGGATCACAAGGTGTATGTGTCCGATACCAATCCTGAGTCTAAGAGTTCCCGGTCCCGGTCTTCGTCGGAACAAAAAATTCCCAGAATCAAAATATTCAGGGCCAGGATCGGGATCAGATGACTAAGACCGAAACACTTTAAACACCCCTATTCATTTTCATGGGAACCCTTCTCTCCTTCCGCCAAAAACCGTCTCATGCACGTATCACCGCCGCTTTCAACAACAAGAAATTAATTATTACTAATACTTTTTATAATTTCAAAATATCAATGCCTTCTTGGTCGGCCTTGGTTTGGGCATGATTGGCTTACAAAAGATTCATGAAAATCGTGTGGAAAAAATTACTTCCCAAAAAATGGAAGAGAACAATAATAGAAAAACCATTTTAGATTCAATGGAAGAAGGGTGGAAAAAGATTAAATTCACGGGCATTACTTTCACTTCTCGGAGACGTGAATATGATCAAATTTGGGATCATTGACATAGCAGCTTCTCCGTAACAATTCATGCAATACATGAACTAATCGATTATTGTGCCCCTCTCCATATATTCCTTGTGATCAATCAGATCACCTCGTTGCAGAGTAAAAACTCCAATTATTGTTAGAACAAACCGAAGACGAACCTATTACTATGTATGTTTAAGAAAAAAATTAAAGCTTTGCTTCATCAACATTGTAATAGTCACCATTTAATTTTAATTAATTAATATTTTTCGTTAGTAACATTAATAGTATTAAAGTTTAAGAATTAAAATTTCACTTTCTAGATTTAAGGAACTAAAATGATACCTCATGTAAATTTAAAGAATCAAAAATATATTTTAACCTTTTTATTTTATACAGCAATGGCATTTTTGCTTTGCATCTTCAAAAAGTATATAGTGCTGAGGCCACTTTAAAGAAAAGCTTATAGCTATTTTGTACCTTAACCCTATTTTTATTATTGTTATTATTATTAAAAAATTATTAGTGTTAGCAGCTTGAATTTAAAGTTTTTCATTCCTTTAACTATTTTCTAAGATAAATTATTAATATAGTACAACATTGTTATGGACTAACCTTTTTTTTTTTCTTGACCAATGTTATGGACTAACCTACATTGTACATATAGAGAAATTATCAGCACCCAACGGAATCCTTAATAATATCAGCAAAGTCATTGAATTATTTTTAGCGGCGGCCTCCAAACACGACCACGCATCATTCATGTTCAAAATAAACGTTCCGTAGAGAAAACATCCTTAACCATACCATTCCAAACATCAGGATAATCACAGAGGACTGCATAATTCAATCACATGCCCAATTAGTATAAAGGGGAAATCACTATAATATAAAATATCCCAAAAAAAAAATATATAAAACGTTACAAGTGAGTATCATGTAATGCTAATTTATAGCAAAGCAAACGACAACAAGTTTTTGTTACTCATTTGTTATTGACTTTTTTAATGCTAATTCATATGCTTGTAATTTTTCCTAATACAAACCTACAATGTTAAAAGACTGTAACTAGCATTTTTAGTCATTCTTGAACGATTACTTGGACGAACGCATAATATATAACACTTTTTGAGCCATCTGCGCAATAATGTTAAAAAAAATCAATAATATATTTTGAAAATTAAATAAATTGATGGATTGACTAGCTGATCAAATTCCTAACATTTTGATTGTTGGTTGTTCTTAATTTCTTTTGTTTTAACGCGTGACTTCGTATTGTAGCCTTGTTTTTCAAAGTGGAATACGTGAATTAAAAGATTAGATTATACATGTGTACACATGTGAATGCTCCATAATTGTTTTGAAGCTGACCAAATTTTGATAAGGATAACATTAAAAATTGAAGGCAAACAAAAAAAAAGGGAGTAAAATTAAAAATATTTTTATATCAATCTATCTGGGGAAAGTGTTTTTCTCTTTCGTCGTGATACCGATTTGAGCGAGAGGACACAGATTTAGACTCAGTTTATTACTAATTATTACAGTACTTGTTAGGCGCTGTTTTTGAAATCTTCCCTTAAATCTTCAATGACACTAACATTCATGCGATAAGGTTCGCATTTGAGACAACTCCACCCACGTCATGACACCTTCGTTTGTTCTATGTTCTGAGAGGAGCTATCAGCCATTATTTAAAAAATAAAAAATAAAAATAAAGGAGAAGAAATTAAAGTTCAAAGATGGTCCTCAATTAATTTTAATCCACAATCAATGCTTTATTATCAAATATGGAGTAGGGGACCGAGATATTTAATGGATTTACGAGGAAAAATATCATCCATCCAGATATTCCGGATCTGAGATATCAGTTATTGATTATATAATCATATGGACATCCACATAAATAAATATGCTCGTATCAAAAATATTTTTTTAAAAAAATATGAAAAAAGAAGGAAAATTCGATTTCATCCCTGGCTAACAAAAAAAAAAAAAAATCACTGTTAAAGATAAATTCAACTAGAAGAAAGGTAATTCAGTCTCATCCCTAAGGACAAAAAAGTTCATTTGATCCATTAATTGAAAAGAAAAATAATTAAACTAAATACAGAAGGGAAGAAATTGAATTCAATTTCATTTTCGCGTAAATTCTGAACTTCCGATTCCTATAAAAAGGTGCGAATAAAAAGGTCGATAAGATGGTGAGTCATATATAGTGTGCGTTTGGAATGGCTTATTTTTGTCCAAAATGTGCTTATAATTCGTGATTCACGGTATACGAGGTAAGTATGTGAGAGTAGTTTTTTCTCGGCTTGCGTAATAAGTGCGTTTTTACTGTATAAAACGCTTAAACAAACAAGCCCATATACTGCTAGAGATCAAATCCCGGGACGACGACTCTTCTGAGCTTTATATATATATATATATATATATATCTCGGAACTCTTTGTATTATTTCATATTTGCCACTAGACTTCCAACCCTGAAGCAAGCAATTTGCCATTGTCGGCAAATAAATCTCTCTCTTCCTCTATTTCGTCTGCGAGGAAGAAGACGCACAGCCATCTGGTATTAGCACTGCTCATTTTTCTCTTATGGTCTCCTTCTGCATTACATTACTTCCGTTTCTATTCTTTTCTTTAATTCGATCACTTATCAACTGCACCGTACGCGAATTTTACACGCGAGTTTCTGTTTTGCATTTTTGGGTCACGGTTTTCACGCGGGTTATTCTCTCTGTTTTTCCGTTGCTGCGTAACTTTAGTTTAGGGACTCTGTTGGGATTGTACTGGAGGTTTGTATGATTTTCAGTTCATTCCGTGATCTCAATCAAATCGTTTTACATAATATTGGTGTGACTGCTCGTCGTTTGTTTTTCTTATCCAACTTAATTTGGCGATTATACAAGGCTGGTTGATCACACTTGGAATCATATATTGTGTTGTGCCCTGATTTTTATTCTGATTTCTCATTGTGAAGTTGAGCTGTTGGAGAAAAAGCAATGGCGAAAATCCCCATCTTCCTTGCGGGGCTTCTGCTCCTTCATTGTTGGTTTGCCATGGCAGAGACTGAGTACGCGAAATACAGAGATCCTAAACAGCCACTGAATGTTCGGATCAGGGATCTAATGAACAGGATGACTCTGGAAGAAAAAATTGGTCAAATGACTCAGATTGAACGCGCTAATGCTTCTTATGAAGTCGTGAACAAGTATTTCATCGGTAAAGTCACCGTCCCACCTTTGTTTTTGTCTTCTCTCTGTTTTTTTGTTTGTTTTTGTTTTTGTTTTTGTTTTTATGGGAGATGGAAGTGAGCAGTAGCAACAAACGTATATGACAAATTTAAACTGTCATGTTTTTGTGCTCTGGAAGTTTGCCTTAACAAATTTAAACTGTTGTGTTTTTTTTTATTTGCAGGGAGTGTGCTAAGTGGTGGGGGAAGTGTGCCGAAGAAACAGGCTACAGCAGAAGAATGGATAAACGTGGTGAATGATATGCAGAAGGGAGCTTTATCCACCAGGCTGGGAATTCCCATGATTTATGGGATTGATGCTGTTCATGGCCATAACAATGTGTACAAGGCAACAATTTTTCCTCACAACGTTGGTCTTGGAGCCGCCAGGTAACTTCCCAAGGACGATAACTTCAGTTTCTCATCTTGAATACGTATCAATTAAAAGATTTCACATTCACCTAAACCAAGTTGAAGCTTTCTGGAAAATAAAAAACACCAAGTTGAATAGTAGTCCCACCAAAATATTTTCATAAGAAAAGGTACTAAAAAAATTTGAACAAAATGGCACCCACCTTTTTAATGGGGTTGAAAGGCGACAGGCACCAGAAAAATATGATCTTAAATGCAGGTACGTTAAGTTTACGCAAACTCTGAGCAAAAAAAAAAAGTGTCCGTAAACGAGTAAACGAGTAAATAATATTAAGGATAAAACAGGATGCGCTGGGGATGCCTACCTAATGCTGATGGGTGATGACGTTATAAAACACAAATTTATATCAATAAACCATTTCCCGGATGATTAACTACACCGCACATACTGTGTATTTGGCCATAAATAAATAAAAAAACGGCACATGTTATGTTTATTATTCTGTCCCAACTGTATCGGCGTTTTATAAATATTATAATTTTCAGTTCTATTGTGCTCATCTACTTATTCATACATTGATAGTTATATTTTTATATAATATAAAATTTATTGAAATTTGTATTTATGAATGAGATGATTTATCTTATATATTATGTGATGTATGAAAACGCATACTGGTTATTGTTTCTCAAGCATTGTTCTCTAGGAAAAATGTGTACCCATATTATATGTGGCTTACACAATCAATTTACGCACTATGTTAGCCTCATATCTTTATATTTGTTTATGTCCAAAGTGTCTCGAAAAAAGCTTAAGAATTTACAGGGAAAAAATAATTTTAATGATGTTAATGAAAACGTACGGAGACTTATATTTTATTTTATTTTCTTTTTTTGTATATTTTCTATTGATATTTATTGACTTGAATTGAGTATATGTATAATTTAACTGCGTTTAGAGAATTTACCAATAGTCATATGCTACATTTTGTCTTATACCATTAATGAAGTTGTTACTTCTCAGTTATCACCACGGCGCCTAAAGTATTAAATAGCAAGGCAAAGGAAATGTTTTAGTTTTCCATTAGTGAGTCACATGAGATTGGGTTATGTTTCTGTACCTTGATCGAGTTTGTGTCTGAACAAGCAGGGACCCTGAACTTGTTAAAAGGATTGGTGCTGCGACAGCTCTTGAAGTTAGGGCCACTGGAATTCCCTACGTGTTTGCACCATGCATAGCGGTATAATTGAGGAACCCAAAACTTGTCCCTTAAAGACAAATTAAATCAGGGTACCCACGGTGCCTTACACAACCTGCGTACGTATGTTTGTGCAGGTCTGTAGAGATCCAAGATGGGGTCGATGTTATGAAAGTTACAGTGAAGATCCTAAAATAGTTCAAGCTATGACTGAGCTCATTCCAGGACTGCAAGGTGACATGTCTCCTACAGAGCGCAAGGGTGTTCCATTCGTCGCCGGGAAGTAAGTTTCCATGCTTTCACATCATTGTGTCATTTAGATTTTCCCTATCCTTTTATTTGTTTATGTAAAGATGTGATGAATTCTTCATTGTGTCCTAAAGTTACTTTGTGAACTCTTGCTTTTAATTTGAGTAAAGCTATCCCTTGCTCTTAATTCTTATCAGCTACTTGGAATGCCAGAATTTATATCAGTATAATGAATTTGTGTACTTTTTAGTGTTTGATGAAGTGGTCTTTCCTTCACACAGAAAGAATGTTGCTGCTTGTGCTAAGCATTTTGTGGGTGATGGTGGAACGACAGAAGGAATAAATGAGAACAACACAGTCATAAGTAGGCATGGATTGCTTAGCCTTCACATGCCAGGCTACTATACCTCAATCATCAAGGGCGTCTCAACTGTTATGGTCTCTTATTCAAGCTGGAATGGGGTTAAGATGCATGCTAATCATGACTTGGTCACTGGCTTTCTCAAGAACACACTCCGTTTCAGGGTAAAGTAACTTAATTAATTTTGAGCTTTGAGTTATTCCACCATCATGGCATTCATTCATTGTGGTCTAACTGACATTTGATTTTGGACAGGGATTTGTCATTTCAGATTGGCAGGGACTTGACAGGATTACATCACCACCTCATGCTAACTATACATATTCCATTCAAGCTGGAGTCTCTGCTGGTATTGACATGGTAGGTATTGTTGGATTCTAGTTAGTTTTTGTTCATGCAATGTGTTCTTTCTTGAACTCTCATTCTCACTATTTCTCTGGTATAATGTTGCAGGTAATGGTTCCCTATGCCTATACAGAATTCATTCACGGACTAACCTCACTTGTGAAAAAGAACATCATACCCATGAGCCGAATTGATGATGCTGTCAGGAGAATATTGCGAGTCAAGTTTATAATGGGTCTTTTTGAAAACCCCTTGGCTGATCAAACTCTAGTCCCCGAGCTTGGGAGTCAGGTTTGCCATTCTTTTCTTTTTCCACTTCACCAGACCCACTTTTGCTACTACTACTAGACTCTTGAACTGGAATCTAATTTGAACACTATCTTGACACTTACAGGAGCACAGAGACTTGGCTAGAGAAGCTGTGAGAAAGTCACTAGTCCTGTTAAAGAACGGTGAATCTGTAGATAAGCCTCTGCTACCTCTCCCCAAAAAGACTAAGAAGATACTTGTAGCTGGAAGCCATGCAAATAATCTAGGATATCAATGTGGTGGGTGGACCATTGAGTGGCAAGGACTTAGTGGCAACAACCTCACCAGTGGTACCACAATTCTGTCTGCCATAACAAGCACCGTGGACCCGCAAACCGAGGTAGTGTACATGGAGAATCCAGATGCAGAGTCTGTGAAGTCTGATAACTTTTCATATGCCATAGTGGTAGTAGGAGAGCATCCATATGCAGAAACTATGGGTGACAGCATGAACTTGACAATCGCAGAGCCAGGTCCAAGCACAATATCCAATGTGTGTGGAAACGTGAAATGTGTGGTTGTTGTTATTTCTGGTCGGCCTGTTGTGATTCAGCCATACCTGGAATCCATAGATGCTCTTGTTGCTGCTTGGCTTCCAGGTTCAGAAGGTCAAGGTGTTGCTGATGTGTTGTTTGGTGACTACGGTTTCAGTGGGAAGCTGCCTAGGACATGGTTCAAGACTGTTGATCAGCTGCCAATGAATGTTGGAGATGCTCATTACGACCCTCTCTTCCCATTTGGATTTGGCCTCACCACCGAACCGAACAAGGCCACTTAAGCACTATCCACAAACCCTATAAAGCAAGTGCTATTGTTTTCCTTATCAATAGCAGCGTAAAGCTTATTTATTATTTTCCGTCGTACTTTTTGTTCCCATATTCCTTTATGATGCTTTAATTTCTATCATTTAATCTTCATTTTATTTTGTGTTTTCATTTTTGGTTTTTGACTTTTTGTTGCAAAAGAAGCACAGGCTTTTTCCCCCTTTTTATTTAAAATCAAAGTATTTTCAAACTCTAAACTGGCATGTCAATAATCAAATGCCAAAATGGTGGTCAAAATTATGTGGAGTTTATATTTTCATTACAATAAAAAAAAAATAGAGGATTGCCATGAGGTTTCGAGTAAGAAACTATTATCGATAGATCGTAATGAGAGGCGAGGTATGATCATTTTTTAATGCTCATCTGTACACTTGTAGAAAATATTTTCTTAAAGTACTTTTCTGTAAATCAATATAAAACTCATCTCATATAGTGTCTATTTCATTAAGCGGTAGGAGTATAGATAAGCCTAATTGAAATAAAAAAAGTGATTATAAATCCCAATTGTCCTATTTAGATAATTTTTTAAGAATCCTAAATAATCTTGATGAATCGTGATTTCACCCTCCAACTGCACGTTGAGCATAAGTGACAAGGGACTTACTTATACAATTAGAAAATCCCGATTGAAACTTCCCCAACAACAATATCTCATATTACCCTCTAAGCTCTTCTCTAAAATTCTCTCCAAATATTCTCTACATATGTCTTACCTATTATTTCTCAATTAAAGGAGTTTAAATAATATTATTTTAAATATTGTTTTGCTCGTTACTTAACATGAATTTTTAAACTATTTTAAATAATAAAAATTATAAAATAAAAATAATATTTAAATATTCATGTCATTTATTAAGTCATATTTAATAATAATTATTAAATATTCAATTATCTTTATTATTCAATATAATCATGAAAATGTAAATAGCTTTATTGAAGAAATAAACTTAGTTGCATAATCTGGTGTAATCCTATCAAAATAATTTGCTATCATATCTATCAATTTATTTTTCTATTTAGAAATTATATCACTTGATAATTATAGGTCCTATAATCTGCTCTATGAAATATACTTCAATATGTATAATTTTTCTTTCAATTTCATTTAGTTTCTTCATTGAATATAATTTTATAAAATTCATACCTTTTTGGTCATTATACATTCATAAGTGCTTTTAATAAATGAAATCCAAACATAATCAAAATTATTAAAGTCATTTGCGTAAAAAAATATCCAAACAGAAATCACGATTAACCAAAAGTACTATTAACCAAAGTCACTTCTGCAAATCACGATTATGATTGTCCACCACTGATCCAAACAGGCATATACTA
Source organism: Inga oerstediana (assembly GCA_963210345.1). Taxonomy (NCBI): domain Eukaryota; kingdom Viridiplantae; phylum Streptophyta; class Magnoliopsida; order Fabales; family Fabaceae; genus Inga; species Inga oerstediana. The sequence continues at coordinate 10,999,855 of OY723403.1, forward strand.
ACCTTCTAAATCATAAAAGCACTTCTAAAACAAACTGGCACTTACTCTGAGACTTGTGGTTACTTGTTTTTCAATTCTTATTAAGTGTGTGTTCGGATTAGCTTTTAAAGAATAGCTTTTATAATTTACGAGATAAGTATGTGAGAGAAGTTTTGTTTCAATTTATAGAAAAATACTTCTGAAACCATGATTTTGAGGGTAGACGAACACACACTAAAGCCATATGGATAATTAAGAAATTCCCCCAAGCGTCACATATGGTAGCTTTCAGGAAGCTGTTCTACGAGGAAACAGGACAGCGATTTCGCACCACTTCCAAATTGTGATGACTGTGAATTTGTGAGGCAACTATATATGTGTTTTTTCGGTGGCTTCCTAGCGATGCGTTTTCAATTATTACCCTGTATGTTTTGCACCATGTGTTTATTCGGTAGCTTCCTACGATGAACTTTCTATTATTACCCTGCGTGTTTCGCTGAACGATGAGCTTTCAAATTTTTTTCCAGATGTACGATCTCTAAATTTATCTTATACAGTTATACTCATATGGATTCTTAATATAAAATGTAGTTAATTTTTTTTAAAAGATTAAGCAACTAAATAAATTAATTTAAAATATTGATATTTATCTTTTTTATACTAAATTTATTTATCTGATTTATGAACTGATTTATAATCAAATAATACAATATATATGTTGCATGCTATAATTAACTAACTTATTTCAGTTATTTGGCTTCCTTAACTTCAAAAAAAAAAAAAAAAAAGCAACTATATCTTATATTAATATCGTTGTTACTTTGATTAGATGTGATGAGGTCGTTATTATCCAAAACAAACCAAAAAAAAAGAAAAAAGTGATGAGGTCGTGGGTGTTGAAAGTTCTAGTTGTTGCAAGAAGATAAAATTCAGATCATTATCGGTGTATATATTTCATATCTCCAGCAAATTTGACTTTTGGCGTCTTATAAATGAATCAGCAGCATTTTCCCATTCACGTTTCATGCTTGCAAGCAGAATACTGAAACATTGACATTGTTATACTGGTTCTGTCTACTGTTTGTGTGTGTGAGAACCCGGGACGAAATGAATGAGTCAGGGATTAGAGGAAAGTAAATGTTGTTTCATGATCATAATTGTAGAAATTAAAATCCTGAAACTGCCAAAAATGCACCTGCAACTATTTAAATTAATTTAAATAAAAAAACAGGAAGAGAGGACCCCGAGGACCGAGTGCACGACCTCTGCCATTTGGGAGTGACCATGCATGGACGACAATTGCTGTATATTTAAAAAATGACAGACAATCGCTTAGTCGTGTCGTACGTGTCACGCAAATTAAAGGACTCATGGAGTTTTTTAATTCCATAGCATCCATATTTGTCCTGAGATTTGTCATAGCCATGGCAGTCCAGAGAAGCAAGATGGTTTGTGTTGGCTCTTCCTACACGGTCGTCCCTTCCGAGCCCACACCCACCGGAATATTCCGTGTGTCCCTTTGCGACCTGATCAAGCTCTCCTTTCATGGTCTTATCCTTCTTATTTACAAACCCAACTTCACTTCTACTTCCTCTCACTCTTCTCCGATCCAAATCCTCATAAATTCTCCAAGTCGAGCTTTGTTTCACTACCATCTTCTTTCTGCTCGCTTATGTTTAATCCATGGTGGTCGCTATGAACTTCGTTGCTTTACCCAGGGAATATTTACACTATTTCACCCCCAACCTAGTCTTTAAATTGTCAGTTTTTAAGTTTTAAAACAGCACGATGTTTGGTCTAAAACTCTAAATAACTATTTTTAACCGATATAAAAAAAAAAAGGAAAATCACTGTCAGGTTCCAAACAAGCAAAATATTCATAGAAAAGTCCCTACGCAAATTGAAATATCAGAGACTTTTCTGATATTATTTTCTAAAGTCAAATGACACACATGCCCCTCTTCTATTTTTCTCTCTCTCACGTTTTCAGCTCACTCTCTCTAAAGTTTTCAGATCGCAAATCTGTTCTCAATATCTGCAAATTTAGTTTTTGCGATGGTGAAGGGTGAAGCTTTGAGGTGGTGAAAGATTTGTGGGATGAGAAGTAAGATAGAAGGAAGAAGAAGATGGAAGGAAGGTGGTGGGATTTTTTTGATCTCAAGCTTCCGCCATTTTTAAAGAAGGAAGGGATGAAGGTGATGATGATGATGAATAGTCCAACCTCATTGTGCTGTGAAAACACTGAAACGGGAAAAAATTAAGTTGTTGTTAATTCCCGCAGTAGTAGTTGTTAATATAACTCTAGTAGTTGTTAATACGGAAAATGAGGTTTGGGCGCCATTTTGCTCTGTTTTTTGGAAAGAAAACAGAGGAAGTGGTGTGTTTTAAGTAGTGGGGTACTATGAAAATGCTGATATGGAAAAAATATAAGTTGTTGTTAATTCCTGCAGTAGTAGTTGTTGATATAACTCTAGTAGTTATTAATACGGAAAATGAGGTTTGGGCGTCATTTTGCTTTATTTACAACACGTCAAGCATCCATTTACAAAATGTTGAGTCTTTTTAATAACTTCTACCTCACATTGGACAGAAATAAGGTTTTCTCATGTTACTTAAGCGAAGTGCTTTGTTTACAACACATCAAGCGTCCATTTACAACACGTTAAGTCTATTTAACAACTTCCACCTCACATTGGACAGAAATAAGGTTTTCTCATGTTACTTAAGCGAAGTGCTTTGTTTACAACACATCAAGCGTCCATTTACAACACGTTAAGTCTATTTAACAACTTCCACCTCACATTGGACAGAAATAAGGTTTTCTCACGTTATTTAAGCGAAGCGCTTTGTTTATAACCCGTCAAACGTCCATTTACAACACGTTGAGTCTTTTTAACAACTTCTACCTCACATTGGACAGAAATAAGGTTTTCTGTCCAATGTGAGGTAGAAGTTGTTAAATAGACTCAACGTGTTGTAAATGGACGCTTGATGGATTGTAAACAAAGCACTTCGCTTAAGTAACATGAGAAAACCTTATTTCTGTCCAATGTGAGGTAGAAGTTGTTAAAAAGACTCAACATTTTGTAAATGGACGCTTGACGTGTTGTAAATAAAGCAAAATGGCGCCCAAACATCATTTTCCGTATTAACAACTACTAGAGTTATATTAACAACTACTACTGCGGGAATTAACAACAACTTATATTTTTTCCATATCAGCATTTTTATCGCACCCCACAACTTAAAACACACCACTTCCTCTGTTTTCTTTCCCAAAAATAGAGCAAAATGGCACCCAAACCTCATTTTCCGTATTAACAACTACTAGAGTTATATTAACAACTACTACTGCGGGAATTAACAACAACTTATATTTTTTTCATATCATCATTTTCATAGCACCCCACCACTTAAAACACACCACTTCCTCTGTTTTCTTTTCCAAAAACAGAGCAAAATGGAGCCCAAACCTCATTTTCCGTATTAACAACTACTAGAGTTATATTAACAACTACTACTGCGGGAATTAACAACAACTTATATTTTTTCCATATCAGCATTTTCATAGCACCCCACCACTTAAAACACACCACTTCCTCTGTTTTCTTTCCCAAGAACAGAGCAAAATGGCACCCAAACCTCATTTTCCGTATTAACAACTACTAAAGTTATATGAACAACTACTACTGCGGGAATTAACAACAACTTATATTTTTTCCATATCAGCATTTTCATAGCACCCTACCACTTAAAACACACCACTTCCTCTGTTTTCTTTCCCAAAAATAGAGCAAAATGGAGCCCAAACCTCATTTTTCGTATTAACAACTACTACTGCGGGAATTAACAACAACTTAATTTTTTCCCATTTCAGCGTTTTCACAGCACAATGAGGTTGGACTATTCATCATCATCATCACCTTCATCCCTTCCTTCTTTAAAAATGGCGGAAGCTTGAGATCAAAAAAATCCCACCACCTTCCTTCCATCTTCTTCTTCCTTCTATCTTACTTCTCATCCCACAAATCTTTCACCACCTCAAAGCTTCACCCTTCACCATCGCAAAAACTGAATCTGCAGATATTGAGAACAGATTTGCGATCTGAAAACGTTAGAAAGAGTGAGCTGAAAACGTGAGAGAGAGAAAAATAGAAGAGGGGCATGTGTGTCATTTGACTTTAGAAAATAATATCAGAAAAGTCCCTAGGGACTTTTCTGATATTTCAATTTGCGTAGGGACTTTTCTATGAATATTTTACTTGCTTAGGACCTAATAGTGATTTTCCCAAAAAAAAATTTCTAGTGACGATTACAATAGAAAAAAGAGGGAGTATTACAATGAGGTGTCGTATTAGAAACTTAATTATCGAGAAATCTTAATGATAAGTAAGTTACTGGCATTTCTTATTTTAAAACTTGTTATTATTTACTATTGTGGGACTTGTAAGTAATTAAATCTCTTGATCTCGGTGTAATTCCTCCTCAAAAGAGTTTAATCCCCAAACACTGCCTTTTGGCAATATAATAACAGAACCGAGCAAAGCAAAGGGCCTGTCTTGTCGAGGTGGAGCAGTGAACAACACGATGGTGTTGGACGTGTCAGTAGTGTCTTCTCACGCAGTGATCCCTTCCGAACCCACACGTACCGGAATATTCCCTCTCTCCGATTTCAACCATTTCAGGCTCCCCATGCATGCCCCCTCCTTTTTGTTTACAGATCCCGTTTCAACGATCCAGCCTCCCTCCCGTTTTCCATTCACACTCTCATCAAATCCCTAAGTCGAGCCCTGGTTCACTTCTATCCCCTCGCCGGTCAGTTACGTGAAATTCACGGCAATCGCTTTCAACTCCATTGCAATTCTATGGGAGCTCGGCTCTTAGAAGCCGTTTCGGCGGCCAAGTTGGATGATTTTACTGATTTTCTGCCCAACCAAGATGTGGAACAGCTCTTTCCCAAGATTGATTATAATCTTCCTATGGAGGAGATTCCTCTCTTGCTGGTTCAGGTAACCAGATTCCGTTGTGGTGGTCTCACTCTAGGGGTTTCTGTGTCGCGTGCTGTGGTTGATGGGGTATCTGCTGTGCGTTTCGTGAACTCATGGGCTAGGCTTACTAGAGGAGAGGGTTTAGATTTAAGCTCGAGTGAAATGCTACTTCGTGACTCAACTATTTTAGATTCGCGAAAGCCATGCACGACACCTCGTTTTGATCATGCTGAGTTTTCTCCTCCACCCCTTGGGGAAAGTAGCTTGGTAGAAACAGATGATTGTGAGGATGCTACTGCTGTTTTGAAGATCACTAAAGGTCAACTTCAAAAACTGAAGGAAAGAGCCAGTGACTTTGATCCCCCCCGACGACCCTAAACGAGTTTTGAGGTAATTTCTGGGGTGTTGTGGAGATGTGTCCGCAAGGCACGGTAAGATCGGGGAAATGGCAAACAACCAACGAGGTTGTCCACTTTGGTTAACTGTCGAAATCGGTTGAGGCCACCTCTTCATAATGCTTACTTTGGACCCGTAACGTTGCCCACTGTGACTGGAACGAGTACATTTGATGCTGTCATGAGTAAGCCTCTGGGTTATGCCGTTGGGGAAATACGACAAGCATTAGAGAAGTTGACAGATGATTACATAAGGTCAGCTCTTGATTATGTTGGAGGTCAGAAGGATGTGAGGTTGCTGAGGAACACTTGTACTGGATAATCTAAGGGAAACCCAAATCTAAATATTGCTAGTTGGATGGGTTGTTCATTCGAAGATGCTGATTTTGGGTGGGGAAAACCTGTTTATATGGGACCAGGAAATATTGACTACCCTGAGGGCAAAGCTTTCTTAATGAACGATGGCGATGGTGGAGATGGCTTCATTGTAGTCATACGTTTGCAAGCGTCACGTATGCTCACTTTCAAGAGGTTGTTCTACGAGGAAACAGGACAATTGTTTCGTGCCATTTCCAAATTGTGATGTGATGACTGTGAATTTGTGAGACAACTTCGTGTTTATTCCGTAGCTTCCTTATGATAAACTTTCAATTATTACCCTGTGTATAATTTGCTGAAAACTCTCTCTGTCTTTGGTGCAATATATACTATGGTTTGGATGAAATCATGAAATAATATAGTACTATTATATACTCTCTCTACCTTTTGACTTATTTAAAAATTGATTTTGGTTTTAAATAAAAGACACATTTTCAAATTTTGGTGAGGCCACCATTCAACTTAGTGTTTCTGTTTTGCAAAAACATTCAACTTGGTTTAGGTGCATATGAAATCTTTTAATTAATATGTATTCAAGATCAGAAACTGAAGTTATCGTCCTGGGAAATTACCTGGTGGCTCCAAGACCAACGTTGTGAGGAAAAATCAAATCGTTGCCTTGCAAACATTGTTATGGCCATGAACAGCATCAATCCCATAAATCATAGGGATTCCCATAGAATTTGTCATATAAGTTTGTTGCTGCCGCTCACTCCATCTCCCATAAAAACAAATAACCAGAGAGAAGACAAAACAAAGGTGAGATGGTGACTTTACCGATGAAATACTTGTTCATGACATCATAAGGAGCAACAGTGCGATCAATCCGAGTCATTTGACCAATTCTTTCTTCCATAGTCATCCCCTTCATGAGATCCCTGATCCGAACATTCAATGGCTGTTTTGGATCTCAGTATTTGGCGTACTCAGTCTCTGCCATGGCAACGCAACAGTGAAGGAGCAGAATCCCCGCAGGGAAGATGGGGATTTTCGGCATTGCTTTTTCTCGAACAGCTCAACTTCAAAATGAGAGATCAGAATAAAGATCAGGGCACAACACAATATGAGATTCCAAGCGTGATCAACCAGCCTTATATAATCGCCCAATTAAGTTGGATATATAATAAAAACAAACGACGAACTTTCACACCTAGATTATGTAAAACGATTTGAGCGAGATCACGGAATGAACTGAAAATCATGCAAACAGTAAGGGAATAATAAAAAATGCGGAGGCTCCCTTGCTCTTGCCTCTTGCTGACCTTCTTATCCTCCTTTTGCTGATTCTGATTCGTTCTTCTGGATGGAGTAACTCTGGTGCCAAGCTTGTCTCTTAAATTCAAGAAACGAGCATGGTGCAGGGGCCTGGTCAAGCAATCTGCTACTTAATGTTTTGTTGGGAATTAAATACTAAGTGTCTCAGCCAAGTTAAAATGTCTTCGGAAAATGGCCCCATCCCACTTCAATTAGATGAAGTCAATGTCGTTCTTACATTGATTAGATGTGATAAGGTCGCGGGTGTTGAAAGTTCTAGTCGTTGAAAGAAGATAAACTTCATATCATTGTCGGGAGAGGGGTGTCTCCATTGATTTCTCTCTCCATTTATTCTCCATTGAGGTTATCTACCATAAGATCAACTTTTAGTGGTTGAGATTTAATAATATGTAAAGAATATCATTATAATAAAAATCTACCATAATAAATCTCAACCATTAAAAGTTAATATAATAGTAGATACCCTCAATGGAGAATAAATGGAGAAGAAAATCAATGGAGACATCCCTCTCCCATCATTATCGGTATATATTCCCTATCTAGGGATGGAAATAGGCCAGGCCCTTAACAGGGGCCTACGGCCTAGCCTACATAAAGCCTAACCTAGCCTATTTAATAAATAGGCCAGGCTCAGGCTCAGGCATATTGTTAGGCCTATTTTCATAAAAAGGCCAGGCCTATTTTCATAAAGCCTAGCCTATAGGCCTACAGGCCTGGCATATTTAGCTTTTTTTAATGTATAATATTACATAAGTATATATAATATAATCTAAATAATTTTATAAATTATTTATAAATTTACTAACTTAACCTTAATTCTAAATTTCACATCCCGTCGTCATTATACTCAACCATTACTTTCACATAAATCATTCACTCTTGCCTTTCTTCTCTTCGATCGCTCAAGATGACAACACTAACTCACTTACTCTCCCCCAATTTGCACCCTCCACTGTGAAGGGTTATATGTAAATTTAGAGGCATTGGCTTTAAAGGTTATTTAAAAGCCTACATTATTTAAGTAGGCCTTTAAACAGGCTTCAGGCCTTGTCAGGCCTTTTGAAGGCCCAGGCTCAGGCCTAAAAGAAAGCCTACATACAGGGTCAGGCCCAGGCTCAGGCTTTGAATCTCTGTTGCAGGCCTAGGCCTATTTAGGCAAAGCCTAGCCTAGCCTAGCCTGTTTCCACCCCTATCCCTATCTCTAGCAAATTTGTCTTTTGGTTATAAATCAATCATCAAATATTTTCCCGTGTACAGTGTACTTAACGTAGTATATCAGGGAAAAATATATTTAAATACTATTTAAATTTTAAAATTTTAAATCAGTGATTTTTTGAAAACATAAATTGTCAATTGTTATACTCTTTTTGTCAATCCCATTATTTTCATTATCAACAAAATTAATTTAGAATCTTGAAATTTAAATGATATTTAATTATCTTTTTCATCAATATATATGCATGCTCACGTTTAATCATGCTTGCAGGCAGAAAACTGTAACAGTGAAACTGTTATGCTGGTTCTGTCTTCTGTTTGTGTGTGTGATCGAGAACCCGGGACGAAATGAATGAGACAGGGATTTGAGGAAAGTAAACGTTGTTTCATGATCATAATTATAGAAATTAAAATCCTGAAACTGCCAAAAATGGACCTGCAAAAGTCTGAAGGTAACTATTTAAATCAATTTAAATAAATAATAATAAAAAAAAACAGGAACAGAGGAGCCCGAGCCCGAGCTCTGCCATTGGGGAGTGACCATGCATGGACGACAATTGTTGTATATTTAAAAAAAGGTTAAGGTGTAAATCACCCTTAAATTTTTGTTAAAAGTGTACTCATCACGATAATTTTTTTTGGGAAAGTTCCAAAAAATTATATTAGAAATAGTAAAAGGACAATTTAGTACATTGAAATTGAAAAAGGACAGATCAGGCGGTGTCAGACGGACAGATGAATTTGGGATTTTGAAATCTTGGTCAAATAACGAAAATGCCCTTCATCCCTCAGTCGGAATAATAACATAGGAGTTGTTAATGGCGAATCCGGAGTTGTTAATGGCGAGATCGATGGTGTTATTGGCCCTGGAACTTGTTATTGTGAAAGAAGAAATTTGAGTTGTTAATTTCGAATCCAAAGTTGTTAATTAAGAAATAGGTGTTGTTATTAACCCTGAAATTTGTTAAGTGCGAAAGAAGAAAATGGAGTTGTTAATATCGAATCCGGAGTTGTTAATGACGAGATCGGTGATGTTATTGGCCCTGAAACTTGTGAATTGTAAAAGAAGAATTGAAGTTGTTAATAACGAATCCGGAGGTGTTAATTCCGAGGATCATGTTGTTATCCTGAAGTGGGGATGGAGGGCTGAAGGGCATTTTCGTCATTTGGCCGAGATTTCAAAATGCCAGATTCCTCTGCCCGTCTGACACAGCCTGATATGTCCTTTTGCAATTTCAATGTACTGAATTGTCCTTTTACTATTTTCAATGTCGTTTTTTGGAATTTTCCCATTTTTTTAATGTAAAAGTAACTCTAAACTTAAAAAAATGAGGTGAAAGTGACACTACCGTTAAAATTAACCAGCGACCGTTTTTTCCTGTGTAAAAGTACCAAATTATTCCTAACTAAAAAAGGGTTAAGAGGTAAAAATACCCATAAATTTTTCTCAAGAGTGCACCTACTACTACAAACTTTTTTTGGGTGTAAAAATAACCATAAAATTTTAAAATGGGGCAAAAATGATGGTTCTCTTGCTAGGTTGAAATGTCATCTTTTTATTGTTCTAAGTCCAGAAAAAGAACACCACAACTTGTCCACCATAATTTTTCAAAACCAAAAATTGAAAACCCCATCTTTATCATCAACAATCATCAATGTCGAATCTTTTCAAGTTATTGAAATTCATCATCAAATTTAGCTACAAATTAAACTAGAGCAATCAATCTTACTCTATTGATTAAGATAAAGTGATTTGATCAACACAAATATCTCAAAAAATGAAAAAAAAAAACTAGAAAAAAAAAACAGAACCTTCAACACATAAGCACCTGACTCGATTTCTTCTTTCCCATCATTTGGGTTTAGTGAAGATAGTAGAAAAACAAAGGGATTGATGGTGCCGTAAATGGAATTGTTGAGATCAACGGTGTTGTGAACGCAGTTGCCAAGATTAAAGAACATTTAAAAGAGGTGAAAAGTGAAAGTAAAAAAGAAGAATGAAAGAGGACAAAAAAAAAGGAGACAAATTTGGGGGGTTGCCACCTTCTCTTTTCCCCACCACGTCGTTGATCTTTCCGCTTCCAATGAAGATGATGATGGAGAAGGATTGGTGAATACGAGGGAGAGAAAGTCAAACCCTTGCCATGCTTGATTTGCCACTATCATTGGTGGAGAACGCCAACGCCGGCTATGACGTCGCTATTTTTTGAGAAGAAATTGGGGCTGTCGAATGTTGAGAAAGGGGAGTTTGAGAGATGGACGAGAGGGATAAGGGAAAGGTGGAAATGGGAATAAAAAAATTTAGCCGTTTTTATTTTTTTTTAATGTGTGGGACCTACAAAAAATGATAGCAAATGTTAGCATGAGGTCCACCAATCATAGCAGAAGTGTCACTTTTTTCCTTTTTTGAAAGTTTATGGTTTCTTTTGGACTAAAAAAAAGTTTTATGATGGTGGATGCACTTTTGACAAAAGTTTATGGGTATTTTTGCTTTTTAATCCTTTTTTAGTCATGGTTAATTTGGCACTTTTACACAGGAGAAAACGGTCGTTGGTTAATTTTAACGGTAGTGTCACTTTTACCCCTTTTTAAAAATTCATGATTGCTTCCACACTAAAAGAAATTTATGATGGTAAGTGCACTTTTAAGAAAAGTTCAAAGATAGTTTTATCCCTTAACACTTAAAAAAATAGGGAGCAACTTCTCTCCTTTTCCAATTCCCTCCGCTGCCATCTGCTGCTTTCCCTCCTCCAATCAAAGCCTTCCACTTATATCAGAAGAGAAAAGGAGCAAGCAAAAATAATTGAAAAGATTTGATTGTTTTTCAAAAAATAATTTTATAATCCTTAATTATTAGTTTTTTTCAATTATTCAACATCTTGATGTATTTTTTTAGTACCATCTAGTTCCCTAAAATATTTTGTTAAGATCCCAAAATAATTTTTCAGTATTATCCAGTACCCTGATGAATTTGGAAAAATACTACTCCCTCCGATCCTAATTAGAGGACAACATTTGAGAATTGATCTTGGTCCTAATTATAAGACAAAGTTCTAATTTTTGTCAACTTCTTCCCAAAATACCCCCTATTGATACTTTCTCAATAATAATTAAACACATTAATAACTTAATAAGAGTAGATAGGAAGTTGTTGAGGGAGATTGATGATACCGGATTGTATGAAAGCTTGGAGAAGTCGTGTGTGAGCCAGGAGAGGTACAAGAAAAAACACAAAATCAACGTAATTGGATGCCATTTTAAATTTTAAATAAGGGTATTTTAGGAAAATAAATATGATTAACTAATTTAACCACTATCCTTAATTTCTTCAAAGTTGGGTAAATATGTCCTATAATTAGGACTGGAGGGAGTATTCAATATTCTGAAGTAATTTTTAAGTACCAATCAGTTCCTTACAATATTTTTTCAAGATCCTAAAATAATTTTTTAGTACTATCCAGTATCTTGAAATATTTTTTTTATTGCTAGTCAGTACTCTGAAATGTTTTTGGTGCAGTATTTTAGAATGTTGTATGCACTAAAAATTAGTTTAGGTGCATCAAAAATATTTCAGAGTACTGACTGACACTAATAAAATACTTTAGGATATTGGATAATACTGAAAAATTATTTTAGGGAACTGACTGGTACTAAAAAATGTTTCAGGATGTTGAATAGTATTTTTCAAAATACATCAGGATACTGAATAATATTGAAATTTTATTTTAGGATCTTAAAAAAATATTTTAGAAAACTGACTGGTACTGAAAAAATATATCAGAATGTTGAATAATTGAAAAAAACTACTCCCTCCGTTCCTAAATATAGGACAAAGTTTGTAGTGCAAATTGCACTACAAACTTTATCCTATAATTAGGACCGGAGGTAGTAATAATTAAGGATTATAAAATTATTTTTTGAAAAACAATCAAATTATGTAAAAGGAGTGGCTCATTTTCAATTTTTTTACCTTGCTTCGTTTTTTTTCTGGTATAGGTGGAAGGTTTTGATTGGAGGAGGGAAAGCAAGTGGATGGTAGCGGAGGGAATTGGAAAAGGAGAGAAGCCTCTCCCAAAAAAATAACCGACAATCGCTTAGTCGTGTCGTACGTGTCACCCAAATTAAAGGACTAATGGAGTTTTTTAATTTTAAGGCATCCATATTTGTCCTGGGATTACTCATAGCATCATGGCCGCCCGGAGAAGCAAGATGATCTGTGTTGGCTCTTCCTACACGGTCGTCCCTTCCGAGCCCACACCTACCGGAATATTCCCTGTCTCCCTTTGCGACCAGATCAAGCGCTCCTCTCTTGGTACTATCCTTCTTGTTTACAAACCCAACTTCACTTCTACTTCCTCTCACTCTTCTCCGATCCAAATCCTCAGAAATTCTCTAAGTCGAGCTTTGGTTCACTACTATCCTCTTTCTGCTCGCTTATGTTTAATCCATGGTGGTCGCTATGAACTCCATTGCTTTGCCCAGGGAGTTCAACTCCTTGAAGCCACTTGTGAAGCCAATTTGGATTATTTACGCGATTTTACCCCAACCCAGTTCGTTGAACAACTCATGCCTAAGTTTGATTATAATCGTCCAATCCAACACATTCCTCTGCTCACGGTTCAGCTTACCAGATTCTCATGCGGTGGTCTTACTCTGGGGGTGGCATTGTGTCGAGCAGTCAACGATGGCTCCGCCGTCTCTGGGTTTCTGAACTCGTGGGCTAAGTTGGCCAGAGGAGACAAGTTAGGTCTCGGTGAGATGCCATTTCTGGATCGAACTCTGTTAGATTCATGGAGGCTGAAAACAGAGCCGAGATTTATTCATACTGAGTTTCACCCACCACCTGTCTGGACTGGGAGATTGGCAGACACAAAATATGATCCTAAAGGTGCCATTTTTAAAATCAGCAAAGATCAAGTTCAGAATCTGAAGAACAAGGCCAGAGAACTACTTGGCAGATCACAACAACAACGATCTTACACTGGTTTTGAAGTCATAACAGGGCACTTGTGGAAATGCGTTACCAAGGCAAGGTATGTGGGAAATGGTGATCAACCAACAAGATTTTCTACCCTGGTTAATTGCAGAAACCGATTGAATCCACCACTTCGCAATGCTTACTTCGGGAACGCGACTTTTCCTACTGTTTCTCCAACTTGTTCGTTTGATGATATCATACACAAGCCTTTGAGTTTTGCAGTGAGGAATGTGAGGGAAGCAATTGAGAGAATGAACGATGAGTATATAAGGTCAGTTCTTGATTATATTGCAGGTCAGAGGGACATGAACGTGATGAGGAACACGTTTTATGCAAGCACAGTGAGTCCAGAAGGAGAGTTTGAGGGAAACCCGAATTTATATATGGTGGGTTGGTCCAACTTTGGATATTATGAGACAGATTTTGGGTGGGGAAAGCCTGTTCATATGGGACCAGGAGTACTTGACTCTGATGGGCAGGCTTTTCTTATGGATAATGAGAATGGTGATGGCTTCCTTCTCGCCATTTGTTTGCAGTCTTCTCATTTGGATGCCCTCAAGAATTTGTTTTATGAGGATCTAGAAGACGAATTAGTGCCTAGTTCCAAACTATGATGATGTTAAGCCTGCAAAACCAGAGCTCCCTAGTTTACTTGGTAACGTAGCAATGTGAAATAATTAGTGGTAGAGTTTTGCCACTTTTGAGATCCTACCCAGCTTGATCCGTATTTGTCTAGACCCCAATAAATCCTTGGAGTTAAAAGAAAGTAGATTCAGAGTACTGGATGCTCCAAGTAAAAAAAATCCTTGTGCCTTGTTACAATTATATTCTTGGTTTTATATTTATTGTTGTGTCAGCTTTTGTTTGCAAAACATGCATCGGCCTCAGTGACATGGTTTTGCGTTGTGCCTACTGCTTTGAATAGAGAATCCATATTCAACTTCGATAAAAATCAGATATGTAACGTTTATTATGTTTATACTGGTGTTGGTGTTGTCCTTGGTTATATTATTTTTACTATTATTATTAAGTAAATATATTTGTTAGGAAATATTGCCATCAGTCCCGATTAACATACTTAATGGCAATCAGATCATCAAATTACAGTGAAGTCCCAATAGACTTGGATGATATTAATGCCAAACATGAAAGTATAATTTTGCCCCTTGTTAGTAAGAACAAGTTTAGAACATCCAATGATTATTAATTATATGTTGTCTTTATAATTTATGTTGTTGTTTCATTAAATGTGTGGAAAGGTATAAATTTCTGTTGTGGAGATTGTGCTCTATTTTTGTATGTTTAGACAGGAATAAATGGAAAAGATGAAGTTTTATGTGTTTATAACCCCTGTTATGTGATTTTAAAATGTGCCATCAATACAGTATCTCTAAAGTTGTTAATGTTGCTTGCTCATGTAGTTGTTAATAACAATTTTGTTATGCATGGTGACAGAAAATATGGTGAGTACGTCTGGAAAACATATATTATGTTTTCTTGCATATGAGGGGACAATTTTTAAATGGAGGAGAATGCGATTTGCAATATGTGGGAGGTAACATTAGAACAAGAACCATAAAGAGAGGCATTATGTATGGGGAGTTAAGAACAATTATAGCATCAATTGTTAAAAAAAACACTAGTAGAATTTTCATGAAATTCATGTTGACCTTTAATGTAACAACCTTTGTTAGCCTTGTAGATGATGAAGGAGTAGAACATTTTATTAAATTCAATGAAGAAAATGGCCATGTGTATAAGATAGAATATAGATGATATTACACAACCAATAAGGGATGATGTAAGATAAGAACAACATGTGCAAATTGTACTTGCTTTTTGAACTAATATTTTATGTATTTAGTTTTTGCTGTGTAAGTTGTCATTGGATGCGCTAAACTTATCATTGGCTACTCTAAACTTATCATTTGTTGCTCTAAAGTTGTCATTACTATCAAAGGGGCAAGATTATACTTTCATATTTGAAATTAATAACACGCAGGTCCCTTGGGACCTCACTATAATTTGATGATTTTGAGAGACCTAGTTATCATTAAGTCTGTTAATTGGGACCTGATTATAACTTTCCCTATTTATTATTACTTTTTAAACAAGAGTCTACAAATTAATTGCTATTTATAAATTTATTTTTTATTTTTGTATTAAATGACAAAATTGATTTATGCTGTACAAGTAATTGAAGGCATGTTATTATTAATGAGTATAAATTTTGATATAGTGTCTCAAATTATGATTCAACCTTCAACCTAGTCTTTTTTCTGGGCCAAAAAAAAAAAACCTCAACCTACACTTTTAGTATTACAATCGTATGTAGGTGATATGGGGGAAATTATCGTAGAGGTATCAAGGAAAAGAAAAAATCACAGAGATCCGTGAAAATATCAAATTATATTGAAGTCTAATTAAACATATAGTTGTAATTAAATCTAAATATACAATTACTTATTTATCCTTGTTCATTAAAAATAAAAAGAATTAGATAAAATAATGGGAAAATTTCATTGAACCCAAAGATATAACATAATTTCAGTCAATTCTATAATTTTTTAAAACTTTATTGCATCTTATGAGTTAAAATGAAATTAAGTTTTATGCGTGAAAAGATAATGATACTTTTCTTTTATTTTTTCCCCTTAAGAAAAGCATTAATAAGATAAATAAAAGGATTCAAAAGAATTCAGAAAATTAAAAATAATTTAATTATTTACAAAGAAAATATGAAAATTTATAAGATAAACAAGAGTATTTATAAGATAAATAAATATATTTACAAGATAAATAAATGAATTTAAAGGAATCTAGAGAATTAAAAATATTTTTATCATTTATAAAAAAAATAAAAATTTATAAAATAAATATGAATATTTATAAAATAAATTAATTAAATTACAAGATAAATAAAATAAGGACGTTGTTATATTTTTAACCCCAAAACTTGATTTCTATTTTGTTCCAACGCTCCATTGAAGTTTCAAAAAGTTCTTTGGGTCGACTGAAAACTCAACGAAATTTTCCCTAAAATAATCCCTGATCCAATCGATTGCCTCTCACATTCTCACGCCTTCGCCTCTTCACAGTTGCAGTCTCGCCTTCCCACCCTTCTTCTGGTTCTTTAGTCGCTCTCGACACCTCCGTTCCTCAAAGCACCATCAGTCTATCACTCTTGCAGTTCAGGTTAGTTTATCTCGTCAATTCTCCAAAGCTTCGATAAGAATGTGTGTAGTTTGTGTATGGCTTATTATCATGAAATTTTATTGGAATTTAGCTATATATTATCTATTTTGATCTCAGTTATTTTATGATGGGGGGGTTTTATTACAAATTATTGGTTTCAGGGTCCCTTGAAGTAGAATCACTTTGTTATTCTATTAAATGGCAGAGTGTTTATATTTTATATTTTATCGAGAGCAATTTATCTCTCATATAAAGCATATATTTTCTATTTAGCTCTGTTGAAGCTGTGGCATTTTAGTTTGCTAGTTTAGCTTGGGTTGATCTTGAAACCAGACTGCACTTCATAAAGCCTTAGATTCTACGTTCTATAAAATGCTTACCATAATTCAATAAAAGGTAGGTAAATAATTAACTCAAAAAATAAAAATTAAAAGAAGTCTTGTTAAGTGCTATTATAGGATAAGGATGGTTAGGATGCAGACACAAGAGTAGTATGTACATCAAAAATCTATTTAAAGGGGGATAGACTCAGCAATGAAGTGGAAAGTTTGAAAATACCCATGCTTATTATTAATGCAATACATTTATATTTATAGAGAAAAATAGAATTGAAAAACAAAACAAATGGGATATCTTCTAAACCAGTTCCAACTCAATGTTTGTCACAGTAGCTAGGAACATATTGTTCTATTTCCGGCTGGTGAGGTTGCTTCAGATTTGTGTGAACAACTTCCCTGCGAGTGCTCCTTTGGCCGGGCATTGGGGGGGCAATTTTCTTGAGTATGACCATATAATCCACATTTAAAACAAATTGTATCGAGGCCATCATATTCCACAGGATATATTCTTTGCCTAATAGCAATTCGAGATTGAAGTTGTTTGTTTAAATCAACTTCTACACTGACACACGCAAATTTCCTCTTTCAACAGCAAAGTTTTGATTATTGCATTGAGCCTAAGTATTAATATCAACTTTAAGAGCTTTACCTATCAGATTCCCCAGCTCAAGCAAACATTCTTCAGAATATACATGCATTGGCAAGGTTGGAACTCTCACCCACATAGCTACTTTCTTGACCTTGTTACAGTAAGGGTTGAAGTTTGGACTCCATCTCTGCACTTCCAAATAATGGCCTTAAATCAACCATGGTCCATCAAACAATAGCTTCCTACCCATCTCCTTTCTTTCGGACCAAAACACATAATAATAATTTGGTAAATCAATAAGTTTGAAATTGTTTGATTTAAGTATCCAAGCAATCTGGTCCTTCATCATCCGCAAATTTGTAGTTTTTCCCAGCAATGTGATGACCAGAGCCTCCTTCCAAGGGCGTAACAAGTCTCTGAGTCTATCATTGGGCATATTCAACTTAGGCAGGGATTCTGTAAGTTTCTGTTGTTCCTCTGTGAGGGCTGGGGCATTTTCTTCCTCTTCCTTTAGCCACTCTTGCATTTGTTCATTGAAGTCCGGGGAGAATGCTTTTTCTTCTTCTTTTCTGCCCAGTAGTTTAGATTTGTAAGATATTTGTGTTACTTTGACCTGCTTCATGCATCGACTGTGGCTTTGGATCCCCTTTGTTAGCGTCCTCCTACACCTTTTCTTCCATCATCACATCTTCCACTTTCCCTTCCTGTTCTTCAGTTGGAATATGATCCTGCATAACAGTGTCATTATACAATTTCTTACTCGTTCTATTCAGCAAATCCTCTTCTTCCTCTGTCGTTTCTGTCTCCCTTCAGCAAATTCCATCTTTGATTGAACTACTCCGATGGACACCCTGTTTTCCAAGCTCACTCTCTTTCTCTCTAGCACTCATTTTTCTCTCACTTTTAAAAAGCTTTTTCCTGTGCTGAATTTTTTTGTTCTCTTGTATTTAACTTATAGGTTTAAAAATTTTGTGAAATCAAAGCAAACCTTACCTTTGCCATGTGTATGATTCAATTGATAGTTATATATTTTTCATTGATAACCCAGTTCAATGGTGGTTGTTTGTTCTGCGTCCATCGAGCTTGAATGCTTTATATTGTGAGTATAGAAATTGAGGGTTTTGAGTTTTGAGTTGCCATATTTGACAGTGGAAGATAAGATGGGGTTCATTATGGAGTTTGCTGAGAATTTGATTCTGAAATTAATGGAAGATCCAAAGGAAAGGGATTGCAAATTCAGAGAACACATTTATTCAGTGAAGGATAGGTGCCAGAAGACGAAGGAGATGTGGAGCTACCCTCTGCGACCTTATGGGTTCTGGACATTCGAGCGCCATAATTCTCAACTCGCCTGGGATGCTCAAATTAGTCAAACTCCTGGTCGTAGGGACCCTTATGATGACGTCCTCCAGCGAAACAGTGGTTCATCTAATTGAGGTCTTGTTCTTCAATCTTCATCCATATACCTCATATTTCTGTCGAATTTGGACTTTTCTGGTCACTTTAACGTTGTTGATTGTCGCGAATATAGGATGAACCTCTGGTGGTTTGGGGTTTAGAGACAACGTGAATATAGTTACAAGTCTGTCTTTTTTTCATTTGCAATTATTCTTACATTATGTTGTTGGCATTCACTGGGATATCAAGATTAAATTAAATGGGGAATTTAAGCACGTAAGCGATTGGAAAAACATTTAAAGGATGTTTTAATATAAGACAAAAGTTAAGAACTTGTGTGTTGTATATATTCTAAGTAGTGTAAGGATGATACGCTCTAAAGTCAAGTTGAATTTTGTCATAAGTTGTGTAGAACTCTAAAAATTATGATATACAGAATAATTCCCACACAAAAAAATACCATGGATGCAACTGTCAATGCAGTAGTTGTGTGTGTATCTGTACATGATAGAAACAAAGCTTTTCCATTCCCTGCACACGAGTTAAATGGCTTGCTGTCATTTTTTTCCCACTCTCTTCTTGATCACGAGAAGTAGGGAATCTAAAATATTTTTGTGGCCGGACGGTAGTTGCTAAAAATATGAATCAGGAATTTGGAGCCAGTGTTTTGGCTTTTTATGTAGTGGTGCTCCTGGATCTGTTAAGATATGTGATATGTAGTTGACCAAAACAATTATGTGATACTATGTGAAAACTTAAAAAATTGAATTATATTGTATCGGATAAACAAACTTGTCATGTTGCCCTGCCTTATCATTTCACTTTTTGTTTCTATGTTAGTGTTAACGCATGTTACTCGATTCAAATGGAAAAGGTTTCTCTGAAGTGACAATTTGGACAACCTTTTGCTCTGCAATGTCTCATAGCCATATACTTTTTTTTACTCGTTCTTTTTAATGCAGGAGTGCTGAACTTGTCTCAAGTTTTCAGAAGAAAAAAGTGGGGTTATGAACTGTATTCATTTATGCTGTTATTTTCCTGTATTGTTGCAGAGGTTTCAATTGACTTGCACCTCTTTACACTTATTTCGAATAAGATACCATGTTACTGTGACTGAAAGAAGCGAACATGTATTTTCTATGATCAAATGTTCAAAGTAATATCATTGTTCTATCTACATAGCCTATAAACGATTCAACTAAGTTATGATGGTGTAATTTGTGTATAGTATTAACCACCTGAGCTAATTAAGTGATAAAGCTATGTGGGCAGAATTTTACTGATCATTGGTAAGGTTCTGGTTATATATTGGCGTGCTGGGATGAACAAACCGAGCCTTGGGTACCGTATCAGCGATGCATGGGCTATGTTGCGGCCTTGAAATTTTGATTCGTGAGCAATAATTTTATCAATCACATTCATAAATGAGTACAAGTCATTAGAATATGTAAACTCACTTCCTTCCCTAACTTTAATTTATTGAAAAATTATCAATCAACTACCATAACTCAATTCCCCTTTCTAAATCACATTTCCATCATCCAATAACTTTATATAACTTATTAAAATTATTAACAATAACAATTTTCCTCCATTCATCCTAAGATCCCCAAAATTTGCTCACTTTAAGTCCCTTGGAAAAAATATCCATAAATAAACTATCCCTCAAATCATCATCATAGCCACATTTTTCTCTTCCATTAATTCTTTCTCACAAATTAGAATAATTAAAAAATTACAACATCCTCAATTTATTAAAAAATAACTAATTTCCAATACTTAAAGTTTCACCTAAATTTTCAATATATTCACTTTTGATCATAAACCTCAAAATGCCTCAATATTATAAATCGCAATTTTCTAATCAAACCCTAACTCTAGTTTCCTCAAATCAACCTATCAAACAAAAATCTAAGTCAAAGAACTACTATCCCAACCTCACGAGCTCCGTTAAAACTAAATCATTAATTGGAATACTCAAACATTTGAAATCTACAAATCCTATATTTTCCCCACAATAAAACTGAAAATAAAAGAGGATAAAAATAAACGTAATAGAAAATAGATAGCTCACCAAGCATTTTAGAAGAACATCAAACTAATCTCCTCCCTCCCTTCCTCTCCCCCTCTACGTGCTGGAGAATGGAAGAAGAAGGAGGCAAAAGAATAAAAAATGAAAGGGACCAAAGGAGGGCTTGCAACCGTTTTGGGTAAAGGCATAAAATTAACAACGAACTTTTGATGGAGGTATGTCTGACATCATAAAATTTGTTTTAGTGTAAAAATATATATGAACTCTTTTGAAGTGTTAGAAAGTAACAACTCTGTGGAGGTGGAGTTGTTATTACGGGAAGACCTGGTTATAGCATGTTGGAGACAGATGGGTCAGTCTTAGCTTCATGACAAAGCTCGCGTGCAGGAGTTATTAAAGGAGAAGATGGTGGCTGGATCTGTGGCTACATGAGCAAGCTCACTCAAGTCCCCTCGGTGGTGGCTAAAATTATTGCAATCATACAGAGACTTCAGATTTACTGGAGTAAGAATTTGAGGAATATCCTAATTTATACAGATTGTCTGGAGGCTATCAGTTTACTATCTAAGGGTTCGGATACTGCTCACTCGTTTAGAGAGCTCATTGATGATGTTAGACTCTGGATGTCTAAGAATTGACAAGTCATTATTAATCATGTTCCCAGAGATTAGAACATTTTAGTTGATCATCTGGCTACTTTAGAACATATTACTATAGGAAATTGCCCATTAACCCACCTCTCAATCCAGAGGCGGTTGTTGATCATGGATAGGCTTTTGAGATTGTTTTGGTCTTAGATTTATATAAACCTACTCTTGTATTCTCCTGTCGTGAGTTAATGTTCAATTATCATTCAAAAAAAGTAACAACTCTGTTGATTCTACTTAACAGCCGTTAACCTCTCTCTGTGTGGGTCCCACTTCACCTTCAACCTCTTTTTTCTCTGCAACCTTATCTCTCCTCTCATTCCTCACTGTCATACGTAGAGCTGAAGCTGTAGGGAAC
The DNA here is from genome assembly GCA_963210345.1 of Inga oerstediana. Lineage (NCBI taxonomy): Eukaryota > Viridiplantae > Streptophyta > Magnoliopsida > Fabales > Fabaceae > Inga > Inga oerstediana. Next base: position 11,021,620 of record OY723403.1, read on the forward strand.
ACTCTGCAATTCATCAACCTCTTTCTGTATATTTGGTCGTTGATGAATTGTAGAGTGTTCCCTGCAGCTTCAGCTCTACGTATGACAGTGAGGTAATGCGAGGAGAGATAAGGTCGCAGAGAAAAATGAGGTTGCAGGTGAAGTGGGACCCACACAGGAAAGAGGTTAACGATTGCTAAGAAGATTGGATGAAGTTGTTATTTTTAGACTCTTTTAAAATAGTTTATATATATTTTTACATCTAAATACTAAATAGATTTCTAAAAATTCATTATTAAATAAATGGGAGATTGGAGGACTGCCTCTATAAAAAATAATTTTGCAGATGATCTGATTTTGTTTAGCGAGGCGTCGGAGGAACAGGTGGATAGGATGCTGGGTTGCTTGCAAGATTTCTGTAATGTATCCGGGCAAAAAATGAATAAAACAAAGACTAGAGTGTATTTCTCGAAAAATGTCCACTTCAACAGGGCCTATGGGCTTAGTAGAGCTATGGGTGTGCGATTAACAGGAGATTTGGGCAAATACCTGGGTATTCCTTTAATTCACAAAAGGGTATCCAAGGTTCTGTTTTACCCCATCATTGAGAAAACCCAGAAGAGATTATCTGGCTGGAAGAGAGGGTGTCTGAACATGGCAGGACGAATTTGTCTTATTAAATCTGTTCTTTCAGTTATTCCGACTTATCATATGCAAACCATGTTATTATCGAAAGGTATTCTGAGGGAGATTGAGAAGAAGAGCAGGAGCTTTCTATGGGATGAAAAGGAGGATCAGAGAAAAATTCACCTCGTCTCATGGGAGCAAGTTAAGAGGGATAAGAAGGAGGGCGGTCTAGGCATAAGGGATATGTGCAAACAGAATGAAGCGTTCATAATGAAGCTGTGTTGGAATCTTTTGACAAATAAGGATGCTTTATGGACGAAGGTGCTTCGGAGTAAATATAGATGGGATAATATGAATAGACCTCTGCAGAGGAAAAATGCTTCTTATACGTGGAAAGGGATTTGCTATGTTTGGGAGAAGTTCTGGAAAGGGGTTAGAGTTAAAATTGGAAATGGTGCATCAACCTCTTTTTGGTATGACAATTGGTCTGAGCTGAATAGACCATTGATTGAATTATTGCCTCATTTGGAAGGCTTCATGGATATGAATGAGAAGGTTCAAGATTTTGTGACTCCGTGGGGGGATTGGGATATAAGAAAATTAAGCAGATGGTTCCAGTGGCCAGAGATCGAGCGTATTGTGAGCAACCATCCACCTCGTGCTGAGAGAGGTAATGATAATTATTTTTGGAAACCTGCTGCTGACGGGTGTTTTTCTGTTAGATCTGCGTACAATTTTTGTTTTGCAGGGATCCGGAACCAAACTCACTCAGGATGGAAAGCTTTATGGAAATGCAAGGTTCCAGAGAAGATAAAATCCTTCATGTGGCTGGCAGCACATGGAAGGGTTCATACGGCGAAGCTGAGGTTTCAGAGAGGCTTGATGGAAAATGCAGAGTGTTCGTTTGGGTGCAATGCGGTGGAAGATATCATGCACCTTCTACGGGACTGTAGAAATGCGAAAGAGAGATGGAGAGCCTTAGTCAATCCAATCCTGTGGGATAAATTTTCAACATTACAGGGTTTGGAGTGGATACAATGGAATCTCAGAAATGAGGCTGGTAGAAATTTCACCAGAAATGTTAGCTGGGCCACCTTGTTTGGTTATGTGTGTTGGGATATCTGGGTTGATTGTTGCTCGAAGTTGTTCGGAGACGACCGGCAGACGGGAGATCAGACGGGACATTCGAGCTTTTTCCGGGCCAGCTGGGATATGGAGCTACTAAATAAATGTCGTTTCTACAGAAATGATATAGGTGATGAGGGAATTGTTTTTAGAGGTACACCTGGTTTTGCTTCATTAGAAACAGATGCATCGGTGCTGGATTCGGGTATGTCTGGATGCGCGGGAGTCATCAAAAATGAAGAGGGTGGTTGGATTACCGGGTACATTAGCAGACTTATTCAGGTCCCTCCTGTGGTAGCCGAAGTCATTGCAATTATCCAGGGCCTTCAGATCTGCTGGAACAGGAATTTAAAGAGTATTAATATTTTCACAGATTGTTTGGAGGCCATTAACTTAATCATGAGGGGCGCTGTGAGTGATCACCCGTTCAGGGAAGTGATTGAAGATGCCAGAGTTTGGATGTCCAAGGACTGGCATGTTCGTCTTATTTTTATTCCAAGGGAGGAAAATGTTCTGGTTGACCATCTTGCTGGTTTAGCGCATAGCATTACTGAGAGTTTTGTTATCCTTGATCAACCCCCACCTTCTTATACGGAGGCGATGATTGATCAAGCTTGAGGGTTGTGGGTTTTGTGCTCCTCTGGGGGCGTGTTCTTGTTGCCTTGTATTTAGGCATGTTTTCCAGTGTTTCATTCAAAAAAGAAAAAATTCATTATTAATTTTACACCTTCAACCATTAAAACATGGGGGGGTTACTAAAATAAAATGCCCTCCCCATTCCCCAAAACATTTGATGGTGGGGTAGCCACGTGCTTCCCACACCGTCAGATGTAATTGTATTTTATTTTAATTTTTACTTATATATATATAATAAATTAATAATAGAAAAAAATCTTATTTAAATTCATTTGAAATACTAAAATTTAAAATTAGGCCTGCAATTTTAACAAATTATTAATAAAGCTTATAGACTTAATTAGATATTTATGAATTTGTTAATTTTACCAATATGTCATTTTTGTTATTTTCTCTTTATCTCATTCTTGTTTTAAATAAAATCTCATCAATTCCTCGCATCTCCTCTCCCCATCCTGAGATTTCTCCGGTCAATTTACCATTTGACATGCTATTCAGGTTTTAGTTTATTCTTTGTGTCCCTTTCCAATCACATATGGTCAAACAAACAGTTTTCTGATTGAAGATAATTTATACTTACCTTGAAATTTGAACTGATTTTGTTTCTAGGCAAATCAAAGATATTTTTTTTTTTATGAATCTATAATTGTGAAAACACACTATAAATTTTTATTCTTTCAATTATCCCATATAAATTATGCGACATTAGGGTTAAAAAAAATTGTGAGGACTTACCCTTTGATATTGTTGAGTCAACTAAAAGTTGAGATCCTGATGCCTAAGGGAGGAGAGGATTTTGGGGTAAGGGTTAAAAGTTATTAGGAATTTGCAATTAAAAATCTTCAATTTTTAATTATAAAAGGGCATTATGGTCCTTTAACAACATTTATAAATTCCTAATCAAGCCTGTAGGCCTTATTAGGGATTTGTTAAAAGTACAAGCTTGATTCTGAATTAGGTATTTTAAATAGATTTAAACAAGATTCTCCTATAATAATATATATATATATATATATATATTTCACAAACTTTTTTACACTATCCTAAAATTCAAATACTTGGACTAAGTTTGGTCATTTTGCTCAAATATATTTTCATTATATATAAATAATTGTAATATAATAATTTGGAAAATATTTCAAATACTATTATTTAATCCACCTAATTTTTTTTCCATTTTAACTTTAGAAAATGTACTTCCATTTTTAGTAATTAAATGGTAATTTTAATTATCATAAATTAATCTCATCTAAATATTATTTAGATTCTAAAATTAAAAATAGGGATGTTAGAACATTAATTCCAAATATGAAAATACCATTTTACCCCTTTTATTTGACACCAAAACTATGAAATTTAGGGTAGAGAGCAAAATAGTATTTTCACATCTAGATTTTATGGGACTTCCTTGTAAAAAATTGACAATTTTAAGGGACTTAGTTGTAATTATTTCTTACACGGGACCTGGTTGTTATTTTATTTGTTAAATGATGACATCAACCAACTTGAGTTTTCATTATCATATGAACGACATTATGATTTCATTCATAAAGAAATAATTTATATCAATAAAAAATATGACAAAGTCAAGCAATTTTTAAAGCGCAAAATATATTGAGTACGGAGTATAATTTATTAATTAAGCTTTAAAGGGAGTTAGATAACTTGCTTTCAAAAAGTATATTATATTTACTTGCCAACTACGGTCATTTAAAGTGGAAGAAGAAGCAAATTAAGGTGGTGGTGATAAAGATAATTTGTAAGTGGGGTTCTAATATTGGTAAAATCATCATCTACAGCAAATTGGTTAGAAATTATCATCTCATAGTTCCATTTGAGTTGATAGTAGAATCGTTAAAGATAATAAGATATAGAGTATATAGCTAGTGATGTGGGTTAAGGTTAAAATTAAATATCTTCTACTGTCGACTCAGCATGGATAAGCGAGAGCTATAAGAATCGCCTGCTCTATGCCGTTACTTTATATTTCGACATCAAGAATGAAAGTGAGGAAGGAAGCCTCATCGAGAAAATTACTACTCCAGTTCATAATATAAGATATATTTGAGGAGTTGATCTTGATCCTAAAAATAAGATAATTTTCATATTTGTCAATCATTTCCTAATTTATTTCTATTGATGCTCCTTCAACAATAATCAAGAAGAAAAAGGGACGAGGAGATTATAAAAGATGATTAGGTTGTTTTAAAAAATATATGTCATCTTAAATAATTTAATTAACTTCATTAATTCAATCAAATTATGTAAGATGCAGTATTGTTTATAACCCCAAAAATGACATTAACAGCGTAACTCCAAGCTAATCCCTCACAATGCTATTAATCTTGTGTTCTTGTCATGTCTCTTCTGCACGAACCCCTCACCAAATATATTTGGGGAGCACGTGGTTTTTGCATGAAAGCAAATTTGACAAAAGCTGAACACAGACGAGTTTGCCACTAACACATGGATATCAGCTTTTGTGTTGGAGCACAGAAGAAGAATTAGATATGATTTCCTTATGGGACCAGGTGTATTTGACTCTGATTGGGAGGCTTTTCTTAAGGATAACGAGAATGGTGTTGGCTTCCTTCTCGCCATTTGTTTGCACTCCATTCATTTGGATGCCCTCAAGATCGAACTTGTTTTATGAGGATCTAGAGGACGAATCAGTCCCTAGTTCCAAATTATGATGATGCTAGGCTAGCAAAACTTGTACCTTGTTACAATCATATGCATGTTTCTTTTTTCTTTTTGCCAACATATGCATGTTTCTATATGTACAGTGTTAGTTTGAAATAACGATTAGAATACTTGAAAGCAGTTTTTCAATCATGATTTACAGTATACAAGATAAGTATGTGAGAAAAGGTTTGTCTGTCTCGATTTACGTAAAAAACAACTTATAAACAATTCAAACGTTATACCAAACATGCCAATAACTATCGCAACATTTATTATGTTGGTGCTGTCATTGTTGATATTACTATTATTATTAAGTAAATATATTTGTTATTACTTTTTAAACAAGTGTCTACAAATTATTTGCTACTTTTAAATATATTTTTTTTAATTGGGTACCAAATGACATCGTTAATATATATTGTACAAGTAATTAAAGGCATTCTATTATTAATAAGTGCTCTATTAGGTCCTTAATATAAAACGTATTTGAAGAATTGATCTTAATTTTAAACATAAGACATAATTTTTATATTTGCCAATCTGTTTCTATTTGAGGAATTGATGTTCTCTAACTTATAATGAAGGAGGAAAGGAAATAGGAGAATTAAAAAAAATGACTATAGTGTTTTAATAAATACATGTCATATTAACTAATTCAATTAACTTCCTTAATCTAACCAAATTAAATAAATATGTCTTAAGGATCTAAGAAATAGTATAAATTTTGATATAGTATCTCAAATTATGATTGAACCCTCAACCTAGTCTTTTACAATTATCATTATATATTGATGATTATCACAACAGACTCGTCCAAAGTGATTTTTTTTATCATTTTTGTTAAAATGATCTCTATTATAATAGCGGCATACACTAGCCAATGAATTGAGATTTTTTTTGTTGGTGGCAAGAAAAAAAAGGGAATTGAGATGTTTTTGTGAGCATTTGGGGACAAATTAAAATACAGAGGAATAACACAATCTGCTCACCCACCTATAAATAGAACAAGGACAGCCAAACAATGCCGAACTGCCTATAATTAAGCAAACAACCGTCCCAGTAATACAACAATACATTTACTAGAATTTCCCCCGTCTGCCTCTCTGTTTCCTTTTATTAGTCTTAAGTATGTTACCTTAATTGTTCTTTGTTAAAAATTTCGTCAAATCCTCTTCCCCTTCCCTATGATTCCCACCGTCTGCTAAGCAGAATCTGCAGGGAGTTAAAAAAACAAAAAACAAAAAGCATGAGTTCTCCAGTCTTCGAAGGATCTACTATATTGCGTCCAAATGGCACGTTGGAGGTCTGTTTCGATAAGCAGGTCTCCTATGGATCTGGTTATTGGCTGGAAAATTCCTTACAAGTCACCATACCTGTGTTTGCTATACAACTCGCTTTAATTCTATCATTGAATCGCCTTTGCATCCTTGCCTCAGCACCATGGCACTTGCCTCGTATTGTCACAGATTTTTTTGTAAGTACTTCTTTCTCAGCCCATGCTTGATGTGAATTCTTCATCTTCTTGTTCCATTCCTAACATTCTGATGCTTTCGGGGGTTGAAGGCTGGGTTTTTGACAAGTCCAGCAGTTCTGGGTCGTTCAGCTTTTTATGTCAAACACATATTCACTTTCAGTAGTCTCATGGCACTAGAAACCGTGGCGGCTTTGACCCTTGTTTACTATATGTTCTTGATCGGCTTAGAGTTTGATGTTAGACCAATAAGGCGTACCGGGAACAAGAAGGCTATAGTTGTCGCCATTACTAGTATAATCTTCTCTGTTCCTTCTGGGATTGGATTGTACTACCTACTTCTCTCTGACTTGGGACGCCGACCCATGCCTCCTACAAGAACTGGAACGAGACACTTCCCTGGTGCTATGTTATGGGGAATGGCCCTTTCTTGCAGCGAGTTCCCGGAGATTGCGAGGATTCTCACGAGCCTCAAGCTTGTTCTCAACGAGAATGGACAATTGGCTTTAACCTCTGCGCTCATCAATGACGTATTCTCTTGGATCTTCCTTGTAATATCAATATCAGCACTCCATGCAGCTTCAGGAGCATCCATCGCCTCAACCTTAGTGTTTCTGTTAATAGGTGTCTTTGTGGTTCATCCTCTTGCCAAGTGGCTCTTCCAGAAGGTCGGCACAGAGGACAAAGATTTGATTGACTCTCAAGTTGTGTTTCTCTTGCATATGATTTTGCTCTTTGGATTCCTAGCAGATGGAATAGGAGCTCATTCCATCACAGGGGCCTACGTTTTTGGAGTTATTACCCCAAAGGGTATAATCTCAAAGGCGGTTCAGGAAAAAGTGCTTGATTTTGTGACAGCATTCATGATGCCAGTCTTCTTTGCGGTTCTTGCGGAAAGAATCCATGTCGAAGACTTTACCTTGGGCATCCATTGGACAAGCGTTGTGGTGATTGTTCTGCTAGCTTTCATGGCCAAGATTTTGTCCACTCTCGCTGTCTGTATGCTCTACAGGATGCCTCTCAAGGAAGGCTTCTCTCTTGGAGTACTCATGAATACCAAAGGAATAGTGTCAATCATCATTCTCACCACCGGCAGGGACATGTTGGTAAGCCAACTTTACATCTTATCATAGTCCAATCAAATTAATTTGTACTAGCACAGAAGCAATCTTATATGTCCCAAGTTTCACAATCAAAGGGGTATGTGTGTATTTATGTTACTTATTGTATGATGCAGGCATTGAACGACCAAACATTTGGGGTAATGCTTCTGATATGCTGGATACTGACGATTCCCGTGGGGCCTGTCTTAGCCGCCATAAGCAAATTCACAAGGTCCAATATTGGAAGCAGCCTACGTAGAACCATGCAAGGGGCAAGACCGGACATGCCACTCAGAGTGCTGGCCTGTGTCCACACATCACGCGATGCCAATGTGATTACCAATCTGTTGAAAGCATCGAACCCAACTGTTAAATCCCCAATTCAGGTTTTCGCGATAGAGCTTGTGAAGATGACAAGCCGCCCCACAACAGCACTAATCCTAGATGATGCTCATAAGCAAGTAATGGAATCCAAATCTAAGAAAGACCTCCAAGACGGCAACAACATAGGGACAGGGGATAAACTTGAGTGCTTCGAAAACCTTAGCCAAGCTATATTCGCTGAGAGGTTAAGGGTCGTGTCTGCTTACAACACCATGCATAAAGACATCTTCCATTTAGCAAAGCAAAGAGGAGTGACTCTAATACTAACCACACTTTACAAACAACCAACATACGATGGTTTAGGTGCAGGCGCAGCCACAGCTAGAGCTGCTAACATTGTGAACAGAGAATCCTCGAGCAGGGATGAAAAAAAAGTAGTGCTGGAGCACCTAGTGAAAGAACCACCATGCTGTTTGGGGATATTCATAGATCGAGGGTTTGGTCAAAAGCGAGGCAAAGAGCAAAAATTAACAATGTTCTACGTGGGTGGGGCAGATGACCGTGAAGCACTGTCATACGCATGGAGGATGTGTAGGAGCGCAAACACAAAATTAACAGTGATAAGAATTGTTTGGGACAACCCTAGTGACGAATTTGATCAAACAGATGAGGAGTACCTGAAATTGTTCAGATTCGAAACGAGGAACGAGGGGGGATCGGTGAAGTATTTAGAGAAAGTGGTGAGAGACGAGAAGGAAACGTTGGCGTTGCTGAACAGTGTGGGAGATAATGGGTATGATTTGTACATAGCAGGGAGAGGGCAAGGGAGGAGAATGTCGTTCGCTCAAACCCTAGACCCTGTGCTAGAGGAGCCGGCGTTGGGACCACTCGGCGATGCGTTGGCGGATTTGAATTCCGCGGCGGAGACTTCGATTTTGATATTGCAGACGCAAGCTAGCGGCGATGGGAATGTCGAGCCCGTGCCGTCTGAGTATGCTTATTTTGAAGGACATGGCGATCTGATGCTGCGTGGAGGCCATATGACATGGAGAGCTTCAGAGTTTAATTGACCATCTCTCTCAATCCCTTCCTCTTTCTATTCACTTCTTGTTGATATAGTGTCATTGACTGTGAATAATCTCGTGGCTATTAGATTTGTAGGAATTAGATGGAAATGAAACAGAATTGTACATGTTTCTGAGACTGAAACCATAGCAGTTAGCCCCTTCTTTTGAGGCAGGCAAAGAAACTCAGATTTATCTTCCTAGCAAGGCAAAACTCTCTTCGGTCATCTTTTTTTTTTTTTTTTTTCAAAACAGCATCTACTACTTCCCGCGCCGAGTCCAAATTTTTGTGGGCACCAATTAGTACTGAGGATTCAGCCTAGCCAGCAGGTTGCCATCCGGCTGGGTGAGCTGGTGCAGCCCGTCCTTTGGCGGGCTGACACGAGCCCGCCTCTTTTTTTATATTTTTCACTCTTTTTTTTAAACTCTTACTTCATTTCTCTTTCACTCATTCATAATTTCATATTATACTGCTTTTTTTTATATATATTTATGTTAGATGGCCAGTTTTATTCTTACTTTCCTTTTTTTCATTTACTTATATAACAAAAATATATAAACACATCTCTTTTAAATTTAATAATAGTATAATAAATAAATATAATATAAAAAAAGTGTAAAATAAAAAGTATAATGAATTAATTAAACACAGCATCAAATAAAAGATAATAAGGGTATTTATATTTATTTTATTAAAAAAAATTAAAAACTAAAAAAAAAAAAGCGGGGCCATCGAGCTGGCGGGTTGGGCTCATTTTACTAGCTCTAGCATCTACCACCAAACTCATGCCTAGTACATGTATTGATATCAGGGATTTTGCATGCCGAGGGAAGATTTCTATACATGTAGGAAAGATTTTTGCACACGTATATGGAACAATTGTACACACAGGGAAGATCATCTGCACACCAGGGAAAATATTTTACACACGCGGAAGATAATTTACACTCGAAGGTCCCATTTACCAAATAAGTTACCGATAAGGGATTTTTTTCACAATTTTCCCTTATATTTATAAGCTATTCAGTGATCATGATATATATCAAGACATGCAATATAATCATATCACGTCTAGAACTAGAAGAGCTTAGACATTATAAAATTTTAATACTTCTTGTGTCCTTAATATGAAACATAGAGTTGATCTTGAACCTAAATATAAGAAATATTTTCATATTTATTAATATTTTCCTGATTCTATTTAAGACATTGTTAGACACTAAATATAAGCACCTCTTATAGCGGGGATTCAAACTTTGATTCGCCACGTTGTGAGACATTAACCCCTTTTGCTAAACTCAACATGTGTTTTTTTTTTTTGGTTGCCCACCCGATTCACCGAAGCTTTACCCCGACTACATCCGTATCAGATCCGCATCGCCCACCTGGCTATGGTGGGAGAGTCTCCCAATGAAAATTTTCCGCATACACAAGGCTCGAATCCGAAACCTTGCTTAAGTAAAACCAAACCGCTTACCACTTGGACCAACTCCCATTGATGACCCAACATGTGTTGATATAATTGAATGATACTTTTGGACATATTTCGTGTGGATTTCATATACAATGAAGAATAAAATACACATGCCCAACTATCTTTGGGCCCAATAAGATGGCCCAAAAGTATTCATGGGGTGTGTTTGGTTTGAGGGGAGGGGAGGGAGGGGAATGAGGGGTAAATTACCATTTTGGATAGGAGAACCCAAAATTTACCCTCTCATTCTTTTAAATTTTGAATTTTCACTCAAAATTTTAATATCTTGAAGCCAAAAAGATAATTTAACCCCCATCTCCCTCCTCCCCCTCCCCCCTCAAACTAGGGTGTGTTTTGTTTGAGGGGGAGGAAGAGTAAAGGTGGTAAATTACTTATTTTGGCGTGCCCCTCCAAAATTTATCCTAAATCCTTTAATGAAAAGGTAAGTTTTAAAAGATAATAAATTACTTTTTTAGGCATATTCCTTCCAAAATTTACCTCAAACCCTTTAATAATAGAAAGGTCAATTTTGGAAGGACCCATTCAATAAAGTAATTTATCCCTTTATCCTTCCCACCTTCAAACCAGAAGCGTTATCATAATTTAAGACAGTGGGAGGGCTTCCGGCTCAAACCATCTCTCATGCAAACAGAAGTACTGTACATGCAAGTGGCAACACCGTCGTGGTAAACAAAATTTCTAGTATTGTAAACTGATCGAAACACAAAATAATACTTATCTTTTCACCTGTTAACGTCAAATAATACAGTGTATGTATAACAGGACTAGAAGTAAAACAAAACCATCATTTAAATTTGCTTCCAAACCCAAAGAAAAAACTTCACATCCCCGTAACGTACGTAAACATGCCAATGTAACAGTTTGAGTGCATTCTCGTTGTTTGCGTATGAAATTTTCGGAAAATCAACGACCAGCTAAAAATATAGAAATTTAATCTAATGCTCCCCTTTCACCGTCTAAATTAATTAATATCTCAATCAGAGAAAACCCCGAAGATCATATCTTGAATGCCAAGTAATCTGATTCAAAAGTTCAACCCCATCCAAAAATCCAACTAAAACAAGTCAGATTATTTCTGATAAAATATTCACAAGATTCAATATGTACGCTTGAAGTTAATATATATAATCTTAATTAGTTTCTTTCCTTATTTATAGCAAATCACTCCAGAAAAAGTAAAGTTAAAAAAAGAGAAGAGAGACATTAACTGAAATAAAAAAAAAAAGCAGGAAATTAAAAAGTATATATCAAACAAATTAGAAATTAAAAAGGGGGGAAAACTGTGTGAGTTCTGAGAAAATAAAAATCCCTTTTGGCTTCACCATGTGTCAGCAATCCACGATGTAATGGGGGTTCCACTCTCAAGCTTGCATACAAAGAATTAAAGCAGAAGATTTTCACGTTCTGGGAATTGGAAAGGCCTGGTTTATGCATTAACCAGCGCCTTACCTCCCCCAATATTATTATTGCTTCATAATCACCACATTCCCTTCTTACCTGAAAGCAAAGCCAAAAGAACGTCAAAAATTTGAATCATATATATATATATATATATAGAACCTTGGCATTGAGTTTATGATCAGCCCTCTTCCACAATGAACGATCTTCTATCGGTAATTAATTAATTATCTCAAGTTCTGTTTCTGGGTTATATATTACGCATTACATTGGCTTTAATTTGTTTCTTTCTTTTCTGAGACGTCTGTTGAATTTCTTGTTCTGGTGTTCTTCTGGTCTAATTTTCTATGTGGGGCGATGTGAATTCAGCTGTATTTACCTTTTTGTCTAAGCTTCTGTTTGTCTTCAAGGAAAAAGTTGGAAACAAAAAGATTTTTGGAGGTTGAGAATGTTGGATCGTTGATCATACGTCGGACCTCGTTTGGGTTGTGTTTTTTCCCCCTTTATCCGATCTTAAAAGTAGAAGGCATACTTAATTCCTCATACAATAACAGGCATTAAGAATTTACCGCAAGGTGGACCCCACCATCTCCATAAGATTCGAAATAAAATTGTTTGAGAGAAATATTTATTTCTTTCTCTGGACATAGAAAGTTTGCTCAACTGATGTTTCAGACTTTGGAATAATCAAGCATGTCCAGAATGATTTGCCATATGAATAAGCTGTTCTAAATAATCACCACAGGAAGGTATTCTAGCTGTATGATTGTATATACTTGCTCCATTAACAGAAAAGGAATCAAGTTTAACGTGGGCAAGTTTTATTTTATGGAATCTACAATTTACTCAGTTTAAGTCTCATTTAATTTATCGACAATCTGCAGGAATATATATATAAACCAAAGCTAAATAGGATTCTTTCGTAGATCCACCAAGATGTTTCAAAGAGAATTGAAGTGAACACGTATATATCTTTCAGAGATTAAAGATGCTAATATATAAAGTAATAACCAGTACTTAGCCTACACCTAACGGCTTAAAACATTATGGAGGAGTGGTAGTTGATTCATCTAGAGCATGTTGAGAGTTGACTAAAGTAATGGTTATGACTTGTCTGTTTTAATTCTTGGCATGATGGATAGCAATGTTGATGAAACCTTCCGTGTTTAATTAGTTTGCTGTAAGAGCCAAGGATTACATTTTAATCAAATTTATAAATTTTACTATATTTACATTTTACACACACAGGAATCATTTGAAATCCGACGTGGGCAAGGAAATGGGGACGTCGAGTTGGGATCATATTTACGGACTTCAGGAGAACTGGGTTTGGATATGTTCTTCAAGAAGGTACTATTTGATATCTTTATATATGCCTCATAAATTGTGGTTTATTCATCACATTCTCTCCCTTTTTCATTTTTCTGCTTAATGAATTCATGCTGTGCATGGTTGTGTGTTATTCTCCAGGTTCAAGAGCTTGATAAACAATTTGAGAGGTTGGGTAAGCTTCTCAGACGGCTCCAGGTATAGATGTTGTACTTTTACGTATTTACGTACTGATCAATGACTTCAAAAACATTCTTTTTTATAAATTTTGAAATAAGTCATCTAAAACTCTTTATAAACAAGTTTTGAACATGTAAACTGCTAAGCATTCAGAGGATGTACATAACGAATCAATCAAGTTGAGGTTGCAGTTTGAAGTAACCTTTCGAGGTCTCTGCAATTGTAATGTTGCATCTGCTTTGTCTGTCCCGAAATTTTTTTTTTTCAACTAGATCTGCATAAGATTCTAATCTTCTAAACAGATGAAAATACAAATTTTTGAAAATGAAAATTTTTTTTATGCCTTGAAAATAGAAAAGTTGGCTGTGCAGAAATGTGTTTTATGAGCTTGAAATGTGCTCTCTCATCATTTTAATGCAAACTTTATTTGCAGGATGCTCACGAGGAGTCCAAAGCAGTGACCAAAGCTCCTGCCATGAAGGGTAGGTCATTTTTTTTTCCAATGAAGGAAAAGAAGAAATCATGAGAAACAAGATTGTAGTAGAGAAATGAATATTTTTCCTGTTAGTAATATTGTTAATTGTAACTTAGATATGAACATGATTCGCGAGGGTTTGAAGTGTGAACTACTCTGAATCTTAAAAAGCACTTGGTATAGGGATACATCTTAAGATTGATGTTAAGGGATTGTAAATTTTGCTGTCAAGTGTATTAGACTTTACAATTTCTGTGGACTCTTATTATATTTGACTCTTTCATCCTCTGCAGATATTAAGCAGAGAATGGAGAAAGATGTTGATGAAGTCAAGAAAATTGCCTATCACATAAAAACAAGAATTGAAGAATTGGATAGAGAAGTGAGCACATGATGATGGCTATCTTTCAGTTGTATTTTCATTACCTAGCTAGCTTCTACATATAATTAAGGACTCCCTCACTTCCTCCTTTGTAGAACCTGGAAAATAGGCAAAAGCGTGGGTGTGGAGAAGGAACAGGTATCGACAGGTCAAGAACAGCAACCACCATGTGAGTAGTAATGATTATTATGGCATTCCAAAGGGAAAAAGAAGAAAACTACATCTCTAAACTTTGCACCTAATATAGCTAAAAAAAGACTTTACACAATGAAAAGGGCACCTTTAACAAGGCTTAACTGTTGGGTTTTAGAATAATGTACTTCACTTGGTGATCTTTTGATCACTCTCAACTGGACCTGATTTGTTTTGGTTCGGTGTTGCAGTTCCTTAAAAAAGAAATTAAAGGACAAGATGGATGAATTTCAGGTAGGTTGACCTTATATTTGGTGTGAGATGTTGTCCTTTTATAATCTCATAATCTTTAAATTAATCTTGTTTGAAAAAGTGCAGAGGCTGAGGGAAATCATACACCAAGAATATCGTGAGGTCTTAGAGAGGCGTGTTTATACAGGTTCGTGCACTTTACTTGTTACTGGTTGATTTAGAATTATCTCCAATTCAATGGCTTGGATGTTCCATAATATAGAATATCTATTGTAACACAAGTGATATTTTGTGAATGTCAGTGACGGGCACAAGAGCTGATGAGGAGGTATTTATAGCTCTGAATTCTTATATATTTGAAGAAAATGGCTCGTAGGGGTTTTCTTCTAATTGTTTAACCATGTACAGACAATTGACAGATTAATTGAGACTGGAGATGGTGAACAGATTTTCCAGAATGCAATTAAGGAACAAGGACGAGGCCAGGTTTGTCACAGTTCTGACTTGCATTTTTCAAATTTTTTCTCCCTTAAAAATTTTGTCTTGGGGTTGGGAAGATGTGTGAGGGATGTTGTTAATTGATGTTCCTTGAGCAGTAGGTTTGTTGACTTGCATGTGAAGTAATGTTACTCTATCAAACTTTTTTGGACATGTTTGATTATCTTTGTAGATACTGGACACCCTGGCAGAAATTCATGAGCGGCACGAAGCAGCTAGAGATGTTGAGAAGAAGATTCTTGATTTGCAGCAGGTATATATATAACCTACTTGATTGATTAAACATTGTAGCTCAATTGATTAGGATGTTCAAGTCAAGAGCAAAAGAGACAAAGGCATTTTTTTGAAATAATTTATAACTGTTTCATTAAGTTGGAAGTAATAATGTACTAAGAACCGATGGATGGGTGTCACGAGTCTCACGTTGGGGGGTTACCTTGAAAGAGAGACCTTATAAGGTCCTAAGTTCTCCAAAGCTAGCAGCTAGTTTTTGGGGTATAGTTCTTCCAAAAACTTATAACAACTTGTATTTTACAGATATATTTAGATTTGGCGGTGCTGGTTGATTCACAGGGAGACATTCTTAACAACATAGAATCCCAGGTATTTGGAGAACTTTCTTAAACAAACGAAGCAATAATCAAGGTGGGATTGTCCTGTTGTTGATTTTAGCTCCTACTAATGTTGCATCTAGGTATCAACTGCAGTAGATCACGTGCAGCAAGGCAATAATGCACTAGTGAAGGCAAAGAAGGCACAGAAGAGTACGAGAAAATGGATGTGCATTGCTATAATAATACTTCTTGTTGTTGTTGCCATCGTTCTTACTTCTGTCCTCAAACCTTGGACTGACAAAAGAGGAGCCTAGTTCATGTATCAGTTCTTGTGATACTCAAACTAATCACTATTCTTTTCCTTAATTGTGTTCTCTCGAGTTCTCGAATAGCAGCTTTATACATTGACTTTATTTGACAATCTCACAGCCAACATGTACAAATCCTCATTCAAGTTTTCTGATGATATTCTGTATATTTTTATTCACAATGCATTCTTCGAAGTTTACAAATCCAGGAACAAGATGTAACAAAGTAAATCAAGGAATTGAGTACTCAAGTGTGTCCAAGTTCTATATATAGTTAATGGGAATTGAGCATTTCATAGCCTAAATTCTTATTTATGTCAATATTCTACACTCTGTTCCTGATGCATGCTTTGTCAGGTGAATCCAATACAATATAAGTCATGAGATGTATTCTTGAATGTCGCTTGAATTAGAGCACTCATGAAATACTGTTCAACAAAAGTTGAGGCCCTCTTTTTTTTTTTTTTTTTGATACGACTAAACAATGCTGCAAGAAGAAAAGTAGACAACTAGAGCACTAGACATCATAAATTGGGTGGGTTTTACTTTTTGTCATCTCTCTTCAACATCATGCCAATGCTATAGTAGAGAATTATAACTATTAAGCAATAAGTACCAAGGTAATGAAAATGTCTTTGATCAACAAATGTAGATAATAAACTAATCAAATCCTTCATTAAAAGCTGACAAACAAACCTCAAAATTCTTATAGACACGTGAGTAGATGACCTATGTTAGCCTTTTTATATGAAAGTTAAAACCCCATAGGGATCACTTATGTGGAGTGAATGACTCTTCATATAAATAGAGCCTTGCATTGAGTGAGATAATAGCTAACAATTAATTCTAACACTCAAATCCTTGTTATGAGTTCAGTTGGTAAAAAAAAAATGTTCATTATAAATATAAGTCCATATTGAGAGTCATTAATTACTATTTTTCACTTTTACTCCTACCAAATGAAAGAAATATGTGAGAAAATTTATAGCACTTTTTTTCAATATATGTTAAATAAAGTTAAATTTGGAAAAATCAGTCAATTTAAGATATATTAAATGTTTTAACTTCAATTTATTAGTATGCGAGATTTGATCGAACTATACTTATAATAATAAGGACTATAGTTTTCGACCAAAAAAAAAAAAAACACTAAGGACTATAGTAGTACTAACTTTTTTTTTTTTGGCCAATATAGTAGTACTAACTTATTAGTATTCTAACAAAACTCTTAAATTTTTGTTTTTCGGACTGATATTAAATCTACTATAATGAATCTTGAAATGAAGTATGTCAAAATTTGAGCATCGGGAACTGGCCAAGCAAAAGTATTTTATGCAAATATTCTGAACTTCTTCCAAATTATACCTTAAGGGCCCGTTTGGTATGTTGGAATTGATTTTGATGGAAATAGAAATGGAAATGGATATGGATACGGAGATGGATATGGAAATGGAAATGAGATTTAAAAGTATGTTTGGTATGTCATGAAAATGAGACTTTATTTTTACATCAAAAATCCAAAATGCCCTCCTATTTATTTATTTTTTTTAATTCTTAAGCATATCAACCCTTCTTCATCTTAACCAAAACGGGCCCCACGTGGAGATTTCTGAATCTTCATCTTCAGACTTCACGCAGGACTGAGCCAAAAAAGCAAAGGACCCAGCTTGCATCCGTCGACCCCCTCCATCTGCACCACGCCGTCGCAAGTGGAGTGAGAAGCTTACCGGCGGAGGGACTCGAAGAAGGAGTTCAGATCTGGTGCCTCCGTCGAAGGGGATGAAGAAGGAGTAGATCTGGCGGCCGCCGTCGTCGTTCGCCTGGATCAGCGGAGGTATTGTCATTGCCGGTGGCGGGGTGAGACGACGTGAGCGTGATGAGTCCAGGGGGTTGGCCAGTTGAGCATAGTGACTGAGAAGAGAGGGGTCGAGCTTGGTGATTGAGAAGGGAGGGAAGGTAATGCGGGAAATGAGAATATGGAATTACAAAAAAGTTTTTTTGGTGGAACCTATTTTGATGGAATTGGGCAAATTGAGTTCTACATGAAAATGAAATTGAGGTTTAATTTCATCATACCAAACAAGCATCTTCATGGAATTGAAACCCAATTCCATTTCCATCATCCCCAATTCTATCATACCAAACGTAACCTGACAATTGCATTAGACTAATTCTGCTCCTACCAACAAGGTTGATTCTAAATTTGACGAAGAAATTATTGATTCCATATTCAACTCCCCTCACAACTAATGTCCAGTGAAGAAATGTTCATCGGATCCAAGTTGAAAGATGATCTTTGCATTATTAAAGACGTAAAATAATGTGTAAATCAAAGTCTGCCCTACTGCCAGAAGCAAAAGGTGTCACTTTATGCAAATGGGATTTTTTTTTTTGCGTGAGCACGGTATCCTAGGGCAAGCCATCTTTCAGGCATATCAACGGCCCCAGACTAATCCGTTCGACCCGTGATAGGCACCCTATAGGTGGGGAAGTCTGACCAGTGGCAATTTTCCATTCCCAAGTCTCGAACTCAAGACCCTTGGTTAAGGGAGGAGGAGCCCAACTGCTCCACCCCTTACACCTGGTTTATGCAAATGGGATTTTGTTCACACGGAAGCATTATTGAGGCCGAGAGGAAATGAAATTATATTCAAAAAGCAACAAAACTGTCCACAAAACTTCAAATTTAAAAGAATATTTCCCGAACAAATAATAGGTATCAAACGCTGCTTTTAAACTTTTTTTTTTTGGCCAACAAAACGCTGCTTTTAATTATAGCTTGTTTTGTTATACTCTAAATATATTATTAACCTCGCGATTGGCCTGGGATAAAGTGAAGTCAAATACTACCTCAAATCCTAAATATAAGATTCAGTTAATCTTTTTTTGAATGATTAGTTGAAGTTAATTAAATTACTTTAAAGTATTTATATTTTCATTTTTTTTCCAAACTAAATTGTTTGACTTATAAACTGATATATAATCTAATGATACGTAACATGAGATATCATTAAGTAATTTATTTAGTTTCCTTAATCTTTTCCAAAAAAATCAATTGGGTTTTACATTTAGGATGCCAATGAAGTCATATCTGTTGGCATCAAGGTTATTACACTTAGATTGGATATTGAACCAGTCGGAATATTGGCTCAAGAGTTAGTGAGTTATATTAGAGTCAAACCATAACTAACTCATGATCAAATTGATAAAAAAGTGGAGATTCCAATAATATGAAATTCTGAAGATTTTTTTTTTAAAAAAAATTGAATTAAATTATTTATTTTAAATAAAAATATTGAACCGGTCAAACTGATTATCTAGTTACACCAGACCGATTATATGATCAGTTTAAACATAAAACCAGTCCCATTTTAATAAACTTGGTTGGCCTTGCAAGTGCCTAGCTTATTTCTGTTTCTTTTTAAAAAGTGGACCCGTGTAAAGCGACGGCGCCGGACACATGTTTCCGGCGATTAATTTGTTGCCAAATAATATATTTGCGATTTTTTCTCATAAATGATCCGACATGTGTAGATAATTGCAATAACGTTTCGCACCTTTGATTTTGTTTTCCCTCTGTAAGAAATCATAATAGTATATAGGATAAAGTTGTGGCAAAAGAAACATTATAAAGTGGAATTGAATAGGTGTGTTTGGTACCACTTTTTCTCTCAAATAAGCCCGTTTTTGCTGAGAAAAAGCCCAACTAAAATGGGTTTTCTTTTTTGAGTGTTTGGAGAAGCTTTTTTAAGTTGGGTCACGTTTTTAAGAAGCTCCTTATTTAAAAAGCCCCATCTATCTACTTATCCCACCAGCTTTTTTTTTTTTTTGGTCAAAAACCAATTTGTACCGTATGGACATTCCTGGTGGACCACTATTGTATCTTTTGTTCATTTTTCGTCAACCCCTACCCTTTTTTGTTTTCCAATATTTCAATAAAAAAAATGTCTATAAATAATTATGTAAAACATTTAGGTTTATTTAAATGCTTGAATATGATTCGAGAAGGAGTTTTATTTCCCTTTTGAACAGGACGGAAAATTTTTCGGAATTCTTGATTCCGAATTTCCTTTTTTTTTTAAAAAAAATCTCTATATTAATTTTTTTGTTGAGTTTCTTTTAGTCCAGTATAAATATATAATTTATCTAATATCATATTGTTACTGTTGGATATCGCATATATGATCTATCTAAAATTTGAAGAATATACAGATGATATATTACTGTTGGATATCGCATATATGATCTATCTAAAATTTGAAGAATATACAAATGCCCTTCAAGTTTTTACTTTTAAAAACGCACTTATAAAAATCGTTAATCCAAACACGTTTTGAGTTATGACAAATCACTTATTCAACCGCTCATCTAAACATAAATCACGTTACAAATATTGACTTATTTATTAAGTCATTTTTTAATAAGCCCAAATTATATAAGTCATTTTTCCTACCGCTATCCCAAACACACCCTAGATAGTGTTTGTATCATCTCGAAGCGACTTGGACTAACTATTTTAAGCCGCCTGTGTTGGTTAAGTGGTGGGAACTCTATCACACTGGATGTGTTTGTTTTAGTGATCAGATTGATTATAAGCTGTATTTCATATAAATCGACACACAGCTTCTCTCACATACTTACTTTATATATCGTAAATTACGATTGAAAAACTGCTTTTAAGCATTCCAATCGCTAATCCGAACGAGCATGCTATCACAAAAAAGCATATATTTTATGACTGCTTTGGCAACAAAATTTTTAGAAGTTTTTTTGTTATATTTACAAGAAAAAATTTTGTCGAATAGCACCGCGTAAGCGAGTGTGTGTTTGAGATAACTTAATTTTAGAGAATAAGTCTTTATTATACAAGTCGAGATAAAACTTTTCTCACATACTTACCTTGTATACCGTGAATCACGATTTATAAACAGTTATTACCTAAAAATAAATTATTCCAAACAAACACATATTGCAGCGCCTGATTTGAAGCTGATGCATGTTAGTTTTATAAGAAGGAAGATATTTTAGGAGACATGCTTAGAAAAATCTGTTGCAGCGCCTGACTGAATGGGACCCCCGGTAAATTAGACAAGTCTTCTGGGGGATATATGGCAGTTTTTTTCGGTAACCTCCCTTTTTCCCCTTACTTTTTTGGCGGGATCTCTCATGTAAATAAATATATATACACATATACCCTTACAAATGTTACCTATTTGGTAGTCAGTCATTTAAACATTTTTTTCGTTAATAGTCCTTTTTTTTTTTTACCAGTTGTTAATATGCCTTTAAACATGCTTACATGCTTTAGTTCAAGCTTAGGCTTTTCAATTTTAAGTTATCATCGTGTGATGTCTACTTATGTATTATTTGACAAAAAAATAAATATGTAATATCTTTAAACTAGTTATGCATATTGAATAAAAGCTATACAAAACTAATGAAGGTCCCCCATTCTTATTCTATACTGGATACAAAATGAAATATAAATTACTGTAGTAAGGAATTTCATAGAATATGCATAAAGATTAGTTAATGCTTAAACAGCTGGAAATTATATATAAAAAAGGAAAGTATGTATTGATCCGATTTTCGTTGAAGGTATCTTATTTTGGACAGAAAAAGATACGGTAAGATTTTATGATGTCTGATTATCATCAATTTCGGCAAAAAAAAAAAAGAAAAAAAGATTATCATCAGTCATACAGACTTTCTTCTTCTTATTTTTTCTAAACTTAAAAACACACAAAAAGTTTTAGAGCTAGATTTTAATTTTTAAACTTATTAATAATAACGCCGCAGGGTCCGATTGGATATGTTACATAGCAAAATAATAGAGACGGCAAAAACCCAAACGGGATTGGGATACACCAATCCCGGTTAATATTTCTGATTTTTGATTGGGATACAATTTGTATTCCGATAGTATTAGGATGGGACCAAAAAATTTTGGTTTAAATTTTTAAAAAAAATAATAAACTTAAAAAATATCAGTATATGATTTAAATTCTTCATATTTTATTGTTTGAAGTGATCATTTATTAACTAATAAGGGCATAACAATTACATAAATTGATATATAGTTGAAGAACAGTATTTTATTATGGTTTGAGGAGCAAATTTACCAAAAAAATCTTAAGGAAGGAGCGCATGACACAATTATGTTTTAAAAGGGAAAAAAATACATATCAGGAATTAAAAGTGGAGCATCTAGTACAAAACCATTAAATTTGACTTTACGGTGTTAAGTTATAAGAGAAAAAAAACCCTAACGGTGTTAATTCAAATTTAATTGTTTTGTGTTGAATGCTCTACTTTTAATTCCTTATGTGTATTTTTACCCCCTTTAAAACATAATTGTGCCAGACGCTCATTCTTTAAAATTTTATTGGTAAATTTACTCCTTAACCATTTTATTATTTATTATTATTATAATTATATTTGTTATTATCTTTATACAACTTAAGATTAGTATAATTATATATGTAGTTTAATTTTAACTAAAGTTGTGATACATATCTTATCAAAAATAACTTATTTATAGGATAAAAAATATAAAAATAAAATAATAATTTAATTTATGAGATAAAAAATTTAAAAAAAATCAGAATCAAAATCTTAAAAGTGATCCTGATTCTGGTCCCCAGATAAGACCGGAGATTTTCAGACCAAAATGTCCGGTCACAATGACTGGAGCCGGGAGCCCGGGACACTTCGATAACCCCTGGAAGAGAAAGAAACGGTAACTACAACCAGACAAGAGGCCTCTGGATAAATATTGACAAGCCCACGAGGCATAAGGCACTATTCCTTTTTTTATTTTTATTAAAAAAAAAAGAAGCGGTAAAAGAAAAAGAATCTGCCCGCCATTTAAAATCCTGCGGAAAAAACTAACCCTCTCAAGTCTTCCCTCCTCAATTCGGATTCGGAGGCTTCCAATTCCAAACGCTGCAAGCGGCAAAACGAAGCCCTAACTCTTATCCATGGCCGCCGATCCCACTCACCAACAACTCGCCCTCGTCCTTGGCGCCGATTCGTCTCACTTCGAATCCCTAATTTCGAATCTTCTCTCCTCCACCAATGATCAACGCTCTCAGGCCGAGTCCCTCTTCAACCTCTGCCTTCAGACTCATCCCGATGCCCTCTTCCTTAAGCTTGCCCATCTCCTCCAATCTTCTCCTCGCGCCGAGGCTCGGACTATGTCCACAATTTTGCTTCGCAGACAACTTACCCGCCAGGACGCCAACCTTTGGCCCCAACTCGCCCCTTCAACTCAGTCCTCACTCAAGTTGGTCCTTTTGAATTCCCTTCAGACCGAGGATGTTAAATCTATTACTAAGAAGCTTTGCGATACCATATCAGAGCTTGCCTCCGTTATTTTGCCCGATGGCGGATGGCCAGAGCTCTTACCCTTCATGTTTCAGTGTGTCACGTCGGATAATATCAAACTGCAAGAAGCAGCTTTGTTAATATTCGCTCAATTGGCTCATTATATTGGTGAAACCCTTGTTTCCCAATTGAGCACGCTGCACACGGTGTTCTTGCAGTGTTTGACGTCATCCAAGAGTTCCGATGTGAGAATTGCTGCTTTGGGTGCCAGCATCAACTTTATTCAGTGTCTGTCGAACCCTTCTGATAGGGACACGTTCCAGGATTTATTGCCACTCATGATGCAAACATTGACAGAAGCCTTGAATTGTGGCCAAGAAGCCACGGCTCAAGAAGCCCTCGAGTTGTTAATTGAATTGGCCGGAACCGAGCCAAGGTTTTTGAGAAGGCAATTAGTGGATGTGGTCAGTTCAATGTTACAGATTGCAGAGGCTGAATCCTTGGAGGAAGGGACAAGGCACTTGGCCATTGAGTTTGTGATCACCCTAGCCGAAGCCAGAGAGCGTGCCCCTGGGATGATGAGAAAGTTTCCACAGTTCATACAGAGATTGTTTGCCATATTAATGAATATGTTGTTGGATATCGAGGATGATCCTGCATGGCATAGTGCAGAGACAGAGGATGAGGATGCAGGTGAGACTAGTAATTATGGTTTTGGACAGGAGTGTTTGGATAGACTTTCAATTTCTTTAGGCGGGAATACGATAGTATCAGTTGCTTCTGAGTTGTTGCCGACTTTCTTGGCTGCTCCTGACTGGAAAAAGCATCACGCTGCCCTCATCGCATTTGCACAAATTGCGGAGGGTTGTTCAAAGGTAAAACTTGTTTAGAACTGATTTGTCTTTAGTATTAAGATGCTTGCTGTACCTCTGCTTGTGTTTACTGTAATTTTTGCAGATGTTTCATGTAAGGCATAAGCTGTTTCTCATTGCTTTTGTCCCCTTAATGCTTTCAACCTTGATTTTTTGCCTTGTCTTGTGAATGTATAAACTGACAAGTTGACAGGAGAAACCCTTATCTTTCGTTCTTACATTTGACATGTCATATCTTGTGATGCAGGTGATGACAAAGAATCTGGAGCAAGTAATGTCAATGGTTTTAAATTCATTTAAAGATACCCATCCTCGTGTACGATGGGCAGCGATAAATGCAATTGGGCAATTGTCCACAGACTTGGGGCCAGACTTGCAGGTTCAGTATCACCATGTTGTGCTGCCAGCATTAGTTGGAGCCATGGACGATTTTCAAAATCCCAGAGTACAGGTTTGAACTTTTACCTGCTAATGCAAAATACATGGTCCCATAATAAGAAATTTAGTCTGGCTGCTTCCTTTACTTTTCCGGAAACGTATGGTTCATATTATGAGCCCTTGCATGGTCTGATCTGACCAACAGCGGATCAGGTTAAGATGAACTCTATGACATCTTATTATACTTCTTCCCTGATTAACAATCCAACTTGGGGCAAGCCATTTTGTTTGTGTTGGTTGATATTGATCAAATTAATCTCTAGCTGTTCTCTTTTTATTGTTTAATCTCAAATTAATGAAAAATTTGTTTGTCCTCATCTCTAAAGCTCTATTCATTAGTTTGTCAAACCTATTAGACATCTTGTTTGAGATCTCCGGGTTCCCAAACTGTGAACCGTATTTTTTATGGTGCTATTTATGCTTTTATCTGTTGAATATTGCTACTAAAGCTCGCTACCTTTTTATTGTCTGAAAAAATCTAGCTTAAGTTTGGCTTTACCCGGATCCCATTATACTATTGTAAAGCCCTTGTTCTAACCTATACGCTTGTCTTTACAAATTATTAATAGTAAGTTGGGGCTTAAGTATGGCAATCAATTGTCTCCTATTTAAATTGGAGTGTCAAGTGTCATAGTATTGTAATAATTTGTATTACTAACTTGTTAATATGTTAATCTTTTTCCTCATTTTCTACTTTTATATTGCAGGCTCATGCTGCTTCTGCAGTGCTAAATTTCACCGAGAATTGTACCCCAGAAATCCTGACACCTTATTTGGATGGAATAGTGAGCAAACTATTAGTAATCCTACAGGTATCTAACTGATGTGCACACCTGTCTTGTATTATCATTGTAGAATGTAGTTGACTTTATCACATGTAGCAAACTCTTGTTATTAATATTGTTAATGCTTTTTAATTCACTTATTCTGATTTGATTGGACAAAAGTAAATTATCTATATAAGGCTAAGTACCTAATTCTTCTCCTTTCTTATTATCCAATCCACGCTTTTATTTTATCTTGGCTTGTTAATTATTAGTGCAAGCATAAGGATGTGTTTTGTTGCTTTCATTTCATTATGCATGTTTATAATGACTAGACATATTTGTTGATCCATTTTTGTCAACGTGCTCTATAAGCAAGATTTTTTTTTTTTCCCGTTATGCATATTCCATACTTCGTGCAAATTTATGATCTGGTATTTGGTTTTTGCGTTTTTCCTCTATCCTCCATGCAACCTAGAATGGGAAGCAAATGGTTCAAGAAGGAGCCTTGACAGCTTTGGCATCAGTTGCTGATTCATCACAGGTTCTTTATGTAGTCAATCTTCTCATTTATTATGACAATGTTGTTTACTATACATAAGTAATCAAACTTGTGTTAGCAGGAGCAGTTTCAGAAATATTATGATGCTGTGATGCCTTACTTGAAAGCTATTTTGATGAATGCAAATGATAAATCCAATCGCATGCTTCGTGCCAAAGCGATGGAGTGCATTAGTTTGGTAGGAATGGCTGTTGGTAAGGACAAGTTCAGAGAAGATGCCAAGCAGGTGATACTAATTGTTTAGTTTTGCTATTTAGTTCTAACGTCCAACTTGATAATTTTTTATGATTCCTGTTTCAATTTTTTTAAGCATTTAAATTTTTCATGTGCTAAACTGTGATATATGACTTTCTTTGTCAGTTAATGCTCTCCTATTCCATCCTTGTTTTAATTCTTGCATATGCGGATGATTGTTTGTTGATGCGGTGATTTAGCAGTTCACTTGATGATGTATAGATTGTCATATTGTGCTTCATTTTCTTATGGGAGCTCTTGAAGCTATGCATGATTCGCTTTTTTTTTTTTTAATTTTTCTTACTAGGTTATGGACATCTTAATGAAGCTGCAACAAGCTCAACTGGAAGCTGATGACCCAACTGCAAGTTACATGCTACAAGTATGTTGTCACCTATTTCTTAACATCAATTTTAGAATATAAGTCATTTTTCTCCCCTTATGAAAAATGTAAAATTCACAATTCTTTTTCTTATAAAGTGTTATATTATGTGCTTAAATATCTTTGCAGGCATGGGCACGGCTTTGCAAGTGCCTTGGGCAGGATTTTCTCCCGTATATGGGTTTTGTCATGCCTCCTTTGCTCCAGTCTGCGCAGCTTAAGCCTGATGTCACCATTACATCTGCAGATTCTGATGCTGAAATTGATGAAGATGATGACAGGTTTGTTTTCCTTCTTGTGTCAGGATTAAGGGTCATAACTATTGACATGCATGTTTTCCCATATTATAATTTTTTGACGTTTCCAATTTTTTATTATTTGTCTCCCTTTTGTGTGGATTTTACTCCCTTGTTTGAGATTTTGTTTTGCCTGCCCTTTGAAAAGATAAGACCTATCTATTTCTTCTTGTTGCAATTTTCATTTGCATGATTATATCATTGTCAGGGCTCAAATATCCCAGATCTCATATTTTCTTCCACATTCATGCGTTTTTTATGAGAAAGAACCTATAGGGGCCTGGGCAATTCGTAAGCCTTAGTTTGCAGAACCATGTAGATTGTCTTAGGAAAGCTAAAACTTAGATCTCATTGAAAGGAAAAGGGGAGAACAAAAGGAAAAAGGAAATAATAATGATAATGATAATGGCATAATGCTGTGCCTTTTGAAATAGAAAGAGTAATGACTTTTAGATCTGAAAAGTGAAAGCGATGTGGATTAGATGGATGCTATCATAAGTTGAAGTATATTGATTTCTTTTGGATACTTGGTCACTTTTGTAATTGCAGCATCGAAACAATCACTCTTGGAGATAAAAGGATAGGCATTAAGACCAGTGTCCTGGAGGAGAAAGCCACAGCTTGTAACATGCTATGTTGCTATGCTGATGAATTGAAGGAAGGGTTTTTTCCTTGGATTGACGAGGTTTACTTGTAGTTATATTTCATGGAATTTTCTAAACCAAGCTTTAGTTAAGTTTGATGCTAATTTTGCCAAATCTTCTAGGTTGCTTTCACCTTAGTCCCTCTTCTTAAATTTTATTTCCATGAAGAAGTTAGAAAGGCAGCTGTTTCAGGTATTTTCTTAACTTCATAACATTCAAATCTTGCTTTCCTTGGAGAGCTATTATTTTGGTTGCCATTTGTTATTGGAGCTAATCTCACCTTTCTGATTCGCCTATAGCTATGCCTGAACTATTGCGTTCAGCTAAATTAGCTGTAGAGAAGGGACAATCACAAGGCCGTGATGAGACTTACATAAAACAGTTGTCTGATTACATAATACCACATTTGTTGGAGGCCTTGCACAAGGTTACTGTCCTGCTTGTTTTTATTGTCTTTGATTTCCAATTCCTAATTTTGTGTGTCTGAGGGTGTTTTAGCTGTCTTTCAGGAGCCTGAGATAGAAATTACTGCCAGCATGTTGGACGCATTGAATGAATGCATACAGGTTTGTAGTAGCATCCATATACCAGGATGGTTTGTTTGTATTGTTCTCTTTTTAATAAAAAATATAATTACACTTAATCTCTTGTACCTGTTGTTTATTAAAAATGTGAATGCTGGAGGAATAGATTTAAATTATGGGAGGTAGTGCTGTCCTCATATTTGGAAGAATTTAGTTCTTGTGGTAGCATTTATTTCTAGTCCTGGGATATGGAAAATTATATGGATTGAAGATTACCTTATTCTTGGGGGCTTCATCAATCCCTTACGGATTTTGCCATTCAAACTAAAACTTATCACAGCCAGGATTTCCTTCTCTTAGGTCTCTGCTGCACTTCTAGAGGAAAGGCATGTGCGGAGCATTGTCGACGAGATTAAACAGGTTATTACTGCCAGTTCATCCAGAAAACATGAAAGGGCAGGGAGGGCTAAAGAAGAGGACTTTGACGCAGAAGAAAGGGAATTCCTCAAGGAAGAAAACGAGCAAGAAGAGGAACTCTTTGATCAAGTATGTTTGAATATACATGTTTGTTCTCCAGGTCATTTTGATTGTACAAGTTTTTTAACAAGGAATGGTGACTTAATTCATTTGTTGAATGTATGCTTGAACTAGGTTGGTGATTGCTTGGGAACATTGATAAAGACATTCAGGACATCTTTCTTGCCTTTCTTTGATGAGCTATCCTCATATATAACACCTATGTTGGTTAGTTTATCCCATCTCTCTCTTATTGTTTCTCTCTCTCTCTCTCTCTGAAACTTGAATGATATGAAAAGTTTCAGTCATCTTATTTATCATTGTTACTGGGATTTAGTGATCAGTTAATCCAGTTTTCAAATGTTATGCACGCTTCACAACAATTCTTTTCTTTTCCCAAGGTTATATAGCTGTCATCCAGACAGCGTGTTAAGCAAAAACCTGATGAATCAATTCGAATGCCCAAAAGGGTCAGAATAGGAAACTATTTTCATATGGTACTGTGTAATTTCCCGTGATTTTTGACAATAATTATCCTATGTGGGTCTGATTGATGGCAATTACTACAAAATCTCCAATGGAATTGTCATTAGATGTGATGGGTGATTAATCTATCTCACTGATTGAAAGCGGTCATAAATAGTCTATCACTTGCCAAGAGTGCTAATGTGTTGTTAGTGTCTGTGACGAATCACTTGGTTAAAAAACCTCAAGTTTTCTTTGAATGTATTTTTTTTCCTTGTTTCCAACTCAATGTTTCACTGCTTATTACTAAACAGGGAAAAGATAAAACTTCAGAGGAAAGGAGAATCGCCGTTTGTATATTTGATGATGTTGCTGAGCACTGTCGTGAAGCTGCTCTTAAGTACGACTTTCACCTTTCTTTTTCCTCAAATTTGAATTGTATCTGTTTTCATGTAAATAATTACTTAATCTTCTTTTTTGAATTTAGAAGGGTTTTTCTGAATTATTCTCCTTGCGATTCATGTAACAGATATTATGATTTCTACCTTCCATTCCTACTTGAAGCATGCAATGATGAGTATGCAGATGTTCGACAGGTTTTTGCTTTGACTTATCTATTTATTTTTATTATGCACCAAGTTCCAGTATATATTTTTGGTTCTTATCCATCCAAATTTAATGCCCTTTTCAGGCAGCTGTTTATGGGGTTGGTGTTTGTGCTGAATTTGGTGGATCTGTTTTCAAACCCTTTGTTGGAGGTTGATTGCTTAATATTAATTTAATTTTGCGTTGTGACTTGAAGTACTGCCTTGGTGAATTTCTCTTTTCTATTGCAGAGGCACTTTCAAGATTAGATGTTGTGATACGGCATCCAAATGCTCTTCATTCAGATAATGTTATGGCATATGACAATGCTGTCTCAGCTTTTGGAAAAATATGCCAGTTCCATCGAGATAGTATAAATGCAACACAGGTACTTAGTATTTCGTGGCTGCATGTGTCCACTTTAGCATTTAGTGCCCCCCAAAAAAAATATTCAAGAAAAAACTGAGCCCTGACTTGCATTGGTCATTGTCAAAATCACAGTTTTCAAGTTGTCTTTTAGTCATACTGTTTACATTGGCTAGAGTGCTGTTATGCATCTGGTCATATTGCATTGATTTCTGGATGGTAGCAGAACAGAAGAGGCTCTACTACTAAAGATGTGCAGATGCATGATATATGCGAACAGTGAAACATTTGTTATTGTCTAGCCATATTAACCCCCATCACCTTCAGGCTTTAGTAAATAGCTATCTGAGTTAGCCAGATATGGGTAGTTAGTTCTAGGCAAGCAGGATTTGTTGAAAATCATATTTATAGACATTTATACAAATATGATTTTCAACAAGTGTTGTGGCTATTGGAAGTCTTATTTTTTACAACGTGACGATTAGAATAGTCTCTATTGTGCTATTGTGAAACTGGTTCGAGGATAGGGGTTATGATATATTGCTTTCTTGCTAGAAATGAAGTTTACTATAAATATACTCTGCTTCGATGTTTGATTTCTAGATGTGATGTTATTGGATGCTTATCTGCAGAAACCTCAAGTATTTATTAGTTGTTTTAACTTATTGTTGATTACAAGTGTACCACTTTATTTGCCCGTTTTATTGGTTTTATCATTGTGCCGTTCATGGGTGGCAGCTTGTTCCGGTCTGGCTAAATTGTTTGCCCATAAAGGGTGATTTGATTGAGGCTAAGGTTGTACATGACCAACTCTGTTCAATGGTTGAAAGGTAAAACTTCGATTTAGATCTGGAGCATGTTTTGACTTTGATCTGAATGCTACCTGCTTTATATGCTGCCCCTTTTGAAATTGATCCTGATCATGTTTTATGCGTTTCGCAGGTCAGATAGGGAACTTTTAGGCCCCAACCATCAATATCTTCCCAAAATAGTTGCTGTTTTTGCTGAGGTATATCCATTATGATTTTGTTATGTGCCTATTTATTTCTGTGGTATATCGGTGCTGCTTCCTTCACTGTTTTAAAACACATCTCCATCAATGGTTGGGAAGGTTTTATGTGCGGGCAATGATCTGGCAACTGAACAAACTGCGAGTCGGATGATTAATCTATTGAGGCAGCTTCAGCAGACTTTGCCACCGTCTACTCTTGCTTCTACTTGGTCATCCTTGCAGCCTCAGCAACAACTTGCACTGCAGTCCATCTTATCATCCTAGTTATCTTCTATGGTATGTTTGTGATGACCCGTCCTCAAAAGACATATTTAAGGAAAGCTGCTGCGTCAAGTCAAAGTTGTTCCTTTGGCGTTGGTGTGTCCTTTTGAGAATCAGCTGTGTCTGTTACTCTGGATCGTGTTTGTTGATTGCTGAATCCAGGTTTGGTAATGCTACCCAGAAATTCTGAGGCATGGTTTGTCGCTCAGAGCGGTTTTGATTGGTAGGATTGGAAGAATAGAAATTCTCGGTATAGAATGTTTGCATCAAAGCGTTGTTCAGAAGGAATCCTTTGTCTGGAAGGAATCACAACTCAACAAGGTTGTAACTTGATCCTGTCTCTGGATGATGGGACAAGGTGTGATCCAAGCCACTCATGTACCATTTTGTGTCTCTTTGTGAGTTATAACAGTTTTGGTAAATTATTTGTCCTTTGTTGTTAGAAACTGTTTATTTGATTATTTTGTATTTATAAGCTTGTTTATAATGGTTTCTGATTTCTCTTTCCGCCCCTTCGCATTCAACTATTGCGACTTCAGCCTTTTATGTTCTAAAAATAATATTTTAAAAATATAGTTTCAGATTAATTTTATTGCATCTACTTTCTCTATCCGTTAATAGGATGTCTGAGGTTTCTTTGCACAAATGAATATATAAATGAAGAGATTATTGTATTCAAGGTGAGAAGTAATCCATGACTTTTTGCTTTGTTTCACCGTTTTGACTGAGATCACATGTTCTGCACCTTGGAAGCCCAGAATCCTATTGTAGTCCAGAAGAACAACTATGGGTGGAGTTGCCGTTTCTGTCTTTCTTTTAATACCATTCACACTCAAAAGTAGTGGAAGTGTAGTTTCACGAGTTGCAAAGGGCGAGTTTACAATTTTATAAGGGTACTCTTTAAATGTTGACACCTAACTTTTAAGCCCCACTAATTCAAACTCAAAATATATTTATAATGTGAAATATGACTCCCATCATGGGGAAAGGGTTAGATTAGACCGACGTTTTGCCCCGTCAATTTCGGCATCTAAATCCACGTAATACATCCGTTGAGAAGTTTGTAGGAAGGAGGTAGGCTGGCAATTATATGTACGGCAAAGATTTTCTTAAAAACAAGACTGTTGATCATGTCTTGTAAATATCTTCTCAGTTCAATGATTCAATTTCGGTTCATCATTAATGTTATCAAATGACGCATGCAGGATCATTAGGATCAAAATTTATTAGAAGAAATAACTTGAAGGTCATGAAGGCCCTTTGTGTTCATTAGCAGTTGAAGCATCAAGCATCATTCATCTTGCCTCTTATTTTATTGAGTACTACCAAACAAAGATGTGTACAAAAAAGAACAAAAGAATACTCATCATGTTATACAAAACTAGTAACCAGACGTCAAATCTTTTTTAAAGTTCAAGTTCAGACAAATTTAGATGAGTCTACATATTGCATAAATTTGAATTTTGAAAAGATATGGAAAGATAACAATGCCAAGTTAAATAGCCAACTTAAAGAATACGATAACACAATGTCTTTTTCCCCATATCTCCATCCATGTCTAACGTAAGATCCATTGTGATCTTAGAGTCATCCAATAATTAATTATACAATTGTCATTATAACAAACTTAGAAAAAAGGAACTCTGCATGATTCGCTCAAATTGAAATATCTTAAAGGTCTTTCTCAGCCGATTAGAAAATCAGATAGACAAACTTATGGTTAGGAAGAATCTATGAAAAGAACATAAGAAATGAATTGGTCAAGTGATCATTTGCTTGGTCCAGCTCTTTTTCAAGCATGGTTTAGTGTCTTGGTTTAAGGGTACATAAGAGGGGATGGTTTTGGAGACTCCATGTGGCTTTCATACATGCCTTAACTTCTTTCCTTTCAACTGTTTGACCTTTGACTCAACAAAAATCAGAGGAAGATAAGACAAAGACAGGATTTTATCAATCCCCTTGAATCCTCGCCTCTTATTCTCTTCTGCTGGGGATTTCTAGGTGGTTTGGCGATTCCATGTTCTTTAGCGTGGCCGAAGGATCATTTCTCATATTGGACACTGACTATTAAGTTATATTTTAATGGTGGTTCAAGATATAGGATCACTGGTTAGGTAACAGTACTTTTATTTTATAAGGACTTCAATTTCTGTCTCAAAATGTCCTGACTTGAGTGGAAATTAACTAACACGCATGTTTATAATTAACTGCTTGACACTAAAATATGATGGTATCAAAAGCAGTTTTTCCAAAATGAATTGTCAAAGCTAAGCTGTTGAGAGAAGAAAAGCAATGCAATTGGATTTTATGTTTGGTGCACATATTAAACTAAATCCTGACTGATTCAGACAGCAAAAACTAAAGCAGTAAATAGCTTCTAGTCTGATCTGTTTAAAAGGCAAGTAAATTTGAAGGCTAATTTGTCTATATCATGCAAAATACTACCTCCGGTCCTTGATATAAAAGCTACTTAATTAATTTAGGTAGACAAAGAAAATTAGTTAGGTGTTTATAACAAATATGAGTTGATTTCCCTAAAGTTCCTTTTTTTAATCATGACTACACTAGGATGGAAATTCTTTAACATGTGTAATTAATGGGGATACTTTGGAGAAAGAATTATAAATTTAAAATACAAAGTAAATTGGGGTTTTATATTTAGGATCAAATCTAACTGCCAACTGACTCTTATATTAAGGACCAGATGTAGTTTAAATTAAGAAAACTATAAGAATCTCAAGATGATGTGCTTCTATTATATTAATACCACTTACAAACTTGAAAGATGGGCAACTTTTCATCCATACATAATATAATCCCACAACTTGCAACTAGCAGCATGAAGAATAGCCTTTTACTACTACTACTTTAAAAGCTGAACTAGTTTCTGCTTTTATGCCTTAAACACCATCTCTTGAACACCTTGTCATGGAAATTCACTTCCAGCAACCAAAGCAGTTTCAGAAAGCATCAGCCGTTCCAAACAGAAGAGGAGGCAAGTTCAAAGGAAGGAACAAGAACAATGGCACAAACAAATTTGTTGGGGTGAGACAAAGACCTTCTGGGAGATGGGTGGCTGAGATCAAAGACACAACCCAGAAGATAAGAATGTGGCTTGGAACATTTGAGACTGCAGAAGAAGCAGCCAGGGCTTATGATGAAGCTGCCTGCCTCCTTAGAGGATCCAACACTCGCACCAACTTCATCACTCGTGTCTCCATGGATTCTCCTCTTGCTTCTCGTATCCGAAATCTGCTTAACAACAGAAAAGGAACCAAAGAACAAGATGTTGATGCTTCTTCCTCAAGAATCAACCCTACTAGCTCTACCAGTACTAGGGGCTCAGACTCGAGCAATGGTGAAAAAAATGATAGTGTTCTTTCTAGTGGGAAAATTCAGAACACAGAACTATTTGCTGATGGGTATAGACCGGATTTGAGCCGTTGCAGGGAGGGGTTTGATTTAGGTTCCCAGTCAAATCTTTCATGGGGTATCGGACCTTTCATTGATCGTTTTCCTTTTGCTCAAGTATTGGAAGTGCCAAAGTCTGAAGCTGTTGCTGACACAGTTGAGTTAGAGATTTCAGAATTTGAGAGGATGAAAGTTGAAAGACAAATATCAGCTTCACTCTATGCAATTAATGGAGTGCATGAGTACATGGAAACAGTCCAGGACTCTAATGAAGAAGCTCTTTGGGATCTTCCACCCTTATGGTCAATGTTCTGATAAATTCCAAAGTTCCAAATGACCTTTTAAATCAGTCTTTCTGATATATCTTTGAGTGCTTCTAATTAATACTATCTATCCACCATCTTTCATAAATAATCTCAGGAGTCAGGAAGAGTTCAGGATCTTGACTTGGGATACAGTTTTGCTTGCCTTACTGCTTCATAAATATCAGCGAGAAAGGGAGATGCATTAGCTATTTGTGATGTGAGTGCTTTGTTTTTCACCTGTCTTATCTGTAATAAAGTATTCTCTAATGTAAATCTTGAAGCATCTTTTGTATCTATGAATTTTAAGTATACGTTTGGGTAAAAACTTAATATTTTGAGAGTTTTAGTTTCTTTACAGGGTTCTATGTAATCTAATTACAGATCTGTGGAGTTCCTTCAGAATATTTGTCTGTGAAAAAAGCCAAAAGAGTCATGATCCTTACTCAAAAGGAGTGCTTCCAGATCTTCTGGGATTTAGGTTTTACCATATCTGCATAAGTCATGCCTTTTGAGGGTCTAGATAAGCCAAAAAATCACACATTTTTAAATCTCTCATTGGATAGAAAGATTATGGCTGTGTGTGGTTATCCCAAATCAACTCCCTATGAATTAAACATCATAAAAATAATGAATGACTACAATTTATTTTAAATAAGAAGTAATGAAGATTATGTCATTCACCATTCGTGATGATATGTTTACTTGTTGCTCATATTTCAAAGACCTCGTATATGTGTGTGTTTGGTATTACTTATTGGGGGTTAATAAGCACTTATTACGTAAATCGAGATAAAACTCCTCTCATATACTTATCTCGTATATCGTAAATTACGATTTATAAGCACTTATTGGCAAAAAATAAGTCATCCCAAATGAGCACTTTTATCTACTTTGTGGTCCGCAGTACCAGAAGCTGCAATTGTAATGGCTCTACAATGAGGATAATAAGTTCTGACAAACTACCAAACCAGCAAACTCTAAAAAAATGGCAATACAAAAACAGATGTTCTAATGATTCATTTCATTGACATAACACAAAAGTTATACCTCGTCATTTGTTAGATAATGCTGTTGCAACATAAAAGGTGGTAGGTAGTTAACCATTTTAGATATAATCAGTCAATGTCTGTTTCCAAAAAAAATACTCCTAATAGAAAATCTAAATTATTAAAGCTTCTTGGCAAATCATTGCCTTTTTTTTTTAATAATTAGAAATATCGGCATATTCTTCCATTTAAAATTTAAAACTCAATAATATTTTCTGTTAAAAGCAAAAGTCTTTATTTAATTTAAAAAAATGAATAACTACGTTTTCTAAGTTTCATATGTTTTATTTATTTAAATTAATAAATTAAGGACTAATAAAATTAAGTTAACAAATTTTATTATCAAATTAACATATAATAATATTTAATAACTTAAAATTAGTAAATTAACAACTAATTAAAATAAATATAAAAATTCGAACACTAACATAGTTTTGATTACAGTATTTTATTTTCCACTTTCCACCATAAATCTTATGTTTAATTTTTTTTGCCAATAATCTTTTTTTTTTGTGCAAAAATTTTTGGAAAGGGGTTGAGCTCACCCACGATCCAAGGACAGGGCGAAATCTCACTTCCTCCTAGGTCATACCAATATTGGGCAAGGCGAGCCGTCAATTACCCTCAGGCGTTTATGTAAGCACCCATGAGCTAGGATGCCTCCCCAAGCTAGAATGCCAATAATCTTATGTTTAAAATAGTTCCGTTGAAAATTTAGATGGAAGATTAAATATTTAATTGTTATAAGAATTTTACCATTGGGCACAGTAATATGTAGTCTTAACGGAAAATTATAGAAAAAAAATTTTAAAATTGCAAAATCCCAAACCAAGTTTATTATTAAGAGTTGATAAGGAAATTACGAGACTTGATAAGTAATTTACAATTCATTTTTTGAAAAATACATGTTTTGGGATTTTGCAATTTCAAATTTTTTTTGTCATTTTCTCTAGTTTTAATAACAAACCTGTACTATAAAGAGGAAAAAAAAAAGAATCGCACCGTTGAAGAGGATAGTTTTGCCTTCATTTTGTGTATTCTCATTAAAAAAAAACAAATAGAATTTCCCCGTTGAAGAAAATAGCGCCGTTGTGGCGGGGGCGGGCATTTTAATTTAGGAAAATGATATATAGGTCAAAGGACCAAACAAAACAATAAAAAAGTCTCTCTGAAAAGTTAAAAATCAGAAAAGTCCTTAGAAACTTTTTTGTGATTATTTACCAAAGCCAAATGATAAAATTGCTCTTAGTTTATCAGTCATTTTACAGTTGACAATTTCATCAGTCATTTTCAAAACATGTTTTTATACAATGAATTAATTTTAAGTTTGCCAAGTCCCTACGTTCACAACTGTCATTGCATGTTACAACAACTATTTGAGTGATTTTTACACATTCGTTTTGTTGCCTAAATGAAATGGCCTTTTCCAAAACTCCAAATATGACAACTGCATATGCTTGTTTAACAATTGGTTATGCTTATGTTCACAACATGTTTAATATTGTTTATAATATGTTTTTCACGTCACAATAAAACTATCTTTTTAACAACTATTCACCATTATAAATTGCTTGGTTTATAACTCATTTATCTTGTTTTCACAATATGTTGAGTCATTTTAATAACTTTTTTCTCATTTCTAAATGAAACTGTCTTTTTACACATCAAGTTCAGTATTGAAAATTTCTCAGTTTACAACTGGTTAAGCATGTTTTTATAACATATTAAGTCATTTTTACAACTTATTTCTCGTGTATGAATGAAATTACCTTTGTTCACATATTCAAGTTTAACACTGCAAGTTGCTTAGTTTACAACTTCTAACACGTGTTTTTACAGCATCTTGAATCATTTTTACAACTGTTTTTTCATGCCTAACTAAAATAACAAGTTTCAAAACTCCAACTTTCACAACAGTAAATTGTTTTTTTAACAACTGGTGATGCTTGCTTTTACAAAATTATGAGTCATTTTTACAACTGTTTCATGCTTGACTGAAATGACAAGTTGCACAACTCCAACTTTCACAACTGTATGAGTTATTCCCATAGGGTCTGTCACAACAGCTGAATTAGTTTTTAACAACTTCTTCTGCCTTATTTTACATTTACAAGTACTTGAGTCATATTTACAATAATATGAGTCATATTACATTTCATCTTCTTCGCCATTTAAAAACCTCCCTCCACATGAAAGAAACATAATAGATTATTCCCCAAACTAGTTTTCATCTTTCATGACAATCTGTAACATGAACTTCGTATTAACAACTGCCACAACAATATTAACAAGGGAAAATTCTAAAAAACTACGTTGGAAAATAGAAAAGGACAATTCCGTGCAGCGAAATTCGGAATTCCCATATTAATGTTGTGTCAGAGTAGACGAGGAATCTGGGATATGATATCTTATCACAATGACTTTAATGCCCTTAGTGACAGGGAAAATGGAAAAAATCAGAAGAGGGAAGGCCAAATACCTATCAGACGAGAAACCTAAGGGGCGACGAAGAGATAACGGGAACAATGGTGTAGTGATGGTGGTCGCCGGCGATCTGGGGTCTCTTGAAAGGAGATTAATAGAGAAAGGACGAACATAGGAGGTCAGCGTCGTGGTATAGTTCTGCGACCTGCAATCTGTCGAGGGAGGTTGGCATGCTGTTCCTGCGAAGATGTTAATGAAGGAAGCAGAGTCGTTAATGACGAATGTGGTGTTGTTAATAGTCCCGGAGGTGTTGTTTAAAACATCCACGTTAGGACTTTCCATGTAATTCCTGCGAAGATGTTAATCAAGGATATGAAGTCGTTAATGACGAATCTGGTGTTGTTAATAGTCCAGAAGGTCTTCTTGTGAAAATGTTAATGAAGGAAGAAGAGTTGTTAATGAAGAATATGGTGTTGTTAATAGTTTAGGGGGTGTTGTTTTTGGACATCCACATTACAACTTTCCATGTAATTCCTGCGAAGATGTTAATCAAGGATGTGGAGTCGTTAATAACGAATCTGGTGTTGTTAATAGTCCAGAAGGTCTTCTTGTGAAGATGTTAATGAAGGAAGAAGAGTCGTTAATGAAGAATGTAGTGATGTTAACAGTCCATGAGGTGTTGTTTTTTAACATCCACATTACAACTTTCCATGTAATTCCTGAGAAGATGTTAATCAAAGATGTGGAGTTGTTAATGAAGAATGTAATGTTGTTAATAGTTCAGGAGGTGTTGTTTTCGGATATCCACATTACGACTTTCCATGTAGTTCCAGTGAAGATGTTAATCAAGGATGTGGAGTCGTTAATGATGAATGTGGTGTTGTTAATAGTTCAAGAGGTGTTGTCTTCGGACATCCACATTACGACTTGCCATGTAGTTCCAGTGAAGATGTTAATCAAGGATGTGGAGTCGTTAATGACGAATGTGGTGTTGTTAATAGTCCATAAAGTCTTCTTGTGAAGATGTGAACAACACGCAAAATATTAACAACACCATATTCGTCATTAATGACTCCACATCCTTGATTAACATCTTCGCAGGAATTACATGGAAAGTCGTAATGTGGATGTCTGAAAACAATACCCCCTGGACTATTAACAACATCACATTCTTCATTAATGACTCTTCTTCCTTCATTAACATCTTCACAAGAAGACATTCTGGAATATTAACAACACCAGATTCGTCATTAACGACTCCACATCTTTAATTAACATATTCGCAAAAACTACATGGAAAGTCCTAACGTGGATGTCCGAAAACAACACCTCCTAGACTATTAACAACACCACATTCGTCATTAACGACTCTGCTTCCTTCATTAACATCTTCGCAGGAACAGCATGCCAACCTCCCTCGACAAACTGCAGGTCGCAGAACTGTACCACGCCGCTGACCTCCTATGTTCGTCCTGTCTCTGTTAACCTCCTTCCAAGAGACCCCAGATCGCCGCCAACCACCGTCACTACACCATCGTTCCCGTCATCTCTCTGTT
This sequence comes from Inga oerstediana, assembly GCA_963210345.1. Taxonomy (NCBI): domain Eukaryota; kingdom Viridiplantae; phylum Streptophyta; class Magnoliopsida; order Fabales; family Fabaceae; genus Inga; species Inga oerstediana. The sequence goes on from OY723403.1 coordinate 11,061,627, forward strand.
GCCCCTTAGGTTTATCGTCTGATAGCTATTCGACCTTCCCTCTTCTGATTTTTTCCCTTTTCCCTGTCACTAAGGGCATTAAAGTCATTGTGACAAGATATCATATCCCAGATTCCTCGTTTGCTCTGACACAACGTTGATATGGGAATTCCGAATTTTGCTACACTAAATTGTCCTTTTCTATTTTCCAACATAGTTTTTTGGAATTTTCCCTATTAACAACTATAAATGCACATATTAACAACATTTTTTTAATATCATATCAGCATTTTGTAATCAAATAAAAACTACAATCACATTCAATCATTCCTACTTAAAACAAAGTCATCCCTCTTTTTCCTTGCCCAAAAATATAGCATTTCCTCTATTATATTGCCCAAAACAAAGCACATGTTGTGTATTAACAAATATAACAATCATATTAAAAACTACAATTATACGAATTAACAACACTTTTTTTTTTCATATCAACATTTTCACAGCAAACAACCACCATTATATTCAACCATTTCCATTTAAAACAAAGCACTCCCTCTATAACCTTCCCCAAAAAACAGAGCACTATAACATTTACACAACCCAATCACAATGTGACCCCAACTTCAATAGTCAAGATTATATCTTTAGCAAAATCTTAGAATTACTTATCTACTTTCTACCACTTAGTCCACTATTGAGCTCAAGCTCCAACCTTTGACCAACCCCTCAATCTTAATCCAGCCAATGCACACAGAAAAAAAAATAGTTCGTTGTTCTACCTCGCTATATCACGAAGGAGGCTTGTGCAGCGGAGGAGTGACAGACAAATGCACCAATGCTGGGACTTGAAGAAGCGACGTATGGCCACTCGAATAAAGATGCCGAAGCAGATTAGAAAGAAGGGACTTTTCTGATGAAGTTGGTAGCTATAAAATTACTTGGGGGCAACTTTGTCATTTGGCTTTGGAAAATAATTATAGAAAAGTCCCTGATCTTTGACTTTTCAAAGGGACTTTTTTGTTATTTTGTTTGGTCTTTAAGACCTATATGTCATTTTCCCTTTTAATTTTGCTTCCTAAATCAGAGAATCAATGGGAAGAAATAGTACCGTTGTAGGTGCGTTTTATTTCCTATATTAGAGAGAAGCATATGGAAGAAATAGTTCCGTTGTAGGGAGAGGGGCTTTTTATTTCCTTCCTAAATCGCTAAGAATTTCTTCAGTGTTTGCCCCTTCGAACTTGTAACTAATAGGTGAGTGCCATGTAAACAAGGAAGGTTATAGAGAAAATACAAGCGGCAGCGGCAGCTAAACCAGGTAGGGTGGTGTTCCCATTTAAGTTTTTTCGCCTTAAACTGTTTGAGAGGATGGACCGTATGGTGGCTCATAACCCTTCATTTGGTGATATCACTTGGGGTGCAGGTGGTTCAACAGCGGAGCTAACATTGGAAATCGCCAACAAGATGCAGAATGTGATATGTGCGGACACCATGCTGCACCTTACCTGCACCAACATAACATGCCTATTGAAATAGTTCACCATGCTCTTGAAACCATCAAGGCCAATGGCCTACAGAATGTGCTTGCTCTTCGTGGTGATACCCCCAAATGGTCAGGACAAGTTTGTTCAGGTTGAAGGTGGTTTTGCTTGTGCACGGACTTGGTACACCATCATAACCTCCTACACTGGTAACTCTTTAGAACTTGTTTTAATTCTTTTTATGGTTACTTTACCCATGTGCAATTCTTTAAAATGATAGAGATATTCATATTCTAAACCTGTTTTATCCCAAACACAAGCCACAAATTCCATTATCCCTTGTAACCCCTTTGAGCTTATCACTCTCTTTAGATTCCATTATATTGTGGTAATTTATTGTGCATGTAAATATATTCCTAGGCATTCTTCTTTGTCATTTATTAATTTACATCTTGTGGTACTGTTGCTATTATCTGTTTATGTGTGGGATGACAAAAAATGAGAAAAAGAAAAATGGAAAAAAAGTTGTAGCTCCAAAAGGAGAAGGAAAGGTAAAAGTGAAAAAAGGCATCCACAAAAAAAAAAAAGAAAAGAAAAAAAAAGGAGCCAAAGAAGAGGAAGGAAAAATATATAGCTCCTCAAAAGAAAAAAAAAATAAAGAAGACAAAGGAAAAAAAAAGATAAGAGAAACAAAGAAAAAAGAAATGCATCCCCATCAAGCTCTCTTGAATGGCAATATTATTACTAGTTTTATATATTATATCACAAATAATTGGATGCTATTCATTTCTTTTTACATGCTCAATAGTTACCACCCCATCATCCATTCCACGTGGCCTATCTCTAATATTACAAGCGGGAAAGACCTCTTGATTCTTGAATGCACATGTAAATGGTGGTAGTAATTAGAATTATTACAAGCCTACGTAGGGCTTAGCCTAGGTTGGTTTGAGAGAAAAAAACCCATAAAGATGAGATTAACGAAACACTTGCATTCCTGAGAGACTCTCTTAGTTATATTGCTCTTTCCTAACTATGTTCATAATAATTTGATCTCTTAGCATTGTTATTCTGTATCCTTTGCTAACTGGGATGATGTAATTGCTTAACTATCACTTTTATGCTTGAAAATGAATGATTGTCGGCTTGAAGAAGCTATTTCAGGATAGTTTTATGCTTTGCTCAGTAGAGAAAAAAGGACAACAAAAAGAAGAAAAGTTCAAGAAAAAAAGGGGAAAAAGATGTTGAGGAAAAAAAGGCAAAAGAGAGAGAGAGAGGGGATACACTTGTTATTTATGCATATTTCCCTTTCATTTACTAAGTGGTTGTGAATTCTAAACCTTAAATTTATTGTATGTGCAATCTTTCTGTCCTATCCTATGATTTCCTTTGTGACTCTTGATTTTCTAAAGTGCGTACTTTACCACCCAATAAAAGTCTTTTTGATCTATGTTTAGCATTTGATTGTTAGTGAGGGAGAAACTAGAGAATAGCCAAGCTTATAGAAAGGAGATTAGATAAGGTGGATTTTTGAGTGTAAACACAATCCTAGACTTTTTGAGTGAGAGTGCTAAACGCTTGCCATTGGTGAAGGACTATTAGCTTAGGTTTACTTTGTTAAACCTGTTGCCATGATGGTTAGAAGCTTGATTCATGTGAAGTTACTTTGACAAGAAAGATGCTGAATTACCTTGGGTTTCTCGACCAATTGTGTATTTCCTACTTGTTCCCATTTTACTCCATCCGGTCCTAATTATAGGACATATTTACCTAACTTTGGAGAAATTAAGAATAGTAGTTAAATTAGTTAATCTTATTTATTTTCTTAAAATGCCCTTATTTAATACATACAAGAAATCATGTTTTGTTCATGTTGATCACTTGCCTTGACGTAAAGCAAGTAATCTTGCCTATCATTAAAATGGAGTTATGCCGGTTTGATTTGAGTGGAATTAAAGAAAAGGAAAGTTACAATTTTTAAAAATAGAGATGATGACATTGGTAGTGTTAAATTGATTTTCTTACCTTTTATTCTTATAAAATAAAAGAAATAGTGGAATTGAAGTAGTAGAATTGAAGTGTATGTGACATTAATGAATTGCAAGTATTACTTACTTTATAGAATACATAGGTGTATTATAAAATTATTATTGAGAAAGTATCAATGGGGGTATTTTAGGAAGAAATTGACAAAAATTAAAACTTTGTTCTATAATTAGAAACAAGATCAACTCCCAAATGTTATCCTATAATTAGGACCGGAGGGAGTATTTTATTTTATGATTAAGCATTATCATTGAAAACAAGAAAGACAACTTTATGTAGCACCCTCCTTTTTTCTTTTGGCCAACAAATTGGTATTAGGCTATTAACATTTAGCACTATGTAGATTTGTGATTTTTTAATACTTGAATAGACGGGCATTTCCTTTAATTATTCCTCCAAAATATATATACAATTACGCCAATGCATTAGTTATCTAAATAATTAACCTTAGCAAAATTAAATTATATGCATGAAACCACCCAAAAAAATGTTCAAAATGCCACTTGGGACTATTTTGTAAAGAAATAACAAAAAGTTGGGCATATTTTGCTTTGGCAATTGTGATAGTACTGGTAGTGGGCTTGTTGCTTCCCTCGTGTTTCCTGGTAATCCTTATTTCTGTGGACGGACACATAAACTGAGCGAAAACAACGAAGGCCAGGCATGGAAGCTGCAAAGGTGACTGTGAAAGCTGTGGCTCTGATCGCCGGAGATAACAACGTGAGAGGAGCTCTTCAGTTTGTGCAACACCCCGACGGTCTCTCTACGTTTGTTTTTCCTTTCTTGTGTTGAAGCTGTTGTAACTGTTTAATCCTAATTCAGCTTACTTTGGGTAAGATTCTGCAGGAACTACTCATGTACAAGGGAGAATCACTGGTTTGTCCCCGGGCCTTCACGGATTCCATATTCACGCTCTCGGTGACACCACTAATGGCTGCAATTCCACTGGTTCGTAATTTTATTTCTTCCGACTCATGTCGAATTCGCACTCTTCACCAGCTGAGTATCCTTTTCGTTTTCGATTTAGTTTCCATGATAAATTGTTCTGAATCGCAGGCCCTCATTTCAATCCATTCAAGAAAGACCATGGGGCTCGAACAGATGATGAGCGTCATGCTGGAGATTTGGGTAACATTGTTGCAGGCCTGGATGGTATTTACTACCTTAATTTTCCTTATCTGTTTTAGTATTTCGACTCCTTTGAGTCTTTTTCTGAGGAATTTATTGCATGAATTATCTTCTGTAGGGGTTGCTGATGTTTCGATCGCAGACAGACAGGTAGGCATTCGCCCATGATGTACTGAACATCTATCTGGTTTATTCTGTGTTAATATACTTTATTTAATGTGGCAAATTACTTTAACATGGCCTTTTGTTTTCATTTTCAACCTGTAGATACCACTAAGTGGAGTTCATTCCATACTTGGGAGGGCAGTTGTTGTGCATGCTGATCCTGACGATCTTGGTAGAGGTAGGATTATGAAATTTGGCTCCTAAGTAGAGTTTTCGTGTCCATCATTGTCAGCTTTAGCTTCTTCTTTTTCACTTTTCCTTGTTCTATCATTTTACAAATATAAGGTGCTGAAGTTGGTTGTCTATTTAGCATTGTCTTGACTACTCTTAGAAGTTCTACATGAGAAGATTAGAATGCGAATCACTCTTCCTGGCTGGTTTTATTCTATTACAAGCACATCTTTCATATTGCATATCTCTTGGCTGTTTACTTTTTCTTCCTCGTACTTAAGACCCATTTTTGGTGCTGTTACTGCTACAATGACAAAAGCGTATAATGCATGACGGTTGATTGCTTACCTATGCATATCGTAATATGAACAGACTAGCTAAGTAATTTCGAAATAATATAAGGCCCTTATCATGTCTGAACCCAAATGCTTCATTATGAATGCATGACACATGTTTTTCCAACCTAAGTTGTTTCTACCTTCTGCCCTCATGGTTCTAGGAAATTCCATTTTGGACATCCTTTACTTGTGAAAGTAAATTTCTCTGTCTAGTGGTTGAAAACTAATCGCTTGCATTTGTAATTTGATATTTCTCCCCCAATATTGTTTCAAATGCAGAGTCTATGCAGAAAGTGTGCGTTAACTATATTCACAAAGTTGTTTCTTGAAGTGACTTCAGAATAAAATCCTAGGATATTGAGATGTGTCTGGTTTGCAATTATGATAATTCAAACACAAGTGCTAACGACACATACTTGCACCTTGAGGTCTAACAAAAGTTCAGAAGTCACGCCTGATGTGATGAAAGCGAACAAGTGTAGTCCTACTCTGATATCATATCTAGCGAGTAATGACTAGTATTATGTCCCTATTTTCAGATGTCTCATAAAATCTTCACTTGGTTACATGTGCTTGCCTCTGACCTTCATGGTATTTGTTCAGACGCTTATGAACGGCTTATGAAACTGTTGTTTGTGTATATCTTGTGATGAAACAGGTGGGCATGAACTAAGCAAGACCACTGGTAATGCTGGTGCAAGAGTAGGATGCGGTAATGCTTCTCTAGTTCTCTTCTACAATCAATCCCGCTATTACTAACCTAAACTATGCTTCTTGATTTTAGTTGTTAATCTCTTTCTTAAATTACCATTTTGTAAAATTTAGAAACATATATAAAAACAAGAATCTTTTTGAACGTTTAATTATTATAACATGAATACCTATTTGTTTAATATTATTTTTAATATAACAAATCATATGTTTTTCCAATTATTTATTTATTTAAAAAGTTACATCAGGAATTTACTAGTTAAGAAACAAAAAGCCTAAACCCTAAACAAAGCCCCATGCTCTCATCACACGGATTTCTTATTTTTATGTGTAAAGATCAAATGGACCGTAGGAATGGTAATAATTAAACTGCTTGAAATTGAAGCGCTTAAAAACCAAATTGTAAACATTTAAACGGCACGGCACGGCATTTTTAGCCCGCGAAGTAGGGCCTAGGGGACATCGATACAGAAGATTTCCAATGTCAGTGTAAGGTTCAGTTTGGCTTAAGAATGTCCACTGTCTTTTGCTTTATGGCTGACCATAACAAATTGCTGAGCAGGTATCATTGGCCTCCAATCATCTGTTTAAGATAGCTTGGCTGCACATGGTTGCTTTATGCCATAAAAGCTATCTGCTACCCATTGGGCGTTTGGGTTCTCATCGAGTTGCAGTCATGCCATAACTGGTCTGAGCTTGTGCATTTACCGTTAGAACTCTGAATAATACTCTCTTCCTTGCATCATGGAGCCTTTCAGGCATGCTGAAAATAGTGACTATGCCTTTTATGTCCAAACCTCACGGAAGACAATTGTATTATCACGTTCCCCATTTTATGACTTTGATTTGGTCTTCTGTAACCATCCAATGTCCAATAGGGTTACCTCTACCAAGAAATTATTGTGCATGCGATGTTTGAAGTTGTTAGTTCATTGTCAATGTATCTATAAAATTTGTAGCTTATACTTTGTCCAAATTCACGACATCCATCCAGTTTGAGAAAATATGCCCCTAGTACGCCAAAAAGCAAATGCACAGAAAGCATTTAAGGTGTTTAAATGAGGTATTATGTGTTTAAATAGTAGAAAATTTAGAGGGAAAGAGAATGTTGCCGCTAAACTAATGAGTAATGATGCACTCTTTACTAACTTGGCAGAAGCCTTTAAGCCACAGTCAAGCATTCCAAACAAACTAGGAATATTTAATCTAAAATCTGCAAGATTAATTTTAGGGGTTAATATAGAACATATTTGAAAAATTAATCTTGATTTTAAATATAAGTTATATTTTTTATATTTATCAATATTTTTTTAATTTATCCCCTATTAATGTCCCATCAACAGTAATTCAAGAAGAGTGAGAATGAGAGAATTAAAAAAAATGGTTAAGATATTTTTAAAAATATGTCATATTAGATAACTTTTTTAATCTAATCAAATTAAGTAAATATCTTATATGTCAGAGGGAGTAGTTATCATCTCATCATCATCCACGTCAATATCGAATAAAGCTTCTCCACTATAAGGGTTGTCGCTAAATGCCATGCAAACTTAATCTGGCTTTAAAGCCCTGCTCCTATTTACAACGGAGGGCTGAAATTCATCACACAAAACGGGAAACCCCCGCAACAAAGACAACACAGAAACCAGTGCAATATTGCAATCCTATTGTTGAATTCAAACGATAAACACTGGCCATGGCGCACCCAGCAGGATCGTCAGCGTAATGTAGAAAATAATTGAAAAGATCAGCGACAGATGCCATCAGTGTTGGTGCCCATAAGCCTGTGTAAGAGGGCCTTTAAGGTAGCTCTATCCTCTCAACCAAGTGTTTCTGTAGGATGAATTGTCTCGCAAAGAGGCATCATGGGGCTTGTATTCCATGACATAGTTATGAGGAAGCTTTAAGTGACGTTTAATTGAATCCCTCAGAGCCATCACTGCCTGGATTGAGAAAAATAAGATTAAGAATATTATAAATAAAATCCAGTCATGTTGCATGAACGTGCAAAGACACAGAACCAGTGATAAATGTTAACCTGATTATCAGATGCATTGCGAATCCAGACACTCAATATATCCTCATTGAAACGAATGCTTAGTACTGCACCACATATGTTATCCCCATAATCGAGCTGGTCACCTACTAAGGCAAGAACCTGCACACAGTCAAGCATGTCTCAAAATCCCCCATAACCAATTTTTAGCCCTACACAACGGTATTTTGGCATCACCAAGCCAGAAGATGAACCTTCGCCTCTAATGATAATAAATGGGGACAGATCATGATTAAAATATAACTGAGCACGAGAGATTTCTGGTGTGATTAGGTCTGTCTATAAGTCATCATCATATATAACATTAAAAGGACAGGGACAACTTTGAAAGAAAGAATTGACATAAACAGAATCAACCGAACATATAGAATCATATTGACTGAAATGCTCTCGCATATGTGTGTATATATATATATATATGTTTTTTACAGCAAAATTCACAGAATAAGCATTGTTCAATCAGGCACATTACAAAACCATCTCAATCTATAATTTCTAATAATGAAATTATGAAAATACTTAAACAAGGAGATAAATCAAACGAGCCAGGTGCCAATCACCAAAACAAAATACTAAGAGAACCTTCCTGCCACGTGAGAAAAGCTAACCCCATGCAACATTCTTTCCCTAACTTTTTTTTTCCTCCAAAAATCTCTCTGGAGACTTTAGATCCTTCCATACTCTTAAAACGCTTCTTCAAGAAGCCAAAGGAAATACGGGCAACCAAACCAACCAGTATCATCCCCTGGTGTTTTCAAAAGGTTGTGGATGTGTGGTTAATTCTGCATTGAGTTCTAATACTCATTAACAGGTACTGATTTACTCTCATATTGTAGTTAGGGCTAAACTCAACCCATGCAAAAAATGTTAGTAGAGCTTAAATGTTCTAGGTTGTCTTTTAAGTGAAATCAGCATTTTTCATATGAATTCATTACCAATGGTCAAATCAGGAATTTATTAGATTACCACCCCAAATCATACAATACATGCAAGAAACTTAGGAACTATTGATCCAATGAGAAGTCCACATAACCCTAATGTAGGCACATTTGGCTACAACTAGAGGAACACGAATGGGGCAACTGAGAGACAATTTTTCAACACAGATTGGAATCTGTAAATTAGGAAACATCTTCGCCTTCAGCAATGGTGAAAATAAAGAACATTTGAGATCCATATCCAATCAACATACCATAATGATGTAATAGCAAATTTGAATAATCACTTTAAATAAGTTTAAATGCTGCCATTAACTAAACAAATACATTAGTAACGAGCTATTCAGTGTTCATCAAGTTGACAAGAAAAATCTGGAAAAATAAAAAGGCTGGCAGACATTTCACATGGAAGAGATAAAGAGAAAAAGACTCCAGATAAATAAAGACTTTGATTTACCAAGTCCTCCCAAAAGCGGCCTGAAACAACCTTTTTGAATCGTATAATCCACTTACCACCATTACAATTGGCTGGGTCCTGAAAAGAAAAAATAACCCAGCATGTCATTGCAGATTAAAACTGTTAGAGAGTGTTGAAAATTCAGCAGCTCAGACATTTCCAAATTCCCATCAACCAAAAAGGGCAACTCAAAGGTCAGGCTTTTGAATGCCTACTACCTCCCATAAAGGGCGAATTCCTTCCTTAAAAAGATGCAAATCTGTTGGAACTGGCAAGGAGGAAGGACGAGCTAGATGGCAATAGCAAACCCAAAAACCTTCAACCTATTGACATGTAACACTAAAGAATCAGGAAAGTGCCCAAGAACAAGAAAGAATATTTGCAACGAGGTAAGTATTCCAATACGTGCAGTTTGACCCATGCAAGCCAAAGAAACTTATGATCTTACCGTACTGAAATCAACAATTCTCTTTATGTTGTCTTCGTATGATGTCTGAGTTCGAACTCCAGGTGTACGGCGGGTATACCAAAATACAAATTTGTGCTGCTCAAAAGACATTATCGACACGAAATGAATAAATGAAATGGTCAAATTGCACAAGAGCCTTTGAGGGCGAAGGGAATTATAGAACATCGGCGATGGATCCTCTCATGTAAAGGGTATATTTTGCTTCCAAATTAAAAAGAAGGTCCCAACTACGACGTTTATGATGTAATTGAAATTGAAATATAATCATTAATTGAGCTCAAAAATGAAAATGCTCGTCACAAAAACCCCTCAGCAATGTTCTCTCAACTCAAAATTATACGCAAAAAATAGCCAACGATAAAAACAGATGTTCGCATACAGTTGGACCATTGATGAATGTCAAAATCCAGAAGAAAAAAAAAAAAACACAAACAGTCCTGTGAACAGAGAATAAGGAGAAAAACCTTTAGGGGATGAAGACCAGCTTTGAGCTCACGAGCCCGTCGTTCTTCAGCTTCCTTATTAAAAGTATCGTTACCAGCGGAAGCCAAAGGAGGTGAAGAATCTATGATTTGGTCGAGGTTAGTGTTGTTAGAGTTAGCATTGGAAGTATTGTTGCCGATCTCTAATTCTCTCTTCTCGGCTGCCATATCCATTATCAGTTTCAAAAACCCTAATTCCGTTTTCCTCTGTGTTCGATGTTATAACTTCGGCCTTTCGGAGATCGGAACAGAGAATGTGCGGAAGCAGTTGCCTTCTACCTTCGCGCTTCCGGTTAGGGTTTAGCACGCGCGCCCTGTTAACCTGCTCAAGGCCTCCTTTTTTCTTTTTTCTTTTTGGTCAAGGTCAGCTTCACAAAAACCGACTCTTACTATTAAATAAATAAATATTTATTGGTGGGAACAATGAATATCCTAAATTCACTCTAAATTTGAGCATAATCTCGTTTAAAAGCGTAGCATTAAGGTTAAAATCCTCTTAATAAGTTCCTTCACCAGTATTTAAATGTGTGTCTCCCCTTTTGAATAAGACCTCTTACAATTTTAACTAACAGTTTATTAATTATTAAAAAAATCAATTTATTATCAAATATAATAGGAAAAGAAGGAATTTATTTTAAAAAGGTATACACACGTGTATTTCAATATATAATTTGTTAATTATCGATCATGTTCATGAACCAATCATCCATCAATATAAATATATTTTCTTGATAGAATCCAGTAGGTATGCTCCAACCAATAACTAGAAATTAATCCTCTCAGGAGGTAAGAATCATCGAGAACTGGATTTTTTTAATGATTGAATATTTGATTAAATGGGCTTGACAACTTTTTGAAAAATCCAAAGAGGTGAAGAACCATGGATCGTGGTGGTAATTTCGGATGAAGAACTATATTTTAAGATTTTTTGGATAGAATGTGCGATTTTAGTCTAGAGCCGGGAAAACGGGCCGAGCCCGTCGGGTCGGCCCTTTTAGGCCCTGGCCCTTCAAGGGCCGGGTTTGTAAATTGTAGCCTCAAAAGGAAGTCGGGCCTAAAAGGGCCGGCCCTGTATGGCCTCGGGCTTAAAAGGGCCGGCCCTTTAGGCCCGTTTATTTTTTATATTTTTTACTTGGAAAGGAATCATGTTACATTTTTGAATTAACTTATTGAATTTATATGTCACTCTGTTCTCATATTGTATAGAGTATGATTTTTGAATATATTGTTTTGTCTAATTGAATCATATTGTGATTTTTGAGTATGATTTTTGAATATATTGTTCTGCCTACTTCGACTAAAATCATATTATATACTATTCTGCCTGATAGAGTATGATTTTTTATGGAGGTTGTGATTATTTGACTACTTGAACTTATTGCTCAGAGTGAAACACAACCAAATGTCCTTGAAATTAATGATAGTGGCGAAGAAGGTGAAAATGATAGTCATCATACTCATGTTGTTTAGAGGTTAGAGTATTTAGCTTCTTGCCTTCTTATACTTTGACCTTTGTGTAGGTTATTTATGGACATGATTTTACCTTTGATTATACATTAGTAACTGTGTTTGTTTGTTGCAAGAGATGTGTTATTTAAACCTTAATGTTGACAACATTTATATATTAAATTAGAACTTTAATTGTTGTTATTTACTAATTATATCTCTCTGAGGAAAATACGCAGAAAAAATAGTTAAATATTGTGAAAAGGATTTCCAGGCTCTGCGTGCCGGCCCTGGCCCTGATGCTCTAGGGCCGGGCTTTGAAAAACTGCAATTTTCCTGACCCCGAGCCCTTTAGGGCCGGCCCTGTTAGGCCCTGGCCCGTCAAGGGCCGGCCCTGATTCCCAGCTCTAGATTTTACCAACAAAATTCTCTTCGGTAAGTGTATAGCATGAATAAATTTTGGACTAGGCAAAAATGTCAAGAAACAATTTAAAATGGTGCAAATTCAACAAAACCTATGGTGTTTAGAGTATCCCGGTCCCAATTGTTCCGTCCCGATCGGGACCAGAATAGGGAAAACCGAGACTGGGATATGTTAGAGCCGGGATAGGTATGATCTCGATTCCGTCCTGATCTCGTTTTTTTTTAAATTCGTTACCTTATAAATTAAGTTATTCTTTTATTCTTGTATTTTTTTTACCCCCATAAATTAAATAATCATTTGATAAAATATGTATCACATCTTTAATTGGAATTAAATCATATATATCGTGATATCAATCTTATCTATATAATGTATAAAGATAATAACAAAAATGATGAAGGTGATAATAATAATAATAATAATAATAATGTTATTCTTCAATTATAGATCAATTTATGTGATTATTATCACTTTATTAAGTGTTAAATGATCACTTTAAATACTATATTATAGAAAATTTAACTAATATAATAATATCTTTTAAATTTTTTTTTTTTTTTAAAACTAAGATTTCCCGATTTTGTCCTAGTCCCGGGATAAGGATGCAATTTACATCCTAGCCAAAAATTGGGATCGGGAACAAGGATTGGGGGATTCCAGTCCCGATCCGGGTTTTAAACACCCCTAACAAGACCGTTAAATTTGGTCCTAGTCCCAGGATAAGGATGCAATTTGCATCCTAGCCAAAAATTGGGATCGGGAACAGGGATTGGGGGATTCCAGTCCCGATCTGGGTTTTGAACACCCCTAACAAGACCGTTAAATTTACCAAAGCCATTAACTTTAAAATAGTGAATTTAATGGATGTTTCATGAAATTTAACGATCTTGATGAATTTGCACCATTTTAAATTATTTGTTGGTATTTTTACCCTTTTGAAAACTTATTTATGTCATACTCTCCCTGGAAAATTTTTGTTGCTAAAATTGCAATTTTCTTGACCTACCTCACTTCAACGGAAGGATTTTTGATAATTCTAGACTAATTCAAACGACAATAATTGGTGGGGGGGAAAAGTTTTGCCACCAAATGCTTATAAACAGTTTTTTTTTTCTTTTTTTCTGGGGTAGGCACTCGTAATCGAACTTGAGCCCTCTAAAGCATAGAAACTCAAGTCATGATAATTACAGTGATCGATCTTATATACAGTTTTCTAGACTTGTCTCACCTCATCGGGAAGATTTATCCCAATCCAGTGTGATAAGATAGAAACCTTAGTAAAACTATACCAAGTATTTTTGTTTTAATTTTTAATTTGAATATTACTCAAGGTACTGAAAACCGGACTGGACATTGAACCGGTCGAGACACTGGGTCAAGGGTCAATGGTTCAGACCAGGGTTAACCCGGGTGTCAGACTGGGAGTCAAACCGGGATTAATTAAAAATATATATATAATTTAAATGTTCATGTATACCATTTAAAAAATTACATAAGAATTTTTTTTTCCAACCAATAGTCAAATATAACCTCGTGAACCTAATACCCATAAAAGTATCATTAAGTACATAAGGATTTTACTCTAACCAATACAAAACAGCAAAAATATTCCACAATACTTTTAAAACTCCTTGCAAATCAAAAAATTTCAAAGGAATAATTTTAAAAAAAAGATAAAATGACATCGTTTGGGATATAAAAAATTTTAAAAAATAAAAAAAATTAAAAAAAGGGGGCAAACGGGTTCACCATGGGTCACATCGGGTTACCTCGGTTCACCTCGGGTTGGACCAGTTTAGACCGGGTCGACTGGGTCAGTTAGACCCCGGTTTTTTGACCTCAACCGGACCGGTTCGACGACCCGTTCACCGGTTTCCGGTTTGAACCGGTCGGTTCAGTCCGGTTTTTAATACATTGATATTACTTATAATTTTTAATATAAAAATCAGTTGATTTTTGTTGGTTTGTTGGAGGGACTAAGAAAGTAAAATAAATGAGATTTAAGTATTAGGGAAAATTTACATATAGTACTTGATATAATAAATGTCCCATTCCCAATAAATTAGTGCTATATGTATCTTTAAAATATATATTTTTAAATATATCCTGAGTTGTGTTTAACGATAATAGAGATGCCAGATAATAATGGGTTGACATAAACTTTGGAGATTTTTTTGATACAGTGCCAATATAATCAAATCATATAGGCATAGATTCCTATTATATTGATTCTTTCATAAAAAATCACATATTTTTAAAAGAAGTATATTATAAAAAAGATTTCATGATTTTTTAAGTTTTTTAAAATAATCAAAACTAAAAAAAAATTAGATTTCTAATTATTTTTAGATTCTAGAAGATATTTTAATATCATAACTCTTAAAGATACACAAAGAGAATATCAATTTATAATTAACGGTCAAATATTAAGATGAATTTAAAGAAAATAAGGGGGGTTTTAAATTTTAATGTTAATTTCATAAACTAAAAAATATATATATTAATTTTTTAATTCTTAAAAATAATTACGATTTTTAAGATATTTATTGTTGAATATTTTTTTTAAAATGCTTTTCCCTAATATTCTAAAATAATATTAATTAATTAATTAAAAAAAAAGCGCGTGCACACGGGCCGGAGGGAGGGACAAGAAAGCGATTTTAAAGAGAGTGACAGCTTAAAGATAATATGGAAATTGGAAAACGCTATTTGAGCTGGAAAAGTAGGTTCCTTTGGACCCTCTTGTTGGAACCAGCGAACCAAACCAACGATTGAACCCACTCAAGCAATAGCCACCCGCCACCTCCATCTCCACCACCTCCATCTTCAGACCCAACAAAAACCCTGGCACAAGAAAGAGAGAAGTTAGCACAATAAAGCTTTTTCTGATAACAAATTCAGCTCATCATCCCCCCCTCTTTGGGCTTGTTTTCTTTTAGCTCTGCGATTTACATACCTGTCTTCACCGATGGCTGCCTCGATCTTTCTCCTTTACATGGCGGCTTTTTCTTTGCTACAATATGCATCATCATCGTCTATGTGTCATATCGACTCTGCTTTATTTCTTTATAGTCTTGAATCTCAATGCCCTCTGTCGATCTCGCCAAATCTACCTCTGCAGGTATATGTTTCTTGACTTCCTTATTCCTTTTTTTAAGCAAGATTTCCGAATTGATTTCCAATTTGTATTTGCTTACGCGCTCCTCTCTTTCTTGGTTCTTTATCATATGTTTTTTTCATCTCGGGAATTGATTTTTTAGCGGATTTGTTTCATTCGTTGACATTTTAACAGCTCTATTCCTGGGTACTTTTATTTACTTGAGCTCTAAGGTTATTCTAAATGGGAATTAATTCATGGGATTCCGTTCCAAGAATCAGGTCCTGATTTGATTGAGTGAAATTGGGTAATCAGAGTATTAGATGGGCCTGTCTGGTTGCAGATAGCTGAGAACACTTCATGGGCATTTGAAATTGCCACTTCTTTGATAGAAAGATGATGAATTGATAATAAATGTTGATGAAACACATATTGGAGTACTTGTCTCTTCTGTTTCCTTGGACTCTATCGGAATCAGCCTTCTAGTTGAAGTATATAAAATTCTCGTGTCTTCGACATTTAGGTTTCTATTTAGCAGATAGCACTGTATAGAAGGAAAACCATTCATAAGCTGGTGCTTGAATAAATGGGTTTTATTTGTGACTCTAGCTAAACTTATATATTTATAGGGGTCTGGTTTGTCAAACATCAGACATGGGCTCAGCAAGTTAGGCACTGACCTGAGATGTAATAGTTTCTACTTTAAGATTTACGGACCTTTTTCGACCCCCTTCTTGAGTGATGAGTTGGGCTTTTAACCGAACCTTTAGAATTCTAGGTAACTGCACAATTCCGATTAATTGTAATTGACTGAGAGTTAGTTGATTATACTCAACGGGAAGAGTGTATTCTGTCTGTCCCTTCGTGAGAAATAAGCAGGCCAATACTTTGCAATTTTGCTTTTATAGGTGAGAATCCAGCCAAATTCTCTTTGTTAATTGGGGAAGAATCTACACAACACCAAGTTCTTAAAGAACTCGGCAGGAGATAATTGGCTTTATTTAAACAAAGTGTTGTCACTGATAAGAATCAGTGTTTTTTGGGGGGGATTATGAGCTTAAGAGCTCATTCATTTCATTGATATGTAATGCTAAGAGAGTACAATATATATAGGAAATGAAATGTACAGAGGAAACGAAAAAACAGAGAGACAGAAACAATGGTAGGTGAGTGATTGACGGAGGTGTAAACGGAGGTGTGTGAGTGTCAATAATGATAGGCTATGCGGTGCAGAGATTTCTGACTTCTAACACTCCCCCTCAAGCTGGAGAATATATATCGATCATTCCCAGCTTGCACCTAAATCCTTCAAACTTGGCTCTGCTTAGTGGTTTTGTCATAATATCTGCAATTTGTTCATCAGATCGTATGTGGGACAATCTTATGATACCTGCTTCAATTTTTTCTTTAATGAAATGTCTGTCTATCTCAACATGTTTTGTCCTATCATGATAGACTGGGTTCTTTACCATTTCAATACTGGCTTTGTTGTCACACCACACTTGCATTGGTCCCTCATGTGGAATTCCTAATTCCTTTAGTAATCTGATAATCCAAAGTCCTTCACGTACTCCATTGTTAACAGCTCTCAGTTCTGCTTCTGCACTGCTTGTTGACACCACTGTCTGTTTCTTGCTTCGCCATGTAACCAGATTTCCCCACACATATGAGCAATATCCTGAGACTGACCTTCTAGTTTCCCTGTCTCTGGCATGATCTGCATCAGTGTAGCTTTCAATATCTCTGATAGTGCCTTTCTTGAAGAAGATCCCTCTTCCAGGATTAAGCTTTAAATAGCTTAGGATTCTATATAAAGCTGCCATGTGTTCTTCCTGTGGTTGATGCATGAATTGACTTGCTATTCCGACTGCATGACTAATATCTGGACGCGTGTGGGTCAAGTATATGAGTTTCCCAACTAGTCTTCTATATCGTTCTGGATTGACTGGGACACCATTTGGTTTGATTCTGAGATGACACCCTTCTTCCATTGGTGTTCCTACAGGTTCTGCTCCTAACATTCCTGTTTCATGCAACAAATCTAGGGTATACTTCCGCTGAGATACATTGATACCCTTTTGAGTTCTTGCCACTTTCATGCCCAGAAAATACCTCATTTGTCCAAGATCTTTCACCTGGAACTCAGTTGACAAATCTTGTTTTAGTCGAGAAATGGATCCCTCGTCGTTTCTTGTAATGACTATGTCATCCACATAGACAATCAAGATAGTGACTTTGTCATTATTCCGTTTAATGAACAAAGTGTCATCTGCTTGTCCCTGAGTGTACCCAAGTCGTTTCATAGTTTTGGTAAACCTGCCAAACCACGCCCTAGGTGATTGTTTGAGCCCGTACAATGATTTGTTGAGTTTACACACAGAGTTGTCAGGAGCTGAAATTCCATCTGGAATTTCCATATATACTTCTTCCTCTAAGTTGCCATTCAGGAATGCATTTTTCACATCCAGTTGATGCAATGACCAATCCAAGTTAGCTGCGATCGATAGTAGTACTTGGATGGTGTTAAGTTTTGCTACTGGAGCAAATGTCTCCTGATAATCAATTCCATATGTCTGGGTATATCCTTTGGCAACAAGTCTAGCCTTGTATTTGTTGATTGTGCCGTTAGGATTGAACTTAGGAGTAAATATCCACCTGCATCCTACTAGTTTCTTTCCTTTAGGAAGATCTGTAATCTCCCACGTTTTATTTTCCTCAAGTGCTCTTAATTCTTCTTCTGCAGCTTGTTTCCAATTCTGATCAGTCATAGCTTGTTGAAATGTGTCTGGAATTTTCATCTGTGCACTGTTTGCAACAAAGCTTTGCATTTTTGCAGAAAGGTTACCGTATGAAACAAAACGTTGAATTGGATGTTGAGTACACGATCTTACCCCTTTTCTTAATGCAATAGGCCAACCCAGTTCTTCAGGATTTAATACCGGATTAGAGTCATGGTCATTCCTTCGAATAGGAGAGATAGTTCTACCAGTGTTTGATTCATCTTGTAGTCTGGATTCTTCCTCTTGTCCAGATTCTGCATCCATCCCTGAATTGATTTCAACATTTGTTTCCAGTTCATTCAATGATGGAGGTTGAGACGAACTTTGTTCAGTTTCAGAATTACGGGTAGGACTAGGTTGGTTTGTGAGAGGTAAGGGGTCAATAACAGGTATGAGATTAGGTTGTGATGGTGATGGTTGTTCTGTATCCAAGATTAGCCATTCATTTCCAGTATACTCCCCCTGAATGGGTAATTTTGGATAATATGCTTCTTCTTCTAAGAAGATTGTATCCCTGGAGATAATAAGCTTCTTGGAAGTAGGACAATAGCATTTATACCCTTTTTGAGTAGGGGAGTAGCCAAGAAATATACTTTTGACAGCTCGAGTGCCAAGCTTGTTGCCATCATTTTTGTGGACAAAGACAACACAACCAAATACCTTAGGAGGCAATGAGTTGATGATAGAGCAAGTTGGAAAGTGTTCTTGTAGTTGTTGGATAGGGGTGTCATATTTGAGAACTTTGGAAGGCAAGCGATTAATGAGATAAGCTGCAGTGAGTACAACATCACCCCAAAAAATGTTAGGAACATTTCGTTCCGTTAGTAAGGTTCGGGTTACTTCCAACAAGTGACGGTTCTTTCGCTCGGCTACTCCATTTTGTTGAGGAGTGTATGGGCAGGAGGTTTGGTGATGAATTCCTTGTTGGTCAAGAAACTCGCTAAACACGTTGCTCATATATTCCTTGGCATTGTCACTTCGTAATACCTTAATGGACACATTAAATTGGGTACGTACGAAGGTATAGAAGTTTTGAAAGATCTTGGCTACTTCAGATTTGTCTTTCATTAAATAAACCCATGTGGTTCTAGTGTGATCATCTATGAAAGTAACGAACCATCTAACATTAGTGAGGGTTTTGATTCGTGCAGGGCCCCAAATGTCACTATGGATTAGTGTAAATGGCGAGGAAGGTTTGTATGGTTGTTTGGGATAAGAAGATCTGGTCTGTTTTGCAATTTGGCAAGTTTCACAATGAAAAGGAACAGAATTTTTATTGAATAAGTTTGGAAACAAATGCTTCATATAATCAATACTAGGGTGGCCCGAACGACAGTGCCATAAGTTTACATCATAATTTTGTGAATGAGAGCTAACCAGTGCTCTTCTTGCCTTCTTTGCATCTCCAGATCGCAAGCTTGACTCTTCCAGGTAGAACAATCCATCCCATTCTCTAGAAATTCCAATCCTCTTCCTCGATTTTAAATCCTGAAAAATGCACACATCGTTATCAAACATGACTCGGCACAGTCGTTCCTTAGTTAATTTACTCACAGATATAAGATTGACAGTGAGTGCAGGTACAAATAGGACATTGTGAATTTTCAGGGAATTAGAAAGAATGACTGTGCCAATCCCTTCAACTGTAGTGTATAGGCCGTTAGCAACTTTGACTTTAAGATTCTCATGCATTAATTCAAGAGTTGAAAACAGTGTGCGATTACCAGTCATGTGATCAGTTGCTCCTGAATCAATAATCCAAGCATTCTCACTAGCTCGTACAGTATTTAGAGCTATAATAGAGTTACCTGATTGTACAAGGTTGATGCCTGGCGTAGAGTTAGACTTATTTTGTCTGTCTAGCATCCTGCCGAATATCTGTAGTTCCTCTTTAGTCAGAGAATGATTATCCTCAGCTTCTGACTCAGTAGTAGAGATATGGCTTTGTCTGTTACTTCCTGGTTTTCCATGAAGCTTCCAGCATTCTTCTTTTATGTGGCCCTTCTTCCTGCAGTAACTACACCATTTGTTTCTTCGTTCGTCTTGTGGTCGTTTTGCCGCCGTGGTTGTCCTTTCAATTGAGCTCGGACTATCTTGGTTTGCTGCCAGGGCTGACCTTTCAATTGGGCCTAAGTTACCTTGATTCAAGAGCTTTCTGCTTTCTTCGAACTGCACATAGTTGACAACATCAAAGAGATGTGGTAACGGCTTTAGGCCCATTATTCTGCCCCGTATCTCCTCAAATGAGTCATTTAGTCCAAGGAGAAAATCATAGACTCGTCCTTCTTCGACTATTTTCTTGTATAATTGAGCATCTTCCACATTTTTCCATGGATGTACTTCAAACAAGTCTTGTTGTTGCCAGAGTTTGATCAACGCATTATAGTAATCGGTGACAGATAGAGTACCTTGTCTTAGATCGCGAAGTTGGCGCTTCAAATGGATCAAAGCTGCAGTATTATCAAGAGAGGAATAGGTTCTTCTGGCTGCATCCCAAATTTCTTTTGCAGTAGTTGCAAGGAGATATCCTTCGCTGATGTTATCAGTCATGGAGTTGCACAACCAACTCATAACTTGATTGTTCTCAGCAAACCATGTATCAAAATTAGTGTCATCAGAGGCAGGCTGGGATGCTTCTCCATTGATATACTTCTCTTTTCGCTTTCCACGAAGATACCTTAGCACGGTTTGGGACCATTGGAGGTAGTTTCTCCCATTAAACCTGTGGTTGATAGCCATAATTTGACTATCGGGGAGTTCTGGAGCCATCACCGTTTTGCTAGCAATGGAGGAATGAGAAGAAGATGAGTCTTGGGTCTCAGAATTTGTACCTGACATGAGTGCCATTGGTATAGCCCTAGTTATGGATGAATTTTGAGGAAAAGAACCAAAGATAGGAGGATTTTTGGAAGAATCCATGAGACAATGGTGACCGGAAATACTTCAGATTGATTTCTGGAAGAAATGAGGTCTGACAGGTCTCCGGACGGCGGCGCGTGGGGTTCACGCGCCGGTGAACAGTGGCGGCGCGTGGGTTCACGGGCTAGTGACAGTGGCGGCGCGTGATTTTCACGCGCTGCTCAGAATGACCCCGCGTTCTGGGATAACGCCGATCGGCGGTGTCTGAGCTCTCCTGAAGTGGCGGTGTGCTTCAACGCGCCGGTATGGGTGAGATCGAAGCACATCGTCGCTGCTCTGTTTTTCCGATCTGCGCGTGATTCCTCTGTCGCTTCAGTGTTTCTGATCGCCGGTCATTCTATGCCTAGTCTCTGATACCATATGAGCTTAAGAGCTCATTCATTTCATTGATATGTAATGCTAAGAGAGTACAATATATATAGGAAATGAAATGTACAGAGGAAACGAAAAAACAGAGAGACAGAAACAATGGTAGGTGAGTGATTGACGGAGGTGTAAACGGAGGTGTGTGAGTGTCAATAATGATAGGCTATGCGGTGCAGAGATTTCTGACTTCTAACAGGGATAAACGGAATCAGGTGTTATTAATACAAGAAGAAATATCTGCATGTAACATTCTCTGATTATCATTCGGAGAAAGATCTTTTTCTAGCTATCATAATAATTTACACTTGATGATATGATTTATAACACTGACGAGGAGACCATATACAACTCCCAAATTATTATTCGCATTTTGTCATTTTTTTTGTATGTTATGCCATGTTACGTATTATTCGTCAAACATTATGTTTTTTGAATTCCCCCCCCCCCCCTACATTTAGGACACCACTTGATGAGTAACCCTTGTGGCCATGGACAAGAACTATGTTTAGTTCTTCACGTGTTTGTTATCAAGTTCTCCAACAGAAGCTAAACATAAACTTTGCTTTTTGTCCTTTTGTCATACCCCCTTCAATGAAAATGGGAATTTCTTGTGAAATCTTCATAATGACATTACTTCTTTTTTATGAAAAAATAATTGATGGTTTGATGATGTCAAATTCATTTATTTCTACTGCAAGGGTAGGCCCAAATATTGTCCTCAATTAAGTTTCCACTTTGTTCAACCTTTAGTTATATGGCCTATCAACATGGGCAAAATGGTATTTAAAGTTAACAGAAGTAATGTCTTGAATCCTTTCCTCTTTCTAACATAAAACCTATAATTGGCCCATATTAATCAAGTCATTTATATTACATGTGCAAGTTTGAATAATGCCTACGACATTTATTTGTTGAACCTTTGTATAACCTATCAGTCATAAACTTGAAATATTGATGCACATGCAGTAATGATCAAGTGCAAGATTCATTTAGTATTTTGTATGGAAAATTTCTTGGAGAAAAAAGAAGAGTAAAACAGAGGAAGGAATGAAAGAATCCAAGATATTTGTCCAAATTAACTGCAAGTTAAACTATGATGCTTTGTAATTGTGAGGACTCCACTCCACCTTTTTGCACCGTAGAACATCACAAACCGCCCTCTGTTCAAAACTTAGCCTCCTTATATCTTTCAGGACCTTTGGAGTTAGTTTGACTCGGGTTCAGAAATGTATATTATTTTGCCTAAAATATGTCTCTGTTCTAGTTTGGTATATGCCATCATTTTGTAGTTCTTGCTGTTTCTATTTTGATGTGAAACACATTTAGTCTTATCACGAGAAACTGCTCCGTTGTGATACTACTCATCAATTGCCCAAGAACTACAAAAAGGCTTTTTCGTAAGAAAGGGGATGAATTGAGAGATTGTTTCTGTGCTAACC
This sequence comes from Inga oerstediana, assembly GCA_963210345.1. Classification (NCBI taxonomy): domain Eukaryota; kingdom Viridiplantae; phylum Streptophyta; class Magnoliopsida; order Fabales; family Fabaceae; genus Inga; species Inga oerstediana. The sequence continues at coordinate 11,084,516 of OY723403.1, forward strand.
TTTCGCATAATGTAAGGTCAACAAAGCTGCATAATGTAACTGTATTCATCTTATTGAATGCCATTATTCTAACAAAAGAATTTATCTGAAAAGTATTTTGGATTTCTAAACAGACTTGTCAAGATCAAATCTCTTACCGGTAGGAGAATGAGTAACAAATGAAAGTTAGGGCTTACAAAAGAGACTATATAGTGGAAAGATTAATAAAGTCAAGTAAATAACCTAGGCACTCTAATTCACTAGTTTCTTTATCATTCAGATTTGAAAAGTTGAAAATTTAATGAAGAATTATATCCCTAAATGCATCTAAAATTGGGATGGGAGAATCAAGCAGAGAAGGAAGTAGCAACGGCAAAATAACTCCAAGGGTAACAAAACTTCCTACCCAACTGTCCTCTCAACGCCTGGTTAAAGGACCTAACTCTAAACCCAAAGAAACTAATGGCCCAATTGTCTAAAAGAAACGTATGCTTGTAAGGTAATCTCTTAATCTAGTTAAAATTATGGTTACATCACTTAAGCCATAATGGATTAATCTCACAGGACTAATCAGTTTACCCATTTGTGGACACCAGACTTCCAACGTTGCAAGTCCCGATACTTTTCCATCTGAGACCTGCATTAGACCTCGTAATTGACCATATGAACTCCTGTGTTAAATTAACACCATACTTGAGATGCTATCCCATAATTTTCTCTTTTGTCTATGGCTAAGCTGCTTCAACTGGAACCTAGTACAGGGAAAGTCGGTGCAGGGGAATATTAGATACAAAAATCTGAGTAATACATTACCATCACCCAAAGAGAAAACAGCAACCTCTAGCTATCCAAAATTAGAAACCTTTTAAAGCACATTCCCTAAGAATTAGTCTGTGGGATTTGTCTGAGGGAACCCTTAAAAACTCAAAGTTAGTTGCAAGATTTCACCACTAGCTATAGAAGTATTGTAAGAAAGAATTCGATTATTCAAATTCAAACCTACCACCGCACTACTGGTTGAGTTCATCTTTGTATGATGGATAATTTATTCTAGGTCATATTTAGGTGGCTCATCATACCAAAAAGACGTAAGGTCTTTATATTTCTCTAGGTGATTTTCTGCTTTGCTGCGCTCTATAAGTGGATTTTCCTCTACCCTCCTTGATTCTATTTTTTCATTTATACTTCACCCAAATTGCTGGTTTTGATTTGGCATATTTAATTTGTTTCTTCAATTTGTTCAGGTGGATGGGAGTTACATAGAAAGAGTTTTGTCTAAAAAGCAGAGAATTGGATATATTTCTGTACTTTTCTATGCTTCTTGGTGCCCATTTTCGCAGGGTGTGCTTCCTAAACTTGAAACACTTAGTTCCATATTTCCTCAAGTGGAACATCTGGTAGTTGAGCAATCATCAACCTTGCCAAGGTTTTGAAACTCTCCCTTCTCTGTGCTTAAGCTTCTGTGCTTCTATGAATTCATATTTTTTGCTACATGCTAAGTCCGTGATTTGCAGATTGTATGCAAATAGCAGCTACCAGTTCACGCTTCTTTTAGCAAATTTACTTCCCTTTTGACTTGTCTAATGTCCTGAAACAATGTCGAATTGCTTCTCTTCTGTGCTACATTTTCCCCCCACCCCACCACTTAATCATTAAAATTGAAATTCAGCAGAAATCATGTCATACTCCTCCGGTTCTAAATATAGGAACTGGTTTTTATTGTAATTTGCACTATAGACGACGCCCTACATTTAGACTGGAGGTAGTATTTTATATAACCTCCATAAGTTTCAGTTATTTTTATATGTATATTCATGTGTGTTTTTGTTATGTAGTGTATTTTCGATATATGGAATCCATAGCGTGCCAGCTATATTACTGGTGAATCAGACATCAATGATTAGATATCATGGCCCAAAAGATATTCTCTCCCTCGTACAATTTTATGAGAGAAACACGGGTAAGCGCTATTCTTGCATGTAGGTTTCCAATGGATTTTCTGAGATTGCCATTAGCTAGGTAATTGGTAAATTTGGCACCCCAGACGGCGGAATGCAATTTTTTTGAGATATTTTGAATTTACGTAGACAAACTATTTGTTAAGAATATTAATGTGCATACAAATAAGAAACTAGGGTAACTGTGGGTATTATGTAAGTAAGTATCTCACTTAACCTGTCTGCCCTTTCTGTGTCAGGATTTGGTTCAATTCAGTACTTTGAGGACGACCAACAGAACAGCTTGACTAGTGACAAAAATTCAGCTATAAAGTCATTGATCAGCTTGTCACCAAAAGAAATATGTAGCAGGGAACCCTACCTGGTTTTCTCGGTACTGTTTCTTTGTTTGAGGATACTTCTCTACGTATTGCCGGGGATTGTAGCACATCTCAGGGCATTCTGGGTGTCCTATGTTCCTCATCTGAACTTGCAAATATTTGGCGAGACGAGCCAAGTGATGGGACGCATTCTTCAAGTGATGGATGTTAGGAGGATATGGACGAAACTAAGACTGAGCAAGACGAGGAGCTTCCATCAACAAGCAAAGAGCGCCAGAGTTTGGGCTTCGTCTCTGGCTTCTGTTTCCTTGGGCGAGACATCAGCAGCAAGGACATCCTCTTGAGGTTTGAACTGACAATGTTGATACTAGCTAGACTATTTTGAGGGCAGCAAGGAGAGAGTTCACTGATCACATAATATCCACATGCTATGCTGCAATCAAATCTTGAGAATATACAGTTCACTTTGTGTCTCCGATTTTAATAATTTTAGTACAAGTGCTAACAGCTGAGTGCTGTCTATGTATGATGTGGGTTTTGACATTTTGAGAGGAAGCGAACAGGCATGTAAATTTGAGTACTGCTTTCTTATTCGGTAAATTATTTTGTTGTCTTGCGGAAAATCATAGTCTCAGTCTGTCTCCCTCTCTGTCACTCAATGCCTCGGGGTGACTTTTCTTAATTGTTTCTCTATATTTGTTGCAAGCTTAATTGGTTAATTTCACTTCTTTCGTGCAGTTCATTGTGTTTCAACTTCTAATACGTATTAATATTTCTACGAGGCCATGTGGTATTAGACTTATAAATGCAGAGTTTGGATTTAATCGTAGAAGCGCAGCGTGGAAAAATGCATCAGATTAGATCAAGGGATTTCCTATCATTGAGGAGAGTGGCAGTGGAGAAGAGTGGAATATTGATAAATATATGAGTCCGTTTGGTTCGCTGAATTAATAGGAAAGGAAAAGAATGGAAAGGAGCAAAATGGAATGGAAGGGAGAATATTTTGCCTCCAACTTGTTTGGTTCACAGTGAAAAATAAATTGGTTGATGGGAAATTTTTTATTTGGTTGGAAGAAAAAGATGTAGGAAAATATAGCAAATGACCAGCTTACCCCTGAATTAAAAACATTTTTTATAACCCACGTGACTCACGGACCAATAGTGAAGTTGCGGACCCATGGGTTTATGAAGGTCACAAACAGGTGATATTTTTTGTTGCAACAATGGCAGGGGTCAATCGGAAGGAAAAATCTGACGAGTCGATGGGGGACGATGGAGCAGTGGACGGTGCTTGGGTGGAAGGAAATTTGCATGGAGGTCGCATGTGGAGCCCTGAAGCAGAGGACGTGCTTGTGGATTTGTTGGTGGAGATGGCTTTGAGAGGCAACCAAGTAGACGACAGTGGTTTCAGACCTGGGTATTTGGTTTATTTGGAAGTAAAGATGGAAGAAAGGCAGTCAAGATGTGGCTTCAAAGGGAACGATGACATCTTGCGTAGGCTGAAGAAGCCGAAGGCAGAGTGGAAGACAGTGTTTGATATGCTGTATGGGGTGGAGGGCCATAATTTCAGGTGAGACTATACCACATTCAGTTGTCACCAATGATGCTGCGTGGGAAGCATATATTGCGGTTAGGTCCTTCATATACACTACTTTTGGGTCAATTGTATATAGAATGTTCTTCGTTAACTCTTTTATTGACAGGTGAATAGCCGAGTTGGGGCGTATAGGACCAAGGCTTTCAAAAACTTTAGGAATCTGTGCATTGTGTTCAACAGGTGATGAATAGTGGCATAGATGTGTCGGGGTGGTTGTGCTGGTTGAAGGAGTAAAAGACGGATACGAGCGTCCTGCTTGTGTGTGCATTGTGTGTACAAAGGGAACATCACGGACAAATGGGTGCGTTGATGTGTGTAATGTAGCATGTTTTGTTTTGTGAAGCCTAAAAGTGATGTGTGTTTTTTGTCGTTTGCCATTGCATACCCATCAGGGGGCAAGGTTGTTTTGTATGGTTATGTCCGATGCAAGTAACCACGAGTTAGGGGTGTACTAGTTGTGGGCACGTGCTGCTTAAGAAGCATAAGTCGATGATTTTTCATACCCTTGAATGCGCCACATGTATACAATGCATACCTTTTGCGTGGTCATGGGTAATCGTGCAAGGAAGAAGCGGTTACGAGAGCCAACTGGTGGATAGTGACGATTAAGTCATGGTTACGATGCGACGTTACCGTTCGTGTGGTCATGGTTGGAGTATTTAGGTGTGGGCATTAACGCGGCAAATGCAACAACCATGACTTACCCCTTTTCACATACGTTGAAGGAGGTAACATGGCGTGCCATAGTTTAATGTTAGCCATGGGTTTTTTATGCGCAAAAGTGAAACAAATGTTAACAAAAAATAAAAACTGATTTTTCCCTTCAAACCATAAACATAAAGACGTCGATGTTACTTTTAACATTATAAGCAAACATTACAAGCAAGTATCATGGATAATTCAAAAAGTTACAAAAACATTAAAGCACGCTTGTAGTCAACGAGCACTAATCATGTTGTGGGTGATCTGATGCACTAAGTGAGTAGGGCTCAACAGTTGAAGGAGGCAGGGGAAGGTTTATGAGACCAAGTATTGGGAAATGTTTGGATAGAGCATGTGGTGGGGAGTACAAAATCAATGCGGTTGTCGTCGCAGCCATTACACCTACAGGAGTTGAGGGACTTGGCACCGTTTGCACAGAAGGCTTTGAAGCAGTTGGGCGACCGACTTCCTCAGTTGTTTCCCCTGCCGGTTGTGCGACTTGCTCATCATGAGCAAACGTTGGGTCAATGACATCATAAGTGCCTTCAGTGGCCTGGCCGGGTGAGTGTGACACCTCCTCATTGGGTTCATTGGCAGGGGCATGAAGTTCATCCGAGCGATGGGGCTGAGCTTCACCTTGAGGAGAGCCATCAGCGATAATGTGGACCTCAAATGGACCGGCGGTGTTATTCCCATGAGCATGATCGTTTTGAGGTTCCCCTGCCACAACATCAGCCAGCTCTTGCATCATGTACTCGTACTTATCCATCCGCGTATGAATGGCCATTATAACCTTACTTATACGCTCATCCCACGCACTCAAAGCGTCCATAACATCATCAGTCACTTTGAAGGCGTCGGTTACAACCACTTTGGTTTTCCTCAACAGGAATTCCTTAAATTCCGAAAATTACTGTGTAAACAATTGGTCTAAAGAAGCAACCTGTGCAGCCCGAAAAGTGGCAAGCTGCTGCGCAAAGATATTCTTTACAGCATCTGCCAAAATGGATGGGTCAACAAAGGGAGCAGATTCAACAGTCGCCTCTGCCTTACCTTTTTCCTTTCCCTTAGCCTTATGCAATGGTTGTTTAGCAAAGAAACTAGTAACGTGATGTGTAATTTGGTTAGGTGTGACCTGTCAAACTCAGGTATCGTGCAAACCTGATCATCCTCCTCAATATAAGAGATGTTATGAGTTGACAAAATGTATAACACGAGCTACGGGTATGGAAGCGGAGTGTGAATGGACTATAAGTCAACCACCTTCTGCATCTCATTGAAGATCATTGTGCCAAAGTCCCTCTTTTCCTTTACCACGATAGAGGCTAGCATAGGGTAGTCGTAGTCATTTAAGTGTGAGAAGTTGAGGTACTTGTTAACCAAGCAGCGAGAGTAAATGTAGTAAATGACCCTTACGTGGTCTAACAAGTCAGTTGGTTTGAGCTTCAGCTGCCATGGAAAGTCATTGCTGCCACTTAGCAAATGGTGAATCTGTTGAGGGTTTAACGGCATGGGCAAGTGGCCCGCAAGATCATCAGTGGCTAGTAGAGAATTGATTTCCGCCGGAGTTAGCCTAATGTGCTTCCCCCTTACCGTAGTTTCGAGATACTTGCTTCGCAGAGAGGCACCACTATAAAATGAAAAAGACTCCAATTTATAATAAAAGTGCCTCACCACTTTTGGGCTGTAGGCAATTAACACTTTTAGCATTTTCTCAAACTGTCCAAGATATTCAATCATGTTGTAGCCGGTTGAAGCTAACAGTTTCAGCATTTCAATAAAAACAACAGGGCAAAAGGTTCTATGGGCAAATTGAGTGTTATACTTATCTTTGTCCATGCCTAAATCCAAGGAGTCTGATGAAGTAGGCGCGTCAGGGGTGTCCAAGTTTAGGCTCAGTTGGTCAGATTCGTCAAAATTGGCATCAGAAATGGGAGCCTCAATCACAGCGGCTATCATCGACACCTTTGTGACTCTCCTTAGGTGCTGAGCAGGAGGGTGATCCTAAGTTTACCTTACCGGTGGAGATTTAGGGACTTCTGCTTCTTCCCCCTCCCAGGAACGGGTGGCTGTAAGGCGGATTGTAATGCTTTTGTCACGTCCACTGACATCGACTCATCCTTAGAAGTAACAGTCACCGATGACGCCGCATCCTCCCCGTGCTCAATGGGATCCATTTCCTTCTTCAGGCCGGTTGCCTGCCTCTGATTACTTCCTTTTGGCTTTTGTCACTGCAACCGCCCTTGACGGCTCCTCCTTCTTGTCCCGTGCCTTTTTGCTGCCACGTTTTGTCTCCGTCATCTCCTTTGCTTAGGTTTGCTTTGTCAATTTCCCTTTTGCCATTGCGTCGTAGTTCTTCGTGATTTGGGGGTTAGGGTTTGCAAAATCGCTAGTCAAGTTAGGATGAAATGGTTGTCAGTTTGAATGTGACCAAAGTTAATGGGACGACGAGGGTTGGTCATACATGCGACTAGGGTAAGCGGGAGTTCACAGAGCTTCCCCTAACCACCACGTGTCATAGCAGGGATCGTAGTTACTACTATGTGAATGTACAAGATTACCCATGGTCACCAAAGAACCAGCCAATAGACATGCGACCGTTCATGCGATCAAACCCCTAGCAGGGTCAAAGCGACATAGTTTTGGAGTGGTGAACTGAATTTTGAATTGCCAACAGTCACACATAAGTGTTAAAACGATGTTGCAACTACGCTTGCGTTCGACCATTTGTCGGGAGTGTCATGTAACCACAAGTTACCCATAAGATTTATTTCTTAAACATTACACCAATACATATGAAGTGTTTAAGTGCAGGTTTGTTACCATAATCATTAAACATATAGACATAAGTTGCCCATGGGTTTTCCATGGCGGCCCTTCTCGATGAAGTCCTCTGTTTGCCCCTTTTGCGCGACACAATGTCAGAGGGCCATATATTTACGACGTGTGGCACATCAAATCTTCCTATCAAGAAGGATTTTTTTACGGTTGCTGAGGTATAATTACATCAACAGCGGTTAGTTGGCGGTTATTATGAGTAGTATTTATGTCACTCATCTGTGTTTCTTCTACTGTGTTCTATAATCCTACGATGGTACGGAAGTACGAGTTCCTTGATGAGATTTCGCCTAACTCCACAGTTTAAAGGGTTTTGATAAAGGTCAACAAAGTATACCCTAGGATGAATTATGACGTCGCTAACCTTGTTGGGGTGGCCGAAGAAGGTCGTTTCTATGAATGCAATCATATTTGACAAAATGGTACAAGTTAGGAGGCATAGTTATGTTTTTTTCCCTCTTGTTGTTGAAATTAATAGAGTAATTTGATCATTTGTCTTCAGAACAATCGCATCATCCTAAGGATGGAGGGGAGACAAATGTTTAAGTGCTTTGGTGAACAAATTCATCCACAAAACATGTGCGATTTGAGGGACTTTGTAATTTGTGAAGGCGGGGAGGGAGTTCACTACACATTCCACTTTTTGTTGTGGCCAACAAGTGTGGTTAACCTATTTCATGCGGAGACTCGAGATCACTGCTTCAAGTTCATTAGCATTCCCGCCATTACTATGGGGATGATGCTAGTGGAGATAGTTATATGTATGTCATTGTCAATGTAGACATCATAGTTATGTTTCGTTTAACTTAATGTTGTTGTTGTGACTCAGACATTAAGGAAATTTTGCATACGAAAGTACCGTTGTCTTAGTCGTGGGAAGAGGATATCCTAACTTGCAAGTTTACTTTTGTCGTTGAAGATGAATAGTAGAGCCAACTTTCTTTAATCTTCATTTTACACCTAGTTTATCTGTCACCTTGCTTGTGAATAATTCATATTTTTTTGCCTACATTTGAAGAATGAACTTGATTGAAGTTGTTCTTTATGGGGACTCGGCTGAGGAGTCTTGGACTGCATTTCAGCCTAATACGGACACACCAAATGTAGTTCTAATTGTGCAGTATTTGGTGGTGGAGCGAGGCGGGCCTCGTGCTTTCTTGGCCAACTATGGTCGTGTGAGTAGAGTGTTTTGGCACCCCAGGAGCGGGGAAATAAGGGACTTGCTTAGTTTGTCATTGCGGAGGTTAATAGGTAGGCTTGAGGGCTGATAGGTTGTTGGTTCATGTGCAATTACATGGTTCACACATTATATTCACTAATGTTAATGTCACTTAAGATTAAACGGTGTGTGACCACAAACTGTATTTACACTTTGCATCCGACAATAGGTATAAAATGTTGTTACATAACCATCACGTGCACATGGCGTCGCGTGTAGTTAAGTAAAGTTTAATCAACGTTCATATACAAAACGACTCACACATAACCATGACTGGAATCCGCCTAAACCCACCAAGTCACCAGTTGGCCTATTACGAGTATCACTCATTTTCACGTTTCCGTAACCAGCATACACCTATGGGCACCATTCCCAATTAACATATACTCTGTTTGCCCCTATTTCCTATCACCACAACAGAGCAACTTCATTTTCCTAGGTCTTCTTCACCCGCAGCTTTATCCCAGGCTGCAACTTAGATTATATAATTGTGGCTTACACAAATGACATTCGACGGTTATAAAGGTGGTTATAAACGTGATGTTCATTCCTTAACCTGCCTATGCACTCGTCGCTGACATACATAACATTGCCAATGGGTTTGGGTTCCAATAAATCCAATTGTTCATCTAATGGGTCACGCTCAATGGACCGCCGAATAAGGTTATAAAGGAGGCAACATGCTACAATATATCTATTCTGAATCTTTACAGGGTAGTATGAAGAGCTTCAGAGGATTGCCCATATTAACTTCATAATTTCAAAGCATCTTTCAATCACATTATGAGCTAATGAATGTCGCATGTTAAAGCATTACGCCGAGGTCTGCGGTTGCTGGTCTTGTGTCTACTCATTTAGGTGGTAACGTTGGCCCCGATACGACGTCAGGAATCTGTCACTGTTAGTGTACCCCGTGTCTACTAAGTAATAATTCCCTACAGATTAAAAACCTTAAACTTTAATCCAGCCCAAACTCCTTAACATGACCACGAAAAAATTACATTGGCCATCAGTTTTAAACTTACCCGCTAGAACTTTCAAACCATGTAGCCTCCTAATGGCATCTCTCAGCACCCTTCCATCCGCTGATCCTTCCTATCTAGGCAAAACATATATAAATTCTCTATCCGGCGAGCATACTCCTAGGACATTCGTGGTTATATCACCCTTCCTGTTCCGATACTGGCCTTTGTGCTGGGCAGGCACCTGTACTCTTATATGAGTACCATCCAGAGCACCCAAGCACCCCTGCCATTAAAAATACATACATCACAACTAAAAGTAAAATGTAAACGGACTATCACATAAACAAAGGCATTAGCGTTTACCTTAAACCACTTCCAACTATCGTCCATGTTGTTCTTTGTAATAGGCTCAACTATCTTGAAGAGTTGCTGCTGCAGTTTAAGGGTGGCATTCAATACCAACTTGAAGTATCTTCTTACAGTTTCACCCGACCTTTCGAACTCAAATTGAACTGCTCGGTTTTTCACATGATGCGCCAAAATGTGCAAAAACATGGCAACTTGCTCATCAACTAACATGTTCCTGGTAGGTCTCAGCTCTCTAAATGTGTCCAGCATGTGGCACAATCAGTCAAATGTCACCCTGTTCATTCTAATATGGTTGAAGCAAGTTGCGTCGCTACTATACACCATTGCTCGCAGGTTTGCTCTCTTACAATGGAAATCTAGCCTAAATGAGGTATAAGGGATTTCCCTCAAACAACCGTTATATGCTGCTGCCACAAACATTGTGACAACCACTTTCCTTATAGCCAACACCAGAGCTAAACATCCCACCAACACCTCAACTAAACACTCATCCATTTCTCCTTTCATCACCTACACAGTTGCCTGGATACATATGTATAACACAACAATATAGCAAGAACAGTTAACTCACATTACAACAAAAATCACACCATGCTTGAAAAACGGAATCTATTATTTCGACATAAGATACCCATGTGACAACTAAGGTCAAATCCGGATATTGTCACAGCTTCACCCACATACGGGTTGTAGGTTGCTTGTGCCTTCACGAGCATCAATGACATCTTACCTCAGACCCATGGAAAACCCACAACTCCCTTTCGGTCATCCATGAATGCATGAGGTTCGTTAACCATATGCGTCCGATGGGTGCCTAATGGGTATGAGAATCCCAAACAATCTTTCCCTGATCGTAACATGGCCATATGCCGCCTATGGTCACTCCCGTTATGCGTCCTCTAAATTAACTAATGGGCACGTCATGGTCAAGGGAACATGACCCACGCCGCTTCCCAAATGTGCAATATCACATATTTAACCCGCCTTCACCATATGGCTACTTTATCATCAGTTTACATTCGACGAAGCTGTCTCTCTGCCAAGCACGTACCACAACAGGCGCCTGGTCGGATAGATGTAACATAGTCATTGTTGTTGACGCTTAAACTTAACACATCAATAAGTGAGGCTCAACCATACAACAAAACGGATAATACAGAGAAGGAAAAACCTACCTGTTGTTCGGGATGCACCGTCGTCACTCGCAAAATGGCACTCACGATCTTCGTTGGTCACTGCCTTCTGTTTTTCGACCTCCCGTAGTGTATATTCGCCTCTACTCCTCCAACTTAAATACAAACTTAGGTCACATCAGGGCCAAATACGACATTTGATCAACTTTCTTGCCGCGTGAAAATGCCTACCCACCATTTTTGGAGGTAACAACTTTTCACTCATGCACTTGAAAATTAGGCTAGGCTAGAAATTTATTCTGATGGAATTTTCAAACCAAACGGCCGCCGCCACTGGAAAATTCACATTTTCATTTCCATTCTCTCCATTTTTCGCGAACCAAACAGGGCCTATCAAAAATTCACAATTCCCAGCAAGAAAATGAATGGCATGCAGACTAACCCTGTCAGTAGGGTCCTGTCCACTTGCAACACGGCTTTATCTATATGATTGCTAACCTACAAATGCTATAATATATAGACACACTATTAGGTCAATTTGCCTTGTTTAGGAGGATTAAGATTACTAATTAACAACATCCAAGTTGCCTTCTCAATTCTATTTTTTTTTTAAAAAAAAAAGCATACTCCTTTAGTCCTATTTATAGGATAGAGAAAGAAGTTTTTTTTATCCTATTTATAAGGCACCTCATTTAAGTTTTGAGGTGAATATACAATTTAACCCTTAACTTATTATTATATTGACTTTATTTTCATTTGGTATTATATACTTCCTTTGGTCTTTTTTTTTTGCTAAGCATAGATATCCTCCTATTGGAGGCAATCCTATTTGAGGCACTGTCAGCACTAAACATGGGCACCTCTCCTAGCAGGGATTCAAACCTTAGTTCACCACATTATGAAGGACTAGCCTTTTCCGCAAGACCTAGCCCCCCGATAGTCTCCCTCTGGTCTTTATTATAAAACACCTACTAACAAGTATTCTTGGTCCATTTTATAAGACACTTGTAAGTTTTCAATGAGCATTTTATTTATTTTTTCATATATGCTCATATTTAATAAGGGAAGTGGGAGAGAGTACTAGTTAATAGGTGAAAGTGCAAAAACACCCATAAACTTTTATCAAAAGTGCATACAGCACCATATACATTTCGGACGTGCAAAAATACCCATAAACATTTAAAATATGAGCGAAAATGACAGCATCGTTAAAATTGACATAACACCGTTACTTTTTAAGTGGTACCCACAATCTTTTTGCATATGCACACATAACGGTGTTAGGTCAAATTTAACGATGCTGCCATTTTTGCACCCATTTTGAATGTTCATGGGTATTTTTGCATCTCTAAAATGTATATGGTGTTAGACATACTTTTGGTAAATTCATGGGCAGTTTTGCTTCTTAACCCTAATTAATATGATATTTGAGTTTAATGTAGTTGATAAGAATAATGTTGGAAATCATTTGAATTTTAAGACAACTTTAATGCTTTTATTGGTGTGTAAGAATTAGTAGTTGGTGCATTTAATAAGGACAAGAGGGAATATATTAAGTAGGGGTTGAGTTGGAAAGTTGTCGAATTTTATGTTAGAGTTAATGAGGCCTAAATTTTTTTGTTTGTGAAAAATGTTGGAAATACTCTCCTAGAGGAATATTTGAATGAGAAATAGAAACCAACTAACAGTGTAACAAAAAATAAGGAGCAATAAAAATGCAAATAAAAAATGAAATCGATGATCGGTGCAGCATAAGATGAGCGAGATGTAGGGGTAAAAATAGTTTAGATTAGGTTAAGTTTAACCTAAATAGGTCTGGGCCTGTAATAAAGATTTAAAGCCTGAGCCTGTATGTTGATTGTTTTTAGGTCTGAGCCTGGGTCTTCAAAAGGCCTGAATCATGTTTAAAAGCCTACTTTAAATGTAGTCCTTTAGATAACCTTTAAAGCTTATGCTTCCAAATTCATATATAACCCTCCTTTACGCTTATATATAATTCTACAGTATGTCTTAAGAGCGTAACATCCATTCTCATCTTAATATAAGGGCTTAATAAGGAAAAGAAAAGAATGTCTAGTGACAGCAATTGTCCAAGCAAGTAGAAATAAAAAAAAACTAATCGTTTGTTGACTAATGAGATATATTTTCTAAAATTGACTAGGCATAGAAAGCAACATGTAAAACTGAATTTTACCTCTTTTACATTTCCCAAGTAAATTGGAACAAACTCCTCATACTAAGATTATAATATTTCATTTAGTACTAAAATAAAGTCATAGCAATTATTATTCTTTAGTGGACAACGCATATTAGAGAAGAGGGAGTGAGTTAGCGCTTCCATATCGAGCGATCAAAGAGAATAGAGATAAGAGTGAATGATTGATGTGCAAGTAAGAGTTGAGAGTAATGACAATGAGATGTTAAACTTAGGATTAAAGTTAAGTTGGTAAATTTATAAATAATTTATACATTTATTTAGATAATATCACATAATATTATAAATTTAAAAAAAAAGTTAAATAGACCTGGTTTATTTATCTAAGTGCTTGTTTGAAATAACTTAATTTTAGTTTATAAGTGCTTTTAAACCATGATTTACGGTATACGAGATAAGTATGTGAGAGGAGTTTTATTTCGACTTATGTGAAAAGCACTTATAAATTAAAAATAAACTATCCTAAATATGTGTTAAATAAACTCAGTAATAGATGTGAACCTAAACCTAACCTATTTATTAAATAGACTTAACTGAGTTTAATGTTGTCCAGGCTGTAGTCCCTTAAGGTCATGGGTTATTTCCAACTCTAGCGGGATGGTCAATATTAAGCCATATTGGCGTGACTGTTTCATTAATTGGAGAGACCGAAGATGCCAGTCCCTGGTCCCTGGACACCTGTCCATTAGTCATTTATTATATTTAATAAAATAAAATATATTTGATTTTCATTTCCCCTTAATTCTCATCGCCATCCTGTCATTTTCATTTCGCCCTTCAAGCAAACTCCAACTAGAGAATCTTTTCTTTCTCTTTCCTTCGGCCGTGAAAAGTTAAGTTTACTTTTTTATTGGATTTTCATCAAATTCTTGCGTTCGTTGGTTAATGAGATGAACTCATTGTATGTTCGCTCATAAGGATTTTTTTTTTTTTAAATTGAGAAAGAGCTCAGTGAGTTAAGTTATAAATTTTTATGGGATCCATACATGTTTCAAGTCTGAAAATACTTGTAAAAATACTTATTAATCATTTATCAATAAGGATTTTATTTTGGTAATAGAGTTTAAACCAACACTCTTGAGAAGTGAGAATGTTTTTTATTGATCTCATTCAAACAAATATAATTGAAAACTGTGATGGACAGTTTAAATATCATTCAGAAACAACAGTACTCAGCAGCATATGAATAACATTATACACGGTTTAAACGTGATTAAAGTCAAAGTCATCAATGAAAATCAATTATCCAGGAAAAAAAATCAAATCAAATTAAAAATCAAACTTATAAATGAGTCTACAATCTATGCATATTGAACGAGTTTTTTTCACAATGAAAGGTGATAATTTAGAGAATCAACCAGCATTTTTTTTTTGGGCAAATAACAAATTTAACAAATTTTCTTCCTATTTACAAATTAGTCCTTCCTGTTTGCACAAGATGGAGTATTTGACCATTAAATCTGTTGGACTTCATATCCAAATCCGTCATTAATGGCTCAGACTATTTGATTAAGAAATAAAAAAGCTTCCCATTTAAGTAGGAAATAAAATCAACATCTAATTTCTTGATTGTTAATTGAGAAGCAAGACTAATATATTTGCAATAAATCAGAGTGATCATGCCTTCCTAAATAACATGCATGCCAATATTCGAGAGAACGAGTTTCGTAATAAGCTTAGAAAATTTATAACAAACTTATAATTAACAGCATACTATAAGTCATTTATATTTCATTTTCCCAAACTGAAAAAAGCATTGAACTATTTATCCTTATTTATAAAAGAGTGCGTATTTTTTCTCACATTCTTTTATCTCTGCACTTACACCTCTATCTCTCTTCCCTCTTTCCTATGCGCTCAACCAATAGTAAATAGAGGTAAAATTGACAAAACCTCATTTATTATCAATATTCTTGAACCCGGACCGGACGGTCCGGCCCGGAAACCGGCGAATCGGCCGGTAAAACGGTCCGGTCCGGGTTCACATTTTTTTAAAAAAATTATTTCTTCTTTAGAATTTTATATTATAAGTCTAAAATTTTCAATTTCTCACTGGTTTGGTCTCGGTTTAGCTCCGGTTTGGCCTTGATTTGACCCACTGACCCTTAACCCAGTACCCCGACCAGTTCAATGCCCGGTCCGAATTTTAATACCTTGTGTATTACCCTTCAAGCAGAGGCGAAAAAATGGATCAGCCCTTTACATGCTTTGGTCCAAAAAGGCCGAACCGTTTAGACCCGACTCTCATAAAAGATCCCTATTTTGAAGTGCAACTTGTTTACCCAGGGGCTTAGAGCCAACCGGCAGGCTTCAAGCTCGTTTAACCAAAAAAATTATTTTTTTCATTTCTTAAAAAAAATTAATTAAAACACTAAAATTTTTAATGAGAGACAAATATTTTTAAAATATTAAATGTTTTATCTTTTTTGATAAATATAATAAGTGATTATTTACCTTAAAACAAAATTCTTCATGAGATAAAAACTCTACTTTCTTATTTTTTTCAACATGTGTTATTAGTTTCTTTTGTTTTTTGTTTTTTTGATATAATTTGCATAATATTTGGACCTCTTTAAATATAATTAAAAAATTGTTCTCTTTGTTTACCTTATTTCAATAAAAAAATGATTCTTTCAATATATAATAAAGAAAAAATTCTTTAGGAAAATATTAAGAACCAAATGAAAGATTCCTAAAAATTGAGTAATTTTTTTAAATAAAAATCAATTAGAAAACTTTTAACTAATTATAATGTCATCAACAAGCTTATCTTAGCTTTTTAATAAGAATATAATCAATTTTTTCCTTTAAAACATTTAAATAGCAACATTATATGATTTGAAAAACATTGAGAGAATTGTGAAAAAATACCTCAGTGAGAATTTAATTGCCAAATGGGACATCGGTGTGCAAATTATCTTACAGGTGTACAGAATATCTTCCCCTGTGTGTAGACAATCTTCCCTGTGTGCAATATTCTTTTCTATGCGTATGTACAATATCTTCCCCCCATGTGTAGACGATCTTCCCAGGTCCCATTTGACAATTAATTTGCGAGTGAGGTCTTGTTTCACAATTCTCCCAAAAACATTTTCAATTTTAAAAAATCATTTTTTGAAAAGAAAAACTCAACTTGTAGTCATTTATTAAAATTTAAAAAAATTGGCGATCTCAAACAGGCCGACTTGTTTAAGCCTGTAGCTTTACAGATATAACTTTTTTAGGCCTACTCTTTCTGTAAGCTCTAAAACATAAACCCAACTCTTAATAGTCTTGAACTTAAAAAGGTTAGATCATCGGCCTGATTTTCCAGCTCTACCAATAAGTAACTTGCATCTGAGGACAGTTTTTTAAGTATAAGTGGCTTATTATAATAAGATAGATTGGGGTACACAGTTATCAATATAGTAAAACTTAAATTTATTTATTTATTATTTAGAATAAAGCGAGGGGGATGATGATAAGTACTTGGTTGCTATTTATGTTCGGGATGCATACGCACGGTCCCTTGGCTCATGATTCCAAGAGCTTCAAGACACGCTCTAATGGTGGCGTCTTCTTGAATCCCCACGTTTAGCTCCCAACCTAAAACTAATCTCCATCTTCTATCTGCAGTAATTCAATTTCCTTTTGATCATTTCTCTTTCTCTCCCTAAATCCTTCGCCACATGGATTTTCCAGACTGGGAATTCCTCCCCATCCCTGATGATGATCCCTGCTTTGATCTCAATCAGAATCTTGACAAGAGAATTATCCCTCAGCACAAACGAAATTCTGACTCCAAGAATTCTCTCGATCCCGATTACATTCTATGCTCTTCCCCAAATGCTCGGAAGATCGCACACCCCGATCGGGTCGATCCTGTTCCGATTCCTCTGGAATCCAAGACTGCGAACGCCGTCGAGGTTCAGACAGCGAACGGAATCGGTAAAAACCCTAGTGAAGTGAAAGCTGAGCAACACGCGGCTCCACCTTCACAGGTTTCCTTCGAAACGAAGGAAAATGAATTCGTCGACAATACAATGAACCCAGTTAACAGCGATGCTCCGAAATTTGAGAGAGAAATGGCTGATAGTAACAAGGAGGAAGACAAGAACAGTGGATTTAACTTGTGGAAATGGAGCCTCACAGGGATAGGAGCTATCTGTACTTTTGGTGTTACTGCTGCAACAATCTGTGTTCTGGTCATTGGAACCCAACAAAAGAACAAACACCTCGCCAACCAAAAGAATGTCTTCAACTTCTACACTGATGACAAGGTCAGCCAAGTTGTATTATAATTTATTTTCATTAACTTTGACCTATAATTCAGTACAATATTGTTATCATATTTTACAGTTGGGTGTTGAGCTGACAGTAGGTGTTAATGGCAGAGGATTAAGCACGTGATGGAGCATGCTACCAAATGGAACGAAGCAATCTCTGCTTCTGCAAGGAATGGTCCTATTTCCAGAGCTCACATTACCTATGGTGCTTACCCTGATGGCCTCTTAAGCATTGATTAATTTCCCCCATGAAATTTACTACGATGCTTTTTCTTTTTCATGGTTTTGCTGCTTTTGTTTGTAAAATCCTGTGGGATGATCTTATTTGTCAGTTATTTATTACTCAGTCCCTCGTGGTCACTAGCTTTAGCTTTACATTTCTGTGGTCTTTGTAAGTAAATTGAGTATCAGATCATGAACTCTTACCTATTTGATATAGTATATGAACTATGAAGTTTTAATTTTATGCTTGTTTAGAAGGTTCCCAAAAGAAAATGATTTTTAATAACGACCTTGCGTGCTGGACAGAGTTAGAGTAAGCTAAGAGGAGTACTTGCTGATTGGTTTCTTGTCGGCTAATGGGTTTTTCACTTTCAATCGAAGATTGTTCCTATGGGCACTTGATGAGAGTTAAATGTCAGAAAAAAGTGTCTTCTTCCTTCTGCTTACGTCTCTCTGGGAACAAGGGACTTGATCTTTTAACCTATAGGAATTAAGTCTGCAGGACTTGTTTGAATTAAAATAAGATATTTATATGTTGATGACATAAATAAGTCACCGAAATTGAAAATGACTGATTGAACCACGGAACTATCCAAAGGAGATGAGATTTAATGAGTGTTGACCCACTTGAACAAGGCTTGAATGAGAAGGGATTAAATGACTCACGCCACTGTCTATTGTCGCTCAGTGTCCAAATTTGAGAAAAGAAAATAAAGGAATTAAAAAATAAAAAGTGGTTGGTTGAGGAATAACATTGTTTGAAAATCTTTTGCCTTCTTTTGCATCCCAAGCCTTTAAAGGGAAATTCTCTTAAAAATATCGTCCAAATAGCAAAATTTTGATTCAATGTTGCGAAATTCTAAAATTTTGATTCAGTATTGTGTCATTATAGATGATCAGTGCACAGGTGTAAAAAGACGATTTTGCTCTTCAGCCCTCCATCTCGCAACTTCATAATAATAACACAAAACTCTTAATTAACAACTCCAGTATCTTGATTAATAACTCCGCTTTATTCTTTTATATATTTATATCTCAAAAATATTGTATTGTTAATGTAAAATACGGTATTATTAATAAAGAAAGAGGTGTTATTATTGACCCTGAAACTTAAATTACGAAGTTGTGAAACAAGAAATGGGAGTTGTTAATACAGAATATGGTGTTGTTAATAAGAAGACCGGTGTTGTTATTGTGAAAGTAAAAAAGAAGAAACTGGAGTTGTTAATCAAGAAGCCAGAATTGTTAATTAAGAGTCTCGTGTTGTTATTTTGAAGTGTCGAGATGGAGGGTTGAAGGGCAAAATCGTCTTTTCCCACCAGCGCACTGTTCATCCTTACTGACATAGCACTGAATCGGGATTTTAGAATTTAGCATGACTGAATCAAAATTTTCCTATTTCAGCGGTATTTTTAAGGGATTTTCCCAATTCTTAATCAAATAAAAAAGATAAAGGATAGGGAAAAAAAAGTGATGTGACGGTGTTTATTAGAATAATTATCTTTGAAATACTTTTGTGATAGGAAGGAACCGCCTCAACTGTTTGAGCCATAGGGTTGATTTGCCTTGTGGGGTTCGTACTTGAGAATGATTCCAGTTACTACACAACCAAAAGGTTGTTTGAATAGGAAGCAATCTTTTTTTTATATATATATTTTAATGGCATGAGAAAGCATATCGTTCCGTTGGCTTCAGATTTTGTGATCACATTTCATTCCTAAACTATGCTCAACCTGTAGAATTGTGATTGTTATTAATGACGATTAAAAGTTCAAAACGTATTATTTTATGTTTTAATCTAATTAATTAACCTTAAGTTAACGGAATTCAGAGGAGTACGCCACGGGATGATGAACTTGACTCGTTCTAGAATTGAGTAGCAGCTTTTTTAATGATATGTTTTTGGGGAAAAAAATACATAGGAAGTTAATTAATTTGGGTGATGCTAGTGTAAGGGACGACTTTAATCATTTTTAATGCCCTTCTAGAAGCAGTCGCAACCAATCAGCTATAAATATATTTGCTTTTATGGAATTTGGCAAGCACGCAGGTAAATGGTGGGGAAAATTAGATTTTAGATTTCAAAGTTCAAACCAATGATCTGCGTATACGTGGTACCTAGTAAATCATGGGTTAAGGGATAAGCTTTTTTGACCTGGTTAAGGGATAAGCTTTGATTTCACATTCAAGAGAATAAATTGCAAAGGAAACGGCAAAAATTAAAAAGAAAAAGGTGTCTTGGTCGGCATGAGCCCAGCTATAGTGTCATTACGGGGAGTTTAGCCCAGGAAGTGCGTCCAGGCCACTATCTTATGACCCATTCAATTTTGCGGAAAATTTATGCTTCAGTTTTAAATATAAAATTAAATTGATTTTTTTAGAGAGGTTAATAAAAATAAATATATTACTTAATAATAGTATATATTGTGTGTTATTAAATTATATATTAGGTTATAAATCAAACTAATTGATTTAGAGAAAAAACAATAGATATAAATACTTTAACATAATTTATTTAGTTTATTTTATATTTTCAAAGAAATCAATAAAATATTATATTTAGCACTAGAGGTGGTAACAAGAAACAAGAAATTAGCATAACAGAAACTGATTCATCCTTTTTATTTTAAAAGTATAGTTGATATCTACATATTAATAGTCGATAATAATACATCATTATATCTATATTGTATAATCCACTACTCATTTTGTATTGCATGCAATAATATAAAAACACGTATTTTAATATACAATTTTTCGCAACTTGCTTTACTTACAAGATTGGATGGTACAATTCAACTCTCTATATTATACAAGGTTTCCATGGACAATATTACCCAGTTACTTCAAGTTCTGCTCAATGCATGGAAAATGCGCTCGTTTTTTTTTTTTTTAAATTCAATGAATGACGTGTACAATTATTTTTTTAATATAAATATTACATGAGTCGAGTTATCTTATGTCCTAACCCTTTTGGGCCTGCACCATTAACTAGCCCACAAGAAACCAACAGTGTTGTATCGCCCTTTTCGAAGAAGCGGATGATTCTGTGGAATAGAATATAAAATAGGGCTGCTTTTAGCTTATTGAGTGCTTTTATGGTTGCATTTGCAATAAAGTAAAATAAAGAGGAAGAGGCAGCACACGCTTTCTTCAAATTTTCTTCCTGAAAAAAAGAGGTGGGTGGCTAACAGATGCACCATGTTTTTCGGCTGGAAAAAAAAAAGTGAAAAAAAAAGTGTTTGCTTTTCAAATGGTTCATGTCTTCATAATTAGAGGTGGTAATATGGGTTGGGACCATGGGCCGAGCCCGCCCAACCCGACAAAATGGGCGGTTTGAGTTCTACAAAACTGGGACTATATTGATACGGTCCTTTTTGGCCCGAATCCATATGGTCCCAACCCGTCACGGGTTGGACCACCAGGTTGGCCCATATTGTTTTTTAACTAAGAGGGAAAAGGAAGAACCATTAGCCAATAGTTCAAATCTCCAAAACCGTAACTCCAAAGTCCAACACATTTCTCCTCAATCCCTACTCTCCTAATTGAAACACCTTTAATATTAACTAATTATTGAATATTGTTAAGTTATACTATGATTTGTGGATTTATATTTATTTTGTTGTGTATGGACATGTGATGAATATTTAATTTGTAATGTATTTTAATTTTGTTATGTTTAAATGTGTAGAGAAAATTGTTAAAAAAATTTTGAAAAAAAAAATATGGGTTGGCCCGACCAACCCAGCGGTTATGAGCCAACCCATATTGATGCGGTCCTTTTGGGACCGAACCCATATGGTCCCAACCCGTGGTGGGTTGGCCCGAACCCACCGGGCCGGACCATATTACCACCTCTATCATAATCCTCCTCCTCCTTTCTTCTATTTATTCTTAGTAACAGATGCTTATGCTTGATTTTTTTTTTTTTTTAAAGGGCTAAATCATAAAACAAACTATTCATTTTTCACATTTGTGTACAAGTGACCCAGTTGACATGTAAACTTTAATAAAAAAATCTCTTTAAACTTTTATTTCTAAAGACAAGTAGGTGTATGTAAATTAATCAATTATTTTGCTGGCAGGACTCATGTAAATAACTCTTTTTTATATGCATATTACTTCTTAATTAAGCAGATAAATCTTTTGTTGTTAGGATACATTTTATTATTGAAATGGTAAACAAATGAACAGCAATTGAGTTAACTGCATAAATTTAGAAATTCAAAGGATTTACTGTTAAGTTCCAGCAATCCAGCGTTAGAAAAAAGATGCGCTCCATGATTTAGGAGAGGTTTGTTCATTAAACCCTTTTATTGAAAAATTCTGTGAAAATATCTTCTTGTTTTTCATGATTTTTTTAATTATTAGCAAATTACCGGGTGGATGAAAATCAGGTAAGTGTTTGAAAATTAACCAAACCTAAATTTCAAACTTAAATTTATACAAACTGAGACAAAATTCTTTACAAACTTAACATAACTCATAAAAAAAAATTTTTAAAATTAATCTAAATACACACCTACTTGCTGAATTGAATCCCTTCATGCAAAAGCAAAAGATGCAACCTATCACCTTCTCAGTAACCCGAACAGCTTTATCTTCTTTACATATAATTCACAAAAGCTAAAAGTTCCAAAAAAGAATATTCCATAGTCAGTAGGAGCAGTTTTACTCTTCAAGTTTAAGCATCAAACCAAAAAAATAAAGAAAGGACACATTCCGATGAGAAGAAGTGTGAGGAACAATTAGTGAACAAAGAAGAAGCACAAGGATAGAGAAGGAAAGAGTGAAGTCAAACAAATCACAATAATATTACAAACACGAGCACGATATTGGGAATCAATGTGTACATAAGAATATGAATGGAAAACGCAACCAAATTGTAAAGACCCAGTGTCCTCCTTCACTCATCAACACGCCCGCCGCATCATCAAAAAAAAAAAAAAAAACCCGCCCATTCTAAGAAGAAGAAAATTAAATGAAATTCATATACAAAGATCAAGATCCAAATTACTTTACGCTCATAATTAATAACGAATCAAAATGCTCTGCTCAGAAGAGAAGCCCGAACACGAGAGCAACCAGAGAAGCAACGGCGGAAGGCACGAATAGGGCGGTGGCGTCCGACGTGGGACTGGGAGCAGGAGGGTGGGCGGCCGATACAGTGGACACCGAAGCCAAGACGGCGACCACGAAGAAGAAAAGCTTCACCCTCATTGCCTCCATTTATTGCGGGAAAATTTTTGGGATTCTTGAAGGAGACAGAGCGAGCACAGAAGACGTAAACGGGAAATGGCGGGGTGAGAACTGAGAAGACAAGCGTGGGGAAGGCTGATTCTTATAGAGAAAGAGGCAGGGGTTTACGGGCAGGGTGTGGGGTTTTGTTGTTGAGGCGTTGGAGACTGCCCGGGTAATGTTGGAGCAGGCAGGCCCACCTGCCCGTTCGTTGGACAGAGTGTCTTTAATCAGTTAAGGGACTTGGTGGTGCCATCCAGCTGTCTCCAACGGGGATCCCGGGCCCACTTCACTCCTTATTTTTTCGCTTAAAATATTATTATAATAATATTCTGAGCTGTTGTTTGAGATTTTTGTAGTGTCGTGATCATAGCATGATATGCGTCACTGATTCTGTTGCTAATTGGAGTTTGATCATTTGGACAAAGGGTCGTCGTTCCCATGTGCTTCGTGATTATTAACTTTAAGCTCCCAGTTCCCAGATTCTTCTTCTTTTCCCTTTTTTAACGCTGGTAGTATTGTTGGTTTCATGTGATAATGTGTTTTTCAGATAGTTTATTTTTAGATAATAAATATTTATAAATCATGATTTATGATATATGAGGTAAGTATGTAAGAGAAGTTTTATCTCGACTTAAATAATAAATATTTATTATTAAAAATAAGGTGATCTAAACATGCTTAATATTTTAAAGGTGGGGGAACAATTTGAACCTCTAATTGGAGGATTAGGCAGGAACCTCACATTTTTTTTTTGGTTCAAATGGAACCTCACATTGAAGCATATGGAGAAAGGAGATCAGGAGCATGAATTTACATCCATCTGTGAATGATTCACTATTATCCACACTTGTCAACCAAGGTACTGCCTCTTCGTGAACCTCATTAATCCTTCTCGGTTTTTATTTTCCGCAGCATTTTTGCTTTTTAAGTCTGGAGTTATACTAATGTGCTCATTAATTTGGAATAACGATTAAAGCTTTTAAAAGTATCTTTTCAATTATAATTTACAGTATATAAAATTAATATGTGATAGGAGTTTTATTTCGATTTACATAAATAAACATTTTAAATGACTTCAAACGTGATTCCAAGCAAACCTAATATAATGATCATATGAGCTCTTCTTGTTATAAAGAGCGAGATTATGGGTTTCTATCTTATGACTCGTAACGCTATGTTATTAGGGCGTGCCTTTTTAACTTTTATTTTTTTTAAAAAAAAACTACAGGATGAGTAGAATGGATGCATGTGGGTGGAAGTTTGCTTTTGGGAATGGTGGTTTATGGATCAGCATCAAATCATAAAGAAAGCTGGGGACAAAGTTAGCGTTAATTGTGTCACTTATTTATCATCATGAGCAGTTTTTAAATCTGAGTTTTCACAACTTTAATTAGTTCCTTTTTCAAACGTTAACTGCGCCTTTTATATATGTCTATCTATTTTTTCCCACTACTGGCGTCTTTCTCATCAGCTCCAAAAAGCAAGCATGTTCTTCCCTTGTTCCCATTTTCAGTTCACACAGAGGGTAGTTGACACCCTTTTACAATATTGTTACGTACAATTCACCATCTTCATTGGTTACTCAGCTTGTCTGATTCAAACTTCTGACCCTCGATTAATTTGGATGATTTTTTCGTGCAACGAAAATGAACTTGTGTGAGATATTATTGAGTGATATGTAAACTTATTGGAGGACAACATTAATGAGTGTATTTGTAACGTAGTGGAGACTCCAAATTAAAAATGAAGTTGGTCCCAGGAAGGAACAGGGACAGAGAGGAAGAGAGAGAAGTGGGAGGGAATATATATATAAATATATGGTCCCCTGAGTTGCTTCCAAAATGAACAATAGTCCAAACCTGGATAGCTGGCCACGTATGATGCGTATCCTTGGGGTTTATTGGTGGGTAAAATTTTGACGTTTCTCTACCTTTGAATCTGTAATGTATGTTTGAGATTAGTGTCGATCGAGTCACTAATTCATTATACGTATGGCCAGAATGATGTTATATATAGGGTTAAGGTGCAAAAATACCCATGAACTTTTCTCAAAAGTGCATCCAACACCATAAACTTTTTTTAGGTGCAAAAATGCCTATGAACTTCTCAAAATGGGGTAAAAATGTCAAACCGTTAATTAATACAAACGTCCGTTTTGTGGGACCCACAATTTTATTTTTTGAGGTGCAAAAATACCCATGAACTTTTCTAAAAAGTGCACCCAACACTATAAACTTTTGAAAAGTTCATGGGCATTTTTGCACCCAGAAAAAATTTTATGGTGTTGGGTGCATTTTTTAGAAAAGTTCATGGGTATTTTTGCACCTCAAAAAATAAAATTGTGGGTCTCACAAAACGGACGTTTGTACTAATTAACAGTTTGACATTTTTGCCCCATTTTAAGAAGTTCATGGATATTTTTGCATCTAAAAAAAGCTTATGGTGTTGGATGTACTTTTGAGAAAAGTTCATGGGTATTTTTACACCTTAACCCTTATATATATATAGTTAGATTGTTAGTTTTCAAACTTAACGACTTTTTAATGCTTTGAGAATTAATAGATTGAAGTGGTGTGGTGAATAGTTAGACATTACGAGTAACATGATAATTTCTTGGATTGTAAAATATTAATTAGTGTTGAGGCCGTTTCTTTATGCGTTGCACTGTACTTGCTTATTTTTGCACTACTTTCTGTGATTCTTGTGAGAATTCACCAGGCTCTTTTCACTGTTTGTTGGGGGCACCACCCCCTCAGTTATTCAACCATCATTCTATGAACCATTTTAATAACTGTGTGTTTCGTTGAGTTTATTTTTAGATAATAAGTTTTTATTACGTAAGTCGAGATAAAACCCTTCTCACATACTTACCTCGTATATTGTGAATAATTATTTATAAACATTTATTACCCAAAAATAAACTATTCCAAACGAACACTAAGTCTCTCATTTAATCACCAATCATCCTCTAATTTTATATTTTCCTAATACTTGAATACCTTCTCTTACCTTAGTCTCAACTCTCAAACATCCCCCCCCCCCCCCAAAAAAATCAAAATTACCTCTTTTGGAAGCAACTATAATAAATAACTACTCCTCGTTCTAAAAATTAAACTCTAATATATAATTGTAATATACATATTGACAATTTGTCTGGTGTGAAAGTTGCCTTTGTGTCGGTGAGATAATAAAAGAAAACGACGACCCACCCTCCGTTTTCTTTCGTCGTCTTTCTTTTTCTCTTTTGTTTTTGTTTTATTTCTCCTCGTCCTCCTCCTCATAATTATAATTATTACTCGTATTATTTTAAAAACATGGAAGTATGTTCTCTGCCTCTCTGAATTCAAATGAGAAGCTAAAGTGAAAAAGAAGGCTACCAGCTTCTCACCAACAACGGAACGAAACAGATGTATAGTTGTGCTACTTTTTGTTATAGCTTTCACTTCTTACATCTATTCCTAAAACATAGCCTTGTTTTATCTTTAAATAATTGCAAGCTTTGGGGACGTTATATGAGTATATGTGACCATTTAGCCTGGCTCCATCCTTACGACCAACTTGATGTTCTTTTTTATTTTTTATTTTGGGTTTCCCGGAAGTTCTAAAGAGTAATTTTATTTTAGAAGTGTAAAAAAGGGAGTAATTTTCCCTAACTATTATTTTCTTAGTTAATTTTAACTGTTAGTTAGTTGACCAAATGTGTTAAGTTGGCAGTTCACATATCAATTACGTCATTTTTGCTAATATACAAATTTATCTCGTGAGTTTTTAATCTAACTTTGAAAAGGATGAGGTAGATAACATATGGATTTCCGAGGAAAATTTACAGCTTAACAAAAATGACGTGGAAAACATTTAGATTGTCAGCTCAACATATTTGATCAACCAACGGTCAAAATTATTTAAGATAACGGTCAGGACAAAATCGTTCCCTTTTTAACACTTTTGAGACAAAATTACTATCCGAAAAATTTTCACGACAAAATTGCCCCTATATGATAATTTTCAGGACAAAATTGCCTTTAATCATTTTTTTCTCGTTCTCAAACTGATTGAACGAATTTAGCAACTATTATTGACACTACCGGATGCAAATCCACAAGTAGGTCTGGAGCAGTTGCAAATTCTCAAACCATCAAAATCATATGAAGCTCAATGGAAAAAAAATATTATTAGGCACTTTTTTATCAATATACTTAAATAAAAATGTTATATAGATGCACACGCAATAAAAAAAAATTATAAATTTCCTATATGGAACTTGAACTACCAATAAAGGAGACTTTTTTTTTTTTTTGGTTGATGGACCCGACAACGAAAGATTGGGTGGACAGAATTTTTAATAATCAATAGTAATAAAAAATATGAGTAAAACTATATATATATATATATATATAGCCAAGGAAAATACAACAACACCCTTATAATTCAAGTGTGCGTGTTTGTAATACCAGTAAATCTTCACAAATCATTGGATCAGGAGATTACCTAAATGGATCAAGAAAACTTTTATCCTGGGCGGTAGGTTGAGAAGTACTTAAAATTACAGTACAGATAAAAAAAAAACATTAAGTAGTGAATAGCACAATTCATCTATCAAATTATAGAGTACATTTTATGCTCATTACTTTGATAAAAACAAATGTGCTCATCACCTATATTGGTTATCTGATTGACTTTTAACGGTTTAGATTTAATTTAATTTTTATTTTTTAAATAAATTTTTATTTTATTATATGCAGAATTGATTTTATTTTTTAAGCACACTGATGCATTTTATTATTGACCCATAAATATGTATGCATGGGTCGAACTAAAATCAATTGATATTACTGTACGCCAGCTTCATTCAATTAGGTTTGCGGATCGAGTCGATCAAACCCAATTCCCGCGTAAACATACAAACACGACTTCAATTTTCATGAACAAAAAATGGGCCCTGGTGCTCCTAGGCCCCCATATATATATATCAAAATTTGTTTGGGCTTTTTGTCGAGATATTCTCTGAATTAGCCTGTGAATAAATTGGGCTTATGAAATGACCAAATTCATTGAAGCGGAACAGGTAAGCCCAATAATATCCTCATCTTATTTATCGCAAAAAGAAAACAAATCCAGGATGCGTCTTTTTTTTTTGGAGTCAATTATTGAGAAAAGCGTGCGTAAGGGGGATACGTGCGAACGTCAGGATCGAGCCGTTCATTGTTGGATCGGACGGATATAATTGACTCCCGTTCATATCTTCACTAGGGAAGGCGGATAAATGGAGAGAGGGAAAGCCAAAACGAAGAATGACCTGCAACACCCATTGAGAGAAAACGCAGGCTCTGAAGAAAAACGAAGGGGGGAGAGAGAGAGAGAGAGAGAGAGAGAGACAAGCCGCCTTCACACACAGCAACAGCCTCTTCTGAATGCCCTAACAGAGGCGAGAGTGTGACGCAGCCTAAGTTGAAGAAGGAGACGTTTTGAAAACGAAGAAAGATTGAAAATTTAACCAGAGAGAGAAGATCTGTGGTTTCTTCTTTCTTCGTGTGGAGGGGCTTGTGAATGTTCTGCTTGTAGAGGAAAACTGCGCTCTTGTTCTATTTGGTCATCTGACCTCAAGTTGTATCATTGAAGGTTTGTTCGTTGTCTTCTTCTTCTTCCTGTGTCATGTCCAGTTGTTTGGGAACCGGATTTCGGTTTCCATATTCTTGTTATCTTCTGACCTGCGGTTTTCCCCTTTTTCCAGGCTTGTTTGTGAGGACTCTCTTCCGATTACAGGCCTCAGGCGTAGATCTTGAGGTTGGAGGCAATCTCTGTAGACTCTAGTATTTTTATCTGTATTTTCAGTTTCTACAATGTTCTGAAGAGTATTGCGGAAAACCGTGCTCGTTGTGTGGACAATCTACCCCATCCAGAAGTTGAATTTCTATTTTCATTTGTTATCTCACTCCTGAGTTGTCAGACTGGGGCGAGAAAGACCCAGTCCGATTTGCTTTGCTGATTTGTTCCCAATTTTGTCACAACCTTCCGGGCTTGTGAGTTCATTGTGAAAATTTCCTCAACGACTGAACTAATCCTATTTTGTGTTGCGATTTCTGATGGCAGATATGGAGACAGAAGAAAGGAGTCAGAGAGGATGTAAAATAGCGGAACCTGATTTTTTCTTGCAGTGGGGAAACAGAAAACGGCTGAGATGCGTGAGGGTTAAAGACCCTCGAATTTCATCGCGACTCAACGGCGGAATCCGAAGGAAGCTTACATCAACGATAGATCGTTCTGGGGTTACTACTGCTAACGACAAAGAAAGCTCTCATCTTCATCCTAATCGCCTCACAAGGTCAGAAACGTTGGGATCTTTCCCATTTTATCTGTTTGTGGCGGGTAACTCCCGGGAATGAGGACGAGATTGAAACGGATGAGAAATTCTCTCTTCATCTCTGTTGGGTGGCCCAGAATCTGAGAGTTTTTATTAAAGTTCCAAAATTTTACTCACTAAGCTTATAGATGAAACTTTATCAAGAATAAAGGGGCGTGGAAGTAACAATTGCGTGTGAGAGAGTAAGGGATATTGAATTTATTTTTGTCCTGATCTGAAGGGAAAGAATGGTTTGGTGCAGGAGTTCCGATGGGGCGACGCTTCGGTCGGCCGGCGGAGATAATAGGAAATCGGCATCGCCGGAGAAGGAGGATAGGTACTACACGACGAGAGGGTCGGCCGTGGCGGCGGACGAGATCGGGAAAGTTACAGGGGATGGGAACAACGGAGAGGAGAGAGCTCATGTGTGGCCGAAATTGTACATCTCGCTGTCAAGCAAAGAAAAAGAAGAAGATTTTCTGGCCATGAAGGGTTGCAAGCTGCCTCAGAGACCCAAGAAGAGGGCCAAGATCATCCAAAGAAGCTTACTGGTGAGCACTGCCTTCATAATAAAGACTCCTTTTTTCTTTCTTAATAGGAAAAAAGGTTTTGTTTTGGGTGACATACAATGAACGCGGATTTGATTTGATTTGTGGGTTTGGTGGGGGATGTTGCAGTTGGTGAGTCCAGGAGCGTGGTTGACGGACATGTGCCAGGAGAGATATGAAGTTAGGGAGAAGAAAAGTAACAAGAAGGTATGTATCGGACTTGTATATTTGAAATGCTTTTGCTGCTGTTGTTGGGCTTTGAATCAATGAAATGCAGAATATGACGGAGTTTGGTGTGTTTGATGATGCAGAGGCCCAGAGGACTGAAGGCGATGGGGAGCATGGAAAGCGATTCCGATTAGGAAGGAGAAGACGAAGAAGAAGAAGAAGAAGAAAGGAAACCGGAAATATTTTGGGGAAGGGATTGAAGAAGATGAAGATCATGTTTATGTTTAAGTGGAGGAGGGAAGGTATCTCCACGCGCTGTTTTATTTTTTTGGTACCCAGAAACATGCAATTGTTAATCAAAGGAAATTGCTTTACCCTCTTCTTCTCTGAGTCTATCATTCCTTCTTCGATTTGGGCCTCACTCTTTCAATCTGTCTCTCTGAGAATGAGGTTGGTTGATTTTTTTTTTAAATTTCTTTTGTAATAATTCTTCATTTCTCTCCAAAATTTCCTGCGGCACGATTTTGAAATATTGGAACTCAACTTCAAGTTTTCAGCAAGTTGTTGGAATAATTTTTCTTTTGCTTGGAAAAATATCATGGAGTATTTGTGAAGATTCCTGTATAGCGGGCAAAAGAATTTCAAAGGTGTAATTTTTTAATAATATAACGCTTTAGTTATTTTTGTAAGACTAAAAAATATAGTTACAAATGTTTAAAAATTATTGATCTTTAAATATCTTTATTTAATAATTTTTCAAGTACCTAGTAATAACGTGGCCGTGATTTTTGTTTGATATTCACATTCTTGAAATGATGAACGTTGAAAGACGATTTTGGTGGGGAGGGTGGAAAGGAAAATGGAGGGGGTGGAAGCATGCGTTTAAATAGGCATGAATGCGGAGGGAGGGCAATGTCTCAAAACCTTACCCCACATTGCCGACACTGCGAATCGGCGATCACATTTGGAAATTAAACTGTAATTTTTTGGATCCTCACTTAATTAGGCATCCAAATCTGCTATGAAATTTAAATAATAACGTGGACAGACATGCACCCAATAGTAACAACCGGCACTTGAAACTGGCTTTTAACTTTTGATGACCTGAACGAAACTGAATTAGCAAAATAATAAACGGTTTCAGCTTGGTTCGTCGTCCCTCCAAAATATACACGGTGATCATAAGAAGAGGGCTATCGTTCCACCCCTTCCTTAATCCCTATGTTGGCTGTTGTTTCCTTGTATTTTTTGGGGAAATTTTGTTGGGTAATTCCCTCTCTTGCACCATGTGATATGAGAGGAATATGATGTAAAAAGATACAGTCTCACTTTGAGAGAGACGCACAGTGATGAAGAGGTCATGATGATGCACGCATCCATACTTGTATTCTGTTGAACAAAAGCGGCAAAAACTGGAATATGCCTTTCTCATCAAAATGGCTATTTCGTAGAGCTCTAGGACTAGGGGGAGGTTGTACGCTCATGTTCCTTGCACTATCCCCAACACTCGTGCTTACACGTGAAGCCTCTGTCAAACAAACCAAAAATTGTCGAAATCTCATGTTGGTTTGGTTAGAGCAGGGTATGGAAACTGGAAGGGACGCGGTGCTTCTCGTGCCGCTCCGAGTGAAAGAAAGGTGGCCTTTTATTCTCATGATTGCTGTTTTTGGTGAGCAAATCTATATTTCAACACCCTACTCGTTCCCGTTCCTATCTACTTTCTTCTAAAAATAATCTCTCCTTTTTTTTAAAAAAAAAAATCAGGTTACAATCGAAGAAAGTCGCGCTTTTGCCAGGAATTGGTGGCTCTAACTAATGTTGCCAGAGAAGACATAAAAAATGTTAGCTACACAACTTATTCATGTTAACATAAGATAGTATCAGGAGAGAGTTGAACAAAGATGCTACCAATAATCAATCAAGCAGGCCCTTCCAGTTTAGAGGTAACCTGCAATTTTGCATCAGTACGGTCAATAAGGATTCCATTTCAGCTATGAAACAATCGGTTTGGGCAAGCAACCAGAACATCTTCACGATTTGATTGCACCATCTTCTGGTTAGGTTAGGCTTAACAGTTAGATTTTCCACACATGGGATTTAGGTTGAGACTTGTAGCCATATCCAGGACGACATTGAAAGGTTTCTTACATCAACACTAGGTTGGTGCTACCTCAAGTACGTACTCCAACATCGACTTGGTAAAACTTGGGCGATGTTGTTTCAGCGAGACGGTTCGGTTTCTTAAATGGATTATTACACATCAACTCGGCGAGAACAGAACATCTGGACAAAGATTTCGTATATAAGACAAAAGGTGCTTGCATTTTAGAGACTATTACACGGTTTCTTTCCAAATTTTGGATTTTTTCTATTCCCCTTCAATATTTCGACACACCACAATGGAAGAAAAGTGAACCAAACTAGCCAGTTGTATTGTCCTTTTATCCCTGAAATATAAGAAAGTACTTGTATCCCTTCAAAGGTGCCCTGCTTGTCCTCCTGGAAGAAGGATGAGTGCTGTGTTCTGCAGAATTTCAGCCCAAAGAGATGAGCAAAGAAAAGAACTTCTCATACAGTCCCATCTTTCAATTGTCCCCTCTACCTTCTTTTTGCTATAAATTTAGACTGAAATGGCCCCAAGGAATGGCTCCTTTAGCAACAACATATTCAAAACTAGGCAACTCAGATTCATAATAATCCAGAACATAAGCAGCAAGTAGCTCAAGAAAGCAGTAGACAACAAAATCTAGTCAAGCTTCCAAAAACACAGCATACAATGGGATGAAGAATTTCTGTGCATAAACGTAATTAACTAATAGGTGGACAGATATCATCAATCAAATTAACAAGTCTTTCAAATATGCTCACCTGTACCTTTTATTGATGGAGGAATGGATTAATCAGCTTGACTCTTGGCAGCTTGAAGCATCTCGACAATAAGAGTTTTCACATCCCTAAAAGAACAACCAAAAGGGGAAAAAAATCTTCCAGTAAATCAACGCCTGCCAGAATGCTGCAGTATATGTAAAGTTGAAGGTTGGGGACACCATATTCAGTGAAGAGTCATTGGCATGCCACCTAATTAATCCCAACCCAGAAAAAAAAGAGTGGAGGAGAAGATGGAAGGTTTTATTAGATGATGATATGTCTTACTTTCTGTCTTCTGCTCGTCGCGGGAAAGGAACTCGGAGCTTAAAGTTATCACCCTGATAACCAGTCTGCAATAAGATATACGACTTCTGGTAAGAGGGTAGAGACTAGAGAATTTCAAGCTTGAAGAAAAAACTGCCTCAGAGGACCAGAAATATCACTAAATCTTTCATTTGCTAAGTTTACGGGAAGTTAGGTGTAAATTTAAAAATCAAAAGCAGCGTTCAAGGAATGGATATAAAGAGAAGATCATACTGGGAAAAAAAGTAAGAAAGGCACTAGCAATACCTTTACGTAGAAACCAAGGCTATCCAAATCTGTCATGATTGCAAAGTCCACCTGCAAAAGGCCCCAATAATTTGCATTAAGACTAAAAGCCAAAACCCCCTCCCTGGCACAAAAGGGGGATTTTTTTTTCCTTAACGATCTGTATTGAATGTCCATAACTACAATATAATTGGAGCTAGTTTTATTAGAAGATATCGTTTTATTTTTATTCGCTCTTTGTAAACCTTAATGCCCCAACATTGACAGCACCCGTCACATGCAAACATATCAATCACCACCAGAACTTTGATTTTCCCTTGCCCTGTACATTTGCCACTCAACTGAATAATAGATTCTGAACATCAACTCAACCAAAGCATTTTACATGGTTTGAGAACTAAAAAAACATCTTTATCACTGGTATTGTATGCCAATAACATACAGTTTACAAGATGACATACAGGAACTGATGTCCAGTGCTGCACGATCACTTTTGTATCTTCAGCATGGTCTTTATTCATATGAGACTGTCAATTAACAGCATTTCAACAAGGATGAAACAAGGCTGCTTTATTAAGATACTGCAGAGTGCAGACATGTATATGAGATGGTCAGTTAGAGTTAACTACCGCCACCGGCTTGGAAAATTGAGCTATTGGATCAACTTTTGCAGCTTTATACTCAGCTTCACTAAACTCTGAAAAGTGAAACAATTTCAGAATAGTGTCATAAATTAGTAAAATAAACCTGAAATAACATGTCACCTTAAAATGTCAAAAACGAAATAAAAGAAAAGGCACATTCTTCACAAAAACCAGTTAAGTCTCTTTCCCCTCCTGTTGTCATGCAAAGCCACCGAATTAAAAGAAAGCACATACCCAACATGAAATATATATCACTCTATCATTCGAAGAAAACATAGCCAAAATCAGGCTCACAATGACGGCATCAATAGAAAGGCAAACCAACGAGAAAAGAGTTGTATGGCTAACGAACCTCCTGAACCTAATAAAGCTGTTGCAACCCCTGACACAAAACGTATCACTTTTGGTTCAATGCGCAGAAAGTAGAAGTCCTCAAAGTCAACCTTCAACATGCAGATTTCATCTAATTGTGATACATGGACATACAGAATTAAACAGGAGAAGAATTATATGGAACATAAATGGATAGGGTTACCCAAAATGCATTGGGATGTCTTGCCAAATATGCAGCTCGAACGGATGCTTTCTCTTTTTCAGGAACCTGATTGAGATATAAAGAAATATATTTACGATAGTTTCAGCTAACTATGATACGGTAATATTGGAATCATATAACCTCAATTTATATGCATGAGCATGAGGGTAATAGAAAAAGAAAGGAAGGAAGAAGGGGTGAGGGTGACCATCAGGATACAAAATGTAACTGGAAAATGCACAAAACATCACAACTTACGGCAACAGCATCGCCATGTAAAGTTATCACTAAATCAGTCCTATCTTCAGGATCTCTAGCCAAAAGCAGTGAACATTTGGGATTCGCAATTAAGTCCTGCAAAATGTAGAAAGCAATACTCATATCAATGTAAGTAAGCCTTCTCAAAGGTTGATTTTGTTTCTACTTTCTAAAACTCATGAAGAGAGCTCAAAAAAAAAAAAAAAAAACATTCTGATGAATTATAAGTCTCGAGATCAGAATTTGGTCAGACTTAATACAGTTGTTCATTACGACTTTATCTGGATATTCAAGCAACTTGCGCCTGGTAGCAGCTAAGCCACTCGATTAAACTTACATTTTATTCCGAGGTAAGTCAATTCATTT
Organism: Inga oerstediana; assembly: GCA_963210345.1. Lineage (NCBI taxonomy): Eukaryota > Viridiplantae > Streptophyta > Magnoliopsida > Fabales > Fabaceae > Inga > Inga oerstediana. The sequence goes on from OY723403.1 coordinate 11,119,815, forward strand.
CACAATCTTACACAAATTATATTCTAAACTATTTTATCAGAATTATTTTCCAGCAACAACAAAACAATGCGGAGGAAAAATCAAGAAAAGAAAAGAAAACCTTTGTATGAACTGCTAGGTTGCTCACTGCTAGTATAGGAGATCCATCTGCATCACATGCATAGTCAACTACAGACCCTGATGGATAACCCTCATGCTTCTGTGCATAAAAAGTCATATGAAAACCAGATTAGAAGAGGAAATTGAAGTTTTCTGCCAATAAAAACAAATCAATTATTGGTATGAACATCAAAAGTTGCTAGATTAGATTTCTGCATTTGTATTAGAAGATTATTTAAGAAAATTTTCTCAATGTGCTCCTCTCATTGGATCAGTTTGTTAATCGAGTCCATTTTACATTCCAGAAATATATATTTTACTTCCAGCAATCTGAAAATAAAATAGTTATATACTCACAAGGCTACACAGGGGTTAGATGAAGACCAGAGAATATAGTTTTATGAAGGTTTTGTCCTCATGAAGGACACTGCACTATTTAATTAAATTTACAGGCACATTCGATAGTCACTCAGTCTATCTTTTTTTTTTTTTTTTTTTCCCAGAAAAAACACGCTACCACCACCAACATCTAAATCATAGGAATTCATGACAGTTAAATGGAAAGTCCAAAAACCTGAGAAAATGTAGAGAGCATCCCCCGCACACTTCGATCAATCGTAGTACGAATTTCTTCAACTGGTGGAAGTCGAGCAGCTTTCTCCTGCAATAAACAGAAAACAACCTGTCTAAATATGTTTTCTCAACTGATCATAATGGTATCTGCACATAGATGTCACTCACAGCGGATTCTAACTACTTTGACGTTCATATGTAGAAATAAGTATATAGCAGATTCAGTATAATACCTGATGAGCTTGAATCAATTGGAAAACCTTGTCTTTGTCGATGTTAACATCTCCTGGGGACACAGTCTAATTCAGAAATCAACATCAGCATAATACTGTAGTGGTATGACCATCACACCAATGTAACAACATTATAGGAACAAAGTTTTTTTGGCTTGCACGAAAGCAATTATTAAGAAATTAAGAATTACGAAAACCAAAAAAAAAAAAAACAGAGATGAAGGAGCGAAATGGAAGAGAACATCTGGCACTGCATAATCTATCAACCATCCACTCATTCTCTCAATAAGCTTTACGCAGAGTTAAGTAAATTGAATTCAAAGCCAAACTGTCAAGTATAGCACTTAGAAGCTAGTAAATTTCGGGGAAAGGAAGAGATTAGATGAGAAGCAGGTACCGGAGATGTGGATTGCGAAGAAGCGGCCATGGAGAAAGGGCGAGCTGGGCGGGAGGAGAACGTCAACGAATTTGGTAAGGAAGAGTAGCGTGAGATTAAAGGAAGAGGAAAAAGAGGGATATTATGGCCATTTAAGCGAGAAAATAGGGAAGGCCTTAATGGCGTCACCAACGTCTTCATCTTCTCTTGGGTCGTTGCACTTCAGCTACTACCCGGTTCGCACCAGTCTCTCCCTTCCTCGCTAATTTTTTAATTTTGTGTCCGAGTAAGGACTGCTGAGGGGTACTGCTTCGATCCTACGAGTTTTGATTTTTTTTCTTCTTCCCGATTTTTGTCGGGATTCATTCGAATACTTCTATCAGATTTTCTTCCCTCGTTGTTTTTCTTGACCGATCCTTCATTATTCATTACCCATTTATGAAGGATTATGAAGTCTTGGGTTCACTGTACTTGGATTTTAAAGGGTTCACCGTAATCTTATAATTAATGTTGTTCCTAAATTATTCTTAAATTTGATTATATTAAAGAAATTAATTAAATTGGTTATTTATAAAAAAAAAACAATGTGCTAGCTTCCCTCCGATATCATATTAAATTATTTCCATTAAAACTATACCTTAATACAAATCCCATTAGCATGTATAATCAATATGGATAATTTAGAAAATATTATAAAAAAAATGATAAATATGGAAAAGAAAAGGAATTGACATTTTATAGGTCAAACCAAATTAAAGATCTCAACTAGCTCTTATATTATTCTGGTCAAGAAAGCTAGCTCTTATATTAAAAATCATCTTCATTCAAACCATACGGTTTCTTTTTTTGCCAATGAAATACTTCGTTAAACTGAACATCAAACAGAGTTTTAGAACATCAAACAACATAATCTACAAGCTAACTCTACTACATATCAATACATATTATATCAAAATGATCAGTTTGGAGCCCTCAACGTTGATCTTATATCATTCTCCAGCAGTTTCTTCAAATGCTCTGGTGGTCTTGACACCCAATTGTTCGGGCACCACCAACTAAGTGAAACTCTGGCAACCCAATCAGCCATCAAGTTTGTTTTTCTGGAAATCCAATTACAATAATGATTCCTAATCAGTTTCCTTGAATTCTGAATATTTTCAAGGATATTGATGCACCTCCGATCATTCAAAGGAGATTCCTTTTAGAGATACCTAATTATTTCTTGATTCTTAATCTCAAATTGAACATCATTAATCTGATTTACATATGCATAGCTTACTGCATCAAGAAGGGCAATACTTCCTACCATAAACACAGTCCCAGCATTCACTATCCTTACCTCACGATCCAAAAGCCAACCATTTGAGTCTCTTACTACAAAGGCTACAACAACCCTATTGTCTATACTAGAGAATGCACAATCTCTATTTATATTGATATAATTACCTTCAAGATTTTTCCATGAGACTCTCTTCAATTGTTGCTCCCTTTCTTGCACTATAGATTCAGGTTCATTGGTTCTTCACCCCTTCGCTTCCCAGTATTCTTGCAACAAATTACCAGCCTGAGAGAATACAAATACAAGATCGATCTTAGTATTTTCAAACAAAAAAGCATTTCAAGCTTTTCAAATCTACCAAATTGTCATAGCAAGCAATGCTTTTTGCCAAGATGAAAAGTTATTATCACACAGCCAACAAGAGATCCATTGACCAGGGAATAAGTTATTAGTGAAAGTTAGATATTTCCCCAAATGATCATTTTTGGAAGCCAAAAAAGGAGGTTGGCCTTTTGGTTGTGGGCTAGTATAGTGGAGGGTAGGGCTTTATTAGAGCATAATGATATCCCCAAGCCATGAATTTCCCCATACTCTTGTATTTTGCTCATTCCCAATACTTAGGATAACATTATGCTCTAATAGGGCTTTATTAGAGCATAATGATATCCCCAAGCCATGAATTTCCCCATACTCTTGTATTTTGCTCATTCCCAATACTTAGGATAACATTATGCTCTAATAGGGCTTTATTAGAGCATAATGATATCCCCAAGCCATGAATTTCCCCATACTCTTGTATTTTGCTCATTCCCAATACTTAGGATAACATTATGCTCTAATAAAGCCCTACCCCCCACTATACTAGCCCACAACCAAAAGGCCAACCTCCTTTTTTGGCTTCTAAAAATGATCATTTGGGGAAATATCTAGCTTTCAAAATTTTACCCTATAATTGATTCGAACATGGTCCTCCATCCAACTTTTGCCAATAATGCAAGGTTAAAAGCTCTAAAATCCTTGAATCCTAACCCCCTTTCTAACCTCTTTCTTTTCATTCTATCCATTGAGACCCAATACACTGTCCTTTTACATTCTTCATACTTCCACCAAAACTTTGATACAATGCTATCAAGTCTTTGTAACACTTTCTTTAGGTACAAAAAACAGGACATTGAGTGCACAGGGATAGAGTTAGCTACTGATTTGATTAACACTTCTCGCCTTGCCTCATAGAGGAATTTCTTCCTCTACCCTCGAACCCTTTTCTCTATTTGATCCAACACAAAATTCAGGGCTTGGGATTTAGATCTTCCTTATATGATAGGCAAACCCAGATAGTTGCCTGGGGAATCCCTTGCATAAATCTGAAAAATATGACCAATTTCTTTTCCCAATGTATCAGGTGTATTCTTAGGAAAAAAAACAAACATGATTTCCCCAGGTTAATAGCTTGGCTTGAGGCTTCACAATAGTCATGGATCATACTTTTCAGATTCCTGCAGTACTCTTGGTTGGCCTACAAAAAGAGCATTGAATCGTCTGTAAAAAAAAACTATAGGTTACTCCTAGACACCCTCTAGCCACATATATGCCCTTCACCCTTCCTCTTCTTTTCTCCCTCTCAATTATTTTAGACAAAACATTATTAACCAGAATGAAAAGATAAGGGGATGAAGAATCTCCCTATCTCAACCCTCTTCTAGGTTGCACCTTCATCACTCTCTTCCCTAACATCATAATCGAGAAACAAACAGAATGTAGACACTAAAAAACCCTCTCTACCCAGTCACTACTAAAACCCATTTTCAAGAGAGTTGCACACAAAAAGTCCAACTCCATTCTATCATAAGCTTTGTTCATATCTAATTTCAATGCTACCTCACATTTGCCTTTCTTTTTCAATTTCATATGATGAAATACTTCATGTACAATTACTATATCATCCTAGATCAATCTACAAGGAACAAATGCCTTTTGACACTCATCAATTGCTTTGTCAAGCAAAGGTTTTAATCTATTACCCAGCACTTTTGAAAAAAAAAAAATTATATGAAAAGTTGCACAAACTTATAGGCCTATAGTCATTTATAGTTTCAGGACAATCTATCTTCGCGATGAGCAGCATATCGGTTTGATTAATTTCAATCAATATAAAAGCACTTTGAAAGTAATCTTTGACGAGATTGCATGCCTAGTCACCCATAATATCCCAGCTTTTTTGGTAAAACAATCCGGTATAACCATATGGTCCCAGAGCCTTTTGTGCACCAAGTTGGAAAACTGCTTGCTTCACCTCTTTATTAGTGACATGAGCCATCAATACCCTGTTGTCTTCAGTCGAGATTACATTGTCAACACAATCCATCACCCTAGTAAAATCTCTGTCACTCACCGATAAGAAGAGGTAGTGATGAAATTGGGCAAAATGATTAACTATTTCTGTTTCTTCTACCATCCACTTTTCCTCATTCCCTTCAATTCTTATGACTTTGTTTCTACACCTTTTCCAAATTGTAGTCATATGAAAGAACTTTCAGTTGTTGTCCCCACATTTAAGCTACTCCACTCTGACCTTTTATGGCCAAAATAGCTCTTCCTGCTCCCATAACTCCTAATTTTCTTCGTTAAATCTACCACTTCCTTGCTGGTTGCTTCATTCCAGTCTGTATCTAGACATTCTTACACTCTTTGCATTCTTGCACCCTTTGCACTAACTGGTTGATCTTCTTGTAACTATTTTTAAACATTTTTTACTCCACATTGACAATGCCTCTCTTAACTCATTCAGGTTGCCTACAAAATTTGCGAACTTCCTTCTATTTCCTTCCATCTTCCAACTACTTTTAATTATATTCATCAAATCAGGGTGGCCGACCCATCTGACATTAAATCTAAATAATGGGGGAGTTTTGGTCTCAACATGATCATATTCAACAAAAAGTGGACAGTGATAAGCTCCAATTGCTTCTAAGACTTGCCTCTGACCTTTTTCGAATGGTGTCTTCCACCTGGGTTTTATAACAACCTTGTCCAACCTTTCACGAATAAATTCTCCTCCTTGCCTGTTATTCATCTACGTGAATCTACATCCTTTAAACTCTAACTCCATTAAGTCACAATCTATCATAAATTTCCTGAACCTATCAAAATCTCTAGGGGTACGTTCTCTTCCTCCTTCTTTATATGAAGAATACAACATCTCATTAAAGTCCCCCATGACTATCCATTATATTGTTTGCCATGGATTTAATTTCTCTAACTCCTCCTACCATTGAATTTTCATATTCGCATCCACACGGCCATATGAAAGGGTCGTATTCCCCATATATCTTCCTTCCATATGTAGCTCTTCCACATGTATGTTGAACCGGCTTATAAGCCTTTAGTTAAACTCCTTCCTTCCACCAGACTTGCTAAAGGCTCAAAATACTCCCCATAATCAAATTTCAATTTCCGCCTTATCTTCTCAATTTTTCCTTTCTTCATCTTTGTTTCCGACAAAAAAACTATTTGTGGCTTGAAATTTCCACATTGGAACTTTAGGTTGCGAACCATCAAGGTAGTTCCAAGATCCTGACAATTCCACCCTAGACAACTCATAATTCCTCGGTGGCTGAAGCCGGTCGGCCACCTCACCTTTCCAATCCCCATCCCCATCCCTTTCATTAGCACCATCCCCTTTTCCTTCTTCTTCTCTCGATTAATTAGAAATCATAAACTGAATGTCTTATCCATTTGTAAAAAATAACTGCCTTCCTATCTTTTTAAACTTACGACGAAAAACTTTCAATTTATCGCCAACTTCAAATTGTAAACAACCATCAAACTTGTAACTAAAGTCCTTTGAGCCATCTATTTCAACAATTTTCTTTAATTCTTCCTCTGCCTTTCCTCTATTTTCAGCGCTTTTGGGCGAGTCTTGCTCATAGTCCCTTCTTCTCTTGCTTAATGGTGAATCCGATTCATCATCAGCCTTTCTCTTCAACGAGACTTCATGGAGCCCTTCTACAATTTCGTTCATAACAGTGGGCTGAATTGGCACAATTACCCCTGACAATTTCGGTCCTTCCTCCTCATCTTCTTTAAAATCAACCCAATACTTAACTTGGGTTTTTAATAACTTTTCCCGTCGGGCTTTCAACACACTATTGGTTTCATTCGTTTTTTTAATCATCTCAGCCCACTATATTGGCCCTTTTCTCTTCTCCTTTGGGCCCTTAGGTTCTGGCCCAATCTAGCTTCTTGTTCTCTACCTTGATACGAAGAGATTGGGATCATATCTCTTGAAAAAATCGTCTCTATATCAGCCCTATCTTCAGCATTTAAGGTTGACAATTGACCCACTCCCCAACACTCTTACTCCTAGAACTTTCACTTATTCCCTTGGAAATATGCATTTTCCATGTATCCCCATGCACGTGATGATTGTTTCGTCTTCCCCCTGTGTCATCCGTTTTCCAGGTGAATGCTCAAAATTCCGATTAACCCACGCTGAACCTTGACATCTCATTGCCTGAGTACATAAACTGGCATCATAACCTCTTGCCACACCAGTCACTACAAATTCCCCATCTCTTCTTCACAAGATTTACTCTCATGTCCTAATTTTCCACCATTAAAACAAAATCTTATTAATTTTTCATATTTTACCTAAACCCAAACATCATCAAGATCATATGGTCTTAGTGCTAAAAACCCAGGAACTAGAGCCTTTTTTGCATCAATTTCGACTCGGGCTCTACCAAAGTTTCTATGTGCAAATCGAGGATCCTCTTGTTTCTCTACCTCGATAACCCTTCCTACATTACTCTCCATGAGTTGTATATTTGTGTGCAGTCTCCCTTCCAGAGGAAGATTATGGAATTGTACCTAGAACTCATACGAGTTTATTATAGTGCTCATTTGGAATAGCTTATTTTTGGGCAATAAGTGCTTATAAATCGTGATTCACGGTATACGAGGTAAGTATGTGAGATGAGTTTTATCTCGACTTGCGTAATAAGGACTTATTGTCTAAAATTAAGTGATACCAAACACACACATAGTCTCATTGTCACTTAAGAAATACTTTCTCTTTTGTAGGCTCAACATATAATTCCGCACCACCCATGGGTTCTCCCTTGGGACTCTTTGTGCTTCATTGGCATTTTTGAAGGTAAAAGTAAAAGATTAAACCCTATCATTTTCACCTCCACTTCACCTTTTAGCTTCCATGTCACACCAACGGAGTCCCTCACTGCTACATAACCCACTCTGGTGCCTGTAAGGACCCTTTCAATTAGCTTGCGTTCCTCTTCTGTTCCATCCGCTTTCTACTTCTATTGGAGGTTAATGTCGAACAGTCTTCTCTCCATTGCTGATTCGCTCCTCTCACTATTTTCTTAGTGTTACGCTCGATTTCCTGTTCTCACAGCACTTCGGCCAAAAACCACACAGTCGGTGGAAATGGACTAAGCCCTAGCGCTCTCTCACTTGGGAGGAAAATTGCACACTCTTTAATCCATTCAAACCATACATGATTACAAAATTTTAGAGACTTGATTATTGAAGACTAAATTTCGAGAATCAAATAGATAATTGACGCTTACTGGCCAAAAAAAAAAAAAAGATAATTGAGGCAAATTAAATTTAAGGAACCTAGTGTCTCATTATCCCTACATATTGTCGTATTGTATGTCTGAGATATGGTGTATATTCGTTTTACCTAATGAGTATATTACAGGTAAAATGAAATATTTGGAAACACAAAATACATGTTAATAAAAATAACAAAATGTGTAGAACATAACGATAAGTATTACGTCAAAATCAATGTGATAAAAAGCTTTTTTGAAATGGAGTTTTAAAAGAACAAGACATCAGTAGAAGGCAAGAATACAAAATATTACTTAGGACCGGTTTTGGGGATGTGTGGATTGTTTCTTGCGCAGCTTGTTTGATCATGCGATCAGCAAAATACCAAAAGGTACAACACCAGGGAAACCATACAAAGAAAGGAAGCTGGAAAATTCCATCGCACTTCCTTGGTGATCATTGCTGTGAACTCGAGGGTAATTTAGGTCCAATTTTCACTTGCAGTACAAAACACATGATTAGGTTAAAAACAATTTCATCCAATGCTCCCTTTTGGGTATGCAATACATTGTCTTAATTACAAGATATGATGGGACACGATCAGCAATTACATCTAAACAAGTGCGATCATAGATCATGATTTACACAGCCAATAATCACTGGACTCGTAATCTAAAACCATCGTACCCATCATAAGAAGACATACGCTGGATTCGATGCAATAGTTAGGTGATCCACGCATACAGAGACACCACATAAATAGATCTGAAATACACAGTGGCACACGAAGACAGCGATCATTCATCGATCGTCGATCAATTGGGGATAGAGAAGAGAAATCAATCGGAGTGGAAAGGGGCGTCGTCAGCGGCGGAAGGGGTAAAGGCGGTAAAACCAAGGTAAGTGGAAAGAGAAAGGGCCAAACGGCGGAAAGGGAGGCAGAAGAGGAGGCGCAACACGATGTCGCTGCTGAATCTCTCGGGATTACATGATATGTATTGGCAGAGATTAGCTGAAACTTGGGCTACCCTCACCGCCGCTCCACTGTTCAACACCATCTCTTTCCTTTGCTCTCACCACAATCACAATTTCCGATCTCCACCAGCCTGCCCTGCGTCGAACCTCGTCGTTTCTGAATAGCTCAACCCAGTATCCGTATTTGGGCCTCGTGGCTTGTGGAGACAAATAACATTTAAATATTTATCCATTGGGCACAAAGGTCGGTTCGGATTGTAAAGGATATTCCTCAAAATGTTGAGTTCAAATTTTATAATCTTATTGATAGGTAATCTATGAACACTTTTGTAAATGTTTTTTGAGCTTAGATGTATGCATTGACCCTTGTAAGTCTCGGGATCCAACTCTAGCTAAACATTTTATATAAGAAAAATATTTATTCATTGCTTTTTGGCCAATTGTTTAGATTTATTTACCGTGTTTGTTGGGACCGGATTGTTTAGCTTGTTATCACAAAGGTTAGATCAAATTTTTTATATCCATTACGTTAAATTCTTCAATCGTATGTAGTCATATGTCTTATTTTTTTTGAAATATTATCATTTAATTATAAATCCATAAAAAAAAATAGGACACAAGGCTTGGCGTGATTGGAGAATTTAGCGTAATAGATTCAAAGAACTTGATATAAGTATAATTCTATCAAAAAATAATACTAGTACCGATCTTAATATAAAATCCACTTAACTAATTTGAAGAGAATAAAGAAACTAATTAAATTATTTAATTATAAGATATTTTATATGATCTTTCTAAAATACTTTTATATATATATATATATATATTTATATATATATATGTGTATGTATATTATTAAATTATATATCAGTATATAAATCAGAAAAATTAATTTAAAAAAAAAGATGATAAATATAAATACTTTATAATTTATTTAGTTTTTTTAAATTAACCAAATTTATATATTAAGGTTGGAAGCTCGTGAACGACTTCTCCATCACAATGAGACCCGGGATCCATTCAATGCTTAATTGGGAGATTGTCAATGTTTTGGATATTTTGTCCCATTGTTATCTAGTTATGATTTGATCTTTTTTTTTTTTTTCTAATAAAATTCCCTTTGAATTCTTTAGGATATAATTCAAAAAATGTAAAATTATTTTTTTATATTATTTTCAGATATCCGGTTCAGGCAAACCTACCCCTTCCAAAACAAATGTCTCCTCAATTTTAATATTTACTTGTTAACTTAATTCAATTCAAATAAAATTCTCATTCTCATTCACATGCAAGGAATCTCTGATGTTTGAAATTTACCCAAGAACTACTAGAAGAGGTCCCCTATAAGGCTATAATAGAATTTGTCTGCTTGTGAAAATAAACAATTTTTATATGGCGCGATATGGTTTATTCATCTGTCAGAAGTTTCAGTGTGAGAGACTGAGAGTAGCAAGCACGTGCTAAGCAGATTATCTGATTATGAACCTAATCTTCCAGTGCAAAACATATTCGAAATTGTCTGCTTGTCAAAATAGAGTAGTTGTACTTACAATTGCAAAGAAAGATCAGGGATGCAAAGAACACTAACAACTGAAGCTAAAACCATATATTTATCCACTTAAGAAGGGTAGCTATTAAAACACTCAAAGCCTCCTTTAGCGCGTATTTTCTCATAACATACACTGAAGGCAACACCACTAAAAGGCATACTTATATTGCAGAAGATCATCCCAGAGATGAATGGTATCAGATTCCTAGGATTCAAGAAATCCTCTCCCTTCCAAATACGAAACTACTTGTCCAGATATGGCAATGGGTGCTGGGCAAACTCCATCTATCTGTTTTATTTCCATCTGAAAAACAACAAGTAGAAGTAATAAATCATATACTGGTAAAGGAATCTTAGAGGGCTCCATGAACAAATACCTCACAGTTTAAGGGTGGTTCATAAGGATCATCAATACCAGTGAAGCCTGTGTAAATAAAAAAAAATGCAGTTGAGTTCAGAAGTGTTCCTAAGCAATCATGTCATTAATTAAGAATAATATATGAAAATTTCCTTAGAGTCCAAGAGCTTGTTCCCTTCTGTATTTAGTTTTCACTTCTGTGAAAATTATATGCTGCCATATGTTGCGACCATCAAAATTTTAAAACATAAACTGAGTTTAACTTTATATGATAACTTTTTTATTCCCAACAGACCTTTGATCTTTCCAGCACGAGCAAGCTTATAAAGGCCTTTTGGATCTCGCTCCTCACACAGTTCCAGAGGCATGTTCATGAAGACCTGCACATTTATGTGGGTACAAGGGAAATCCACCATCAAATATCAAACAAGCAAAACAAGTTATGAGCAAAAAGACAGGTTATTTCAAGAAGAGGTTTCTTGCTGAGACATGCCTCAATAAAATTAGAGTCATTCATCATGGCACGACACATGTCACGATCTTTTCTATATGGAGATATCAGGCTGGCAACACATATTAAACCAGCATCGGAAAAGAGCTTTGCTACTTCTCCTGAATTGAATAATTTGCTCATCAGAAAAGCCAAGTAGGAAAGCATATAGCAACTAAAAGGTCTGGTAACCAAGGGGAAATTCGATGTGTATCAAACATATTAAAACATTGATATCACTCTTGTATCTGCTCCTGAAACATACTGAATGAAAATCCCCATTCAAACTGATCGTCACAGCCATGCCACCTTGTTTCCTCAAAAAAAAAAAAGTTTATAAAAGCAATCTTACCAGTTCTGCGTATATTTTCAGCACGGTCTTCAGGTTTAAAACCAAGATCTTTGTTTAATCCATGCCGAAGGTTATCTCCATCAAGGACATAAGACAACTTCCCCCTTAAGTGAAGTTCTTTGTTTACTGAACAGGCTAATGTACTTTTTCCTGTATAATTTTAAAGAGGGGGGAAGGAAAATTAATATGACAATGATAGATTAGGATTAAATAATTGTTGCATGACAATTACAGAATGACCCAGGTCTGTGGTTAAGATGAAAAAAAGCGATCTCAATTTTATGGGGCAAGAAGAAACTGATGAAAACCATGAACTTCACATGTTGCAACTACATGCTTCCAATGGTAGCCTATCAAGGGAGAAGCATGGAAAATACAGTATAAAGAGTCTGCTTGCTATTCAAAATCAACAAAGACAAGATCCAGAATTAAAAAAATTCAAGCAACAATCAAGTCAGAGTAACAATACAAACCTGATCCACTGAGACCCGTAATCCACACAACACATCCCTTTTGGTTAAGCAGCTTCTGCCTGTCAAGCTTTCCTACTTGACATTCTTGCCAAAATATATTAGTTGCATTGCCCAAAGTTGACATTGTAAACAGTTCCTTTAGCCCTGGTTATAAATTTGAACCATTAATTGCAACCCAACAAACTAAATAAAAACGTCAGAGACTGGGAGCAATAAAGGGTAACAGTAATACACTATTTTTTTCCCCTTCCAAAAAGAAAATGAAGAAAGTTACTGTGCTACTATGTTTCATATTGTCCTCTTTTAGAAAATATCAGGATGTGGGCGAAAATTATTAGTCAATCAACATAGTTTATACAACCTACACAGGTGAAAGTTCGGAATCTCCACTTCGCATACAATTCCTGTCTTCCTGATATCTCCATGAGGTTTACATTGAGAAGAATATTCTCCCTTTCCAACCCCACAAAAGGCCGAAAAGGCAACAAGGTATTACAAATCGAATTATCGAAAATGAACCATTTCAGATAATTAATCGGCAGAGTAACAAGCATTAACCCAGAGTGTCATTATACTAAGGCATGATCACGAAGGTTCAAAATGAAAAACCGAAGGAAATGCAGCTTCAATCAAACTCGGTAACCCGAATAAATCAAAGCACAGAACACCGAAATTCAACCGATCAAGCAATATCGAGTTCAAAACCAGAAAAGGAAGAGAATGGGACTGAATACCTGGAAAAGAAGACGAGTGATTGAGAGCCAAGGTCGATTGCGTGTGAAATTGATCAGAGATTTAGGAAACGAAGCTTTATTTAAGTACGTAGGCCGAAAACGCTGCCGGGCAAAGGGAAAGGAAAGGCGGAAGAAGTGGCGCATGATAATCTCGGAGTTTTTTTTAGGTAATCCCTCTTTCAAAGGGCTCTGTTTTGTTGTTTAAACGAATGAATCTGGACGTTAAACAGAGTCAGAGAGTACTTGGACTATGGTTGACTATATATGTGCGTCGCATTCCACGTCGTATGTAATCAAACCGTAGCAAAGTCCAAACACTTTTGCAATTTGCCTCCTTCAATCACATTCCGTTACTTTGTATATTCATGTTGTATACAAGGCATGAAAATGAAACTGTACGGTAAACAATTTACTCGTTTTAAAACTTCTCTGGGAATATTTTTGTGGGGTATTAATGTGATTGCACGAGATTTATCATTAATTAATGAAATATTTCCATGCAAGTGATGTGATAGATTTGATTACAAATAATTTTAACACTTGATATTTTTTTGGTTACAAAACTAAAGCCCCTCAGTATGACTTGATCTTATCTAAGGCTATAATATAAAAATTACAACCTCCGTCCCTAATTATAAAGAAAAGTTGATTTTTTTTTAGAGAGATTAAGGGTTTGTTTGATCTGAGGGGAGGAGAGGAAAAGCAATGTATGGAAAATCGGACCGGACCGGCCGGTTCAGACCGGAAACCGGTGAACCGGTCACCGGTCCGGTCCGGGTGAGGGGAGAAACCGGTGAACCGGTCAACCCGGTCTGACCCGGTGTGAACCGGTCAGAACCGGGGTGAACCGGCCTGACCCGGACTAATAACGGTTTGCTCCTTTTTTTTTTTTTGTACACTCCAAATGAAGTCATTTTGGCTTTTTTTTTTTCAAAAAAAAAATATTCCTAACAGTTTTTTTATTTATAAGGAGCTTTAAAAGGATTATGGAATACTTTTAACATTGGTTGGGGAAAAATCCTTATATATTTAATGATATTTTTGTAGGGTATTAGGTTCAGGAGGTTATATTGGACTATTAGTTGAAAAATAACTCTCATATAGTTTTTTGAAAGATATGTATGAACATTTAAATTATATATATTTTTTAAATTGACCCCGGTCTGACTCCCGGTTTGACCCCGGGTTGACCCCGGTTTGAACCACTGACCCTTAACCCAGTGCCTCGACCGGTTCAATGTCCGGTCCGGTTTTCACTACCTTGAGGAAAAGTGGGCGGAGGGAAAATTTTTTTGAGTTGAATTTAAAAAAATTGGAGAAGTGGAGTTAAAATTTTTTAATTAATTTTTCTTACCCTTTTATCTTATATATTCTCTTTATTAAAATTTTACTACCCCACTTCTTTAATCTTTTAAAATTCAACTCATAAAAATTTTCCCTCCCCTCCCCTCCCTTCCAAATCCCTCACACCAAACAGACCCTAAGGAAGCTAAATAAGTTACTTAATCATATCATATATTATGTATCCTTAGATTATATATTAGTTTATTAGTCAAAATAATTAGTTTGGAGAGAAAAATAAAAATACTTTAAAGTAATTTAATTAGCTTTCTTAATTTCTCCAAAAAAATCAACTTTATCTTATAATTAGGACAGAAAGAAGTATGTTGATTTAAATACGGGGAAATTTAGTAATTTATTATTATCAATTTTCAACTTTGATAAACAAAGTATATTTTAAATTTTCTGCACATATTTTTCATTTATTATATACTTTTTGGCATTATTTTTGTTCTTTTTTTATCGAAACATTATTTTGTTCTCAAATCTCAAAATTAAGAAATTCCTTGCAAATATTTGGGGAAAAAGACATATAGTGTTTGTTTGAAATGGCTTATTTTTGGGTAATAAATGTTTATAAATCGTGATTCACAGTATACGAGGTAAGTATCTGAGAGGAGTTTTATCTCGGCTTGTAAGGACTTATTGTCCAAAATAGGTGAACCAAACATATATGCTCGTTTGGAATAGCTTATTTTTAGGCAATAATAGCTTATAAATCGTGATTCACGATATACAAGATAAGTATGTGAGAGGAGTTTTATCTCAGTTTACATAATAAAAACTTATTATCTAAATATAAACCCAACCAAACATAGACACTGGGAAGCCCAATAAGGCAATGCACCAAGAGCAATTAAACATGAAAGACACTGAGAAAATAAAAAATAAATAAATGTTTTTTTTTCAGTCTTCTGCCATCCGATTGGAATTGACCTTCCTTGCGAAGAATGTTGTTGAATCTGAATTGATGTGCCAGAAATTTACATTCAGGTGTGTAGCAGATGATCGAGGTGAAAGGCTTTTTGGGAAAATCTTCAGATCCTAACCAGATGAAAAAATCAAAATGAATGGAGGTTAATCTGCATCTGTATTGAAGGAGAAAAAATCAAGAGAATTTGCACGCGCATTTTCTCTCCCAAATCCGATAAAAACAATGAAAACGAGAAAGAGGAGTGTTGAGTTGTTGCTAAGAGCCATAGATATCTGTGTTGAGGGACCTCAAATTCCTCCACAGATACTTGTCGCTGGCCATGTCCACCAATATCCAGAATCCATTTCGAATCATCTGAAACATTTGCCTCACACGATTTAGGGCACTAAATCCGTTTAAGAGAAAAACAAAAGTTAGTTGCAGATCAAATTGAAGAGCAGTAATACCTTTTTGAAGTTAAGATGTTTGGTTATGGAGGGAGATTGATGATCGGAGGAAAAAGTGTCAAGTTCAGAGGAGAAACGCAGAGTCGTCCATGCGAGGGATCCAGCTAATAAGGCCGGAGAAGAAAACCAACACGAACCTGAGAGGGCACATACTTGAGAATGGGAAGGAAGCAAGAATATGAGAAGAGATTGAGAGCTTAATTATGCAGTTGCAGAAAAGACTGTTTAACAAGAGGAACAAGAGATTGAAGGAGAAGATTGGATTGAGATTACTTAGAGAGTCAGCTATGTATAATATATATATTCGAGAAGGAACAGCCAAAATCCGGCTACGGTCCTCTTCCTTCCTATCCACTTACGATCATCTTCTTAATCTGGACCGTTGGATGAAGATATTAATGGTCCATATTTTTTTAATATAAAAATATTATTATTATTATATTTTTATAATATATTAAATCTGGACCATTGAGATTTTAATTCAACGGTCCAGATTGAGAAGAGGACCGTAAGTGAATAAGAAGGAAGAGGACCGTAGCCGAATCCCAACCAAAAGCGAGTCATCTCATTAGGTTTTTCTGACTTTACCAATTTCCACTGCTCCTCATTACTCATTCAAGTTCTCAGGGTATCTTAATTTTGAGTTTTGAATTCATTCATGGATGAGAAATTAATTTAAATTTAAATAATAATTAATTTGTGAAAACATATGCATCGTGCCAATCCATCACTCTGAAGAAAAAAGACATATGGAAATACATAGAGACGTGTATCAAGAAGGGAATATATTGTAACATTGGGCAGATTTTGCTGAGGACGATGGATGGATGGAACAAGGGAGTAGCGTTTGCTAGGACAAGTTCATTTGTAATCAATCTATAAACCATTGAAAACTTCTCACTTCTCTCTGTTGTGTCCTGCCAACTTTGACTCCATCATCTACTTTCCTACATTGTATTGTTTCATACAAAAATATATGATATATTTGATACTTTCTCCAAAATATAAGGGTTAGATGAAGACTTTGTTTTATTCATCAATATATGATCTCATCTTTCTTTGTTTACCATGTTTATTATTTGTTGATAAGTTATTCCTCTTCATCAATATAAAAGAATAAATTTTTAGAGGACTAATACACATTATATATATAATTAACTTCATTATTTCTCAATCTTTATAATTGAGTTTTGCTTTTACAAAACTCTTTATAGTTTTTATTTTATTATTATGATTATTTTGTTTGGACTTTCTAGTGACCTCAGTAGAAGAGTCCAGAATCTTGATCAACTCTAGCTCAAGCCAAGACTACATGAAGAGATGCAACAAAATGCACCAGAACTCTAGCTCAAACCAAGTTTACATGAAGAGATGCAATCAAATGCACGATAATAAACAAACCAATTATTTAATTTTTTTCCCAAGTGAGACCGATCAATAATCAAATAATTAGTCCATTTATTATTGTGCACTTTATATTTTTATTGCATTTCTTCATGCAGACTTGACTTGAGCTTAAGTCGATCAAGATTCTAGAATCTTCCACTAAGGTCCCAAGAAAGTCCAAACAAAGTAATCTTAATAATAAAATAAAGACTATAAAGAGTTTTCTAAAAACAAGCATATTCAATTTAGTGTTCTAATTTTTCTCATCATTCAAAATAATTTATCTTTTATGCAAAAGCCCGCTTGCAAGTAGAATATGTGTTTGTTTAGAATAGCTTATTTTTTGTCAATAAGTGCTTATAAATCGTGATTCACAGTATACGAGGTAAGTATGTGAGAGGAGTTTTATCTCGGCTTGCGTAATAAGGACTTATTTTTTAAGAAATCGTGATCCCAAACATATATGTAACTAGTGAACCAGAAACGGGATACCATGACTTGTGCTTGTCCAATGGGACAAATTTTCACAAAATTATTTTTATTCATGATGCTTGTCCGATACATTGCAGACTTTGGTTGACAAGGAACGTATGGGATTAAATTCCCCAAGATGCTAGTTTATTTAGGGTCTGTTTGGCAAAATGGTGGTCAGCCCCCACCGCACGTTTAGAGAGAGAGAGAAAAATCACAGTGGCAGCTTTTGAACCGTTTGGCACGGCATTTATCATCCCTGTGCTTTTAGAACCATCGTGGCTTTTTTTTTAAGCTGATCGAAGTAGCTATTCCACTACACTTCTAGTCTCTCTCTTCCATCAATGCTCTGCTGCAGACCGTTGGAAGCATTCATATGTTCATATTTTGTCTCACCAAACTCCATGACCGTTGTTAACTCATGCCCAAAGGCGATTTCTGAGCTTTTATTTTCGTTTGAATCAGAGCTTCCGGTGGTGCATTTCAGAGAGCTCCGTCCAGGACTCCGTGTCTAAACGTCGCCGTCGTGGGTTATAGCACCGTCCAGATCTCCGTGTGTCTCGTCTCATCACTCATCTCATGGCTTGCCTTTAGTGTTTCCTCCTTATCTGAGGTTGTATCTCGTCGGCATCTCAAGGTGGTCGGCCAAGCCACTTGCTTGTGGTGAAATATTTTGCTCAACTGTGCTTGTCTTGTGGCGATCTGTGCGACCAAGACTCAGGAGGTCCAGATCCGTGACTTAGGACAGAGAACAGAGGTTGTTGGAGCTTCTGCAAATCACCGGAACAGTGTGCGGTGGGCGGCTCTTGTGTCTTCATCTCCTCACCGTGTCTCTGTTATATCTTCGTCCAGAATAGGCAGCTAGCGTCGGGTAAAAAGCATAGACCTCAGTATTTTATGGTTTCTAACTGTCCACCCTGTTTTGACTGTCTGCGAACAAATGCCAAGTTTCATTTCTTTGTCTGGATTTTAGTGTTAATCAATTGAAGATGATGGTAGAGGAGCAGTGTTTGTTGTTGTATGCATTTAAAATGATGTGTTCATTTCTTTGTCTGAATTTTACTGTTCAATCTCCTCTTATGCTCTATCTTCTTTTGTGCTTATCAATCCTATTGCTTTCATCTTCTCATGTTCAATCTCCTTGAATCTTGCTGTCCATTACTTGTCCTGCTTGTCTTCCCACAATCTGCTTTTCCTTTCAATTTCTTCTTCCTCTGTTCTGCATGATTAACTCATCTCCTGCCTCTTTCTATTATGGGCGTTGTGGTGGTGAGTTAAGCAAGGAATTGAGAGTATGATTGAATGGAAAATGGAGGTTAGTCCGATTGATGTAGGTTACTACTTTTCTACACTTTTCTGGTTATTTAAAAGGGGCAAGAGATTGATTTAAACTTTGTTTCCTCTGCTTTAAGTTTGGTCTTGTGATACTATTTGGATAACTGAAAATTGTGCGGTTGATAAATTTTAGGAACTAGGGTGAATTTTATGGATTGAATATTGATGCATACAAGGTATTTGTTGAAATGTGTAAAAGAGGAATTTTGTTGAATGAGATAGCTGACAATTTTATTCAATGTATTATGGACGGCTAATCTTATTCGAAGAAATTCTCAAATAGATGTGTCTTTTCAAGATGCTGAACGAGGAAATATATGTGATGAAGGTAACAATGATCCAGTTGATGTAGCATCCACATCAACTATCCGTAGATTATCTTCAACACAAATGAATCATATTCGTGACACAATCAGAGACCAACTTGTTAGCGATAGATAATTCTATCATGATCCACTTCATGTATGCATTGTAATATTAATTTAAATTTATCCATTTTTAGTGAAGTACTTTGGTGTGTATATTTTTAAATTATAATTTCAGTTTTTTTTAATCAAATTTTGTTTATGTTTTCTCACTTCAAGTATATATATATACAGACCTGGGCAGCAAGTAATTTTCTTGCAGACAATAATTTAAAAAGACACAGACACACTTGCAAAAATCAAAATATTTACTAGGAAAGAATGAAGAAAACCAAAATGATTTTGACCGAACATAACCCCGGTTATGAAAGAAATAATATGTATGTAATATTCAATAGCATTCATACCCTTTTCAATCATTTTGCATTTAAACGGGCTTACTTCTGCCACCGCTAATCTAAACACAAACACATTTACATTTTCACTTTTAATCTTACATTACTTTTTCAAAAGTCAGATGAAAAAAAAAACCACTTCTCTACCGTTAATCCAAACGGGCATTTAATGTAGGGCTATGCCCACTTCTGTACCAAAAAATAAAAAAAAATTGTTCCGTGAAAACTTCAACACGTCATTTTAAGAAAAATTATTACTTAAACAAATTAAAGGCATACGATAATTTTGATAACTAAAACAAAATGACTATTTTAATTAAGAAAACCCCTTGTACAAACAAAGCCAAGATATTTTATATCTAAAAAACTAATTCAAGCTTCGACGTGATAAAAATTGAGTTGTTTCTTCATCCTTTGCAATATAATAGCTCGTAATTTATCATAATCTCCAGCTAAGCGAGAGATTTCCTGCGTAATAAACTTGAAATTTGGGAATCAATATAATTAAAGAAACATGATGGAATCACTCAATCCAAAAAGTGCCCGACTTTGGCATCAAATATCCGTTTGATTAGGCGTCCTACGTCATCTCCAAAGCAAAATAATTGAAGTACTATAACATTACACGGAACGATCCTATCATCTCCCCCTCCCCCGGAAACCACCACGGCCACCACCTCTAGGAGGGCCACCCCTCCCACCCCTTGGGCCACCTCTTCCGCGGCCCCCTCCACGGCCACCTCTGCCACCGCCACGGCCTCCTCCTGGGCCTCCACTTCTAGCGGCTTGTGGCTGTCCCCTGCAAAAACAAATCAGCCAACATGTTTACTTTGATTATCCTAACAGCTTTACAACCTCCGGAGACAAAATTGTGCTAAGGATCAATCCTACCATCCACACGTCAGATCAATATCAATATACCATATAAAATCTGTATTACATAAATAATGGGCAGGCTATATTGTATGGAAGGATGAATAGATTTCACAAAGGTAAATATACTTAATTAATAGTATGGATCACTTAATGGAACTTCTAATAAAGGCTACATACTTGGAAATGTAAAAGAACAACATGATCGTCTCAGCATCAACCTACAGGTTTCTTTTAGCTTAAATGAATGCTCAGATGAATGTTTCCCAAAAAACTAACAGATCATCGTGTTTACAGATCAAGAAGAGAAAAGATGCTGCTTAGCTTAGCCGCTTAGGCTTATATAGCATCACGTGGTTACCAAACAATCTCACCGTAAACATCAGTAATGTAAGTGCCTACTAAATAAAAGATACCGCATGGTACTCAGATTTATATGCTTGAACAAGTATTAAAAGTTGAAGATCACATCAAGCTAAATTGCACACATTGACATGCTATGTTTTTAAGCGGTGAGGTGTGTAGAGAACATACTTTGGTTGTGAAAGAAATCTGGCAAGAGGCAACAGTTTCCTCGGGTCTATATAAAACCGATCACCAGCTGAGTAAGACGTAGCAACAATCCCTTCCATCATCTTAACTGAAAAGTACTGCAATTGAAAAGGAAAATCACAACCAGCTTCAATATAAGACAAAATTAGAAGGCATCGACCAATTGAAATGCAAATGAGAACTCACGGCTTCATTAATGGGGCCAAATATTTCATCAACTTTACCAATTTGCGTCATGTTCTGCAGATATATAGGGGCATTGAAGTAAGGAATTTTCTCATTTGTAAGTTTTGTGACCGCATCTCCTTCACATGCATGCATAAACGTTGAGACCTCTGCACAAGTCAAGGAGCCTCTTCAATAGGCATAGTAATCATCATTTGTTCAAAATAAAAACAGAAAAGGCAGTAAAGAGATGACATAAAACTTGAGACAACAAAATGAAGGACAATGAAGAAATTCCTCCATTTAAACCTGACAAAAAAACATTTGAATCGCTAACCCAGAAAATATCTGTTTCCACTTCCCAAATGAATCTTGAAAAACAGTGTATTCTTTTTATTGCACCATCTCACCGAAAACGGAAAGATCAAGCCATCAAGTCCATACTTCATGAAGAAGTAGGACATTTGTTTTCCCGTTTCACAAGACTTAGGCTGAATAACAGAAGGGGGGGGGGGGAGGTATAAACATAAAAACCTCCCAGCTCCTGAATGAAAAGGCAACACACCTATGACTTCGGTAGGAGGGCCTTCGTCACGAAAGCCGCCGCCGCCCCTGCCACCGCCAAAACGACCGCCTCTTCCACGGCCACCGTCACGTCCCCCTCTAAATCCGCCGCCACGACCGCCTCTGGGGGGTCTCATTGTTAATGTTCAGCAATCTGACACGCACCACCCTGCTTCACCAACAATGGCGTGCGAGACAGCGTTTGTACTTCAACACTCTTGCAGAGGTTTAGGGTTTAGGGACAGTCCTCGAATCAGAGCTGAGTTGTGAGCAAATTTGGACCCAACAATTCACCAGATTTGGGCCTGTGTTGCTATTAGGATTGGGCCCAATCTGGGCTTTTCTCTTCCCATCGCATTATATTAACCCTAAACCCAAAAAAGAAAATGTTTTACTTAAAAAAAATCAAATGTCAATAATGTTACGAGTTACTCGGAAAATTGATTGATTAGCTCATCAAATATGAGGTAACTGGTTCGAAAATTGAGTGATTAGCTCATCAAATATGAGCTAACCAGGTAAATTGATCCTATCCGAGGTACAGTCGGATATTAAATATAGACATTTAAATCTTAATTCATCACGTCTTTTAGACCTAACCCTCAGTTGATGAATCATCTATTTGAACTTTAGTATGTCATATGGTAAAGAACTAGTTCCTTCTACTATAACTAACCCCCGGTTGGTGAATCACCTTTTTCTGGCCAGAGTGGTCTGAATGACGTTTAAGCTTATAATAATGACCGAATGGAGTAACTATCAACGAAGATCCAGTTTAATTAATATTCCTTGAAATTTAGTTTTGATCCGCGGCATTCACTCAAATTTATATTCTCAATTGGTTTTTACCCACTGATTAATTGAAAGGGGTTTTAATGAGTAGTTTTTATAATCATCTATCAATTTAATAGGTTGTATGACACCACTATCAAATAAACTGTCTTCTTTCAAAAAAAAAAAAAATCTCCGTTGATGAGTTACGGCCTTGGGAGTACTGCGTACTGACTACCGAGTGACAATGCTCACTTGAAATATTTCAACATGAACAGAGTGGTGGGTTGATTAGCACCACAGATTCACAGCATTTCAGTTGGTGAAAGTTTTGTATTGCCAATCCGAGCTCTCTGGGTTTCAAGGGGCAATCACCATAACCCTATTCCGATAGCAGCATCAAGGAATTATGGGCTCTTGGAAAATTTGAAAGCACTACATACAAATACGCAAGTAGTTTTGAAGCACATGTGTGAAAAGCATTTGACAAAATGGCCATCCCTCCTATCAAATGAAAATAATCTCAACAAAATTATAATCCTAATTGGCTCTCGGCTTGGTTGGGGGTTCCGGCTCTCCCACTCTTGTTTTGGATCCTAATTTGAACTTGGCAAGAATTTTACATGGGAGACCAGGAATTTTCCTTCACCATTCCAATTCAGAATCGTAGAAACCCTCTCATCTCAATTTTGACTCGTTCGTCATTTACATGCCAAGCACACACCCTGGCACTAGCAAACAGTCCGCCCATAACATATTGAGGCTATATAGAGATTCTTTGTCCATTTTTCCTGCAAAATCCAACACACCAACGGTTAATGCTTTGCTTCAGCCAGAAATTAGGTTGAAGGAAGATCATCGAGCAGACAACGGAAGCAGGTGCAATTTTGCGTATTTATTTTTCATATCCTACTTAAAGTTGGACAGGTATTTTAGCCACAAAGTAGACACCAGTCACCAGATCCTCAATTAAGATAATGTTATCAATAAACTAAGTAAAAATTGTAAATACCTTCACATGGGTGCTAGGGAAGGCAGAAGTACGCAGAGTTTCTTGAGTTTCATCGAGCAATTTGCGTTTTGGTATGCTAAGAATGAAGGCAGCCTGATCAGCGGTAGCAGCCATAGCTGTTATCCGGAAACCACTCTCCCATCGCCGATGAATACCTTCACTCGGGTATAAGAAGTCAAGCTCCACAACCTTGCATAATTAAATTGGACAAGAAAGGGCAAAATAAAATGTCATCAAGTAGGTTCAAGTAGACCAGTGAAAATAACTCGTGCATTAGCCAAAAATTGAAGTTAAGTAGGATTGGATACCTGATCAGAATACCCTGCATTCCTGGACATAACAACACCCCATCGACTACCAGCAGTGGTCAAGGAGGTAACATGGAATCCTTCTTTCCACTTCTTATTGATCCATTTGAAAGGAAATGATTCACTTACCTTGTAGGACTGCTGGGTGTATGTAGTTCCTAGAATAGAAAGATCCTAACATAAGTTGATGAAGGAGCAATCCAAAAGAGATTCAGAAAAGCAACATAAATATTGTACATGCATATGCAACCATGCATTGGTGGTGATAGCAACAAGGATAAGTATGTGTTTGTTTGGAACGGCGATTTAAGCCTTCAAAAGAGTAACTTTTCAATCATTATTTACGGTGAACAAGGTAAATATGTGAGAAATTTAGTCTCGATTTGTATAAATATGTGCTTTTGGGGTGTAAAATCATGATTCCAAACAAGAATGTAAATCGGTGAGGCTTAAAGCACTTTACACTTGAGGTATATATAAAAGTGATGTGAAGAAGGGAATGGCCCATATGAGCACTCTTCCACTCATTAGACATTACTCAAAATTTTCATATACAAATAATCTTAATGAGCATAAGTGCTTAAACCTTTGGACATAACAACCAAGGAACTCCCATTTGTTGCACCAGCTATAGAACTAATATAGTAATTTTTCTCCCATTGTTCCATAATCCAATCCTGAGAAAAATGTAAACACCATCAATATAACAGTTATTCCACCCACGCTAATAGCTCAATTGTAAATGGGAACAAAAAATTAAAATTGCTTCAGAAACATATACCTTGTGCAGGAAGACTGGCGCCAACTCATAGACCTGAGAGGAGAAACCCGTTCCTGCATCCATGGTTAGGGCCCAAAGATTTGATGAGGAGGCAACACAGCTGATATATAATCCATCCTCATTACCCTTTTCTACGTGCTGTGGAAGCCTACTGTCTGATACATTATAGTGATATCTACAACAGAAAATGGCCAAGCAAAGACAAATCAGCAAACGCATTATATAGACAGTTAAAAGTGAACAGTATCATACTATAATTGCAATACTATTAAAGTCAGACAGATAACAATTTGTAAATACAACAGCATTGGAAGCAAGTATAACTCAAATTTAATTTAAACATTTTTGCTTATGTGCCATAAAAAATTATAGTAGTATGTGTGATAGAACTTTACAAGAGTCTACAAAAAAATTTCAGAAGGTGTCAGTCTCAATGTTCCCTCCACAACTATTCTGAGAGAACTTACATGAGATGATTTAGTGAGTGTTTGGCAATTTGTCAAACCTAGGTTTGCGCAAATCGAGACAAAAATCCTCTCACAAACTTACCTCGTAAATTGTAAAATATATTCTCAAAAGCTAATCCAAACACACACTTAGTAAACTCTGTTGAAATAATCAATCACGTTATACTTATACTTCATAGCGAATGATGTCTTCATCAATAGTAAGAGAAGGTACTGGTCACCTAAACAACATAAATTCATTCCCTGAATTTACAAGTTCTTATTATGTATTTT
This sequence comes from Inga oerstediana, assembly GCA_963210345.1. Taxonomy (NCBI): domain Eukaryota; kingdom Viridiplantae; phylum Streptophyta; class Magnoliopsida; order Fabales; family Fabaceae; genus Inga; species Inga oerstediana. The sequence continues at coordinate 11,145,319 of OY723403.1, forward strand.
ACCTTTCAAGTTCAATGAAAGGTAAATCATAGATTTCCTACACAAGGTCAACGATGAGGTAAAAGAGTTACAATATCAGGTATTGCAGAGATTTGAGACATATATAGAGGCAAAAAAATGGCGTTGCAACATCGGTCAACAAATGGCTGATTCTATCAATAGCTTCATTTGTGAGAAAGCCATGTTTTCATATTCAGGAGATGCCTGCCACCAATATTCCCGACATACCAGAAATCAGATAACATTACCACATTTCAAAGCCACAGGAAAGACACAAGCTAACTATGTGTGTAGTAAATTACAAAATCTAGCAGATTAGTACTTCAACAAACTTGCCTTAAGTTCTGGACTTGTAAAAGTACCACTCAATCTAGCAAATAACACTCACCACAGTCCACCATTACTCCGTTAATAACAAGATAATTTCATGTTCATCATATAGCATGGAACAATATGACAGACAAATTGAGGACATAAAAATTACCTCTGCTTCATGGGACGCCGTGCATTATACACTGATATCCACTGAGTAGCAGGATTCCCCAATCGCACTTTCTTCTTTGGCTGCTCATCATCTTCTTGATTTAAAAGCATTCTAGCCCTCTTTTGTCCAACCTATTCAACAAAGGCTAGCTTTATTATGTACAACCCAATCAATAATCATATGTAATTATTCAACACAAACAAAAATAATACATGCAAGCAATTACAACAACCTTTAAAGCTCCATCAATTCTGATTGGCCTCAATTGAGAAGATGGTTCAATCAAGCTATCAAATAATGATATAAGCTTGGAATAGTTGGGCTCCTCATCAAATCTCATGTTAGTAACAGCCTCAAGGAACTGCTTGAATGGAGCAGGACAAAAGCAGCACATCAACTCTGGAGAAGTGCCCATCTTTTTCTTACAAACAAGAAAACTTTTATTGTCACCCTGTATGATGAGAAAAAGAGTGTAAGCAGAAATTATGTAAAATGGAACTTCCAAGAATCGACATGTAAGCTAAAATTACACAACACACCTGATAACCCTGCCAAGGTAACCTCCCTTTTATAAGAAATATTAATGTATATGCCAGGGACTCAAGATCGTCCCTTCTACTTCCAGTCCTACCTAAATGTGCATGTACACTGGCATATCTTATGGTCCCCCTGGCAAAGAATGATGAAGAATGCATATTAATAATAACATGACAACAAGAAACATCTTCCTATTAACATTAAGAAATTTACAAACCTAAACACGTCAGGCCTCTGATCATATTCAACATGTTGACCAGATGTGTCCTTCCATTTAGATGCTGAAGGCAATATAAGGTTCAGATATCAATATATGGAAAGGAAAAAAAAAAACATATCAAATAGAAAAAGACTGAGTCAGTAAAGAAAGTCAATGACAATGTTAGAACTTTGAAGAGCATCATACCCAGACCAAGATCAATAAGATATAACTTCTTCTCATCAGCTGTTCCAGGTTGACCAAGTAAGAAGTTCTCAGGTTTAACATCTCCATGCACAAACCTTGTTTGATTAGAGGGCATGACAAGAAATCCATTAACAACGACCAGTCATATCCATGGAAAAATAACTGAGAATAGAGGGCATGACAAGAATTTTCTATAACAATAAAAAAGGCATCAACTTGATTTACCCTTTCATATGGAGCTTCTCAAGAATTGATATTGCCTCCACTGCAATGCATGCCACCATATTTGGTGACATCCTGTCCAAATGCTTAAGCATTAAATAGGCAAAAACGGGAACATTTTAAATAGAATGCAGAGAGTGATTTGATAAATAAAGGAAGATTTCAAATCTTACGACTGGCCAAGAGAATTCCATACATCCCAAAGACTGGGACCAAGCATATCCATGACCTGTAGTATTAGAAATACTTTTAATGCAATAAAGCAAGTCATTAAATGCTTACATGAGTAACTCTAATTCATCTCACCAGTATATAGAAGTCTCCTTGGCGACCCTTGTAATGAACCCAGGGAATGCCATAACAACCATTCAGAGTACTTGTAAATGCCAAGGAAACATGTGCAAGAATGAGTCAAAAAACAAAAAATCAAAACAAATGTTTATTGATTAAACTGTTCAGAATCATCCAATAGATTACTTACTTGTAGACTTGCCACTCGTAAGGAGGCCCATAATTGCAACCTTTACTATTTCTGTGTTCAAACTTTAGCGCAACCTGCCGATTTTTTATTTTATTTTTAAAAATGATAGAGCAGGATAAGCACGCTGTTGATGTTTAATTAAACTCTTGAAAGAGATATTAAACTTCTTACACATACCTCAATTGCATCAGGACCTGTCCGATCAGAGCCACCACTTACCCTTCTGCCAACATAGACTTGACCAAAGCCACCCTTGCCCAACTTTGTCTCTATCTTATATAAAGGAGAACTACCAACCTGTACCTGAATCAGAGAGCAAGAAAACATCTTAGATGACAATTTACATCAATGGGATGATATGAACAATAACCATCTAAACATCTCCAAAACAATCCAGCTAATGCCCTTCAACTTGTGAGTTGGAACTGTTAAACTGCCAAAGCCATTAACTTGGGGATACCGTTTCAGGAATAGGGGTTGTGCATGTCTCCTCTTCAGCTCCAACCACCTTTTCCGCACTTCCACCCGCCATTAAAATTTTGTTATTGGCTGCTACCTCTTCACGATTAAGAACAGGTTCAGGGGCACCAAGTGCAACAGGTTCAGGAATAAGATCAACCAATCTACCTCCCCGGCCCCTACCAGCTGCAGTTCGTCTTGTGGGTACTGCTGGTGAAGTTCCTTTTGCTACAGCTGTGGCATTCCCACCTCTTCCTCTTCCACCTCCAACTCTCCTTCGGGTCTTGTTTGGAGCAGTTTGTGCACAGTTCTGTTCAATAGGTTGTGGGGCAGGCTGAAGATCACCAAGCCGCTTTGATCTCCTAGCTCCACTTCTCAACTCTGGCATCCTCTCCCCATTCAAATCATAGCCAACTTGAGTCGCTCTGAAAATTTCAATAATCTTCTGCAGTTCAAAAAAATCAAATCAAATCAAATGCCAAATGGTCAGCAAGTTCAAGGCATACATTGAGCAAGCTTTTAGGCAACAAGAGTCGCGCATTCAAAAATAATTTGTAAAACTATCTACTGAGGAATCATTGTACTTATAAAGGGGGTTGGGGGAATACAAATAGAGGTAGCCCGAGTTTTCTCTCAAAACAACTTAAAAGAAAGTAGCGTGCTGAAAAAGCAGTGTATACCAAGAAAAGGTGCTACTTTCAGCAAATATACTCCACAACCAAACAGCAAAAAGAATGTACTTTGCATATAAAGAAATCTGATCTTTATGCATATCAAACTTGACATAATACTTCTTATATCATCCTTTGTCGGTCTTGAGGTTCAAATATAAATCGCTAATGAGAAAACCGTTAAAAAAAAACTGCTGTTACCAGGCCAGTATTTCATCGACAAACCAGATTTTATGACTTCGAGACTGCAAATTTGTTCCATTGTTTCCAACCGTTGGCAAAAGAACACCAAATAAAAAGATATTTTGAAAACAAAATGAACGCTTGATGACGGGAAAAAAAAAAATCCATCTGATCATTGATATCTTTCAGAAAAGAACTGCACAAGAAAAATACAATCCACGACTAAAGATAAACCATAATATAGCGAGAGCAAAAAAAAAACAAGAAGAAAAACGGAGGGAGCAACAGACATGTAATACTAACGGATCGACTCCATTAGCTGCAAAAACAAGATGATCGGAGGCAGAAATGGAGGAAGGGGGTTCAAATAAAAAGAGGAGAGATCGCAGGCGGATCCAGGGTCATAAGTGAAGAAAAGAAAAACGCAAACGTGAGAGGAGCATTATCAGGAGGAAAAAGCTTTATCCTTTGGGAAGTGCAGTTATAGGTAAAGCAGCGTGGAATTTAGGGTAGGGAAGATGGAAACTTACAAAAAATTATTAGGTAGCGATATGGGATTAGCTTTTTGTTGCTTTGTCTTTGTGGGAACGTTGGTGTTAAGATTAGGGAAGAAGAATGCGATAATGGTGAGTTTAATCGCTAGATGACCCTTCTTTCGTCCCACTACTGTGTTGGTCTTTTCCTCTCGGTGGCAGTCTCGTAAAACATGTTTTTGTGTTTTTCATTTATACGACATGCAATTGTGGCTTCCTCTTAACCATATAGATATAGGAAATATATAATAAATTATGAAAATATCTCTTTATTTCATTTTTATTCTATTTTAATTTATTAATAATCAATGGTATTTTTCTCGGATATCCCTCCATTTGACCATCAATTTATCCATCCCTTTACGAATTTTTTTTTTTTGGCTCAGACTATCTATTATTGCACAGAACATTTTTTTAGTATGTGCTTCGAAACTTGAAAAAAATTATGCCAACAAATTAAAGAACCGGTTATTAAATAACAAGAAAAATTAAAATGGTCTTTAACTTTGCTGCGTCTTAATTTTAAATTTTAACAATAAGAATATAAGTGGTTCCATGTTTTTTTTTTTTTTAATCTAATTTTTAGGTTTAGGGCGATAGGTTTTTTGCCCAGGTTTTGGGTGATAGTTACAGACTATAAATATCATTAAATTATTTGAAACCAGGAGTGTATATGGAATGTAAACCACATTACTTTAACACTGGGATGTACTACTATTATTTAAAAATGGTAACGTTGAATTTTCAATGCGCGATATAAAAATCTAATTTTTTTAGCTTAAAAATCTCATTACTGTATATTTTAAAAAAATGAATTTCACTGTTATATATGTCCACGATTCTCCGCAAAGGCGTTGATTGATGTTCACCAATCCTAAGAACGTTAAAAACTATTTTTTAAAAAAAAAAGGAAATGTATTAACTATTAACTCAACGTTCACCAACCCTAAAAACGTTAAAAATTATTTTTTAAAACAAACTGTATTAACTCAGGGCTGTATCACTCGCATCTAAATTCTCAAAAATATCAAAACACGATGGACCCCTCTATCGCGATTGTTAATATCCCAACCTTCCAAAAATAAAAAATAGTAAAATACTTGGCCAAAAACATGTTAGATATCTGAGGGTTGGTGTGAAATGTGACTGTGAAGGTAAAAACACTACTACTTACATTATCATAAACATATATATTTTGATCTTATTATATTGCCATGTGGAAAATGTCGTTGACTCTCATGTCTCCCCTTATTTTTTTAATAAAAATATTACACGCGATGATCTTATTGCCAAATTTATTACTATCTTGCATTTAATAAGAAAGATGGGCTTAATATCAGCTGCGTTATAAAAATTCAAATAACACACGTATTTGCTTCTATAACCAAGGGACCACGCGTATACTTTGTACAAAATTGATAATCCAAAACAAAAGTTACGTGACTGCTCATGAATATCACGCGAAATATCTGATTCCAACCTCGATCACGAAATTTCTTTATAATCATCACATGACTGAATATCAATTAATTGGCTGGCTTATTTATTTTTTAACCCTCCAGGTAAACCCCTGTTTTATATATATATATATATATATATTCAAGTGTTAAAAGGCAAAAAGCTTCATTAAATTTTTTCAAAAAGCCACCCACCATCATAAATTATTTTTTAGTGTAAAAATAATCATAAATTTTTAAAAATTAGGTAAAATTGACACTTCTATTTAAACTAACTAATAATAATAATAATTCGCTCCAATATCAAAGTATCAGAACAGCGGTAGCTCGAACAAAAAAAGGTCTCTCTCGTATTCATCTTCTGCGAACTTTTCCTGCTTTTTGTTGCAGCGGCAAACCTTCATGTTTGGACGAGACTATTGGGCAATTCTTTCCTCCGACGTGCTTCCCATTGGATACCCCTACAGAAGATTGGGAAGCATATTATCATTCTTAATGAGCTCTTTCTTTTGAAATCCATGATGAGTGTGAAATTGAGTATCATGACTCGGAGATCAAGATCGATGATAATAAGTGTGTGTTTGAATTAGTTTTTTTAATAGTTTTTATGACTTACGAGGTAAGTGTGTGAGAGAATGATACCATGATTTGAAACCATGGTTTGGGAAGTTACCATAAGTGTATGTCTGACAAGCTTCGAAATCGATTTCAAAAGCATTTTTTTTAAAATCAAAATAAAGTCCTCTCACATATTTATCTCGTAAATCATAAAAGTTATTTTCTAATAGCTAAATCCGAACACAAATTAAACATCTTAAAATCCCTCATTGCAATGAGCAAAACCCCTCTTAAAATTACAAAACTTGGGAGATCAAGATGTGGTAGCTAAAATATTGGAAAACTCAAGATCTATAAGGATAAACAATTTCAAATAAGAAAATGGGGTGCCGCCTAACAGGTATCCGAATAAAATTCTAAAAAAGCCCAAAAAAAAGTAGTGGATTTACTGAGAAAATGAGGACCTCTTCCTCTCAATCTCTTCATTAATCTTTCACTTCATTACGAACAACAAATTTTGATGCTTCGTTTTCATAGACAAGTTGAAATTATTAACTCTGAAAAATAACGTTTAAAAAAAAAAACCCCCGTAGCCTGGAAAACATGTCCCTGTTTTTTATTTTTTTTAAAAACCCAAGTTAACCCATTGGTTGGGAATTCATAGGATTAATTATCTGGGCGAATTCTCATCTATCCTCTATGTTAAAATATTCCGGCATATTTGATACCTCAAATAAGTGAATATTACAAAGAAAGAGAGATTTATGTAAGTGTTTAATATATAGTTTTGGAAGGATACAATATTTTTTACAAAATGTTTTAGATCTCTCTCAGTGTTTTCTGATTTTAAATTAGATATAAATAAAACTTCACAAAAAAACAAAGAGTAATAATTTTACTTGTCTTTTGTTGACTTGATAATAATTTTACTTGTCAAAATTCTTTATTTTAAAGATTTCTATTAATCTGGACCAGACGGTCCGGCCCAGAATCAGACCCACTGACCCTTAACCCAATACCCCGAATAGTTCAGTAACGGGTTCGGATTTAATTACCTTACCATTTAGAAAACAATTATCATAAAAACATTATAAACTGAGCACGTAAGAAATATGAAAAGTTTCTATAATAATTGGTGGTCAGAATTTTAAAAAATCCCCTGATAATATTTATTAACTGTAAAATAAAAAAAAAATTATGTTTATTACTCCTTCTTGCCTTAAATCTAAGACAGGGTTGACTTTTTTTAAAATATATTAAGAAAGTTAATTAAATTACTTTAAAATATTTATATTTATCGTTTTTTCTCCAAAACTATATTACATAGCTTATAAACTGACATATAATTTAATAATACATAACATATTACTCCCCCGGTCCTAATTATAAGACAAAATTGACTTTTTTGGAGAAATTAAGTAAGCCAATTAAATTACTTTAGAGTATTTTTATTTTTATTTTTTTCTCAAAACTAATTAATTTGACTAATAAACTAATATATAATCTAAAGATACTAAAAATATAAACACTCTAAAGTAATTTAATTGACTTCCTTAATTTCTCTAAAAAAGTCAACTCTGTCTTATAATTAGGACCGGAGGAAGTATATAAGTAGCATATTTTAGGATGTTGTACGTTATTTGAAAAATATTTTAAAATATTAGACACTTCTAAAAAAATACTTCAAAATGATATATGTACCCTTTAAAGAAAAAAAATTGCTCAACCCCATCATCTCATTATGTAAACTATACCCATGAACGGTGTAGTTTTGAAATAAAGACCAACAACAGACACTACTAGCAGTAGAGAGAAGCAAACTCCAATCTACTCCTCGTTGTGTTTAATTTTTTTTTAGGATGCTGGCTATAATTTTATTCTAAATGTATTTTTATCAGTAGTAACAAATACCAAAAACTTAGGATGTTGATCTCCTTTTCTATTCAAAAATATTTTAGGACGCTGAAAGCTTTAAAAATTATTTTACGATGCCGAATGCCAATGAACAAATATTTTATGATGCAGATAGCTCCAAAAACTACTTTAGAATATTGGGTGATATTTCAAAAAATGATTTAGAATGGGGTGGAAATTTATAATATCAATATGCTAAGTTTTAATAAGGGTAAAATCAAAATCAGTCTCTAAAAACATAAATATTGGTTACAACTGAAAAAATATTTTAATAAATCAAAAATATTAAAAATTATTTTATGATACAGTATATAATTTAAAAGATATTTTAAAATATTAGATACCACTTTTAAAAAAAAAAAAATTGCTCAACCCCATCGTCATTGGATCAACCCAGAGAAAAGGACCCATCATCTCATTGGCTCAACCCAAACGGTGTAGTTTTGAGAAAATGACTCGCAGCGGCCGCCACTGGCAGCGGGAGAGAAGCCAGCTCCATTGTTCTTGACGCAGAGAAAGAATCGGGGGGCGGGGGCGTTGTGAGCTGTGACTAGCGGGTGACTGCCTGGTGAGGTGAGACCTGTAGGTGAGAAAGGTCCTGGAAGGTAAAGAACAGAGACGAAGCAAGAAGAAAGATGGCATCATCGGGAGGCAGAGCACCAGAATTGAGGAAAGACGCTGTGTCAAATCGATGGGTCATTTTCTCACCGGCCAGAGCCAAAAGGCCCTCCGATTTCAAATCCAAATCCCCCACGAATCCCAACCCGCCCCAACAAAAGTGCCCCTTCTGCATCGGCCAAGAGCACGAGTGTGCGCCCGAGATCTTTCGGGTCCCGCCCGCCAACCCGGACTGGACGATCAGGGTCATCCAGAATCTTTACGCAGCTCTCAGCCGCAATCTGCACGAGCCATCTGCCTCGAGCCTTGATTCTGCCCACGCGATTGGTAATTGTGTCTTGGATGGGTTTGGTTTCCACGACGTCGTGATTGAGACCCCGGCCCACTCTGTTCGGTTGAGTGATTTGTCTCCCGAACAGATTGGACAGGTTCTGCTCGCGTACAAGAAGAGAATTGAACATCTTGCTAGCCACGAATCAATCAAATATGTGCAGGTTTATTTCTTAAATTGGATTCCTCTCTCTCTCTCTCTCTCTCTTGGGAATGTTTTACCTTCTCACGCTATAGGCCCAGGGGCACTGCTTGTGCCCAAAGCTATGTGTTCTACTTCACCCCAAATGCCCTTTGTTAGCTTTGATGCATAGTGTAAATTTCTTACAGTCTACTTTTAAATCTTGACGCCATCACATCTTCAACTTGCATTGTTCTGGAAAATTTTCCCATTCACTGTCTTCTTATCAAATAACTTCATGAATTATGAAGTTGAAAATCTTGTATTCTTGGACAGTTTTAAGATATGTTATTTGAAATATGGCGCGGAAGGTTGGTTATGGAATTACTGTAACTCATAATAAGGTATTGCCTCTCAAATTCAGCTACCTATCTGGATCTTTCAATACCGTGCCCACGACATTACCTATTTCCTATGGTCTTAAATGTTAAAACTCAGAAATGGATTGAGTCATGCAGTTTATTTGGTGCGTCAAAGAATATGATATTCTCATGCAGCTGTAGCACGCACTAGTAAATCATGATAGTTGTGCATATTTCTTTGGAATATGAGAGCAGCTGAACGATTGGAAATTGCCAAATGCACATCAGCTACTGTAATCCTGATCCACTTTTGCCCTTTAAACGCATCATTTGGTCAAAGGGTAGTTGCTGGCTACATTTTTTATGTTATTGTCTTCCCTTTTTCTGTGATGAAGTTACACAATGCAATTGCATTTAAGCGTCCTTTTTTGGGGAAAAGACATAGTCTTCTGTGTAAATTGATAAGTTTCTTGCTTTTGGCCTATCACGTTTAAAATCTTTATATGAATTTTATTTACTATTGAAGGTATTTAAAAACCATGGGGCGTCAGCTGGTGCGTCAATGAGTCACTCTCACAGTCAGATATTGGCACTTCCCATCATTCCTCCTACAGTTTCTTCTCGTCTTGCAAATATGAAGGATTATTTTGAACAGACAGGGAAATGTTGCATTTGTCAAATTGGATCTGAGGATCTTGTGATTAATTCTTCTACCAACTTCATTTCACTGGTTCCTTATGCGGCTACTTTCCCCTTTGAGATTTGGATTGTTCCCCGTTATCACTCTGCGCATTTCCATGAATTGGATGCCGAAAAGGTAACTCCTCATTTCTTCAAGGTTCCTTTTTTTTCCTGTGGTTTCCCTTCTATTGCACCATTGACAAATGTTTTTCCCATCACTCCTGGAATGTCCGGTAATATTAGGACAGTTACAGAGATAAATGCTTTTACCCGTCTGTTACATCCATGGTAATAGATAATCGTTAATGGTCTGCATCCATATGATCGTCCTCCCATTAATCATCATTTCTTGATTTTCACTTGGCAGGCAGTTGATCTTGGAGGTTTGCTGAAGCTCATGCTTATGAAGATGTCCATTCAATTGAATAATCCACCATTCAATTTTATGATCCACACGGGTACTCTGCATGGGAAGGGATCTGAAACAGCATATACTCATTGGTTTTTACAAATTGTGCCACAACTGACTGGGATTGGAGGCTTTGAGCTTGGAACCGGGTGTTACATAAATCCTGTGTTTCCGGAGGATGCTGCAACTGTTTTGAGAGAAGTAGAAATTCCAGGATCTGCATAAATCAAGAAGAAATATTCTTGAGTAGCAATAGCATTAGCATGATTTCAAGCTTTCTGAAGGGAGAAAGTAAAACCCGTGATTTTCTTATATTTATGAAGGTTGAGCTGTTTTATTTTTACAGGTTGCACTTCAAGAAGCCTTTTGTGAGGCTGTGAGGGAATGTCAAGGTTTTACACGTTCTCTAATAGTAGTCCTAAAGCCTTTTAAGTATTGACCGGCTCATTGCGTATGAGTGTGATGAGATGGGAGGGGACATTCATTGATGTTGAAAGGGAAGAGGAAAAGGCACTTTCCAATAATTTGTGTCTTCATTGATTGATCTATAGAAAGATATGTTGTTTGACACGCAACATTCGCTCTTCTCATTCTTGGTGAACAATTTTAAGCATATACGAAGGAGCTCTCTGGTGTGCTTGGGTTGAATTCAAATCAGCTGAATATTGATACTTTTTTCTTTTGGGAATAAAAGGGCAAGCAAGCTTGAAAGAAAAATACAGAAAAAACACTCACCAAGTCAAGTCCCTATTGGACTGGTGCTGACTCTCCCATATGGGTTTTTTCAACAAAATAATGACAGTGACATCCAATGGGAACATGAGTGGTGTAGTGGGAGATTGTGATAACTTCGGCAAAAATAGCCCTCGGGTGGCTTCATGGTTTTGAAACTCTCCCTATTATTATATAAATTCTACCTGTTATTGTGCAAATGAGGCATGTGATCTTTGCATGGTAAAATATGCATTTGAATTTTATGTAATTTTTCTTTTTTTATAAAATGGGCGACAACTCTGTGGGGGTAATAGCTTCCACCACTCAGCCGAATCTTTTTTTTTTTTTTTTTGAATAACCGAGACCAGCTACAAGCTGGGATACAACATATTAGTGACCTAACATACACAAGCACAAAACAAAATACACCACAAATGTCAGCCTAAATTGACCAACATTTGATTCGAACAAAAAGCTGGGGGTATGTGGAGAATCTCCAGCTCCGTGTTCGCATCATGAGCTACTCTAGCTAACATATCAGCGCAGCGCAATGCTTCCTTATGAGAATGAGTAATCTGAATATCCCAATCTAGAAGCAATAATGCTCTAACTTCTTCAATGTCATCGGCCGAATCTTTAGGTGGAGAATTCAGACACGCTGACCGTCAGATAGATCTTATTTAGTAACTCACCTCCTTTCTAGGTATCACTTAGCATCTTACGGCTTGATTGGTATGGTGGAATTGAGGGGTATGAAGATGGAATTGGAATTGATTTCTTTGGTACGATAGAATTGAAAAAAATTTCATTTCCACTAAAATTGCTATAATTGAATTCTATGTGTTGACCCATGGATTTGTAAACAATGGAATTCTACTTTTACCCTTCTCATTTCTCATCTTCACCTAGAAAACCCAATCTTCAAAAATACAACTCACCGGTGACTAAAACCCACGGTCGAGCATAAGCACAAACTACTGCCATTGACGGCAAACACAACACAACAGCCTCTTCATCTTCATCATTGTTCTTTGACAATCACATCCATCACGATTTGGATTGGGGTTCATAATAGTATAAGTAAAAGAAAATATGAACAAAGCACAATTTGAAATCCAGTCTATGGCAGTGGATTTGGAGACCAGCACAAACTTGCATATCGGTAGCGGTAGTAGAATAGTGCTTCAAAGGGTTATATCTTCAATCAACGACGGGCCATTGTTGTGCTAGATCTCCGATCTCCTCTCCCTCTGTTTCATCATCTTTCTACATTCCCACAAACTACTCATTCAGTTGATATTTCTTTGATTTTTGCATTACTTGCACATCATTTTCCTTCTTGGGTTCATGGCTAATGATTAGCAAAGGTGAGAATTGAGAATGAGGTGATGCCCATTTCGATTGTGAGCAAAGAAGCAGTTTTAAGAAGGATTTTTAAAAAAAAAAACTTAGAAGGGTATTTTGGTCTTTTTTTATAAAATTCAAGTTTCATTTCCATGACATACCAAACATACTTTTAAATGCTATTTCCATATTCATCAAAATCAATTCCAATGAACCAAACAAGGTCTTTAATAAGAGCACTCAAATCACCTTCCACAACAAGGTTAGAAAACCCTAGTTTCTAAGTCGATCCCAATCCATAGATAACACCAAACTCGAAAAACATATACTATGGACTTGTTTGATTCTATTATCTATTTTTTATTCTTAAAAACTGTTTTATAAAATAATTTTTGGAAACAAGTTTTAAAAATTAAAAAAAAAATCTATTTGGATAGATTGTTTTGAAAAATCTGTTTTTGAAGTGACGTGACAGTGTGGTTGTCTGTGGTGACGTGGCGATGGTCGTCATTGATAGTATAGTATCGATAGTGGATAAGTGACAACCTCAAAAAATAAAAAATAGAAAAAAAAAAAGAAAACGACTAAAACTGTTTTTATTTTTGTGTTCTTAAAAGCAATATTGTTTCTAAAAACAAAAAAACAATTTTTTAAAAATAAAATCAAACAGCACCGAGACTTCTTTATAGACCCACAAATCCAACTCTCATCCTCACCTCTGAGGACTACCCCTCCACCGGCCCTTCTCGCGCCATCAAAATTTAACGTGATCCATCTTGTGTGAGGAAATGCCTATGACTTGGCTCATTGTTTTAAAAAGATACTCCCCGGTCATAAATATAGGACAAAGTTTATAGTACAATTTACACTACAAACTTTATCCTATATTTAGAATCGGAGGTAGTATAATATAATTCTACCGAAATTTCATATGGCGAACATGCATATAATTAAAACCAGTAATCACAATTAATTGGGGATAGGATTCTCCCCTCTTCCTTTTCCATTCTCTTATAGATTTTGATCTCTTCTCATTATTTCTCTCCCTTTCTTTTTTCTCCTAGTCTCATCTCTAATTGGAGAATTTAAAACTCCCTCCCTTGGGAGAGGCAAAAGCCCTTACTCTAAGCAAGGGATTACACCCTTGATCAAATCAAAACACAAAGAATAGAAACCATCATATATGAATGAAAGGCCATATGATCTCCTATGCCTTTAAATTAAGGGTTGAGATTTAGCATCTTTTAAAATTATATTATAATATTACATAAAAATTAAAGATAAATTGTTAATAGTTGATTTGGAAATAAATAAAAAAGATACTGTTCACTTTTCAACCCAATTTAGTGATGAGATGGGAAGAAGAAAAAGACAAAAAAGGAAGAGGAAAGAACCTCATTCTGTTATCTTCCCTCCCTTTTCTATTTCTAACCATAGTATTAGGTGGTGAAGATTTAGACTGTTGCCAATGAGGTTTGGCATAGTTGGTTAAGGTCTTGCCACCCCGATCATAAGGGAGTGTGTTCGAACCCTCTGACCGATGGGGAGACCTCATTGGTAGGCGATCTCGTAAGTCCCTTGTAAGCGCTCGAAGAGCCCTGGGGCCGTACCCTGGCCTTGATAGGGGATTGGTGCCGAACCTACCTAAACTTTTTTCTATAAAAAAAAAAAAAGATTTAGACTGTTCAAAATTGATCTCTTATAAAATTATTATTAAAATGTTAAATCATATCATAATAAAAATAAATAATCAAATTCAGATTGCTAAAATTAAATATGAACAATTTGAAATTATAGTAAAAACAAAACAATAAACTATTTTATAAGAGATTAAATATGAATCATTCAAATATTATCTTAATAATTGGAAAAAATATAATAAAAAAAAACAGAGAGAGGAGAGAATATCTCCAATTAAATAACTGTTTTCTTAGTGTATTTCATGATGAGAAAGGAAAATATTATATTTCATGTTTTTTCTTAATTTTGAAACTATTAAAATCTATAATTTTGAGCATGATATAAAAAATTGATCTATTCTCCGGAACAAAAATGTTATCTATTCATTTTTTAATGGAGACTAATATAATTATTTATAATATCCGAGTTTTTAAAATATCAACTTTCTAGTTAGTATTTATAAATATAAAGATGTTTATATTATTATACATCAGCCAGCAGAGATTTTCAAATTTCAAAGTAGACATGATTTTTATGACAGGCGCTGATGACGTGGTCGTCCTCCTCAAATATTAATAATTCCATGTGAAAATAAATCAATTGTAACGCTTTTTTTGCCTCAGATGGTCAGATGCTTAGCTTAACAGAATAATTTTGACGGAATTATTTTTGAAGAAATATATTTTTAGAAGATTAGCTGAAAATCTTATCCAATCTCTATATTTAGTATTTACACGCAAGAAAAACATTAAAGCACGGTTTATTCATGTATCGTTTAATTAATGGATAGCACCAAATTTTAAATGGGTATAAAAGTTATGCTCACCCTAGTACATAATAGGAAATTTTTTTAAAAATTATATTGAAAATTTGAAAATATTAAATCAATGATTTTCTATTAAAATGAGTTGTAAATTACAAAAAGTGTACTTAAATTATTGTAGGAAATAAAACTAATTTAAAATTTTGATATTTTGAATATTTTTTTGAGTTTTTCTTACTAATATATATCTTTTTTTCTGTAATCATATAGAGTATAATATTTAATATATATCTAGATAAAAGGAGTATTTTTTTTTCCGATTATCAAAAAGAGAAGTATTTAACGGGTCCGGCCGCCGTGAGGCGTCCCGTTCCAGGTGAATATATATATATATATATATATATATATATATATATATATTGGATCCCTTATTAAATCTCCCACTGTGCTTCTTAAAACTGGAGGTTCGTGGCGCCCAAGCTTCTGTCAACAAAAGCTTCCTTGTTCCGGATCTTAATTTTCCATGCGTCGTTGACTCTCAGTTTCCGGGTCAGTCTAGGTCTCAACTTCTCTCGCTCTCCACTTCATCTTCTCCATCAATCCATCATGGAAGCCGTTGCTCCATCCCCGGATAGCAGTATCCTTGTGCTTGTGCATGAAGCATGCTTGTGTAATTTGATCACTGGGTGTTTATGTTGTTTGACTGCCTGAAGCATGCTTGTGTAATTCGACCACTTTTATGTTATTTGACTGTCTACAGTTTGTGGTTATTGTCTTTAAACTTTATAAGCAGATTTTTTCCTTTACCTAAATACCATATAGCTGCAGATTTAATAAAGAATTTGTCTATAGATTCTGATTCCAAGACTATTGAAGCGCCAGAGTCTAGAAATAAGGTATTCTTGTGTTGCTGCTACACAATCTATGTCACAAGTAATCTAATTCTTTTGCTCTACTCTAATACAGAGTGTACCTGCTTTCTCCACCCTTAGAACTAAGAAGACAAGCAAACCTTTTTACCCAAATGCGTACGTTGTTTCAAATGGATACCCTAGTCCTTATTATTATGGAGGTAAGGTAAGCTGTTATGAGAACATTTATGTTGTTGAATTGGCAAATTCAACAAAACAACTTTTTCTTCGTAACTGTCAAAATGAGTTAACTGACATATACTTCTTCTTCAGGTTATGGTGATCATGGCTCCAGATTTGTGAACCCCCTTGATGGAGGGATGACTCAAGTAAGTAACTCTTATTTGAAATTGATAATTAATGCATTTGATCTTTTGGTATTTGATTTATCTGTTTATGATTTCGGTTTATGTCCTTGTTTTCCCTATCTCTTGTCAATTTTTATATTTAAAAAAATTGCTTCTAGGTTTATAATTTGTTTTTTTATTTTAATAACAGGGTGTTTATGGAGATGCTTATATGTATCATCAGGGTTATGGCTTCACACCATATGGAGTGTATCCACCTGTTTCTTCTGCTGCAGCCATGCAACATGATTCTGCTCCAATTATGCAACATAATGGGCAGCTCTATGGGCTGCAACAGTACCAGTACCCATATTCTTATTACCAAGCTCAAGTTTTTAAGGATGGATCCTATGCTCCAAACAAAAATAATGTAACGCTGACGGAAATATCATCTTCAGCTACTGTTAGTCATGCTCCTACATCAGTTGTCATGAATAAAGAAAATATGGTCAACGTTGTCAATGGTGATTGTCCAAATAACAATTCTTTTAAGGCACCCTTCTGCTCATCTCTGAAATCAAACGATTTTTATCCAAGGCCTAACTTAACAGCTTATGTTCCTTTGTCATCCTTTGTCAGGATACCAGGTTACAAGATTTGGTACTGATGGAACCCAATCAGCAATCCCTTCAAATGCTTTAATGCAGTCCAAACATGGAGCCAGATTTGGATCATCTTCACCAATGACTCCTGGCAAAGATTTTTCATCTCAGAGGAATCAGAATCTTGCTCTGTCTCTTCCACATTACATGGTACGTTTGATCCTTCCTCCCTTATCCCCTAAGTGTTCATGCAGACTAAACTGAAGTAAAATCAGTTATCTCCCACCCCCAGTGCGTTCCCAACTGAGTAGTTTTGTTGCATAATAATATTTAATTTGTTTGTTTTTGGTTTCAGTAGTTTTTTTTTTTAATGTTTTTAAGTTCTTCATCTGTTCATCATGCAACTATTTCTATTTTAGTTTTGATTTATTCTTGGTATCAGTGAACCAGTGGAAACATGTGTCTTTCATTTACATATATCCATCCAACAAGATGGTCGTGATCTCTGTAATTATCATGCCATAGAGTTGATTGCTCTCATTTTATGGTTTTCCTGAAGTGGATTTGTTTGTCTAGAATCATTTTGAAACAAAGCTTAAATTCTGTTGCAATTGCTGCAAAATTTGCAGGTTGCTAGACCATTGACTGGAATGGAACTAGTTTCTGATTTCACGAGCAGTTTGTATACAAACAACAAGGTGTGCTGCCAATATGGGAACACATGGTCTAGTTTTCCATATGGATCTGCTGCTTATGGATCTAGAGCAGGGAATGTTCCTGGAAGGGTTAAAGTCTCAAGTAATAATCGTGGTGGTAGGGACAATTGGAAGAAGAATATTGACGGTTTTAATGAGATGAGTAAGGGGCCTAGAGCTACGAATTCTGATAATAAAAGTGACGACGAAAACACAGAAGTGCCTCTGGATCCCGTGAAAGAACAGTACAATGGGGAAGATTTATCTGAGAATTATTCTGATGCAAAATTTTTTGTCATCAAATCTTACAGTGAAGATGATATTCATAAAAGCATAAAATATAGTGTCTGGGCTAGCACCCCTAATGGCAACAGAAAGCTAAATGCAGCATATGAAGAAGCCAAGGAGAAACTTGGTGGCTGTCCTGTATTTTTGTTGTTTTCGGTAAGTGTATTATATGCAGCATTCAGTTGGGTAATTTCTAGACTTTCTTGACTTCACTGAACTACCTTGGCTGACCTATTCTATGTCGCTACAGGTTAATTCTAGCGGTCAGTTTGTTGGTTTAGCAGAGATGGTGGGTCCTGTTGATTTTGAAAGTAATGTAGAATACTGGCAGCAAGACAGGTGGACTGGTTGCTTTCCTGTGAAGTGGCATATCATTAAGGACGTACCAAATAATTTGTTAAGGAAGTTAACACTAGAAAACAATGAAAACAGACCTGTAACGAATAGCAGGGATACACAAGAGGTATTTGTGAATTCTCTTGTTTCGTTATATCCTTCTAAGTTCTAACCACAACTCTTTCACCTAACAATGTTTATCTATCTATATACGCATTAGGTTATGTTTGAGAAAGGCATTCAAATTCTGAACCTTTTCAAGGGGCATCCACGCAAAACATGCATGCTGGATGATTTTGACTTTTACGAGGACCGTGAAAATCAGATGCAGGAAACAAAATCTAAGGAACATCAGTCCTCAATACATGTAATGTGCACCTTTTCGATGCTTTACTCTGATCAAATTTACAGCATTTGGCATGTTAGCTTAGATTTTTCACTGCTGTGTCTTTCCTATATTAGCTTCTTTTAAAATTGAAGTTGAAGACAGATATTGAGAATTGTGCCACTTGATAACCTTTCTTCCTGAAGAAATTCTAATCACCTTTTTTACACCTACAGATCGGCGAGCTTGGTGATGCTAGGACTAACGAGACAGATAAGCCACCCGAGTCTGTTGGTGGAACTTTGGCGAATCAATCAGCTCCTGCAAGTTTGGAGTCAAAAGCCTCACCATCAGAAGAGGGTGGATCGGCTGAAGCTCTTGAAGACTCTTCAGAGCTGCCAAAGTAGTGATGGTGCCAGAATCTGCTAGTTCTTTTTTCCCCTTTCATATTGTTTCTCATTCCAGTAGTAGACTAGGGGAATGAGTTCTTAATTCCTTATGAATGAAGTATTTTCTTTTTGGTTTTCTCTTGGCTGTTTGTATTTTAGTAAAACAAAACCCAGTATATAGTAACTCCATTTTCTTTTGAAATAAATTACGCTTAGTGTGAAAAGGTGAAAAAAAAGAAAGAAGCAGCACCGATTATGTTAGTGAACAGTGAAGGAACAATAAAGTAATGATATTAATGTGTTTTATAGTTCATGACTGCATCTAACTAGTGGTTGTGAAGGCTTCAAACAGGTATTGCATCTGTTTGAAATACTAGTGCACTGGCAGTGAGTTCGAAATTGATTTGGGTTATCTCTCTTTTTCTGCCAAAGATAAAAGTATTTTGCTCCTTAAACCGAAAAGGAGATGACTTCACAAATTTTATGTCCAAAATTATAACAACCTACAAGCGGGGAAGATTAACAAGTGGATCCCAAACTGAAAAAACAACAGAAGGAGAAACAGGTGACTAATTATAAGTATACATGTTTATGGTTTCAAGTTGAGGGATACTTACAAGTGTTATAATATTCTAAATATGGAATAGGATTAAAGATCATTTTTGTCCCGGAAGTTTTCCCGTTGGACCAATTTTGTTTCAGAAGTTTTTTGTGGCTCAATTACACCATAGAAGTTTTAAATTGGAGCAATTTCACCTTCGGTTAACGGAGACATAATGATTATCGTGAAATTGGATAAACTGGCATTTGAAATAACACGTTGGCATAAAACTTGTATGCTATGTGGATTTGTAGCAATGATATGGCTTAAGTAGCATGATTAACCTACTTCAATAGGAAATTGATTCAGCAAGCAAATGGCAAATCCAACAAAAATGGATAAGTATTGAAATAAGAAGTAAATCAATTTATGTCTTATATAAATCGATTTACTTATGACAGTAAAATCTTCTGTGAGTAGTCAATTTATTTATTGCTTACGTAAATCGATTTATAAGTCATTGTAAATCGATTTACAAAATATAATCTACTCAACAGTGGGTACATGTTTAATAAGTTCCCATGGTACACCAAGGATGCTCTTATAGTTAGAATAAGCATATGACACATAAATCGATTTACTTCACATAAATCCTTGATTATTGTCAAAGATGTTTATTCTAACTGCAAGAGCATCCTTAGTATATTATATGAACTTGTTAAACATGTATCCATCGTCGGGTAGATTATAATTTGATTAAGATTTTTATTTTAAATTTCTAGTAGAATGTAAAAATAATTTCACTTAATTTGAAGGGCCAAAGTAAAGTTGATTAGGATGGATTCTCAATTTTTTTTATTAATTGTAGCAGAATGTGGTGGTTCTTGTGTTACAAAAAGAAAACCCGAAGGTGCTCACAGTTAGGCTTATTGCAACCTGCTGTACTTGCCTCCTACTAATCAATTTGAATAGCATGGTAAATTGATTTACTCTGAGTTTGTAAAATTTAGTTGCTTTCGGCCAGTTTTAGTAAATCGATTTACTTCATATTTGAAAATTAGACTACTCTCAGCCAACTTTTATAAACCGATCTATAATGACTTATAAATCGATTTACTTCATATTTGAAAACTGGACTACTCTCAGCCAACTTTTGTAAATTAATTTACAATGGCTTATAAATCTTAAATCGATTTACGCAAGACATAAATCGATTGACTACTCGGCCAACTTTTGTAAATCTCAATCGATTTACCTAAGATATAAATCGATTTACGTAATACATAAATGGATTGACTACTCACAGAAGATCTTGCTGTCATAAGTAAATCGATTTATGTAAGACATAAATCGATTTACTCCTTGTTTCAATACTTAGCTTTTTCTGTTGGATTTGTTATTTGCTTGCCGAATTGATTTTCTATTGAAGTAGGTTAATCATCCTACTTTAGGCATGTCATCGCCACAAATCCACATGGCACATAAGTTTTATGCCAACGTGCTATTTTAGATGTCAGCTTATTCAATTTCATAATAATCATTATGTCTTCATTAACCGAGAGCGAAATTGCTCCGATTTAAAACTTCTAAGACGTAACTGGGCCACAAAAAACTTCCGGAGCAAAATTGGTTATGTAGAAACACTTAAGGGCCAAAAATGGTTTTTAATCCTATCTAATAATATTCAAACAGACAAGAGAATTTTGCAGACATTATAAATAAATTAAAAAAAAATTGAAGTGGTCCCGTAATAACTCGTTGATTCAATTATTTTTTCAGTATATGGCATTTTATTTTGTCGTATAAATATTTACATAAAAAATTGATTTATGCCATCAGTTATACGTGACAACATCGTTCTGTTATTCTTGTTTGGCCATCATCCTTCAGAATCATTATTTTTTCTTTCATGTTAAAAAAAATCGTAATTTTTTCTCAAGTATGAATATATTTTTTTAGTGCATTTCGAGTATGCATATTAACACATTGTTATTATTATAAAAAAAAATATTAACACTCCGTTTTGGGTTTGTCTTTTCTTTTTCCCTTTTATTTTCCGCTCCTACGTAGTAAGTTTTCAAAAACGATCCACTCGGCTGGAAACGTTCTAGGGCTTCTGGTGTCTTCTCTTTAAGCGAAAGCGGAAAGCCAGAGTGTGGTCATTGTATCAAAAAGAAGCCAGAGTGGTCATTTCCGGGGTTGCCATCACCTCGAGAAGCAAAGTATTTGAAGTTGTTAATTTCGGCACTTCAGAAAGATGGGTTTCAACTTTCAGCCATATGGGATCCAGTCGATGCTTAAGGAGGGCCACAAGCATCTTTCTGGCCTCTACGAAGCAGTTTTTAAGAATATTGATGCCTCCAAGCAGCTTTCCACCATCACTCGAACTTCTCTTGGTCCTAATGGTAAAAAGTTGTTATTTTTTATGTGCTCTGATATCTGATTCAGAACCCATTTCTACATTTTTCATTTTCACGTATTTTTTCAACATGGGGTGGTGCTTATCGGTTCCGTAGCTTAGATTTGAAAGGGTGGGATCTTAGAACTGTTGGCATGAGTTGGAATATGCGGTTTGCATCTCATTCCGATCCCATTAGTTTAGACGAGATGGAACCGTTGTTTGTGTAATCTTGAATCCGTTTCGCAGAATGTATTGCCATGAGTCTCTGTACTTGTGGCCATTGTTATCCACTGGTGGCTGCTGTTTGCGGGGAATTAAATAATATTGGATTCTTTTCGTGTATTTGGATATCATTTCCAACGTGATGCTTACCTGTCCTCAGATTATCGTCTTTGTTTCCTAATGGCTTTCTACTAGCAGCAAATTTTCTTAAAGCTATTATTTGTTTGTTTTTGGTAAATTATTTCCTACATCTTAGGTACCAAAGAAATCAATAACCTGGATTAATAGTCCTTATTTGGGTTACGATTTTTGCGCAGTTATATTCTTTCTTATGCCATGTTACTCTTTCAGGGATGAATAAGATGATTATAAATCATTTGGACAAGCTATTTGTCACAAATGACGCGGCCACTATTGTAAATGAGCTTGAAGTTCAGCATCCCGCTGCCAAGATTTTGGTTTTAGCAGGTAAGGCTCAACAAGAGGAAATTGGTGATGGAGCTAATTTAACAGTCTCCTTTGCCGGGGAGCTCCTTCAATATGCAGAGGAACTTATCAGGATGGGTTTGCATCCAAGTGAGATCATCAGTGGATATACTAAAGCAATTAATAAGGTTTGTCAGTCCTTTGGCAAAAGGCTAAGTAACTCATCTGCATTGCTTCTGTGTGTATGTGTGTCTAAATCACTGTCATATGTTTTAGACTATCGAACTCTTAGAGGAGCTGGTTGAGAAAGGTTCAGAGAATATGGATGTCCGCAACAAGGAGCAAGTTGTTTCTCGAATGAGAGCTGCTGTTGCTAGCAAGCAATTCGGTCTAGAAGACATAATATGTTCACTTGTAGCAGACGTAATAATATACTGGAGACCCTGTTTCCTTTTATAATTTACTTTTTGCTGCATGACTGAAAGTTCTGACGTTCGTTTGAAAAATATAGGCATGCATCCAAGTTTGTCCAAAGAACCCTGCTAACTTCAATGTGGACAATGTCCGAGTTGCAAAGCTCTTGGGAGGGGGCCTTCATAATAGTACAGTTGTTCGAGGAATGATTTTGAAAAACGATGCTGTTGGGACAATAAAGCGAGCAGAAAAGGCAAAGGTTAGCTTTCTTGACATTTTGAGGCTTCTGTGGTTTTGTTTGTGGTGCTTTTTATACCCTTGCATTGGAATCTTGTCTTGCTTAATCACCATCATGCTTCCTCTACATGATTTCAGTTTTCAAGTTACTTATTCTGTCGCTTGCTTGTACTTCCATTGATTATTGGTATTTTATTCAGTTGTATGGGTATAAGGAACAAAGAAAATTTTTTGAGTTGTAGGTGTCTGTTTGAGTTTACTCAAGACCTTTCTAGTTTGCTTGAATTTTGCATTGCACAAAAAGATCATTGCATAGTATTTTGAACATTATTTTCTGTACTTGCTGCAATTATGAAGCCGGAAATTATTCAGTAGTAATATTCTTTGTTAATGCCATGTTAGGTAGCTGTATTTGCTAGTGGCGTTGACACATCTGCAACTGAAACTAAAGGAACTGTATTAATTCATTCAGCTGAGCAGGTATATGTCCAAATCCTCAAATACTATAGTTATTCCTTCATCTTTCATTTTTTACTGAACTGCAGCAGAGTTGTTGCTGGAGCTCAATATTATTATTGTTGTTGTCTTTGTTGTTGTTACTGTTATTATACCTTTATGCTTGAAACATGTTGACAAACATTTAGGATTATTTTTTCAGCTTTTCCCATTTTGGTAGAGAATTGGCTTTGTGAAATTTCTGATTCTGTGCAAGTGGAATGTAAAGACTGAAGAGTCTTTGGACCAACATATTTCATTCTTCTGTTCATGCTTAATCTGAAATCTCCATATATGTTTGATTATATTATTATTTTATAACCTCTTTCTTTAACTTAATGATTTTGCTAATTGGGCCCATTATCTTCTCCTTTTAACATTCTATAGCTTGAAAATTATTCAAAAACGGAAGAGGCTAAGGTTGAGGAGCTCATCAAAGCAGTAGCAGATTCAGGTGCCAAAGTGATTGTTAGTGGAGGGGCAGTTGGAGAGATGGCACTGCACTTTTGTGAGCGTTACAAGTGCGCTTTCCTATACTTCCTTTCTCACCCCCTAATATATAAATTTGAGACCTGTATTAATGTTGAATAGTGGTGATGTTCTAACCATAAATTCTTGCTTGTAGGCTCATGGTTCTGAAAATTAGTTCAAAGTTTGAACTACGTCGATTTTGCCGAACCACTGGAGCAGTTGCTATAGTGTGTATCTTTCTACCTTTGTCTTGTCAAAAAGCTTTCAAGTTTCTTTTTAACTCACTTTGTTTTTCCTGCAACAGCTGAAGCTTAGCCGACCAAATCCTGATGATCTTGGATATGTTGATTCTGTTTCTGTTGAGGAAATTGGTGGTGTCAGAGTATGTTAAAAAAATCTTTACATGTTAATTTCTGTTGTGTTTTTCCCCTTTGATTTTACATCTCATCTTATTTTGTTTACCTCTTCTTTGTTACACACAGCATGATTTTCTCCTGACTTGTGAGAATGTGTAGGTGACCATTGTGAAGAATGAAGAAGGTGGAAATTCTGTATCTACTGTTGTTTTGAGAGGAAGCACTGATAGTATACTGGATGATCTTGAAAGAGCAGTTGATGATGGTGTTAACACTTACAAGGTTATTTCTGACATATATTCCCATAATAGGCTGTTTGTAAATCTTCCCTCAATCTTGTCTCGTTAAAATAGTGGTTCCACAGCATTAAGATTGTTGTTAAATATGTTTGGGTGGGTGTAATTTTTCATTGCTGCAAGTGCTTCATATGCGCCATTGTTTGTCAGGCCATGTGTCGGGACAGCCGTATTGTACCTGGAGCAGCAGCAACAGAAATTGAATTAGCTAAAAGAGTGAAAGAATTCTCCTTCAAAGAGACAGGGTACGTTGTGTATATCTATTTCTAAAAATAAAAGTCTGGTATGTATATTTGTATGTATGTACATGCTTTTTCATTGCATGGGAGTACTTTTTGTTCTTTGGTTGTGTGGATAATTAGGTTCTTGTTCTTCACTCTTAGTGACGTAACTTGTTTCTTGCACGGTTTTCAAACTTCATTTTGTTTTTTGTATATCAGTTAATGAATGAATAGGGCGCCCTAAATTTTCAATGGCTCTGCAGATTGGACCAGTATGCTATTGCCAAATTTGCTGAGAGTTTTGAAATGATTCCTACCACTCTGGCTGAGAATGCCGGGCTAAATGCTATGGAGATTATATCTTCTCTGTATGCAGAACATGCATCCGGAAATACCAAAGTTGGCATTGACTTAGAAGAAGGTGTTTGTAAGGATGTTTCAACTACAAATGTCTGGGATCTCTATGTGACGAAGTAAGCTGCTTGTTATATATGTCTTCTTCTCTCTCTCTCTCTCTCACACACACACACAAAATCTATTGTTAGGCCAAGAACGAATGTGTTTGTTTATTATTGGTAGAGAATATATCTACCCAAGTAAGCTTGTCGCATAAAAATTTGCGCGTAGAAAGGATGCTTTGATTAGTGACTTAAATATAAAGGCAAAAAAAAAAATTTAGTGACTTCAATATGAAATGATATAGGGGTGAACCGTTTTTATTCCTGACTTGATGTCATTTATAATGTAGTTAAGAGGTTTAATTGGTGTTTTAGGTTCTTCGCTCTCAAGTATGCTGCAGATGCTGCTTGCACTGTATTACGGGTGGACCAGGTAATAGCAATACTCTAAAAAGAGTAGTAGTCAGTGGTTTCATGATCAATATTTCTGAATAATTTGATGATATTCTGTTTGAATATTTTAATGGCAACTAACGGAACTGAAGAATAGGTGAAATGCGGGCAATTACAGTAGATAATGTCGTCCATGTGGTTAAATTATGGTTCAGAGGGTATGGTTTGAAACTTGAAGTGCATGAGGGAGAGGTTGACATGATTTTCTAAAACACTGATTTTAGGTCCGAAAACAGTAGTTTTGGATACATCAGTATGGCTGGAGATAGAAATGTGTAATTCTTGTTTATTTGAAGGAGAAGCACTGATTATTGCATTATGTGCAACCAATACTTTTCGGGAATGCTTTTTCAAACATCTGGAAACAATTTGTTTGGGGTAGAAATAGAGCTTTAGCATGTAAAAAATGTATGTTGTGGTATCATTTGAAACACACAGCCTAGCCACTAGCTTTACTTATCAACATTAGAAGAAAATACCAGGTGTGAAACTATTTTGAAGTTTCTTGTTATATTTTTATATGGGATCAAAAGTTTAGGAAACAAACGTGTACCCTGGTTACCTTTTATAATTGCTCTTAAAGTTAGCTTCTGTGAAATTCTTGTCTGTTTTATCTTCATGGATCTTATGTTATATTTTGATGTTTTTAGATTATAATGGCAAAACCAGCTGGTGGCCCGAGGAGAGATCAAGCTCCTGGCGGAATGGATGAAGACTAATTTTTTCCCTCTTTTAGTACTGTCTGCTGTTTTCGTCTGTGTTTGGATAATTGGATCTCAAACTGAGTTCTGGACTTGGTATAGGCATCGTGCTTTCTTTTCGATGCCAGTAGTGGGGTTGATGCAAATTTTGGATTTTTATTTCTTTTGGACTTTATATGAAATATGCGCTGTAAATTTATTCATGGTTCTCTAGCATGAGTAATGGTTTTTGCGGGGAATATGGGCACTTTAGCAAACTAGCAATCGTGTTAAGATTATGTGAGTGTTTGGAAACTTTCCAAACTTAAGTTTCAAATCTAGGTTTGCGTAATCTGAGACAAAACTCCTCTCACACATTTACCTCGTAAATCATAAAAATTATTCTCAAAAACTAATCTAAACACACTATATCTTAAAAAAAAGTGATTATTTCTCTGTTTTTATGATAAAAATTGATAATTTATAGACTTCTTGATTGCGATATTTTCTGTTTGATTCATTATTCAATCTTGCACTTGCAACCAGAGTTTTAGATTGTATCTTTCTAAAACTTGGCCGATCACTTTACTAGGTAACTTTCTAAATTAGGGTTAATATAATTTTTAGTTTCTCAAATTTACCTTAATTTTGAGTTTAATTCCTAAATTTTAAATCATAAATTTTGATCTCTTAACTCTTAATAAGCAAGATGGTCCAGGTTTTTATTTAATTATAGGGACCAATATTTATGAGATGTGATATCAAGAATTAACTCGACAACTTCTAAAGACAAAAAAAACTTATAAAGACATATGTCACATAACTTTATAAATTATTTGAAATAACTAAGACTTGTTTTAGAGGTACAAGATTTATGTTCTTGAAACTCTTTACATGAAGAACAAGAGCAGATTGAACATCAATCCTGCCGGGACACTGAACATCTCAACATTTACTTGGAACTAAATAATTGCTTACATAGCATAAAGCCTACGATACTCTAAAAAGATGTTTGGATAATTTATGACAAGACATCATAATATAATCTTCAACCTGCACATTAGAAAGTGCAGGTTAGGTGGGGACAAGATAATGGCCTTCATCCTGACCGTTGATCCACACAAGAGGAGTAGCCACTGCAAGTAGAGCAAAAGAGAGACCACAAACCAATTTGAACGTAGCCTTTCGCAGAGTTTTTCCCATGCCAATTCTCTTGGTATTACTTTCACTCCTGGAAACTACCTCAGGGTGCATCTGCATGTCAACATCACCAGAAAGCTCATCTGTTTTTGAGGCTGATTCCTGACCACTTTGTATCTGTACATTATCATTGTAACCACCATCATATATTAAGCTTTCATTCTCTTTTGCATCATTATTGTCAATTGAGGAACCATTCTGGTCACATTCAGATGTTGGACTCCACTCAATATTGCCTGAGGATAAACTCCTATACCGTCTGTTCTGCTTCTCAGAGCTACCGGAATTCAAATCAAATGGGTCTTGAAGAGATTGAATGAGCTTCCTAGGAGTCTTGAAGATTTTTACGTTGTCTACATTAACTCGAGACCTCTGAGTAGCAAAAAGAGTGAGTCTATATGTCAGTTCTGTGAATAAAAGAACTAAATATTTCAATAAATAAACATGACAGCTTAAAATCAGATTATTGAAGCTTTAATGAACACGAAACAAGATTGCGGTGTTAGGTTCAAGTACTATTAGTTTCAAGTACTTTCATTAACATGAAAAGATATTTTAAGTGACCATCAAATGTAATTTATTGACAGACGCGTGAGAAATTTACCAGCGGACTTGTGGTGGTGCTTCTGGATACGCCAAACCTAGGATTCTGATGCATGAATCCAGCAAACTCCTCTGTTGAATCTGTCCTATCCAGAACCTCGTGATGATTCACAGAGTCCTCTAACCATTTTTTTGAGATATCATTCCTCTTCACAACCTCTGAAAACAGGCCATCCTTGAGAGACACGTCAACTCCTCCATTTTCCTGGCTCCAAAGCTTCCTATTTACACTTCGACGTTCATAGTTCGAAGTCTGAGAAGCTTGACTCATTGCAATGGGAGACTCGCTCACTGATTCATATCCTGGACAGAAGTCCAGAGTCCGTGATTCTGGTGAAATAGATCTAGAAGGATGCTCTCCTTCACAAGAGAAGTTCTCCCTTTCACTGTGATCTCCCCTGCTAAAATTAGAGCCAGTCACTGAGCCAGGACTTTTAGTATATCTTGATTTTTTGTCAGCTGCAATTCTCTTAGCAGTTTGCAAAGCTTCAAATGCAGCACCTTTCACAAATGCCATTTTATCAGACTGGCACTTCTCCATCTCCAGAATTATCAAATCAAGTTCTGAGAATATGCTTCTAGGGTCTAGACATTTCATCAAGAAGTTTACCATTTGAATGGCTGAAAACCTCTTCTGAGAATTCCCCTCCACAAGCCCAGCATTCAGTATTCTCAATCCAGATTGTATAAGCAATCTTGCATATGCTTCAACAATCAAAGCATTGCGTTTAGCTAAGGCCATTACCAAACCCAAATGTGAGTTATTCTGGGTGGACCTCCCCTCTAAAGCTACAGCAACATTCAGGCAGACCCTATTGACTACGTCATCTGAAGCAAACTTCCAGTTATCCGAATCCACAAGAGCCTTTAAGCAAAGGGCTGCTCCTAAAGCTAGGCTCTCTTGAGAAGAAGTGAGAGAATCTGAGAGTGGCTTACAAAGGGAATGAATTGTATGCCTCTTTCTGTCTTCTGGTGTTGTGGGGTCAATTCCATATCTTGCAATAGCTGGAACCACCTTTGAGCAAGCCTGCTGAAGCGGGAAAGACCCTGCACTTGAAGCTAAGGTTTGTACGATGGATGCCATGATGCTGTCTATCATAGGAACAATCTTGACGCCGTGAACTCGAGCTAGAACTTCATAGAGTGAAATTGTGAATTCTCCTGATAATGAGCCGGTATCCTGGGTTTCAGAAACTTGGGCGAGGAAGATAGGAATGGTCTTAAAATCCAAATCTTTCACGTATGACTTTAGTGCCTTCATTGCACACTTGCGGCTGTCCGCATCTTTGTCAAGGTTTGCAATCTCTCGCCGGATTACTGGACTGAGACTTCTTCCCATTGCTGAAGTTAAAATGAAACCATTAAACAATTTTGATTAATAACTATTAATGAAGGTAAGTCGTAAGTAACACACATCAACATTTCAAGTACATTGCAGAGACCTCATTTTGGGTATTCTACTGCAGATTTTAATATTCATGCCCACAATTTAATGCTTCAACATTTAATTCATTATGCTCTTTGTAAACAAAAATTAAATCTTGTAAAGGGACCGTGAGCCAATTTAGACTCGAAATTTTTGTTTGCCTCCATGAGCCTCAAAACAATGCACAGCCACTGACTTGCAACTCAGTTGTTCCCTTCCCTACCTTAAATTTGCAGCAATTAAAAAATCTCAGACCATCATAAGGAAGATAAATCTCAGACCACAAATGGAAGACACCACAGATCTTGAAAAATTTCTTAATAATAACATTAAGTGAAGGACGAAGAAAAGGAAAAGCAACGGCCAGCCTGGTTTTCAGTTTGAAGAACTGAAATTATTTATGAATCTAAGTCTCCTTTTCTCAAAAAGAATAAAGATTCAATCTTCAACAATTCTTGGGTTACAGAGATTGGTGAAGAAAGATAATAATGAGGAAGTGAATTTGGACTTGAGTGAGAGTATTCACAGACAACAACGGGAAAGCAAGATTGCTCTTTATACACGCGCATTCAGTTCCTCTGTTGTATCATTAGAGAGGAAAACAAAAGCGGTAAACGAACATTCAAATTCAAATCAACTAAACACTCTAACACCAAAGCAAGAGAAAGCAAACAGTACAGAACAAAAAGAAAGAAATTCAAATTAAGGCAGGCAAGTGTACCTCTGTGAAGGGAAGAATCAGCTAAACTTCTACTTCCTTGTTCACTGCCTCGTGAGTGCCTAACAAGATAGAGAGAGCACTTCAGAAGCGTTGGAACTGAGAAGAAAGCAAGAAAGCTGTCCAAATGTGAAGTAGGCTTCAAGGTTCGATTTCAAATTAAGCGTATTTTGTGGTGCTCTGTCCCATTCCGCTACAAATTGGATACCTCGATTTTCAAAATCTTTCTTTAAAATGCCACCGCTATCCTTCCCATTAAAAATAAAATTCCTTCTACGACCAGAGGACCCTCTCACAGTTTTCTCTCTCTCTCTTTTGCACTTTGTCTTTTGTCAGTACTCAGCCACCCTTTTGTTCGTTATTTTACTATTTGAGTTGTAATAATAATAATACTCCAATAATTAGCATCTTTATACATGATTTTTTTCAGCCAACAGTCGTGTTTTTTTTTTCTAACCCAACAGTCGTGTTTATATGTAATTACATAACTATATTTTGTGAAATAGAAGAATCAGGATGTGTCTGTGTGTCGCAAAAATTAAAATTGTTCCAGCTGAAATTTATTTAGTATGATTATGTTCCCATATACAGAAGAAAATATTGATTAGGTACAATGTGTTTCCCTTTTCTTAGTGATTTTGCATTTATACTTGTACCATTTATTGTCATTAATCAACGTGCATGAATGAAAGAAATATTAATTCATTTCTAATTAAAACGAATCTGCATTTACTATGTGTTTAGACTTTACAGAGTAAATACATTGATTTTGGTTAAAAAAACAGAGTCAATGCATTGAT
Organism: Inga oerstediana; assembly: GCA_963210345.1. Classification (NCBI taxonomy): domain Eukaryota; kingdom Viridiplantae; phylum Streptophyta; class Magnoliopsida; order Fabales; family Fabaceae; genus Inga; species Inga oerstediana. The sequence continues at coordinate 11,176,437 of OY723403.1, forward strand.
CTCTTGAGATGAAATTTGCACACAAATTCTAGAGGTTCGTTGAATGAGAATCTAAAGTCTAAACAGAGCCCAAATTCAATTTACCTCTTGTCATGTGCAAAAAGAAATTAGACAATCTCATTGATTTTGTTTCAGTTTCATTCTTTTTATTCCTAATTTCTTTCGGAACCAAAATAGAAAATGAATAATTAATCAATCATCAATACAAATTCGTGAGGGTAACACGGTCAAACCAGATTCCTCACCTCGCTGTCACAGCCTCGGTATCTTTTGTCTTTGACTGGAGATTCCAAAGGGATATATAGTAATAATAAATATACTGTGTTTGGGGGGGAAAATACTTTTCCCGCCCTTGTGAAGTTGAATTTTGGGGGGAATTTGAAATCCGAGCCCAAAACGTAAAAAATCTGAAGGAAGCCAACCAAAACTGAGCTAAATCCTAAATGGGTAAATCCCCCAACTACCACTCCAAGTCTCCAACTGTCCTTGTGCATGCAATGCAACAGTCTGACGCTTAGGTGATTCATAATTTGATATTACTGATTTCGTTTTTTGTTAATAGCGACAAATTGTGACCCCTCGCACCCTGTTGCGTCATTTTGTTAATAGCTTAACGCAAGAGATCTTATCAGTTATCACAAACAAAGTATACAAAAGTTCGTTCAAATTTGGTTCCTGTGTTAAGCCTCACCCGCTATTTAAAATGAATCTCCAAGAGATGTTTAACCCCAAAAAAAAGATAACATAAAGTTGTTTTAATTCTAAATGGAATATACTTCTTCCGGTGCTTAATATAAAGACGCATCTTAGACGTTAATTTTAGTCCTAAATATAATAAATAATTTACATATTTTCAATCTTTTTTTAATTTACCCCTATTGATGCTCGCTTAACAATAATCAAGGGAAAGAGAAAAAGAAGAAATTAAAGAAGATGATTAGAGTATTTAAAAAAAAATATAGCAATTAATTAACTTAACTAATTTTTTTAATCTAATTAAATTAGGTAAATATGTTTTATATTAAGGATCAAAGAAGTAATATTTAAAAATATGTATCATTTCCTTCCATTTGTTTGACTGCACGTGGGTGTCATGAAATGCAAAAATATATTGAAAAACATTGTTTGCACGTGCGGAATCTACAAGTCTGAGGACGTTTCATGCAAGGTAAGGTAAAGATTACTTTGCACGTATGGTTCAATTACACGAGTTAGGATTGTAGGTGATCCTGATACATTTTGGTGATTTTAGGTGTTTGATTAGCACAGTAAAGTAATTCAATATAATTTTAATTACAACAAATCATGTAACCTCCATCAAATAACTTCATATAACCTTTGCCCCATAATTATAATCTGAAGATTCATTATTCTTTTACATACTGATCTAAATAAGCTAACTGGCACAACAATGTTCGAGCATGGATGCAGTTTTAATTGGTACAAAGATTGATCATTGACATTGTGGAAGCAATTTGCAGGTTGGGCAATACCACTTTCCCTTGAATCTTGTCTCTGGTGTAAGGCCAACACATGCATAGTGGAACCATTCGCCTCCATAGCACTATCAAGAAGGCATATACACATGAGCTTTTAGAACCACCCCCACCTTCCCCAAAATAAATCAAAGTCTGAGCAAAAGTAAAGAGTACTCACATTTTCATTGTCACATGCAATCATATCACCAAAAGACACCTAAACGATCAAAATTGCGAAAGTACTTTAGCTTCTTACCAAACACGTTAAGAAAGAAAAGTAAGGAAATTACCTCATGATGGAGCACATCAAGCAGAACTAAAATAAGATATGTTATGAAAAAAGTCCAAACCTGATGACAAACACAGTACGTGGGTTCATTAGGATCAATGGGTTGATCAAAATCCACAGCAGCTGTATAATCCTTTTTATGGCTTCCTGGTGGAGGCATGAGCTCAAAGTCCCTATCACGCTCTCTATCCCAGTCTCTATCCCTGTAATCAAATCTCTTTGATTGAGGTGTTCCATATCCGGGCCTGCGGTTTTCACTTTTAAGAACTAGAGGCAATGGGGGAAGAGTTGCTGGTTCATCTGGTGATATTTTCCCCTCTAACAAAATTGGAAGTGTAAAACAAACATAAATGAGTAAGATCATTCCTTGATAATGTGCCAAAGGAATATATATATCCCTATTTCTTAAAGGAAAAAATAGAACATCTCAAGTTCCAGAGTTGTATCATTTATTTGTTTCCAACCCTTGTTGCCACCACATAGCATGTTACTTTATACAGGTGTAGAAACACCAAATCATGTACTTGCCCGCATCACTCTCTAATTCAAGTTCCACAATACTCGTAAATGTCATCAAGAATGTTTCAACCAGAGACGTATATATATTTAGCTATTTACAGAAGGAATAGGATAATAGCTGTTTCATCACTCATTGCATATAGACTGGGTTGCCTATAAGCCATAAGGGAACCAATAAAGGAGAGAAGAAGACAGCCACTTCCCTTGGAAATCCATTATTTGCATTCTTATGCATATATTTTCGAGGCAAATAAACTATCCAAAACCAATATGAAAGTGATTTTCACTCAGATTCTCCTAACCTACTCTCTGGAGGTTTAAGGCTGTGCAATGACACAAAGTAAATCAGCATACAAACTACATGGTTATTTTACCTTGCTTTAGATCTTCAGCAAAGTTGTTCAAATCCTCCTCAAGACGCTTTACATGGCTATCTATCTGGAGCAAATACAAGAGAACTGAAACTTGTAAACTCTAGAATGGTGTCCCTAAAACGCATATGAGGAAGACGAATAAAAAAATTCACACATCTTTCACTTGCCTAAGTATTATTAAGCAGTATATAATCTTTAATCACATACTAATATGACAGAACGAAATCAAACTGGATCTTATCATATAGAGGAAACTACAATAGTCGAATATCAAATGGAGATCTCCTCATAGTGAATCAGAGCAATTCTCTCACAGCATGCACATGTATGGTTAAAACTTAAAAAGCACATTCTTGAGTGTCATGAGTCATGGGGTACAGCAAAACAACACACAAACAGCAGAAAGGAGAACAAACTGGTAGAACACATCAAAGCAAATAAAGGCTACATACACATACATTATCTAAAATGAAAGAAATTCAATCGAACTAGTTCAAGCAATTAAGGAAAGGAAATAAGGATTTTAGCTGAAAATAAACCAGACAGTTCAACTTTGAATAGTTTCTTCATGACAATTAGCCCAGAGGTTAACATTGGCTAAGACCCAAGTTTCTGTTGTTTTTACTTTAACAACCACAGAATCATAAAGCGTCTGATAGATAAGCTATAAGATAATCATTTGCAAAAGCTCAAAAGGAAGGAGATTGAGAGAGCGTAAATTTTCCTTTAAAATATAAACTGGCCTTTGTCTAGGCTTGGAGCACTTATTTTTCTATTAGAATAGATGTCCAACCCTTCCTCCTGCTGTTTCAATTTGAAAACTAATAGACAGGGTGATATTGTTGTTTGATGACTGAGGCTCTTATGTGGGAAAGGAGAAGAGGATATTTAATATTTATAAATTTCCAACCAAAATCAAAATGGTTATTATCAAGTACCAAAGGAGACAACCAGAACACCTTGAAATATCAGAAAAGGTAGCAGAAGTAACGGATTTATAACTGTTTTGTTTTTACCGAAAGAAGAAAGACTGTTTTGTTAAGAACACAAGTGAGTTTGCTTTGGTAGTGAACAGTGAACTGTTGGTAAGTAACTATAGAAGCCTTTACAACCTGGGCTACAAGAGAGTCCTGACCTGCCATTAATGCCTTAAAGGAAAAGTGAAACTTCCAAGTTGCACACCAACATTTTGACTAGTGAATGTGGGGGAACAAAGCAAAGAATACTGAATTCGTTTATGGAAGAATCCATGCATAGTACGAAGTAATTTTTTTTTGGTCGAATAGTATAAAGAATAAAGTATATTGTATAAGCTACTTCCCAGTTTATATGAACAATAATTACTCTTCATCGATCAGAGGCTCTTCCCGGTTACATTTATAACAACGAGCATAAATATTCTAATTGTGATCCAGTTGTAGAAAGTTGGAGCAAACTACGTCATATATGATAAAGAAAGTCCAACATAAACCATCAAAATGCACAAACTCGGAAACAGTGAAACTCACCAGGTCATATGCTTGCCTTGCCAATAAAACCTTCTCAGTACATAGACTATATGCACTATCTTGATTTGCCTCAATTTCTTTTCGCATTTTCTCAATTGCAATGTCATCTTCTTCATTCATATTATTGTTATTAAAATGATGGCCACTGCCATGATAACCCTTCTTATGGCCATGTGATGACATCCCCAAGCAGTACTTTGTCTGCTGCCTCGTCTGGTTTATCATAGCTGCAACACCCCCACCACACACACAACCATGAAATGTAAACAAATAAACAACCGTTAAGACATACAAACGGCTTGAAAATTGAAAAATAAAAACTTTAACACAAACATGACGTATACTAAGAAACAGAAAAAGAAGCACAAGTGAATATTTACATTGGGATCGATCATCGAGCTCTTTGATGGTATTGAGCAACCTTTGAAGTTCGGCAGGCAGTGTACTCGCGTCTATGGAAATGAAAAATTCAAAATTCAAAAGAAGCGGCAAAATCAAATACAAATTCATGGGAAAATAGGAAATTGACGAAGAAACTGTGGAACTAGAAGGACGCTAACATTCCAAATAGTCGTCGACATAGACTCCAGTTCGTGCAATTGCCATATAGGATGATGATAATTGTCGTGATTGTTAGTGGAAGGGTTTGGTTCTAGGGTTTGAGTTGCGTGCCCTAGAGCTAGCCCCGCATTGGCAATGGGAATGACAGAGCCAAGCGACGTCGTATGAACGTAACTTTTTCAGGCAAGATTTAACGAAACAAGCGGGTAAGGCAACAGGACCGTTGATATTAAGGCGGGTAAATTCCTATTTCTAACAGATAAATGACATCACCGCCATACCATTTTTCTTCTCGAGAATGGGATATGCTCTCTCTCTCTCTCTGTTTTTATTTACCTTCAGGCTTCAGACATGTCATCTAGAAGCTCAAATTTTACATGGAAACTAAAAATATACATAGGATACAAACTTTATGTTTGATTCATTTAAAATCAAAAGGATAAAACGCATGATACAACCCATTATTAATTATTCTCAATTCTTTACAATTTTAACTAAAAAATAAAGAGAGAAGGGAGGGAAACAAACATACGGGACTGGATTCGGAGCAGTGTACAGTAGAGGCAACCCATGAGAAAAACAATGAGTGATGATAGGAAAACTCAATGGTTGTAGCAAGGGAGATACCAGATTAGATGATATTTTAGGAAGGTGTAACAACCCATATTTAAGAATTATTTACTTGCTCCTCGACTAACATACTCATAATTAATGTGATAACTAATATCTAGTAATAAATTTAATGTATATATTTTTATTGGGGGGAGGTAAGTGTTTCTCAACTTTCTCTATGATGAGCGTTGAGAACTCACCTTGCAGTGAGATCTTACACCATTTAAATAAAATTTAATGGCTTAAATTTTAGGGAAAATTTTAAATAAATACCATTTGTACTTAGAAAACCCCAAAAAATCCGTTATCACATCGAAAGGATAAATAGATCTCAAGGGATTAATCTTGGATTTTGAAATGTTGAGTTTTCACCAAAATGTCTCTCAATTTTTTTTTTAAAATAAGAAAGAACCCTTGTCGTTGCTAGAGTTCCACTGGCTAGCACCACTCCACCAACGGGCCTCCACGACCAGAGCTCTAATGATAACTTGAATAATGAAATTAACTATTTGAGCTCCATAAAGTCTATCTTGCGTCATTGACGAGATCAATAAAGGCAACGACAACTCAAGTATAGCGATTGATAGCTTGCACTCCCAAGTTTGTTAAAAGCTACGCTCAAATTGTCATTGCCTTTATGCAGCTTGTCAGCGACGCTTGATAGAGTTTAGGGAGTTTAACTAGTCTATTTCTATATTCAAGTAGTCAATCACATTACTCACGTTGTCACTGGAAGTCCGGCTGCCAGCGCCAGAGGTCCACTAGCAGGTGGTATAGGTCAGCGAAGCTCAGGCGCTGGTGAGAGTTCTTTCTTTTTTTAAAAAAAAACTTTAGGGGCATTTTGGTAAAAATATAACATTTCAAAATCTCAGAATAGTCCTTTAAGATCTATTTGTCCTTTTTATATGTCAATAGACATTTTAGGGTTTTTCTAATTCAATGGTACTTATATGTCTTTTTCCCTAAATTTTACGATTTTTAACTAATAATTTGTAAATAAAAATTTATTTTTAAAAAAAAATGATAGTTAGGATATTACCTTTATTTTAGATTCTGTACACATTGAAATATTTTTTACAAAAAAAGTCAAAGTAAAATAAATTTAATTTGAATCTTTCAAATTAGATTTAAACAATCTTTAGAGGCAATAAGCTCTGGGTGCTTTTTGGGCTTAAAAAATCATGCCTATCTTTTTTTTCTTATATACCAAAAAGAAAGAGAAAAAGAAAAAGAAAAAAATGCCCCATATTTTCTTCGAAACTTGATTTATGTGAAGTTATTTTGATGGGAAAGATGTTGATGGATTACCTTGGTTTTTCTTTGCTTGTGACTCATATTTTCTTTATTTTTCGTTTTGGTTTGTTTGGTTCCCTTTGGTTTTTGTCATTTTTTTCCCTTTGCCATTTGCATTTTTATATTACATCTTGGGTTTTGGGCTATACTATTTAATAATGTTTCTCAGTTTTTTAACCTTTAATCCATGTAAACTAATCTTTTTTATATAATGGAGTGTTGTAGGAGAGATTGAAGAATGCATAAGAAGAAAAATAACTCAAATACAAGGAAAGGCCGGGGCTTACCTTTATACTAATGTAATGTTTCTTAGTTTTACAACATTTGTTATAGGGAAACTAATTCGTTTTGTACAATGGATTGTTGTAGAAGAAGTTGAAGAAGGAACGTGAAGAAAAAGAATACAAGCACAAGAAAAGGCCGAGGCTTACCTTTATACTAATGTAATGTTTCTTAGTTTTACAACATTTGTTATACGGAAACTAATCTGTTTTGAACAATGGATTGTTGCAGAAGAGGTTGACGAAGGAATGTGAAGAAAGAGACACACAAGCATAAGGAAAGGCCGAGACTTACCTTTATACTAATGTAATGTTTCTTAGTTTTCCAACCTTTGCTATAGGAAAACTAATATGTTTTGAATAATGGATTGTTACAAGAGAGGTTGAAGAACAAACACGAAGAAAAAGAACACAAACATAAGGAAAGGTTGAGGCTTACCTTTACACTAATATGTTGTTTTCTAGTTTTTCATCCTTTATTCTTGGTAAACTAATCTCTTTTGTACAACGGATTGTTGCAGAATATGTTGAAGAAGGAGCATGAAGAAAGGAACACAAGAAAGAAAAAGGTTAAGACTCACATTTAAACTATTATGACGGTTTTTAGTTTTTTATCCCTTCATTCTTGAGAAGCTAACTTTTTTTATACAATTGATTGTTACAAGAGAGTTTGAAGAAAGAACAAGAAAAAGATCACGAAAAGGAAAGGCTGATGATCACCTTGATACTATTATAAAGGTTTGTAGCTTTCCAACCTTTTTCTTGATGAATTTAATATCCTATCTGTGTGTCTTATATTATGTATAACGATCTTTATCATATGGTGCCTAAGTTGACTTGCATTTTGGTTTAAAATGTTTACTTCTATTGACATTTGACAGTCACTTCCGTGAGTGCCAGTATTAATTTTATTCAGTGCTTGTCGAACTCTTCTGATAGGGACAGGTTCCAGGATTTATTGCCACTCATGATGCATCAAAAGGGTGATAATAGGAAACTTTTTTCATATGCCACTTTGCAATTTCCCATGATTTTTTACAATAATTATCCAACTGATCGAAAGTGGACATAAATATTACTTTTAGGGTTTAGCATCTGTCTATCACTTTGCCAAGAGTGTTAATGTATTGTTAGTGTTGTGACGAATCACTTGGTCAAAAAACCTAGAGTTTTCTTTAAATGTATTTTTTCTCTTGTTTCTAACTCTGTTTTCACTGCTTATTACTCCCTGCGGTCCTAATTATAAGACAAAGTTGATTTTCTTAGAGAAATTAAGGAAGCTAATTAAATTACTTTAGAGTATTTTTATTTTTATTTTTTTCTTCAAACTAATTAATTTAACTAATAAATTAATATATAATCTAAGGATATATAACATATGATGTGATTAAGTAACTTATTTAGCTTCCTTAATTTCTCCAAAACAAGTTAACTTTATCTTATAATTAGAACCAAAGGTAGTACTAAACAGGGTAAAGATAAGACCACAGGGGAAGGGAGAATTGCCATTTGTATATTTGATGATGTTGCTGAGCAGTGTCGTGAAGCCGCTCTTAAGTAGGACTTTCACCTTTCTTTTTGTTCAAATTTGAATTGTATCTGTTTTCATGTAAATAATTACTTAATCTTCTTTTTTGAATTTAGAAGGGTTTTTCTGAATTATTCTAATTCCGTGCGATTCATGTAACAGATATTATGATTTTTACCTTCCATTCCCACCTGAGGCATGCAATGATGAGTATGCAGATGTTCGACAGGTTTTCGCTTTGACTTGTCTACTTATATTAATTTAATTTTGCGTTGTGACTTGAAGTAGTGCTTTGGTAAATTTCTCTTTTCTATTGCAGAGGCACTTTCAAGATTAGATGCTGTGATACCGCATCCAAATGCTCTTCATTCAGATAGTGTTATGGCATATGACAATGTCGTCTTAGCTTTTGGAAAAATATGCCAGTTCCACCGAGATAGTATAAATGCAACACAGGTACTTAGCATTTCGTGGCTGCATGTCTCCACTTTAGCATTTAGGCCTCTGGTTGTTGACAAATCCACACCCCCCCAAACAAAACAAAAAAGCCTAGCCCGACTTGCATTGGTCATTGTCAAATCACTGCGATTCGGATGATTAATCTATTGAGGCAGCTTCAGCAGACTTTGCCACTGTCGACCCTTGCTTCTACTTGGTCATCCTTGCAGCCTCAGCAACAACTTGCACTGCAGTCCATCCTATCATCCTAGTTATCTTCTATGGAATGTTTTGCGATGGTCCCTCCTCAAAAGACATATTTAAGGAAAGCTGCTGCGTCAAGTCAAAGTTGTTCCTTTGGCGTTGGAGTGTCCTTTTGAGAATCAGCTGTGTCTGGTACTCTAGTTCGTGTTGGTTGATTGCTGAATCCAGATTTGGTAATGCCACCGAGAAATTCTGAGGCATGGTTTGTGTAACACCTCAATCAAATAGCCAAATACTTAACCATAGTAATTCAAATATCGTCAATAAGGATGTTCAACATCCAAACCATCAAAATACAAATCAGTTTAAATAAATCTCACGTCTCAATATCAAATCAAATCCTCAAAATATTTCATCAAAACAAAATAAAATGCGGAAGTCTTAGGGTCATGGCAATAAAAATGACATAACATGAGCTCTAGGAGCACAAAAGAGCCTCTAAGGCTCACTCCATAGGTGCCTTCCCTTGCTCCCTACTAGAACAGTCACCTGAAAATGTTAATATATAGGGATGAGATTCTACGTCTCAGTAACTACTGAAAATTTCTACCGTACACAAGCAAATCTCATATGATAAAAAGGAACTGATTACATATATATTCATATATACCATAATTCTCATACAAGACAAAAACAAGTTTAATCACCATTATATCAATCTGTATTTTCATCGCAACATGTAATATACAATTATGCAATATGCAATATGTAAGATGCAACCTTCCTTATATCACCGTTCATCCTTATTCCGCTGACTGGAGCCATAGGCTAACACATAGTCCAACAGAAACCCATCCATTTGACTGGATTGTCCCAAGCTCACCAGTTCTTAAGATACACCCGGCCAAAGGTGTAGAGCTTAAGTCTGGACTATGGCTCCCCTCCTTAAAAGAATACAACTAAGGAGGTGTCACATGTCCCACAGCTCCAATGAAATCCCGGCCAAAGGAAAACATGGAAGAAGGGGCCCTGACAAGTACCATCCACTGTGCACCGAGTGATGGCATACCACGTGGTAAAAGAGCTCAACATACAAGTTCCTCCTTACTCCAACCCATTACAAATGCATCCACCATGACAAGTATATTCCATCACCAAAATATATAATTAAAAGACAAGGTACAATAAATCATGCTCCCATTCGAATAAAATATCATCACATATTCAAGCATGCCTAAAAGGAAACAAGAATCCAACAATACATTAATTGTAATTAAATTATTTCTTATGTGAATAAAGTGAGTCATAAAGAAATTTACTTGTAACATTACTTACTTGGGAATTTATAGTACATACACATATACACATAGTTCAATCCCTTTTTTTTTTTTAAAAGGTAGTCATACACAATTCACAAGTATAGGGAAGAATATTCAGAGTTACCTGTTATTCCATAATAGCTTACAAATAATTATAGAAATTACTCCGAAGCTCTCTACAAGAGGCTACAAATTCACAAACACATATATCTATTAATATATGACTCATTATTATTTTAAAATTACTGTAAACTAATCTTGACATTAAAGCTACCCAAAAACGCATATTCTCTTCATATATAAACACACACGTGGTTTATGGCTACAGAGTGAAGAAGGCATAAAAATTTGGTGTATTAAAAAAAAAGGATAGATAATATGTTTGATTAAATTGAATGAATTATTATTTCATTCTTTGAAGTCAAAAACCAAGGGTCTGAAACAAATGAAGTGGGTTGCCAAAAAAAAAAAAACGGACAAAAACAAAAATTAAGAAAAAGATGAAGAAATTAAGGATAAAAAAAATCACTGTACATTTTGAAGGTAGAAAATTAAAGAAAAGGGAGTGAGGCACAGTAACAACTAATAGTGAAATGAGTTTAACCAATTAAAAGGAAGTTATTCAAATAGAAAATTATGTATGTATCTATGTATATAGATAGATATGTATGTTTATCTAAATTTTCTTGAGGGTAGAAAATATATAAACTGGGTTAGCAAATATAAATATATATATATATATATATATGAGTTTCACATTGTCTCACAAGTAATGAGTCCAGACTTTGGAGGCAGATGAACCAGAATAAATAATAATAATTAATAAAAAACAAAAACGTTTCAACATGGGTTTGTTCTAAATAATTATACACAAAAAAAAAAAAAGGGCAACAGAGGTTGAAAGATAGAAAGTATACACACGCACACTTCCGCACAGTTAGTTCAAGGGAGAAAGATGGGGTTTTTGAAGAAATAGCAAGAGGAATATATATTTATATATATATATCTGTGTGTGGGTGTTCAAACGCCATCATAAATGAAGATTGAAGAAAAGAGCGTGAGGCACAAATAACTCTATTTTGTTTTTAAATCATATACATCACGCACAGTGAGCGGAGGAGATCTATGACAAGACTAGGAGACAAGAGAAAATTAGAGAATAGTAAGAAAATGTGATTTGACAGGACTATTAATCAGTTTGAGGCAGATATATTTGAACAAGAGAATGAATGAAAGACAAAATAGAAGAGCACCTGCAGACGCTCTGTGCCGCGCGCCGTGGGTTAGGTCTAGGGTGAAGCGAAAAAGATCTTATATAGAGTAGATCTAGGGTTTGTTGCTCTCATTAAAATATTTTTTTTTCCTTTAAAAAAACATAAAAATAATAATAGTATTATTCAAATTACTAGTAGAACTTTTTTTTTTTAATATAACATTTTTTTTTTCGTTTTTTTTCCCCAATGGTAAGACAAATTTACACACATATACTCATATTAAAATAATTATCTTAATGGGATATTTTATTTGTATTTAGTTTTCTTTTGAATAATTATTATTTTTTTCCTTTAGAACTTTATATATATATATATATATTCTATATTCTTTGACTAACTAAAATTAAGCTACAACTAACTCTAAGCCTTAAAAATTTAAGGATGTTACAGTTTGTCACTCGGTTTTGATTGAGGAGCTATCCTCATATATAACACCTATGTTGGTTAGTTCATCCCATCTCTCTCTCATTGTTTCTTTCTTTCTCTTGGAAACTTGATAAATGATATGAAAAGCTTCAGTCATCTTATTTATCAAAGTCAAGAAGCTCTGTTACCGTGTTGAAAAAAGGACACGCGACAACAACCTAATCTCATTTAATTTGGAAGATAACTTACATGCATAAAGTCAATTCAAAGGACTATTCTTCATGGAATTGACTTCAATGTTCAAACATCTCAACAAGTGTAAAAAGACTAGTGAATATGAAATGGTTCAAATCAAGAGAGAAAAGTCAATTAAGGCCAGAGAAGGACATCTCTACAAAGACAAAATCTGAAAACTTGAAACAGAATGGTTGTCCTGAGAAAAAGCCAAAGAGCACTGAGCACCTGTTTCTCAATGGAGCGCCTATGTTCAATGGGATTTCTTCTGTTTCTATCATTAGTTTCGTTCTCATTCAGTGGTTGTGCCCATACTCTGGATTCCCAGAACCCAAGGACTTGTAATCACAGTGACTTGAAGGCCTTATCTGATTTCTCTGCCTGCTTAGAACCTGCCATTCTTGACTGGAACAGCTCTGCCTCTAAAGATTGCTGCGCTTGGCCTGGTGTTGCATGTGATAACATACCTGGCCTGGGCACAAGGGTGGTGAGCTTGGAACTTGGCAACAGAGCACTTACTGGAAGATTCTGTGAATCCCTTTCAGGTCTTGATCAATTGAGGTCCTTGAACCTGTCTTACAATTTCCTCACCGGCTTTCTTCCTGATGAATTGTTTTGTCTGCAAAACTTGGAGGTAATTGACTTGAGCAACAATGGTTTTGTGGGCAAAATCAATGTTGGTAATTGTGCATCTTCCAACCGGGTTCGCGTGCTTAAGATGTCAAATAATTATTTTTCCGGGAACATGCCAGAAAGTTTGGGTAATTGTTCTTCTTTGCAGCATCTATCCATCAATGGAAACAGCCTATCAGGGAGATTACCTAGAAGCATATTTCAGCTGCAGAATCTGGAAGAACTATATGTGCAGTACAATAAGCTCTCAGGGCCCCTGAATAGTGAAATTGGTAACCTGTCAAGCCTGGTGAAATTGGACATCTCCAAAAATGGGTTTTCTGGACTTCTCCCGGATATCTTCAACAGCCTCACGAGGCTTGAGGATTTCTCTGCAAGATGGAACAGATTCACAGGTCAGTTGCCAACAACTCTGGTAAATTCTCCATCTCTTCAGATGCTTAGTTTGACTGGGAACTCTTTTGGTGGTTCCATTAATGTGAATTGCTCTGCAATGAAAAACCTCACTTCACTTTGTCTTGGTCGCAATAAGTTTCATGGTCCAATCCCTGGCAGTTTATCAGAATGCCCCAAATTGAAAGCAATGGGCCTTTCCTCTAAAAATCTCACTGGAGAAATTCCTGTCAGCTTTAAAAAACTTGTGTCGTTAACCGCACTTGGCCTTTCAAGATCTGGCCTACGTAATATATCTTCAGCTCTAAATATTTTACAACATTGCAAAAGCTTGAGCACTCTAAGCCTTACGAATAACTTCTTTAACGAAGAAATGCCACAAGATCTGATTATAGGATTCAAGAATCTCGAGGTTTTAATATTGGCGAATAGTCAAATCAAAGGCTCAATTCCACAGTGGTTAAGGGGATGCAAAATGTTGCAAGTTGTGGATTTGTCATGGAACTCTCTGGGTGGAAACATCCCCTCTTGGTTTGGTAGGTTCGATCATCTCTATTACTTAGACTTGTCGAATAATTCCTTTACTGGTCAAATACCAGAAAGCTTGACCTTGATTTCAATTCTAAAGAACAGCAATTTCTCGTCACGAGAGGCTTACTCGCCTCCATGCTTTCCCTTTTACAGTATCCGCACTGGGGATACTCAAACTCGACAGCCAAACAGGTTGGAGTATCCCAGTCTTTCAAGGTTACGTCCATCTTTAGTGCTGAGTTACAACAAGATTGAAGGACCCATATGGGCAGGTTTCGAAAATCTGAAAGGGCTCCATGTGATGGATCTAAAACACAACAGAATCTCAGGAGTCATTCCTGATGGGTTATCAGAAATGACAATGATGGAGATTATGGATTTGTCTCATAACAGACTCAAAGGGGAAATACCACCGTCGTTAGAAAAGCTGAGTTTTTTATCCGCATTTGATGTGTCTTATAATAAGTTGCAAGGGGAGGTTCCGAAGGGAGGTCAGTTTTCGACATTTCCATCTTCAAGCTTTGAGGGAAACATGGGACTCTCTCGATCTTCTGGTCCTGTTTTTCCTAAAGCAGAGGCTCCATCTCCAACATTTCCCCACAAAGATGACAAGATAACGTATTTGTCATTTAAATTCGGGGCAACAACTGGTTTTGTTATAGCCTTCACCAGTTGCTTCTTTCATGGATGGTGGTCTCCATGGGCTGTTATGCGTGTACACAATCGAAGGAGGAATTAACATTGGTGACGACGCTTGCTGGTGTTTCTGGGTATATATCATGATGTTATATCATTTTTAGAACTCAACGTAACTTTGTTGTTTCATAGGTTTAGCACAAGTTGTTGATTAAAGAAAAGACAAGGGAAAATAAAACACACAGAAACTCAGTTTTATGCACTTTGGAGTTGGGTGTTAGGAAGCCTACTTTGTTTAGATTTTATCTCATAAATGGGTCCCAAGTACATAAAACTGAGTTTCTCTGTTTTATTTTCCCTTGTCTTTTCTTTAATCAACAACTTGTGCTAAACCTATGAAACAAAAAAGTTACCTTGAGTTCTAAAAATGATATAACATCGGTCTTAAATGGGATGTCTGGGTTGGTGTTTTGGCAACTGATTTTTTTTTTCCAGAAGCATATTTTGAGAAGAAGCTCAAAAGTCCAGCTTTTCTAAAAAAAAAATCACTTTTGTCACCGTGTCACCGTCAATCCAAATATAAGTCATAGTTACTATCTGACTGTTATCCTATTTGACTCTTATAAAAGTCATATTAAAAAAAAAACTTCTGCAACCACTAATCCAAACGGGGTCCTAAGATTGGTGTTTTTGGAGTTCGGACTATATTAAAGACAAAACTACAATCCAGTCATTTAGTTGGGAACTATTTGTTATCGAAGCACAGTCCATCGTGCAAATACAGAAGTGATAAGTGATTATGATTGTGATTTGTGACCGTTTTTATTCGAGTTGATTGGGAGTAACATTTAATCTTCATTTTGTTTCAATGATTTTAATCTTTTGTGTTTAATATACTCTTGTCCAATCAATTTAAAACAAGTAGATTTTAAAGTATTAATAATAATATAAACCCATATGCCTTGATTTAATTGGAAACCAACATGCTAAGTATATAAGACTAAATATACAGGTTTTTTTTTTTAATATAATTGGAAACCAACAACCAACATCCCTACCTTTTGTGTTTATCTCTATTGATTTTTTCTTGGCCTCTATTTTGTGTTGATTATTGGGCAATACCATACGTACAGTGGTTATAATTTGAACAAAGTTAAAAAAACAGAAGTGTGGATTAAGGGTGTGCATGCATTCAGAATTCATACAGTTTTTACCATGAAGGATTCATACATTAATCAAAGGCATCAAATTTGCGTGATCTTATTTTTGCTATAATTTCATGTGAAAAATCAAAAGAATATTTTGAATTTTTAACAAAACAAAAGACACACATACAGAGTCCTCAACCAGTTAAATTTACTGCAGTCAATGAACGATAAAAATTCCAATTGGAGGGCGACGTTATCGATGTGGAGTTTAGACTTGATGGGCCTTTTGACGCTGATCTTTGATCTTACCATTTGCATGGCCTCCGTCACAGGGCTTGTATCCTAGCTATATCTAACCGTCGGTAGAGGTAATTAGTTCTTGGTGTTTATCACTGCGATTAGCACGACTGCGGATAAAATACTCTATTAGATAATTAAATACTACATAGGACGGGGCATTAATTCACCCTGCAGAGAAATTTCGAAAATAATTATGGCCCAAACGGAGTGAGAAAAGGAACCAAAATAAAAAAGGGAAAAAACACACACCTGGGATAGAGGCATGCGTTTCTCAAGTTTCTCAGTCCTGTGGCTTCAAAAAACATGTGATGTGAAGGTTCTATTTTCTATACATGCCCAGAAGCAGGAGACCTCTATCTCATTTAATAAACATGAACCCATATTTGTAAAACACTTTGGATATGCGTTTCTTGAATATTTATAATAATCACAAATAGCCTGGATCATAGCTGGAAGCTACAATATACATGTACATACACACATACCCAGAAACATTTTGTGAGAGCATTTTGAACAGACAATAATGGCAAACGAAGGTGACAGTAGTGGTGGCTTCGCAACTAGGCTAGGATCCCACCGATCGTTGGATCTCAATCGATGTGCAATCATCCCCACTATTGAGTGAGTCTGCTTTAGTGCTTTTCACTGTTCTATTACTATCTCTCTGATAACTTGTTTTCCACTGCTTCATCTGCTCTTACTTATGCTTCATCATAAACAACCCTTTCTTGGTCATTAATCAGTTGTTGTGATTGTGATCTGGGGCTCTTTGTTTCAGGAATATTGTGGCGACATTCGTGTTGGACTGTGAGTTGGATCTCAAGAAAATTGCGCAGCAAGCTCGCAATGCTGAATTCAATCCCAAGGCACGTTTTAATATATGTGATTCCCTCCAGTTTTAGTATGTGTTTCGATTACATATATGCCTGCATCAAATTTAGGTCTCGTTAATTGTCACTGATTCTTGGGATGGTGCAAATTATTAAATGTCGTCGTTAATTACAGCGTTTTTCTGCTGCCATTATGAGAATAAGAGAACCGAAAACTACAGCCTTGATTTTTTCTTCGGGGAAGGTGGTGAGTGCTCTGCCTATATTCTGTATTGATCTTCTCCGAACTATATAACAATTCATCAACTCTACGAAGCAACATGCATGTTTAATTTCTTGGTTATCTTCGTATTCGATGGATTATGTTTATGCTTGTGTGGTCCAGGTCTGCACTGGCGCCAGAACTGAAGCTGACTCAAAACTTGCGGCCAGAAAGGTAAATACTTCACGTAGCACACTCTAGTATTTAAGAAACACAAGATGATTTTTGACCTCATGATAGCTTTCATAGATTGAGAAACCACGAGACACAGGATGTTTCACTTTGAATCGAGAGACTGAGTTGAGCTAAACGTTCATATATGATTCCAAGGTTTGGTAGTTATGTAAATCTGTGCAACTGATATAGATTTATGGTTTTTCTCAGTTTGCTCGAATTATCCAAAAGCTTGGGTTTGAAGTCAAGTTTAAGGTACGTACTCTTGTTTACCATAAACACAAAATGATTTGAGCTATGTTTGTTCTGTACATTCTGACTTGAAACTGTGCGTAACAGGATTTCAAAATTCAGAATATGGTGGGCTCTTGTGATGTTAAGTTCCCCATCAGACTTGAGAGTCTCGCATGCTCGCATGCTGCCTTTTCAAGTGTAAGCTGCATAATTAATTTCCACAGAATTTTTTTAATAAACATTTACTTTTTTCTTTTTGTTATATCTAGACACTCTCTTCATTATGAGAGTTTTACGTTGAAACTTGGAGTCTGATGCCCCGAATCCTAGACATGCTGATTTAATAACGCCAATAAACACATTTGAGTTGCAGTATGAACCGGAGCTGTTTCCAGGTCTAATATATCGCATGAAACATCCTAAGATTGTACTTCTCGTATTTGTGTCTGGAAAAATTGTGCTTACGGGAGCCAAGGTATATATCTAGCTAACTACCTGGCTAGCTTAGCTAATTAAGTAGCGTTTTCTCCTTAATAAGCTTGCTTTTCTGCAAAACTGACCATAAGTTTCATGAGTGTGTTGAAATGTTATCAGGAGAGAGATGAGATATACAGAGCCTTCGACAGTATATATCCTGTACTTGCAGGGTTCAGGAAGATTTTTAGGAATGCAGTTTGAATTAATGCCCTTTAGGTATGCATCTCTGGGATTTCAAAATATCTCATTATTTTTTAATAATTTAAAAAAAAAAAAAACTTCCAAGCTAGGGCTCCTGAGATCAAACAGTGATATTTTCTGGGAGATTTGTCATCAGTTCCGATGCCTCGATCGATCAATGGTAATCTGCTGAAGTTTTCTATGTATAATTAGTCACTTGTAGATTGAGATACATGGTACAGTATACAACATAAAATTCGTTCGTGGTGTTCACTCAGATAATTCAATCACGTGCGTAGAAATATTAATTATTTATGTCACGTGCGTAAAAAAATCCATTTATGTGATGAAATGGTGAGCGTGTGCGTAAGTGAATTGCGAGCCCAGTCTAAACGAAAGTTAACTATATGAAGTGAACAAAAGATTTTAAATTGCCAGATTTAAAATTAAATAATTAATAGTAGAAAATAACTTGTACGATTACGAACCATATAAAAGGGACACAATTATTTCAAACATATTGTCACCGAGGGCATATATGTAAATTCAGACAAAGCGAAGCGGATATGACGAAACGAGTTGGGGAGAGCTAATTTGTGTGGTAACGGTTTTTTGTGCAAATGATGAAATGCGATTTTCTTGAAATTGTTTTGCCTCCATGCCTTTGCTTCTGAAGTTTCTCTTCCTCCTGAATGAGACTTATAATTAAGCTATAGAAATATCTATCTCGTAAAAGAAAGATCCAACCCTGCAACTTCGCTGGAGGAGGCAAGTAAAGGGGGATGGCACAGTTCGCGACACAGGGCAGCTTGAAACTACTCTTTAATGGAGAAGGAGTAATGTCGTCTCTTTTGGAACACAAGGACCCATTTCACTATAACTTTAGATCAATTCAGGCTCACAGACGAAGGCTAGGGTACATTGGCTCATCAGGTAGTATTCACTATTCATCATCGTCATCTCTGAGTAGCAAATCGAACGGTTACAATGCCGAGGCACGCCCCTCGGACTGTGTCTATGAAAGTGATCCTGATGATGATGATTTTGAGAGCGATAGCTTGGCTTGTTTCAGAGGCCTGGTGTTAGATGTATCGTACAGGTCAATATTTCCCCATTATCTTCTTTCACTTCTACCGTTTGGTCTGTGTATTGATACTTTAGGATTCTATATTTTTTCTCGGTTAGTCAGGTTTTGAGGTTCCTACTTGAATTCCGGAGGATTTTCAGCTCATAACTTCATGTGAATCAGGGATCAGCAGATTTTGATTTTTTGCAATGTCATACTGCAGCTTATTGATTCTGAACCTTATCAGTTGTTCTTCAGTTCAATACCTATTAGGCTATTATATCACTCCATACTATACTTTGAGGTTTCATAATTTGGGAGTTCCATTGTATTAATATGATGTTGGTTGTGATGCGTGGCATTGTTTGGAGAGATTTTCCCGCTTTGTTGAGTTTAGGTGATCGTTCCATTGAAAGAGCATGAGGAAGTCATATATATGTAATTAGAATAAAAATCATGGTTTCATTAATATTTTTACCTTTCTTTAATTTGTGTGTGATTTAAAAAAAATTTGTCTTTTTCCCATGCAGAAATGCATGGGTTGTATTATTTTCGTTGCCTTAAAAACTAGATTGTAGATGTATACTTTGCATAGAGTCTAAAATAAGTCACCTTATTCATGACTTATGCAGTTCCCTATAACGTAGTTGTATTAGCCAAAATGATAATTAGTTGGTGAATGTGGATGGTGCTGAGTTTGTAACTTGTGATTTTCTCTTTTATAGTCACCAAAATATCAACAGACCTGCTCAGTTGTTTGCTTATGGTTCTGACTGCTTCCATCCTGCTCCAGGCCAGTCAATGTTGTAGGCTGGAAACGAGCTATATGTTTGGAGTTTATGGAGAAGGTTAGATTTTTCACTTCATCAACCCCTTTTTTTGTAGGCTGGTAATTATTTTTTCTAATTTATTTTATTAGTTTGAGATAGACTGACAAGAATTTGTATTAGTATATTCTTTTGTGTCCTTTTCTTTGTATCCTGAAATTTATTTTTTCCATTTAAAGGTGGAGTGTATTTCTGACAGAGGTTCACTTTTGGTTTAGTCGTGAGTAATGTGTGTAAGGAAGTTTTGTTTATTTCCAAGTTACGTTGTTCAATGCACATATAAACAGGCACAGATATAGCCATTCCCTGTGACACGTACATCCTCACTTTTATTTACATTTCCAAACAGACTCTGAATAAACTCTAATTTAGTTTCATGTTTTAAATCTTGCTTATCCAGGCTGACGTTCTAGAGTATTATGATCAAACTGTGAACTCGCCTAGCGGATCTTTCTATATACCAGCGGTCTTAAGGGTCAGCAACGCAGTGATGCTTATTTCTTTTGTGTTTATTGTTTTTTTCTGACCTTTCATCACAATTCTATTAGCAGTTTGGCACCAAAGAGTTCTTGCCCTGTTGTTTTTTTTAATTGAAGTTACATACTTTCGTCACAATCAGTAGTACTAAACATCTGCTTTCTATTTATCTGCTCTCCAATCCAGATGTGCTAAACATATTATTTTTGTACAGGTTCCTTATTTGCTTCAAGTTGTTAAGAGAAGGATCGTCAAGAACAATCTTAGCCGGAAAAATATACTATTCCGGGACAATTACACTTGCCAGTGAGTATTATTTTATGAACAGAGCATTGGTTTTCTGTCAGTAAAGTCTTCCTCCGAAATCAACAAATAGTGAGAGTGATTGAACGGTTCTGGTTAGCCTGCCGTTTTTACTGCTTAGATTTAAATATAAAGCTTTATACTGACAACGTATTCCCTTTTGTAACAGGTATTGCTCCTCACATGAGAATTTGACCATTGACCATGTAATACCTACTGCGCTGGGTGGAGAATGGAAATGGGAAAATCTAGTAAGACAATCGGTTTAATCTATATACGAAAAACATATGATTTTTCTGACATAATGGTCAAACTTCATTAAAAATGCAAAATGACAACATAGCAAAGCTCAAGCATGCCAGACGGCTAGTGCTACTTGGTATAAATACATATATGGTACTCTTATTTTTTCATAGTAGAAGGTATAATAAGGGTGCAGTGGTACCATAACCACTAACACGAGTGTTCTAAGGACTTCTGTTTTGTGTGATCTTTGTTGGTTAACCCAAAAACATAAATTTCTGGTATATCCTGTTACCAAAGAGCCCTCATGTGCTCCTTTTTGGGCTTGGCTCATCGTTGACAAACTTTTGATGAAATGAACTTGTTTTGGCGTAAATGGGAATCTTTCATTCAACACCAAGAAAGAATACTACAATAAACAAAGATACAGGCCTTGTTGGAAAACAGAACAAGGCCAAAACAGGGAGAACAGTAGGCATGACTAAATGAGCTTATTATCTGAGAAAGACCCAAATGAACAGGAAACCAACATTTAAGTTTTTGAGTTTGCTTGATATCCGCTCCATCTCTCCTTACAACCACCACGAAGCAATTATTTCTTAAGGGGAGGCTAGTGGAAACTTAGGTAATCGAAATGAATGAGAGAGGTATGAGTATGAGATATGTTAGTCCTGGTTCCAAAGACCCAAATCCATCCGCGTGGAGCCTCTTTAGTCATTACCTTTTATCAAGTCCTTACACAGTGTTTGATATCAACAGGTCACCGCTTGTGCCAAATGCAACTCGAAGAAAGGTCATAGGACTTTAGAGGAAGCAAAAATGAAGCTGCTTAAGACTCCAAAGGTACTGTTGCTTTACTAGTTAAGATGAGCTTGCTTTCTTTCTATTACCATTTTCTTATACTTATCTGTACTGTACCGTGTTCCTTATTGGATCATGATGTGTAGGGGTGGGCATGGGCAGGGTTGGGCAGGGCGAGACCCCTGCCCGATGCCCTGCCCAAAGGATGAACGGGCTGCATTTTGCAGCCCGATGCCCGGCCCTGCCCACTAAAAGCCCTAATCATTTTGGGCTGGGCAAGGGTGGGCTGGGCAGGGTGGGTTTCCCTGCCCAAGTGATAACGTCTTATCTTGTCCACTTATAAAAAAATAATTCCTTATGAATTTCATAAACATTCATGTAGTTACTAATACCATATATATTTTAACTTCGCCCTAAGTAATATAAACTTCAAATACATTCAATGATTTCACATCTTGGAATATTTCAAAATAAGTCTACAACTTGAGTCTTGAAATTTAAAAAATACCATATGTCTTAACAAATATCCATACTTTAAAAATTAAACAACATCCATAATCCATTATAAATAAGAAAACAAAATGATTGTAATTAAAGCCGTGAAGTTAAAGTAGTTTGCATCAATTCAATGTCCCAAAAGTTGATCAAATGATAAAGCATATGGAAAGAAAATAAAAAGTAATTATAATTTTATACAGCACAAAGTAAAGAAGAAAGAAAGAAATCTACTTGTAAATAGTGTTTAATGGTTAGGGCAAAATAGAGAGGATCAAAAGAGTATTATACAATAGACAATATATATTTTAAATAAAAATATATATATGAAATAATATTTAATTGATATGAAATTTTATATTTTAAATAAATGAAAATAATTTTCAGGGCAGGGCCAAATGGGCAGGGCAACACCCCTTGCCCGATGCCCGGCCCTGCCCGATTATTAGCCCGCCCAAAGCTGCCCAAAATTTTTTCGGGCCACTTTTTTAGGGCTGGGCTGGGTAATTTTTTGCAGGGTCAGGGTGGGCGCATCGGGCTACTGGGCACCATGCTCACCCCTAATGATGTGCATGTCCTGGTCTAGGAATGAATGGACAACTTGATAGCTACCATATGATCCCGAAAAAAATGGAAAAAAGGAAAAAACTTGATAGCTACCAAAGAAAAGATTGCCACTATCAAAACTCTAATGTGTCATTTGCATAATGACAACTGAAACATACAGCCTGTTTTTCATGATGTTAATTGGTTTTAACTTCAATTTTGCGCCATTAACGAAGAAGAATGCTACTGTTGCTGGTCAGGCCCCAAAAGACTACGACATACTTGCCATACCCTTAACAACTGCAGCTCTGAGAATGCTGACAATAAGAAAGGGAACACCTGAAGAATGGCGTCAGTATCTAAGGTCCTCTTCAGAGCCATGATATGAATTCATCTCCTTGGTCACTTATTTATATGCCATCCATCCATTCATAATATATAAATCTGTTCCTGCTCACCAAAAACTTAGTAAATAAAAGAAAACTTTCTCGTAATCATAAGGACATATTAACTTAAAAGAGGGCAAAAAAAAAAAGAGTAAACTGCACTATTCATCTCACGAATCTTGTAAAATATATGTAAAGTAGCTCCCTGCACACTGTTGATCAAGACCATGCATGTGGTCTTGCTCAAATTGATGTACAGAATTAATATTGTAGTATAAGAGAACGCCTGCCATTGTGATTGCATTTGCATGTCCCTTATTAAATCTGATAATTAATAGGGTCTAGGTTTCAGACATGTTGGTGATGTCCCTTCCAACTAATCTCAGCTTTTGTTTCACCTCTCATTGCCACTTTTGACTTTTGAATCATTCAAAGGGGGTAATGCGGTAGCTTATGATGCACGTGAATTGTGAACAGTGATTCAAAATCCCAATAATAAAAATTACGGTCAGATCTCATGCAAAAAATAAAAAAAATGGTTTCTTAAAAGCTCAAAATAAAAAAATGGTTCTATAGACAATTCTAAGTGTTGGTCATTGACAACACCAAGGACATCATTAACAAATTTTTTAAACAATTTTTTTATTTTTTTTCTCTTAACTGATAACTGACTGTAATTTTTCCAAATAAATATGCCCAACTGGATCATTGTAATGTTTTATGTGCAGCTGAGACTGCTGATTGAATGACGTGAATAGTACATTTGAAAGTGCTGTAAAAGATGGAATGCCTTTTTAAGGGATGAGCGGTGACAATTAAAATTGAAAAAGATCCAAAAGAAATAGGTGAAATGAAATGATTAGCAGAGGGAAGGTTGGTTTTTGGGGCATTAATCCATCCTCATGTACGTGTTTGATGATATGATGACACTGATTCAAAGGGAGGTATTGGAATATGGAATTGATACGGTTTTCATTGGGAATTGATTTTTAGAAGCTGAGTTGTAAATGATTCAAAAGTCAGATGCGGCACATGCTTCTATACAGTCTTTTGTAGGCAGTGGGGATGGAACTGTGGGCGTGGCTTCGAAAACATTTGTTGACCATTACTTTAGGCGAGTAATATAGAGTGAGTGTTTGGAAGAGTTTATTTTTAAAAAATAAATATTTATTATGTAAGTTGAGATAAAATTTTTTTTATATACTTATCTTTTATACTATGAATCATAATTTATAAGTATTTATTATCCAAAAATAAATTATCCCAAATCAGCATTAAGTCATTTTTAAAATAATTATTTATTTCATAATATAAATTACTTAGAGAGTAATTCATGATTATTTTTTAATTTTACTCATATAATTAATATTTATATGTGACTCATTATATTTTTTTAGCCTCTTCAATATCTTATTTAATATAGGTAAAGTTACAAAAAAATTAATATAAAACATGTTTAATAAATTAATTACTATTTATTGACTCTGATAAATTAATTAAAATAACTTATATATTGTGAGTTGGATGGAGTAGCAATAATAATATTAATAATGTTGCCTTCTCTTTGCATTATTGCCTAATAACACCTCGCTGTTTTTTTTAAAAAAAAATAAGGAATGAAAAGTGAAAATATGAAGAGTAATATTATTGGGGTGTGTCAATGATTGAGCAGGGGAATGGGAAAGGTAAAGAAATCATTGCTTTGCCATTGGGTATATAGGCTTAGGAGTAGAGGCAATTTGTTTCATCACAGCCGTGACTACTGTTTAAAGATTATTCCAAAAGTAATTAAAAAAGGAATTATTTTCTATATTTAATATAAGATATATTTAAAAAATTGATTTTGATTCAATATAATATATAATTTTTATATTTGTTAATTTTTTAATAATTTACTCATATTGATGCTTCTTCAACAATAATCAAGTAGGAGAAGGAATAAGGAAAGATAATTATGATATTTTAGAAAATACATATCATATTAACTAAATTAATTTTTTTAATTTATTAAAATTAGATAAACATATCTTATATTAAGGATAAAAGATTAAGTTTACATATTATACCTTTTCTTTGTCTTGAAGATTTGTCTATAGAGCTCAGACACATAATTAAAGTAAATTTCATCAAAATCGTATTCCTTTCAAGTTTCAAGGAAAAGACAAGTAAAATTCACTACATGTTAATTAAAGTGTGCTAAACCCTTCAGTACTAGAAAGGGGGGAAATTCATGGGAAGTTTCACTCTGTGTACAACACTAATATGGTCAGTTTTAATTAATTTCTTCAATTAATTGAATAAATTTAAATGAATAGTACCGAACACATTCGCGCATCATGTGTACTCTCATACGATACTCGCTATTGTCATACTTGAAAGCACTGTATTAAAAATTAAACCGGACCGGTTGGTTCGACCGGTTGAATCGGAAATTGGCCAGTGGTCCGATCTGGTTTGATGGTTGAACCGGAGAACCGGTCGAACCAGTCTGAAACCGGTGGTTCAATCAGTTAGAACGGTTTCATTTTTTTCGTTTTTTTTATAATTTTTTTTTTTTTTGCTTTTTTTAGGGGAAAATTGAAAGTTGAAGACTAAAATGAAGAGAAAAATAGATAAAGAAAGAACAAATCTAAAAAAAATGAAGAAGATAATAAAAAAAATTATTTAAAAAGATATAATAATTATAGAAAAGGAGATATCATTGCATAAGTATATGCATTATAACTCATACTAATAGATTTTAAGTATTTTTTTCTAAAAATCTTCATTTTTATCTATAGAAGTTTAAAAATATATTAATATATATTACCACTAATAAATTATAATATTTTAATATGACCGGTTCAACTACCGGTTAGACCCCGGTTGACCTATTAACCCTTAAACCTGTGTTGTGACCAGTTCATTGGCCGATCCGATTTTTTGTTCTTTGCTTGAAAGAGACCTTGTTAGCTGCATAATACATCAATAATACTTGAATAAATTCTCATTGGTTGTTGTTATTACATGATTCCCCGGGAATCTAAACTTCAAGTTCAATCCAATCCTGTAGTTATGAATACGATTCATCAATTTAGACTCACTTTCTCTGCCCCTTTATTTTCTCTCTCAGATGTACTGATAGACACAAAATTAAACCATAGCTTCTCTCGGCCATAACTTAAAAGGACTACTATACCATAACAAGGACTAAAGCTTGAAGGAAAAAAATGTACTCTCTGCATATATATGTGGTCACTTTGCACAGAATCTGTGCCCTGAGCTTGTCATGCTTCGTTTTCAAAGTACTTGGTGAGTGGTCACAAAATTGCCCACTTGTTCAACTCAAAACCCTAGTTTGAAAGGTATGATAATCTAAGAGTTCATAGAATTTATCAATCACAGTTGGTGGAGGATACAAGATTGGGTATTATTGTTCATAGTTGATTGAGATTGGAGTAACATTGACGTGATAGACTGCATAATGTGAGGGGATTATGGGCACTGTGAGATGAAGGGAACCAAAAAGGCCCATATGGTCTCATGAGAGTGACGACAAAGTTGATACAGAAAAGTGCCATAATTCATGAACATACTGCTCTGTTCCTATCAGACACTGTTTTTTCAAAAACTCTCACTTCATTTTCTATTTATTGCTCATCCAACCCTCTCTGACCCACCCCCACAGCTTCATCATGCACGTACTGTTGATGGATTTACACTTAGTTTTTTTTTAATCTCTTTCTTTCACAGATCCATTTCATCAGGAGGAATTTTGTCATCCATTCTACAAGCATTCATTTAATAATATACCTCATCCCCGAAAATAACTCAATCTTTAGCTTCTGAAGTTATCTGAATCTTTTTTCTTTTTTCTTTTTTTGGAACTGGATTTATGGGGTGAGTTTAATTTACCCATGTGATGTTTGTTTTCCTGCATATCCCATCAAATTAGGTGAAAAACCTACCTGAAAAGCATTAGCCAAGTTCTTGTCAAACTGGTGTAAAAAATGCAAGGATCAGATATTTCTTTCTCAAATTTGGAACAAGTTTGAAACAGAGTGGGATATTGTTGGCATTTCCAAGTTAAGGTGCAATGAATCTTCACTCATAATTTGTCAATAATAAATAAATATTTTCATACAGCTCTTGGAGTGAATGTGAATGTCATCATTTTTTCGCAGTTTTAGGTAGAGTGGTGGACCAAATGCTGAATCATGAATAGATAGATAATTATCAATTAATTTTCCTCAACAATTATATTTGCTCCTTGTAAATATATATTAAATTCAACATAACCGTTACCAGGAGGGGTTTCTATTTTCTTCTGAATATAGTACATTTCCATATTTCGTAACCACAAGGACCCGCTATATTAAGAAGAATAGTTAGTAGCGTATCCCCGTCATACCAGAAATTTCTGTCTCGTTAACTTCTAATGGTTTATAAACCCTCCTCATATGACAATTTCTTCTGGACCACAATTCAACCTGCGCGGAAGTTGCATGTGTAGGGGAAAAAATAAATATTTTATAAAAAAATAAAATTTTCAGAATGAGTATAAAATATTTATTTTTTCAGAGAAGATGAATTCTAAAACTGAATGCTCACTGTTCCAATAATCAGTCAGTGACGTGGCTTTTCGGATTCTTCCAATTCATCTTTTCAGAGTTCTGCAAAAGAAACGAAAGAATCCTCAATAACAATAATAACAAATTCCTTATCTTATTAAATGGGGTCGGTTATATGGATCACACGGCGTCATTATGCTATGTCGAAAATCATATTCTTAGGTAAATTAATAATCAAAAGATTTCTCTATATAACCTCATTAAGCGTTCGCTCTGGCGATCAACCTTTCTCACCATATCATTCAATGACCTTTGTTGAACATATCCAAACCACTTCAAAAGACTTTTTGTCATTTTTTCTTCAATAGAGACCACTCCAATTCGTTCACGTAGATGAGTATTATAAAGTTTGTCTTTTCTTATATGACCACATATCTATCTCAACATTCTCACCTCGGCTAATCCTATTTTATGTTCATGTTGTCCCTTTAAAACCTAACACTCACTATCGTATAGCATTACTAGTCTTATAGCAGTGCGATAAAACTTTCCTTTTTCCTTATTAGGTATTTTTCGATCACAAATAACTCCGGTAACTTTCTCCATTTATACCATCCGGCTTGAATTTTGTGATTGACATCTCCTTCAATTTAACCATCTTGTTGTATAATTGATCCCAAATATCTAAATTTTGTCGTTTGTGGAATGACTTGCCCCTCAATTTTCCACTTCACACTTTGATCTTATCTCTTATTATAATTGTCATCTATATATTCATTTTTGCTTTTACTCCGACAAAAGTTCTTCAATTCCAAAGTCCATCTCCATATCTTAAGTTTAGAATTAATTTTCTTCCTGGATTCAATGAACAAAACTCTATCATTCATAAAAAGTATACATTTAGGGATCTTCTCTTTTATAAGTTCAGTTAGAACATATATCACTAGGTTAAACAAATAAAGATTCAAACAAAATAAAGGAACAGAAAAAGAAAAATTGTGTAACGGCCAGTCCTCTGAATATGTGTTTGGCAACATCCCAAATCATAGTTTTAAACCATGGTTTGCGTAACACGAGACAAAACTCTTCTCACACACTTATCTCGTAAATCATAAAAACTATTAAAAATAAGTTAATCAAAACATTCATTCTCAGCTTGTTTACGTGTAATTATTAAGTGCTTCTGTTGTTTTGACAAAACACCAATAAACAAGTTGTATTTTTCTTTATTTTTTTACGAGAAAGAAAAAATTACTTGTCGACTCTGTTTATTTACATGCAAGGAGAAGTAAGAAAGAGGCAAAAGAACAGACTTGGGAAACTCGAATATATAGGCATTGAGCGTGTGTTACTGAAGCGTATGGTTTTACTTATGGGTATTAATAAATGGGATTTTGTTTTCTTTTAGCTTTTATATCTGCCGACAAAAAACTGAGGGCCATAAAGGGAGCACTGACACAGAATTGTGACTCCAAGGTTTGGTTTTTTTCCTCTTCCTCTTCCCATCTCTCTTTAGAATTCAAGCAAAATACATTTGACGGACATGGATGTTCGCCGGAATGGTTCAGTTACCGGCGACTGCGAACAAGAGCAGGTCCTCTTGTCTTCCTGCTCAAAGCTTTCAACCTTCTCAACCACTCTTGACGACCTCTTCTCTTCTCATAACACGGTCAGTTTTCCCCTTTCTTTCAAAGTTCCTGTACCTCTCAGCTCTGAAATTCCTTCACTTCTACTTTCTTCCAAGTTCTAGTATCTGGGTTTTCTTTGAGGGCTTCCCCTGTTGTAGTTTTAGTTCAATTTGTTTATAAAAATGGTTTCTTTTGTTGCTAGCTATATCTTTACTTACTCCGTGTCTCGAAATTCTTACACTCTTTGCTCTGTTTTTTTCCTTTGTGTCTTAATGTGTTGATAAGCTTTTTGTTTGTGACTTTATTAATGCAGGAAGTGGATGTTGGCTTAGAATGGCTTTCTGTGTTTGTGGAGGACTGTTTTTCCAGCTCAGGATGTTGCCTCTTGGCGCCTACTGATGCCAAAAGCACAGAGGCAAACTCTAAACCCTCCGCACAATTACAGAGAACCCAGCAAAAGCAGTCTCCTCTGCAAACTTTTGCAGTGCCAGGTAAGGCAAGAAGCAAAAGGAAAAGGCTTTCAGCCCCAAGAACCAAGAACCCATTAAGCAGCTGGTCACACCATTTGAACCCACAAAATGAACCCATAGCTTTAGACCCTCCTCTTCTTAAACAAGCCTACTGGTTAGCTGATAGTGAACTCATGGTACCCAAGAAGGAAGATGAGCAAGTAGAAACAGAGGATCAAAAAGCAGAGCAAGAGGTGGAAGAAGAGAAGAGGACTGTGAGGAAGAAGGAGAGTTTTGAGAGCTTAGTCTCAGAGTGTGAAGAAGGTAACAATGGTCAGAATCAAATGCCTAGAAGGTGCACTCATTGCCTTGCACAGAGGACTCCACAATGGAGGGCAGGGCCATTGGGTCCAAAAACACTATGTAATGCATGTGGAGTGAGGTATAAGTCTGGTAGATTGCTTCCAGAGTATAGGCCAGCCAAGAGTCCTACTTTTGTAAGCTACTTGCACTCCAATTCCCACAAAAAGGTCATGGAGATGAGAATGGCTGTTCCGTCTCCTATACCTACTAGTGAGGACTAATTGTTATCATTATGATGTGTTTTCATGTAAATCAAACTTCAGAATTCAGGAAACAAGCATATTATATTGGTTAATACCTAATTTCGTGTCATCGGTTTTCTCTGAGCTTCGTGGTGTGCACTTTAATTAGTATCAGTTCCTTATTCCCTAAACCAGAATGTTTTGAGTTGAAATGGACCTCTCGTGTAGCCTCTCACAATTTACTATTAGGTATTAGGTATTTTTCCGTTGTTGAGAATTTAAATCAGGAATCTTAAGATGAGCATATATAGAGTCACTAACTGGCTAACTCCATATCAGTCGTTTTCAAAAGTGAAAGCTGTGACGTGGCCTCCTGACTTTACCACTCTTTCCCATTCTCCTCTTTTCTTTTCTTCTCTTCTTTCCCCTAAATTATAATAGATATATCATGAATTTTGACTCTTTATTATATACAGTCATTATAAGATTGTGAAGTGCCATTTATATTTCACTTTCGGCGTTGGCAATAACATAGAAGATAAGATGATCCATTACAGTTTGCCCGTACTCATCATAACTCAGATTTTCAATGTTGGAAGAAGAGAACCAAACAGTACCTCATTCTTATCTCCAATTTTCTTCTCCATCCTTTGATTTGATTCCTTATTCTAAATGGGTGCTTGGGAATCAGTTTAATTTCCCTTATTTTTTAAAAAGAGAGATTCTTCTTGTTGTCTTCTTGTGCACTTTATAGCCGTCCTCTAAACATTCTTAAAACTTGAACCAGATAGAAAAATTGGAAATATTGCCAGCTCACAGCTAATTAAATCGGTTCAACCACCCATTTAACCCTTTCATTGGTTCATCCCTATAGTAACCCAAAGTAGGACGGTGCCACAGAGGAAAGAATTTCTCAAATTAGGTTACTGTGGTAAGAAACAATGGGAAACTGTGAAACATTTTTTTAACATATAGTTGGTTGATTTTGATGTGCAACTTAACAACTTGGTGCATGTGCAGAGTGTAAAAAGAAAGGCAATATTCGTTGTAATCAAACAACAGACATCATAAAGTTCAATGGCGATTATTATGTTTTGGAAGACACATAGGGGCAGATTGACGCAAGTATGCAGGATCTTATCTTTGGCTTTCACTTTCATTAATCTTGGCGGGTACCTACTACGTTCTTACTGAGGGACCTTCTTGTACGTTGTGAGCTTTTATTTATCCGCTGACAACCACGAAACATGGGCAAGGAATCCTGTTTATGGTATTTTACTGAGAATATTTTGGTTGCCATTCCATTTTACATTTTACATACCATGTTATGCTTTTAGAACATTACTACCTTTTTACCACTATGTCATGAAAGTTTGAAGTCTGCAAAGATTTGGGTTGATCAAGTTTTAAAGATTTCAATTCTTTCAGAGTTATTTATGTTAGTTGAACAGGATAGGAACCTTCTGCATCAAGAAGTTCTTCTTCTTCACACTTCCCTTCATGAAATCAAAAGTTAATATACTCCACCTGTTTGGAGGGTGGTCAGAAAGTTTTGTTGGTGGGTTTTCTGTGAAATCATTGCGTGCAGGCTTTTCTCTGTTTTTTATTTCTTCTCATGGTAAAGATGGAAACTCAATGAGTTCCATCTCAAAGTTAATAAAATCATTTCGTGCGGGATTTTCTCTGTTTTTTTTTTTTTTCCTCAAAAATTTCTTCTCATGGTCAAGATGGAAACTCAGCCACTTCCATTTAAAAATGAAACAATACACGTTAAAGCAATTAATAAGGAATTGCCATTGCGATTATAATAATTTTTCAGATATACTGGTAAAAATTGACTAATGGAACAAATGAGCACTTAACGATAGCAAAATGTAATGAATAACAATTGAGGGTGCAAAATACTTGCTTTCTGAGTGTGTTAGTAACTTCAGAAAGTACTCGTTAATTATTACTAGCGCGTTGGGTAAACATTGCCAACACATTTGAATAGCTGTAACCAGACTGATAAGTTGTTGTTACTAATTCACTAAAATTATGGTTAAGTTGATTTTGTAGGCTCAAAAGTTGCACTACGTTGTTCATATTTACCAACATTGTTCAGACACATCATGCACCTGGCATGTGAGTGGAGGAAACGTAAAGAAAAGACTTCACAGACATGGTTGGAGACTTGTGCCGTGAGAGTAATAAATGATGTCTATCCTCAGCGTAATGGTGGATCATCACTATTTAGTATCATTACCCCAAAGGAATAGCCATCAAGCTTGAATTTTTAAAAAAACTGAACTTTAGTCAAAGATGGAATCACTGATTATTAGGCAGGCTGATCCCAAGCGGTACACAAGTTGCAAACTTTGGCATCAACTTGCACATGGGACTACACAAGCATTTCCATAATGCTATGGTTGTCTGTCTTTTGGGACAGAAATTATCTACACCCAACAACAGGTGTTGCTTCTTGTGGAAAGAGCTTCAACGAGTTCAAGTATGTATGAATGTAGAAAACATCTTTAAGAGAGCTAATCCTAATTGGGCATAACAATACTCAAATTTATTTAATCAGATAGTCATATTTAAAAAAAAAAATTACCTATGCCCAAGTGCAACTGTGGAGTTGTTGGGTGTTGGAGACTTGGAGGGTTAGGGAAGAGCCCATTATTGAGTATGGAAAAGCAAGGCCCTTCCTTTGCATCATATGATCTCACTTGCTTTGTCTGCCTCCCAAAAGATTAAAGCTTTTGGAATCACATGGAGATGAACGACACAGGGGACTGCATCATTTGACATTGTCAATCACACCCTGTTTAAAGTTTTGTTCATGTCTAGTGTGAACAGAGAGGTTCCAATTCAGACATAACGGCATCGACAGAGGTGGGGTCACAATTGTGAATCGACAAGGATTAGCCGTTTGGGAGCTGTGGGTCCATTTTACTTCAGATTATCATAAGCATCGGATGCTCATGTTAAATCAACCTTTTAAATCTTTGGTTTAAATTGATTCAAGAAGTCATAAAAGATTGTCAACCTGTCGTGTTTCTTTTTCCAGAAATTTTCGTCCAATGTATTTACTCCAGAGAGGTTGCCTCCATCAAACTCAAAAACGATGAGTCATATCCCATGCAAATACCGACAACAAATAACGTTATGAAAAGTGAAAAGAGCATCAATTCTTGCAAGACATAGTTTACTAGGCGATCATCCAATACTGAATCGGTCAAGAAAATGTCACAAGGACTAGAAATGTATATAATAAAACGCCCATAAATATAAATATATAATAGCACTCCATCTCTGATCTATGTACAAGAAAAATCTATAGAAATAGAATAATGGATAATAACGTAATGAATAAGGAAGCAACCGATGATGACATCAGAGAAGAGGATGATGAAATCTGAATCACAAAATTGCACGCGGGCGTTGAAATATTCTGTTCGGTAATCTTGGCCAAACCTTGAAAATTGCAGGCCATGTCATCCTGATTTTGCACCTGGTAATACATGTTGAATGCATAAGAGGCATTGCCACTAGCATCCAGGTTGTTGCAAGAAGACCCATATCCCAGTGCTGTACAGTCCCCATAGGTACAGGCAAAGTTAATATTATCAGCAAGTTTAGAGAGATCTTTGGCATCTGGGTTAAACATGCACCACTTTGAAGATTGATATTTCACATTCTGTGATCCCACTAGTAATTTGTTCTGATTCTGACCAGAAAGATCCATTGGAAACTTGGGCTGCCCATCATACCTGAATATTCCCCAGTGCCGCTCGAAGTTACCGGGAGCAATGCTCTTGGCATCTTCATCAATAAGTCCAAACAGATAAACTTCAATGAATCCAGGGCGAAGTGGTGTGCCTTTATTTGCTGCGAGCCTCGGCAAAAGCCCGTTGTAAAACCTTAAAGCATTGCCTACATTGGCATTCTTGTCCCCATCTGTAGGCCACCCTACTTCTCCTACCAAAACGGTCATGTTTCCGAATCCCACCGCTTTCAGAGCAGAAACCAAGGTGTCAAAGTTTGCATCAAACACATTTGTGTATTGAATCCCATTATCAATTACAGGGGCGGTAACGCCATCGAAGAAAGCGTAGTTGAAAGGGAAATCATCGTTCCCGTAAAGACTTAAGAAAGGGTAGATGTTTACAGTGAATGGGGCACCATTCTTGTTCATGAATTGAACTATCTGAGTCATAAGATCATTTATATCAGCCCTGAATCTTCCAGCAGAAGGAATAGCATTATTTGCTGGGGACTCATATACATCAGCGTTTAAGGGCACTGTGGCTTTTATGGTGTCTCCAACACCAGCTTCGTTAAGGGCATTCTGAATGTTCTGTAGTGCTGGGAATGTGATATTCAAGAATGAATTGTTATAGGATTTTAAAAATGGTTCATTCCCAACTGCGACATACCTGTGAAAGATGGAAAGCATATTATAAAGATGGTATTTATCAAATGCAAGATTTTTCTCATCAGACCCAAAATAGTAAACCAGAAACACAAGTGATAAAGAAACAAGATAATAACTATGCCAATTTAGTCATGATATAGTAAACAATTTGACAAATCACATGAAACCAAAAAAAAAAATGTTGTCTTAGAATTATGGTTATCTTCACTTCCAATTTGGTCGTTAATGGAGGTAAGAAATGGAGAGGTGAAAGCAGCACAGACAGAACTAACATGCCATACACGTTCCTGTTTTCTGATTACTATTCGTTTGTAATGGACTCTAGCCTCTCTGTCTTATCCTTGCACAGTATTCTCCTCAATCCTATACAGCATATGGCAAAGTGATTCTTGCACCAAACACGGTTCTCATCTACCACAGGAAAAGTTACTGAAAGGAGACACCACTACCAAAAAGGAATCTAGTCCTGGGGCATTGCATGGTGCTACAATGAGCTTATGTGAGAATATATAGAGCTGGGGTCGCCTTTTAAAGATTCCTCGCACACTAACGCCTTCAAGTTCTCACCAGATAGGCAGAATAAGCCGAGCATATTTCTCTGTTTGTTACTTTTTATTATAATGGAATGGGATATTATACAGTGGGATTGCTAATTGTTATACCCTATGAACAAAACCTCACTTCTAAAGCCTATGGAATCGAGTTTGAAGTCAGGACATCCAAACTGGGAAGCACAAGCTAAAATACTATAGGCTACCACAGAGTTTGAACCCAAATCAGTATATGAATTAAAATAACTGGTCAAACATAGAATTTCAACAAATTATAAATGATAAAATTTAGAACAAAGGGAACAGACAACTGTTAGGCTGTTACAGAAATGTTTTATTCTTGCCTTATTATTTAATTGATAACTGCTTCATATTTAATAATAATGTAACTGCAAGATTGAGAACACTCTGGACACATAATGATAAACAGGGCAAAGACAAAGGTAATGCTTTATGTGGTTGCATCAGAATCATATAGAAAAAATTGTAAAATGAACTCACTTGATGTTAACACCTCCTTTGAAGTCGTAACGTGTAATATTCTTTTTCACCCACTGTTTAGCTCGATCATAGTCATTCATCTCAGCAAGCTGATTGTTAGGAATGGCAACCATGACTTCGATCCCCGTACCAGCTAGAGCAGTCATGGTGTTATCAGCTGAATCAAACAGCTTCACCTTTTGAATTCCATTGTCCTTCAACATTTGAACCACCGTGTCTGGAGGCAACTGGTGAGTGGCCTGAGTACCCCAATTTACACCAAGCCCTTCCACATGACGACACATGATCCAAACCAGCAATACCCATTTCAAAATCCATATCTTCTCCATTCTCCCACAGTTTCCCAAGATAATAACAACAATCTCCCCCAGCAAACTAATAAGGAGGGAGACGAAGAAAAAATAAAACAGGGGAAAAAGAATTTTTTTTTTTGGGGGCTAAAGCCCTCTTCTCTTTCTATAAGGAAGGAGAAAAACAACTGTCTGTGAGTGGGCTAGCGAAATCAGCGAATATTTAGCGATACTTTCTCCCCACGATTCGAAAAAATGAGACGGCGACAGGTAGAAAAACAAAGGGAAAAAAGAAAACAGAACCGCTTAAGTACTTTAAAAAATGCCAAAAAAAAAAAAGGAATATGGATGTTCTAGTTTCTACAATCCTTTGCCTTATTCGTAGGGTGAGAACCGCCAATACTATCAATCAGTGTCGATTAAACCGAATTGGTTTCTTCTGATTTAGGACACAGAAAGGCCAGATGAGTTCGAATTGTAACGGAAACAGAGTAGCGCCAGCGGAACAAGGAAAGAAGTATACTTTATTCTTTAACGGGAGGAAACGGTGAGAAATAGAGTATGAAACAGAAAACGAAGATGAATGAAAATGGAGGTATATGAGAAGTTAAGAAAGTGAAATATGCCCCAGTGGACAAGAAGACAAATCCTATACAATTCGGTGATCAGAATCGAGGAATTAAGTCCTGCAAAGATTTAACGGCTACAAAGTAAAGCGAAATGCCGGAACCCTTGTTTTCAAAAAATAAAAAATAAAACGAATGTGAAAAAAAACGCATGAAGGAAGTATTGGCTTTCCTCCATGGAAAGAGAAACATTTTGGTTTCGAAAACGATTAATCGATGATGGAGGCTCGTCGGAGCCCAGCTGGCCCCGAGGTTTTTGTTGGATAAAATTTAGGGAAAATCCTAAATAAATATTATTTGAAGATGTATAATCTTAAAATGTCTATTAACACTTTAAAAAGAATTAAAGGTACCAAATGCTAAATTGAATTTTTCAATTTGTCACATTTATCATTTTACCCTTTAAATTTTTTTAAAAAATAATAGTGGTGTCCCTGCCAGAGCACCACCGCGGCCGGCCGACCGGGACCCCCGACGGCCGGAGCTCCGGCCGCCGGCGATAGAAGCTCCGGCTGGTGGAAGCTTTTTTTGATGGGGATGAGTTTCTTTTTTTAAAAAAAATTTGTAGAGAAATGGCAAAGGGTGGGATCAAACCTATCCCACCCCTTTAGAAAACAAGCATGGTGGCCACTGGGCCACTAAAACTTCTTTAATATATATACTCATTATTAAATATGTATAATATAATTAAACATGTAATAGTTTTGATAAAGTCAGTAATAACGTTGACAAATTCAATAATGGAAATAACAAAATTCGTAATAGTATTGACAAAACCGTTTGCTGATGAACCTTGACTTGCATGTTTTCATAAGAATTTTTGCACAAAACGTTTTTGTCAAAACCATTACAATTCTTATCAAAATCATTACTAAATTTGTCAATCTCATTACTAAATTTGTTAAAATCATTTTGTTTATATTATGAATGTTTTCATAATTGAATCTCATATTGGGATTGTCAAAACCATTACTAAAACTATCAATCTCATTACTCAACTTGTCAATCTCATTACTGAATCTGTTAAAATCCTTTTATTTATATTATGAATGTTTTCATAATGGAATCTCATAATGGGATTGTCAAAACCATTACAGTTTTTGTTAATCTCATTACTCAACTTGTCAATCTCATTACTGAATTTGTTAAAATCATTTTATTTATATTATGAATGTTTTCATAATGGGATTGTCAAAACCATTACAATTCCTGTCAATCTCATTACTGAATTTATTAAAATCATTTTATTTATATTATGAATGTTTTCATAATTGAATCTCATAATAAGATTGTCAAAACCATTACAATTTTTGTCAATTTCATTACTCAACTTGTCAATCTCATTACTGAATTTGTTAAAACCATTTTATTTATATTATGAATGTTTTCATAATGGAATCTTATAATGAGATTGTCAAAACCATTACAATTTTTGTCAATCTCATTACTCAACTTGTCAATCTCATTACTAAATTTGTTAAATCATTTTATTTATATTCTGAATATTTTCATAATGGAATCTCATAATGTGATTGTCAAAACCATTATAATTATTATCAATTTTATTACTAAACTTGTCAATTTCATTACTCAACTTGTTAAAACCATTACAATTCTTGTCAAAACCATTACTAATGGAATATCATAATGGAATCTCTACAAGTTGAGTAATGAGATTGATAAGAATTGTAATGATTTTGACAATCCCATTATGAAAACATTCATAATATAAATAAAAGGATTTTAACAAATTCAGTAATGAGATTGACAAGTTGAGTAATGAAATTGATAAGAATTGCAATGGCTTTGACAATCCCATTATGAGATTCCATTATGAAAACATTAATAATATAAATAAAATGATTTTAACAAATTCAGTAATAAGATTGACAAGTTGAGTAATGATATTGACAAGAATTGTAATGGTTTTGACAATCCCATTATAAAAATATTCATAATATAAATAAAAGGATTTTAACAAATTCAGTAATGAGATTGACAAGTTAAGTAATGAGATTAATAAGTTCAGTAATGAGATTGACAAGTTTAGTAATGGTTTTGACAATCCCATTATGAGATTCCATTATGAAAACATTCATAATATAAATAAAATGATTTTAACAAATTTAGTAATGAGATTGACAAGTTTAGTAATGATTTTGATAAGAATTGTAATGGTTTTGACAAAAACGTTTTGTGCGAAAATTCTTATGAAAACATGCAAGTCAATGTTCATCAGGGTTCTCAGACCGGGACCGGACCTGCCGGTCCGACCCGGAACCCGTCGAACAGGTCAGTAGATCGGTCCAGTCTGGGTCCCAATTTTCAAAAAATTTTTTTGAAATTTTTTCCTTTAGAATTTCATATTATAAGCCTAAAATCTTCAATTACTCACCAGTTTGGTCCCGGTTTAGCTCCGGTTTGGCCCACTAACCCTTAACCCAGTATCTCGACCGATTCAATACCCGGTCCGAGTTTTAATACCTTGATGTTCATCATCAAACGGTTTTGTCAATACCATTACAAATTTTATTATTTCCATTATTGAATTTGTCAACGTCATTGCTAATTTTATCAAAGCTACTACACGTTTAATTATATTTTATATATATTTAATAATGCATATACATTTCAAAAAAGCTTTGGTGGCCCGGTGGCCACCATGCTCCTTTTCTAAAGGAGTGGGATGGGTTTGATCCCACCCTTTACCATTTCTCTACATATTTTTTTTTTAAAAAAAAACCCCTCCCCACCAAAAAAAGCTTCCACCGGCCGTCGGGGGTCCCGGTCGGCTGGCCACCGGGGCGGTGGCGGCCGGCGGTGGCGCTCTGGCGGGGGCACTACTATTATTTTAAAAAAAAAATTGAGGGATAAAATGGTAAATATGTCAAAACTTGAAAAACCCAATTTGGTACTTGATACCTTTAAATCTTTTTAAAGTGTTAATAGACTTTTTAGGGTTAAACATTTTCAAATGGTATTTATTTAAGATTTTTCCTAAAATTTATCATTCACCCAAATCACAATTTTAAAAGTTATTTTTTTAAATCGACACAAAATTCCTTTCACATATTTATTTTATAAATAATAAAAATTATTCTCAAAAACTAATATAAACTCACGTACTCAGTTCCTTTTGATAAATAGGTAACGTTGGCTTCTTTTTTTCTTCTTTTTTTGTTGCTTTTAAACCTAGAGCAGAATTACTCTGGACCACTTCATACGTCATAAAATGGTAAAAAAATAATTAAAAAAACGCGTATTATTTTTCTTGATTCTTGTGCTTGTATAATAAAAATGCACCTAAGTTTTTTTTAAGATTAAGGGGTAAAAATATACATAATTTTTTTTTAAAAAAATATACCCAACACCAAATATTTTTTTAAAAGATAAAAATAACTATGAGTTTTTAAAATAGGATAAAAGTCACACATACGTATTTTTATGCCTTAACTTTTTTGTTTGTTGAGGTGAATAATCTTGTTACACACGTGTGTTGCATTGATTCCTTGTTTTGGGTCGCAAAAAAAAAAAACAAGATTCCCTTTTGGGAAGTACAAGATGACATGGAATCTTTTTTAAAACACTCCGATCCATCCACAGTGCACTTTAGATAAGCAGGACAACGGGATCTAACAGACCCGAACGTTAACCAATACAATTTAAAACTCTGCGGCAACCATGTCTAGCTAAAGATTTGATATGGGGTCAACGAAAACGTGAAAAAAAAACTAATAACTTCAAAAATAACTTTATGTATCTGCAATTTACGAAACACAATATCAATTTTGCAAAATATTACCATTGGTCCATTGCCGTTCGAGCAACTCCCCAGTATTCCCCTTGAAATGCTACTTTGCGCTTTTTACATGGATTTTTTTGCTCAAACACTTTTTACATGGATTGAAAACGCCTTTCTATCAAACACTTTTTTTTTTAATTTATTTTTTTGTCTGGGTGAAAGGTGAAAATATAACACCTCTTTCTCCGGCACTCGAAGTCTCACTCTCCACTCGACAACCTAATTCATATTTAAATTTGGTAAAATAACATTCAGCACAATCTTATTTAGAGTGCATCTAGCATTCTAATAGTATTTGACACATCCATTACTCTAGTATTATTTTTCAATTGATGGGGAAAAAAAAGTACTCCCTCCGGTCCTGAATATAGGACATAGTTTATAGTGCAATTTGCACTACAAACTATATCCTATATTTAAGACCGGAGGTACTATTATTTTTCAGTTGCATACAGTACTATAATCTTATTTATGATTTAGGTATTGAGTGCCCTACAAATAATATTAAAGTGCTTTGTAATTATCATATTGGATGCATTATTATATTAGATGCAATT
This sequence comes from Inga oerstediana, assembly GCA_963210345.1. Taxonomy (NCBI): domain Eukaryota; kingdom Viridiplantae; phylum Streptophyta; class Magnoliopsida; order Fabales; family Fabaceae; genus Inga; species Inga oerstediana. Next base: position 11,217,573 of record OY723403.1, read on the forward strand.
AAAAAATAACATCAAATACTAATTGAAAAATCTAGACCGTCAATCAAATTAAATAGTTGAGATTTTGTTATCATCTATTGTAGTCAAAGCATGTTAAGTCTCCCTATTCCATAGTAGAAAACAAACGGATGTCAAGCAAGCCTCACATCTAAGGGAAAGAAAGGGCCTTCCAAGGACTTTTTCTCTGCCGACAAAACACAAAGTTCAGTCCATATTTAAAGAGGTTAAGGTGTAAATTCTACAATCAAATTTTAGTGAAAAGGCGCTTAGCATAATTATATTTTACTGGATGTAAAAAAATATATAAAGTTTTTTAAAGAGGGCAAAAATAACAAATTTGTTAACTCTCCTACAATCACTATTACTTTTTGTTTGTGTGGAACCCATGTGCTTTACATCTCATCCTATCTTTTACAATCCCACCTTCTCTTTCTTCAGCCCCTCAGGGCTTGTTTGTTTTCACGGCAGCTTAAAAAATAAGCCCGAATTACGCAAATCGAGAAAAAACTCCTCTCACATACTTACCTCGTATACCGTGAATCACGAATTATAAGCACGTTTTGGACAAAAATAAGCCATTCCAAACGAGCACTCAATCCCTTCCGTTCTCCCTCCTCCCTCATCGCCAGCAGCTTCTATTTCCCTCCTCTCCCCCCAACATTGAGGGCCTGTTTGGTACGTGGAAGATGTGAAGAGGGAAAGGAATTTTGAGAAGGGAAAAGAAGATTGTAAAGGGTGATGGAAGATGAGTTGAGGGAAGATAGGTTGTTTGGTAGGAAGAAAATTGAGGGTGGAACTTGAGGGAAAAAAAAGAGAAATACCTATTTTATCCTCAACATAAGTTAATAATTATATATTAATTAAATTTATATTTCAATTCATAAATTAAATAATTAGTAGTACAATAATTTAAAAATTAAATAAAATGAATAAAATATAAATTATAATTTAAATAAATAAAAAAATTATTTATTTATTAATGAAATTCGAATTTGTATGGTGAGAATTTTGAAAAGTTCGAATTTATTGATGAAGTTCGAACTTGTAAGATGAGAATTTTGAAAAGTTCGAATTTATTGATGAAGTCTGAACTTGCAAGGCGGGGATTTTGAAAAGTTCGAATTTGATAGGCAAATTCTATTGAAAAGTTCGAATTTCCCGCCTTTTAATTTAAATATTTCAGCGGCATTTTTGTATTTTGAATCTTCCTCCATTGAAGGAACTTAGGATCCCACCAATTTTGATGGGATCTCATCTTCCCATAAATAAGGGAACATTGGTAGGCCCGAGAACTTGAGTTCCCAGGAAGATTGAGCCAAAGTGACGTACCAAATGAGGGAATTTGTACATGTTTCATTCCCTTCCCACATCTTCCGTGTACCAAAAAGGCCCTGAATCTCATCGTCTTCCTCATCCTTCACCACTCCCAGAGGTCTCTCCCTCTCGGTATATTGGGTGTTATATGGAACGCAATGTTTCACAAAATTAAATATAATGGAACTGTTTGATAAAGAGATTCATATACTTGGTGTTTGATGGCAAAAAATATGAACTTGATAGAATTTGTTCCCTGCTTCGTCTCCAGGACTCCGCTAAATCTCTTGCCTTTCCAGGGCTTACTTCAATATACTATCCTCTATTTGTTTAGCAGGGGAATTTAGGGGAGGCCATGATAATTGATCCTAAAGGAGTAATCTTTGGTGGAGAGGTCTTCTCTGGTGAACCTCCACGATGTTATGTGTCTCTCCATTCTGGAGTCAAAGTCCCAGCCGAGTTTCATTCCCGGTAACAGAGTATTTATGGGGTAATTGAAGCTAGTTTGTGAGGTCGTTTTGGTTTTATTCTTTGAGGATCAAATTCCTTGAATCTAAGAGTTGAAGAATTAGGTTTGAAGGTGAAGATGTGGTTTGATTTGTGGACCATATGAAATTTTTTGTTTGATCTAAAAGAATAAGGTTTTCTCTGTCTTTGATCTTGAGAATTCTGTAAAGATTCCCAAGTGGGTAGTCTTTGTTTGCGATCCAAATCATTGTTTTAACCTCAATATTCTCGTACCAGATTCCCAGAAACCATTTGGAACTACTTGAAGGAAAGAAACCCATATAAAAAACTTGTCTTTGTGACAAAAGGGAGAGGCCTCTAGGAGTGGCGGAGGATGAGGAACACGATGGGATTCAATGTTGGGCAAAATGAAGGAAATAGACAATGCCAATGGTGAGGGAGGAGGGGAGAAGGGATAGGATTGAGGGGATGAAGAGAGAGAAGGCGGGGTTGTGAAAGATGGGATGAGGTGGAAAGCATGTAAGCCCTACAAAAATAAAAAGCAATGGTAGTTTTGGGAGAGTAAATAGATTTATTATTTTCACCTAATTTAAAAAACTTTATGTATATTTTTGTATCTAATAAAACATAATTGTGTCAGATACACTTTCATTAAAACTTCGTTATCAAATTTACACATTAACCCAATTTAAAATCATAATAGCGTACATTTCATCCAACAAAACGCCTCTAATAGCGGAAGAAAGTGGAAGGAACAGGTGAGTTTAGACCAATTAGCAATTGACTTGTCAGTAGCGGAATAAATGGCTGATATTAGAGGAAAACGTTTGAAGAACGTAATTACCACCGGGGAGAGCAACATCAGATAACAACAGTTTACTGAACATATTACCTTTCCAAGTTGATTTGACAAACCTAATTTCTTTTTTTTTCTTTCGCCCTCTTTTGGATGGTGGCGAAGGTCATGGTTGACACCGTGAAAGTGATCAATCGCTAGCTGCTTCCAACAACTGATACTAGTGTCTTCGACAGCTGGTAGTGAAATTGATCAGCAATTGAAAGTGTCAGTCCACCACTTCCAGTTAAAACCATGAAAAAACTAATCAGTGATCCTAGCTTAACATGGGCCATGGGTGAGCCCACAACCACTTTAGGATATGGGCCCAATTTATCAATTATTGATTCCTTCTGCCGTTGGCCGATTTCAAAATTTAAAATATCGTTACTCGGAGAAATCCCTGCGCAGCTCTGTATTCAGGAGTGCCCCTATGCCTAAAACGCTACAGAATTCAAACTCAAGTTTATACCACTCGCATATATGCAGATCTGCTTCCTCTAATATAGGGCTTGTTTGGAATTTGGATAACACTGGGAAGAAAGTGAAAAAAACACGGACAAACTAAAATTCTATATGCTTTGGGCATTTGGTTGGTCCCATCTTACTTTCTTGATCCATTCCGGAAACTTAGAAGCCTGAATTAAGGCCAACAGTTACCATCTAACAAGGGAAATCAGGCTAGGATGATTAGCGACAACTTATGAGAAAAATGCTTTAGGCAAAAAAGATAGCCTAACGATAGTTGTTTCATGTACACTGCGTGCGTTACCTGCAGTGACATGAGCCAGTTGTAATTAGTAACAGTCACAGTAAGTCGTTTGAAAATCAACCAATAATTGAAAGTAAGGACACTAAGATTTCTGAGCCAATAGGGGCATGATTAAAAAGCAATAACATGAATGTGATCAACATGTTATGACATAAAAGGACACTATGATCCAAAAGCGTTGATCTTGTGTCCTAGCAAAAGCATTTTCGTATCAAATCAATCCCCTGAAATTGCGGGTTTAAGTTTCCAAAAGCATCTTAACTGTTCTAGCAAATGCCGTGCTCAACTGGAAAAGCCGGTGTGGACACGTTTTAGGATGTAAGGCATTTCTTTAAATGATGTGTAATCAGTACACATACGCATGGATATTAGCAAATCAATAATTTTTCTCAAAAAAAAAAAAGTTGCAAAAATAGCTCGTTCATCAGGTTAGCCTTCTTTGCATTACTTCCTTCTTTGAAGGCAAATTAGTTTTATCTATCTAATTATACCACAAAAATTATCAAGCCAAAAAAAAAAAAAAAACAAAAGAAAAAAAGAACTGACACGTGATTACCAGATAATGTCTTCTGCGAACCTTCTATATAATAAGCTCATCTTCTAGATAATTATACTCAAAAGTGAACTCGGTCTTAATTCTTTGACACCTGACATACCAAAGCAGAGAAAAGTCATAAGACAGAAAGCACCAATGTCATTATGATAGAGGTCTTACATAGAATTGGTCAAGGGGCCAAATATTGATTTTATCAAATCATCGAGTTAAGGGGGCTCGCTCATTGATATCAGGTCTTATATATTTGCCCCCAGCTAAGTAAAGCCTAAATATCAAACAATCGAGGCAAAGGCAAAGTAACATCCATAAACTATGTTGTTCATTTTTCAGACTTTATGCAACAACATGGGACCCATACTATTTATCTTTTAAAGAAAAATTGTAGTGATTTTTCATCTTTCAAAATAGTGGCACTAGTCTACTTTATGAAGGGGAAATAATTATGACTGCAAACAAAAGAAAATGAAGATCTACTCAACATACCACCCATGTTGCAGTTCATCGTTTGCAATATGGAAATCAAAGTATACATATATCCCTTGCTCATATTCATCAGTAGCAACTTTAGGCTCTTCATGTCGCTGAAACCACGTATTATATCTTCTGTGATATCTCCAAGACTGCTTCTTTAGCTCTTTTGCGGCCAAATATTGTTGATATGTATTCTGCAGAAAATAGAGCTGTTAGCCCAAGTAACTGACTGCCAATATCGGTTATCACCAAAGAGTTAATGATACCTGCTGATAATAGAATGCAAAAAACAAGGTATCAGTTCCAAATGGTTCGTGCCCTACTCTCTTCCAAAAGGCAGGATTATTAACAATGGGTGCTTGTACTTGAGGATAACTAGGAGGTGTCATTGTTGGATGCCTCTGCAGAACAAGAAAAGATAAATTGATCATATAAACATAATATAGATCATAAAACCAACAAGACAATATGTATGCCAAAGCATACGGGAACATAAGTTTTCGGGCGCTCAGAGTCTTTAGGATGCGGGAGTTTGAAATAAGCTGCCTCAATCGTCTGCAAATTATATAACTGATCGTGCATTCCACCAGAATTAACGCTTGATCCGCTAAAGTTATCACCAATGGCTCCAAAGCCAACACCAATTCTCCTTCCAATGACACCAAGGTTACCAGCAGGTTGATTGGATTGTAAAGGTTGTCCAGGAGACAAGTCAGTATCTCTGGAGGTCTGAGCAGGATCTGTTGGGACAGAGCCACATAATCCTACCTGCTCCATAAAAGAATAATTTCCAACTCATATCATTCATCACTAGTTATCTTCATACGCAATATTTAATTGTTTGGAATCATCCCCCCTTCCTCCAACACACACACAACATATAGAGATTAAAAAAAACAAAAAAATTGCACATAAGTAAAGCAGGATAAAGTTTAAGCCTGTTCAACTTATCTATGGCCATACATTTGCTTCTTAAATATTAATATTCTTAATTTGGTCATGGGGGTTTCTAAGCAGATTGCATCTATAATAAGTTGTCCGCCTCTTAACAATGAAGTGGGAAAGAAATTGGCCAGGTTTTCATGTGGTCCCTCGGTTAACTTCCATATTCACATATTTTCCATGACTATATATATATGTCATAAGGTAGACATTGGTTAAACCATTCAAATAAGAAGAGGCAAGCAAATGCGCAAGACATTTTTTAGAACACAAACTTAGAGAATGAAAATAAAAGCATATTTCTGCATTTAATAGTGGAAAATGATACGAGAATCTTTCTTTAGGAATATAACATGTGTAAAAGTTAGTTAACATACTGGAGAATCTGCAACATATGTGGATCTCAAATCATCTTCGTTTATAATATTCTTGCCAAGCCCAGCACTATCAGTAGATTCAGTTGCTCCCTCTTCAGGAAAATTCTGCTGCAGCTGCTGGTGGTCTTCAACCATAGAATTGCCAACATCTACAGAAAAAATATCATTATATACCCAATATAAACTCTCCAAGGGAATGAAAGGTATTCTAACCCCTGTCCCCATCCCAGAAAAGAATTACATTCTGAGACTAGAGAAAAAGGGCAACCGCTAATCATTTAATCCAAATAAATGGGGCAGAAATATTCAACAAAACAACTTACAGCAATTACAAGTGCCATGAACCTTACCAGCGTCTCTAGAAAAACCAGAAATCAACTGCTGCTGGTTAGACGGGTAATTGATCGAATTAGGTGCAAGCTGTAGTGAGGTAGACGGAATACTAATGAATCCTTGTGCCTGGGTTCCCAGTCCCAGACCAGATTGAGAGGTAATAGAAAAGCCCCTGGAGCTAAACTGAACAAATAGTAGCATGCCATGTGCTATTTAACAGAGTTTACAGTTAAGCAGAATATGTCAAGTCACAGAAAAGAGAATACATAGAAGGGGGTACAAAAACATAGAAGCCTCCAGAAATAGTACATGCTGCAATGCATCCTACTATAGTAACATAAGGCAAGCCAGAACTTTACTTACAGTCACTGATAGATCCTAATCTAAGCAAAGATGGTCTTCATAGTTCAAAATATTTTCCTTCCCCTAGAAACATGTAATAATTCAACCAGAGAGACATATGACCAAGGTGTAAATTAAATCATAAAAAAAAATTCAGGACCATTTTCCACATTTCCCCAAAAGTCCCAGTTTTGTTTAAATAGAACCAGAGAAGGGCGAAAAATCAATCATAGTTTTACTTGTGATAATAAAGAGGCATAAGGTAACAAACGAAAAGGAATAAGAAAAATCATGACGAAAAAATACTAAAGGGAAAGATATGTATGATACACTTTTTCTCCAGACAACTCTTGAATCTCCAAGATCAGAAAAGAAATAGGCACAAACTTGACAAAAAATTAGTGCCATGAATTACAATTTATTTTTCAGACCACTGTTATCAAACAAATAAACAGTCATGAACAACATTATATATAACACAAACAGCAAGGAAGAAAGAGAATATTATTATAAGCTTTGTGACCTATAGTGAAAATTTCAGTATAAGTAAGTGAACTAGAAATTTACAATCCAATTTGGTAGCACAATGAGTACCTGCTGCAGTTGAGGGTTTTGCTGCTGCGCAGAAAATTGCTTTTGATTCCCTCCACCAAGAGAAGGCATCCCAAGAAGGTTATTGTGCCCTTGTTGCTGGACTTGCTGAAACTTCTGTAAAAATTTCTCACTTTTATCAGGAGCTATTTCGGTTCTTCCTTGAAGCTTACCCTGAAAATAAATATCAATAAACTCCTTAAAGTATAGGTTCAACATTAAAAAACACCAAACTACAGAGTATGGTGAACAGTGCTACTACGTGCTTCTTGGAAGCCACTAATACATGTCCTAAGAAGTGTACCATGCTTCGATTCCCAATGCACAAGCCAGAATGATGGCCGGCAAGACATAACTTCATACACTGACTCATTCAACCAATCAAATCCAAAAAGGAGAGGGAACTATTTGAAGTGTTTTCAAATAGGCTCAGAAACTGATAATAAAAATTGTGTTTAATAACCAACCAGTGTAGGTACGTATGCCTGCATCTATGAATCAATTTTCCATGAGAATACAAGCAAAGATCATAAAAACTTGTGTACAAAATAAATATGAATGCATACAAGGCAGGAGCAAGGGTCATCCATGAGTGAAATATCACCAAAGCTGACTAAGCATAAAAAGAACATTAATTTAAAGAATACATCACTGAACTTCTGAAATGGTTTTTTAATCTAGACCATGATCAAATGACAGTGTTTGTGCCCCAATTCTTCCCATTATAAACCAATCCATCCTTACATATATAAAAAATTTTGAATTTGTGAGCAGTTGTTTCTAGTCTTCAAGAGTAAGTTTATATCTCAACAAATTGTACCATTACTTTAAAAGACTGCACGTTCCATGGCTATCAACACAAGTTTTCACTTTGCTCCCCAGTGAAAAAGTAGGGTAAGTAAAAAATTCAATCAAATATGCATCACAGCATACCAACTGTTGATCCAGCAAAATAAAAAACTTACCATCTCATTCTGGTTCTGGAAGGGGCTTTCAGGTCTCAATTGCACGCCAGGAACCACAGAAGAAGAAGAAACTCTCCCAGAGACAGCTGCAACCTCATTAACATTTACAGAGTCAAACGAGGCAGTTCCATCATTACCCTTTGCAGCCTGAGGCAAGATCGTTCTATTACTAAGGGGGGTTACAAGAGGTTGCACCATCCCACCACCTCCAAGTTTGTCATCGGCACCCAATATGTTTCTCTTTGTTATTTCAGATGCAGAAGGGACTGAACCAAGGGCCCCACTGCTGGAAACAATGTTGCATGAACCAAGAGGGATACTAGAGGTTGCTTGATTTGCAAGGCTATTTCTACCAATCCCCCTTGCAAGCGCAGTATCATAAAGTGGGGGAGATGGTCTCCGTCCAGGGAAGCTATTAATTTCTTCTTCCTTTACAGAGCTAGACTGATTTACAGAAGATGAAGAATCAGAAGCGGTGGGATTCTCCAAGGTACTCTGAACAGAATTTGAACCAGGAAATATTGATGTGATGGGTGGCACACCAGAGAAGTTATGAGCCAAAATATTCATAGAAACAGGAGTTGTATGGTTCCCATCTGTTGTTGAACTAGCAGAATTAATTCTGATAGTTTTAGAAGGCGGAGTTCTAGCACCAATATCAGAATTGCTGTCCTGTGAAGCTGTATCATCAGCTTGCTCCTGGACAGAAGCATCTTGATTATTGGAAGTCAAAGTTGTTTGATACAAGAAACATCAATAATATTCATCTATTTAAGCAGCATCTAACAAGATGCGGTTCTGCTTTGTTCTTTTTAACTATTTGCCTGATAATTCAGACGCATACAGTCAGCAGTTCTACAATTATGATCCCATCACCCCCTATTATTCTCAATAGGGAAACATTGGATCAAAACATTTTGGAGGACAGGGAGGAAGCATCAATTCAAAGCCAGCTGAATCACATAAATTGCATAAACATCATATCAAATATTATTTTAGTTATATGTTTCAAAAAATAGAATCAAGAATATGAAAATCAGTAACATAAACACATAAGTTTCTCACTATGAACACAGTTCGTTAAACATCCTGGATAAATAACATTTTTTAGCATCAATCGCCAAGCAGCAAAATAACTTGATACGGATAAAAGGCAAAACAAATTGACAAATACTGACCGCTAACCCCCCCATTTCAATCTGAATTAGTTGTGCTATAACTTACAAATATGCCCATACCCTTCTTCAAAACAAACTCTTATCAGACCACTATCTTCAATTGAACATACGAATACAAACACAGGATGGCAGCCGAACTCTTACATGATCCACAATTTAAACTCAAATTTGCTAATACAAAACATTGATAAACAATAATAATTTTGAGCCAAACGCAAATCCTTATTTGGAATCTGTCAAATGCATTATCTGTAATCAAAGTAATTAACAAATTACCATTTAAAAAAGGGAAAATACCAGCTAGGTCCCAAGCTAGAGAATTAATCTCAAAAAAGTCCCTTTGCAAATTCCAATGTCAGAAAAGTCCCTAGGGACTTTTCTGACATGGATTCCCAATGAACATTTACCAAAATACCCCCCAAGCAATTTAACCACTGTCATTGGTTACAACATGTTCTGCTATATTTACAACATCGTAAGTCATATTAACAACATAATCAGTTACGTTTACAACATGTTACGTTATATTTAATGAGTTGTAAACGTAACTGAAGAGGTTGTAAACGCAACACAATCACGTATTTTATATACATGTTGTAAACGTAACTTACTATGTTGTTAATATAACTTACGAAGTTGTAAATATAGCAGAACATGTTGTAATCAATGACATTGGTTAAATTGCTTGGGGGTATTTTGGTAAATGGTCATTGGGAATCCATGTCAGAAAAGTCCCTAGGGACTTTTCTGACATTGGAATTTGCAAAGGGACTTTTTTGAGATTAATTCTCTAGCTTGGGACCTAGCTGGTATTTTCCCTTTAAAAAATAGAGAATACGCCTCATTTTCCCATGAAATATCACAAGGGAGCACCAAGTGTAAAGAAGTAGACTGCATTAATATCCCACAGATCAAGAAAGCAAGAAATACATACAGATGTCTGAGATGCTGATGCTGATGCCAGTGCTGATGCTACCGCTGAATTCTTTAAGGTAGGAGCAGCTGTGCCCTACCAATACACACATATCAGCACCGAAAAAATATAGGAAGTTCGACATTGCATAAACCATGCCGCCAGAAAGGCATGCCAACATGAAATATTCATATATCCCAATCCCATAATATAAATACACATCATTACATGTCTACAAGTACTCCCATGTTTGTTTGCAACAAATCAATGCATGCGCAAATACCTTAGCAATACCAGGGGGACCAATTGTAACAAGATCTTCAAGAGACTCCACCTTATCTAGAGGTAATGAACTGTATAGGTCATCAACATCATTGAATTCATCAAAAGAATCCTGTAGGGGAAATAAAGAAAGTCAAGCAATAAAAGAATCAACAACAGTCCAGAAGTTTGTATAGGATCAACCATAAAAAATTTCTCCATCTCAAGATTATATAAAAGGAGCATATTATCATCTGACTAGCTTTCAAAAGACAGACCTGGTTACGCTCTACATAGTCTTCCAAGAAATCTTTGACATCATTAACCTGCTCAGCACTTAACTCATCATTATCAAGTAGCCTCAAAAGTAATTCGCATTTCTTTATATGAGCCTTGTGCCGAGTCATTGATGTCTCTAGATGTGTCTGCAAACACACAAAATAAGTGGAGGGCCATAAAGAAGGTAAATTATCACTGCTATAACATGTCTTTACTCCATACCAATCTGGGTGGCCTATTCTTCCCTTTCTTGACAGAAAGCCCTTCAACCTCAGCTTCAAAGACATCAATCTGGGATTCCAGCTCCCCAACCTACTCAAGTATTAAAAGATAATTAGAATAATATCAAAAAAAGATGGTAAGAACATTTTCCAAAAGATGACATAAGGTTAAGGATGTGTCTACATGATTTATATTAATATAAACTCATTTAAATAGTATATTATTACAGAGAAACCCTAACCAATCACCATGAAAACAGGCATTAGGCTTGAATAAACAGAATCATTACAGGAGCAAACCTTAAGAAACGATGTTAGCTTATGATAAACCCATTGACACTGGTATTATTTATAAATAAGTAGTAGTATCTTCTTCCTCAAACAGATTGCCGAATGGGAAGGAAAACACCAGTTCATTGCAACCCAAAAAATAAAAGGACGCAAAAACATTGAAGAAAACTCCTGTCATTTGAGAGCCCAAGGCTCTCTCCTCACGACAGCAATCTTGCACCCTAACCTCAGACCCTACACAGACCACATCACCCTCTCTCTGTCCCAGACAGCTGAAATGAGAAGTTAATTAACCCTCCTCACATAAACCTTTCAATATTTGGGCCAATCCCTTGTGGCCCCATCAGGTTACTATTAGTTGAAGCGTTGAAGGGTCTCAGCAGTCAAGCATCTGTATGACTTTCCATGCTGCAATAACCATAAAGTCATGGCAAATAAAGCTGACCATTTGCTGGAAAAAACTCTGCTTAGAATGCGTGTCAAAGAATACAGGCTACTAATGCAATAAATAATTGGCATAATTGAGATTATTCATACCACATTGTTCAACCAATCTCTAGTCTCCGATTTAGCTTTCTCCTTAGGATCCTGTTATAAAACATTATGAAACAGTTTTCTCAGCCCAAAGCCACAAAGTATGCATTGTATACCAAATGGGGGGCTGGAGAAGTACTTCCCCCCGTCAAAGACTCACAGTTTTGGGCTGTTGGCCCAAGCCTTCTTTGGAGAAAGCTTTGGTCTTGGTCTCCTTCTCACAGATTTTAAATCTTTCCATTTCACGCTCAATGAGTTTGCGAGCATCCACCAGGGCCTGCTCATAAGAGGCACTAACCTATGTCAAGCAAAGTCAAAAGAAGCAAAGAAAAAAGTCAATTCAGAATGAAGGAGTTAAAATTCAACATTGAATACAAAAGCATATCAAACCATTCCATCACACAACTCAGCCTGAGAAGCATTCTAGAATCTGACATTTCAAAAGTACCAAAACAAGAAAGGAATTGGGAGAGATGCAAAAAACTTAACAAATGGCAGCACCTAATCACAATGGGTTGATATTAGTCCTGTCAGATCCATATATGCTAAATTAAAATATGTGTGTGGAAAAGCTCCATGCCATTAGCCCAAAAGAGACCAATAGACAATATTCTCAACATTGGCAAAATATAGAGCTATAAGCAGATTTAAAATCTTTCCTAGAATGACATTTATTGATGATTCCCGAGGCCAATTCCCAACTCCACTAAATGTACTGCTCAACTTACAAATAGTGACCATATTTTCACATAAAGTAACAGATATATTAGGTAGACTGCTGACTCACCGCTGGGAAACTAAATATTGAGGACTGATAATATTATAAATGCAACAATGTGTATGATGAATAAACGTTGATGCGGATCAATTGATGCAGATATCTGAGTTTCTCATCTATTATGCCTTCCGCATAATAGCCCTAGAAAACTTAAGCATGAGTGCCTCGTACGGATTGATATGCAGCATAAGCTTATGTAAGAAGAAACTAATTGACCTTCTTATCCTTGATCTCGCTAGACTGAATCCACGTCTTCATCTGGTCTCTGTACCTCTGAAGCTTCTTAATCTCCTTCTTCAGGTCTGCCTCAAATTTCTCCTTTTGGTTCGCATTGTCAGTATCGTAAACCTAAACAAACGATCAAAAACCAAACAAAAGCAAAATGAGGTTACACATGTTAGTCGGAGACAACCGAAAGACCATAACGAGAGAAAAAGAATGTAGAACCTTCTTCCAGATGCTATCGAAGACCTCAACGCCTTCTTGAGCCTTCTTCAGAACACGATCTATCTCACCCTGCAGTTTACGACTTGCACCCATTTGCGTAATTCAATTCGAAGGATCAATTATCAATAATCTTGTCATTTAATTCCAAAGTGCTCCGGTGGCCAAAAAACGAAAAGAAAATCCAAAGAGCTCGATGATAAATTGATATTATAGGTTTTCACTACTTCGGTAAGTTTTCACTAACTCTGGACAGTCATCTCGTCTTTCAAGTCAGATTTTGGGACGGAGGCTCGATCATGGGAACTGGAAGGCGAAGCACCTGAGGCGGTGACGTGGAAATACTACCGTTGCTTCTTCTTTTTCTCTAACGACTAGGGTCGCGCGCTCTCGCTCGCGCCGGCGCGCGTGCGGTTTGTTAAATTATACATGCATGCATATATAAATAATAATTACATGTATAATTTTAGGGTTAAGGTATAAATTATCCGGAAGTTTTTGCTGTGAAGTAATGTTATCCTAGAAATTTTTTTTTAGATTCAATGTTATTCTAAAAGTTTTAAAACATAACAATATTGCCTTATACCGTGAAAAAACTAACGTTGACTATTAAAAAATTGATGTTGTTTGTTTACCTTTTAACGGAAAAAATTAACATTGCTCCATTTTAATACTTCTAGGATGTTATTGAACCTAAAAAAACTTTCAGGGTAACATTGCTCCTCAACAAAAACTTTCAGGATAAATTTATACCTTAACCCTATATTTTTATTCAGGTGTCAATTATTTCTTTATTTCTTTTTGAAAAAGATATAGCTCTCACCTCTTAAATATAATTTTTTTTAGGGGGAAAATTTCCGTCAGCCAATATAATTTCAGTCAACCTCTAAAATTTTTTGAAACTTCACTGCACCCCATGATCAAAATGAAATTAATTTTTGTGAATATAAAGACAATGATGCTCTTCTTTTATTTTTTTTTCAGAAAAGCATTTATAAGACAAATAAAGATATTTATAAGATAAATAAATAAATTTACAAGACAAATAAAGGGATTTGAAAGAACATAAGGTATTAAAAACATTTTGGCCGTGGAAATTCACAAGACAAATATAAATATTTACAAAATAAATAGATATATTTACAATATAAATAAAGAGATTCCAAAGAATCTAAAGAGTTAAAAAATTTTTACAAGACAAATAAAGGAATTAAAAAAACTAGGGATTAAAAACATTTTGGCTATTTACAAAATAAATATGAAAATTTATAAGACAAATATAGGTATTTACAAGACAAATAAAGTATGGATATCATTGATTTTTCACCTACAAAAATTAATTTAATTTTAATAATGGGATGCGTGAAATTTCAAAAAGTTTTTTGAAGTTAACTGAAATTGGTTTACTACCATTCAATGGCGTAACTGAAATTTTCCCTTTTTAGCTGATTAAGTTATTGTTTTTTTTTTCATCTGGGCTATTTTTTAGTTTCATTTGCGTTATAATTTTTTTTTTAATTGCCTACCCGGTTTATCGGAGCTTTGCCCCGACTACATCCGGATTTAGGAAGTGAGTGGCCCTAAACAATTTTTTTTTGGCCGGAAGAATGACCCTAAACTAGAGTATATATGATCTTTATTTAATGAAAAAAACTAGTTAATATTTAATTATTATTTATAATATTTGAAAATCATAAAGGGAAAATGACAAAAAAAAATACTGTTAAATTCGATAAAAGATAAATAATACTATTAAATTTTAATAATTTCAAATGGATTGATTTGAATTTTTGAAATATTGTTAAATTATAGAAAATTATCTAACTATTTTTAGTTTTTTATCAATTTAAAATTATTAAAATTCAACACTCTTATTTATATTTTATCAATTTTAACAATATTTTTCTATCATTTTCCTGATACATTACTTATATTTGCTTTATACTTTAAAAATAAAATTTGCATTGTAATAAAATATCAATAAAATTATACACTACAAAAAAACTGGGTATTAGAGACGGAATTTAGCGACGGAAATTCCGTCGCTAATAATATTAGCGACGGAATTTTCGTCGCTAATTCCGTCGCTAATCTGTTAGAGACGGATTAGCGACGGAAAATGGTCCGTCCCTAAAAAGGCCGTTACTAATTCCATTAGCGACAGAATTTTCAATTCCGTCGCTAACTTAGAGACGGATTAGCGACGAAATTTCCGTCGCTAACTTAGAGACGGATTAGCGACGGAAATTCCGTCTCTAATTTAGAGACGGATTAGCGACGGAAAGTCCGTCTCTAATTTAGAGACGGATTAGCGACGGAAATTCCGTCGCTAATTTAGACACGGATTAGCGACGGAAATTCCGTCTCTAAATTAGAGACGGATTAGCGACGGAAACGGAAATTCCGTCTCTAATTTGTGACGAAAATTCCGTCTCTGATGACAAATTCCGTCGCTAATTTTTAAGACGGTTAATAACGGAAATTCCATCACTAATTTTTGAAACGGATTAGCGACGGAATTTCCGTCTCTAATCCGTCACAAACAAAAAAAAAAATTAATTTCGTTATTAATTTCTGAAACGGATTAGCGACGGAATTTCCGTCTCTAATTTGTCCAAAATTAGCATTGATTTCCGCCTCTAATACATCACAAAATTAAAAAAATGAATTAATTTCATTATTAATTTCTAAAATAGATTATGTCACTAATCCATTGCAAAGTGAAATTTTTTTTTAAAAAAAAATTTGTAACAGAATTTCCATCATAAATCCGTCTCTAAGCTTTTTT
Source organism: Inga oerstediana (assembly GCA_963210345.1). Classification (NCBI taxonomy): domain Eukaryota; kingdom Viridiplantae; phylum Streptophyta; class Magnoliopsida; order Fabales; family Fabaceae; genus Inga; species Inga oerstediana. Next base: position 11,233,226 of record OY723403.1, read on the forward strand.
AATTCTCTCCAATTATTATTTTTTTGGTTATTTTGAATTTAACGATAAGTCAACATTAATAACCTATAATAGTTAAAGAACTGAAAGTGAAATTAAATTGATTGCAAATAAAATCAAATTCAAACCAAGTTGTAAAATGATAGTAAATTAACTACAAAACAAAAGTACTGAAGTAAAAATGTATATAATATATCAAACAAACCACACAAATATTTCAAACACCATCACTATCATCTTCTTCCATATAAGAATCTTCTTCTTCTTGTTCTTCTTCATCCTCTTGTTCTTCTTCATCTTCTTGACCAACCATGGCATTTGTTGTCATATGTACTTCTTCATACTGAATTTCAAAATCTCATTGGTTATTCATCATAAAGACAAAGTTACATGGTAAAATGCAATTGTTGGATGGTAAGAACAGTATCAATATTTATCAAGAAATATCAATGTTATTCCTTGCAAAAACTACAAGAGTTTTATTTAAAATAGAACGTTGAGTTCAATTATTTTCTTTTCATGCCACAATATTTCTAAACTAAGACAAATGTTATTATTTAGGAGTATGACTCTTGCAAAAAGAGATGCAATGCACATGACACTTGATATAAAGAGATATTAAATCAGAGTTACACAGAACACACATGGCACAACTTAATTAAAACCAACAATATCATACAATTTCAACAAAATCCAGAGAGCCAGTAAAAATAACTAAATAACCTTTTGATCCTGTCAATAAAAGCACAGCAACACTGAAATCAAGATTAATTCTTTCAAATAACCCAAGAATGCAAGATTTTTTTTTTTGGTTATAAGGATCAAGTTAAACCAAAAAGACATGACATGAGACAACATAAGAAGTTTCAGAATTTCCAAGAAAATTTACAGTTTATTGATGAAAAATTCATTGACAAGAAAGAAATAGTGCATAAGAACAAAATAAGAAGTTTCATTTCAAAGACAAAGTACAAGTAAAACAAACTCTAAACCCAAAAAAAAGAGATAAAATTATGCAAAGGCACTCTACAATCCTCTGCATGTCCAACATTAGCTGCTTAACTTAAAACCCTAACAAGTTAGTGAAACTTTTAAGTTTTTTGGCAATGAATGATGTTGGTACATAAATATGCACTCATGCAACTAACAAGATTCATAACACGGACACCTCCAGCTGTAAGATACCAGAAACAATGGCTGAAAGCTTAAATCAATACACACATTTCTTAGTTTTAAAGACATATGTAATGAACATGGAAGAGGATACATACTTGATCATAACCTCATCTGCCACCTCTTTAAGATTGACTTTTCTCAATTGATTTTTAACCACATATGCTGCATTTTTCCGGCAATATGGCTTTCCACAACCACAATCATTCAGGTACAAAATTACACGCCTGTCAATTGCCTCATCCTTAAAGCCTACCTTACAAACCAATATTTCCTGAACACAAAATGTACAAATATAAAATCAGAGAAAAGAAATTCATCTGAAAATAAAAAACAGGTAGCATCATTAGAAAAACATATAAATTACCTTCATCAACTTATCAATGGCAGACTCACTTTTTTAGTCAATCAAGTTACCAAGACCCGACTTCAAAATAAAATTAATAATTGGTTTCTTTACATCTTGAATACACTTTTCCAATTGCTGCTGCACCAATTCATTGTAGATTGACCTCAGTTGTTTCAGCAAAATATCTTGTCTGCCAATGCTCCTTTTAGTTTGAAAACTAAAACACTTTGCAATACCTTGTGAAAAAATTCCCATCATCATATCAAGAATGTAGAGATGCCCTATTCATATCATAATATAGAAGCTATAACCCATTCAAGTCAAATACTAGACATTAGGCCAGAAAAATTCAAATATTTAATCCAACAAACAGATTTAGTAGCCAATCACCTAACAGATTCTCCCTATTCATATCAGCAGGGATTGCATAAAAGCTTCATTGGATATAGTAGCCAATCACCTAACAGATTTAGTTGACTTAATTGATGTAAAATAATTAAGCACAAATCAAGACAGGAACACAATACAAAGGCAAACAAATTTTTAATGGAAAATAACAAAAAAATCTCTTCATTTATGTTCTTCAATATGTTCTCTATACAACTATGCTGGTGAATGAGCTTCAAAGCAGTCTTGCCACCAATACCTGCAGAGCACGTCAGTTATATATTAGAAGCATATGCATGATGAGCTTAAATGGGAAAAAAAAAAATCTGAACTCAGCCTCTACTAGTCTCAAAACACAAATGGATATTTTGGGCACTTCAAATGCTTCCACAATAATCACACCCAGAAAGAATACATAAGTCAATAAACTGATCCATAGTAATAGAAAGCAATTTCAAATCTAGCATTCACTATATGAGCACTTTTCAGCAAACGTAATTGAGAAGTGAACTTCAGTTACTACAAAGACACACAATGCAAAGTAATAAGAAATCATAATTTCAGTAGACCAACAATAATATGCAATTCAAAGTGGGTCCCGAAGCAATGCATGAACCAAAATTTGACCAAGTGTAGTTTCAATTGCTAAAACCAGTTTATGCAGCAAATTTCAGCTAATTCTACTATGCACAATTAGAAAACAGTCTTCTTTAAACAAACCAATAACTAATAACCAGACTTGAAGCCAAAGAGATCACCAGAAAGTAAGAAAATGATCAAGTAATTTGAGTCTAAAATGATATGAACAATATTATTTGGTCCATATTCCCCAAGTGTCAGCCAAAATTCAATGAATGGCAACACTCACACAAAAATGAAACTGAGAATGCTATCAGTCCACCCCAAAACCCATAAATTCAGTCCTTTAAAAAATTTTCAGGTATAGTGGAGTACAATTCCCAAATCTTATTCTCAAACAAATTTTGAGAAAAATCAGAATTGGAAGACTGAAAAGTTGAAGCACCATGAGATTTTTCAATAGGAGATGATGTAATAGAATCCCGATCATCCATTGAACCTGTAATTTTGAGAAAAATCAGAATTGGAAGACTGGCAACCAGAAGAAATCCATATAATGAACATGTAAATAACATAAATATACAGGGGTCAATAAACTCTGCAAAATTTCAAGGATAAATATTCGGTTGCAGAGAGTTCAACTTATTATAGGGTTAAAGAAAGAGTAGTTTAAAAAGAAAATGGCATCGTAACAGTGAAAATCTGATGGAAGAAGTTGTGACTCGGAGGGATTGCTAGCCATAGAAAAAACAAAAGATGATTTTCTTAAGACCTGCGGAGGAAAAAGAAAATCCTGATTATCATAATTTATATCACTCAACAAATGACAAGTAATGCAGCATTGTTTTTTCAATTAGTAGCTTAGCACTTTGAAAAAATGATACAACAAGTAGCTGACATTAAGCTTTTCTAATATAGGATGATAGCAAGCAACAGGAAGCAGATAATGAGGACTATATTGTGCATAACAAAAATCAATCAGGCAAATCAAGTACTCATATCAACTAAGTCAAACTCATAATCCATTGTTCAGACTAAGGAACAATGACAATGAAAGAGAACCAGACCTCATCGTTAGCAAAAATAAAAGAAACAGACCTCACAGTTGAGCTTATGTTATTTAATAATTATCAAATAGCTAATCTAGATCTAAACTAGTTCAGAAGGACGAAAATATTACAGATACAAAAAGCTAGGATGAAAATATTACTGATACAAAAAGCAACAATAGAACCCAAAACACCACATTCTTCATAAAGAAAGTTAAACAGCCAATAAAGATTACCTGCAATTAAAGATTAGCAAGCAGAAATCAGAAATAATAGTGGCATACAAATACAATGACTTAACAAGAAGTTCAGCTTCTTTTAACCTTTCCAAGTCCGTTTTCAGGCAGACATCAATGCGAGTGACGTGGTAAGTTTTTTTTATCTACGTTCGTTTTTTAACAGACGTACAAAGTCGCTTTCCATATCCTTTTTTGTAAAAACTCATAAGCAATCAGAAGTTGGAAAAAACTCAGGAAAAAGAGAAAATCAGCACTAAAATCTGAATGAGATAGGAATTATTTCTGGACTTCAACATCCTGATCTTGTCAGGAAAAAGAGAAAATCAGCACTAAAATCTGAAAAAAAAAAATCATAACCTGGAAGTGTCGTGGACTGGAGAGATTGAGATGAGGAGCCGTGGACTGGAGAGATTGAGAGACGACGAGGAGCGCCAGAGCCCAGAGTGAGCACTGAGCAGCAGCTGCCTGGAAGTGTCGATCTGTCGAGCTTGTTCGCGGTTGAGGACTCGCGGCTAGGGCAAACAACAAAGATGAGATCTGAGAAAGTGAGAAGTGGTATAGAGAAAGAGAAAGCGTTGATGGTTTGCGAATATGGTGATTGGTGACAGCAAAAGCCTTTTCCTCTTTTTTTTTTTTTTAAATCAAACCAAAGGCCTCAATCAGGCACTCACAAAGAGCGGGAACATGAAAATTTTTTTGGAGGGAGCAAGATTTACCATAAATATAAGTAAAATATTTAAATTCATGTTTTATCAAAGACTAATTAAATAAAATGAATCTACCGGATAAGAGTTGGCTTATTAATCTTTCTTTCTTTTACTTTTTGAGTTTTGTTCACTCTTTTTTTAAATTAGTAATAAAAAAATTATATACTTATTCTTATTCTCAAATACATATCGTGATATTAGCATATGTCTAAATTTACTAAGATTCTCAAAAAGTCTCAATAATTAATTAAGATTTATTTGTGTATTTCACTCAAATAAAACTTTTATGATACATTTATATAACCATAATCACATATTCATAAAATTCATTCATTTTATTAATATTTATTATTAATTTCTACTTACCCTGAAATAATTATACGGTGATTTCTAATTGCCATAAAATAATCCTATTAAATTCAATTTCATTATTAATAAATATATTATTCACAAATTTTCAATCTCAGTCAAATATTTTATTAATTTTATGCTTTTATATCTCAAACAATGCCTTTAATTTACTCAAAACCCCAAGTTACTTAACAAATCACATCATAATAATACTTAAATATTAATAATAAAATTGGGATGTTGCACAAGGAACTAGAAAGAGGCTTCAAAATAACAAAGTGACATCCTGCTACTCAAGCTCATCAAAATATCTACAATTTGCTAAAACAAAACTTCATTTTTACTAATCAACTATCACGCGCGCGCGCGCGCACACACACATATAGCAGATACATTTGAACCATGGGATTCAATCGTATAAACTGTTGTGATCTAGTAGTGAATAATAGGTGCATAGTTAATTCTACGTATATCATATATGCATGTACACTGAGCACAACTGATGTATAAGCTTCATGATTCTTCTTGAGAGTTTCAAATGGACAATTTTTATTCAGCAACGTTTTAATTGAGAGTCTTAGTCTAAAATACAACTCGTTATAGTGAATTTTCAAATTATACTCTGACTAATTATTTGCTTTGGCCTATTGACTACCACTCTAATCCTACTTATTAGTCTCAATTAACAAATCAAATGAGTATTTAACATTGAACTAAACAAACCAGCCGAGGAAAGAGAGAGTTTGAGAGAGGAGAGATTTAATGGTTGACGGAGAAGAGAGGAGAAGTCGATGACCTTGTGAGGCTGAACAAGTGACTAACCAATTATTGTATCAATCTGGTGCGTCATGCTATTTGTAGCCTAACCAATTAAAATACAACAATTCATGAACTGATTTGGCATCTCTTAAACATTAGTTGGTATATTAAAAAAATTAAAAGATTTTACAATATTTATTTTTTCTTTATTTGTGAAATCGTAATTAAACGATTTGAATTTTTAAGAAAAATATTAAAAATGTGAATCAGATGAGTAGCCAACTAGGATTAATATTAGTTGAATTGTTGTATTTTAACTAATTATACCACATATGACATGGCAAACTAAGTTCACACAATAATTGCACATACTAGCTCCACCTTTGATTTAGTATTCAATAATCTTGATATGATTAGAAAAACACAAAATGAAGTAAATAAAATTCCTGAAGGTTATATGATGCATAAATACCTGTATTTAGAGGTTCCTTCGGTCAAGTTGCAAGATTAAACTTTTTTTTTCATATAATTGCAAGATTGCACTTGTACTGTAAATCAAATGAGTATTTAATTACACATTCATATAATATATGTAGTAGTAATTATTTACATGTTTTTATGTATTATTTGAAATGGTAGAATATATTACTGCAATTTGTCTCAAATTCAATATTTTATAAATAAAATCATATGCTTTGCATAAAACTCAAAGAAACAAGTTGTGATGTCTATACTTTGTAAATTGTATCATGAGTTGTCATGAATTTTAACTTTTAGAGACGGAATCAGAGACGGAATAGAGACGGAATTTAGAGACGGAATAATTCCGTCGCTAATTTCTGTCTCTAAAAATTTAGAGACGGAATCAGAGACGGATTAGAGACGGAATTTAGCGATGGAATAATTCCGTCGCTAATTTCCGTCTCTAAAAATTTAGAGACGGAATCAGAGACGGATTAGAGACGGAATAAATCCGTCGCTAATTTCCGTCTCTAAATTTTTAGAGACGGAATCAGAGACGGATTAGAGACGGAAATTAGCGACGGAATAATTCCGTCGCTAATTTCCGTCTCTAAAAATTTAGAGACGGAATCAGAGACGGAATTTAGAGACGGAATAAATCCGTCGCTAATTTCCGTCTCTAAATTTTTAGAGACGAAATCAGAGACGGATTAGAGACGGAATTTAGCGACGGAATAATTCCGTCGCTAATTTCCGTCTCTAAAAATTTAGAGACGGAATCAGAGACGGATTAGAGACGGAATTTAGAGACGGAATAATTCCGTCGCTAATTTCCGTCTCTAAAATTAGAGACGGATTTATTGACGGTTTAGAGACGGAATAGCGACGGAATTAATTCCGTCGCTAATTTCCGTCGCTAATTTCCTGTTTTTTTGTAGTGTATATTCATGGGAAAATTATATGATAATAAATTATATGATGTAACATATAAAAAAAAAAAATTTCATTCTTTACTTGGCTAAAGCATACTTTGTCCTTTAAATTTTCATTTGGTTTTATTTTAGTCCTTTAACGGTATAAATTATACTTTTAGTCTTTTAGTATTATAATTTTAATATTATCAATGTCACTAGCCAAAAATACCAATTCAACTAAACTAAATGATAACTATACAGCAGACAATAATACTTAAATTCAAAATATCATTAATAAAAATTTTAAAACTGATTTTACACAGTAAAAAACTCATTTATGGTATTTTTTACCTAGTAGAGCTAAGATATGTATGTTTTTTATTTTTAAAGTAAAAATATAATAAACTTGTTTCAATTTCCCTCCTAGTCTAGCTATCTACTCTTTTCTTCAATTTAAAGAATTTTAAATAATTAAGCATGGTTATATTTGAATAAATTTTTAAAATATTAAAATTAATAAATATAAAAGTTAATTTAAATCAATCAAGAAGAAAAGACAGAAAAATACTATCAAAATTGATATGAAAACAAAAGCATCTAAAGTATGCTCCTGCTATATTCTACATATTTTTTTTTGGTCAAAACTATATTCTACATATTGATTAAACCTTTTCCTCCCTCTTTTCCTTTTTCCACTTGTCAAACTCTTGATCTGAACCCTGTGTGAGCCAAAATGTTGTAACAGAGAATAATGCAACATTATTCTCTCTCTCTCTCTACTTAAAAACTCAGTCATTAAATCAACTTGCTCAATTATCACTATAAATGCAGTCCTACATTACCATGGATAAGCTGATGTGAAAATATTTAATTGATAATAAATGAATAAAATTCATTTTTCTTGTTCAACTAATTTCTCTTTTCATCCACGAACTTCTTCTAACGTTTACATTTTAGATAAGGTGTTGAATGTGTGTCTTCTAACATTTGGTTATCAGGATATTGCTGGTACGTTGGCAACTGAAGAGGCTGAAGATGTTGCACAAGTAACCAAGCTGCGTTCTGCTCTTGAATCTGTTTATAACAAGAGAAGAAAGGTGATTCAATTTGTTAAACTATTATAACTTATTTTTCTCTGCAGATTTTATATATTCACTTCTGTTGCATGGGTTAAAGTTCGTTGATGAATTGAACTGCAGTATCTACCATTGCTTTACTTTATCAGATAATGATTGCACCAAAAAGGAGAAGAAAAATACCATCACTGAATACAGCTTACTATTTACTATTTATACTTTGTTTCTTGGAAACTGCATTCAAGAGAGAAGGAATCTGGAATGCTATAGGAAATTTGGGAACCTACTATTTTGCTGCTTGACACTATAATGGGTTTAATAAGTTTATAGTGAGTGCAACTCTTAAGTTCAAAAGATACCAATTATGTATCACGACCTATATCTTATGGTGCCTGAGTAGACTTGCATTGTGGTTTAAAATATTCACTTCTAGTGACATTTGATACAAAGTGAGCAAAAAGGGGGATAAGTTCACTGTGACCAAATTATTTTATGAACCACCCATAAATATACTATGAGTATTATTTGAAACGAATGTCCCAACTTTTTAAAATGAAAAAAATTCTATAGATGGTTTAACTTTTAGAAAAATGCATCATGTGCTTTATCTAACTTGCTTTAAAAGCTGTATATTCATATTGAAGAAATTTATTTTGTTTGTCTTGTGAAGAATAGGGAGGAGACCAGTGGGGCTAGCCTTTTGAAGTCTTTCTATGAAGGATTCCCCCACACATAACATGAGGAGCTGGTCGTTCAAAATGCAACTTACTTGGCTCCGATTGTACACTTTCTTCTCACACTTTTATATTGTTGTTGTTTATTATTTGATTGGGCTAGATTGATTGCATATTATATTTTGAGTTTTGAGTTCTACCTTTATTTTTATGTTATGGGGGAAAAGTTACCATTTTACGAAAAACTGAAAAAAATGCTTTGGATGAGAATTGCAAGCACGAGGTAATCCTTAGTTTAAATGCATTCTTAAATTGACAAGTGATTGATCGTGTGTTGAGTAGAAAAGCTACATGGCAACAGTTTTGGCTTTAAGTGAATCCTAAGTAGGTAGTCATGACCCAGTGAGGTGTTTGGTCCTGTTCATATGTATTTCATGTGTGTGCCACCTATCTTTTCCTTACTCTATAACTTGGCTTGCATGTTGGTGGAGACCACATATTTGCATTTGCTAGGCATGGAAATGAGAAAGGCATTCATTTTGTTTATGGTCTAATCCAAATAGCTAACCATGATGTATTACTACATCCATTGCTTAACCACTTTGATCCTTAAATTATCTTATCTTTATGAACCCATAGCCAAAAAATAACTTCATAAATATTCCCTACCATGTTGTGTACAGCTAAATCCAAATTTCCTACCTTGACTTTGAGCCTTAAATTATCTTTTCTTTCATAACTCAGCCAAGAAAAAACTTGACAAAAATATTCCTACCAAGAAGCACCGAGGGAGCCATTAGGTGAGAGCAAGTACCCAGAAGGATAACAACAACTCAAGATCACACTAGTGACCATTGACCAACCAACCGACACCAAGATAGCAATAAAGGTGCCAAGTAGAAGGAAAATGCCAATAGAGCTCACACAGTTCAATAACCGCAAGTAAGTTCACAAATTGAAAGACAACATCTCAAATCAAATCTTGTCTTAGAACACACTAAAGATGTACTATTGCCAGTAATCAAATGGTCTAACCAGGGACCAAACAGCAAATAGAGTCGGTAGCACCGATATTACCGAGAAGAAGAAGCCAAAAAATTACCCACAAAACCCAAACAACCAGCAAGAAAGCTCAAAGCAAATTCACAATAATATGAAATAGCAAACTAAAGAAGATACATCCCAAACGTGGCTTTAATATCCTCCAAAACACAATAGCAAACGTCACACTAGTGACCAAATAGAGTTTTCTCACAACCAGAAGCAAGAAACGAACAAGCCAGAGATTAATAAAAAGAACCTGAGCAATAAACGTAAAAGTAAGCCACGAAAACATCTGGGAACTACTAGAAATAGGGAGTCGATGCCGAAACACACTATCGCCATGTGAAAGGAAGCTTCACGAGCCTGCAAGCGCTGTCGGTTCCTTGTTGTTCTGTGTGAACAGTAGCGGAGGTGAACAACAGTGGAGGTGATAATTAGAGCCTAAACGGAAACCCTAGAAGCCCTAAGGTTTCGATACCATGTAGACAAACATAGTCTAAGTCACTTATTTATTCATATACATAAGAGAGGTATTTATACACAAGAAAGAGGCATTGGACTTAATGAGCCTATTATGATAATTGATAACCATAACCCCTAATATTTATTATATTAATATTTCCCAACAACGAACATTATAGGTAAGCATGAGAACATGAGCAACATCAAGTAAATGCCTATTTTTGTGTTTAGCAATGCCATTTTGTTGAGGGGAATGAGGACAAGTGCTATGATGTACGATGCCATGAGATTTGAGAAGCTGTTTAGGGTGCTATTCAAGTATTCCATGCCATTATCAATATATAACACTTGAATTGTGGTATCAAACTGGTTAACAATGAGTTGGAAAAATTCAATGAACACGGCGGAGACATCAGATTTTTCTTTTAGTAGATAGACCCAACACATGTGTGTGTGGTCGTCAATGAATGAGACAAACCACTTAGCATGAGAACGATTTGGAATTCAGTATAGACCTCACATAGAACAATAATGTTTAGCAAATTCACAAACATCGCAATGGATATTTTTATTGATAGAAAGATGCGGAAACAAATTTTGCTAATAGGAAAAGCCTGGATGACCAATCCGTTTATGCCATAACAAAACCTCATTATTGTCAAAAGTAAGACCACTTAGAAGTTGTAAACACAAGGCACTCACGGTAGATTTATCAAAATAGTAAAGCCCATCATACTCTCTAGTGGAACCAATCGTCTTACTTGATATCAAATCCTGAAAAACACAATAAGAAGGGAAAAAGTGAGCAGAACAGTTGTTTTCCTTGGTCAATTTACTAATTGAAAGAAGGTTACAGGCTAGATGAGGAACATGTAAAACAGATTCAAGTTTGTAGGGAATCCGATAATGTTACAGTGCCTTTGCCTACCATGGAGGAAGAAGTACCATTTGTAGTGCAAATTTTTTTATTTCCCGCATAGGAGAGATAAGAGACAAATATTTGGGCTTCAAAGGTCATATGATCAGAGCCACCTGTGTCATCAATCCATTTTGATGGTAAAAATGAAGTATGCATAGCCACAAAATCACTACCTTTGTAGGCGCTGGAATTTTGGATAACATCACCTTACGATGTGATTCTTCTCGGCGAACTTCAGAAAAGGCCTCAAGAGTAGATGGTACTGTGGTACGACTTAAGATACGACTACAAACCTCATCATATACGGGATCTAGTCCAGTGAGAAATTGAAAAACTCGCTCCTTCTCCAAACGTTTTTGTTTTTTAGCAGCTTCAGCAGGGGAGTCAACTTCCTCTTTAGTATGTAGATCAACTTCCTGCCAGACAGCAACAAACTCTAACCAGTACTCATTTGATCCTATATATAGGCCACTTCCAACATTTTTCACACAGATTAAGGAAAATCTTAAATCTCATCAACTCTGTCATCAAATTCAACAACTTTCTAACTCTATCCCTATTTAATATATAAAATACCAATTAAAATTAAAGTCAACACAACAATAAAATAAATGGAGGGTTAAATTGTACATTCACCTCAAAACTTTAATAATGTGACTTATATATAGGACAAAAAAAAAATCTTCTCTCCCCACCTTGTATATAGGACCAAAGGAGTATTCGGTAACACTACACGTAGTTGCTTTAATTGCCAAATTCTTGTCTTAAGATTGTATAACTGCGATAAATCCTCACCATCAGAGTAGGAGGTTCGAAGAGCATCCCAGATGTCCTTCGCCATGGGAAGATACATGAAACTACGATTTAGGTTTGAAGACATAGCATTAATAGGCCATAAAGACAGCATAGCATTCTCGGAGACCCACTGCTTCATTGCTGGCGAGTTAGGATATGTGGGTGCTTTTGCTTAACTGGTCAGGTATTTGACCTTGCCGCAACCACCAATGGCGAGTTTGACCGCTTGAGCCCAATCCCGATAATTTGCACCAGTGAGTTTTTCCGTAACGACGGACACAACGGACCCTTCAAAGCCAGAGATCGACCCAAAGGGACCTCTGGCTTGGCGTGAGTCTGTAGTGGAGGACCCATCGTGGGAATCAGTCATCGTTATGGTGGGAAATTCCTGAGGGTGCGACTCTGAACGTGCTATGTCAAAAGGCGATTAACGATCGTTCTTAGATTCAGTATCATTCTTCTCTAATACCCTGTAGAGCGATACTTCTCATAGAATCTGATGATCTTATTAGGCTGATTAGCCTTGATTATATGTAGGTATTGGGAATCAAAGAGAATCAGAAGAATATTAAATACAATAACTGTGATTGTAATCACTATAACTACCAATATTTTCTCCTAAAATCATGCCTAATAATCTACCTATATTATTTACAAATTAACGACAATATCTTTGCAAAATGGGTTCCCGAAAGACAAAGCTCACAAGTCACCCCTTAACTGAATGCTGAATTAGTCAAGGAAAATGGTAAATTCCTTCAACCATCTCATCTGATTCTCCTTTATTTCCTCCAAAATGTTAACTGGCCAATAATGTCATTAAATATTCTCTTTGGTCTTTCCCTATCCCTTTTCAAGATAGCTAATTCTTAAAATTTCCTTCTCCTCATGAAGGACATTAGAATTATAATTAGCAAACACCTAATGACAAACCTAAACTATCCATCCCAGCCGACATATCTTGCACTATTCCTCACTTTGAATCCCCAGTGCAGTGGACTCAATTGTTGAGAAACCTGGGGTAATTCTTGAACAGCAAGAGGGAGCGTCAAGGGTCTAGGAGTCTTTCTCTTTGTTTTCCTTTAATAAAAGGAAGCTTCTTGGTGTCATATAGTTATCCCTTTAGAAAGTTAATTGTCATCAACTACTTTGGAACTTGCGTTAGATCTTGATGCTAAGCTCTTCTTCAAAATATTATGATGAAGGAAGGCACAATGGTTGAACTGTGGTGTGTAGTGTTTTTGTTCAAATGTTAGCTTTCGTGGTTGATTAAACAAAATTTTGGAGATGATTTTGCTTTTCTATTTTTTTTTTTTTTTGAAAGTTTTGTTAAAATTTTAAAAAGTATAGACGAAGTTTTCAAAGTATTGAGAGTGAAGGTAAACTTTTGAAATTTCTTTGCTCACAGAATTGAGAATTTGAATCCTTAAAATTGAGATTATTTGTTACAAGTTTAGTTTAAGACTTTCTCTATTATAAAATTTTTTTTTTTTTTTATGGAATTCATTTTAAAAAAAGAATTAAGGGGTTTAAATATCCTGAAAATTTTTATATATGAACTAAGGGCATCTAGAAGTTTTTGAAAAGACAAATATACCCCAAAAATATTAAAAACGGGGTAATATTACCTCAGTTAACAAGCCTTAATGGTCAACTTTTATTAACCAAATATGCATAAGTGTCATACTTACATGATGTCCATCTCCCTCGCCCTTTTCGACATTAGATTTTTGTCCCAAAACTTTTTTTTTTTAAAAAAAAAACAAACTCAAACGCCTGTCCCTTTCGATTGACTCTCTCGCTCTCTCTCTCTCTCTCTCTCTCTCTCTCTCTCTCAATCTCAATCTCAACAGGATGACACAGGATTGTGGCGGCTTTGAAGAAGACACCACTCAATTCCAAAAACGAATTGCAAGCAGGGCCAGTTTACACAACAAAATTTAAATTGAAAAGCTAGGGTTTGACAAAACAACAAAGATACGAAGCATGGGATTTCAGACCTGAAGGTTGTGTTGCTTGTCGTATGCCCAGACCTGCTTGACAGCTTGGCCGTGAGACGTTTTTGAAACACGCAGAAACTGGTGTAGTACTGGGGAAAAAGGAGCCGCTTTCAGAATGCCCGTGGATCGAGTCAGTTCACAGTGGGGCTTCGGCGACGATGGAGAAGAAGTGGACGAGGAAGAGGACCGAGAATGTGGCTTATAAGCAGTATTTTTCCCCTGCAACTTCGATTTAAAGGAGGATGGAGTGATCTTAGCATTAGAGGCAAAGGGTGATGGTTTGAGTGGAGCAAGGAGGACCTTGCAACCTTTGGTAACTTTAAAAGAAGCAAACGGAGAATACGACATTGGGATCGGGACCTTCAATATTTAGGTGAAAGCAGAGGAGAACGAGGATGAGAAGCTTTGAAGCACAATTTTCCCTGAAATCATCTCTTCATACCAGTTCTCCAATTTCAGATCATCGCAAGACCAGGAGAAAAAGCGACTACTCTATCTCAAAACCAGGAACTTCGATTATGTTATTTATAAATTCTTCAGAATTTCTCTCCGCCATGATTGTGAATCATTACAAGCTCAGAACCAATGATGAACGAGGGCGGAGGGAGGGCGGTGCTGAAGGGGAGGGGTTTGGTTTTTTTGATTGATTGTTCCTGTACTGATCCAATAAGAACGCTGATGATGATGTAGAAGGGGGAGAGGCATTTGTTTCTTAGTTAGGATGATGACGACGATGTGACAAATGATCTTATGTGGTTTAGACTCAGCATAATTGGTGAAACGGTTGATTGTTTAAGTCAATCACATGATTGTTTAAGTCAATCACACTAAGGGCAACATTACCCCGTTTTTTTCACTTCCAGAATATATTTACCCTCTAAAAACTTTCAGGTAGTCATAGCCCATATGTGAAAACTTTTAAGATATCTAAGCCTCTTAACCTTTAAAAAAATTGCCTAGTTGACAGAATAATCGTATAAACAAAATATTTAAACGTATACTTTTACGTAAGAGACTGTAAGAAAATCAAGAGTTCATTAACTAAACTTTAAAAAATGGAGGGCCATAATATTGGAACATATACCTTTACTGACGTTTACAATTTAAAAACAAAATAATCAGGGCTTTTGCTGAATAATTAAAAAGAAGAGAAAAAGAATATGAAGGGCCAATTATCCCCCGTCCTATATTCAAAATTTCTACATTCTATGTGCTTTACAAAAGCCCTCATTTAACATCCACTATCTTAATGATAGTAGCATCTTCAACTCGATGCAATGCAACAACACAGTCAGTTGTTGTGTCTTGGCATATTCAAGAGCAAACTTAATGGTTTCATCTGTTGATTCAGTTGCAGATCCTTCACTCAAAACTGGCACCAACCCATGGTAAGTCAGGCTGTGTCTTGTTGGTGCTTCGTCACTACAACACCATTCAAAAGAATCTGTAGCCATAATCTCAGGTACTATCACAGACAAAATTGGCATGCTTGGTCTGTACTTAGATACTAACTTAGCCGTTGTTCCTCACTCTAGTTAGAACTAATATCAGAGCTGCTTTTATGCAATGTGCAGTTCCTACAGTAGAAGAAGCCATACTCTCTAAAGGGCTCATTGGAGTTCGGGCAGTTGTCAATTTTCTCTTGTGAAGCTGTTTATAGTTGATGAAATTCTCTGCTTCTATACAGATTTTGGCCATGGTTTTGACTGCGATTTCTGGGTATGATCCTGCGGCTGTTTCCCCACTAAGCATCACACAATCAGTTCCGTCTAGAATTGCATTGGCTACATCAGTTGCTTCAGCACGTGTGGGTCTGGGGTTCTTAACCACGGACTCTAGCATCTGGGGACTGTTACAATTGGTTTTCTTAGTAAATTTGCCTTGTGGATCATTAGTTTCTGTGCTAGAAATATCTTCTCCGTTGGAATTTTTAATCTTAATTTTGATAAAATTTTAATAATGATAACGGATAGGATAATCTTATTGGACCATTCTCTGAATATATCTGAATTCAAATTCAAGTTGAAATATAACAAAGGAAAATATATAAATTCAAATATTTATATGTTTAAATTTTGAAATATCTAAATTTAAACCTTTTTTTTTTTTTTGAATTACAATGACAAGAGCAAGCTCTTGAGGCCACGGTGGCCGATAAAACAAAATACAGAAAAACATAAACTTATGATCCCAAATGTAGGCTGAGATCAGCTAACATTTGGAACGAACAGAAATCCAGAGGGAACTGCAATAAAGACATATCGCTGTTCGAGTCCAATGCTCGCTTTGCCAAAACGTCGGCACATTTGAGTACTTCTCTATGACAGTGGTGGATCTCTAATTCCCAATCCGTGTGGATTAAATCTCTGACCTCGTCCAACTCATGCTGTAGGGGATGATAGTGGCCACCTGCCTGGAATAACAACTGAATTGCCTCTAATGAGTCAGTGAAGAGTTTGATCTTTCTGAACTTCTTGATTTTACAAATTTGAAGACCAATGCGGATAGCCTGGATCTCCGCAGCCGTTGAGCCCAAACTGAAACCTGTATTCTGTTGGAAACCACAAATCCACGCTCCGAAGCTATCCCGTACCACTCCTCCAACTGCTGAAATCCTGTGAACATCCACCGCAGCATCCACATCGATCCGAATAAAACCTTCTGGTGGAGCTTTCCAATTTTCAGAGTATCTCTCAGGAACTCTAAAGATCTTGTGCTTGAACCGGCCTTCCTCAATTCCTTCATGTAGAAAATGCAATCCTTTGTGTAGTAGTTGTTGAGGTAGGACAGAAGTCCCTTCAAAAACTTTATTGCATCTGTTCTTCCAAATTTGCCAGCATAGAGAACCGAAGACCCTCAGCCAGGGCCACTGGGAATACTTGCAGTTCCCTGGTGATTGTTGCATGTTCCATCTGATCCAAACCTGTAAATTGCCAGAGAAAAAAACAGAGTGATAAACAGGGTTAATACAAGAAAACCATACAGAACTGGCAAACTCGCAGTCTCTCAGAGTATGTAATGCTGATTCCTCACAATTACACTCGAAAGGGCACTCAGGATTTAATCTCTCATCTCTCTTTGCACGAATAGAATTTGTAGGAATTCTCTCTTGAAACAATTGCCACATAAAGAATTTTACTTTCTCTGGAATAGGCCATCTCCAGATACGTTTCCAGATCGGATCGGCTGGCTCCTGGAGCGACGTGTAAATCATGGAATAAGCTGATTTGACACTGAAATTTCCATCTGGAGATTTCCTCCACCAAAATAGATCATTGCCAGTTTGGGAAGGTGGAGAGACTTGTTTAATTCTTTCAATCACCCACCACGGTAAGAACATACTCCATCTCTGTAGATCCCATTTCCCGTCAGAGCCGACGAATTTCTTGACCACTTCTTCAGGATTAATTAGGTCTTGATTTCTGTCTACGTAAAAAATGAGGGGCTGATCAAGACTCGTCCATAGATCCCACCAAACATTTGTTGATCGTCCGCTCCTGATTTTTTTGCCCACAGCTTTCCTAAATGAGTCCCAAACAGTTGTAATTGCGTTCCAGGTAGCGGATTGTGACTTCTTTCTCTCAACTCTTGGAATTGCATTTTCCCCGCAATCATATTTTGCTCTGAGAACTTTCACCCATAGTGCGTCAGGTCTAGTAATGAGATTCCAGCACAGCTTCATGATGAGCGCTTCGTTTTGACTGGACAAATCTTTGATACCTAAACCGCCCATTTTTTAAACCTTAATATATATATATATATATATATATTACATAAATTAACAGTAAAATATCATTTTTTTATTAGGATACAAATAAATTTTTTATATATTCCCAGTCCTACCCTCAACAAGCACTATTTTCGTGGCTTCCTTTTTTTTAAAAATAAAAACCTATAATTTAAAATCGTTTTTACCGCCATATCAATTCCCTGCATCGCTCACTAAGAAGAGTTTGATCGGTTGTTAAAAAACAGTTTAATAAATCTAAATACAAATTATTTATATTTAAGTCAAACAAATTTAAGTTTTAGCCTTTTATAAACTCATATTTTGACATCATTCATTTTTTATCAAATAAAGTGATATTGATGGTCATTAATAAGCTATTGATTAACTTGGTAAGAAACCTCACCTCCAAGTCTCCAACCCCTGTAAAGAGGGGAATACTAGGTCAAATCTCCTAGAGTGAGAATTCTTTACTCTCTGCTAAATCTTAAAAGATGAACCCTTAATAGTTGTTAAAATGTATATTATGTGTACTTTTAAGTTCACCTACATAAACACTTGTAAATTGTATAAGCTTTCATATAATTAGGTTTGTGAATTTTCATCTAGACACTTGCTATTTTACTATAATTAGTTAACACCTATTATTTTGCTATTATTAGTTTTTTTTAATCATTTACTTATTGGATCAATATCTATGTTCATAACAGTTTTCTTAATTTCTTCTTCGTTATAATGCGCTTATGTTTTATACAGGAAGTGAATGACCTTAAATTAGATATATTTTATCTATATTTAATGAAAAAGTAGTTTATATTTAATATTTGTCTATATTTAAAACTAATTTATATGTTTGTATTTTTTGTTTTGACAGATACAAATGTTTAGTTTTGGCCGTTGATTAAACAACTTTTTGGAGATGATCTGATTAGCCTTTCCATTTTTTTTTTAAACATTTGGTTATTGAAATACTTCCTGGCGTCCAAAATATGAAAAGTCTTTTAAAAAAAAAATTATTCGGTCTTATATAAGAGCTTAACATAGTAATTAAGAGTTGTTTTTCACTTTTACTCCTTTGCAGAATAGAGATAGAGGTGACATATAATAAATACAAATTTAAAAATTAAATTCTTTTATAAGTATAAAATAAATAAATTTTATCAATTCAGTACATATCAATGTATTAAAAATCGAACCGGACCGGCCGGTTCAAACAGGAAACCGGTGAACCGGTCACCGGACCGGTCCGGTTGAAGTCAAAAAACCGGGGTCTAACTGACCCGGTCCAGCCCGGGGTGAACCGGGGTGACCCGTGGTGAACCGGTTTGCCCCTTTTTTTAATTTTTTATATCCCAAACGACGTCATTTTATCTTTTTTTAAAATTATTTCTTTGAAATTTTTTGATTTGCAAGGAGTTTTAAAAGTATTGTGGAATATTTTTGCTGTTTTGCATTGGTTGGAGTAAAATCCTTATGTACTAAATGATACTTTTATGGGTATTAGGTTCACGAGGTTATATTTGACTATTGGTTGGGGAAAAAAACTCTTATGTAGTTTTTTAAATGGTATACATAAACATTTAAATTATATATATATTTTTAATTAACCCCGGTTTGACCCTTCGGGTTGACCCCGGTCTGAACCACTGACCTTAAACCCAGTGTCTCGACCGATTCAATGTCTGGTCCGGTTTTCAATACCTTGGTACATATTACTAAAATTTGGTAAACTTTTGAAATGAAACCGTGTTGCATGTTTAGCCTAAGACTCGCTCCATAATAAATTATTTTTAAAAAATTGCCCAGTGGACAGTATAATCATGTAAACAAATATTTGAACATGTACATTTTCCTGACCAATCAATAACAAAAAGAAAGAAAGAAAGAATGTGACGGGCCAATTATTCCCAGTCCTATATTCCTAAATTCTGCATGCTATCTGCTTTACAAAAGGCCTCATTTAACATTCACGATTTTAATGATAGTGCCATCTTCAACTCGATGCAATGCAACAACAGAGTCCCCAGTCTTGCACAGATGTTGTGTCTTGGCATATTCAAGAGCAAACTTAATGGTTTCATCTGTTGATTCAATTTGAGTAGCTCCTTCACTTAAAACTGGCACCAACCCACGGTAAATAAGGCTATGTCTTGCTGGTGCTTCGTCACTACAAGACCATTCAAAAGAATTTGTAGCCATAATCTCAGGTACTATCACAGACAAAATTGGCATGCTTGGTCTGTACTTAGATACTAACTTTGCCGTTGTTCCTCCTCTCGTCAGAACTAATATCAGAGCTGCCTTTATACAATGTGCAGTTCCTATTGCAGAAGAAGCCATACTCTCTAAAGGGCTCATTGGAGTTGGGGCTGTTTTCAATTTTCTCTTGTGAAGCTGCTCATAGTTGATGAAATTCTCTGCTTCTATACATATTTTGGCCATGGTTTTGACTGCGATTTCTGGGTATGATCCTGCGGCTGTTTCCCCACTAAGCATCACACAATCAGTTCCGTCTAGAACTGCATTGGCTACGTCAGTTGCTTCAGCACGTGTGGGTCTGGAGTTCTTAACCATGGACTCTAACATCTGGGTGGCTGTTACAATTGGTTTTCCTTGTAAATTTGCCTTGTGGATCATTAGTTTCTGTGCTAGAAATATCTTCTCTGTTGGAATTTCCATCCCCAGGTCTCCTCTTGCCACCATGAATGCATCTGAATTAGTGAGTATGTCATCAAAGTTGGCAATCCCTTCTTGATTTTCAACCTGACACAGCACAAGAAATCAAATCAAATTAACTTTTTCCCAAAGACACAGAGGTTTAATTTATGTTACAGCTACGATCAATATGATATATATTATACCTTGGACATGAGAAGGACTTTTTTTGCATGTTCCCCGAGTAGATTTCTGACCTCGAGAAGGTCAGAACCTTTGCGAACAAAAGAGAGAGCGATAACGTCTATGTTATTAGGGATCCCCCACTGCAAAATATCCTCCTTATCCTTTTCTGTTAACGTTGGAAGATCAACAACCACACCAGGAAGATTAACATTCTTCCTCTCACCCAGTGTTGAAGAGTTTTCACACCTACATCGAATCGTACCATTCTTTCTGTCACATTCCAAAACAGTGAGACTAATAGTCCCATCAGCACACAAAACAGAACTTCCTGGTTTCAAATCATGAGCAAGCTTTTTATAGCTCATGCTGATCATATTCTCGTCCCCTTTTATGCTATAATCTGATGTAACAGTAATTTCTTGTCCTCTGTGCAGCTGTATGGGCTTTCCATCCTTGAGAAACCCGGTTCGAATCTCGGGACCCTTGGTGTCCAACATGACGGCACAGAGAATTCCGGTGTTGTTCATGGCAGTTCGGAGATGATCAAGAGTCTCTTGGTGATAAGAGTGAGAACCGTGAGAGAAGTTGAAGCGAGCCACGTTCATGCCTGCCTTTAGAAGCTTCTCCAACATCTCCACAGATCGACTTGATGGTCCCAAAGTGCAAACTATCTTCGTCTTGGGCCTCGTGCTCGTTCCCGTCATTTCTCTTAACACTGTCTTCTCCGATCCCTCCTGGTAATAAGTGCCTTTTCTCATTATGATCTTTCTTTCGTACCCTGAAGCAATAAGTTTAGGTTGAGTACAGGTAAATAAAAAGCAACTAATAATTCAAGATAATATTAAGACACTATATGCATAGTTTTCACTATAATTAATCAAAGAGTATACTCAAATAATAGGAATTAGAAACATGTGAGTAAAGTCACATACCCAACAATTTAACTGATTGTTAGATTTTTAGAATTACTCTTCTTCTTACCTTACCAAATCTCATCATTTAAATTAGTAAATTACAATGTCTTAGTGAGTACAAAGACAGGATACTCCCCGTACACTTATGGGGCGATCATGTTTTTGGCGACCAATGCCTCTTTAAGGGGTTATTTTAACTTGCGTTGACTCAGGAAGCAAGAATATGTAACAAAAGGCTATCTCACAATCTTTTCGAGCACTTCAAAAAAATAAACTTTTCAAAATTTATTCTTAAAATCTATGCTCTAAAACCATTTTTATTACTTTTTTTCTCGAGTTTATTCTTCAAGCACCGATCCAAACAAACAGGATAGATACTTGAACCACAAACATAGGAATCGAGTATCTTACAAGTTTGGGGACATTCAACATGTGATCTATGATTGTAATTTAAGTGTTTAATTTATGAGTTAGAAAAGAGCACAAGACAAAATCATTGTATGAGAAGTATATATATGGAGAGTCTAAAGATGAATTACTTACGACGTAGGCGAGAGGCTCGTTTTCGTGATATCTAGCAACTAAAGAACAAAGTTTGAAGGAAGATCGTATGGTATGAATTGCGGTTATACATTTGTGATGGTTTATGGCATATTTATGGACGCAACTTGCGTAATTTTTAATCTTAATTTTGATAAAATTTTAATAATGATAACGGATAGGATAATCTCATTGGACCATTCTATATATCTAAATTCAAATTAAAATATAACAAAGGAAAATATATAAATTGATATATTAAAATATTAAAGTATAAATTCAAATATTTATATGTTTAAATATTGAAATATATAAACTTAAACCTTATCTTAATATATATAATTATATTAAGTAACAATAAAATATTATTTCTTTTATCAGGATACAAATTAAATTTTTATACAGCTAACAACTACTCCCCACACGAGCACGATTTTTGTGGCTTCGTTTTTTTTTTTAAAAACCATAACATTTAAATAATTTTTTACCGCCATAACATTTGGTTGGTTGGTAAAAAAAAAAAAAAGTTTAATAAATCTAAATATAAACTATTTATATTCAACTCAAATAAATTTGAGTTTTAGCTTTTTATCATCATTTTTTAATGACGCATATAACCATTTTCATGATTTTATCCTTTTTAGAAAATTTAGGATAACTTAAATTAAAGTTATGCGTACAAATCTATTTCTTAAAAGGGTTAAGAGATAAAATCATCTTTAAATTTTTTTTAAAGTGCATCCATCACCATAAATTTTTTTTTAGTATAAAAGTAACTATGGACTTTTAAAAAGTAAACAAAAGTGACACTATCGTTAAAATTAACAAACAACTGTTTACTCAAAAAGTTTTTAACACTTTAAAGGCCAAAAATACCCATAAACTTTTCTTACAGGTGCACCCACTACCATAAACCTTTTTTAGATGCAAAAACAACTACTCCCTCTGATCTTAATTATAAGACAAAGTTGACTTTTTTGGAGAAATTAAGGAAGCCAATTAAATTACTTTAGAGTGTTTATATTTTTAGTATATTTAGATTATATATTAGTTTATTACTCAAATTAATTAGTTTGGAGAAAAAAAATATAAATATAAATACTCTAAAGTAATTTAATTGGCTTCCTTAATTTCTCCAAAAAAGTCAACTTTGTCTTATAATTAGGACCGGAGGGAGTATAAACTTTCAAAAAAGGGGCAAAAGTGATGGTTCTATTACTGGGTTTAAATGTCATCTTTTAATTATTCTAAGTCTAGAAAAAGAGCACTCCAACTTATCTATCATAATTTTTCTAAACTAAAAATTGAAAAACCCATTTTAAATGAAAATGACATCGGTTTTCACCTCATTCCAAGAGAACCGTCATAGTAAGAGAACAATCAAAAGTTTATAATGGACAAGTTGGGGTGCTCTTTTTTTAAACCTAGAACAATCAAAAGATGACATTTAAACCCAATAAGAGAATCGTCACTTTTGCCCATTTTAAAAGCTTATGGTTACTTTTACACCTAAAAAAAGTTTATGATTGTGGATACACTTTTGAGAAAAATTTATGGGTGTTTTTGCCCCTTAAATACTTTTGAATAAACGGTCGTTTGTCAATTTTAACGGTAGTATCACTTTTGCTCCCTTTTTAAAAGTTCATGGTTAATTTTACATCAAAAAAAAAAAAATTATGATAATAGGTGCACTTTTAAAATAAGTTTGAGGGTAGTTTTGCCCCTTGACCCTTTTTTTGTATATGGATTCAGTTGCCTCATTCTTTTTTTTTTTTTTTAATGGAAAGAGAATTACACATTATGTAATGAAACATAATATGAAACACCAGTTGCTCTCGTAATGAATACACCATATAGGACCAGACCATGAAGGCCTGGGTTCATGAATCCGTTAGACTGGGGATTGGCTTATCTTCACAGCGTTATATTCAGGGTTTTGAAATCCAGATCGGATTGACCAATTCAGCCTGAAGAATGGAAAATCGGTTGGTAAACATATCCGATTCTGGCATCAACCTAGTTCATCATTTTTTTTTTATTTTTTTAGAATTTCATATTAATAACCTTGAAATCTTCAATTTCTCACTGGTTTGACCCCTGATTAGTTTTGATTTGACTCCGGTCTAATCCATTAACTCTTGATCCAATACCCAACCGATTCAGTAACCAATCCGGATTTCAGAACCTTGGTTATATCTGTTGCCATCCTTTACTCTCTAGCAATGTCGTTCTATCTTTTATGTGGAGAGTGGCTTTTGGAATTTGCCTTCGCGTCCCCACAATCCTGACCAATATCCATTATGATGTTTTCATAGTTAATAGTGATGATTTAAATTTATGCTTTTATTTTTCAATTTAGTGATAGAGTAAAACATTTCATCTTCTTCTAACATTTTCAATTTTTTATGCTTCTTTAATAAATTTACATACTTATTTACTTAAACAAATAAAATTAGATATAGTATTTTTCAGAAATTTTTTTTGAAAACCAATATATATTTTTTAACTGAAATTGAAAAAAACATTATTTTTAATAAATAAATCAATTTAGCTTCATGAAATCATTAAGCATTTTCTTTTAAGTAAATTGGCAATATATTAAAGGAGGAAATTTTTATTCCATTTTAAAATTTAAAAACTAACAATAATTTAATAAAATGAATTATTAGATTGTAATTTAGTGTAAATTGAGAAAAAATAAAGGGTTAAGGTGAAACCAGCATCCTAAAGTATTTTTGAAATGCATTCAATGTCATAAAGTAATTTGTAGTGCACCCATCAGCATGAATATTTTTTAAGGAGTGTCCATCACCCTGAAATACTTTTTTGTGCAATTTTTCACTTAGTAATTTAGATAATTTAAGGTTATAGATACACTTAAAAAAATACTTTAGGGTATTAGATGTACCAAAAAAATAGTTTATAGTATCGAACTCGATTGAAAAAATATGAGCACTAAAAAAATATTTAAAGATATTAGGTGCACTACAAAATATTTTTGGGCACTGGATGCATGTAGGAAAATACTTCCAGATGTTTTATGCACCTTAATCCAAAAAAATCTATAATTTTGCTTTTAAAAAAAACAATTCTGTAATTCAAGAAAAATTGAAAAATCAAACTAATAATAATAATTATAAGAACATATTTTTTTGACGAAATAATAATTATAAGAACATATGAAATATTAATAGGATAGAATAAATAAATATTTTTTGCCATTTTTATTTGTTTTTGTCCTCTATCCCTTTTAACTAAATTTTCCATTATTTATATATATGACTAATAAGAACTGGAAGGGCCATAGAGATTTTCAATATTTTGGTTAAGATTGTGGGGACACGAAAGCAAGTTCCAAAAGCCACTCAGCACGTAAAAGGACGTCGTTGGGAAGCAAAAGGATGGCAGCAAATATAACCGCAAAGGAGAGGAGCCAATCCCGTCAAACTGCAGCTTCAACTTTTTCACTCCAACGAAGCGGTATGCACATGGGTCCCTCTCAAACCATTCGTCACGTGAAAAGGATGAAAAAAGGTACCCACATTTCAATATTGGCGGTGACATTTCTTTCTTTTCTCTTCCGTTACTTTCCTCCCCATACGATTCCTCTATATATATAACTAAAGAAACCGATATTTGCTCAACAAACTTTTATACCCACCCACTGATAATTCAGAAGCAAAGTTTTGATCATCAGAGAAGCTGGCGTGAAGGGTGAGGAAGAAAGGTTGCAGCCAAGGATGACTTGCCGGATTCTATATGATTCTATGTCTCACCTCACTTTATCTCTCTGTATATATCATCACCAATGGATGGATATGAATCGGGCAAGCAGTCTTTGGCTACGTCCTTCTTTCTACCCTACTCATGCCAGACTCTCTTGGTGATGAACTCTCTTTCATGTAAACTCACAAGTCCTCTCTATTCTTCATATGTTTCTGTCCTTGATTTAAACGACAGGGTACTTGTTTTGTTTTATCTGATGATGCAGATTAAGGACCTATTTTCCCAACAATGAAAATCTAGAGCCAAAAGTCACCGCATTATAAAAATTACTAATTGGAAGAAGCCAAGTTGAATCTTTCTCTTTCATGTTTCTGATGATAAACAAGTCACCAGATACTAATTTGAATTATTATTTCTTAACCAGGCTTAAACATGACGGAGGAAATCAGTAAGAGCTTCCTTTTAGACTTGGGGCCATTAACACCAGACCTTTTTACTGCTTATTTGTTTAGAACCTAAAAACAAACAAGGAAAAAGAAAGTCAGGGACGAAAGCAGAAGCGGCCACATACTTGGGATTTGCAATTTTGCAGGAAGGCCCACGGAGATTTGAAATCTTGGAAGGGATCACAGGTTTTGACGTTTTGGAACTTTGTGGGTAGAATTGAGGGCACGCCAGGTGCCACCGCAAAGCCAGTAAAGGCCACCTTCTGTTTTTCTATCTTTTCCACTCACAACCTGCATTGTTCTGTTCCCCATTTGTGCAGAGGTCTCCCAAAATCCACACACTTGTAAGACTAGCACCGTTTTCACGAAGCTTCCATTTTTACCTATCTGGATTGTGTGTGACGGATGTGACTTCATCCGTACAGTAGGACCATGCCTTGGCAATAAACGACGACGTTCCTGTTTCTGTCCTTTCAGAAGGCATCCTCTGTATCCACAAACTTCATGTTCTCCTTAACTGAATTCAATATTCATGTGTGAATGTTGTTTTCCCTCCCACAGATATTATGTGATTTTACCCAGGTTAGGTAAAGCTGATGGTGGCGGCCTTGTGTTGATGGCACCGGGCAGGTTTCTGTTAAAAAGGAGAAGAAGCCACAAATCGAATCTTCTTAGTTTCTAATTTTTATTTTGGAACTGGGAAAAAAAATAGAACCAGAAAATATAAGTTGCTCAGAAATACAACAAAGAGAAGCAAAATCTTCCATTGACGAAAAGGATACGCATTTTACAACATCAGGGAGTGGGAGGGATTCCTCCATGACAACCAAACAGAAACTAGGAATCATACAGCTGACTGCTTCTGTTCTTAAAGAACATCAGGCTTAGATTCCAAAAAAAAAAAAAGTAAATCCATTGGCCTGAAGCAATCGGGGAAATACAGACTACTGGACCAAAGACTAAACTACTTGGCTTCAACCTAAATCTTCATTCTCACACCAAAAGCTACATAAAGATGCTAAAAAAAAACTGTACAAGGGATATGGTTAGGACTCGGGAGATAGGCTCACAGAACGATCACGTCATCTCCCAGCAGTGGTCAGGGTTCTCTTCTCAGAGACCTTCGCCGTATCGGCCTTGGCCTCAGCCGCCAACTCATGTTTTGCCGAGGCATGCAGAGGGATCTCTAGAGTAGCGGGTTCGTGCACAGGTTGAATTGGTTTGGGTGTGTAGGTGAAGTTAAGATCCCTGTTGGCAGCCAAAGCTAATAGCTCTTTCTCCTCCAGCCCTTTGGCTGGGCCTAAGCTGCATCTATCTGGGGTGTGTTTGGCTAATGCATCTTTAAACTTCTTGATCTGTAATTCAAATAAAGTATTATCAGTATTTTCAAGTTCAACAGCAGGACAAAGGAAAAACAAATAACATGAACCCAGGGCTCACAGCACATGACACCAAGAATCTCTCTCTCACATAATCCAAATTAAGAATATGAAAAACATAAAAACATCCAAGATTCAAATCTCGTGGCATATGTTGAATCTTCTAAGTTAGGTTGAAAACACTCGTCAATCTAGCAATCCACAATTGGCAACACTAAAGCAACATAAACAATTAGTTGAATTCAATTTAAACCACTGCTCATCAATTAATACTTGTTGAGGGTACAAATAACCAGATTTTGAAAATTGGTGCATGTATGATATGAAATAATCAAAGCTGAAGCAGGTAACTGAACAAAAGCAAGAATATGGAATGCAGAGGAATTAGAGTGAACTATACACACCGTCGCATTGGTACAGCTAAAGCTGCATAAACGACCTTGTGCGCCTCTGTAAAAGCGAAAGAAGGGGAGAACATGGACGCCAAGGCTATGAGTCATAGCTCTATACTCCTCATTGTTCACCTGAAGGAATAGTACATCCGGGCTCATTTCTGCAAACTGACACAGCTGCCATAATACAAACAGGAAATTCGTGAGTATTGGGGTTGAAAGGAAAATCAAAAGATCTCATGGGATAAATCTATAGATCAGAACAGATTATTGCTTGTCTGATATAACTTGTTTTTAGTTATAAGTGCTTATAAATCATGATTTGTATGAGATAAGTATGTGAGAGAGGTTTTATATTAGAGACTTATTGCCTATGATATCAAACATGCTATAACAATGAAAAGACCTTTGGATGAAGGGCTTTGCAACCACCGCAACCAGGAGAGAAGAAATCAACAATAACGAGCTTGTCCCCGGCGTTTAGCAGGGAGTCCACAAGGTCTTGTGCCGAAGTCACCTCTCTCATGTTGGGTTGAAGTCCTTTTTCCCACCATTTTTTAGCTTTCCCGAATACACCGCCCATCTATAATGTTCCATAACAAGTGAAAAACGTTACAAAGAGAAGTTTCGTAAAATTCCTCCGCAAATTTTTGTTCTCACGTTTTCAAGAGAAGATTCTGAAAATTCGAAGGATTTGTAAATAGCAAGTTCCAAAACTCGTCGCCTGAGGAAAGATCATCAGAATAAGGATTACCGACCTGAGATACAGTTGAAGCTCGGAATAGGGAAATCCCTCGGTAGGGTATGCTTTTCATGACATGAAAGACGATCTTTCTGCCGTAAAATTGACTCTGAGTCGAGGAAGATGAAGACCTGAGAACCTGAGATTTAAGTTTCAGAGAAGGGGACCTCCTCAAAGAAAAAGAAACCCCAGATTTGCAGTTGAAGTTCTTCGGAGCTACAGAGATTCTGCTACAATGATGGTTGCTATGACTATTCCAAGATGAAATCAAACTGGTCTGGCCTAAAACCTCCGCCATGCTAACTTCCTGCGGTCAACTACAACAGAAATCTAAATCTCTCAGACTCTGATCAACAAGGTAGCAGATTGTAGAAAACCCAAATGAAAGCGTCGGGAAAAGAAAATAGCTTTATCCACAAGAAATGGGTGAGCTGAACTTTCGGCTACAGGTGAGGCAGTGATCTATTCGAATGTATCGCAGGAACTCGAAAACGCTTTTCCATATGTATTGAGGAATTCGGGGTGTGATCGGGCAGATCGAACGGTGAGAAAGTGATGATCAGAAAGGCAGGAGGGAATTATAAAGAGTCAATAATAGTAGATATGGATAAGAAAAAATTTGGGGTCACTCAGAAGTTGGTCCATCTATGGTGAATAAGAGAGGTCCGTGAACATCGCACTTTCAAACACGTGGCCTATCATTGATGCTTTCAGTTAAACCTTATAATTTAGGAAATATGATAAGAACGTGAATGGATATGCTTTTGGATAATCTGATTAATCACACCTCCTTTGCCACCTCATTCACCTTTTGTGGGCCCTTCCAACTTTGCATTTGAGTTCATTATTTTATGCCCATTAGGCCTGTGGGCTTCACTTGATCAACAAGCCCAACAAACAAACACCGTAGACTTCTGCACCTCTCTCCGTTGATTAAAAAAGAGTGAGAAGAAGTATTACTTGTTGACATGCTAAACGGCTTTTTCCTGTGTGATAAACAGCTTTTTTTTTCAGTAAACAAGGATAATACAAGTTTAAATCTCGAAAAAAGTATTTGTTAAAAGAAGTGAAAACTCTGAACCTTAGAACTTCAAAAGAAATTAGTTTCAAATCCAAAATAACTTGAAATACCTTTTTATTTTTATTTTTTGTAGAAATCGGGGCTAAAGGCCATCAATTTATAAATTAAAATACTTTAAACAATAACAACAAAATCTTATCCCACTAAGTTAAAAAAATTGTACACACTTAGGTAATATGGTAAATATATACTGCATCCGGTCCTTTCTCTAAGTTGCTGTTATTTTTCCTATAAAGAATGATGGTTCATGATCGCTTGCTCTCATTAACTATGACGTATTACTCTTACTAGGCAGGATCAGATTCAGTCATGGCGTACACGACTGGTTTTATTCTTAAAATAGTTCACACATGAAGTATAGTCTTCTGGATTGTATATCTTCACTTCTATAAGAAAACATCATATAGTTATTGTCGAAAGGTTATTACTCCCTCCAGTCCTAAATATAAGATATAATTGACTTTTTTTAAGAGATTAAGAAAGTTAAATAAGTTATTTAATCATATCATATATGCAACAGAAGCATATTCAATAAATTCAGTGCATAGATTATGAATACGAAACAGAGTTGACGATACAACAGAAGCCGAATTGTTTAGTGCATCGCATGCAACCTTAATTTTCACCTTCCACCCTCCTCAACACCAACAGATCAAAAGATACCAAAACGGGAAATGATGATATTATGCATTGTTATCTTAAGATGATTAACTCGATTGACTTTTTGTACAGTTTATTTGATCAATCATTGATCAACCATCTGCATGCAAGGAAACTACGGGGAATTGTCCTTTGAAAGAACCGTATTGTGTCGTGGTCTCATGGACTCCTCTTGTCGCCTGTGCAATCACGAGGTTCATCACGCATGCAAACTTCTCACTCCGGCAAGCCCCAAGCCAGCATCAAGAATGATCCTTACATCTTTGATTAAAAACAAAGGATAATCACAGACCACAACTACCTTCCTGAATGTTGGGGCAGCCATGATCAAGAGAACGATCCCGTCCCGGTCAATGAGGAGCATAGCCATCTGCTATCATGCTACCAAGCGTCAAGCAACTGATCATCATGCAGCACTCTTTCCTATTGTGGCCACAGATTTATGTTCCTTTCGCAGCAGCAGTATTGCGACCAAACTGAATGATCATTGGTTTGCCTTTGAATACAAATCCATTCACTAAATTCTGCACTCAATTGTAATGTGCAATATTAATCTTATGCATAACAAGACAAAGAACAAAAGAATTAAGAAAATATGATTTATCAGCATGACTCACAGAAAAAGAAACAACATGATTCCATACAAGAACTGCAAATGTGGCTGTAAAAATCTACAAAAACTAATCCTACACCGAACTGATTTTTTCATTGCGCAAACTTTACAAGCATTTGGTGACAAAAGATGGAACAAGAGAAATACAAAACAAATATCTACAGAACTGTTTGAACAAACCCAAGCGGCACTTACCAAAGCATGCTGAGCCAATTCGATAGATGGGAATGTTAAAAATGCTTGACCTCTCATCCTTCCTTCCTGAAATTCAGAAAGAGTAATGAATTTTGGCTCATGATTAGGAGATCTTGTGACTTTAAAAAGAAGCTATTGTTCTATTTAAGGGATTTAGGAATTGCGTATTCAATTTATTAATGAGTTGCATTTCTACTTTTACATTAATCTAGTTAGATTAGATTAGAGAATTAGAATGAATTAAAGAAATCGATTTTCTTTTTCAAGTCACTCAGCATTGCACCATCAGCCCAGATTAGCTGTAACATACAAATAACATCACCAAAAAAAAAAATGGTCTTCCTCCACTACAGATTAAAAGCCAATCAAGACCTACCTGCATAAGTTTGACCTGAAGAGTAGACCTTGCAGCCTCAACACTTCCGAACAAGGACCCTGAGGAAATTTTAAAAAAAGAAAGAAAAGAAAAGATAGGGTAACCATGTACATAAAGTTTTACATCTGTCTACATTTATACTTAGGCGACTCTACAGGCCTTCAAATTACAAGAGAGGAACTATAAAGTTAACTAGCACGTCAGCAACTGAATTCCATTGAATTGTAACATATATTGAAGTATGGAAGCTTACCAAATATGAAATAGAAATCATCAGCAATCACATCTTTGGCCAAATTTTTTATATACAACACAGGAGCTGGATTCCCAGCTGTATAGTTCTGCAAAATCCATCAGTTCAAAATCATCATTGTTAAATAGTCAGAAAAATACAAACAAGCATATCAGAATGTATAGCTGCATATGATATGATGCTTCTGAATTTGAAAGGGAAGGAAGGGTCAATGACGCTGCATTTCAGAATATCAGAACAGCAAGTGGGGGAAAATTTATACTCCAAATATATTATCTAAGCAGTATAGAAGGAGTTGATTCCAGTGGACCTGTGGTGGTGTGATCTGTAACTCGACTGTGCAAGGGGCGGTGGGAGTTTGCTGGAAGTTGGAAAGGTATTCACCTGTGATCACTACAATCAAAGGCCTGTGTAAAGGTCTGGAAGTGTGTTGGCTTAATGGACTTCATGATGTTGAGGTGATTACTAACAATGCTCAAGCTCTAAACCTCGCTTTGAGAAACAATATACAGGAGCTCCCTTGCCGTGATATAATAGAGGGATCTAGAAATTTTTTGCGAGATGGTATGAAATAGAGGATTTTTTACCAACCTCCTTCTTTATCTTCTTAGAAGGACGTTGGTGAAAGCACTATAGGTTTTTTCTTGTTCTTGTTTTTTCGTATATCGTCCATCATTTACTAATGATGGATCCTCTGCTTTCATTCAAAACAGAAAAAGAACTTCAACTATGAACTTTCACTTGAAACTAATTACTAGTTAATCTGAAGCCGCAGAAAAGCTTATTATGGAAGTTTCTACAAGACAATGGTTGAATCAAGGCTACTTCAATATTTGACACTTTTGTCACACTAAGTAGTTTCCACCATAGAGTCCAGGACGAAAGGTAAACAAATATGGCAAATATCTCCTCCAGGAAGAATATTGCTCAATAGAGTTTAGTGAAATATGTTTTTGCCCGACATATTTTTGTGAAATATTAAACTACTGCAGAACATGATAAGAACAGCCGTGGTGTCTGTTATAGAATTGATATTCTATATGAAAGAGAAAGAGGGAAAGAGAGATAGAGAAGAGGAAACAGAGGGATTCAAGAGAGAAGAATAGAGGAATGAAGATAGAGAAACACAGAGAAGAGGAAGAGAGAAAGAGAGAAACAATTCTGAGCTATTTCATTATCAATCACAGACTGAGATACAATAGGCATGGACATCTATTTATAGGCTTATACACAACCCTTCTAACTAAACTAACAGCCATCCTTCTAATTCCCTCACTAACAAACTTAATAGTTGCCATTAGCCTAACGGCTATATCCCCTTAACTAACTCTTAACAGATTTTTAAATCTTTATTATATTTACATATCAATACCTCCCTCCCAAAAACATCCTTGCCCTCAAGGATGGTTGACAACCAAAGACAAATCTGGAATCAACAAAAACAAAGACTTCAAAATTCTGAAAAACTTCTGGACAGTGTAGAATTCTCTGTATTTAACGCTGCTACTTGAATGCTGCTTCTCACAAGTACAATGCACTTGTTTGATGCTGGAACAAATAGAAGCAATAAATCCAATCCAGACCCAAATAGCATTCGAATCAGCTCTCCTCTGAACCAAGTATGCAGCAAACTGTATGTAGGAGAACATTGAAGAAAGGAGTGCGAATTTTGCAGCAGCCTGTCACTTGTATATTTAGACCTTTTAAGACCCAATTGCAGCAACAAACTTGGGCTATTTTCTTCAAAGGAAAAGCCCAAATACTTATCTGACATTAACCAACTCAGTGGACCATCAAAGTACTTCTTCCACTGAGAGAAATTGCAAGCTAGCTGTACCCCAACAAAAAACTTCTGACCCTTGGAGAAAATGGAGGACAGCTGGAGGTTAGACTTTTCAACCTGAACCAAACCCAGCCACGTACACCCTAAATCTTGCCATTCAGCTCCTTCAAACATATTTTTCTTTGAAGCACAACTATTCCTCTCGACTTGTGAGAGTTCATGAACCGGAGAAATAAAAACGAACAGAGACTGCGAAGAAGGAAGAGGGAAAACAGAGGATGAGACACAAATAAAATCGACACTGGGAGACCCATGAACTCTAGATGAGCGATTCACATTCTTCCATGTTTCTGGGTTTTGGAAATCAGTTGCAAACCCACCAACGTCTGACTTTGATTCCATCACCACCTCCGTGTCCTGTTTCGCAATGACCATGGCTTCTTTATTTACTTTCGTTGCACATGCAGCCTTCTGAACCATGACGTCTGCAACCGGAGTTGGGGCCTTCATAACACTGGTGCGCACAACCTGATCAGCCTTCTTGGGATTTTCTGGCTCATCTCCTAGAGCAGCTACGGAATCTTGCAACGGCAATGATACTTCTGAAGATGGCGTCGAGACCTCTTGTTCTTGGTCAGCAGATGCTTCTTGATTAGTAAAGCACTTTTGGGTGTTAAACGAACAAGACCCATTGGATTCCTGTGTTGCCAAGCCTTTTTCTTGATCTTCCAATTCTTTTCTTGCCTTCTCTGTTTGTATTTCAATTATGATTTCTTGCATTCGGGCTAGAATCTTGGCCTCATGCATGGTTCTTGGGGAAAATAAACGAACGGAATCTGCTATCTCCTTCTTTAGCCCAGCCATATATGTCATGACGAGATAGCGTTCTGGGAGCTCTAATTTAATCGTGGCATCATCAAAGAAAGCATTAAATTCCTTGACACTACCTTTTTGCCGTAGCCACATCTGGTTTTCATCGGAGTCTTGGAAAGAAGGGGGAGGCATGGTTCTTTTTCTTGATTTCTTGTCTCTACCATGCAACAAGAAGAGTTGGCAGAGAATCGGTGTCTCTGATACCACTGTTATAGAATTGATATTCTATATGAAAGAGAAAGAGGGAAAGAGAGATAGAGAAGAGGAAACAGAGGGATTCAAGAGAGAAGAATAGAGGAATGAAGATAGAGAAACACAGAGAAGAGGAAGAGAGAAAGAGAGAAACAATTCTGAGCTATTTCATTATCAATCACAGACTGAGATACAATAGGCATGGACATCTATTTATAGGCTTATACACAACCCTTCTAACTAAACTAACAGCCATCCTTCTAATTCCCTCACTAACAAACTTAATAGTTGCCATTAGCCTAACGGCTATATCCCCTTAACTAACTCTTAACAGATTTTTAAATCTTTATTATATTTACATATCAGTGTCAGGCTCATCCATTAGTCAATAGCTACAAACAAGGAGTCAAGGACTATGATCATTATAAAAAACTTTTGATCCATTAGCATATACTAAATTAATAAATTACTTGTCTCTATTGTCCTCGTGTAATTGCCAAGATATTCTAAATCCATACCTTAAACATAGGAAGAGATAAAATTTCCTCTGGAGGTAACTTTCCACTCTCTAATTCTTCCGGAGTCAAAAACTCTTTAGGATCTAAAGTCTCTTTTTCTGGCTCCACCAACTCTTCCATAGAGTTACCATCTTTATGTTCACTTTGAATTGCTTTAGGAACAATTTTAATCTTCAAAAACATCAACAAGAACAAATATCAATATATAGTATCAAATCAAAATAAAACAAAGTCACGCTATTCTTAAGTTATGAATAGCGTGACTTGCCTACGATCCTGTGCAAGCATAGGACCTACATTCTAGTTAAGATATACAAAGGGATAACTTCGTCCTGCTCCTGCAACCAATCACATGAAAATTAACTACCTGTAAGACAGGGTTCTTCTTTTTAATCACTGGAATTTCTTTAGGAACCAACGTGGCTGGTTTTACTCCAACAGCTTCATGAGCCACATCTTTATCAATGGCAGGGCCAATAATGGTTTCATGTCTAGCACGCTTTCGTCCTGACTTCGCTACTCTTGCCACACCCGTAGAACCCACTTTACCATCAAACTCCTACAAAATTGATATTAGTTTTCCAGCTGATAAATTATACAGGAAAAAAAAAACTCATCAAACTAGCTCCGTAATTTTGCTTGCTGATACCCATTTACAAATAATTGTTCTTCACAGCAGTATGAACAACATACATAAAAGAATATTAATCAAATTTGCAAAAGGTGATAACTTAAACAGTAGTGCATTAAGTCAATTTGAAACGTTAGCCAAGCTACCCCGTCACAATCATATAAGTGATCAATAAATAACAGACATATGCCCAACAGCCTAAAGTAACTGAAATCTTACATCATCTGAAGAATCCATCTCTGATTCACTGCTAGAGATATTCGCAGTCTCAGGTTTTGTGGTTATAGATGGGGGAGGGGGAGGGGGAGGTGGAGGTGCTTGTGCAGGTAAAGGTGGAGTGGGCAGTGCCATACGAAATGGAGCTGGAATGTTCATTTTGTTCATTAGGTGAAGCACCTATATAAGAGAGGCACAACCAATAAGATCATTAATGTTGGGTCTGAACAACCTAGACACACAAGAAATGATACAAAAGCAGGAAAAAAGAAACCAATTCAATTCTTGAAGCCTCATGTAGCATTTAAACAACCTGAGTGTAAAAGCGGGGAACAGCAATGAGTGCATTTACAATGTTTGTCAGTATATTTCCATCAGGTGGTGGGTAAGCATACCTGTCAAACATACTTCATTATACTACAATACATGGAAACCAGAAAAAAAAATATATAATCTGCAAAGATGAAACTTCAGATGGCAAAGACCAATTAACCTTCAAGTAAAACTGGTTTCTACTTTCCATACATTGCCCAATACCTACTAATCTATCATCTATTATACTAAATTATTAGAGTTTCCCTTTCAAATTGATTCAAGATTCTTCCCTTTCAACAACAAAGAAGTGTGTGCGCGCGCGCGCGCGTAGCTTGTTAGATATTTTTTTCCTTGAAATTTGTACACTGTGCCCTTCTCTTAATCTACAAAATGTAGATGGTCAGCTTGCCCAGCAAACTTGGACTGTGGGTGGGTATCCCTATATCAACATAAAAGTGAAAATTGCAGAGTGACAGGAAGCCGCATACTCAAGGTGAGGAGGAAATGGGTAGTCAACACCCAGTCTTGCAGCAATTGGTTCAGAAGGAGGGACTCCTGATTTAGAATTATCATTAAGAGGTTTGCTGATAGTAGCATTTTTCACCACCGATGATTTAGAATCCTTCCCCAGCTGAGATCCACTGCTTTGTTCACTGTTCTCAGTTGGATTACCAGCTCTCTCTGCTGACAATACTTTACTGAGAAATTTTAACCTGAGAACCAACAAGAAAATCACAATACAACACATTTAATTAATAAAAAAGGTTTAGTTTTAAATTTTCATAAAAATGTGAACTTATTCCCATTTGCTGAAATAGATTTTCATTTAATGCGACTAAGTCAAGAAACAGATGAAAAAGAATAGCGATAAAATGCTTGTTTCGAACCGATACCGCATTTTCAGATGTGCCATCAGTATTATCAAATGGAAATGCTTTAGAGAGGGAAAAGTATAGGATTTGAAGGATTACCCATTTAGTTGACGATGTGCTTGTGACGCCAGCATATCATTTTTAAAATCCACAAAAGCGCAGTTTCTCAACCTGCATTGCATCAAGCAAGGAAACAGCTAGCCATGTATGAATGATTTGACAGTACAAATTGGCAGCAAATATAGTTAACCAAACAGCAGTTAACTGTTCCATGCGATCAACCCAATAAAATAAATTTACAAGTGACTAGAAGTTGTGACCAAGGAAATAACATGAGTTCCAAGAACTGACGTACATCAATGAGAATGGCCCAGAAAAGGAAGATGCAGAGGGTTTAGAAGATAAAATTTTCAAATTGTATGTTGATACTGAACAGATAGAAAATTCAAATTGCGAGCACTTAATACCTTCCGCTAGAGCAAGGACGAACAAAGGAAGCACCAAAATGCGATAAGAGTCGAGAAAGGGTGTCATGAGGTATAGCCTCAGGAAGGTGCTTAATTAAAAGGGTAACTGGAGACTCCACAGCTGAAGGCTTTGTCTCTGGTGCTTCTGTGGCTTGGAATCCAAACTGATCCATGTTGGCAATGACGAGAGGATAGAGGGTTGTCTCACCAGAAAATATCGAGGTGGCAAGAGTTATTTCGTCGGCACCGGAGAGGAGGAACCGAGGTAACGTCCAGGCACAGAGCCAGGGGCGTCGAACAATTGCAAATTGGGGTGAGTTTTTATTTTCTTTTTGGGCTATAGGGTGAAATCGCTCAATGAACCATGTTTGGGCCTCAGAGATCTCAGTTGGGCTAATCTCAGATTGGGCCATATTTTCTGGCTAAACCCGCGCCTTACAAGAGTTAAGCAAGTCCAAGTTGACCCGCATTTGTGAGGGTTGGTAGGTAACCCACCTTTCCAGTTAGCTAGTTGGACCCGTTTCCACTGCTCAGCCGGTCAGCCCTTACCCACACCACACGTGTATTTGTTTTGGGTCTGAACCCAGAGCCCTTACGCGTATTTCGATGTTTTTCCTTTGCCCCTTGCCCTGATGTAATGGGCACGTGTTTTAATTAAAAACAGTTGCAGTATTTTTATTCTTTGCCACTAGCATATATTTTTTTAGACAAAATTATAAGGGGTCACTTGATTCAACCACTCGTTCTTGTCTGAAAATTATTTTCTATAAAATATATATTTTGAGAAGTTAATTTTTATAAAAAAAAAATGCATGCATGTCTTGCCTGTTTTACATTTTAGTTATCAAGAAGTTAAATATATTTTTTAAAAAAAACACACTTATTGTTATATTAATTACATAAATATAATCCTTATTTCAGGAATAGGAAGTTCGTCTGGCCAAAATAGATAAAACCCTTGAGATGTACAATCTTTCAAAGTTTTGTTCAATTCGTTATTTTCTTAACTTCACCAACATAAAGTTGGTCTAACGGTGTAAAACCTTGCTAGATCTTCTATGTCTCAATTTTAAGTTCCAGAGTAAACATTTGTATCGAGAGAGAAAGTCACAAAACTCAAACCGCACGTCACAAAAACTTGGGATCCTAAGTTTTTGGCAGAGTCAATCAAAAGTGAGTCGCCTGCTTTTAAAAAAGGTTTCGCTTCCATATCCCTTGATTACTTCTCCACACTATAAGTAGCTCCTGCATCGTAAATTGGCGATATGGATAATTTTATATCGTTAATTTTTAAAATCAAAGCATAATGAGACATG
Organism: Inga oerstediana; assembly: GCA_963210345.1. Classification (NCBI taxonomy): domain Eukaryota; kingdom Viridiplantae; phylum Streptophyta; class Magnoliopsida; order Fabales; family Fabaceae; genus Inga; species Inga oerstediana. The sequence goes on from OY723403.1 coordinate 11,272,230, forward strand.
ATCCTATGTGTTAATTTATAATTAACCGAGGAATTAGTGTTTGTAAGCACATATACACATTTGTAATGTGAATATCTGGAAAAAGTACGTGCGGGCTTGACCCTACCTTAATAAAATTGATGAAAGATGGTTTCCAAATAGAATTATCAGTTACTACCTCCGGCACTATAAACTATATCCTATATTTAGGACCAGAGGGAGTATGATATAGTAGTATAAAGTAATAGAGGACAAATGTTATAGGTAGTGAGCTCCCTCCCAAGTCCACACTTGGTTGGAAAAATTTAACCTTCTTTTGATATATGTTGCCTATTAATTCAAGATGTGCATGCGTGCAGTTTCCTTTTTTTTTTTTTTTTTTTGACTAGTTAAATATTAATAAGTAATTATTTGGGAAATTAAGGTAGTGAGCTAGACAATGATATATATCAATAATTATATTAGTCGATGTGGATGACCTCATAGATGCATGTGTTATGAGATTTTAGGTCCAAAATATAGCCATCGCCCATCATAATCATAATTACTTGCCCTCACTCTTATCTCGTCAAACAACTGCTAATTAAAGGATTAGGTTTGAGATTTGATCGCTAATCTATACTAAATTAAATTAATGATGATCAAGTCAACTATCCACCCCAAACCAACACTTGGGAATTTCCGCTCCCATCGAGCCTTTCACACCCCATCCACATTTTCTTAAAATAAAAAATAAAAATAAAATCAATTTATAGAGTATTATAGGCGTGCCCAAAATTATTTCGTCTACAATAATTGAATTTTGTCATTATTAATTAACGTGCCTCCACGGTAGGTTTAAGTTTATGCCATCAAGTGTTAGTGGAAAATGGGAGGGAAATTATATGTACAAGGAGTCCTAATATAATCTAAGCGAGTATATACTATTAATAATTGAGGCTAGGTATAATTGTTGGGCCCATAAATTGTGATTGATGAGGCACTTGTTCAATAATATGATACAATCAAACCTAAGAAATTACATAATTGAACAAAAGAGTATAGTCACGAATCAAATCGATGGGGTGCATTAATCATAATCCATAATATTCCGTAACATTTGTCATTTGGCACCCATGTTTCAATCTGGATATTATATTGTTTGCTACCTATAATGATCTGACTTAACGAGACATCATTATTTGTTCATGACGCTTATATCGTTTTTAAGGTAGTAACCGTGCATTGTGTGTGTGTGTGTGTGTGTGTGTGTTTTACCCCTCAGTGATCATTATTATATTATATTATTGCACCTCAATTATCCAACAACTAACTTGCATTGCAATCAACAGGTTAAGTTGACATGTGTATACACAATTCACAGAATATGGGGATTATTGTAGAGAAATGGAAAAAGGAGAGTGAGAGTAAAACAAAGATCGCTGTTATTCAATTTCTTATGATAAATAAACAAATATCACAATACTTCATAGATATTATTATTGTGTAGGCCATATGAGAACGAACTATGAGAATAATTAAAAGATAAAATATTCCATAATCAAATAATATATTCAGGGTTTTGATTCCAAACTAGCATATAGGAGATAGTTAATTAACAGCTAGGTTCTGGGTGGCATATATAGCGACCTGGCCTGTTGTTACTAAAATAAATAATAGAGGAGATGGGCGAAGAAATATTTGCCAACTTTCAGTAATTAATAAATCACAAAACCCTTCTTATTAGGTAAGGAAACCCACCTATATATATCTGTGGTGTAATAGAGGATATTTTCAGGTACATACATTTTGGTAGGTACAAAAGATCATTTTCTTATCCTCATCCGTGTGTGTGTGTGTGTGTGTGTGGATTTATAATACTATTTTTCAGAATTAACTAAATAGAGAGGATATTAAAGAAAGAAAAAATTAAGGGCAGCGTTTGCTTGTGGACGGAAATTAATTAATTAGCGTTGAAAAGAATGTTAGACTGTGACATAGATATTAGTATTACACACCATCCTTAATACAGGGGGCTATACTTATATTGATCTAGATGTATAAATTAAGTAAATAAGATAAATTAATTAAGTGCTCGTTTGGAATAAATTATTTTTAGGTAATAAGTGTTTATAAATCGTGATTCACGGTATACGAGATAAGTATGTGAGAGGAGTTTTATTTTGGATTGTGTAATAATGACTTAATTATTATCCAAAAATAAGCTCAACCAAACATACTAATTATAACACGTTAATATAATCTCCCTTAGATTTTCCCTATGTTACATATAGTGCTCTTTCCTATGCTTTTTTTAAGAGTTTGATAATTAAATTACGTAATTTAAAAATTAGTTAAAAATAATAAATATGATAAAAATAATTTTTTTTTCAAATATGTCTTTAGGACAAGCAAGAGAGAAAAATAAAATAGTAACAAAAAATTTGTTATGTACAAGCACTTTAAATACTTAAAGTATGATCTTATTAAAAAAGACAGAAGGAAGTATTAGATTATATATATTAAATTATAAGTTAAGTTAATTAATTTAGAGGAAAATAAAGAGGAGATGAAATAAATTGAGATACGTATTATATATAAAAATTGGTACGAAATACAACCTCTAATTAACTCATACTAGTACTTTATAATGAATGAAATGTGTTTTTTTTTTTTCTTGGTAACTAATGAAATGTGTTTTTCATTTAGAAGAGAGATGTGTATGGTTTTTCGTGGTTGGGGCAACGATTGAGGAGTATGAGTTGGAGGGTGGTGATTGGTCGGTGAAGGCCCACAGCCCCATGTTTTCATGCAACAAATCAGGATTCAGATGTAAGCATCTTCTCATTTCCTCTCTCTCTCTCTCTCTCTCTGCTTCATTGAATTTTTTCCCTCTTCCTTTTTTCTTTTGCGGAATTAATTATTCAATTAATGCTATTTATTGCCTTCTTTTCTAATCTCCTTTCATCTTCTATCATTCTATCATGACTTCCAAATTAACTACTCCATTTCAATTTCAATTCACTGTTCAATTCACTGTTCCCTCCTCCTGTGCTATTTATAAGCAACTTTTTCTCTAATAAGGACTGATCCATTTTATAAGCAACTTTTACTTTTTGTCTGAAAATGTAAGCTTTTTTTTTCCTATTATACCCTTATTAAATACTCATTCTCTCCCATATTTTAAACTCATTATCTCTCATGCTTTTTATCTATTCTCTCTCCTATACTCTTTTCATAAATAGAGGCATATACGAAAAAAAAACATGACATTTTTTAACACTTATTGCTTTTAACTAACAGTTCGTTTTGCGCAATCAAGGAAAAAATTACTTATAAATAGGACCATAAGGACTAAGGAGTACCACATATATCATGTAAAATCTAGTTTATAATAACTTCACCAAAATGAAAACAACCTAGTTTTTTTAAAATTATGAATTGTAAATCATTTCAAATCATATATATATGGATTCCAACAGTAGGTCAAATAAAATTATATACCCTTAAATTCAGATAGTAATTTTGAAGCGAAGAATTGAAGCTCAATTTTATTACAAATTATACATTTTATACATTAATATTGGTGATGCAATTGTTAATTTGTAAAGTCGTACGATAGTGTTCACACATTTGGTGTGAACGATTGTTGTGTACGTGTCAATATATTCTTCTCAACTTGACTAATTATTTTTCAAAACGAATATGTTACGTACAATTCAATAAATAAATTAAACACTCACTTTACTAGAAAAAACATTTCTTAAATTCAGTACATATCATAATATCAACAAATCCTTGAAGAAAAATCTTCACCGCTTTTCTGGTCTATCATCTTATTATGTCATCAAATTAAAACCAAGCCCTCCAAAACAACATTATTTCACTTAGTGCAGACAAATAATGAAACGATGCAACATCAGATGATATGGATTAAAACAAACCGTACATATCTTCACAGTAAAAAGTTTATAGGCTGTAGTATAATATAAATATCCATGTAGATGGATTGATTAACTTTTAAATGTTAAATAGGGCTATGGAAAATATTATCATCTTCTTTAATTTCAAAAAGCGGTCTTTAGTTAAAAAGTTACTATTTGCTGTCTTCACCTAGCTAGCAAATTACATGACCAATTTCAAAGACTTTAGAATTTGACGGACATTTTTGGTGATTTGCCTGCCTAATCGATCTATCTAAGTCCGATTTCACGAGTGTATCTCTATAAGCATGCTAATCGCTATCCCTTTAACCCTTCCATTATTGAACTCATAATTTCCCTCCATGGAAAAGATACCCTAGCAAGAGACCCAAAAGGGGCGGTTAAGTTGCCCACAAGCATAAAACCCCTATAAAAAGCTTTGCTTTCCATGCAAAAGATTCACCTTTTTCGTGTTAAAACAAACATATTAATTAATAAAAAAAACATCATCAAATTAAAACCATAAATTCACATGAGTTTTGTTCTCCTCCAATAACCGAAACCCTTATCCCAATTCTCCGCCAGATTTGGCGTACTTACTGTGCTCATCTCACCGCTTTTAACCCTCTTTTTGCCTCCCCTTGCTTATGAATCCTTCTATCTTCTACCACTCACATTCACTTGTATTCCTCTCTGATGATCCTATTCCTAAATACGACCTTATCCTCTCAGGAGCAGTTATTGCCTAAACAACACCTACGTCATTAATTATGAGCATTAAAATGATCGAAGCACATACATGTATATTCGTAGTAGGCAGCTTGAGAAAGGCGTACAAGGCATGTTTATATACATACGTATGTATACATGTATGTATACGAGTGTCTTAAGTTGTATATATTCTTTTGGTGTACAAACGTCAGAAAATGGCACGTTTCTGGCTCGCACACAGTTAAGGGGCTGAATATAAGTCACGGAATATTTTTTGGGGTAGGCATGTGATGACTAGGTTTTTTTTTCCTTTGGACACAAGATTTCAGGGGGCTGCTATGAGAAAAACCTGTACCACTGTTTTGCAGTTTAATTTTCTCATTTATATGTAAAAGCTATGAGCTTTTTTCGTGACCTTTTAAATATTCTTCTAATTAATACCCTTCCCAGAGGCATCTTCTGCACAGATTCAGGGAATTATTCACATGCCTCGACCGCCTCATTTATCGGTGTCTCTAATGCTTTGATTATTCCATTAATCTAGCTAGCTAGATATATAAATATATTAGCTACTCATTCATGTCTTTTTTAATTAATTAATATTTTGCTGTTAATTAGCCCAACTATTAATATATTGTACTGCCATTTACAAGTTGGTTGGTTCCTTATAGGGCAATTTCGCATGAAGGCCTTCCAATATTTGTCAAACGTCCACTGAATTGAATCTAGATTACTGCCATATATGGATTAAATAATTTGTATTAATGGACTGAGACTAGCTAGCTGCAAATACAGCTAAGGTTTTTAAATCGTAGGAATAAAAGATCAGAGAGAATTTCCAAAGTCATACATATAATCTACATCATCACCATGTGCCACTCTCGTGCTAAGGACCTGAAAATTTCGAAGAGAGAAACAGTCATATGAGTGATCAGAGTTAGTGGGGGACACTGCGCACCAGATCGATATGGAACCTTTTTTCCCATCTCAGACTTTGGAAAAATGCGAAATGGAATTAATGCTCATCTCTATACTGATATATATATTGGGTGGGGTGTCACGTACATATGCGGTAGCATGGAATAATAATTATATTATACAAGAAACCACCAACGTAACGAACGATCTGAGATGACCTACTTCCCCATGGATCGATGTGCATATATAGCAAAAAAAAAAGTGTTTATTTTGCACAACAATACACAGATTAACTTGGACAAAAAAGGCGGTTTGTATAATATATATCTGATGAATATATATAAAGAATAAAAACAAACCCACTAATTATTATAAGAAAGAAGAAAAGAAACAAAGAATATAGATGTACATGAGTTCATGATCAAGTCCTTTGGTATAATCTAAGGGATGAAATTAAAATCTAGGCAGAAAAGACTTGGATACCAGAAATCTATACAGTATGTTTTTACATCCAAGAACTTTCCTATCCTGTCTGATATGATAAATAATTGGTGTTTGAAACAAAAAAACGAAGCCTGTTCAAAAGTCTGAAAATATAACGGTGGTGCTTAATAATATATATCCTAAGGATAAAACCAAACTAGCTAGCTCTTGATCTCTCTCTGCAGGATCTTCATGATTCGTCAGTAATCCCATAGGCCTTCCAAGTCAGAGAGGGGCCCAGCGGATGGAGCCTCAAAATCCTCGTACAATGCCTTGTTCTTTCCCATGTGGAGCTTAGAAACAGCGGAGGAAGTGTCGGTGTTTATGTCGTTGCTGACGCCTGTATCCTGCGACACACTCACTACAGACTGGTTGCCGGACGTCGACACCAACGGCTCCGTCTTGCACAGTTTGCCCAACCCAAACAAGCCTCCGCTGTCGCCACCGTTATTATTCGCCGCAAATGCTCTCAGAAACTGATCGTTACTCATCAAATAACCTGGATTATTATTATTATTAAACGAGAAGCTGCTAGTTGGATTTTGGATTTGATGAATCTGATGAGGATGGAAATTGGAATTGGCCTGATGATTGATGGTGTAATTGTTGTTGGTGGGCATCATCATAGCCTGAGGCTTCATCATCAGCTGCTGCGGCTGCTGATTATTGTTGTTGATGATGGAGAGGTTGGGACCATAATAGCCGTCGGATGGTTTAGATGATGAGATGGGCGGGGGGGATGGGTTGGTGCCCTTGAAAGGAGGATCCATGAGAGGAGGGAGTGAGGAACAGTCAAGCAAATCATCACCGAGAGAGTTAATCCTCAAAAGGCCTTGAATTGGGTTCTTTTTCACATCTGAGTTCTTGTGGAAAACCTTGCTCACAACCCATTCATCCTGCCCAATTTTAATGAAAAACTGTTAGATTCTGTTGACAAATTAAACTGTATAAAGCAAAAAAGGACGGCCATAATCAGAGGACCACACTTGAAAGAAACTCTCAAACCAACACGAAAAGCCGCTTTTCCAAAAAGCAACAAACACAAAAAAAGCAAGAGGGGTCGAAAAATCGATGGGCTAGAGCCAAAAAAAAAAAAAAAAAATCGATCTTGGTTTCTGGGAACGAAGAAAAGGGCAAAAAGTTGAGAACTTTATTAGTTTTTTTTTTTTTTGCATACCTTGGCAGCTTTGGGGAGATTGTAAGTGGCGAATTTGCCTTCTAATCTGAACTCATGCATAACCCAGTTGGTTTTTTCTCCTTTAGGAGCTCTTCCTCGGTAAAAGACGAGGGTCTTCTTCATGCCAACGAGGTTGCCTTTGCCTTTGTAAATCTCTTTATCTTTTCCAGTGGCCTTCCAGTAACCGGACTCGGTGGCCCGATTTGTCCTCATCCCCGTCGGATACTTCCTGTCCCTTTGGCAGAAAAAGTACCACTCTTTCTCTCCCATCTTGGCTTGCTCTGCACAACAATCGTAATTTTCAAAACCCAATCAATAATAAAAATCATGGAACCAGAAACAGAAAATAAGGCCTAGGATAACTTACTGGGCAAGTCCCAAGGCTCGGACTTGTTCAAATCGGCCTCTCCGACGGCAGTTGCACTGAAACTGCTGTTGAGGACCTTCTCAGTGAGATAACAAGTGATGACTTCCTCATCGGTGGGGTGGAATCTGAAGCCCGGAGGCAAATCCAGAGGCTGATCTTCAACTTTGTTCACCACGACCGGCTCTTCCATCACGGTCGAATTCGAATTCTCTAAATGAACCAAGAAATAAACAGAGGGGTTTGAAGGATTCAAATAGATATCTCACACAAACCCACCAGTATATAACAAAAACCTGCAGATTATATACACACACGAAACAAAGGGAAAGAAGAGAGCTTTTAAGAAAGTAGAAACAAGAGAAGAGGGAAGGCTTAAATAGAGAGGAGCGCGTAGAAAACAGCTCAGCTGGTTGTGTAAGATGCGTGGTGTGCAAGGCACTTGCTGGGGAAGCCTCCAATTGTTTCTCTCTCTCTCTCTCTAATTAAATCAAAATATTATTATTATATTTTAGAAGGATGATACGTGTATTTTTATTGGAGTGACGTATGTCCCATCTAGTTGGCTTCCTCGCTATGTAATGTAGCTACCTTCTTTGAAAACGGATACCCCAAAAAGAAATGGTAAAAAAGGGTAGCCTTTCTACGGCTGTGGGCCCCACCTTGGTGTCTTTAAAATAAGAGGGAAAAAATAACAACTTTATCCTCTACCTTCAACCTAACATATACGCAGATTTCAAAGCTTCGGAGGAAGAAAAATTAGAGTGTGTGATGATCCCAGGAACAAGTTTAATTTGATTTTGTGTTGTGTACTATTATTTTTCTTTTTTTCTTGGACCAAAGTGTTGTGTACCATTAGTATATATATTGGTTCAGTATGATTGCGCAGCTTTAGTTAGGTACGTGTGGCAGTTTAGTTTGTTTCAGCGTTTTCAGCCGCTTCACATCAGTACACACATGTGACATTATTTGTCTCCTAACCTCGTTGAAAAAAAATTAAGTTGGCGAATCTTTCTGATTCCCACGGGCTCTATGATCTGTATGCATAGCGCACACAAAAATGGAATCATTGGCGACAAAAGAAAAATATTTCGTACATTTTTATCAATATATCTTATGACTGTCTAGAAGCGGTTCCTCTTGTTTAGAGGCCTTTCACACCAGCGAGTGAATAGAAGAAGCCGAGCGTTCAAGGGGCAGGTAAAACGATGCCATCGTAAGATTTAGTTGATTAATTTATTGTTGATTTGGAATAGCTTATTTTTTATTTATAAATATTTATAATTCGATATTTATGTTATACGAGATAAATATATGAGAGAAGTTTTATCTCGACTTGTATAATAAATACTTATTTTTTAAAAATAAGTTATTCCAAACATAGTCTTAAAGGCATTAAGGAAACTAAATAAATTATTTTAAAATATTTGTATTCATTATTTTTTTAAAAATTAATTTGTCACCTCAAACCGGTCAATTGGAGATAACTAGTATATATGAGAATTTTCTCAATGTTTGGTTTTAACGGGCATGTGAAGAAGGCCAATCATTTCTGAATTTCACGTACGTCGGCGGGTGTTGCCCCTCATTTTCTCAGTAAATTAACAATGTCACTTTCCACGATGGCAACGTGTGCGGGAATTGTGGTGCCTACATGTGTCGACATAAGGATATGGTAAATCCATGTTTCACTGGGTAATTTCATTTTAGGATTAAGCGATTAATTAATGAAAATAAGATAAGGTCAAATTAAATCTCAAGGCAATGAATCTGACTTTGTGTAGCTGGAAATGAAATGATAAATAAAAAGGATTGTGATCGAGTGAAAATGGTTTCATTAATTTGGGATGGGAGGAGCTGAATCTTTTTGGTAGGGCCGTGAGAAACAGATATATATATATATATATATATTTGTTATTATCGTTTGGATTGAAATTAATATATATTTCGGAATATGTCTTTTATGAATGAACACGATGGAGTAGCCACTATCGGCCAGATGGAGAAATGCTGAGGGATGACACTATCCCTGCAACTTCCTTGAAATTTCTTTCCTATTTTCCAAACTGCGAAACGGTCAATTAGTTCCATTTATTCCCTTTTTGACGTTTTATGCGTCAAGCAGACCAAATAAATATTATCTCCATCCCTTGCTATCCTCTCCTTTTTTTTTTTTATAAGATAGAGATAATAAAAAACTATACATATTAATTAAACACAATAAATATGTAAGAAATTAAAAAAAAATTTTAAAAAAACACATACATTTCTTTCATATAGGAGTTGAATGCAATAAAGAGATGGTGAAAAAACTTTCTTATATTTTTAATGTAGCAAACGAGAATCTAACATTATTTTCCCCCCAAAAAAAAACTTTAAAAAGTCGTATTCGCGTCGTTGAAATAAGATCGTAGGATACTTTATATAAAGTGACCTCACCGATTGAACGTTTTGTGGGGAGGGGAAATTGGATAAAAAGAGTTAAATTAATTGAAGTGACGGGTAGGAGCCTCAAATTAAGGGACCGACTTAATATCTTTATTCGAGCGTATACGAAAGCTTCCTAGTCAGCGCACCATCCATCACCATGTAATGTTATAACAGAATGAGGGGATCGGATAGAGATTAATCTTCGTTGAGTTTTATAATAGACAATGAACAAGTTTAAAATACACACACTTGAATTATTGCTACCTGGTAAAACGACGTACACATAGATGATTGGAATATCTGGGGATGAAATTAATAGAGGTACTAGCGATAAATTTAATAAAAATCATAATATCTTACCAATGGAAGTTGGCGCAGATGGGTAGGCATCTGCGATACACCAATCCGTTCCTGGGTTCGATCCCAGGAAACGGAAGGTGTAAAGAATTTCTATTGGGAGCTCTTTCCCCTGGGGCGCCTCAAATAGGTGAATTCCTGTCGGGCCTATCAGATTGGGGGTGCCAGGACTAGTCGGTTGTCGGGGGCCCATGTCGGTAAATCTGGTGTTGGCCTTCAGGTTAACGCCGGATACCTGGAAGGTGGGTGCACCGAAGGTCAAAAATGGTCCATTGCATAAACCATAAAAAAAATCATAATATCTTATTCATTCATTTTATCTTCTATAATTATTAAAATTTCCCAGACTAATTTACCTATTTTATAATAAGCTAATCTAAATACATTAAAGGATTGGAGGACGTGTTAAGCAAAAGAAATGAGCTGGTCTGACGGTGTAAGGTCCCGTTAATTTTTCTGGGTCTTGAATCTGAGCATTAGATGAGACATTGTAGTGAGAGGGATAACTATGAACGCTAGACTAAATATCAGATAATAATATAAAAAAAAATACAAGCGATGAATGAAATTTGAGACTGGAAAAGATGGGATTGGTAAAAAGTGATGGATGGTGGTTAATAATAATGGAAAATGGTGGGAATAATGGTAGTTATGTCGGTTGATGAGAGTGAGATGGGAAAGTGGTAGAGTGTGGTGAGATTTACCTTATGCTTCGTGGGGGATGGAGGAGAGGGCAATTTAAGAATGTGTGAGAGGGTAAAGACTAAAGAGAGAGCGGGGGGCAGATTCAAAGTGGAAGCGCGTGGTTGGAGAATCTTATCTCATGCCCCCATTGGGCCTTCACTCATGCTATTTCAATTCCCACCAATACAAGGTCAAAAAAAGAAAAAGAAAAAACCCCACCAATATGAAGCTTCCTCCGCGCAGTTATCAACGATTTTTATTTTTAATTTTTTATACAGAGATTATTAAATTAATCCACACACATGCCTACAAAAGAAACAGAGAGAGGAAAAGGGAGCGCTGAATCGATGAAAACGAGGGAACATACAAACCATGAGATTTTGACCCAACATAAGATGTTTGAAGTGGCTTCTTGGGAAAAATTAGTTTATTATGGGTTTAAGGTTAAGTTGAAGATAAAACAGAGTTTTTTAGCTTTAGATTTTTAATCACGTTCAAACACTTTTAATTAACTTTTCAATATACTATTCCCTCCGTCTTTAAATATAAGTTTTAAATAATTATTTTTTATTTATTAATAAATAAATTAAAAATAGTTAAAATCATACTAAATATGTAAGTAATGTATATATATATTTTTTTCAATTATGCCTCTCTCGTAAATATAAATCTTATCTACCTTCTTAATTAATGCAATTCATAGATAGTCACTACTCACTAGTAAAAAAAATGTAACATATATACAGATAATAAGGATAAAATTAGAAAAAAAATAATAAGTGGTGAGATAAGACCAGTAAAAAAAATATATTATGGGATGGATCAAATTTAAAACTTATATTTAGAGATGGAGGGAGTATTATCTAAATAAGTATACATCAAACTAACTTTTTTCATAAAATTTATTCAAGCATAAATCGCATTACACTAATTAGCTAGCTTTTTCTACAATTTCAGTTTGTAAAGGTCAATTATTACCTCTAATATTTAATATACCTATGAACAATATTTTATATTAAAGATCAGCTCTTGCCAATATCAATGTAAACAAGTCCAAGATAAATTAGTTTGGCAATCACATAAGAAGCAAAATATTGGGGCGGCGACATGAAGTTGGGATCAGAGAAGCAGGCTGGGAATAAGGATTTATGTTGTTAAAAGTGGGAAATTTTTTTGTTTTTTTGTTTTTTGCCATAGAAGAAAAAGTGGGGGAATTGAAATTGCTGGATCGCCATCAAGTTCTCGTCGGTTCATTTGTTTAATGCCTCTATCAACCGCATTAACTGACTTCATCACTCCCCCCTAAGTATTCATTCATTTTTTTAATTACTCCCTCACACCTTATTTTTATATCATATAAATAATCAAAGCACATAAATTAAAAATTTGGTTCAAATTGATTGAATGTAATAAATAAATAAATAAAAGGTACAACTTATTTTTTAAAAACATATTTATTAATGGGGAGATTATTAAATCAGTACAATGAGTTACGGCACAACAACAACCAAGCTTTGTTCGCTTAGGCTTACTATAATTCTATGAATACAATTAGAATAATAATTAATAAGAGCAAAAATAAAATAATACTAAAAACTCTAGATAGATTAAAAATACCACCCTCAATCTTTAATACAAGGTTAAGTTGACTAAATTAGAAATTGGCTAAAATATGCTTTTAGTCCTTTAAGTTTTACATGAGGTATTCTTTTAGTCTATTAACTTTATAAAATATACTTTTGGTCCTAAACTTCTAACACTGTTAATATTACTAACGATAAATCTTGATACAGCTAATTCAAACGAATCAAACGATGACTGTGTAGCTGATAAAGCATATTTAAGTTTTATTTTCTTAATATAATATATTTAAATTATTAAATCAAAATAAACCGACAGATGCTACAAATGAAATCAAATTTTCACTTTTTAGATTATCAAACTAATATTTTTAATAAAATAATGTATCTAGATTATTAAAATATTTTTTTAATATAATCAAGGTTTTAATATTAACTGTTTCATTAGATTTTTAGATATTTTTCAATTTACATATATTTTAAATTTAAGATTAATAGCATTTAATTACACGGACATTTGAGTATATTACGTTAGCGTTTTCCGTTAGCAACATTAACGGAATTAGAATTATAGGATTAAAAACATATTTTATAAAGTTAAGGGACAAAATATATATCTCATATAAATTTAAAGGACTTAAAGTATACTTTAACCTTTGAAATATTAAAAAAGCTAAATAACTTACATGACCTATAAAAAACACTTAATTATAATTTTATTAATCTTCCTAAATTAGTTCGTTTGGTCTTGTATTAAGGGATGGAGGTAACATGACTTATAAATATGAGAAAATTTTTAGAAAAATACAATTAAAAATGAGAAAAGACAAATTGGTATTACGGATTTATCAAATCTCAAGTTATAACTGAAGTAGGAATATGAGATTTCCAATTATAATAAAATGATCAGAATGCCCTTAGTTTAGTTCCCAGGTTTTAGGGGTCAATAATAACATCCATATCTATATTAATAACATTAGATTTTATATTAACGAGTTTATTTTCATATTTTATAGCTTCATATTCCAAAAACTAAGGATAACTTTGATGACACAACTTTCAAGGGTCAATAGTAATATATGTATCTATATTGATAACTTTAGATTTTCCACTAACGACTTTACCTTCACATTTCACAAGATGAACTAAGGGCTAAGAGCAATTTGGTCATTTGGTCAGAATTGAAAATCTCAGATTCCTATTTCAGTTCTGACCTGAGATTTTATTAATTCGAAGCACCAATTTATCTTTTTTCATTTTTAAATATGTTATTTTAGAATCTTCCCATTAAATATGAACAGATTATTCCTGAAATTCGAAGGGAGTACTGATCAATTGGAAGTCAACGGAAAATAAATAATGGTAAGAGGCGATAATGTTGAGAATGAAGGGTATTTTTTTGGAGGGTTGGTCACAGGTGGGAAGAGGGTTAATTGAGGATTTGATTAGGAGTGTTGATAGAGAGAGAGAGAAAAGGCATCACCACCGCCTTCACCCTTTTAATTTAAAAATAAATTAGTAAAAGATTAACATAGTAAAATGTAAAAAGAAAAAGAAAAGGGAGAAATAGGGTATGACCCAAAGCGTGTGGACCCCTCATCACCCCGGCGATACTACTGCACCATCCTCTTAAAAACAAAATATCTTTATTCGTATTTTTTTTGATGAGATCTTTATTCGTATTATTCCACCACTTTCTTTATGTACATCCACAACCGTCATCACTCCAATACTCCTCCTACGTGTGCATGTTTTGAATAACTTCTAAAAAAATAGTAAATAGTTTTTATGTGAGATGAATATATACAAAAAAATTTTCTCATCTTACAAGAAAGAAAGATTTTTTTTATTAGATCAAGGTTTCTCCCTTAAGATTTAGAGAGTAAAGAGTTATCACCTCTCTCAATGAGTACATTTTCAAGAATTCAAATTTTGTGTTATCCTTCTTATAGAGTGAAGGCCTTATCATTTCAACCAACAACTTATTTTATTAGCTATATATCCCTTATTTCTAATCTCCAAATGTAACCCTTGACACTAAATAAAATTAAGAAAAAAGAGACTATATGTATATATACACATACACATGTTCCTCCCTTAATATCAAATGAAGAATTAAAATTTGATCTGTGCACATGGAGATGGAGGGTGTGTTGTTGACGTATATTAAGCTTGACCATTGAATATATCCGTGTACTTTGAATACAGAACTGGTTTTGATTCTCGAATAATTATGAATATTTATTGGCAGCAAGACTTTTTTTCCCGATTATTATTTGAGTAATTCACTATTAATTAAAAAGGAGGAGGAGAGATGGATTGGATTAGAATGGAAGGATGGAGAAGGTATAGGGCATTAAACTGAACCGCGAAGCAAAACGGTCTAACGTTTTGTGACGAAACACCACAACGACACTGCCCACCTCCTAATGCTCGTCGTATGCTTTGCGCCCTAGTCGTCCGCATCTCATTTATTCCACGCCTTTATTCAAATCAATCTCCACCCTTGGATTATCATACCCTGACGTCACTGTGCTCCAGCTTCAAACTTTGCCCTAAAAACCACTGCACCGTGTATGCCAGCCACCTCCTTCTTTATCCTTAATCTTGTTCCTTAATGCAAAAAAAAAAAAAAAAAGGACCCAAAAGATAAATAAATAAATAAAGGTATAATCATGAATCATGATATGAAAAAAAATGGAAATGGTGGGCCATTGAGATTTGAGAGTGAGAGTTGCAATTATTGAAGATTTACTAGGCGTAAAGAGCAGCAATCTGAGATTAGTGTGTAGGGCCCATCTACATATCGTCCAAACTTAACACTGTTTCATAGGTTCAGACAGTTGGCCCTCTTTCAGACACTTCCCCCATTATTTTATTAATTACCTTCTTCCTTTCTTTCCAATATATGGTCCCCAAATCTGCATCATGTCTATATTTGCAATCTTTAATTATCTTCGCCATCTTCCTCTCTCCTTGCTCATTTTTCATTACATTAAGTCATTGCTAATATATATATAAAGTTTTTTGAATCCGGATTAGTCACTCGGGATATTGGGTTAAGGGTCAGTAGGTCAGATCAAAACCAAGTCGGGGTTATATCGGTGAAGAAATGAAGATTTCAGGTTATTTATATGAAATTCTGAATAAAATATTAAAAAAAACCCAATTGAATCGCCAAAATGCCGATTGAATTGGGGTCTACCATTGGACTGGACCGGCCAGACCACTAATTGACCGGTTTTCTACTCAAACCAGCCAATCTGGTCCGGTTTTCAAAACATGAATATACACTCAAAAAACAAATATAAATACTCTGTTAAAAAGTCAATTTGACGATACTGTTATGTAACACATTTCTCTTAAATAATTAACTATGAAATTAAGGGACAGACTCCGTGGCAGAGGTAATTAGTATCAGAAAATGAAAATCAATATAAGTTGGGCCCTAATCAGCAGTGGAGGTTACTATTCGTGATACGTAGCTGAGAGAACATCGTTTTCACTTTAAATCATTGGCTTAAAAGGAACTAGTTTATTTTATTTAACACCGAGATCATTGCAAGCTAATCATATTTAATTAGAGTGAAGCATCTAGAAGGGGCATGCCACGCATAAAGAGTGTGTCGTTCATATCCACCTGTGGAAGAGTGGGATAAAAAAATCTGTTTTCTTTTGGGGGTTTGCTTTATTAATTGTGTGTGTGTGTGTGTGTGTGTGTGTGTGGGTTTAGGTCAAGAAGAAAGAGTCTCGTTCACACATATGACCAAATCATGCCACCGTAGAACAAAGAATAGATTAAGATGGATGTAACGGATGGAAAATAACTTTTAATTTTTGGTTATACAAGGCAAATCCTCTCTTAATTAATAATTAAAGCATCCCACAAAGGTCATCGTCTTTAAAGTTTAGGCAGAATAAATCATTAGGTCCATACTCAAGTGCTTTGTATGTAGATCATAATTAATTATATACATTAAAAAAATACATTAAGCGTGGAGTTTATTTTATTTTTTTGTAGCTGTGAGGTGGATAACGATGTGTGGGGTAGTGGTAAAACAGGCGTCTTTGACCAGAGAGACACGCGAAACGGATGCTGAATTTACTGACCAATGAATCGGGCCACGTTGCTTTGCTGCTCTTGGATTGCTTTTAGTTATTAGATAATTTAAACAATTCAAATGCGTATTTAAAAATTATTTAATCTCTTTTCACGACTTGAAGTAACCAAGCCACGCATGATAATAAGAGAAATTATGAGAGTTTTGATTTGTGTAAGGTGAGGGAGAGGGGGATTAGGTGGGCATGAGAGTGTCATTATCAACATGAGGGAAGGTTAGGGGTGCTTGGGCCCTCACAGCCCAATAGTAACAAGTAGTCTAATTTTATGTGATGAGATCGATTATATTATATGAATAGCATTATGTTATTGTACTCCAATCAATAACCAAATTTCTTAATAAATTGTTTTATCAAAAGGTGCTATTTAACAATTATTTGAGTGTTCTATTTTGTCTCTTTCAATCTCTTTTTAAAGATTGTTTGATATAGCCTCTTCATTGTCACTTCCACTAATCTTCTATTATTCTCTGTATATGTACAAATCACTTTAAACGATTTTCTGTCACTGTTCAAAAGGCGTCACGCCAACTTTTCCTCATGTGTTTATTTTGACCATATATCTATTTCAACATCCTCGTATAATCTACCCGTTGTCACTTGAAAGTGTAGCATTTACTCTTGTGGCAATTTTTGTTGAAGCTTGTGAGACACGAGTAGTTTCTGGTGACAAATAACTTAGATAGCCTTTCTTTCTTTTCTCACTTGAACCACGCAGGAAAAAGAGGAGGGGAAAGGAGCAAAGTCGTATGAGGAGATGATAGTAAACAACAAGAGGCTCCTAACAATTGGGAGAGGCATTGACCAAAGATGACAAGTGAAAGTGAGAGTGATGACAAATTAATATTTAGCAAAGGGAGGTTCTCTGAGTGTGGGGTAAGGATTCTGTATTCACGCTGCCGTTCTTTTTTTGGTCGTGTTTTGTGGCAGTAGGATTGAGATTTGAGATTCCTTCCTCACTACGTTTTTAGCCCATCATGAAAGCCTCGTTTGGGCTCATCTTCTATCAGGGCATTCCCAAAAAATAAAATAATTAATAAACCACATAACCGGGCCAATGAAACGTCACCACACGAATATTCCCTTCGTCGGCAGGAATATTACTTTCCCGCGCTTGGATGCAGGACCCATTTTCGCTTCCCTTATCTTCGATTTTAAAAACTATATATTTCAAATAATCTTTTTTTAATGTCAATAAGAAGAAATAATAACTACTCTCTCCTGTCCTATTTATAAGCAATTTCTCTATCATATGGTTGGTCCTTTTTATAAACAACTTTCACTTTTTCTCTGAAAATGTAAACTTCTTTTTCTTATTTTACTCTTATTAAATACCTATTATCTATCTCTCGTACTTTTTATCTATTTTCTCTCCTATACTCTTTTCATAAATAATGGTGTATATAGAAAAAAACATGACATTTTTAACACACTTATTACTTTTAACTATCTGTTAGTTTTGCGCAAAGAAAGAAAAAATTACTTATAAATAGGAGCGAAGGGAGTACTACTACTGTTACTCATGATTCTTCTCTTTGAAACTGAGAAACGCGCGACTCCTTCAACTCATACGTTCTAAGAAATAATTTAATATTTTCTTTGTTTTTTACAAATTCTGTTGAAAAATCTTCCTTTTTTTTTTTTTTTAATTATCATGCAGAATTGCAGACATAAGAGACGGGAAAACTGGATTGACCAGCGACACAACGGAGAACAGAAACTGAGTATGAAAAACGGTGAGAGGACAAAAACAGAGGTCGGAAACTGAGCACGAAAAACGGCAACAGAATACGCTGGACGTGGGCAACGAATCGCCGAGTATAAAGGAGAAAAATATGGAAACCAGCAAGAGTTCGGCTGTGTCTGGTTTAACCGAAGATTATGTTAGCTAAGATTTATTTAAGTTAAATTAGAGTAGGTTATAATATTATTTGGTAAGAGGGTAAGACAGGTTTGGTATCTTATTTAGTTCAGGAGATTAGATTAGGGGAGTTAATTATAAGTGGACAAAAATACCCTTTTATATATTTTTCTTCTTCTTTTACAATATATTTATTAATAATTATTATTTATAAAATAATTATTTTAACAATTATATACACATCTTACACATATTCTTCTCTTTTTATAATACATAAAAAGATGAGTTATAATAAAAAAAATTGAATTTAATTAATTAAAGATTATAAATATATAACTTACTTTTAAAACATATCCTTGTTTATAGAAAAAAAAATGAGAAAATAATTATTTAATGCGGTGAGGGAATGAAAGAAAATGAACTGTAGACGGACAGAAGACTTTTACAGGGGAGGGAAGTGCTGAAATTTTAAAAAATTGCCATGGACAATTTAATCACAATTGGACACAAAAACTGTCACTTTAAAAAAACCCAAATTTGAAGGTTTTGTAAAGTGAGGGAGGCTACTACTAGAGAACAAAAAAACCTCTCACACCTAACTTAACCT
Source organism: Inga oerstediana (assembly GCA_963210345.1). Taxonomy (NCBI): domain Eukaryota; kingdom Viridiplantae; phylum Streptophyta; class Magnoliopsida; order Fabales; family Fabaceae; genus Inga; species Inga oerstediana. The sequence continues at coordinate 11,291,402 of OY723403.1, forward strand.
CCGTCCAATCAAACACCTATTTTCAATCTCCAATCCCACCCCACCCTAATCTAACTTAATAAACCCTCCAACCAAACAAAGCCTTCATATCTGAGTGTGGATAAGAGAGACAAGGGAGAAGAGAGATAAGAATAATAATTGAGAGTTGGTGAAATTTTTTAGAAAAAAACATTTAACACCTAACGTTTATTGAGCTTATTTCTGATCTGCCCACTGTGATAAGCTAGAAATTCTGGCTTAAGGAAAAAGTGACTTTTCCCCAAAAAAGCAAAATTGGCAAAGCACTGAACCAAACACATGCTTTAAAGCAAAAAGCACCCAACCTTACTTTTGCCCCCTAAATAGTGTGTTTGGAAACTCTAAAAGCCGGCATCCCAAAGACACCCTATTAGTAATTGAAAAGTTGATGAGCTTAATTCAAAGGAACAACTCCATCTCCATTGTAATGGAGAAAAGAAGCAACACTCCCACACCATAAACGCTAATGTAGAAGCAACAAAAATTTCTCAATTTTTATAGCAAGTTGAATCCTCTGAATGAAACTCTTCCCATTCCAACCTGATTTTATTATTCCAAAAACAAATCACGAAAACTTTGTGATAAATAAAGATAAAGCAGAACCATACTTCGTTACCCTGTCCCCCACGCATCAGCCTTTTTTTTTTTTTTTTGGACAACCCACGCATCAGCCTTAACAGTAGTAATTTAATGACGTAAATATTAAATTACTAAATATGAGTTCAATTCGAGCAGCAACAGTAAAAGCTCAACACATGAACGTACACACAGCTGTAGGTCTTCCACCAGTGACATACACACAAACATGTAATTGATCATAAATGTAATTTGCAGCAGAGACCACTTATAATTTAAAAAACCACAGCATATCAGACATGAATGTCACTCACAAACAGTAGAGTCACCAGGCCTCGCATCTTGAGTTCATAAAGATATATATGTATACTGCACCTTCAGACAAACAGAGGCACCACACACACCAGTAAATCTAGCTCATTATCCTGCATTTCACCACCACCACAAGTTAAAGCTATTTCTTTAACCCCAAATACTGGTGAACAATGATTTAGTCAACTGTTAATAAATCGTAGTTCTCAAGCATTAATAAACATTGAGTCTATTTCTGATCAGGATTATAAGCTTCCAATGAAGGGATGCTAGTAGAAGAATTTGGAATATATTAAAGACTAAGGTTAAAGACCATTTTTACCTCGGAAGTTTTTACTCAGAAGCTATAGGCACCTGGAAGTATTTTTTTGCCCAATGTTGCCCTTTTTTAACAGCAACAAACGGTCAACCATTAATTTGACCAATTTTGCTGAGTTGGCTATGTCACATGAGATATTGCGCCATGTGTTATTCCACATGTTATGCCACATCAAAAAAAAAAAACACCAAACATGTCCTCACTCCTCAGCACCATCGCCAATTTAGAAGAATCGAGAGTGAGGAAGATGAAGCAACCTGATCAATCTGAGAGATTTTCTTCAATCTTAGAGAAATTCTTTGCTCAATTTTCTCCCAGATTGAAGAAAACCCTCACTTCGTCTCTCAGATAGAAGAAACCAGACCTGGAATATGATTTAAAGGGGCGGTGGCTTCATCACTCCCAGGCGTCGATTTGCTGCAATCCTCAAAGTCGACGTCCCCAACACCCTTGCCGCCGGTGACGACACCAATCACGTCCCAAGCGATTTTTCACTCTCAATAAAACTGCGTGTCCCTTTGTTCCCCCATCTCACTCAAAAAACTTTGATGGATCCGTGTCCTTTTGTCTGGATCCTTATCAGAAACTTCAGATTCAACTCAAGGGCAAACAGATCAGGTAATGTCCCGTGTGATTTTCTTGTTCGACAAATTCGAACAACACCAGTTTGCAAGTCACTAAGGAAAGACCAATCTTTAGTTTTTTGGGGCTTTTTGCATATATTTTTCTTCCTGGATTTCAATCAGTGCAATGCTCTTTTTTTTTTTGTCATTATCAATGCCTCACTTGTGATGAATTTCAAACCCCCATTTTCAGAAGAATTATTAGGAATGGGTCTCAGGCTTTGGGGGGTTTTCCTCCATTGATTGTTGACAGACGCCGAGGATGATGAAGGTGAAGAGGTACGATTTTGCAATGCTGATTTTTTCCATTGATTGTTAGGTATTGGTGATTCTTTTTATATTGTTTATTGTGTGATTGTGGTTGTGTATTGCAATGTCTAGAGGAACACCGGTTGGGGGAAGATGGTTTATGAGCATGGTTCCCGGACCCGGACCGGAAACCGCCGAACCGGTCACTAGACCGGTCCGGGTCCCAAATTTAAAAAAAAAAAAAAAATTTTAACTTTTTCCTTTAGAATTTCATACTATAAGCCTAAAATTTTCAATTACTCACCGGTTTGGTCCCGGTTTGACCCACTGACCCTTAACCCAGTACCCCGACCGGTTTTAATACCTTGTTTATGAGACACAGACACAACCAGGGGTATGGAGGCAGTGGGGATGACCTTGAAGAATGGGAGATTTTTCTTTGTATTGCTACATCTTTTGGTTAGTTCATTCTTGTTGTGAATTAGATCTCTGGGTTCTTTGATGCCTTCTTGTTGTGAATTAGACTTCTGGGTTCTTCAATGTCTGCAATTTTGGGGGTAGAGGGCAAAGGAAGTTATGAAGAAGAAGATGATGATGATGTGTCACAATATGTGGCATTGTATCTGTATGTCAGAGCCGCGTCAACAGTTATTGGTCAAACTAATGGTTGACCATTTGATGCTGTTAAAAAAGGGCTACATTGCTACAATTTTACAACTTCCAGGGCAACATTGGGCAAAACAATATTTCCGGGTGCCCATAGCAAAATGGTCTTTAACCCAAAAGACTAAAACAGCAAGTAGAAGATGGAGAAAGATTTTTCTTTTTTGGGGGTCTCAGAGAGACTTACAGTAGGGTGAGATCCTCCAAAGCTGATTATCACCTTTGTTCCACTCCCAGAGGACTATAGTTGTGCCATCATGAACACCCCCAGACCTCTTATCACCATGAAAAGCATCCACATTAAGATGAATATTATTAACCATCCTTACAGCTCTATAACCATCAGCAATCTCCTTGCTCTCACTCCACAGAACCGACTCATCAAGATAATCAGAGTTGTAGTGTATCAGTCGAACCTGCAAAACATTTATGAAACATTTTTAGAAAAAAAGAAAAGAAAAGAGGGCATCTGCTTGTTCTCTTGACGCAACTGGAATAAGACATGCATAACAGAACTCACTGATTACATTCCAAGACCTAAATCAATAATGAAACCACATTGATGCAGAGAATTGTTTTTTGAGGGAACAAAATGATATTACACTTTTATTTCATCAAAGTTTGAATTCAAGATTGGTGCATTGGGCCAAGACAGTTCAATGATCATGAAACTTTGTCAAATGAACATGAATAGAACTGCACGGAGCTCATTATCGACGAGTCAAGAAAAGGTCAGGCAGAGTTCACAGGCGAATTATGCTGGAAATGGAAAAGCCAACACAACACTCTAAATTCTAGAAAGGTACTTGGCATTATATCAGGAAATGGTTCGACCTAAACAATCCAGCTATATTATCTATTCTAGCTTATGTGACGGTTTGATTGGTTTCCCTGACACAGCAAAAGAGTCAAAATTTGAAGAGAAACGAGATGTTACCGGATGAGTGGCACCGATGGAATGCTTAATAGCCTCACCAGTAGCTTTGTTGACCAGAGAAAAGGCGGGGAAGCCCTCTTGATCCTTCACCCTTGTGCTGTACTTCTCATCCTTGAACCAATGCTGCAACAATAACGAACAACACCAACAGTCAAATCAGTCCACCAGAGAGTCAACTGATTCAGGGATGATCCTAACTTCAAAATTTGGCCCAAATTGAAAAATAAGAATGCACTAGACACGCAGTACCTCCAAAAGCCCTAGCCGATATATGGCCATAACACCAGCTAAATGAAATAACCCGCACACAAATGATGGCAGATAAATAGCAGGTATCAGTGAGAATCGAAATTGCGTATAAGTACTACCTGGTAGTCATCGGAGGGATCAGATGGAGCAAGGATGACCTTGCCATCCCGGATGGTGAGGGAGAAATTTGGGGCAGCCCTGGAGAAGACCCTAACGGTGCGCTTGTTGGAAGACACAGTGGCAGAGGATTCGTGATGAGTGTGGTGATGGATGAAGGAGGGAAAATGGGGGCGATGGGTCTCACTCTCATACGTCTCCACTTCATGAGAAACATGGTGCACAGAAGCTATGGAGTCCGGCGGGGGAGCGTAAGCAGGAACACGAGGCGGCGGAGGCGGTGCCTCCGATGAGTAATTGTAGGGGAAAGGATCCGATTGTGGAGGAGGGAGATCAGAGTAGTTATAGTGGTGGGAAGGTGGAACGTGAGAAGTGTGGTAAACTTGAGCTGGCTGAGGTATCGGCGGAGGGGGAGGTTGATGGCCGCCGTAGAAGGAAGGGGGTGGCGGAGGAGTAGGATTGTCGAGGTAAGGGAAATTCGATTCCGGTCGTGGATAATCTTCAGGGTCATCATCCCTCTTGTGATGATGAGAGTGATGGTGATGGGAGGGATGACCAGAGGGGAAGTCCATGATCGATCTTTTTTCCTGTAAGATGAATGAAGGAGGGGAGTGAGAAGCAGAGGAAAAAGAAATATGAAACCTCCCCGCATCACAATGCACACGCTGGGGCCCGCGGGCGGAAAATCAGAGGACACGTGGCCCATTGAGGAGCGGATCTGAGAGTAACGTGCCTCGTACAAGCACGCGGATCCTCTCAGCGTTCCACCCTCAGTGTCCAGATCTGGACCGTTAAATTTTTTTAATCGTGGCCGTTAATTAACGGCCACGATTAAAATAATTAACGGTCCAGATCTCAACGCTGAGGGTGGGACGCTGAGAGGATCCGGATGCCCTCGTACAAACGTCAAGAGCCGGAGGCAACTTAACTCCATTGCTACCTTCTTGACTAAGGAAGGTCAATAATAATCTGAGTGTTATTTTTTTCTGTGGATTGACTTAAGAGGGTGAGTGTTAATGAAATGGATAGCGAAAATATGGGGGCGTATTATCCCTAAAGGAGAACCAATTAGACAATGTCACGACCCACGACTTGTCACTTCATTCGTTGAATGAAAATATAACAAATGATAAATATATGAGAGGGATTAGAGCTCCAACTTTTGTTATGAGAACGTGGCGTTTGAGTGGTTGGGGAAATTCTAGGAGTAGGAGGGAACCAAACAATAGGAGTATATTCCCACTTGCTTTGGGAATACCGGAACAATCTTGTTGGGCTTGAACCCCAAGCCCAATTCTGACATGAAATTATTTCATGGCCCAAAATTTCTTGTTTTTTTTTTTTGCCAACACCCAAAATTTCTTTTTTAAAAAATACTCCCTCCAGTTCTAATTATAAGATAAAGTTAACTTTTTTATAGAAATTAAGGAAGTCAATTAAATCACTTTAGAGTATTTATATTTATATTTTTTCTTGAAACTAATTAATTTGACTAATAAACTGATATATAATACTCGGCATTCAATTATTTGTAAGGAATAAAAAATCGGATTAGGCAATGAACCGGTCACAGCACAGGTTTAAGGGTTAATGGGTCAATCGGGATCTAACCGGTAGTTGAACCGGTCATATTAAAATATTATAATTTATTAGTGGCAATATATATTAATATATTTTTAAACTTCTATATATAAAAATGAAGATTTTTAGAAAAAAAACTAAAAATCTATTAGTATGAGTTACAATGCCTATACTTATACAATAATATCTCATTTTCTATAATTATTATATCTTTTTAAATAATTTTTTTTAGATTTGTTCTTTCTTTATCTATTTTTCTCTTCATTTTGGTCTTCAACTTCCAATTTTTCCCTAAAAAACGCCCAAAAAAATTATTAAAAAATTAAAAAAATTGAAACCTGTCCAACCGGTTCAGACCGATTCTCCGGTTTAACTATCAAATCAAATTGGACCATTGGCCGGTTCCCGGTTCAACCGGTCGAACCGGCCAATCCGGTTTTTTATACAATAATTATTTATAAATGGGTTAAGATGCAAAAATGCACATATGATTATTCCTAAAGTGCGGGCAACATCAAATACTTTTTTAAGGTGCAAAATTAACAAAGAACTTCTAAAACAGGGGCAAAAGTCACAACTGTCGTTAAAGTCAGAAAACATCTGTTAAAGTTAGCCAGCCGGAGTCCATGTGTAATTTTTTCATCCTTTGACCATAGATGATGTGGCCGTGGGGCTAAAAAGTTGCATTCTGGTGTCGACTGTGAAGAGGACGGTGTTTTGTCTCCGAACAACACGATCTCCAGCATGAGTGGCAAGAGAAGTGAGAGAGAGCCCAATGGAGAAGACCATAACGCCGACAGAGGTTATCAATCGGAGCGAACCTGACCCTAAAGCTCCTCACAATCACTCCTCCAGAGTCTTCTCTCAAAACATCCCCAAGCTTCTCATCTTTCAGTCTTTTCAATCTCAACTTCACGACTTCCATAATAACTCTCTGTTTCTTTATTTTTTTTCCCTCAGAATTTCTCAAACTATCTCTCACGGTTGTTTCTTCAAACCTAGGGCTATAATCTCCGATGAGCTACGAAAGGATATGCCGGACGAGTTCGTGGAGACTCAATAATACAAAGAGCTTTCCTTTATCGACAAAAAGCGTCACACGGTTCGTCATCCTTCTTATTCTAGATTTGATCAATTCTTTTGTTAAACCTTTTCACTTAATTCTGGGTATTGTTTTGTGTTTTTCTGGAATAGCCAAGACGTGGGTTTATGAGGGTTGAGGGTGTGGGAGGTGATGTTCTTAATTTCTAGGACTCCCAAATTATTAAAGGTGGTGGAATGAAGATTCCAGAATATAAAAGTAACCTGGCCACGAACGACTAGATTCCCAACACCAATGAACATGAGGTATTATTTACCATTTACAAGAGTTGAATTTTGAGTATAACGAAATCAAATGTTGGTGAAGGATGTGGTAATGGTAGGTATTTGTGTCAATGAAGCCAAATTGGAGTGACATTTCATAGAAGGGATTTGGTTTGTTAGTTCTGGTTTTCCAGCCACGATTATGTGTGAAGTTTGGTTTTAGTGTTGAAATGATTAAATCACGATTCAGACGACCCCGGAGACCAAACATCAGCCACCTCTTCGCAGTGGAAGGCAACTTTTTGGAGTCTTCCACTCCCCCCAACTGCCACATCATCTATAGTCAAAGGTTGCATAAATTACATATGGACTCCAGTTGGCAAAATTAAGGGAAAGCAACGGATGTTTTCTAACTTTAACGGTAAATGTGACTTTTGCTCCTGTTTTGAAAGTTCTTAGTTACTTTTGCACCTCAAAAAAGTATTTGATGTTAGAAGCACTTTAGAGATAATCATATGTGTATTTTTGCACCTTAACCCTTTATAAATTCATAAAAGTGATAAAACGATAATCGTCAATAGCAATACATTTTTTCGATACATTCAATAGCAATATGCCAATATATTAATATATAGTAACATTTAAACTATAACAAATTGCAGTCTTTCATTGTCTACAAATTAATGATTTGTAGCTTGATTTAGTAGATTTTATATCAAAATCCATATCCAACTTTTATTTATATAAAAAACTCAAACATGTTAAAATTCATGGAGTTATTAAACGCATCCCCCCTGTGTTGCCAGCTACTTAACCATGTTTAGAAGCTTTTTCTAATTTTTCCCTTTAATATAAGATTCTTTACAGAAATGTGGCAAAAAAAAAAAAGAATCTTTACAAAATCGACAAAACATCTATTGATTTATATATATATCTCGTAATTATAAGTTTATAACCCTCTCTCTTACATTAATTGACGATAGAATTCAAAATTTGAATGAAAGCTAATTTTCGAAACTTCATTACATTTTTTTATGAAAAAAAAATATAAAAGTAGTTTCAATACTCCAGAGTTGTATGATTTGATCAAAAGAATTTGGTCAATGGAAAGAGAGGGAGAAACAGTCAAATAATGAATGTATGAAACAAAAGTGCTCCCTCTCTCAGCCCACATCAGTGTTTCTTTTTTTAAAAAAATAGGTTTATCTTTAAATATAAGATTTATTTTAAATTTATTTTAATTATAAATATAATTTTTTTTCATTTTACCCTTAACTAATTATTATACTACATACATCCTTTTTTGTCATTTTTTTATCATTAATCCCTTTCACCAATTCATAAATTAAATAAGGATATTTTTGAAAAAATATATAAATTTGTTATATAATTTTTACGTTTAATTATTTTTAATAATCTCACGATTAAAAAACTCTTATGATTTAATGCCTGTTTAGATTAGTAACAGAAATTATTTTTTTAATATAATTTATAATATACGAGATAAATATATAAGAAGTGTTTTATTTTAACGTAGGTGAATATATTTTTTAAATACACACTCAAACATATCCTCACATATATTATATATAACTATATATATATAGGGTTAAGGTGTAAATATGCCAATGAAGTATTGTCCGAGGAGCGTCCACCACAAATATCTTTTAAAAGGGGCAAACATACCAATGAAGTTTTAAAAAGGGGCGTCCACCACAATTTCCGTTAAATCCGTACTAACGCCGTTAAATCATAAGAGAAGAAAACCTCTAACGACGTTAGTACGGATTTAACGGAAATTGTGGTGGACGCCCCTTTTTAAAACTTCATTGGTATTTTTGCCCCTTTTAAAAGATATTTGTGGTGGACGCTCCTCGGACAATACTTCATTAGCATATTTGCACCTTAACCCTATATATATATATATATATATATATATATATATAGGTACGGGACTACAAAACAAAGGGAACAAAGGGACGAGGGATTTGACGATCAGTTCAAATTTAATGTCGAAGACATCGGTGAGAAAGAGAGAGAGTCTGTGTGTTTGGTGAAGAGATTAGTGAGGTTGGGGCGGTGAGTTCGAAGTACAAAGCCCTTAATTAATGGAGAGAGATTAAAGCACGCATGGGGGACAGAGCTACGTGCGAACAACCAATATGTTTAATTTATTCAACAACCTCCCCCACACCTAACCTAAGCATTCCTCCTCGTTCCGCCATGCAATAACCTTAACAACTCCGAAACTCCTTTCTTTAATGCATGCGCTATTCCCCAATTCCCACGTTCCTCTTCTCCCTGTTTTATTTTTTCAAGTCATGCAAAACGTATGTTCTTTGTTTAGTTGGGTCTTTTAATTTAAATTTTCTAATTCACCCTCATGGATTCATCTAGTTATCTGACAAAAGGCAAAACAAGTAGCCAGGGTGATATGGGAATAAAAGACGACAGCGCATAGTTTTAGAATGAGTCATTAAGTGCGAATTATATATGACCAGATCGAAGAATCAAATTCTGAAACACAGTCACAAACTGTGAAGACTTTCCCTGGGAAAAAGAAAACAATGGCATATCATCACAATTCACAATCGGCAGCAATAATAGTCCCTTATCTACAGGTATCTTAATAAAGCTTGATTGCCTGTACCAACACAACACTTACAAATTAACATCATCATTCATTAATTTTGTACACTGAATCATTTTCCTTCCGTCAACAGTTTCTTCACTATTGACGCCATCACAACCTTACCTTTGAAATTCCTTTTCAATAAAACAGTTTTCCTGCCCATTCTACTTTCATTAATTTTCTACCCAACACACCTAGGCCACAAGAGAAAAAGAAAAAAAAAAATACCATCAAAAAAAAAAAAGCACCTAACTTTCTTTTTTTTTTTTTTTTTCGTACTGATCCATACGTAATGAGCGGATATAGATCAAACGATATGCGCTGCCCTGTGGGCTCGGCTTCTGGATATTTTACTTATCTCCCCTCCTTAAAAAATACTTTTTAAAAAAAAAAAATCAGAAAGTGTTTGGATTTATCCCTGAAAACAAAGGGTGAGGACCCAGGAGTAACTGCTGGTTCAACAGCGACCGCTTGAGGAGAAAGTTCCATTGTGGGTTGCCGAGCTGATGATTGGTATTGTTATTAGGGAAACTGCAGGATGAGCTCAGATACCTCTTTGAAGGGTACGAGGCTTCCTCATCCAGCCCTGAAATCTGACGCTTGCGCATGTTATTGTCCATGTTTTGGAGGGAGGAATGGTTCATCAATTGAGGGGTCCTCTGAAACAAGTCATAGCTGTTGTTGGTATGATTGTTTTGAAATGATTGGTGGTCCAGATTGATAATTTCAGAATTAGAATTATCAGCAGCAGCAGCAGAAGAAGAAGATTCAAACCCAGGTGGGGTTGAATAGTTGTCAGATAACAAGTTGCTCAACATGGAGAAGTCTGCGGCATCCAACAGGTTCGAGAAAGACAAGGATTTCTGAGAAACCAGATTGTTTAGTTGAGGAGGAGAGGGAGATTGAGATCTTGGTAATACTATGTGCTCTTCTGGGGGATCTTGGTCAACCACCAAAGTCTCTGCTTCTGCAGTGGGAGATTCAGCAAATTTGGACTTCTTGTAAATTCGGCAGAGAACCCAGTCATCTAACTGCCAAGAGCCCAAAACGGCAAAAGAAGAAGCAATGAGGAAATGATGATCATGAATATATAATGAAACAAATGAAATAGTGGTGATGGGAATGAGTTATATATTAATACCCTCATGGAGCAGTCTTGAAACTTGGGGGATCTATTTCTGGTGTTGTTGACGAGGCGATACTCATGCATGATCCAGTTAGTCTTAACGCCCTTGGGGGGTTTTCCGGTGTAGAACACCAGAGCCTTCTTCACCCCCGTGCTCTCCGCCGCTCCTCCTCCCGGCAACGCTGCCACTATGGTCTTATCAGTGCCGGTGGCCTTCCAGTACCCAGAAGCGGCGGCCCTGTTTGGCCTCGCGCCGTTCGGGTACTTGCGGTCTCGAGGACTGAAGAAGTACCATTCCTTATCCCCAAACGCCGCCTTCTCTGTTAAACACATTCACACAAAGCAATATTCATAAACAGATCATCCTAAAACTTGACAGATATCAGATGAAGATCGGAGAAGAAGGAGACAGAGTACCAGGTAAGTCCCAGGGATCAAACTTGTAGATATCAACCTCGGCAATGATGGAGACGGGTATGGGCAAAGAGGCGATCTTCTTCCTGAGATAGTGAAGAATGAGCTCCTCATCAGTAGGGTGAAACCTGAAACCTGGAGGTAAATCTGACTGTGGGCTGGCCATGACAGATTATGATGACGACCCAGTAACAGAAGAAGAGGAAGAGGAGAGGATTGAAATTTTTGAAGAGGGAAGGAGGGAAGGGGATTATAAGGAGGTCTGAATTTTGTCGTTAGGCGGGGCCAATTGGACGAATGGAACAGTTCGGTGGCCAAGGGGGGATGGATCAGTTTTCTGAAATTGTCAAAAAGTGGGCTCCACCTGCGTGGCCACACAAGAGAGCTTCCAAACCAAAAGCGGCCTCTCTCTCGATATATATATGTTCATACGCGCACAGCAACACACACTTATCGTCCATTTTGTCATTTAGCACCATTGATGGCGGCGCTGCCCTCACATGACATCACCCTGCTTCAGATGACATGTCGACACGTGTCCGTCTGACCCCACCACCTCCCCAATCCTACAATTATTATTAGTGGCGGCATGAGCCTGGCTTTGTCTAAATGCCCTCTATATCAGCCCAACCACACCCTCAAAATTTGCATGCGTCTGTACTTTTATTTCTGGATGCCCTCTTTTAACCTCTATGTTTCACTATACAGCGATACAGCTGTTCATGCTCTGTTCCAAATAATCCCTGGAAATGAGGAGGGACAGGTTAGTATAGCTCACCGCCTTCTGTTACGGATGCTAAATTAACAACAGATTCAATACAGATCAATGTTCAATATGTGATGACAGAATTATTGGAGGTGGTGGAGGAAAGGATGGTATATAATTGTGTGCCTTCGTATAAAGTTTGGGACAGGATAAGGAGGAGATTAATAGTTTAGAAAGGGACAAATACAGAGAGAGATAAAGGCATGGAAACTAGTGTGTGAAAATGGAAGAGTTGGGATTGAAAAGTCAAATCCCCAATAATCTGTGTCTTTGGCGCTTTGTTGGGGGCCTTCTTTAATTTCTACCATGTCATTAATATTGCCACTAACGAGTTCTGTGGATGTTCATGTTAAAAAAAAGATGCTCTTCTTATTCCCCCGTCAAAATCACTTCTCTCTCAACCCCACACTTTTTTTTTTCTATGAAGACCAAATTTCATTAAAATATCAAATGATGTTATATATCAATACTCTGCCACTAAGAGAGGACATGAATGCGGAGAAAACCTCCTCACTTCTTGTTTCTGGTTCTAATCAAACTAGCAAGGAAAGAAAACAACAATAACTGTGCTTTATTCTTATTAGATAGGGTAGATTACATGAATCAAATGACATCATTGAGCTATATCAAAACTAAATCTCGGGATAAATTGTTAACTAAGAAATCTTGTTCAAGCTCTTCGCCTAAAAAATTTAATTAAATAAAATAAAAACAAGCACACTTCTTAATTAGTTTTTACAATGACCCCGCAAGTTGGTTTTGCCTATTGGTCCACGTGGCAATCATGAAACTAAAGAAGCTGGTGGAATTTAATTATCTCTACTTATTTCATCTTTCTGCAGTGCTACATGTTACTTTCTTGATTGGAATTTGGAAAATACCATAGCCTCAAAACATCGCTAGTGCCCCCCCTCCCCCTTGTGGTGCATACCTCAAGTCCTTTTCATACCCGCCCCTGTGATGTTTCTTAATTCAAAAGGAAACTTTCTCATTATATGAGATATTTCTCATTTCCACATCTAATTCTTCTATTCACCAAAAACTAACAGAAGCAATTATAGCATGCAAAATCCCTGGGTTCATCAATATTAAATATTCTCACCCATCATGTATATCGATCAGGCTTTTGTTCCTTCTATCATCGCTAGATGAAACCTGGCCCTGTCAAGGACTGATACATCCATGTTTGTAGATAAGTTGGTTCGGTAGTCACATATGAGAGACATTATAAGTCCATTCTAAACCAAGATTCATATTCTCTCAGTCAATTATTATTATCAAAGAATTAATGACGAAATATTTGCGTATGAACTCCAGTAAAAGTTGTTCAAACACGGTCCTATGCGAGGTACGTGGCATTCATATCGGGGCTCATGGACCAGTAACTTGCGTACGGCTCATCCAATGGCCAATTTTGTTAAAGATCGTGACATAAATTGTTTTTGTTTTGGTCTCTGTAGACTACGTTGTTTGAAGCATAAAACGTTCATTCCTGCCACCAATTCCTTTTAAAAAAGAACTTAAGCCGAAAAGAATCAATAATATCATCCCCTGTATTCCTGAGAACAATGATTTCTGTAAAGGCTTAATTCCTTGGAGCCAGCTAGGCACGTAAATATCATATAGAGAGATAGAGGGAGAGTCAAAGTTTGAATGAAAGAAAGGCGCGTGACGTGGACTTCCCCATGTCATTAGGTAAGATCAACGACGTTAAGAAGTGATGCTCTATTCTTAACCACAGATAAGAGAAAGCAATGAACCGAGGCTATCCTTCACGCTACACGTCATTCCCATAATGACCCAAATGGCAATATTTTGTTGGTCCTTGGTTGTCCTCATCTCTTTTCTTTTAGTGTGGTCCTAGCTAGCTAGCCGGTAATATTGATCGTCTCTCGCATAATATAATTGAAACTTTCATTCATCTAACTTTACTCAAATTATTGTAAACCTAGTGTACAGATTGGATACCTCTTTTGTGGCGTATACCTAGCCAATATCTCATAAGATCTTATACAAAAGTTGTAACGTACGTGATTGAGTCTAGCAGAGATAGCCAGCAAGTTCTTCTCCAAATAGAGAGAGAGAAGTTGAAAGCAGCAAAAGAAAAGAAAAGGGATCAAAGGGTCACCCAAAAATGGATAAAATGGGTACGAAGAGTCCTGGTTCTATGTATGGAACTTGAAGGGTGGGTGAGACTTGAGAGAGAGCCAAAACAGGGTGGAGATGATATCATGCTGCTGCAGGGTCTTTGAACTTGCTATTTGAAATGAAACATGGTACAAGGAAAAGTCAATATTATCCACAAGCAGAGATGAGCATGGACGGGATAAGACTGAGTTTGATATCAACCAGAGGTCTGATTTGGAGAGGATCTCGGATTGCACAAGACAGTCCATGGTCTAGTATGGTCCAGCACCAACTCGAGGCCGGGCTGGAACAAATTAGGCCTGGTGGACCATCTGGACTGGTCTAGATAGTCTAAGACTTAAATTTATTTGTTTTCTATTTTGTTTTTTTCCTCTTTGAAAGATAAAATTTAAACCTATTAAACTTAATTAGGATCACAAAAATACCTATAATAATATAAAATGAGTCACATGAAATTAAAACATCATAGATCTATAAGAATATCGAACAACATTCAGCAATAATTAAAAAAAAAATGTTGAAAAACATGATACATATAATTAAGATAATAAAAATACCTAAAATCATCACAAAAAAAACAAAATTTAATTATAAATCCTTAAAAAAATCTCCAACAACATTAAATAGAAAAATAAAAGGTAGCATATAAATTGTAAAAATAATTTTTAAAAAATTGAACTGAACCATACCAGATCAATCCAAATGGTCCGATCTCCTGATCTAAAACCCTATTCATCATGACCAATCAATATAATCTAATTTTATCATGTTACTTATTTAAACTGTATCAGACCAATTCAACTTGGACCATTCCACCAAACTTGTGCTCACCCTGCCCACAAGTGTTGGACTTTGCTTGGGGGAGATATACATGATTATATATATATATATATATATATATATATATATATATTCTAGACCTATAATAATATCGTTCCAAGATGCTTTTAATTTGGTCGACGAGGAGACGCCCGGGACGCATATATATATATACGCGCGCGCGTTAGCTTAAGTATTGGTGTATTGTGTCAGCCTAAGTAAGAAAAAAGTAGCCACTCCTAATGCCTTGTTCCACCAGATGCTCAATCCTAGGCTAGGTGACTTGTTGACCTAGAATTCTTTCACTCACATGCTCATCTCCATATCTGCATAGCCCATACAATAAAAAAATATCTTGACCACCAAGCACATAAAATTGATGAATATGCATAGATGCTCTTAGATTTTGTTTTTTATGTGTATGAATATAATTATTTTATCATGAGGGATTGAACTCAGAGTATTCGTTGAATCCGATTCTTTTACTGTAATAGGAAGGTTTGATCTCAGTCTCCAACTCAATCATTTCGTTCTTGCCATCCTTTTTCATGTTTCATATTTTAGGCTTCATTGAACTTTCAGAAAAAAGAAAAGAAAAAAAAAGACAACTTTTCTGGTTTGATCAGACTTTTCAATTAGGCTGCAAGTGAAGCTATCATTTTTTCCTTAAGTTGTGAAGTAAAAATAATTGAATTAGATCCAGAAATTAAAGTGTGGGCGGAAACAAAAATCAAACACGGTGTGTATGACTTTTGGTCTATACGATATACTTGAATAACATACTAATTAACATAGTAATAATGTGTCGTTTTAACTTTTGAGTGTAGGATCATAAGGAGTAATTAATCCCTCAGTCTGTCATGTTGTCTCTAAATCAGCACTGATCAATCCATTAACTAACTAACTCGATTTGTGTTAGAAGAATTTTCCAGTGTGATTGACCTGTTTGCTATTTATGGTGCGATTATAGGAATACTGTAAAAGAGAATAAGTCTAATTATATATCCTTTGAATTCTGAGAGGGGATTGAGGCTGCTTGACATTGCTAATGACTGAGATAAAAAGTCTTCTTTTTAAATTTTGTTGGGTAATTATGGAGAGTTTGTTGGGAAAAAATTAGTGAAATTAGTCAATAAAGAGTGCGATCTATATCTAGATAGAGAATTAGTTAAAGTCCCAACTACTCTAAAGTCATGACGGCGACTTCTCTCCATGTAGTTTTCCACGTGTAATCACCTAATCTACAAGGATATGCATTAATTCATGTTTTAATGTCAAAGTGCCTAACCTCGTCAAAACTATCCGATAATTAACTTTAATTTATAGTACTGCTACTTTCTTTTGACCCTAAGTAGATGCTTTGCTTGCAAAACACTTTCTGACAGTGGGTGATTTATTGTGTTCTGTCTAGAAACCAAATGAAACAGGATAAAATATACTCCCCTTGCTTTAACACGGTAGTCATTTTGGGACTTTTGTTTTATTGTCATTTTTTTAAATGGGTTAACGTGCGCGTAACACTTTAAAAGTATATTTTTTAAGTATTCAATATCTTAAAATAATTTATAGCTTATCTAACATCCTAAATTTTTTTTAAAGATGAATTCAGTATTTTAAAGTATTTTATGACACAATTTTACCCTTAAAATCTTTATTTTCTTCAAACGAAATTTTGCCCATAGAGTATTTTTTTAAGAAGCAATTTGAACCTCATATCATGAACTTCCAAAAAGTTTTTTAAACGAAGTTCTATCTAACACATAAAATATTTTCAGTAGCAACTTTAGGTTCTAACTTCTAAGCACATTTGAAAAAAACACTTTAGAGTGTTGGATGATAGACCACAAAATATTTTAAGGTATTGTATACATACAGAATAATACTTTAAGATACTGGATACAATACAAATTACTTTAAAATATTGAAACACCTGAAAAAATATTTTAGAGTGTCAGACAGACATTAACCCTTTTATAATTTTTAAAAAATAAAACATAAAGGAAGATAGAGAAGTTAAGATTTGATTACAATACAAAACATGCACTCCCTTCCATCGTTAATAAAAGAAGTATATATATAATTAATTTATATATATTAGAAAATTAGTTAAATTAAGATCATTTGTAATAAATGCATCTTGAATTTCCTAAAATAAGCTTTTTTAATTATGAGCATTATTATTCTCATCGATAAAAATCCCTTACAACATATGTGCAATTAATATGAATATTTTGAATAAAAAATTATAAATCTAAAAGATAAAAATGCATTGAAATTTTAAATTTAAGACTAGCGTAAATCTTTTATCTAGTTATTATATTTTGGACTATAGGTACTGATAAATAAGAGTATTTTTGGAAAACAGCATGCTATTTTGTTAGAATTAAATATATTTATAGTTTTTTTATTTGGTTTGTGCATATCTTCAAAGTGGCTCGTGTTTAAAAATTCGAAGTGGTTTTATAATAGAAATGAAATGGAAAGATCGATAATGAAATAGTAAATCATATAATATTTTATTATCAACAATTCAGTAAAAATTAAAGTAAGGACATGGTGGTCAGGCCTCCAATCCTAGGAGAACCTTGCTTCCCATTTTGTCAAAAGTCAAATTTTTAGGATTTGGATCCTTTCCAGTTTCCATACCCAACCTTCATACTTCTTTCCATACTCTCAATCTTATCCTTTCATATAATTATCCATTCGATTCAATGGCCATATATTTATCGTCGCCATTTAAATACTCTTTAAAAAAGAACATTACTTGTTGCCTTCTTTATTATATTATGGCAGTAATTCAACAATGTCACGAACATTGGGCCAAACACAAATGCACAATCAACAAACTAATGGAGAGAGGAATGCATACAGAGTATGGATAGGAAAAAATTCCAATTTATTATTTCCTCCGGTCATAAATAAGACAAATTTGATTTCTTTTGGAAAGATTAAATAAGTTAAATAAGTTATTTAATTATATTAAATATTATGTATCTTTAGATTATATATCAGTTTATCAATCAAACTAATTAGTTTGGAGAAAAAAATAAAAATATAAATACTCTAAAGTAATTTAATTAACCTCCTTAATCTCTAAAAAAAATCAACTTTATCTTATATTCAGAGTATAATGTACAGCATTTGATTACGGCTCCTTCTCCCCATGCAACTTTTCATTCTAATTGGCCCTTTAAGAAAAGGGAATTTGAGTTTATCTTGAACGTGAAAGGAGTCATCAATCAAAAGAAATAAATTATTCAAATTTATTTATTTTAACAGTGTTCTCATTCTCATAAATTAAATTTATTTTCAACAAGGTTTTGAGTTTTGACTAGGGAGAAACTAAATCAGCCATTATTGCGTACTCTCAGATCGGAGATCATATTCATATATTGTTCTATCGGCTACAAAATCCATATAAACAAACTCATTATTTCTAATATAGAGGGAGTGGGAGAAAGTGGGTATCTTTTTTGTTGGACTTGTTGAGAATGGAACAAGTTTACAAATATGAATGGAATGCAAAGAGTAGGATGAATCAGAACCAGATCCCTTGTCCCTTTTCATATCTTTTGCTTTGCTAATTGCTAGCCAACTCAGTTATGCCTTCCATGACCGAATAAACCACCAACTCTTGACTTATTTGGCGTCTGCCTATTCAATCAGCATCCTATTCCATCAGTAACACATTTCCCAGATAATGTCACTAGAGCTGGCCCATTTGTAGTCAATTTGGGCTCCAACCAAGCCTCTTTCAAGCCTAGTTCTTTGTCCTCAAACATTTCTTTCCCAAATTGCCATTAGTTTTTATGGGCCAATGTGCCAGTTTCAATGTAGGCAGTTTCCGGGTCATATAGCTTGAGAAGTGAATTTTTATTATCAACACTTTATAAATAACATAACTTTCAGGAAAAAAGATACTTAAATATTATTTTAAATTGATTTTGTTCATAATAAGAATAATGAAATTAACAAAAAGAATATAACAATTGAAAGTTCAGGCTTTTAAAAAATCACTTTTTAAAAATTTTAAAATTTAAGTAGTATTTATTTATCTTTTTGCCTGTAACTTCTATAGCATGTACAAAGAGACTGCAAAATGATGTTAATTGGTGAATCGAATAGATGGTATACCCTGTATTATGGTGGGAATCAGTTTCCAAGAGCATAGGATATGGACCATCCATATCTATTTGGACTATCTATATTTAATTTTTCAAAAAGTTCATACTCCTTCCGGCCCTAATTATAAGACAGTATTTGAGAGTTGATCTTGATTCTAATTATAGGACAAAGTTCTAATTTTTATCAACTTCTTCCCAAAATATCCCCTATTGATACTTTTTCAATAATAATTTAAAAAGAGTATATCGAAAGTTGTTGAGGGAGATTGATGACGTTGGATTGTGTGAGAGCTTGGAGAAGTCGTGTGTAAGGCAGGAGAGGTACAAAAAAAAATAGAGAATCAACGTAATTAGATGTCATTTTAAATTTTAAGTAAGGTTATTTTAGGAAAATAAATATAATTAACTAACTTAACCACTATCCTTAATTTCTTCAAAGTTAGGTAAATATGTCCTATAATTAGGACCGGAGGGAGTATTTTTTAAAATTGTTTTAATGAGAACATAATTTAAAATAAAGATAATATTTTAGCTAGTATTTAAAAAAAACATTTTTTTTAAAAATCTGTTTACCTCTCCCTGCCATAAAAAAGCACGTAGCAAGAAAACTGGTTCATGCGACAGACTTTTGAGATAGAGGGGATTAATTAAAAAGAAGCTTTATTAAACACATGATGCATACATTCTGAGATCCACTCATACAGGTAGGTAGGTAACTCTTCACTAGAGTAGATCTGATACAAAGAGAGCACACATAATGTTAGGCGACGTGCATTAAACGTCGAAATGTGGATAAAGAAGAAACAGCTTCAATGGCGCTGCCTAGAGCCCACGATGCATCCAAAGAGGAACCCTCATACTCTATTTCGTTCACAACCGTCACCACCTCCCATGGATCCAACCCTACCAATTATCAAGCCATTAATTAGAACATCTCATTTATTAATTTTCCAGAAAGATCGAAGAAAAGCATGGTATTGAAACCCCAGGACGACGTACCAAAGGCATCGACCAGCAGGGTGTACTGGTATACGAGATCCATGCACGCGTATGCAAGCACATCTTCGTCCATAAGCGGGAATAGGGTCTTGGCCTCCTCGTATGTGCTCTTGCAAGCAAGTTGTGCCGTTATCTTATAGTCTATCAGACGAACCTGGCTGCTAGTTTTGTTTGAGTCTGCAAAACCCGCCTACATACACACACACACACACACACATATGCACATTCACATGAAGCAATCAAATCAATATTAATAGATGAAGTGATATTAGGCAACTATATATATATACGTACGTTAATGGCTAGGTAATAGAAAGAAGTGGCGAGGTAAAGATTGATCTGGCCTGGTCCGCCACCTCCGTTCCAAACGCCGGCAAAAGTGCAGTTCTCATGGGCACACGTGGCGTTAAAGTCGAAGAGCTTCAGCACTGTGTTCCTGCATTCTTCGTAGCTTGACCTATTCGCCGGCCCCGATGCCGTGTACTCCACATCTCCGTATTCGTATGTCCCTTCATCAAGTAATTCCCATTTTATATCAGTATCCAGTTATTGCATATGTATTTTTCTTTACAATGGGAAATTCAAGTTTGGATTAAAGTAATATATATAATCTTACGCACGTACCATTGAAGCCAGTTAAAACACAAGGGTTGTCAGAATCACCGGTGAGGTTTAAGATCGCTGCACGGGACGATTCTTTGCCAAAGTTCAAGTAACTGCAACGACCAAATATGAACGGTTTAATTACTTGAAGGCTGTTGATAATTAATCATTAATCATTTAGTGGTTATCATGAATTCATGATCAGTTAATGTAATCCTGTGAGCACGAGCACCTGTGAACGTAGATGTGGTAGGTGGATCCACCAAGGTAAATCTTGGTGACGTAAGCGTCTCCGTTGGGTGCGTAAGTAGGAGCATTAGCGGCTATGTCCTCAGAGATGGCATAAGCCATTTGAACAGAGCCACCTCCCAGATCCGCCACTCCTATTGTATTTGCATACTCTTCTCCCAGCTTCTCCAGCAGATAGTTCACCGTCACCTGTTCAATCATTTTTTTTCACCATTATTATATTCCCAGTTCATATACTATTTTTCAGCTTCCAATTCAAACAAGCTAAAACTAATCTTGTATATTATCATCAAGGGGTTTGAGGGACTTGCTTCTATTTAATGTCTTTTGTACACTACTACAGAATATGAATTTTACGTCCCTAAAAGACGTCCCTTTTTAAAAAAGGGACGTAAAAAATAACGACGGTGGCATTTTTGTAATTATGGGTGAGAACTAAATAGCTTTAGACGTCCCCAATTTAAATAGGGACGTCTAAAGTGTGACTTTACAGGCTTTAGACGTCCCTATTTAAATTGGGGACGTCTATAGTAAAAAAAAACAAAAAAAATTTACTTTAGACGTCCCCAATTCAAATAGGGACGTCTAAAGTCTGTAAAGTTACATTTTAGACGTCCCTATATATATTAGGGACGTCTAAAGCTTTTTACAATTTTTTTTTTTTTTTTTTTTTTTTTTTTTGAGGGACGCCCTTTGACGTCCCTCATGTGAAAATGGGGACGCCAAAGGGCGTCCCTGTTGATACATCAGGGACGCCAAAAATAATATTAGGGACGCCAAAATGGCGTCCCTGTTGATACATCAGGGACGCCATTTTGGCGTCCCTAATATTATTAGGGACGCCAAAATGGCGTCCCTAATAACAGGGACGCCCTTTGGCGTCCCCATATATACATGAGGGACGCCAAAGGGCGTCCCTCATTAAAAAAAAAAAAAAATTTTGACTTTAGACGTCCCTAATTTAAATAGGGACGTCTAAAGTCATGTCTAAAAAAAAAAAAAAAACTGAATAATTTTAGGCGTCCCTAAATTAAATTAGGGACGTGAAAAACAATTCAAATTTTTTCTGACAGTCTTTATTTGTCAGCTTTATACTAGTTTTACACTTATCTTTCTCTTCCCATCGCTACAAGCACAAGAAGAGTCATTACCGCCACGCACTCTTGCTTCTTCTTCTTCTTTATATGCTCTTTAACTCTTGCTTCTTCCTTTCTCTCTCTCTTTTTCACTGCCAGATCTATTATGCTTTTTTACCATCTTTTTTTATTTTATCCTCTTTCTCTTTTTTCTTTGGGTTTCCCTTCTATTTTATCTTCTAACTTGTATTGTTATGACTTGTAGATCAAAACTCTGAAATATGCTTCATGGCTACGTTTCTGCTGAGAAAACGAGGTTCATCTCTCCCTATCGTTCTTGTAGATCAAAACTCTGAAATATGCTTCATGGCTACGTTCCTGCTGAGAAAATGAGGTTCATCTCTCCCTATCGCTCTTCTCTGTTCATTATTATGAGAAAATAAATTTGAATAATAGAAGGAGATAGGTTTTTTGTAACTAATTCTTCTTATTATTTTCATCTTCTGCCTATGAGATTTCAGCTTTAGAGTTATTATTGTGTAGATTTTGGATTTCAGATACTAGATCTGTAATTTTATTGACGATGATCTGTGATTTCTGGTTTTAAATACTGTTTAGTCCAGATCTGTAATATAAACGATTTTTTTTTAAAAAAAAAAATACTTTAGACGTCCCCAGTTTAAACTGGGGACTTCTAAAGTCCTACTTTAGAAGTCCCCAGTTTAAACTGGGGACTTCTAAAGTAGGACTTTAGAAGTCCCCAGTTTAAACTGGGGACGTCTAAAGTGCTACAGTAACACTTTAGACGTCCCCAGTTTAAACTGGGGACTTCTAAAGTCCTACTTTAGAAGTCCCCAGTTTAACTGGGGACTTCTAAAGTGTCAGCGTGGCACTTTAGACGTCCCTTTTTAAAATGGGGACGTCTAAAGTGCAGATTTTAGACGTCCTTTTATCTATGGACGTTATTGTCATTTTTTACTACGTCGCTCACATAGACGTCCCCTCATTTTCAGACGTTAAAAGGCCTAAAATAGAGACGTTAAAAACGTTTTTTGTAGTAGTGGTAATTTCACCACCTCTCTCAAATGTTTTTTTTTTCCACTTCTTCTCTTTCAAAACTGCACCATTTTATATTGTTGTGATATATCCAAATGTGATTCATTTTATGTAAAATTTAGTGATAGAAGGAAACAAGCTTATTAAAAACATTTGAAAATTTGAAGTGTTATAGAGAACAAGAATCATATTAGAGACCCCAAAATAATCATTACTAGTATTAGTATTATTAAGATGTTTCACCCAGCTAAACATGAATAATAATAAATGATGATGGTGCGTAGTACTATTGTCAGTGGGTATATGCAAGGAAGATTTTTCATATGAGGCAATAAATAATAAGGTCCAAAGATATGAAAATGAGTAATTGAATTTTTAGGGATGTAAATAAAGAAGGTGACTTTACCCATAGATAATATCCCTCTTGGTTTCCACTGAGAATGGCAATATCATCATCAGATTCCACCGCAAATGAGGTATTGCTCTTCACCGCATCCCTAATCTTCACAGACAAAGGGCACAAAAATTTAATTTACGCCGGTTTATTATTGTTGTTGTTGATGATGAATAAAACAATTTAAAATAATAAACGGATATTAATTGATGTAATTGCATTGAAGACGATAATATATGTATGGAAGCATAAGAGACAAAACGTTGTCCTCGTGCTAGTAATATTATTCGGCATTTTTTGCATATTTGTGAGTGACGTGGTGGTCCATACCATATGTTATTGTCCCGTCCCCGCCTTAAAAAAATCTGGTCCCCTCTCCATAAACGACAACTGAAAAGGGTTCGTTCATCGTTGGCCCAAATGAGTGTGATGGAAAATTTTTTAAAAGTATATCAACATAATTAATTTTATAATGTCTTTTGGTAGAAGATTACAAGCTCGGCAATTAACACTACCCGTTCTTAATATAAGATATATTTAGAAAATTGATCTTAATCCTAAATATAAGACATAATTGTCATTATTTTTTTAATTTACCCCTATTTATGCTCTCTTAACAATAAAAAAAAGAAGAGGGAATGATAAAATTAAGGAAGATGAATAAGATATTTTAGAAAATATATGTCATATTAATTAGCTCAATTAACTTTATTAATCTAATCAAATTAGGTAAATATGTTTTATATTTAAGGACCAGAGCCAGAGGGAGTATTAAACAAGGCGAGCAAAATATGCATTAACTTTCTAATAGTTATTTCTTTTTCAGGAAGTAAATATTTTTTAGAAATAACTTTATTTTTTTATACACAAAAGTTTAGGTGAGTTGGGTCATAAGTTTCACCAGGGTCAAGGCATAACTCCTGGTTCAAAAAGCACTAACAGAGGTAGCTATAGATCGCCCAACAACAAGATTCTCACATTGATAGAATTTGAACCCACAATTTTATGGTTATAAGTCAACTACTTTATTAACTCTTATAACTTAGAAGTAACTTTAATTCGGATAATATATTGAAAGTAGTTGAACCCAACAGCGGGGAACGTATATGGGAAGATAAGCTATCATGTTACATAACATAATCCCATAAATAATTCGAAAGTGTTAAATAAAAAGTTAGAGTCGAGACGAAGCTAAGTAAAAATAGGAAATCATGATGAAGAGGACGGAAAAATAGGTGCATTGGTGTTTGTTGAACGGATTTAAAATAAAAGATTGCATGCTAAAAAATGTATGCTTAACTAGTTTGTATATGTACTGGCCAAAAAAAATATTAGTTTGTATATCGAGGGGGCCGGCCGGAGACATCTAAACAAAAGAGAGAAGAAACTTGGGAGTTAGGATCATGACCCTACCAGTGCCTCTTCCCTCTGCCTCTCGCCTATTAAGTATTAACTGCAAACTTTGAAATATTCAAAACTCGGGCGCTAAAATTGATGTGTTAACAATTTAACAGCTCATGAATTGAGCTAATTAAACAAGCACTACTCTTCTAAAATACTCTTCATGGTCCTTTTATATAATTACGAGCACCTCTAATGACATGTTTATAATATAGTCCTGATTTTATTTATAAACAATTTTTCTTTCTTATAGGCTTAATCTTATATATAAACAACAAATTTGTTTTATCTAAAAATTTAATACATTTTTTTATTTTTATCCTCAACTAATCGCATGTTTCTTCATCTCTTTTTTCACTCATTCTCTCTTTCTGATGCATAATCTTCATAAATAAGGATATGTTTGTAAACAAATTATATATCTTACACATTCATTACTTTTAACTGATTTAACAACCGGTTTTGTTTTGCGTGATTTAGATTTAGGTAGTTTGTGCTTATAAAAAGAACCATAAGGAGTAATATGTTTTGTTTAGGTGTTAATTTTTTCACCTAATATCCTTATTTAATTACAAAACTTCCTAAGAACCAATTTCCTTTAAAATAATAATTTTTATTGAGGATAATTTTAATGTCTTATAAGAAATAAATAACATTAACTAACTTTATTAATTCATATAAAGTAGTTGATAAGTGATTATAATAATCAGAATACGAGTAATTGAAAACCATTTGTACTTATAGAAGCTGAAACAAGGAGGGATGAATATAATGAAAGATCAGGAGGATAGGGGGAGAGTTACGTACGGCCTCCAAGATGAGTGTGGAAGCGTTGGTGGACAAAGATCTCAAACCCGCTGTAGCCTGCAAGAGCCATCAGTTTTTATATATATATATATATATATATAAAAGCAATGAATTAGACATTTAATTAATAATGCTCAATATTATTACAGAAATAAAGAGAAAGATGTGAGGAGAGAGGAAGGGTAGCAACCCCAAGCCTGAGGGGCGTGACGGATTGATACTCCTCCGGCACAACACTCTCTGCCTTCGCCACCAATGTCATCACCGATTCCGCCGCCTCCTCCGGATTATCTGCGTACGAGCTCAGCCCCGGCGTCACCTGCAATATATAATATAATATTAGTCATTCCTTCGCTCTTTAATTACACTCACACTTCAACAATAATGATGAATATGGTATAAATCACTTTAACTAATTTATCATAACCAAGATTAAAAGCACTTATATTGAAGGAGTGTATATATATATATATGGGAACCTTGTAGTAGTACTCAAAATCGTCGTCTATGTAAAGCAGCTGTAAGCTCTGGTTGAATCTGAACACATGAATGCGAGTCCCCGTGCTTCCACTGTCCAGTATCACTGCGTATGTGGAGTTGCTTGATGAGCTATTGCTCCCGCCCACCATACTCAGGCTCGTGCCGGTGAATTTCTGCCGGAGAGCCCCGAATTTCCGGTGCACATCACCATGGCACGGCGGCGCTGCCCACACCACCAACAGGCACCATATCCACACTACTCCCACTCGCCACTCCATGCTTCCTGCCAGTTCCTTCCTCACCTTCCCACACTCCCACTCTTGTAGCCTCTCATGCCTGTTGCAACTTACTAGTTAATATATAGAGACATCACTTCACTAATTCAAATTTTTATATATTACATTTTCTTTATATTTTCATATATAATTAAGTGATAGAGCGTGGTCCTCACCTATAATATATATAAGATGTACTCTTTTGATACGCAGCCATCTTATAGGCTAGAAGCATGAAACTTTCCCGTTCAGCTGGTAAATTTATTATAATATTGTTCATTTGATAAGCAATAATGAAAGGCTTCGAGTAAAGCTGTGTTGTTTTTGAGCCGACTGTTGTTGGCTTTCAAACACAGGCAGACAAAAAGTCAGGTTATTCATTAATGGATGTGATTAATACACAGACTGCTATAATAAAGTGGGTAATTGCCTTAGCAATTCTCTCAGCCAGGGCGAACGAAGTCGTCTTCCATAATTTGTTGGTTGACTCTAAGCAAGGGACTGCTCTTTGCTACAATAACAAATTATAATCCATCACTACCATTCACTTGTGATTTATCCAAACCAATAATAAGCTTGTTGATTCAGAGTAATTATTTGGTTGAAACGAGGGCCATTCAAAACTTACATTAATTATATTCCCTCGATGGCTCATATATCTATAAATATCTATACTAGTATGTAATTACTTGTTATTTTTATGCATCATCGAACCTGGGATGCGTGCATATGATGCCATTGAGGCATCTTATCACCTACTGAGAGATTGAGACCACAAAAATAAAATAAGGGCCCCTTGTCTGAAGCCAACAGTGGCCTCAGCCACACTCACCAGTCACGAGCCTTTTCTTTTGTTCCTCTCTTTTTGTTTGCCAGGCTATGTGCCAAACAGAAGCATTGCCCTCAAATATTGCTTTTTTGAAATTATGAGTAACTTTCAACTTTCCTTGTATTTTTTTCCCGTGGTTCTAGAAAGAAAGGAAGAAAAAATAATTTTAAAAACTTTTAGAGATTGCAGGAATCTCTCTGACGTTTGAGTTAATCCATTTAAACCGTATCTACATTTCTACAAGTAGAGATGAGTGGCACGGAACGAGCTCTTCCTGCTCATCTAGCTCATTTCATTTGAGCTGTACAGATGGGATCTGCATGATTTAAATTTAATTTTTTTTTAAATTATTTTAATGAATACAGAATCTAAAATAAAAATAATCTCTTAATTAATGTTTTTTTATAAAATGATTTTTTTATTTAAAATAATCAATTTTAAAAAAATCAAACGATCCAAATGAGACGAGTGATTTTTGATAGGCACCGAAAACGGGATTTGATAGTGGGCACAGTTATGAGGAAGAAGACACGGTCTCGATGGACCTGGTCTCGTCCCAACAAAATATCCTTTTCCCGAGTCACTTTTGCCCCCAAAATATCGGGTTTGATGAACCAATCAATGATTTCTTCTTTCACACCAAAAACCAACTAGAAAATGTATAAAGAGTTGGTATTGATCTAAACATGGGATATATTTTGTATATTTATTAATTTTTTTAATTTATTTTTATTGCTGTTTGCTCTACAATAATCAATAGAGAAAATGAAGAGGAAAATGAAGAAGATAAGTTGGATATTTTAGAATATACGTGTCATATTAATTAATTAACTTTTTTAAATTAATCAAATTAGTTAAATATACTTTATATTAAAAAATGGAGATAGAAAACAAAGCAAAGTTGACGAACAAATGTTAAAAAGAGCACTCAAATTTTTTGAAATTAAAGCAGCATCATATTGCTTCATAATTAGATGTCAAACTTACAACTCAGGAAATGTTTCCATGCGCGCACTCAGATATATATATGTCTCTTCTACAAATAAAAGGTCATCCCTTTGAATATTGCTCTTATTAAGTCTAACTCCATCCATGATAATATGGAAACATCTCTGATTATAAGAAATTAAGGGTGAATTAAACAAAGTACAAGAGCCGATCAAATTTGGGTAAAGCTGATACGGCTTCAATGGCTGTGCCTAGTGGCCAAGCTGCTTCTATCAGATAGTCCTTATACTTAAGCTTATTCACCACCGTCACTTCTTGCCATGGATCCAGCCCTGCGCACCACAATCATTATATATTATATTATTAGTTAATGCAATATATAATAATACTCATCAGTTTCTTACATTATTGCTGCTTATTTGAAATAATTAGAAAAAACAACATTATTGGAGATTAGATTCCACCTAACCAGATATTATAATAAATTATTAAAAAAATGAAACCTACCAAAGCCATGAACCAGCAAGGTATACTGGTAGACAAGATCCAGGCACACATATTGAAGGTCACTTTTGCGGAATAGTTGGAAGGTGGAATTGGCTTCCTCTAATGTTGTTTTACAAGCTAGCTGTGCTGCTATCTTAAAATCCACTATTCGAACTTTGTCGCTGGGCTTGTTTATATCAGCAATACCAGTCTATATATGAATATAACAATTGTATTAGAAATCCACGAGTGATCCATATAATATAATCAATATTCACTGGTTTAATTATAGAATATATTTAAGCACACCTCAGTAGCTACGTAGTAGAAAGAAGTGGCAAGGTAGAGGTTTTTCTGGCCAGGACCTCCTCCACCATTCCAGATGCCACCAAATGTGCAGTTCTTATGGGCGCACGTGGCGTTCACATTGAGAGCTTTCAGGACTGTGTTTCTGCATTTACTGAAGCTTGACCCACCAGCCATGGCTGACGCCTTGTATACCACATCTCGGTAAATATAAGTCCCTTTCCATATAAAAACAACAAACTTTTAGAGATTTTTCTTTAATTTATATTCCCCATCACGTATGTGTGACAGATCTCTATAATTGTAATAAATATATATATATATATATATATATTACCATCAAAGCCAGCTAAGATACAAGGGCTGGCAGAGTCCCCTGTAACCTTCAAGATCTCTGCACGAGCTGCCTCTTTACCAAACCCCAAGTAACTGAAGAAAAACAATACACGTTCAAAATCAACATCAAAGTAATGAAAAGTACATGTACTAATGTGATGTGAGGAAAGATCTATATATTATGATACCTGTGAACATAGACGTAATACTTGGTATCCTTGAGATACATCTGGGTTATGTAAGGGTCGTCTCCAGCACTTGCTTTGGGTGCATTTGCAGCATTTTCCTCTGACAAGGCGTATGCCATTTGGACGGATCCACCTCCCAGATCAACCACTCCCACTGTCTCATAATATTCCTTTTTCAAGTTGCTCAAAAGATAGTTTATTGCCACCTAGATATATATAAAAACATATATATATATATATATATATCCATCAATATATATATAACATGGATCCTTGTTTTGAACTTGAAACATAAAGCAACAACTCCATATATAGAGGTTTCGTGAATAATCATGCATACCCATAGATAAGAGCCTTCGTGGGTTCCGTCAATCATAGCAACTGATTCATCAGACTCAAGTTTGAAACTGCTCCTTTCCTTGAACATATCCCTGACCTATTTAACAACACAGAGGTACATACATGAATTGATGAAAGCCGCGACAAGTGTAATAATTAAGAAGAGTGAGTGATTGAGCAACTAATTAATCAATATATAATATATGTTGCTGGTTGGTTACCGCTTGCAAGATCAGTTCAGAAGCATTTCCTTCCAAAAATCTCAAACCAGCAGTTGCCTGCACTTGCACATGAGAAAAAAACTCAGTTAATTAATAGTTCACATGATGAGAAACTGCCATTGAAAATTAAGGGAACATGTAAGAAATGGCGTGAGGCATGTATACCCCAAGTTTGAGGGGAGTCCTGAGACGCGCCCTTTTGGGAACAATATTTTCAGCTTCCTCTAAAAGGGGGATTAAAGATTCAGCTGCTTTTTCTGGGTTCTTAGCATAAGCACTCAAACCTGGTTTAACCTGCACCCCAAAAACACAACCATATATTAATGAGCAAATTAAATGCAGATAATTAATTATTATGAAAGTAAAAAATATAAGGTAGCTAGGTGATGGACCTTGTCGAGGAACTCAAGATCTTGGCCAATGGGAATGAGGTCGAGGCTCTGGTTGAAGTGGAAGAGATGGACGCGGCTACCAGTACTACCGGCATCGAAGATGACAGCGTACGAGGTTCTCGACCTCAAAGTTTTACGATGATCTTGTGGAAACTGGGAGGAGCAACAAGCGACTAGGCATGTTACCACTAGCAACACAATCACCACTCGTGACTCCGCGCCCATACCTCGCCTCTCTCTCTCTATCTCTTTCTGAGTGTTGTTAACTCCAATCTCATGGCCTCCTTTATATAATAATAAGTATGATCATCAACTCCTTATTTTTTAATGATTTATTTTTTCATAACTATTCTTTAATGAATTATTACACCCTTTTAATAAACAAATACGGTGCGTGCAATAATCGATCACGTTTGTCATTTCAACTATAGATATTTCTATAACTATAGGCTATGGTAAAAGTCTTCAGCTTTTAAGATTATACTTCCAATGACCCTGAGTTTTCTCATTGTTGGGTCGCACATAAAAGCGAACATAAATATGTAAAAATAGGACTTGTTTGTTTAAGCGTTTTATACAGTAAAAACGCATTTATTACGCAAGCCGAGAAAAAACTCCTCTCACATACTTACCTCGTATACCGTGAATCACGAATTATAAACACATTTTGGATAAAAATAAGCCATTCCAAACACACATATAGTCGCATTGTAACAAGTATAAATCGAATAGTCATAATTTTTGACAGCTCATAATCACGCAACACTGACCAGGTAATTAATTGACCAATAAAAGAGAACGGAGATTGTGAAGGTCAATGTGGAAGAGGGATCTCTCCTCACCCCCTCTCCATTGTATTTAATATTATAATAATATTATTATAAGATGTTGGAAGTTGATCTAACGGCGGAATGTTAACAAGAGGAAATGGAGAGGGGGTCCATGGAGATATGTGGTTGTGTGGAGTAATCCAGTGACATGTCGGTATCTTATGAATCCAATCCATGAGTCAGATCAGTGAACTAACAGAGGTTAAATGGAGTTATTAAAAGTGTCAAAATTACCCTACTTCTAAATCTTTATGCACCTTGTGGCACCTTTAAAAACGTTACGATGTCAGCCATTCCTGGCATATAACTTTGCTTTTAAATTTACATCGTTAACCTCTATATATTTATATAATAAAGTTTAGCATTCATAATTATATGTGAGGAGTTAATAAACAATTCTATTTGGTCATGAGGATGTGATTTGGGCAAGGTTTTCGATCCGCGTGGAGCACGTGGTGATGAGTCTAAAACTGTACTACTTGGTCACCAATCCTGTTAAGCAAGTTCAAGTCCCCAAAAATTGCATGTTTCACCTTCATTAAATAATATCAGTTTCTTTTTTCAATATAAAACTGGTTGGTTTTTTTAAGAGTTAATAAAATTAAATAAGTCTATTGGCAAAAAAAAAAAAAAAATTAAATAAGTCCGTTGATTATAATATATATTATATTTCAGTTGATTATATACTAATATATAAAGAGGATCTTATGACCAATACTTAAAAAATCTCTTTAAAAAAACTACACGCAATGATTAACAAGAAAAAGATACTTCTTTTTAATATTTCCTACTCTCTCCTGTCTCATCACTCATCTTTGGGTGAGTTTGGCTCGGGGAGAGAGCAGGTAAATTATCTTTTTAGTTAAGTGAGAATTTAAAATTAAAAAAAATGTGAAAGGATAAATTTTAGATTTTTTTTATCTAAAATTATAATTTTTTCATCCTCCCCTCAAATCAAACACAACCTTAGAGCCCCCAAAATAAAAATATGTTATTAAATAAATCGTGATTAAACTCACCTCGTATACTAAATTTATATATACGAACAAGCTAATACAAACAGTATAGTATTAATATGTGTTTAGATTAATTTTTAAGAATAATTTTTATGATTTACGAGGTAAACCTATAAAAAAAGTTTTATTTCAATTTACGTAAACTTAGATTTAAGAAATTCTCAATGACATGCCGTACCATTATACCCACACCACCCCAGACATCATACACACAGCCTAGTATTAATGGCATGCCATAGATTCCATCATATCCCCACCAACCCCATACACCATGCCCAAACTCCTTCTCGCCACCTCGTGCCTCGGCCTTCCTACACATGACGGCACTTTACTTTTTTATAAATGTTTACTCTCAATATTTTTATACAGGCAAAAAAACAGATAAAAAATTTTAAAAATAAAATAGTATTTTAAATATTCATAATATCAGAAAAATGTTAATATCTAGTTTATCATTTTTTAAATTAAAAATAATAATAAAAATATCCTTTACTTATTAAACCTCGCTGAACATCGGACTCGCTCGCCCCCTCCCTCCCTCCCTTCCTTCCTTCCATCCTTTTCTCCTCCAGTAACCATGACATGTTCTCCAGCGATGGCGGCCTTGAACAATGATGATTGCTCTTAGTAAGTTGTTTCGGCAGCCTTCAATGACGGCAACTTGTGTCCTTTGCAGATCAAGCTGTTCCGACGGCTTGGAAACAAGAACAGCAGCGATGGCTCTATCTCTGGAAGCTGGATCTATCTATGACGATGCTAACAAAAACTCCAAAGAGAAACGCTTTTTCACCGTTGCTGCACCTAATTCCCGATTCTGGATACTTGGATATAAGCGTTTGTATATATATTTCTAATATTTTCTTGGTACCTGAACTACAAAATAATCTGTGGATATTGCTTCGTAATACATGCTAACTCAAAACAGAGTGTGGTGGTGTAAGGTATGCGAAGTCTATATTACTCAGAGGAGAAAGCATGAAAATTCTTAGGAGAACCTGTGAAAACCTTATCTAGTGTGTGTTTGGGAACATCCCAAATCATGGTTTCAAACCATGGTTTGCGCAACCTAAGATAAAACTCCTCTCACACACTTACCTCGTAAGTCGTAAAAGCTATTAAAAAAAGCTAATCCAAACACAGACCTACACTTGTGAAATATTTATCAGAACATGTGAAACCCTGTTCATATCTAGGGATTTTTTACTTACAAGTGAAATTTTGGAACTTATGAAAATATTATCCGAACATGTTAAACCTTTAATATAACTTGTGGAATCCTCATTAAATCTTATGAATTTTGAATTACAACTTATGAAATTCTTTTAAGAATTTGTGAAAACATAATTAGAACTTATGAAAGCTATATCAGAATTTGTGAAAACCCTTATAAAATCTTGTGAATTTTGATCTGCAACTTATGAAATTTTTTTTCAAAACTTGTGAGAATCTTATCCAAACTTGTGAAAATTCTATCAAAACTTTTGAAAAACTTTATAAAATCTTGTGAATTTTGATGTAACTTGTGAAATTCTTTTAAGAATGGGTTAAGGTGCAAAAATAGTAACAAACTATTTTCCTATATGCATCCAACACAAATAATTATTTTTGGGTGCAAAACTAGACATCAACAATTTTTTTTTGTAGCAATTATAACAAGCTCGTTAATCAGACATTATGTGCATGGATGGGGGGAAAATTTAACCACAATGGGTGACATGGCTAATGTTTGAAAGTTTAGGTGGCAAGGGATTGAAGGTGATGTCATAGGACTTTGTAAAAAATAGTGTTAAAAATGATTGAACCTAATAAAAATAAAAAAGAATCAAACATAAGGAAAATAAGGGAAAAAACGGAATTAACCAAGCTGAGTTTTGAAGTCTTTAAGGTTGTTCGAGGGAGGAAAATGAGAGGGCCGAATAGCCTTATTTGATAATGAGCAATCCTTATTTAAATACTTCATCCTCTATTTGAATAAACTTTCAGAACTTGAAGTGTATCAGAATAATCAGTCCCTTATTTGAATAGCATCTTCAGAAAAGTTGTTTTTATTCGAATAATCCCTCTTGTATTTGAATAGACTCTTGTTTTTCTTGAGCACTTGTATTTGAATACTCATGTTTATATTTGAATAATTTTCTCAAAGAGTGAAACATATTTGGATAATCACTTCAGTATTCGAATAAATTGATAATAAATGAAGAGCCCCATATTCAAATACACTTACCTCTATTTGAATAATCTTTTAAAATTAAAATGCATTTGAATAGTAAATTCATTATTCGAATAGCTTCTCTCACAAAATATATGATTTTACTCGAATAGACTTGTTGCTATTCAAATAAACTTCTTACAAGATAAGGAAAACTTATTCGAATACTCAACTTCTATCCGAATAAACCATTGATTCTAACTGGCACAATTTTTTGGATATAACTCCAAATTTAGTAAATGACCTATCTTTAAAAATCTCTTTATGTCTATTTTTCATAGCAATTGGAGTTAATTCAAAATACTCTGTAGTCTAA
The DNA here is from genome assembly GCA_963210345.1 of Inga oerstediana. Taxonomy (NCBI): domain Eukaryota; kingdom Viridiplantae; phylum Streptophyta; class Magnoliopsida; order Fabales; family Fabaceae; genus Inga; species Inga oerstediana. Next base: position 11,326,136 of record OY723403.1, read on the forward strand.
AAGTTATGATCCAATTTTTATCTACTATTATGAAATAGAGCATTGAATTTGAGCACTGACTTTAAAAATGCATATCTCTTTGATCTGAACACCTTTGAAATACCTCTTGGCGTCTGTGTGTCACATTTTAAGTCTAGTTTCATATGAATCAGGTTTCACCTCAAATCGGATTTGTGGTTTGAGAGATATGTTCAAAATATTGAACTTGTTATGAAATACAGCACTGATAATGATCGTCATCTTTTAAAATTCACATCTCTTTCATCTAAGCCCTTTTACCTTGATCTTTTTGTCAAAATGGCGCATTAAAATTCTAGTTTCATATGAATCAATTTTTAGCTCAATCGGAGTTGTGGTTTAGGAGATATGACCAAATTATTGAACCTCGCTCATACTGAATAAAACGGAGTTTGTTGCATTATTCGAATAATATTACTTCTCTTCGAATAGAATAGTTATTATTCTAATAGAAGTCCTCTTATTCGAAGAGAACTTCTTTTATTCGAATACAACCTTTTATATTCTAATAAAACCCAATATTTTGAAAGACTAGGCACTTTTAACTTTCGATTAAGTCATTTCGACTATAGAGATTTCCAGAATCACTTCTCAAAGCTTGAATTTTGATATCCCTTTTAGATCTTATAAGTTATTTTTTCTTTAATTTATTCTTTCCTTCTTCTTGATTTTTCTCCATAATCCTTTTATAACTCCTTGCTTGACTAATGTCTTCAATTTCTTTCTTCTTCTCCTTTTTGTTCATTCTCATCAATTCAGTCACTTCTTTGTTTCTTGAATTCATTTTCTTATATTTGATAGTTTCATTATTCAATATCTTCTCATTCTTCCTCTTTCTTTACTTTACCAATCTATGGTGGCAAAGCCTTCTCGGAGCTTCATACACCTCCTCCCCGACTTGCCTATTTAAGCAAAGCTACCCATCTTCTGCATCTTGTTGTACTCGAAGAAGACGATGAGTCCATCAAGCCGCTACCTGCTTCACCGGCGTCGAACTGGGTTATAGATAAAGAAATCACCTCTGTCGAACTGGGTTATAGGTGAGGACAACACCTTCGTTCCAATTGTGCCTTCTCCACACTCCTTCACCTTTGTCGAACACATATGGCTTTAGGCACACATAGATTGTTGATGGGTGAACAGATGAGGTAGGTGTTTGAATCAATTAAGCATTGAATTTTCCATTTGCACATTTTAAGATGATATGCCACGTTTCAACACAATTCCTGCATAGTACATGACAAATCGAACAATTGTGGATCCCACAACTATAATAATTGATAGAAGTTAAGTCTGACTAACTGACTTGTTATAATTGAAACCATAAAAATTGTTGATGTCTGGTTTTGCACCCAAAAATAGTTATTTGTGTTGGATGTATATAGGAAAATAGTTCGTTGCTATTTTTGCACCTTAACCCTTTAAGAATTTATGAAAACCTGAGCATAATTTGTGAAACTCTTATCAAATCTTGTGAATTTTGATTTTAACTTGTAAAATTACAATTTGAAAGAATCGGCTTCTTGAAAATCCAAATATTCCTCAGGGATTGTGTCGAGCTAGGAGTACCAGAAGGCCTCCAAGGGGATTCTTGAAGCGAAGGTACCACCTCCTCCCAAATCTTCATGCCCCGCCTCATCTTTCTTCTTCATGTTCTTCTTCTTAATCGTTGCTGGAGGAGGCCACTATCGCCATTTTTGGAGGAGGTTCTCTTAGCCTCCATTGCTACATTCTCTCTGGCATTGAACCCTAAGAAGAAGAAAGAGAGAGGGGGAGGATAAAAGAGAGTAAAAATGAGATTCAATGAGGACATTTGTGTCATTTTTTTTAAATTTCAAAAAAGACAAATCAGGTAATAACATCTCTCTAGTATTGTGAATATTCAAAATATCATTATGTCTTTTCTTATTTTTAAAGTTCTTTTTGTGAAATTTTCCCTTTTATAAATTGCATTTTGTTTATATTTCCAAAAGCGAGAGATCGAGTGGCATCCTTATAATTAAAGTGGATTTGTATGTACTATTTTTTAACATTATTATACTTTGTTATATATTTTTTTCAAATAACAAAAAATAAAAGGGCAAATTACACCCAAACCCTAAGGAAAAAGAGAATAAAAAAGTGGTCATTTGAAATTATAAAATGAAAAAACAGTTCTATTGATAAGTCCACTAGCTAATCATAACTCCAGGAGCTGATATTGATAACTTCATAGGACTATTTTTTTATTTTGTAATTTCAGAGGAACATTTTTTATTTCTTTTTTTTTCCCTTAAAACTTGAATGTAATTTTTTCAAAATAAAAGGCTTTCAATAAAGGTGTGCCTGTGTTGTTCTCCAATTGATAGATTGCGCTGAAACAATAGGCGGACGGTCAAAAGTCAAGTTATTCATCATGAACCCGCTACAAAGTAAAATAAAAGTAGGCTATTAATTATAGAATTAAGGTGAAAAATAGTCATTAATTTAAGGAAAAATCACTCCCAGTTTTCAAAGAAGCAAAATAATAATAGAAAAGTCTCTGGAAAAAGTCAAATATCATATTATTACCCAAAGGACTTTTCTATGATTATTTCTCAAAGTTAAATGATAAAGATGCCCCAAACAATTTAAAACTCTCTATTATTTCTCTCTCTCCTTAGTTCTGCTCTGCTTCTGCGTCTTCCCTGCGTCGTCCATCGCTCCTCCGAGTCCCGAAGCAAAATCGTGAAGGTCAAATGGTGCTTTGCAACAGTGATGGTGGTAATTCCAGTGAGAGATAGTGGCGTTCGACGGTTGTGGCGGTAAGAGCTTCAGTTGAAGCTCTCTCTTGCAGTCTTCCCTGTGTTTTCTCTCAGCAGGTAATGGTTTGGTGGTAAATGGGGAAAGGTTGCCGATGCTAGAGGTTTGAGGAAGGGAGGTGGTGAAAGATGAGATGTGAGAGGGGGAGGTTGAAGCTCGGTGTCGGAGGTTGCCGGCGGCAATGGTGGCGATGGTGAAGGTTGCTGGCGACGTAAGATAGAAGGAAGAAGAAGATGGAAGGAAGATCGTGAGATTTTTTTATGCTCAAGCTTCTACCATTTTTAAAGAAGGAAGGGATGAAGGTAATGATGATGATGAATATTCCAACCCATCCCCCTTTTCCGTTCTCACTCTTCCATTTTTATAAAAAAAATAAACAACACACTAAGTTCCTTGCCCCAAAGTAAATAGCAATTTGTCATTTCAATCAAGCATGAAATAGTTGTAAAAATGACTCATAATGTTGTAAAATCAAGCTTCACCAGTTGTTAAAAAAGTAATTTGTAGTTGTGAAAGTTGGAGTTTTGAAACTTGTAATTTCAGTCAGGCATGAAAAAGGAGTTGTAAAAATGACTTAAGATGTTGTAAAAACACGCATTAGAAGTTGTAAACTAAGCAACTTGCAGTGTTAAACTTGGAGATGTGAATAAAGGTAATTTCATTAACACATGAAAAATAAGTTGTAAAAATGACTCAATATGTTGTAAAAACACGCGTTAGAAGTTGTAAACTGGACAACTCACAATGTTAAATTTGGAGACATGAACAAAGGTAATTTCATTCACACAAGAGGAATTAGTTGTAAAAATGATTCAATATGCTGTAAAAACATACGTTAGAAGTTGTAATCCGAGCAACTTGCAGTGTTAAACTTGGATATGTGAACTAAGGTAATTTCATTCACACACGGAAATAAGTTGTAAAAATGACTCAATATGTTGTAAAAACACGCTTAACCAGTGGTAAGCTGAGGAATTTTCAATGCTGAACTTGTAGGTGTAAAAAGGTAGTTTCATTCAAACATGAGAAATAAGTTGTTAAAATGACTCAACATATTGTGAAAGCACGATTAACAAGTTATAAACTAAGAAATTTGCAATGGTGAACAGTTGTTAAAAAAGTAATTTCATTGTGACTTGAAAAATATATTGTAAAAAATAATAAATATGTTGTAAACACAAACATAACCAGTTGTTAAATAAGACATATACAGTTGTCATATTTAAAATTTTGAAAAAGGTCATTTCATTTAGACAACAAAAAAAATGGGTAAAAAATCACTCAAGCGGTTATTATAACACACAATAATTGTTGTGAAAGTAGGGATTTGACAAATTTAAAATTAATTCATTGCATAAAAACATGTTGTGAAAATGACTAATGAAGTTATAAATAACTAATGAATTAAGGACAACTTTATCATTTGGCTTTGGAAAATAATCACAGAAAAGTTTCTAAAAGTCTTTAGAGACTTTTTTGTTATTTGACTTTTCTCAGAGACTTTCCTGTTATTATCTTACTTCTTTAGGATTTGGGAGTAATTTTCCCTTAATTTAAATTAAAAGTGAAAAAGTAATCATAATTTTTTTGCTGCCCTAACCATATGTGCCTCAACAATGGCCTCCAACCCCAGCCTTTTGCTTTGTACCTCTCTTTTTCAGCCAGGCCATGTGGTCTGCCCCATAACACGTCCTGAATATTGTCCTATCGTCATAATGTCATTTCTCATGAATAATAAATAATGTTGGAAATATCTCACTGTCCCAAGGACAAAATAAAAAACAATCAAAAAAGTTTTTAGGTATTTCAATGGGGGTATATTACAGATGTGAACTATGGATAAGGTTTATATTGAAAAATCACGCTAGCCACAGGTTTATATATGCTATCTAAAGTAACTCTTATTGATATAAGTCATAAAGTGTACATTGACAAGATCATTTATGTTAACTAAATTAGCTTCCATTTACAAATGTATGTCATTATATTGATAAGTTATAGAGTGATAATTGACAAACTCATTTATCTAGTTTCCGTTAACAAGTGCATGTGTCTATATTGACAAATCATAGAGTAACTATTTACAAGTTCATCCATATCACTAAGATCCTTAAAAACTTTTTTAAAAAGGATTTTACATTCAAACTTTTTTAATAAAGGAATCTACGTTGAAATTTTTTTTATATTTTTCTTAGTTCTTAAGACTCGAGCGAGAGTTTTCATTTTTCCAATAATGTTTAAGGAATATCTCAAAAAACAGCTCGTGATTTCCCAAAATCCCAAAAGATCACTTGAACAAAAAAAAAAAGGGAGAGGATAAGAATATAAGATTTTAAAGTGTTAGCATGTATTTTGTATCACTTATTTTTGAACAATAAGTCTTTATTACGCATGTCGAGATAAAACTCCTCTAAAATACTTATCTCGTATACCGTGAATCATGATTTATAAACACTAAGGGCATGTTTGTTTGGGCGTTACGATTGCTTATAAGTTGCTTTTTACGTAAATCGAGACACAACCACTCTCACATACTTACTTCATATACCGTGAATCACTATTAAAAAATAACTTATAAGCAATCGAATCGCTAAAACAAACATACATTTATTACCTAAAAATAAACTATTCCAAATACACACTTAATAACGTTACATTTTTTGGTCCATGTTAATAGCGTTACTTGGGTAACTAAAAAAGAAACGTTGCTTGCGCAAGTGTCTTAGCATTTTGTTGATATGATTAGTGATAAGTAATTATTATTAGTTCGTGGTTACAAATGAACACATAGCGTGTCAGCACTCAGCACCTTCAAATCACTGTGGATATAGTCATTTTACTAATTTAGTTTTGAAATTATGTGTGTGTTTGGTATTACTTATTAGGGATCAATAAGCACTTATTACGTATGTCAAGATAAAACTCCTCTCACATACTTATCTCGTATACCGTAAATCACGATTTATAAGTACTTATTGTCTAAAAATAAGTTATCCCAAATAAACACTATATCTGTTGATAACTTCATTAACAACGGACAAATAGATACATGTAATATATAAATAATATAAAAAAATTATACAATTCATAAGTTATTACTGTTACACCTCATTTCTCATACTTATACAGTTATACATGACATTCCATGTTAAATAAAGGAGCAAGTTGGGTTCCTTCCATTAAAACTGTATACATGACATTCCATGTTAAATAAAGCACGAAGAGGGGTCCTGTGCAAGAACGGATAAGGAAAGAAGGCGTGAGTGTTTTTTCAAAAAAGGATGGTGGTGGTGGGACCCAGGAGAGAGAAAGAGTGAATGTTGAAAAGGGTGAAAGGATCGTGAAAGAGACCCAAAAGGGAGAAAACGTGAATACTGAAAAAGGTGAAAGGATAGAGCAGGTGGCGCATCCTTTCAAGTAGTTTCAAAGGCTTAGAAGAGAGAGAAAAGGAAGTGATGGCACCAATAATTAAGGAACGAAAAGTCAGACCGGATGATGAACCGGTTACAGTATAGGTTTAAGGGTTAATGGATTAATCAGGGTCTAATCGATAATTACTGATTATATTAAAATATTATAATTTATTAGTAGCAATATATTTTTAAATTTCTATAGATAAAAATGAAGATTTTTAAGAAAAAAATACTTAAAATCTATTAGTATGAGTTATAATGCCTATACTTATGCAATGATATCTCATTTTCTATAATTATTATATCTTTTTAAATAATTTTTTTCATTATTTTTTTCATTTTTTTTAGATTTGTTCTTTCTTTACCTATTTTTCTCTACATTTTGGTCTTCCACTTCCAATTTTCCCCTAAAAAAAGCAAAAACAGAAAAATAAAAAATGAAACCGTTCAACCAATTGAACCACTGGTTTTACTAGTTCGACCGGTTTCAGACCGGTTCTCCGGTTTAACCATCAAACCAGACCGGACCACTGACCTGTTCCCGGTTCAACTGGTCGAACCGACCGGTCCGGTCTAGTTTTTTGTTCAGTGCCAATAATAAAACCAAGGGATGCTACGGTGAATAGGAAAAAAGCGGAACCTCTAAATAAATTAGTGGGCCATCCTTTAGAATTGGGCCCAATGCCCTCTCCCTTACAGTCCGAAAGTGCCAAGGATAGTGAGGGTGCTTCCTTTGTGAGGCCCAAAGGGTTGTCATCAATTATTAGAAAAAACAATGCCTCAAGGGCCCATCAGGTCATCAGTGGTTCTCTTAAAATAACTAGAGCCGGGAAAATGGGCCAAGCCCGTCGAGCCGGCCCTTTTAGGCCCTGGCCCTTCAAGGGCCGAACTTGCAAATTGTAGTCTCAAAAGGAAGTCGGGCCTAAAAGGGTCGGCCCTGTAGGGCCTCGGGCTTAAAAGAGCCGGCCCTGGAGGGCCTCGGGCCGGCCCTTTAAGCCCGTTTATTTTTTATTTTTTTTGCTTGGACATGAACCATGTTACATTTTTTAATTGCCTTATTGAATCTATATGTCACTCTATCCTCATATTATATAGAGTATGATTTTTGAGTATATTGTTTTGTCTAATTGAATCATATTGTGATTTTTTAGTATGATTTTTGAGTATATTGTTCTGCCTATTTAGAATAAAATCATATTATATACTATTCTACCTGATAGAGTATGATTTTTTATAGAGGTTGTGATTATTTGACTACTTGAACCTACTCCTCAAAGTGAAACACAATCAAATGTCTTTCAAATTGATGATATTGGCGAAGAAGGTGAAAATGATAGTCGTTATGCTCATGTTGTTTAGAGGTTAGAGTATTGAGCTTCTTGCCTTCTTATACTTTGGCATTTGTGTGAGTTATTTATGGACATGATTTTACCTTTGATTATACATTAGTAACTGTGTTTGTTTGTTGCAAGAGACGTGTTATTTAAACCTTAATGTTGACAACATTTATGTATTAAATTAGAACTTTAATCTTTTTTATTTATTAATTATATCTCTCTGGGGAAAATATGTAGGAAAAATATTTAAATATTGTGAAAAGGACTTCCCGGCCCTGCGGGCTGGCCCTGGCCTTGATGCTCTAGGGCCGGGCTTTGAAAAACTGTAATTTTCCTGACCCCGAGCCATTTAGGGCCGGCCTTGTTAGGCCCTATCCCGTCAAGGGTCGGCCCTGATTCCCAGCTCTAAATATAACATATCGATCTAATGTATGCAAGAATAAGGAGCTAGGCTAGCCATGGAAAAAAAAAGAAGAATAAAAGAGAAAAAGGAAAAATGCCCAAGAACCCCAACGGTAACTTTAGTGTGATTAGTAAACCTCCTGAAAATAAGGAATTTCTGAAGCTTGGACGAACTACAAAGAATCATCAGGCAATCACAGATTCCTGCTATTAAACCCAAGATGAGACCGCCGATGAAGTCGGGGATGATACAGAAGATCTGGAAGTTGTTTTGTCGTCACTGTAAGCAATATGTTTTTTTGAATTCCTTTATTTTATTCATCTTATGATTATGAATATAATGTCTTGGAATTGTCATGGTGCAGTGGCTAAGTTGTTTCCTAGTAGAGTTAGAGATTTGATTAAAGGAAGGGATATCCAATTTCTTATTCTGCTTGAAACAAGAGTTAGCGGTGTTAAATCTGACAAATTGTGAGAAAACTAGGCTTTAGTAATTGGATGCGTTTAGAAGCTACTGGTTATGCGGGTGGCATTTGGATCCTCTAGATTGATGAGCTTGTGTCAATTAAGTATGTTCTTTCAACTACTCAATTGATGCATGTTCGAGTTAAGCCTAAGAATTGCCCTCAAAAGTTTTTGTTAACCTGTGTCTATGCTGAACCGTGTTGTAATCTCCATAGAAGGTTGTGGGATAATTTGATTTCTATCAATAATAGGATGGAGGATCCTTGGCTTTTGGTGGGAGATTTTAATGCTTATCTGTCTTGTGATGATAAAATGGGAGGCGCACAACCTAATTTTAGATCTATGAGACACTTTGGAAAGTGTGTTCACCATTGTCAATTTCTTGAAATGGAATGTTTTGGGGGATAAATCTCATGAAAGATAAGATAGACTAGATCTTTGTTAATGACCATTGGAACTCTTGCTTCCCAAATGCTAGAGGCTTTCACCTAAGTAAATATGGTTCGGATCACCATCCTCTGTTTGTGAAGTGCTCTCCAAATGATAATCACCGACCACTTATACCACATTTCAAATGCCAAGCAGTATGGTTGCTTGAGGATGGCTTTAATGATATAGTCCAACAAAGTTGGAGCTACGACCACTGGGATGGAAACATATCCTTTTTTTACTGATAAAGCCATGGAGTGGAACAGGTCTAGAGTGGGGAATATACCCTCAAGGAAGAGGAGACTATTAAATGGAATTGAAGGGGTTAAAAAGGTTCGAGTTAGGAGGGATAGCCAACATTTAATGTAGACTGAACATGAGTTGTGGAAGGAGTATAATAAGATACTAGCACAAGAGGAACTGCTTTGGTTTCAAAAATCAAGATGCAATTAGCTACAATGGGGAGATAAGAATAGTAAGTTATTTCATGCATCCACTATCGTTCAAAGGTAGAGGAATTCGATTGAGGGTCTTAAGAACACTGAAGGGGAATGAGTTTTTAATCAAAGGGAACTTAAGAGGATGGCGATGGACTATTATCAGGAACTCTACTGCAGTTATCTACTTCCTAAGAGTACGTCCACCCCAGGCATGGATTCCCGAACCTTTCTATACAGGAAGCTTTGGTGCTTTCTACTGAATTCAGTATCAAAGAAGTCAAGCTAGCAGTCTATGACATTGGTGTGTTTAAGGCTCCAGGGCCAGATGGGATTCAGGCTTTCTTATACCATAAGTATTGACATATTGTTAGTGAATCAATATATAAAATGGTGCAGGAGATTTATGATGATTCATCTAAAATAAGAGGGTTAAATAAAACCAATATAGCTCTCATTTCGCAGGTTGAAAACCCTAAGACCATTAGTGATTTCTGACCCATTTCTTTGTGTATTGTGAGCTACAAAGTAATTGCTAAAATTCTTAGTAAAAGGCTTCGATCGATCATAAGCAAAGTGGTTTGTATTCATCAGTGTAACTTTATTGCAGGCAGGCAGAGTAGTGACAACATAATCATCACACAAGAGGTAACCAATTCAATAAAGGGTAAAGCGGGGGCCTCTGGTTGGTTAGCTGTGAAGGTTAATTTAGAGAAAGCCTATGACATGTTGGAATGGTCGTTTATCAGTGACACCTTAAGGGCGGTTCGTATTAAAGGCAAGATGCATGAGCTCATTATGGAAAATATTTCCTCGTCTTCTCTTAGGGTGCTTTGGAATGGTGACTTTACTGACTCTTTAAGTCCATCCAGAGGGATCAGATAGAGAGGCACAATTTCTCCATACATATTCACTCTTTGTATGGAGAGGTTACATCACATCATATAAGACGTAGTTGATGAAGGTTTATGGACCCCTATCAAGATTAATGCAAGATGGCTACCACTATCTCATCTATTTTTTGCCGATGACCTAATTCTTTTTGGAGTGGCGTCAAGCTTGCAAGTGGAAACCATGCTTGCTTGCTTGCTTGGATCTATTTTGTAGTGTATCGGGCTAGAAAATGAATAGATAAAAGACTAAGATATGTTTTTCTCGGAATGTTCATTCCTCGATAGCCATGGATTTAAGTAGGAAAAGGGGGTGGGATTAACCGGTGATTTGGAAAAATATTTAGGTATTCCACTTTTTGACATAAGAGCTCCTTACATGACATTTGCACCCATTATCGAGAAGACTAAGAAAAGGTTGTCTGGGTGAAAGTGAGGGTAATAAGTCTTGCGGGTAGGTCTACACTTATCAAAGCTGTGTTATTAGCATTGCCAACGTACTACATGCAGACAATGTTGCTCCTTAAACGTATAATCAAGGACCTGGAACAGAGTAATAGAGGTTTCATATGGGGAGTTACTGAAGACAGTTGCAAGTTACACTTACTCTAATGGGATCAAGTTGTACAAGAGAAAAATACCGGACGGTTGGGAATAAGGAACTTATGGAAGCATAATAAAGCCTTTATCATGAAGCTTTGTTGGGGCCTAATATATAACAGAGAGGCTTTATAGGTTAAAGTACTTTAAGCTAAATATAAATATGGTGATAATGAGATTCCAGAAATTAAGAAATAAAAGGGCTCATCTTTAACATGGCGAGGAATTAACAATGTTTGGGTGAGGTTCTGAAACAACATTGGTAGGAAAATTGGGAATGATCAATCTTCATCTTTCTGGATGGATAATTGGTTTCAAATGAACATCCTTCTCATTGATATGATTCAAGGATATGAACATCTCATTGACCGAAATGAAAATGTGGCTGAGTATGTTATGGAAAGAGGAGAGTGGAATAAAAGAAAGATGGAGTTCTGGTTTCCTCTACATATAGTTGATCGAATTGTCCATGTGCAACCCCTTGTGAGGAGAGAGGAGAGGATAAAATATTTTGGAAACCATCCACTGATGGTTGTTTCTCTGTAAAATCTGTATATCGTTTTCTTTTTGCAGGTACTCGATGTGATAACAATAATATATGGAAAATTATATGGAGATGTCTGTTCCAGAGAAGATTAAAGCATTCATATGGTTAGCTACTTATGGAAGAACACACACATCGAAGATGAGGATGCAAAGAGGCTTGGAGACATCCGCTGCTTGTGCTTTTAGATGTGAGCTAGAAGAAGACCTCATGCATCTGTTGCGGGATTGCTCAAATGTTAGGAATTGATGGAAATCGGTGGTCAAATAGGAAGAATGGAATATGTTCTTTTCTTTACAGGATGCAGATTGGATCAAGTGGAACCTCACTCATAAGATTGGTAAGGACTGTACTATGAAGGTTCTGTTGTCAAACCTGTTTGGATAGTTATGCTGGGATGTATGGGTCTCACGGTGTAACAAACTTTTTGATAGCGAGTTGACTAGTGTGAGACTGAATGCGAATCACAGCTTCTTTAAAGCATGTTTGGATAAGGATATTCTTAGAATAGCGTCTAACGAGAAGAGGATCAGTCTCTCATGTGCTATTCATGACCCTCATGAAGAGACCGCTATTGAGTTAGAAGTCAATGGCTTAATCTTGGAAGATGGAAGGAATGGGCATGGAGGTTATGTTTAGGATCAGAATGAAAGATGGCTTGGTGGCATCAGTTATAAATTAGTAAATGTCCCCCCAGTTTTAGCAGAAATCCCTGGTTGTATTCAGGGCCTTCACTTATGTTGGTCCAAAGGGTATAGAAAGATTTATTTATTCACTGATTGTATTGAGGCCATAAATTATATGTTGAGAGGATGTGATAGAGAACATCCTTTCAAGGATATTGTGGATAAAGCTACGATACTTATACATATAGATTGACAGGTTATGATCACTCATTCTTACAGAGAGTACATAACTATTGCTGACCAATTGGCTAGATACTCTCATAGTGTTGATGAGAATTTTTGTTTCCTTGATCAACCTCCTCCTTTCATCCAAGAGGTGGACGTTGATGAAAGTTAGACTCCCTTTATAATGGTTTCACGTAATGTCTCTGTCGAGATAGTTATTCCAGTATCATTCAAAAAACAAGTGTTAGTATTCTTACAAAATTGTCCATACTAAACTTTTTTTTTTTTTGCTAGAATTGACTATACTTGTCAAAAGCAAGGAACGAAAAACCGAACCAGACAATGAACCGGTTGCAGCATAGGTTCAAGGGTTAATGGGTCAACTGGGGTCTAACCGAAGGTTAGACCAAACATATTAAAATATTATAATTTAATTCACAATAACAAAATAAAAATATCAACCATCATTATAAGTCACAACTTAAATATATTACTCAAATGTTTCACAGGATTTCGCTGTAAAATGGAGATTTCACAATAGTTCAATGGTAACACTAACTAAATACAATAATATTATTTATAAATTTAAAAAATCAAACTTTTCATTTAATATTTTACACATATGAGTATTCAATGCTAATTTATTTTTGTATAGATTTTAACACTTAACTATGCAAATTAGATTTAAATTGATTAATTTTCATTATCTAACTTGTGTTCTTTTACAGGAAAATTTATATAAATAGTAAAATAAGGAGTTTAAGAATATTTTTGTCATTCTTATTTTTTTATAAATGTTTTCTTTATATTTTTTGGGTTATATTTATATTTAATATAGGGTTTATTGCAAAGGCAAAAAAAATAATATGGGGTTTTTGGCATATGGAGTGGCCAATACTTTATTAAGGATTTGAAAGGAGAGGGAAGAAGGAATATGAGGATGTGACGATTGAAGGGAAAAAAAAAGAAAAGGAAGAATGATAGTGCGACGGAAATGAGAAGTTATAGAGAGTGAGAGAATCGTTGTGCGAGTGATAGTGCGACGGAAGAGAGCCAATGTGCAGCGATACTCCAGAACCTGCTGTAGCGAGATCCCAAATCCGCCGTAGCTTGTTTTGGGTTGCCGTGGGTCACCAAATCTGGTTCTTCAGTAATGCTCGGCCAGAAGTAGAAGGAATCAACCTGCTGTAGCATGATCTCAAATCCACCGTTGCTTGTTGGGGTTGTCGTAGGTCACCAGATTTTCTTCTTCAGTCTTTGTGTTCCTCATCTGATTTTATCTTTTCGACGGATTGTTTTGTGGTTGCCTGCTTTCTTTTTTTGCTTACTACAGAGTGCTTTATGGGCTACCGATTATGCTCATTCTGGGTTTCTTGTTATAGCTTTCATGGAAGGGTTTGCTAAATCTCTTTCATGTGATGGTAGTTTGTAGGTTTGTAGCCTTTGATTTATGCTTGATTATACTTTCTCCCTTCGTTTTCTTCTTCTTCCCTACTCAATCGTCATTTGATTTAGACTTATGTTCTCGTTTAAGTAGATATGTTTCGATCTGTGGGCTTATTGCTGAATGGGGAAAAAACTGTTCAAATCGCTTGACCCAGTGGTTTTCCCAGTTTATGGCCGGTTTATGCCGGTTTAGTCCGATTCCTACTGAGTCACTCATCCCCCAGTTCTGCCACCCAACCAGACCGGACAAGTTGCCGGTTCATCGGTTTTCGGGTTGAACCGGCCGGTCCGATCAGGTTTTTTGTACCATGGTTAAAAGTAATAGTAAATGATATTATTGATATGATAAATATCCTTACAAATGTTGTTATCTATGTTTGAAGTGTAGCCAGTTATTAAATGTTATTTTTTACAAGTAAAGATATAATGTTTAAATCACTTGTAATGGAAATGACAACAATTGTAATGATATTTACCATTTCAATAACATGATTTACTACTACCCTCAGTGCTTGTTTGGATTGGCGGTGGACAATCATGATCGTGATTTACATAAGTGACATTAGTTAAAAGTGTCGTTGGTCAATCCTTGTCAATCATGATTTCTGTTTGGATTTGTTTTCCACAAGTGATTTTAATAACTGTGATTGTGTTTGTGTTTGGATTTCATTTATTTAAAGCACTTATGAATGTATAATTACCAAAAAGGGGCATGAATTTTATAAAGTTATATTCAACTAAGGAAATAAATGAAACTGAAAGTAAAAAGGGCCTAAAACTTTATGATAAGGTGCATATACAACCAAAAGAAAAATTATACATGTTGGAGTATACTTCAGAGGACATATTACAGGATCTATCGTTATCACTAGAGTTAATATTTAAATAGAAAAATAAATTGATAAATAATGATAGCTAATTATTTTGCTACGATTGCACCAGATGATGTAATCAAGTTTATTTCTTCAATAAAGTTGTTTACATTTTTGTGATTTTATTTAATAATAATGATCATTAAATATTTAATAATTATTATTAAATATGATTTAATAAATGACATGAATATTTAAATATTATTTTTATTATTTAAAATAATTTAAAAATTTATGTTAAGTAATGGGCAAAATCCTATTTAAAATAATATTATTTGTGTAACCCCCTTCTACCATAGGCCGAGATTAGTTCGTAAAAACATGTGATTAAGTTTGAATTAGAGACCATAAGATAATTTAGGACTTATAAAAATAATCTTGTGCCCAAAACAGGGTTTACAAAAACTTTTACAAAACCTGTTCACAACAGTCTCATATTCACATTTCAAATACACAAATGGCCTGTACAATTGGATTCCGTTCATCAATATCAAAGTGCAATGTAAATTCCCGACACACTCGGGGTTCTATTTAATAAATAAGGGTTCTACAAGGCACAATGCCTATAATTCATTTCCCTTATTCAGGGGATTACACAAACTATACTACAATTCCAATATATACAATGGTTTTCCAATAAAATAATCAAAAATACAATATGATAACCAAATATTTCAAAATGAAACTCTTAATCCGGAGCTCTAACCACTCTTCATCGTCCGCTTCCTCTTTAATCCTTTAGCCTTGTCTAAAATTGTTTTGGGAGAGTGAGATTCTAAAGAATCCCCGTAATGTCAAATAACTCATAGTATGTACAACAATAAGGCATGAAAGCAAATCATCATACACATATTGCAACTACAACGGCAAAGGCAGGTTTGACTCATGTCACCCTTACGTTTGCTCATGCTGCATTGCACAACACAATCCACACAATATATTTCACCACAGCTGGGATTCATATAAAGCATTTCATATGCAAGCCACACTGGCAAGATCAACACACAGCCCACGGCTGGATCCACAACGCCGCCCCACAGGTCATATTCACAAAGATCCATGTTGATTACAACGGCAGTTCAACGGCCGAACTAGAGATGACCACTGTCACTCCCTAAACGGCTCACGCTGAAGTGCTCACGCTGTAATGAACCATGGCACACATTTCAAAAAACACAATGACAAGTCATGCATACCAAAACATCATACACAACATGAGAGAAGAGTCACTACCTTGATCCTTCCGTGCGTGTCCTAGCGCCGGTCTCTCCTGAGTAGGGCAAATGTCAAATCCTAGAATCATAATTAAGGACGAAGAGTTATACTCTATTCCAAGACTTAATTTAATTCATAACACATAAATTTGGTTATCATAATTAACCCTTAAGAGGCCACAAATGCCTCTAATAAAAGCCCTAAAAGGTTGGGAAACAATGGGTTGAAGATCACTTTTTAAAAACTCAAAGTCCTAAAACACAGGGGTTGGCCGTGGCTAGAATCAGGACAGAAAGGTTTGGGCCGCTACCAGCCACCTTGGGCGCGGCCAAGAAATTCCCTGATTCTTGGCTGAACTTTCAAAAGTCATAACTAATTTTAGAAAAATTAAAATGAGGTGATTCTAAATCCAAATGAAAGGTATTTAAGTCCTCTTTACTGGAAAAATATTGACCATAACTAGAAATCACCACAAAATTTCAGAATCACACAAAACTCAACATTGCTCCAAAACAGAGTCCGATTTTTGTCCCAAATTTGGCAAAGCATAAATCTTAGTTAACAAAATGAAATGACACAAATTATATATCCATTTTGAAGCTTGAGATGTGAACTTTAAGAATGGAAATTTTCATAATTTTTCAACACCATTTGGTCATTCAAAACTTTCGTGCAAACTGACTGCCCATAATAGAGTTCACACTTGACAGATTTTTAATTTTCTACCAAAGTGTCTAATGACTATCAAATCAATAACCAAACATATTCCCATACAATTTCTCACAAGAAACACAATGACAACCTCAAAATGACCAAAATCACAACCCATCACCATGCCCTGTTTTGACCAATACACAAAACCAAACACAAAGTTGTCAACTTCACTTTTAATGATTCAAACCAATCCATTTGTCCAAAAAACAACACACTATACTATTTCCATGATCACAACATGCCCAACTCACTAAGACCCTAATTTTCAAAAATAGGGCAGAAAATTCCAGAAAAATCAATGCTCAACCAACAACTAGAATATATATATATATATATATATATATATATCAAAAGGGAGCTAACACTCACCTCTTTCACTTTCCCAAAGAAGTTCCTCGGTTCTCCAACTTCTAGATTTCCTTGTGTGCTCAAAACACCACCAATAGAAAATCTAAAATCATAGAATGAAAGCTCTCAACACAAGGAACAACTTTATAAAAGGGAGTTTTGACATTAGAGGTCATTAACTTACCTTAAAATCAAGCTTTTCTTCCTCCTTTTCAAGCTTCCATGGCTGCTCGCACATAAGAGAGAGGAAATGAGAGAAATGAGAGTGTTAAAGAAGGAGAAATGATGGTGATTCTCTTCCCCATACCATTTCAGCCGAACCCAAGGAGGAGAGAGGGAGGGAAAATAGTTTTTAATTCCCATTTTGACTTTTCTAACCACTCTCCCATCATCTCACCTTGACACATGTCCACTCCTCATTGGTTCTCCCATAAAGTAAGTAACTAATTAGTTACTCTAATCATTCCATTAGCCATTTAGTTATTCATCTCATTTCTCTTAGTTAGTAATCAATTTCTCCATTAATCACTAACTTATGGCCATTCTTTTAATTTCTCCTTGAGTATGACATATTAATTAAAATTGCCACATAATTCATAATCAAATTCTTTTCCTTCTTCCATGCGCTATTTACCCCTATATTTAGCTCAATAATTATTTTGCCACATAATTATGCTAAAATACAGGGTGTTGGGCATTCACAATACTTAATCTGAATCTCAAATCCACATTAATCCACATAATCATTCACAATAATTGTAATTAGCCCTTAATAGAAATTTGGGGCGTTACAATTTGAACTGTTTTAGTTGAGAAATAATAGGCAAGATATGCATACAGAATATTTGGAGAGAATTTTGGAGAAGAGATTTGATGGTAATTTGAAGAAATTTTTGTTGTGGAAGTATTATAGGGATTTTTCAATCACATAAGCAACGACATTGTCGCTTATGCTTAACGTGTAGTTGGAGGGTGAAATTAAGACTCATTGGGGTTGATCAAGATTTTTTAAAAATTACCCAAACAAAGCAAACAAGATTTATAAATTATTTTTGGGTACCATTGGGTTTATTTGAACTCCCACCTTTTAACCAAACAGACACTCACAAGTGTAGCCAACGAGGCATGATTTTGTAAAAGCACAAACACTTCAGACTCCCCATTCCCTACCTCTTCCCCTATTTGTGTTTTTGCTCATTCACATGGCCTTTTGAGAATTTTGAAGTTCGTAAGATGTTATTTTAAGATTAGTCCGTTTGTTTATTTGGCGAATTAAAATTGATCCAGTTGGAAGTGAGTAGGCTGGTTACCTTAACAAGATAAAGACAATTACATTCAAGTCCCACACAAAAGAAAAAATGAAAAAATAATCCACGAAGTTGTTAATGACAAGTCGAGAGACGTCTATTGACAACTTCATGAACTATTTTTTCTTTTTTTCTTCTTATGTTCAACTTGAATGTAATTGTCCCAAAAAAATAATATTCAATGTGTGTGTTTCAATACATAACTCGCTATGCTTTTGTTTTTTGTTTTGCCAACGTGTGATATACATAACTCAATTGCATGTCAAATGATAAATAAAAATGAAAATGACACAGGCTATGTGGGTTGATTTATTAAAATCAGGTACTTTAGAGCCGGGGAAACGGGCCGAGCCCGTCGGGCCGGCCCTTTTAGGCCCTGGCCCTTCAAGGGCCGGGCTTGCAAATTGTAGTCTCAAAAGGAAGTCGGGCCTAAGAGGGCCGGCCCTGTAGGGCCTCGGGCTTAAAAGGGCCGGCCCTGGAGGGCCTCGGGCCGGCCCTTTAAGCCCGTTTATTTTTTATTTTTTTTGCTTGGAAAGGAATCATATTACATTTTTGAATTACCTTATTGAATCTATATGTCAATCTGTCCTTATATTGTATAGAGTATGATTTTTGAGTATATTGTTTTATCTAATTGAATCATATTATGATTTTTTAGTATGATTTTTGAATATATTATTCTGCCTATTTAGAATAAAATCATATTATATACTATTCTGCTTGATAGAGTATGATTTTTGATGAAGGTTGTGATTATTTAACTACTTGAATCTACTACTCAAAGTGAAATACAATCAAATATCCTTGAAATTGATTATAATGGTGAAGAAGGTGAAAATGATAGTCGTCATACTCATGTTGTTTAGAGGTTAGAGTATTTAGCTTCTTGCCTTCTTATACTTTGGCCTTTGTGTGAGTTACTTGTGGACATGATTTTACCTTTGATTATACATTAGTAACTGTGTTTATTCGTTGCAAGAGACGTGTTATTTAAACTTTAATGTTGACAACATTTATGTATTAAATTAGAACTTTAATCGTTGTTATTTACTAATTATATCTCCATGGGGAAAATACGCAGGAAAAATAGTTAAATATTGTGAAAATGACTTCCGGGCCCTGGCCCTGATGCTCTCGGGCCGGGCCTTGAAAAACTGCAATTTTCCTGACCCCGAGCCCTTTAGGGCCGGCCCTGTTAGGCCCTGGCCCGTCAAGGACCGGCCCTGATTCCCAGCACCCGTACTCTGATAAAAGGAAAGATGGGAGGTTAGTTTTGGCAGTCTGTGAAATGTTCCATAGATTTCGATAGGTAAGAGGTGAGCACTGGCTCCGATTGAGACGTTGAGGATACGGTCTCCATGGACGTGGGCTCCAGTCCCCCAACAATTTTTCTTCTTCTATTTATATCACAAACTATAAATTTCTATGCCTAGCCAGTAAAAGTCTTCAACTTTTAAGATCATATTATCAAAGAGGCATACAGGGTGTTTTTGGAATAGTGATTGGTAATTAGACTTATTTTAATTGGACTTATTATAATATTATTTTTGGTAAAAGTTAAATTGTGTAATGTGATTCATATTTGGACTGACGATTGTCAATTGAACTTTTGTAAAAATAAAACTTGTTTGGATTGGTTTAAGCATAAGGGCTTTTGTGATAATGGTAAGAGAGAGTGGTTGGAAAAATATTTAAAAAATCAAGTAATTACTTTAAAATATTAGGTGCTACTGGAAAAATATTTTAGAGTTGGTGGAAATCAATAAATCAGTATTCTAAGTTTTGAGTGCTCTTTACTACTAAAAAAAATACATTAAAGGTAAAATTTTAGTCGGTCTCCTAAGACTGGGTATAACTAAAAAAATATTATAAAGAGTTAAAAGCACAAAAAAATATTTTAAAGTAATTTTTGGAGTTGAAAAAATACATTAATGGTAAAATTGCAATCAGTATGATAACACATTGGGTACAGTTGGAAAAATATTTTAAGGGGTTAAAAGCACCGAAAAATATTTTAAATTAATTTTTGTAGCTGAAAAAATATATTAAAGATAAAATTGCAATCAGTCTGATAACACACTAGACACAACTGAAAAAATATTTTGATTGCAGGCAAGAGAGAGAGAGAAAATATCCACCCTTAATTGTAATTGCAGGAGAGAGAGAGAGAGAAAAAACGTGAGACCATGGGATATATTTCAATTGAGCTTTTGATAAAAGCTCCAACATTGAGCTTTAGCCAATCTTATGTGAATAATACTCAATTTGTCAAAAGCCCAATTGCTCATTTTGTCAACCAAACAT
This sequence comes from Inga oerstediana, assembly GCA_963210345.1. Classification (NCBI taxonomy): domain Eukaryota; kingdom Viridiplantae; phylum Streptophyta; class Magnoliopsida; order Fabales; family Fabaceae; genus Inga; species Inga oerstediana. The sequence goes on from OY723403.1 coordinate 11,346,509, forward strand.
GCACTTTTTTTTCTCAGCCACCTATTGAGCTTAAGGCTAAAATAAACTCAATTGACCCCTCAAATGGGGGCTCCAAACACACACAGAGGTTTTCGGATCATAAAAACCAACATAAACATACAAAAATATAAGAGTATTTGGTCTAGTGGTGAGGCAGATTAATTACAAAGTGAACGAATTGTATTTGTTCCGATATACACCAAAAAATTAGAACCAATAACATGCTAATAGTGTATGTATAAAGATTAAAGAGAGAACGAGAGAAAAGATTGATGAAGTGATTTTAAAGAGAGAAGGGACTATACTAAGTAGGGGTGTTCAAAATGTCCCGGTCCTGGTTGTCCGGTCCCGGTCCCGGTCCCGGATATTTTGATCCCGAAATTTCCCGTCCTGACTGGGACCGGGACCGGTCACACATATTGTGATCTCGGTCCCGGTTTTTTTATTTTTTTCTTAAAAATTAAGTTATTGTTTTATTTTTGTATTTTTTATCCCATAATTTAAGTTACCATTTGATAAAATGTGTATCACATGCTTAGTTGGAGTTAAATTATATATATCGTGATACTAATCCTACTATATAATGTATAAAAAAAATAATAAAAATGATGAAGGTGATAATAATAATAATAATAATAATAAAATGTTATTCTTCAATTCTAGATCAATTTGTGTGATTATTATGGCCTTATTAGATGTTAAATAAATACTTTAAATACTAGATTATAAAAAATTTAACTAAAATAATAATATTTTTTAAATTTAATTTTTTTTTAAAAAAAACCAGGAATTCCCGGTTTGATCCCGGTCCCGCCCGGGATTACCGGGACCGAGATGCAATTTGCAACCCGGCCAAAAACCGGGAGTGGTGGATCCTGTTCCCGGTCCCGGATTTGAACACCCCTAATACTAAGTGAGTGTCTGGGAAATACCCAAATTGTGGTTTCAGAAGCTATTTTCCGTAAGTCGAGACAAACTCCTCTCACATGTTTACCTCGTAAATCGTAAAAGTTATTCTCAAAAGCTAATCCAAACACGCACTTATATCAAGTTTTTTATATCTATTACATTAAGTTCTTTAATTACATATGATCACATGTCTTACTTTATTTCATATGATTTTATAGTTAAATGATAATAATTCAAAAATAGGACACATGGTCGCATATAATTAGAGAACTTAACAAAACGGATATAAGGAATTTGACCAAAGCATTTTCCTTGGAGGAAAAACATTGGCCTCTTAACTCAAACAAAACTGAAAAAGCACAGTCCCTGAAGAGTATGAATCTTTTGTTGTCATAAATATGTCTGAATTTTTAGAGGACTTAAAAAAATGGATATAAAGAACTTGAGCAAAGCATTTTACCTGGAGAAAAAACATTTGCCTCTTAACTCGAACAAAACTGAAAAAACAGAGTCCCTGAAGAGTCTGGATCTTTTGATGTCATAAACATGTCATTTTATTCAGATACTATTTTCATTTTGTCTTACAAAATATAGTAAATTATGTTACGATTTTTGGCCAAAAAATTATTATTTTCATAGGTAATTTGAATTTAGATGGTGTGGATTAGTTGATATGGGGTTGAAAGTGGGTTACATGGGTAATACTATTAAGTTAGAGATAGGTTTTAAAAACTTTTCAAAGTTTTGGGTCGAAAAACAAAAAAAAACGATGGCTGGTGAATAGGCCCGATTAACCAAGCAATTCACAGAGTCCAAGTTCATTTGAGAATTTCTCGACCCATATAAAAATGAATTGGCCCAACCCAACCTATTTCGTTTTTCAGGTTGGCTCATATTCCCAACTGTACCCACAAGGACATTATTGATTATTCTAAAGGGACAAAATGTTACATTGAGCAGTTTCCCCCCTAAAGTTCTGAGGTATATGATAGTATTAACTCACATTCAAATATTGTTGGCCTTATATTATAATAGTTTTTAAATATGATTTTTTTTTTTTACTTTTAAGATTCAAACTTAAAAATTTTGATTTGCTTTAGAGAAAAATTAAATTCCTTATACCTGATTCAACTACAATTAACATATTTAGTGGTCATTTGAGACGATGGAAATCCCGCACCTCTCACAAATGCTGTTAAAACGCTGTTTGGTCAAATTTTGTCAAAATTTATTCCCAATTCTCTGATCATGCAATTTAACACACCTGATTCTTTGATATTAATATACTAAATTGTTATATAATATTTATAAATTATCTTTGAAACAAACACAAACAAATAAATAAAGAAGCAACACGAAGCTGATGATTATTGAATTTAAAGTTTCCCGAGTTTACCTAGGCCGCCAAAGTAACAGAAATCACTCGGAAGCCGATAGCATTGGAAAATATTGGCAATGGCAATTTCTTAAAAGGCCCAGATTGATGTCAGCGCCAGAGGAAATCCAAGTTCTGGCTAAACTTGATGATATTCATATCATGCCCAGCATATTAAGCTGGGCGAAACTGTTTTTAAACAACAATTAACAAGACATAAAACTGCTTCCTCCATGCATTGTTTGCACTTGGAAGAAAGAAGCTATCGGAAAATCTCCCCAAAGATGCACAAATTTGAAACACGTCTTCACAGGGAATTACCTGTCTATTGGTGTGTGCTTGCTTTCTGATTTTGGTCAGAAGTTCTATACAAGATTTCTCTGCAAGCAACTAAAAAGACCCTGTTGGAATATATATAAAATCAGCTTTTGAATCAGTTTCGGGCTGGATCGTAAAATCAACCTAATAAGGCTGCTTACCGACAAGTGTGGTCTCTAAAGAGAAAGAATGCGTTACTGGGACTCTCTGTACCATAAGAATCTACCACTCCCAACAAGAGAAACCTGCCTCCTGCCACTCTTCTGGTCTCAAATTGGTGGAAGACATTTTTCTTGATCAAAATTTATAAGGTATAACCTTGACCTTGGGCTTCTATCTCACAGCATTGCGCCCTAGATGAGAACGCAGCAGAATTGACATTGGGTCTTCTGTTTGCTGTCTCCTAGACACCCACACCTGAATCATTTTCTCAACTTTAGGCTCTGGGAGGAAGCCTTTCTCTTTCATCTCTGAATAATATTTGTAAGCATCCTCCATTTTTCCATTCAGAAATAAGCCATGAATCAGTGCAGTATAAGAGCTATGATCCGGGTTGAATCCTCGTTCCCTCATCTCATTCCATAACTTAAAGGCAACATAAAGCTGACGCCATTGGCAAAACCTCCTTATCAACATTATGTAAGTCTCAATAGTTGGGTTGCACCCGGTCTCTCTCATCTTCATCCAAAGTTCAAATACCTCCTCTTTAGCCCTTAAAATACGGAACAAAGCATGGTAAGTCTGAGTTGTAGGGGACAGGCCCCTACCCACCATCTCATCTAAAATTGCTTTAGCTTCTTCAATTAGGTGAGCTTTGCAAAGAGCCTTGATCAATGAATTGTATGTAGAAACAGTTGGAACAATTCCATCATCTTCCATAGTTCTCGTAAGGTTGACAGCTTCTTTTACCAACCTACCTTTTGCGAGAGCACAAATAACCGAGTTATAAACCTTCCTATTTGGAGTAATCTTCATTTTCTTCATCTGATCAAACAGTTTGAGTACCTTATTAGGTTTAGAAGCTTTTGAATAGCAAGACATGATACAGGCATATGAGACAACATCATATTTGATTCCTCTCCTACTCATCTCCTGCCAAACTCTTTGTGCATGAAATGTACTAACAATTACATTACACCATCCATCGAGGATAATGTTAAAGCTTTTGGTATTAAATGGGAATACACTTTTGAGGTGAAAGAATAGGTGCTCAGCATCTAGCACATTCTTGTATTCACAAAGGGCAGAAAGAAGGCTCTGAAATCCCTCTAATCCAACTTGAAAGTTAAATTGTTTATAAGCACAGAACGTATTTATAGCCATCCCAATATCATGTACAGCAGAATATTGTCTAATCATGATCAAGAGAGTTCGAGGAGTGACAAGAGATGGACCAGATTTACCTCCCCTCATGTCCTCAATTAATGCCCAAGCAATGTCAAATTTTCTCATTTTGCCAAGGATAGATATCATGGAATGGTACTCACGAACTGAATGAGCATAACCTGGTCGCTTGACAGCCCACGTGAAAAAGGTGAAAGCTGCTTCCCAATCATTGCGAATTATTGAAAGGATCTCCACAACCAACTCAGATGATGTTCTGATATTGCACTGCTCAAGCTTGTATTTCATTTTAGACAGTGAGCACCCTGAGTTATGTATTATATTCAAAATGATTTTCACATCTTCAGCAAGACCATCCCTACAGTGGCCAACGTGGGTATCTTTCCTTTTATAATCTTTATCTTCATCCTCATCTTCCTCCTCCTCATCACCTAAGGCCTCATCCAATCTGAGTTTAGGAGAATCAGTTGACCACCCAAAGTTTCTGGTTGGAGAAGAAGAACAAAAGAACAGAAGAGAAAAACCCAACTTTGTTGGAGTTGTGGAGGAGTCAGACTCTAAAGGGTAAGGGGAATTGAAAGCAGAAGTCAGGGGCTGCTCAACTCTATGGTTGAAACTAATTGGAAGTAAGTTTTGATAAATGCATGGCACCATTAGAGAGAAAACAGATAGCTTGGATCTAATTGTGATCATGTGAGGTAGAAATTAGAATTGCACAGATCACTGCTGTATATTAAAATAGAGACATGATAATCAAAAAGGCTCTGATATATAATTAAAGGACTGCATAGGTAGAACGCCCCTTTCTTCATTTGTAAAACTGAAGTGGAGGTACAGGAGAACGACCGAAGGAAATGCAAACCAAATTGATATCATGGAGCACAAAATGTGTATATAAAGCAAATCTTGGTGCCCCCTAGAATAAGGTTTTTAAATACTCTGCAGAAACCCAATCACATTGACAGAGTCAGCAGCTTGCTAGTTGGTACAGAGCCGGGGTCTGCAAACACAGTGTGAATGAATGAATATTAGCACTGTCAAAGCAGCATGCCCAAGTTAAATGAGCCAACCAACGAGCCTGCGTTGGAAAAAGGGGAGCAAATGCCAATATAGGAAAATAGTCCTTCCTGGGTATACAACTTTTCCTTTCAAGTTAAAAGAACTTTGCATTTGAAAGGACAACAATTACAACTCTCTAACAATTCAAGTGAAGTGAAAAAAGAGGATACAATTATGCATTCAAGTTAAAAGAAAAAATTCATTTTTATCAGTTAACTTATAAGGCTGAGACATTAAAAATAGAGATAATAACTACACAAACAAATATCAAATTAAAGTTTTTTAATATTCTAATTTTACCCGTCACACTTAAAACCCATTTTTTCCCCTCAGCCGCTTCTTCACGCGTCGTCGCTTCTCCTCCCCCAGTTGTGGCCGCCGCCACCTGATCCGTCGTAGTTATCGTCGCTGAAATCTATCCCGTCGTCATGTTCGTTCTCGTCATCTGAGTTGGTTCTCTCCAGCTTTGATTAGAATTCATAATATAAAACAAGATCGCGAGAATAAGTTGAGAAGATTGACAAATTTCAAAAAAGAACTCAAGTTGAAATTGGAAGGAAACTGAAGCAAACAACGGCAAATACCTCATGGGGGCTTCAAAGCATCTCGGTGGAGACTGGCGAAGACGGCGGAAAAGATGAACCCAGATGATTCACGATGCGTTTTGTCACGTGAGGTCTTGTCTGTTTTTCTCCAACTTAATTTTAAAATATCTTAAAGAGGTTAATTTAAAAAAAAAAAATTATTAAAATTAATGAGATAACATGTTAAAAACTTAAAATTAATAAAATCATTCTTTGAAATGCAAATAAAAATATTTTATCACATATAAGTGAAATAACAAGATTTTGAGATTAAAAAATAAGAATAACTATTACACAATTCCAAACCTTGTCTTGTCGATATTACTTTTTTATCAACTTAAGATATTTACGACCATTAGATGTTTTTTCTCATTTACATACTTATTTTCGAAATCAATTTGATATAATCCTAAATTGAATTTTAACCACCCCGAGACCAAAAAAAAAAGGGTGATCCCTGCCCAAACAGTTGTAGGAAGCATGATATTTTGTTGGAATCGGCAACTCCGAATAGAATAAACAAGGACGATTTGAATTCACAATGACCTTGTTGTCTTTTTTGTTACGATGAAATCATAAGGAAGGAACGCGCTTGGCGTGTTAAGAACAAGTTATGAGCAAAAAGGACGTGTAGCATTCATCTTCAGGGACGGGCTTCCAAGGATAAACTTCTATCAAGAATGAGATCTTTTAAGGAACAAAACTGACGTCGTGGTATTAACATTCATCGGTTATGACAACTAAATGAATCAATAGAAACGAATCAGCTTTCTGGAGCTGAAAAACACATATTCTGTGAAACTAATTAATTACAAATAAAAAATAATGAACTATCTTCTCCCCATTATTCCTTGAATGTAAACTCATATCCGATCTCAATTTGGCCTGATGTCATCGTCATGAAATGGCAGTATTTAACCTCCAAGATTTAAGATGAAACTGGCTTCACTACACAGATGATACGGCTTCAATAGCGCTGCCTAGGGGCCATGCTGCTTCAACAAGAGCACCATTATATCTAACTTTCTTCACCAATGTAATCTCCTGCTGTGGATCTAGGCCTGCCAATAAATGGAAACGACTCAGTTCAAAAAGACAAGCACTGATCAAATTTTGCACAGAACGCCACTACATGCATAGCTATGCCCCATTTCGTGCAAACTTACCAAACCCATCAACAAGTAATGTATACTGATATACAAGATCCATGCATAGGAATGGAAGGTTTCCCTCGTCAACATGTTTGTAAGTGGATTTGGCGTCTTGAAGTTTTGTTTCACAAGCTCGCTTGGCTGCTTTCTTAAAGCTCACAGGACGAATATCGGCAGTCGGTGATTCTGAATCAACAAAGCCCGCCTATGAATAAAAAATGTGATTAGCATTGCAATATACCTACACTAAAGAAGACTAGCTTCAGCACTATTTCCAAGTTTGCAACAAGAAAAAACACCTCAGCAGCTCGGTCAAAGAAGAATGAGGCAACAAAAAGATTTTTCTGCCCATCCCCTCCTCCACCATTCCATATACCACCGAAGGTGCACTTCATGTATGTACAACTTGACTCGTTAACCTTGAGAGCCTCAAGAGCTACCCTTCTGCATTCACTCAAGCTGGCACCAGAAGGGGAGGCTGAGGCCTTAAATGACTTCCCTCCATATTTGTAAGACCCTGGGAAGAACAAGAAATCCTTTGTTAGTGGTGTCATACCCTACATGGAGAAGGATTTTAGAACTTCCCGCACATTACTGTAAGATATCTTTTCCCCATAAAATTAATGGATATGAAAGAGGAAAATGCAACTTGGCAACAAATAAGCAGCAAGAGTGCAGAAAGGAGAAAAGAATACTTACCATCATAACCAGCTAAGATACAAGGGTTCTCTGAATCACCAGAAACCTTCAAAATCTCTGCACGGGCTGCCAGTAAACCATACCGCAGGTAGCTGAAAGGTAAGGTATTAAAACTGATTAGCCATGGAAGATGCTATCACAGGGTATGTATTTAACCAACGGTATCATTAGTCATACAGGGTAATATCCTAACAAGAAATAAAGACTAGAAAGTGGAATTAGTCAGGTCCATGAATTAATAGCCCGACCAGTTATATGCCATAACAATTCACAGGGGCAAATCTAGAGTAGAAAGAAAACCTGTGAACATAGAGGTAATATTTCCTTCCCCTAAGGAACATCTCCTTGACATATGGATCCTCCCCATCCAGTGATTTAGGAGCCTTGTCGGCATCTGTCTCTGAGATGGCATATGCCATTTGAACAGATCCACCTCCAAGATCAACCACGCCAACTGTCTTTGAATAATCTTTTCCCAAGTTTCCCGACAGATAGTTAATGGTAACCTGAAACATAAAAATAGTAACTTAAGACAAACAGAATACCACATCTGCTCTTCAGCGAATAGAATATGAAAGTTCCTAAAACTTCAACTCGATGTTCATATTGATTCTTTTAACATACTTTGTATCATGCAAATGTTCTGTTACAGAGTGAGACTTTGTTAGATGAGAAAAGTCATAGGAACATTTATGAATTTATGTTATATATAACTATTAAAAAGTATCAGGCAGAAGTTGGATTAATTTTTGAATAGCAAGCAGGAAAGACAGGAGCCAGGGGGTAACAAGCATCATGCTGTCAACTCAATATTCATTAATGAGCCATGACTATACTAAGTAAGATGTGGTATATCTGCAGGCTCGGACTACTCTTTTTTGCATAAAATTACTCAACAAACCTAGTATACAATAAATTATAAAAGAAGAAAAAAGATGAAGCGGGTAGTGAGAGGATTCGTTCATGACCAAAAACTTGCGCATAAAAGTACTCAACAAACCTAGTATACAATAAATTATAAAAGAAGAAAAAAGATGAAGCGGGTAGTGAGAGGATTCGTTCATGACCAAAAACTTAGTCCAACCCTACTCCTATTACACTCTCTTGAACCCCTCTTTGCACTACTCAAACCATGAAACAACCATTAAGTCATAAACCATCCAGAAAATCAACAAGCGAGAGATTAACATTGTGATCTATGTTGGTTGAAGTTTCTATTTTCTGCATGATGGTTAACATAAGTTCTTGTTAGAGTTAATTACTTAGAAAAGCTTTAGTTGACGGCCAACAAAAACTACAATTTGATAACACTAGTACAATAGTGGTAGGGACTTCATACCAATTTAACAAACATTATAAACGATAAACCAACAAAGTTACTCCCCAATTCATCTTATTTTGAATAAAATGAGAGCCAGTATGCCATGGAAAGTAGACCAATCGCTCAGGGATATTACACGCTTTCTGTCCTGTACATGAGGTCTGAATCATACAATTTCAAATAAAATTTTGGAAAACTCAGTTCATGAATCATACCCATTGGAAAGCACCTTCTTGGGTTCCATCCAGCACAGTCACTGCATCAGCCTCAGCTTTTAGAAGGCTCCTTTCCTTGAGCAAATCCGTGACCTTAAAATATGGAAGTCAGAAGTCAGAAGAGTGTACACAGCCGGTGAAGCGTTCCAAATGTTACTATGTAAGATGGTTACCGCTTGCAAGATCCTATCCGAAGCATCCCCTTCCAAAGCCCTCAAACCTGCAGTTGCCTGCATTAGCATAGAAATTCAATTTTCCTTCAGAAACTCGTAAGTTAAATTAAGATAACCCAGTGCCTAAAATAACAGATGTAGGACATAGGGATCAGAGAAGCACACCCCAACTCTAACAGGTGTCTTGGAGCGCAATTCACGGGGAACAACACTTTCCGCCTTATCTAAAAGAGTAACTAGAGACTCGGCTGCCTGCCTTGGATCTTGGGCGTATGCACTTAGACCCGGTTTAATCTATAGCCAGAAAATTAATACCGTAAGAAATAAAAAGGATGAGAATTGGCATGAATGAGTACAATCTACGAAGCAGAAAAGCAAACCCAAAATAAAATGTCACCTGCACGAAAAGCTCGAGTTCTTCACCGATGTAAACGAGATCTAAGTTCTGGTCAAAATGAAAGACATGGACACGGCTGCCAGAACTGCCAGCATCGAAGATGACCGCGTAAGAGTTGGATGATTTGTGATTGGGAGACATTTTACGATGAGTGAGAGCATAGTCCTCTATGGACTGGTTTGACGAACTAGCGGGCATTAAGTAGAGCACAAAAGTGATGAGGAGGAGTGGGACTGAGACCACGAACAAAACCCCGCGAAACTTGTAGATCTTATCGGAGAAGGACTCCGGACGGCTGGGACGCTTGAGCATTTTGCTAGATTCGTTTTCGCTCATGTGCTGGTCAGCGGAATTAGAAGGCGGCGAGTTCCCGGCCTGGCCTTCAAAAAGTTCAGCCGCAGACGGTGATCGATAACGGATCTGACCGTTGACGGTGGCAGGGGGACCCTTCAACTGCTTGGTTTCTTGTAGAGGCTCCAGCTCTGTATCTGGTAATTACCCCCCAAAGATCTATCTCCGACAGAACTAAACGCAAAGGCGAATTTCCAGATCGAGAAGCAAGCTCATGAAAACCAGGTGAATGTGATATTGTTGGTGGCCTAGGCAATGAGAAAACGGCCCTCGCCAAGGAACAAGAACGAAGAGGAGAAGAATATGTCAAGGTCTGCGAATGGAGTGAGATAAATGCGATTTGGGTGTCAGTATGTTCGTGAGTGTCCAAAATGGGGATAAATCGTAACTGTAAATTGGAAAGAAGTGAAATGAAAGTGGAAGAATACTCAATTGGGCCACCGCGGCGGACTCGGAGGGAGACAAAAAAAAGAAAGAAAACACGAGTCCTTCTGAAACTTTCAGCTCTCGCGCCGTCGTACAAGAAAACGGAAAGTCGTACAAGAAAACTTGGCGTGTCAGCTTTCAACTTGCTGCGTAGGACTGAGTATACTACTATACTCAACATAAAGTGCAATCAATTTCATGGCCACTTTTTCTAGGAAAAATTGTGAAAAAATCTCCTTTTGATAACTTATTTGTTAAATGGGACCTTTGTGTGCAGATTATCTTCCACATGTGCAGAATATCTTCCCTGATGTACAGATGATCTTTCCTGTGTGTAAAATTCTTTCCTATACGTGTGCAGAAATCTTCCCTACGTGTGCAGAAACCTTCCCTCCGTGTGCAAATATCTTCCCTCTATATACAAGATATCTTCATAGGTCTCATTTAACAAATAAATTGTCCATAAGATCTTTTTTTAGCAATTTTCCCCTTTTTCTACCTCAAACAAACTTGTAAACTTAATTATTATTCTAATTTAATTTAATGGGACTATGACGTGGAAATCTAGCCTTAGTGCTCAAGTTTTTCTATGTAGTTAGTACAATTGCATCTAAATTAACGGAGTAAATGATGAGCGAAAAAACAAGAGTAGGAATAATGTAGGGTCCCAAGGAACTTTTTTTTTGGCCAATAAGGAACTACGTAGGCTCTGTTTGCATTGAAGGGAGGGAGGGATATGGGAGGGAGTGGAGGGCTTTTGCTCTCCTTAATTGGTAAAATTAAAAATTTAGGAAAGGAGGGGAAATTTTTTGAAATTTTTCCCTCCTTCCCTTCAAAACCTCTTCCTCCAAATTGGGGGATTTGGAGGAGAGGCTGAAACTAACCCTCACCATAGACAAGAGTACTTATGGAATTTTGTTATCATCATCAATATATATATAAATACTCTTCCACCAATATTACTGTTCACAAGGAATTAACGGCCTGGATTTATTTTTTTTGCCAAAAGTTACTGTTCACAAGAAATCAACGGTTCAGATTGCTTTGTGCTTCACACCCCGCTCCCTATTGGCTTCACATTTGGTTTCCCGCATTCTGAATTGTGCGTTCAAATTTCAAATTTGCGAACCTGTTTTCCCGGGTACTATATAACAAAAAAAATCTGAGTTCTTGTCATTTCCTCCTAGCCTACCTAAATTGCAATGGGGCTTCTCTGCGATTGCACTTGCTCACTCTCCTGATTCTTCCTTCAGTGCTGAGGTTCGAAATGCCTACGATGAGCCATTGAACCATGCAAAACCTCCAAGACGTGTGCAGGCCATTGCTGTTTTTACTCCATGTCATTTCAATATTGGTTTGCGAACTGTTTTTACTTCACTTTAGTTTCCTGTACCTAACAACGTCCTGTTACCTTTGTTTCGTAGGTTACATAAATGTGTCTGTTTCCCAATTGTTATTTGTAGTCAAAGGTATATTCTATAACCCATTTTTAAATTTTGTTTATATTCATCCCTCCCTTTGAATCGTACTTTCATGTAACATAACGCGTACTCTGTTTTTTGTTTCTGCAAACAGGGTTTCTCTGTCATGGCTCAAATGGCTTGGCACTCTGTTTTGTGATGAAGATGTGGTGTTGTGTATCTGCTTCTACGGTGTCGATACACTTTGACCATCAAGATCAGACTTCATTTTAAGGATGCTTAAGCAAAGAGAGAGAGTTGCATAGTTTGTAGGCCCATTTATGAATATAATTTGCTTTGGAGGTCGACATACATGTGGTTAGCACGTTTAACATTCATTTCGCGGTGACGCGTTCAAGTAACCATTCATTGCTCTGTTATGTTTCTTAAGGTTTTATGCACGGACTCTGTTCTACTTCTGATGAAGAAGTACTGTTGTGTCTTTGCTTCTACGGTGTTGAAGATTATGGATTTGGTGACACCGAAGAAGGAAAGTGACAGTGGTGATGGAGATTACAATAAGTGAGCTTAGACTCACGGTGATGATAGTGAAAGTAAGACGATGGTCCAGACGAGCCTTGGTTTTAAGGAAGCTTAAGCATGAATATACGGGTATATAGTTTATAAGGCTACTAGCCAGATGTCAGCGTCTGCTGATCCAGATATGTGTATAACTTGCTTTGTAGGTCGACGTACATGTGGTTATCATGCTTACCATTTATTACTGTATTTTTATTCTTAAGGTTTTATGCATGGACTCTGATTATTCCTGATGGGTTTGCAATGCCATGTCTCTTCATCTAAAGTGTGGAAGCTTATAGGTTTGGTGAGATTGGGGAGGGAGAGTGATAATGGTGATGGGTACGACAGTAAGTAAGCTTTGACTAACGCTGAACAAAGTCCGGGGTGATGAGAGTGCAAGGATGACGATGAAGAAGGAAAATATGCTCCTCTTTCCTACCGGACCATCGCTCTATTATGCCGCCAACCTGAACCGGCCTTTTTGCGACCTGCGACTAAATTGATAGTGCATGGTCATTTTATTCCGATTAATGACCTTGTAATTTTTGTCCAAACTCATGTTGTTTTGCTCTAAATAAAGTGTCTATAATTTTAAGTGTACCGTTTATTTCAATGGGTATAGTTGGTATAGTGTTACTATTTCATCGAGGACTCATGTTAGTGTCATTCTTCATGGGTATATTGATGTGTGTTGTTTTTAAATGACATTATATTCCAATTTTCCAGTTTCCCTTCATTCATGCATGTGTTAAGTTTCCCATGTAAATTAATTTTCCTATTCAATTATTTTTTTAAAATTACCTTATATTAAAGTCGGTACACCCAACTTCATGTTCAATGTGGTTTTCCAGTTTCCCTTCATATACATTCATGGGAATGTTTAGTTGCCCATGGAATTTAATTTGTAGGTCCAATTTATTTTCTTAAATTACCTTATATTAAAATCGGTACACCCAACTGCACGTACAATATGGTTTTTTAATTTGACATCGATCCAAAAAGTAACCAGGTTCCAGAGATATTTGTTGGACCAAGTTAGTCATACTGTTAAGTCAAATGCAAGATGACAAGAAAAATGCACTATGTGAAAATTCCATGAACTCACTCATACCTCCTAATGTGATTCACTGGAATGATACGATGCATATAGTGAGTAAGGTGGTTTATATTTTTGTTGGTCATCTGGTTCCTCTTATAGTCAAATGAGTATGTTGTTACCTTTTAGTTTTTACCTGATGTATATTTTCATTTGTGTACATTTTTCTTGTGGCTTTGTGCATATGATAGTATGGCTAATTGTATAGCTATTAACTTTTAACGAGCTATGTTCCACTTTTTTCATTGTTAATGATAATTTATACATTTACTTTTTTACATGCCTACTATTTTTACTACTTTCATGAAACTGTCTTACTTTGTTTTCTTCATTTAAACCAAGGAAAGCTGCGTTCATTTCCTGGCAGTCAACTCATATTGTGACAAAAAATGACATGTTTGTTTTCATTTTTGTTTTGCCTTTTTCTGAATTTCTCTTTCTATGAAAGGTCATGACATTAATATACTTTTGGTTAATAGCTAATGGCATGACTAATTCTGACATGTCTGGCCTATTTACCTATCGTCTCTGTAGGCATACTAAATATATGAATATGCTGCAGGAATCATACAATTTGTCCTCACATTTGTTGACTTTTACTTTTTCCATATTTGTGAAATTGCTTGCATTTTCAGCTTTATACACCTTGCACTATTTTTTAGGTATTCTTTTTAACATTGGCACTATATTTTTATATGTATATCAGATTGCCCTGCATATGCTCAGATCCTGTTTTAGCATAACTACACCCTTCTTCTCTGTGAGTCTGCAAATATGCCCTTTGGTGCTAATACTAATAATATTACTAATCACAATAATAATGCTAATCTAATTTAATAGTCATTTGTCTTATATACTGTCATCCATGCAGTAAGCTTTTGATTCATATACATGTTAAGAACCATTGATTAATAACCTTATTTAATAGTTGCTATGCTTATTCGTTTAACATTTTTGCATTATCATGCTCGCACAATATTTTCCTTCATTTATATGATGGCAATCATGGCAAGCGTGGACACTTTTCTTAAAACTTCTCTTCCAAGTCACTTATTTGTTTCAAATTTGTGTTAATCCTTTCTACATGCATATTTAACTCCAATATGTAAACTGATTTTACATCTGTATTTTGATTATCATTTCAGTCTATTATAACCTTCTCTCTGACTCTACTGAAATTACATTACATCTATCCCCCATCTGTGCATTCTGTTGATGTAATTAGATAAATCAAACACTGTCCATGATTTTTAAATACTTCACGTGTTTCCTTTCATATTCTTCATGAAGAGGGGTTGATGTGCAATCTGTTGCTTATAAATGAAGCCATGTTGGGGTGTCAACTCTTTTAGCTTTATTTGATAATGGCATGCATATGCAAGGCAATCAAAACAGGGTCTTGATTTGGTGTCCTATTATGAAAGCCTTTTGCTTTGTTTGATACTGCTATATTTATGTTTACTCACTAACTTGCCCATACATCCCTACATTTTTGTGAAAAGTGCGAAAGCAGCTTCCTTTAATTTTAATATATTCATTTTGTTATTCCTAGGACTTTCAACCTTGCTTGGAATCATGCAGAAAAGTTGTGATTAGGCATCCCTTTCATGTAGAAAAAGTGAATACGCAAAAGGCATCTGTGCTGTCTGCTTTGTCCCATTTCAAATATTTAACAAATTAAATATTGAACAAATTAGATTTTCAGTATGTTTTGTGTCATAACTATGTTTTCACCCTTTTGCCTATCTGTTGTTAATGCTTTTAAAGTGTTTCACGTTTTATGGTACCTGATTATGCACTCTTTATTTATGGATGACAGTAGCAACTTCCTTCAAAATAAGATGTAAACCTGTTTGCTGCTATTTACATAAGATGCACGTGGTTTGATGGTGAATAATTGCTCTTAAATTTATATCATAGGACTTGTCCTAACTACTTCAGCTGTCCATGGTTTCCTTGCATTTATACTATTTGGTTTGATCTTTTGTACAAGGTATAGTTGTTATGGTTGTATCCATTGGTTAATGAGGTTATAGCAGGTGAAGACCCTTTTATACTGTATCCATTGATTAATGGTTAATGACCTGCTTATAAATAAAGCTATGTTGGCAAATCTGAATATGTGAGACTTATTTATAAACATCACAGCCATATGGGCAGGCCTATATGCATATAATTCAGGATTCCATTTCCATATAAACTGCTATAGTATGACATGGTTTATTTTAGTAGTACTTGTATAATCATCTTTCTTTTAAATAGTTTGTCAGCTATATCCCTTGGTTCAACCATTATGATGAATTGTCAACTTCCGTTTAGTGTGACCGTATTATAGCTTTGGCAAAAGGCCTGTTGTTAGAATGATTATAGAATAGACTTCCAGTGCCTTATGAGGTTGAATCTGAAAAGGTAGTAACAGCTGAATCATCATGTTTAATGATTTTTACATATATAATTTATATATGCTTTTGTATTTGCTGCAACAATTCCTGTATTGTTTAATTATCATATGTAGTAATATGCAACCCTATCCACAGCCCTATATACATTACTTACTTTTCTTTCCTAGAAAGCTATCTTGAGCCATAGTATTTTTCATTTATTTGTGTTGGCATGGATTTTATTTTTTTCAGTTTTTGTACTTCTATTGTCTTCTCATTAATAAATTATACCTTATTTGTTTTTCTTTTTCCTTTTCGGGATACTATTTATTCCTTATTAGAATAGAATAGGTTTTAAATGAAGAAAGGGGTCATAAAAATCAAATACAAGTTTGTAAGAATCTTTATCGAATTTCTTACCTTTTGACTACTCCATGCAAACATAGTCATCTCTGAATCTTATTCCAATCTTCATCTTCATTATTTGCTTTCGTCTTAATCCTTAATCCCATCTTCATCATGTCCCGTATCTTATTATTGAAAGACCTCTACAATGGCATTGATAGATGGACAATTGTGGTTCGTTTGTTGCAGAAATGGAATGTCTATAAAAAATTTGCCCCATATGAATTATTCTGCACAACCATGATTTTACTGGATGAGAAGGTATCTCTGTTCATAATTATCTTATTGCTACTATGTGTGTTTGAACCTTATTTATCCTAACTTATTCCTGACCGTGTCATGTATTCCCTTTGGTATAGGGTACCAAGATCCAAGCAACTAGCATACTAAAAAATTCTAATGACACCTTTCGCCAAGCTTTAGATGATGGTAAAAGAACAACAAATGTAGTTTAAAAGGAGATTTTTAGGAACTTGAATGCTTGGGTGCTAAGTGTTTACCAAGTAAATGATTGTTGAAAATCTCCCGATTTTGTTTCATTCAATGTTTGTTGTATTTGTTGGTCATGTGGCATTACTCTTAACTTACATTTAGCACTGTCTCTTTTCTTCATATTTAACATTAGAAGTGATTCAAGTGATTAGCTTATAAGGATGGTTTATTTGGTGAGTATTTTATGCATGAAAAATTTTAAAAAATACTTGACATAATGCTCCCCGCGCAACGCGCGGGAGAGTAAGTGCTTGTTAATCCAAAAGTAGTCTTTGCCATTTTATATATATATATATATATATATGACTATAATTTTAAATGTATATATATAATTGTATACAATATTATTTATAATTTAGCTATAAAAATGTTATTTATAATTAAACTTTATTATACATCTAATAAAGTTGGAAAAAAAATCACTTATAACATAAGGGTAAAGTTGTTCATATGAAAATAATTTTCCTCACCTCCCCTCCTGAACCAAATAAGGTAACATTAAAATTCCTCCATTCCCCTTCCTTCTGATCAATCCAAATAATGTAATATTAAAATTCATCCCCTCCATTAAAATCCCCCTCCTCTGCATCAAACCAAACAGACCCTTAATCAATTGTCTGTAAAACAATTTTCCAAAACAGGTGTAGTGAACTTCTAGGAACTCTCAGATGTCAAATGCATGTTCATTGAGTTTTATGTTCCATTTTTATTTTATAAACTGTTTGAAAAGTGTACTATTCGATTGCCATAGTTTAATTCTTTCTAATATGATTTTATATGTTTATCATAAAATGTAACACAACACAGAAAGATGGTAGGTATTTCCGGAATGAATATGATAAAATGTAACACAGCAAATAGAATTAACATAGTTTAAATCTTTTTTTTTTTTTGCCTTCAATAATTTAGCTCTTTGGAATATGATTGTTGCCTATCAGCAACACTGATATTCTTAGAACTAGAACGTACAGTTCCTCAGGAAAAGGCTTATTTGGTTGCAACAATTCGTGAGATGCGATTTCTGTGCATACATTAAACAAGTCTATTTGTTTTACTTCATAAGCTACATCCCTCACATTTCATCCAACATAAATAATCTACCTTCTCAGTTAGCACCACCAATTGGGGTCCTCATAGTTCCTGCTCTTTTCTTTTCATATTTTACCACCAACTAGATTTTTTTCGTCTGCACGACACAAGTTTTTATTAAATATTTTGCATATTATTTCAACAACTAGAACAAGTTAAAATGTGTTGCTTGATATTTGATCTTAGATCTAGTCCAAAAAGATCTGCATTATATTTATATTGTTCATCAATGACTTCTTAGATATTTGATGCTTCATTTTATCTCATGTCCTTCATATAAAAACTAGATAGTACAAATTTACGGATATTGAAAATTCATTTGAATTGGCTATTTATAACAAAATGGATGCTCTTCTTTTTAAAATACCCTCTTTAATTATGTGCATTTGAAGTAGGAATTATCTTGATAGAAATCTCTTAATATAATAGTATGTACAATCAATATGGATATTTTTACTTATAAGAGAAAAAAAGATATGGATATTTTGGGCAAAAATTAAAAATTTGGAAGATAAAGTAAATTGAGATCTTACATTTATAATTAAAGTAAATCTCTATCTAGCTCTTATACTACTATTAGGGACTAGAGGGAGTATTGGATATTGAAAATTTGGGGGAATTACTATAAGTTCCTAAGGGATGGATTTAATCTCACAAAAATTTGATAACAATCGAAAAGCATTTAATGATAAGTCTTAAAGTGTGTGTTTGGCAAACCTCCAAACCATGGTTTGCGAAATCCGAGATAAAACTCCTCTCACACACTTACCTCGTAAGTCGTAAAAACTATTAAAAAAAGCTAATACAAACACACAAAGTGTAGGAAATGACAAATAATTTTGCTCCTCACTTGTCATTGGAATTTTGTTGTTATTAAATGGGTTAAGGGGCAATTTTGCACCGGAAGTGTAAAAAAGTGAGCAATTTTGCTCTGACTATTATTTCAATTAATTTTAATCGTTAGTTGACCAAATATACTGAACTGTCAGTTTACATGATATCCACGTTATTTTTGTTAAGGTGCAAATTTACCCCGCAAGTTTTAAATGTAACTCTGAAAAAAATGAAGTAGACGACTAAGGACTTTCGGGGTAAATCTGCATTTTAACAAAAATAACGTGGATGTCATGTGGATTGTCAGCTCAGCATATTTGACCAACTAACGGTTAAAATTAATTAGGAAAACAGTCAGAACAAAATTGCTCATTTTTTACACTTCTGGGGCAAAATTCCCTCGGGAAAAACTTCCTAGGTAAAATTACCTCTCGGTGACAACTTCCGAAACAACATTACCCGTTAACCCTTACTAAATCCCTTCATTATGTGCTCATAGTAATTATCCTAAAAAAAATCACTTGCCATTTTGACTATATTAGTTATCATTGACTCAGTTATGATACCAATGATATAAACTGTCACCCAATTGAATGTTTTGAGGGAGGAAGTAAAAAAAAAAAGAACTTTAACATTACAAAATCTTAAATTAGGTTTGCGTTATCAAGAGTTAATAAGAGAATTTTGATAAAAAAAGAGTTAATAAAAGAATAACGAAATTTGATAAGCAATTAACAACTCATTTTTTGAAAAATGTCTAATTTAAAATTTCTCAAATTCAAATTTCTTTTTCAGTCTTTTTCCTATATTTAAAAGTTTAAGACTTTGTCATGGTCAAAAAAGCATAAGGGCCCGTTTGGTATAAAGAAAATGAGGGAGGGAAAAGGGAACATTAGGATGTTCCACGTAGGAAAATTGTTTGATGCCAAAAGTTGCGGAAACTTAAATTCCCGCCAACGGCAATTTTACCTTAAACTTTGGAATTTACGATCCCACCAAAAGTAGTGTTACCTCAAGTTCCTTCATAGGACACTAAAAATTAGGACAAGTCTACGCTTTAAAAACGAGATAAAATCAATTTACTAAATTTGACCGAAAACTAGCTAGATTTTCAAATGTAAACTAAATCAGTTTACAACTTTTGTAAAGCAATTTACCACTTTGGTAAATCGATTTATTAAAGTGGTAAATCATAAATCGATTTATCAAAGTGGTAAATCGATTTACCAAAGTGGTAAATCGATTTACCAAAGTGGTAAATCGATTTACCAAAGTTGTAAATCGATTTATCACTTTTGTAAATTGATTTACGAAAGTGGTAAAATGATCTAACCCATTTTTTTATTATTTTATTATAAGGGTGTTATGGGCATTTCACGTATTTTTCTCACTTCCGCCACTCCATTTTCTTTCTATCAAATGTCTCATTTTCCTTTAACCTAAGTTACCTTCTCATGTCTATTAAACAAAGATACTTTTTTAAGTTCCCTCCAATATTCCCTTCATTTCCTTTCCTTCATCGTACATTCCTTATACCAAACGGGCCCTAAGACTTTCACCTACTACTACCTAAAAAAAAAAAATAGGACTTCATCTGTTAGTTACATTTTTTTAAGACTTGGTACATATATTATATTTTGTGTTAAGGTGCAAAAATACATATAAGTTTTTACCTAAAATGTGTTCAGTACCATATATTTTTTTTAAGTTGCAAAAATATCGATGTAAATTCAAAATAAGAATGTCAACATTGTTAACTATAATCTAAAACCGTTACATATACATATGAAAAAAGAACATGGACTCCATTATAAAAAGTAATGGTGTTAAGTTAAATTTAACGATGCTGACATTTTTACTCCCATTTTGAATATTCATAGGTATTTTTGCACCTTCAAAAAGTATATCGTGTTGGACGCGCTTTGGGTAAAAGTTTATAAGTATTTTTGCACCTCAGCCTTTGTATCTTGGATAGAGGTAGTAGTATTCTTAATTAATGCATTGGAAAAAAAAGTATTCTTAATTAATACTACCTTTGGTCCTTAATATAAGACCTAGTTAACTTTTTTTGTAGAGTTCAAGGAAGTTAGATAAGTTACTCTAAAGTATTTATATTTATCTTTTTTCTTTAAATTAATTTTTTGATTTATAAATTGATATATCATCTAATAATACATAATATATGTCATGATTAAATAGTTTATTTAATTTTTTTAATATTTTTACAAAAAAAAGTAAATAGATCTTATAATAAAAAGGGGAGGGAGCATGATCCTTTATTTATAAATCTCTATGCCAGATAACTTAATCAAGGTTGCTCAGAAAAACTTGTTCAGGGATTATTGGGGTCTTTTTATCGATTCAATCACTATTACTCATAACCTTGACTCAAAATTCGTGGACTTTGTCTCTTCTTTTTCATGAACCCACAGCTTCCACAATGCTTCATCGTGCGCCTTTTAGTAAAGGAAGTTTGAATTAGAAAGATGTGAACTTTATTTAGCATCCCAGGTCAAAAGTTGAGTGTTATTATTAATTATCTCCAGCCATCTGTTTGCTTACGGTGACAGCTAAGCTACAATTTTTTGAAATCTATATCTCGTTCCCTCTAATTCTCGTCGAAGTATTTTGTGTTTTGAGATTGAGAGTACTGCCTCTCCATCTCGGAAGTAGATCCTCTCAGCGGCCTTCTTTCTCAGAATCCCTCATAATCTTAAAATCCTGTCCGTTAATATAATCAAATGGCTCACAATGCCTCATATCATTAGACTATTATAGAAGGAATCTGAACCGTTTATGTTAATCAAATCGAGACCGCCCACTTTCAGTATCTCCAAAACTTGTTCAGAATACCTCAAATGCCAACACAACGTCAACCTCCGGCAACTTCATGGCTGATCGAACAGAGCTCAAATGCGAATATGTTCAGATGCAAATAAGTATTTTTTTTCATAGAAGACTTATAGAAGATGAAATCAAAGAATCCTTTGATTTTTTTGCATATCCAATGTTGCAAAATTATCCATTATAGAAATGTATTTTTTTTTTTCAATTTGAACAAAAAAAACGCAGAATCGAACTCACCGACCAATTTTTTCAATAGGGATGATTTCTTTTGTTGTTACCTTTTCTTTTCAAAAATAAACCCAGGAGAATGTGATTTCAATTTTTTCATTATAGGGATGATCATTGCGATTTCATGGACCCTCTAGGCTTGGGAATCACTGGCATGAGGAAGAGAGGGATGAATAGGAAGAGCGAAGATACAGAGGAAGAGGCATAATGTGGAGTAACCAACCGTGGGAAACACTGGAGCTTCCTGTAAGCATCGGAAATCCCTGTTTTTGTCGAAGGACGTCGCTGTTAGTGTCGCGTAGACTTTGACAGGCTGGCCATCTTTGGGTTTTGGCAATTGTATTGGCGGTCAGGATTGTATCTAATAAAATGTATGGTTTATATGTAATGTTAAGCTTGATGAGATGTCTCCTTATGAACCCTCAGATTGATCGGACGGATAGAATTTAAAGCTTATGAGGGATTCTGAGTAAAAGGCTTTTGAGAGTATATGAACCCCTCTATCTCTTTCTGTTTTTTTTTTTTTGAATTTCATTTAAGAGTAATGCTAGAGCCGGTAATACGGGCTCAACCCACGGGCTCAACCCATGAGCCCGCGGGTTTTGACGGGTTAGGGTTGGAAAATTCCCAACTCGCAAAAATGCGGGCCGCACAGGCCCGCACCGCATAACCCGCAGGTTGATGCGGGCCAACCCGCGGGTTGGCCCGCAATATTTTTTATTTACATATAATAATTTTAAAAAACTTATAAGTTTTCCACTCCTATCTTGGTACCTCCCAATCCAAAGAGAAAAAATTTTAGCTTCTTCCTTTTTTCTTTAAACAAAATTATTATATCTTGGTTGCTTAAGGATGAGTTTATGTTTTGTTTATAAACTTTAACAAATTTGATAACTTTATCTCTTAAATTGTAGATTATGTTTTTAAATTTTTATAAAAGAAATAATTGATACTAGGAAGGTAAATTTAATTACTCATATATATGTGTATCATATTTTCAATCATCTTTAAAAAATATGAATTTTTTTTTCAAAAAAAAAATGCGGGTCCGCGGGCTAGCCCGCAACCCGCACACTGCGGATTAGGGTTGGCATTTTGGAAGCCCGCAAAAGTGCGGGCTGCACAGGCCCGCACCGCGCGGGCCGGGGGTTGGTGCGGGTCGGGGGTTGGTGCGGGCCAGCCCGCGGGTATTCCCAACTATAAGTAATGCATATACACCTGCATACTTTTTATTTTTTTTACCAAAACTTACATGGACAAAACTTACATCTAGTGCTTTATATCTATACCGAGTTCTTCCAGTTTACCAATTAAAAAATGGCACCTGGATGTTTTGACACATCAGCCGTTACCCATTATTACTTCATCTCCGTTTTTTTTTTTTCCTTTTCCCATTTGTCAAACCCTAAGCATCTCCATGGCGACAACCAAGAAGTAGATTCGGCGATTATGGAGAGAAACGACATCCATCGTGAAGCGTATATCGGAGGCCAAGGACAGTCTCTCAAACTGACGACAATACGGCGACCATCGTTTTAGTGACTAAAATTTAGGATAAGCGAAATCTGGATTTGATGCGTTATACGCAGACTCTGCAAATATTGCATTCATAGCCTCTGGTATGAAAGCCATCCCAAAATACCTACTCGTTCCTATTCTTGCATGGCGTCCGGTTCCAACACACATCTAGTAGACATCACCATTTAATTTAATAATAATGATAATAAGAGGAGAAGAAGAAAAAGATTGGTGGGTCGATACCTGTGTTGAATGACTCAACTAATTTCGTTTTATTTTTTTGTGTTAAAAAGTCAAATGGATTCAGGGAAAGCTTGTATTTTAAAAATTATTGAGATAACATTGAGGGATTGGAGTATTGCCACAATCGCGGAATCTGTATCTTGAATGATGTTGGAGATGCTTAGGGGTTCGACCAGTGGAAAAAGAAAAAACAGAGATAAAGCAGTAATGGGCAACAAAATTATAGCTGATGTGTCAAAATGTTAGGGTGTCAATTTTTAATTGGTGAACTGGAAGAATTGAGTGTATGGTACTGGATAGAGGTTTTGTCAAACTTGCATGCCTTTTATAGATAATTATATACTAGTAATTGTTTAGTTAAATTACATATCATCATAAAATGATTAGTATATATTTGATGTTTTGATTGAAAATATAATTATAAAAAGGAATAAACTGACGATTAAAAATTCACTATTCATTTTATAATAAATACATCTTTTATGCCAGCTAGTACGTCACCGCCACACGTTGGACCACATGATGGAAAACGTCCTTCAGCGCCCTCCAACGGAACCCCCCCCCCCTTTTTCGGGTGAGAAGAATTGAAGAAAAGTAGCCGTTGCGAGGGTATCCTAATTTCCAACGGCTACTTTCTCATATGCTTTCTGAAAACTATCCGTTGTGCATTCCCAGTTCATAAACACAGTTTCGCCTCTCTCAGTTTTTCTCAAACCCATTTGAAAGTCTCCCTCAGCTCGTCGTCCCCTCTGTTGGTAGAGAGATTATCTTACTTCGCTTAAGGTAAAGATTCAAAGACTCCCATTTTCCCTTATCTGGAAGCACAAATTCTTCTGCCTTGCTAGTTGTTGTCGACTTTGCTGACCTTCTCTATCAATTTCAAATCTCAGCGAGCTAAAGTTCTGATCTTTTTTCATCGATCTGTGCAGGAACTCAACAACAACCATAGCAAAAATGAACGATCTAATGACCAAATCATTCACCAGCTACGTGGATCTGAAGAAAGCTGCAATGAAAGACGACGTGGATCTGGAAGCTGGTCTTCCACATTCCGGCGTGGAACTTCGATCTTCAACAAATCAATTGGATACCGACATGGGTCGCTTCCTGGAAGAGGCCGAGAAGGTGAAAACAGAGATAGGGGATCTCCGTGACATTCTGGGAAAACTTCAGCAAGCAAATGAAGAAAGCAAGTCCCTGCACAAGCCTGAGGCTCTAAAATCCTTAAGAAACAGAATCAACGCCGACATCATCTCTGTTCTCAAGAAGGCCAGAACAATCCGGTCTCAATTGGAAGAAATGGACCGAGCTAATGCAGCCAATAGGAGGCTCTCTGGCCTCAAAGATGGCACGCCTGCCATTTACAGAACCAGAATTGCAGTCACCAATGGCCTTCGGAAGAAACTCAAGGAGCTAATGATGGAGTTTCAGGATCTGAGGCAGAGGATGATGACTGAGTACAAAGAGACAGTGGGAAGGCGCTACTTTACTGTAACAGGGGAACACCCAGAAGAAGAAGTGATTGAGAAGATCATCTCCAATGGGGAAGAGGAGTTCTTAAGCAAAGCAATTCAAGAACACGGGAGAGGGAAAGTTCTAGAGACTGTGGTGGAGATACAGGACAGGCACGATGCTGCGAAAGAGGTCGAGAAGAGTCTTCTGGAGCTGCACCAGGTGTTTCTGGATATGGCGGTGATGGTTGAAGCTCAGGGCGAGAAGATGGACGACATTGAGCACCATGTGCTTCATGCTTCTCATTATGTTAAGGATGGGACTAAAAATCTGCAGACCGCGAAGAAATACCAGAGAAGCAGCAGAAAGTGGATGTGCATTGGGATCATACTTCTTCTGATTCTGATCCTCGTAATCGTCATCCCTATTGCCACCAGTTTCAGCAGCTCTTGAATTAAAATTTTTTAGGTTGGCTCTTGGGGTGATTCTAAAATTTAGGCGTATTGTTTCTTCAATATTGAGTTGTACGACTCATCGTCGTTTATTTGTGTTTGTGTAAATTCAATTCATTTTCTAAGGCCTTCCAGGCTCCAATTGGATTTCTGCATTTAACATGGTGATGTTCCTTAAATCATTGGCCACAGATCTGTGGGTGCCTTTGTGTAGATTTTTTTTTTAGTTTAGTTAATTAATTCAGTCCATCTATGATTCGCTTTCCTTTTCCTTATATCGTCTCACAGTCTCTCTTCAAATGGTGCGCACATGGGTGAAAGGGAAGTTATTATCAGTGACTTCAATTATTGATATTAACGTGCACACTTCTGCCATGTCTCAACACAGGGCTTGTCTTCATTTACAAGCAGTATCAAGCAAAAATTATTCTCAATGAAGATTGTTCTGATTTTAGACTAGAATTTCCTTTCCTGGAAATATTAGTATGAGAGATTTTCCCCTGATTTTAAGCATAATCCAGAAGATAGATAAAATCCAGATGTATTTATGAAAATACGGACATGTGGGTTCGTACTTAGTCCTGAGTTTAAAGTTTAAAGAAAGAGTAATATAATCAAAAGTTTTTCTGACGAAAATGAAGGTCTTGCATTGGCGTTCTAAGTCAATAACAACCATGTATTTTGTTTTATTGCACAACACTACTACAATTTGGGCTGGTCATTCAAGCCCAAAATTGACTTGGGCTTACAATCCGTTCATGATTAAACTTAGGCCCAAAATAAAGATTAAATGGTTAAGAGAAGTTCTTGCATCTGAGTCATCTTCTCACGGAGACTCCGTGCAACGATATCATACCAAGACATCACAAATTTGAGAGGCAGTGATGATCAAACTGTTCGATGCACACTGTCACCTGCAAGACTCCAGAATTTTAAGTAAGACCCCCCAATTAATCAAGGCAGCTCAAGATAATGGAGTTGTTTGCTTTGCCGTTAATGGACTTTCCGAGAAAGACTGGCACGTGGTTAAGGAGATGAGCGAAAACCATCCTTCTGTCATTCCCTGCTTCGGTCTCCACCCATGGTCATTTCTAGTATCAATCTCTTCGTTTTTGCTTCTTCATTTTGTTCCGTTTCTTGGTTGAGTACTTGAGTCATTTCGGATGAGCATAAAGGATTTGGGACTTCTCTTTGTGCAGGTTTGTTTCTCAGAGGAGCCCGAATTGGCTCAAGACCCTGAAAGAATATTTTGATGCTACACCCTCTGCTGCAGTTGGAGAGGTACCTCTTTCTTTCCGTTTTAATATTCCATCTATTAGTTAATTTCCAGTGTTCTAGGAAATTGTACAGTTCACTTGTAGTTGTTGAGAGCCGAAAAGGTAACAAGTTACTAGTGTGTTTGGATTAGCTTTTTTTTTAATAGTTTTTACGACTTACGAGGTAAGTATGTGAAAGGAGTTATCTCGGATGCGCAAACCATGTTTTGTAGCTTGCCAAACACACACGTCTTTGCCTTTTTTTTTAATTGTTTTTTAAATAAAACACTGATGTATGTATATACACATATATATAGAGGGAAAGAGAGAGACTGATTCGAAACATTACAAAGCAAGCAAAAAGAGGCTATTTCCTCCTCTCATCATCTTCCTCCTTTATACAAGGTGGGGGATATTAGGGGTCACACGCCTTTGTTTTTTATGGTAAAGAGATTAATTCTTTATAAAACTATCCAAAGCTTTTTGGATGTACCTAGTGGTTGTGCATGCATGGTTTCTAGTCTTACATGGATAATGTGCACATGAATTGACTGTAGCAGCATTTGTCACTGTGATCAATGTTTTAAAAGCTGGACTGAACTTAACGTTGAACCGGAGAAGCGATCGGGTCATGGGTAATATGGTCGGACCGATAACATAATAATTAAATAAAAATAATATTATACGTATATATAATTATAAAAAAAATATGAAATTTTAACATCACTTAAAAATAAATACATACAAAAGCTTATATGTATCATCTTTCCTAAATTCCAAGTTTTAATACATTGAAATCATTAAAAATAATACAATAACATGTCAATAATACCAATAAATGGTTCCCGGTTCAACCACTCCGATTCCTGGTTCAATGTCGGTTGCCAGCCCAACAACCGGTCTGAAGCGGTCTGAAACGGTCCAAATGATGAAACGGTTGAACCATACTGAACGAGCCGAAAGCCCTCCGAGGCACTGGTCCGACTGTTCGGTCCGGTTTTCACAACATTGACTGTGACTCTAATATTATTGCTTAAGTGTTGTTGTGATGGGGTGTTTACTTTATTTCAGATTGGTGTGGACAAAGGATCTCATGGAAGGCAGATTGATTTCTCAGAGCAGGTTTTATCACCTCCATTGTTTCATTGCCCTGTTTTCTTCCAGCTGTTTGGGAGTTTTCTTCTATTTTTCTCCTCAGTGGTCGGGAACCGGTCCTCTTGAAGTAATCCAAGCGCTGATTTGGCGTTCTCTTTCTTATATACTCCGTATTTACATCTGAATATATAATACCGTCATTGGAGGTTTGATTCCTCAACGGTTTACTAAAGATATATTAAAAGTAGCTTTAGCCTTCATATTCTGTTCATTCCTATACTTGAAAATATTTGCTAGATTGTTGCTGATGTGTTAAGACATCCCTGCAGGTTCAGGTATTACGGGAGCAGCTTGAACTCGCAAAAGAGTTGAACAAGCCAGCATCTGTCCACTGTGTTCGAGCTTTTGGTGACCTTCTAGAGCTGATGAAGTATGAATACTGATATCTCATCTTTTCCTGTTTCTTTCATGGCTCCAAAAACTGTTTAATGACAAGTATATGTTAAAAAATTTTCATATGTAATTTTCTTCCAGATTCTGCTGAAATGAATTCTAATCTTAAGCCTTCTAATATGCATTATTCCTTTAAAATTTCAAAATTTCCAGGACCATTGGGCCTTTTCCTGCTGGTGTCATTCTTCATTCCTACCTAGGTTCTGCTGAGATGGTTCCCCAATTTTCCAAGCTTGGTGCTTATTTTTCCTTCTCTGGATTCCTTATGTCACTAAAAATAAACAAGGCGAAGAAAATGCTGAAGATGGTAATGTTCATGAGCTCTGATATGCGATCAATCTTACAATCTCTTTTATGTCAAAACTGTGACTGGTCTTAACTTCACATTCCATTTAGGTATCATCTGATAGGATTTTATTGGAGACAGATGCACCAGATGCTCTACCAAGTTCAAACATAGATTCTCTCTTTTTTGTTGAAGGAGATACTTCTCTCCCTGAACATATACGAGGCAATTCAACTCCAACAACTTCTGGCTCCTCCACAGATGCCTCAATGTTGCCTAAAGAAACGCTTAATCATCCAGCAAACATTCGCAACGTATGCGGGTTATATAATCATCTTTGTTGTTATATTGTCATATTTTACATGTATGAATGAATGGTGCTTACATGGGACTAAGAGTGACTGTGTTTAGGAAGTAGAGATTTAAAATGAGAAAATGGAGGAGGGATAAACTATGAATTACAATTATTGGTTGTAGAGGGTGATAATTTTATTTAGACACTGAGGTATTCATTGTGCATGCAGGTTCTTGATTATGTTGCATCCCTGCTGGAGATTTCTAAAGAAGAACTTGCTGAACAGAGTTACCAGAATGCAGTCCGTCTATTCTCATATGAAGGTTCCAAAGTCCTTCAAATGTAATCAAAATCACGACAAGAGGTTGTAGATTGCTTCAACAGTTCTTGGTTTGCTTAAGTTTATATGCCAGATGGTCTGCCAAATTTGGTTATCTGCAAGATATCAGTGAAATGATTCACGCTGGCAATACGAAATAATTATCCATAAAATAAAGAGGACCATGAGAGAGGAATATGTAGATGTCAAATCCCATGCACAAATGATTCATATTGGTTGAATTGCATCAACATGGGTGATGGATATGGACTGACGGTGGAATTAGTGTTTATTTTGATATATTGATGTAAAATACTACTATTACATGGTAGTTTCAGCTGTAATAGGATCAATGGCAAAAATATTAATTGGATCAAATTGTAAAACGTGTAATGTGCTGTTCAATTTTTTTTTTTTAAAATAAATGGTCTCTACTTCAACTGATAGTGTGAAAAAGAACAAAAGATATTCTAACGGAGAGCAACAATTCTAATTTTTGTAATTACTAGTAGACATTATCTATAAGCAAATCAATAGCTCTCAATTGAAAGGTGCAAAACACGTAACTTAATGGTATGAAAGTTTTTCTTGCAAGTAAGAAGTTTCAGGTTTGGTACAGCCTAAAAGTCAAATCCCTTGCTAATCACAATTCATGGGCTCAAATTTAATCAAGCCAGGGAAATACACACCGCAATGACTAATAAAAGCTTGAATCCCAATTGGGAGAGATAGCATTACAGGATTGTCTCTAATAGAAGAATACACTGGCCGAGCCAAAAAAACAAAACTCACAAGATTTGAGGCAAGTTTTGTTCGAAGAAAAAAAAGAAGAGAACTGATGGCAGCTCATAATCGTAGAACACACACATTTGCTTCTCCATACGCCACCTTACAAAAAAGTCAACGAAGTAACAATGCGTTATGCTTCTATTTAAATCAAAAGGCGGAAATGGTACTGTGAAGAAGCCATCCCATTGGCTCGAAATCAAAGTTTGATTTTTGTGGCAGCTGAAGATCATAGTTTAGAGGGCTGAGAAGAAGCAGCGATGAAGACGAAACTGTTCGATGCCCACTGTCACCTGCAAGACCCCAGAATCTTAGACAAGACGCCCCAACTCATCAACACTGCCCAAGAAGTTGGGGTTGCCTACTTTGCCGTTAATGGAATTTCTGAGAAAGACTGGCACCTTGTTAAGGACATGAGCCACACTTATCCTTCTGTCATTCCTTGTTTTGGTCTCCATCCATGGTCATATATATTATCAATCTTCTATTTTTTTTAAAAAAAATTTCTTCAATGCCTTTCGTTTTTGGGCTCAGTTATTCATTCGGCTGTGGATCAATTTACCTGTATTTAAGTTCTGTACCTGCAGGTTCATTGCCGATAGGAGCTCCAATTGGTTCGAGTCCCTCAAAGAATATTTTGCTGCTACTCCCTCTGCTGCTGTCGGAGAGGTATCTCTTTGTTTCTTTCTTGTTACAACAAATTGGGGTTATCGATTATGGATAATGTTATTGTTAGCTGGTAATGATGCTTGCTGATTGGTGAAAAAGAAAAAATAAATGATGATGGCTGAAAAGGACTTAATTATCGTAAGCAATGTCTAACTCTAGTATTGCGTGGTCAACGTTTGTTGCAGAAGATTTTATTTTTAAGGTTCTATTATGTGATACGTCTAATTTATTTCAGATTGGTTTGGACAAGGGACCACTTGCAAAGCATTCTAAGTTCTCAGATCAGGTTTTTCCTTCTCTTTCCCCTCAGTTGTTTATTAAGCATGTTTCTCTCAATGATCTTGATAGCTTCGTCATCGGCTCCCTCGGTGCAATCCATGAATGCTCCTATTTAGCTTTCCTTTTCTTAAATATGAATATCTTGCATATAATTACTTCAATATAGGTAGCTGTATATAAAGTAGCTTCATGTTCAATGTAGGTTGAAGTATTCCGGCCACAGCTTGAGCTAGCAAAAGAATTGAACAAGCCAGCATCTGTGCACTGTGTTGAAGCTTTTCATGACCTTCTTCAGCTAATGAAGTAAGAATGTTGGTTTAGTGACAATGACATATAAATGATTATTCAAATGCAAAACTACTTTGTCTCCAGATGAGATTGCTCAGATGTGCAAAACAGAGTTCTCTTATTATCATTTCAACTAATAAAAGATGCAATCTGTGATGTACTTCTGTTAGCATCAATCTGATTCTTGATCTTATTGCTTGCAATTTTGAAGTTCGTTGCACTTAACAAATTTTTAATATCACGAGACACAACATTAGGAGGATATTATCATTTTAACTAATAGAAGATTCATTCTGTGACGTGAGATGTTCTCATTGACGATTCTGTCATGCCTCATCTGAAGCATATTTCCTAGTTGTTTGCAAGTCTTATAATGAGTGTGCAGTGTCATAAAAATTTCAAAATTGGCAGGTCCGTGGGGCCTTTTCCTGCTGGTATCATCCTTCATTCATACATAGGTTCAGCTGAGATGGTTCCTGAATTTTCCAAGCTTGGTGCTTATTTCTCCTTCTCTGGGCACCTTTTATTTCTAAAACCAGACGAGGCAAAGGAAATGCTGAAGACGGTAATTTTCCTTGCGTTGGGTCAAGTGATCAAGTTTTGATTTGTGTCATGTTATATATATATATGTATCAAAAACTAAGACATTTTCATAAATCTGTATTGCATTAAGGTACCATGTGATAGGATACTATTGGAAACAGATGCCCCGGATGGTCTATTGAGAACAAAAGTAGATACTTTGTTTTTGGTAGAAGGAGATCCTGCTCTCCCTCCAGACCTTCATGGCCAAACCACTGTTTCCTGCATTGATGCTTCAACGTTGCCAAACGAAACACTCAATCATCCTGCAAACATTCTCAACGTATGTACTGTGGCCCATCTCATCATCTTTGCATATAATATCATTCCCCTGCATATAGAATGAAGTTGAGTTCCATGAAATTTTTCATAGGGGTTGACTTGCACGCTTTCAATCTAATAACTTTGTGCTAATGATCAAATTCAAAACGTAATTGTCATGCGTCACAGCAGGGGGTAATAGTATTATGTGGGTTCTCAGATTTAGAATTTCACGTGCAGGTACTTGATTATGTTGCGTCCTTGCTGGAGATTCCCAAAGAAGAACTTGCTGAGTTAAGTTACCAGAATGCTGTCCGCATATTCTCATATGAAGCTTCCAAACTAATCCAAACCTCAACAGCATCACAACAAGTGTACGCACCGACAAGTTCTTGTATTGAACCCACATTTTAGGTTGTGAGGCGATGGTTCGCTTGTCTATCAAATTAAATTTGGTTGTCTCATTCAAACAAGGATGTGTCGGGGGCAGGGCTAGCCAATAAATTAATTGCTTGGGAGGCAGGGAGGGCATGAAATTACAAGTGGTGGTGTCATGCATGGGACAAAATTAATGTTTTGGGCTAGTCAATAAAAAATTCTCTTTTGTTTCCCTTTATGTTTCATTGTAAACTCACAGTGAGTCTAGTGGTTTGCTAAGGTGTTTTGGGTTCAACCCTGCATATTTCAATAGGCTCTCGTTTTTTATGTAATATGTTTTATTTTTATAATAAAATAGACCCCTTATAAAAAAAGGCACCGGACAAAATTACTCCTACTTCACTTTTTTAAATGTACCGTAGCTCTTGTGGTGGGTTCATGGATAAGTTAGTCCGAGCTTTGATATTACGTACTCACAATATATATATATATATATGTATATATATATATGAGTAGCTGGAGTTGGCATTGTGAAATTGATGAGAATGATTCCCTTCATAGTAATATTACATACTTTTATAAATATTTATTGTGATGCTTATTAAAATGTCTTTTTTTAATTATCCATTCAACCATTATTTCTTTTTCTTTCCTCCTTTTCAAAAAAGAACGTTATCGTTCCAATTGGCACTCCAGTGTCCATACATATCATTACGGGGGCAAAATAGGAAAAGATAATATATTATTTTTCAAAACACAAATGTATTAACATGTGTTTCTAACCCTAACCTTGTCCACTGTTATTCATTGTTTACGTTTGTTTTTTGTTGGACAGAATTCCTTAAAAAATTCATTTATTGATTCATAATAACAAGGTTATAAGTTATAACTCAATCTTATTTCTTACCAATATTTCTTTGTACATATATTAATGCATACATACATTTCTCAATATTGAAGCATGCATGAATCATACGAGAGACTGACCTGCGCATAATTAATCTCTCATGGTCCCCCTCCCTACTCTTTCAGAAAACAAAGATTGGCATCCCTTGTAAATATATACTCCCTCCTATCTTTAATATAAAATAAAATTGATCTTTTTATAAAGATTAAGGAAGCTAATTAAATTATTTTAGAGTATTTATATTTTTTTTCCCAAACTTATTAGTTTAATTAATAAACTTATATATAATCTAAACATACACATATAATTAAATAACTTTTTTAATCTATCCAATAAAAAATCAACTTTATATTTATAACCCAAATACTATCATATATGAAATCGTATTCATATGAATTCATGCATGTGAATCCATGCACAGTGCCTTGACTCACGCGATGAGAAGCTCCACCATCGTAGCAAGCAGCTGATGAAAACCTGCAATATAATTATCAAGTTTATATTTCTTGTCTGCATTCTTACAGCTCATTCCACAATTACCCCCAAGGATCATATATAATCAGTCATCACCATTGTACCAGTAATCATGTATTCATAATACTTAAATACATATTTTTATATATATAAATTTATATAAAAGAATTATAGTTAGGATAAGTTTTTTACCTGATAATCTATGATCAATTCAAGAACTCAAGGAAGAGTTTGAGGAATTTCTGCATTTCCATAGGAGGAAGTGCCACCAATACATTAACCCCACCACCACCTTCAACCTCATGATCAGCTGGAGGGAAAAATAGTATAATATCCTTCCTGTGATACACCACCGGACAGCTGTACCTAGGCTTCCCCCATGGATACTCCACATCCGCAAACCCTAATCTCCACCACGATGACACCAGAACCTCCCCATTCGGAAAACCATTGTACACCTCTCCCCAATCTATCACCGATCTCGCATACTCATCCGTCATTCGCGCCGCACCTTCACTCACCATCTCCACCAACCGCCCAAACGGCCCTCTCTCCAATTCCTCACACTTCGCCGTCGCATACGCCGTCAATACCGCGTTTCCGGCGTAGGCCTTCGGCAGCCCAGGATTCAATCGCGACCTAACATCCACAGCGTACAGTATAGTTGACGATCGATTCGGATCGTCTCCTGCCGATAACGCCTTGCACCTCCACACGAGAGCGGTGACGACGTTGAAGCCGGTGATGCGGGCATCAGATACGGTGGCCGTGGCCTTGGCCTCTGATTTGAGGTGGTTGATGTTGTGGGCGGATAAGCGGAAGATCTTGAAATCGAGATCCTCGGCGGAGGCTTCGAAGACTCCAGACTCTGCGCCTATGACGGGGAGGTCACCGAGATTGAGGAGCTCGGGGTGTGAGAAGGTGACACGTGGCGGTGATCGAGCGGCCAGGAGATGCCTGTCGTGACAGGGGGTCACAGCCAAGGGCTTATTAGCGGCCAAAGCTGCCAGGTTGTCTAAGAAGGTCTTGAAGCCCAAGCCGTCCACGGTGGTGTGGCTGGTTGAGATCCCAATCGCAAAGCCGCCACAGTTGAACGACGTCACCTGCGATTAAACGGCAAAATTAATTACTATAATTATAAATAATTCTTAATTATTAGTGTTGTTTACTCCTAATGACTTATTTATAAACAATTTTTTCTTTGATTGTATAAAAAAAACTGATTGTTAAAAGTTACAGTGTATCAAAAATGTCATATTTTTTTTATATATACCCCTATTTATAAAAAGAATATAGGAAAAATAATAGATAAAAAAGTATGAGAGATAATGAGTATAAGATATAAGAAAGAATGAGAATTTAATAAGGGTAAAATAGGAAAAAGAATCTTAAATTTTCAGATAAAAAGTGAAATTTGTTTATAAAAGGAATCAACCCTATAAGAAAGAAAGTTACTTATAAATAGGAGCAAGGGAGTAATTAATATCTGCTGCTTACATTACATTATTTAATTTATCGATCGCATTCCAAATTTCCCTGTCATTAATCACTTTCATATATTAATAAGTGATCCCACAGCGCCGTTGAGAACTCTAGCGTGTAAAGCTAATTTTTCGGCTTTCAAACTAGCACATTAAGTGTGTGTTTGGAATAGCTTATTTTTAGGTAATAAGTGCTTATAATTCGTGATTCACGGTATACGAGGTAAGTATGTGAGAAGAGTTTTTTCTCGGCTTGCGTAATAAGGGCTTATTTCCTGTACAAAACGCTTTCCCAAACATGCACTAAGTGTCTGTTTGGAGTGAGGTATTTTGGAAGGGAGTGGAGGGAAGGGGAGAGAAAATTTTTAGGGATAATTGCTAAACAAAACTTTATTGATAATTTATTTGCTAAATGGGACCTGGGAAGATATCTTGCACATGGAGGAAAGATATCTGCACACGGAGGGAAGATTTCTACACATGTAGGGAAGATTTCTGCACACGTATAGGGAATAATTTTACACATAGGGAAGATCATCTGTACACCAGTAGTGCTGGAAAACGAGCTGGCCCGTGACGGGCTCGGGCCTAAATGGGCCGGCTCGTTTAAGCCCGAGTTCAAATCCGTACCCTTTTAGAGCGGCCCGACCCGTTTAAGGTAGGCCCGTTTACGTTTTTTCCTTTTTTTTTTGTCATTTCTTTTTTGTTTCTTATTCTCATAAAGACTAAAATACCTAATTTAAAACATAAATATCATCAACATTAATTTAAAACATAAATATTATCCAAGTTTAATAGAATACAAACACTAAAACTTAAGTCCAAACCATAATTAATGTTCACAACCAATTAAATAAGTTCACAGCCACAATCAAATAAGCCTACAAGCTTCAAATGTCAGTAATAATATAACACCTGATTTGGATTTTAGCGTATACATGCAAAAAAAAAGAAAAAAAAATCAAAGAAGAGAAGCTTCAAATGAGGTCTAAGTCAGTGTGAGAGCATTTCTAATATGAGGGTTAGGTTAGGTTAACTCTACCCTCTGACCAATACTTGCTGCCTATTGCCTTGTTTTTTATAAAAAAAGGTTAAACGGGCCTAAAAGGGCCAACCCTTTTAGGCCCGCTTCCATTTTCAGCCTCTAAATCATAGGCCCGACCCTTGACGGGCTCCGGCCTAAACGGGCCGGTCCGACGGACTTGGCCCGAATTCCCGGCTCTACACACCAGGAAAAATATTCTGCATACGTGGAAGATAATCTACACACGAAGGTCCCATTTAGCAAATAAGTTGCCAATAAGGGATTTTTTCACAATTCTCCCAAATTTTTATGAGTTGAATTTTAAAAGATTGAAGAAGTAGAGTAATAAAATTTTAATAAAAAGAATATATAAGATAAAAGAGTAAGAAAAATTAATTAAAAATTTTTAACCCCACTTATCTAATTTTCTTTAAATTCAATTCAAAAATTTTTTACCGTCCACTTTTCCTCTCCTCCCCCGAACCAAACAAGCCCTAAACGAACTTTTATGTCTCGTTGCGTGAATGGGTCACATAATTCTTGTAATAGTACCCATATCTGATATGTTGATCGACTCAACGTACGTAAACTATCTTCTAACTGTTGCTGGCGAAATAGTAACAACAACAACAATAATAATATCCTAACTCTGTCATCGTCTTTGTTTTTCATAAATCTCTTTATCAAATGTTTGAAATCTGAGAAATACTAACTAGATAAGAGTAGGAACAGCTAGAGAGACGGGGAGCCTCTCATTTAAGTATTTAACATGTGGAGACCTTAAATCTTTTCTCTTTTATCTTTCCATTCACATCATAGCTCCATCTAAAGAAGTTTAGGTCCCAGAAAGTAGCTCTCTTTTCCTTTTGTGTCCCTCTCCCTCCAATTTATGTCATTCTCAGGAATCCAAACCAATTGTATGTGATGTATAGAACGCAGTATTGTTGAATTTAATTGTCTACTTAATTTAATTTTTCAACCATAATCCTTCAAAACAGGCTGGATCACCTAAGGTGATCTTTATTCTTAACTCACCGTAATTTTCCAAAAATAAAACTGAGATGGGGCAGAACTAGCTAGCTATAGGAGCATAATTAGCAAGAACAACCCTCTCAAGAGCTATAGTACTCCTACTATATTTTATGTTAGTTATATAAGGAAACAATGTTTATAGTGAATGTAAAGCCCTAATATTGCAAGACTCTGATATATCATGTTGCTGATTTTGAGCAAGAGAATGAAAGAATATGAGAGATTATTAGAGCCAGCAATTGGAAAACACAGTAACACGTCTCCCATCAAAGTATGAGTTGGAAAGAAATGTGGCGGAACCAAAAGTTTCCATATTATTACTGAGTCACTCAGAAAAAGCAGGTACATTACGAAAAAAGCAAATCATCATATCTCGTGATTTTTCAGAACAATGAAGAGCTGGAAAAGGTCGACATGCATTTGTGAAAAGGATAAGAAAGACATTAATTTCAAACTACTTCCATGTAATCATGTCACACCTCAAAGCAAACCCTACCAGTGTCATGCCACGCACATTTCTAGAAATTAAAGTGCACAAAGAGATGAACACATACAACTCACCCTCTCTTCACAGGCACAGACCCAAAGAAAAGAAAAAGTAATCAAGACTTTAACCAGTGAATTGATCGATGAGTTACATGTTAATGTTTGTACGTACATACCTGGAAAACAGCCAGTGGCTGATCACCCGGTTTGAGAAAATCCTTATTCTTATGAACCAACTGAGCAAAAGCTGGATTAGGGTGGATCAAGTCTCCTATTTGATCCAACTCCAGCTCACTAGAAGCCACCACAAACCCAGCTCCGGCACCGTTACAGTCTATCTCGAGCCGGCCGGTTTCGGGGCTGAGCTTCAGTCTTCCGGCGAAGAAGTCATAAGCCACCAAAGCATCAGCCAGAGCCTTCTTCAACCTATCGGCGACAATGTCCGGAGGGAAATCCTTGTGGGATGCGAAGAAGTGGACAGATTCAACGTCGAAATTGAGGACCTTGTCTATGTTTGACAAGAACAAGGACTTTCTCTCCGTTTGTTTTGATGGAAAAACCATGGACGAATTTTGAATCCTCACCTTTAGATCTTGAGGCAAAGGTGGGGCTTCTTGGTAAATGGTTCCCATATCCTCTTCTGTGTACGTATAGAATTATCCGCTCAAAATGTGAATATATGTACGTGCTGTTCACCTTTTCCGATCTATTTATACACACACACCCTTGTGAAGCTGATGAGAATGGCTTAGATTCTGACACGAAACCAAGTGAGAAGCCGCTGGAGGTGGAATGAATGAATGATACTGTGCTATGGAATGGGGTGGCCATATTTAATACTCCCTACAATCTTATCTATAAGATTCCCATAACCGAATTAAATAATTTAAGAAAGTGATTAAATTTATTTAAAATCAATAAATATATCTGAAAAATTTTTTTTTTTAAAAAATATGTTCTTATTTATGAGGAGTAAGTAAAAGAGAGATATAAAATAAATATAAGTATCATTAACTTTTTAATTAATATAATATATACAATTAATGGGAGACAAAAATGAAAAAATAAAACGCCTTAAATGTTCAAATAACTCTTATTAAGCTCAAGTAAAAAATATTAAAATAATTTAAATTTTAGGTTCTTATAAAAAACAAAATACCTACTTTGCAGACATATAAAGGGAGAGTGAATTAAAGAGAAAGAACAAGTGTCAGAAAAAGGCCGGGTGATGAGATTAATGTTGTTGAGTGAAGGCAAGTTAATAAACAAGGTGGTTGGTTGGTACTTGGTAGGTTGAGATAGAGGATAAAGAGTGAAGTTTAACGGTGTGTAATGAAGGCTAAAATTGTTAGGTGGGTGCAATGGAGTGGTGATCCATGCAATTTCCCATACTTTGCTGTGTCTGCTAATAATTAACTCTTCTCTCATTATTCTCTCTCGGGCTACCCCACTTCCTGTACTTTCTTTCATTTTCCGTCTCTTCAATGCTTGTTTCTCACGCTACTGTATGTATAAGTTCATCAGATTAGAATTAGTCAAACCTAGCTAATATATAATTGGATTCCATTCTCATCGGATCATGATCTGTTGGTTCCACCATCTCCTTCAGTCTTGTCTCTTTTGATATTGGTCTCCAGAGATTCTCTTCATCTTCACCTGTCTGTTTCGTTTTAGCGCCCAGTGATAAAGAAATCAGGCAAAGTATTTTTTTTATCCAAAATTCAAGGTTATAAGATTTGAACCCAAATTAATATGCAGTGCATGCAAGTTGAAGAATAACAGTTTTTCTTTTAATTAGATGGGCATACTTGTACTAACCACTTACTAAATCCACGACTTCATCCCGCTTACGGGGAAGAACATAGTTTGATGTCGCCATCTTAACACAGGTGTATGAAAAGAAGAAGAAGAAAAATGCAGGCACTGACAACAAAAAGATTAAGGAATTCACAATGGAAAAAGTTAAGAACGTAATATAATTAATATGAAATTACATTAATTACTAAAGATTTTAACATCTTTCTAGCTTGCCACACACAGAGGCACCCTCGATTTTGGGAATACTTGCATGCCCAATTAACGTATTGAGATAGAACCATGGGATAAATCAGTAAAATTTGAACCGGGCCCATACCATACGCAAATGCATTATATTGCAACTTGCGAGCCTTTCGTACGCATTTTGGCATTGTCAAACTCCTCATCAAATTCTATCCATTTATTCCCATATAATCACTTTCAGTCTAGTTCCTCTCCCACTAGGGCATTATGACTAATACATATACATAATATAATAAAAACTCTCCATTATTATTTGAAAAACTTGTTCCTCATCAAGACCTCTCCCCCGTCGTCATCAAGCCACCTGTTTAACTGAGCTCTTCCCCCATGCATTAATTACTAGAATGATGCATGTCGGCGAACTTATCATTAACCCGGCAACTTAATCTCAAACAACTGAGCTAATTAATCAGTGGTTAAGACGTTGTAAGCCACTACTGAGACTTAATTTTCAAATTAATAAAGAAGAAACTGAATTGAGTCAATGTTCATTACAATACAAAAAACAGGAGACTTCCCTTGAAAGAAAGAGTTTGTTGAATAGTGCTGGGGAAAACAACAGTGGTTCGTGCCCTCATCAAAGCATCACTCTCTCTATGTCTCTGAGGAGAGAAGCATGTGGTTTGAGATGAAGAGAGTAGAGATTGTTCAAATAGCAATGTAGTAATGGACACTTAGAGTGAGACCATGAAAGTCACACCAGAATAAGACGTGCACATGACAAAGTACTCCCACATATTATCTCTTCCCCTAACTACATTTTCCAGCTGCTTTTATATCTCCTTAGTTATCTCCCCTTCAAATCCTTCCTCACAACCTAAGACTCATGATTCTTCATTCATTCATACCCCTTTTTCATACCTACGCGCAATGACAAAAGATCGCCTTTCACGCCTATTTGTGACATTTAAACCAAACATACATGTACTATTACTTTCCTTATGCATATCTAATACTCTCGCTTGTACCCTTAATATATGATATATTTATCTAATTTAATTAGAATAAAAAAATTAGTTAATATGATATGTATTTTCTAAAACACCCTAACCATCTTCCTTAATTCTCCCTTTCCCTCTATTCCTTGATTATTATTGAGGGAACATCAACAGGGATAAATTAGGAAAAGATAGACAAATATAAAAAATATGTTTTATGTTTATATCTAGAATTAAGACCAACTCTCTAAATATGTCCTATATATATTAAAGACCGGAGAGAGTATTTAGCGTGCTAATGCACATATTTGGACTACATCTGGTCAAGTAATTCTTGTTACATTTGTTTAGTTTTCCTGATTTGATCGCCAATTAAATTTCTTACGCATCACACACACACACACACATATGTGTATATGTATACACACACACACACACACACATATATATGTATATGTATACACACACACACACGTATATATATGTATGTATGTCTGTATATATATATATATATTTGAAATTACTACACTTCAGTATATGGTTAGGTTGATGGCTTTAAAAGCGTTTCTTTTATATCACTCTAATCCTATTTATAAGTCATTTTTAACTAATTTTTACATACCAAGGAAAGTTAGTTAACTCATTAACTATTGACTTAATTTCCAATTTCGCCCTTATCTATGATTAGTTCCAAAAATTCTTATGAATAAATTATTTTTTGTTATTGTAATTAATAGGGGTAAAAAAATACAAAATACATTTACTATCATGAAATTAGACTTATAAATAGAACCAAATTTTTTTATAAAAAAGGACTTATAAATAATACTCCATCCGATCCTAATTATAAGACAAAGTTGACTTTTTTAGAGAAATTAAGGAAACAAATTAAATTACTTTAGAGTATTTTTATTTTTATTTTTTTTCTCCAAACTAATTAGTTTGACTAATAAACTAATATATAATCTAAAGATACATAACATATTATATGATTAAGTAACTTATTTAATTTCCTTAATCTCTTTTAAAAAAATCAACTTTATCTTATATTTAGAATTGAATAGAGTACTTGAGTAGTATATAGCAGGCTTTTGCGTTGAAAGCCTTGGAAAGTTGAGCGCTTTGAGTCCACAAATCGCGAATCTTTCGCCCTTTTTATTTTTTTGGGCTCAAGATAGTTAAGTGTTCGTTTTTTATAGTTTATTTTTTATTTATAAATGTTTATAAATCATAATTTACGGTATACAAGATAAGTATATGAAAATTTTTTTATCTTAACTTATATAATAAGGACTTATTATCCAAAAATAAATTATGCCAAATAGACATTAAATCTCCTAAAAGCATTAAAAAAATAAGCCACTTTATCTAGTACATAATTAATAGACCATACCAGCGACCTATAGTGTATGTTTGGCAAAGCTTTTTTTAATAGCTTCTAGGGGAAAAGTGAAGAATAGCTTTTAGAGAATAGATTATGAGAAAAAAGTGATTTTGATAAAGTAAGAGTGTTTGGATGTTATGGTCAGAATAGCTTTTTTCATGGTCAAATTACTAAAAAGGACATTAATTTTTTGAATAATTACATGTAAGGGATAAATTTATATTATATGCATTATTAAACATTAAATGTTTAATAAATACAAAAAAATTCGAAATAAATTTTAAAAAAATTATTTCGATAAAATTAGTCAAATATACAATATCAAAAAATATATAAAATTATTTTATAAATTATATTATTAGTCTATAATGTGGTTTAATATAGTAATAACATATGTGAGTGAACATATGTGGTTTAAAATTAGTCAAATATATATACATATGTGTGTGTACATGTATAATAACTTGTGTAACAAAAATTAATTATAAATAGTTAGGATATAAACAAATCTAGATTTCACGAGTATTCACAGTCCAATCATTGCGTTCTAATCAAACAGAATTCTATGCTTGACGATATAAACAAAAAATGGTTGTATTTTAATTATTTCAATATAATATTTTTATATTTTAAATAATGTAAATTAAAATGAGAACAACTCTTTTTTGTGAATGCTCTGTTTAATGGATGAGCGCTCGCGTATGAAGGCAGAAAAAATCAATCAGATGGAGCAATTTTTGTTAGAAATCAGGTCAAAACCAAACAAGTAATACCATTTCTGCTTTGAACATTTGAAACATCATCCATAGTCCAATATATGACACGACCAGTCAAAAGCGCAGATAAACACAATTGACATATCAACAATGAAACATGAATATACAACATCAACATCATACATGAAGACTCTCGATTTGGCACTGCATCAATCTCACAAGTATAAAAAGCTACCATTCCTATCAGGCCATCATCACCTTCTTTTCACTCCTCTTGCTTCGGAAGGGCGACAACAAGGAGAACGAGCGTGATGCTGCACACCAATAATATTTTGTTTTAAGGCGGACTCACGAATCTGCAAACTTATAGTCATTCTTCAGATAGAGAAATTTTTCAACGGTAACAGGAAAGCAAGAAAAGCCAACAGTTCATGAACAAATCAACACTTTGGATTTAAATATAACCCATCAACTATGAACTCATTATCTTATGACTGGATGAACTACGCTGTTAAACAATTCTCATTTACAGCAGTCTATGTTCGTATGAGTCATTGAAGGAACCAAAATCTTGTGTGAAGCTTGACAGTGGGTGGCTTAGACTGTCAAGACAAAGGACATAGTCAATCACAATCACAATGAACTAAATCACAGTCCACAAAATCAATAATACAAAAGAACATAGTCAATCACAATCACA
The DNA here is from genome assembly GCA_963210345.1 of Inga oerstediana. NCBI lineage: Eukaryota > Viridiplantae > Streptophyta > Magnoliopsida > Fabales > Fabaceae > Inga > Inga oerstediana. The sequence goes on from OY723403.1 coordinate 11,390,000, forward strand.
ATCACAATGAACTAAACCAGTAAACTAACACCCTATTAGGTCCAAACTTTCAAACCAAACATTTACGGGCAAGCAAAAGAACACAAGACAACAACATCTAAAAAGGTAAATGAATCACAAATAGACGTTCTCTGCCACTTAAATTCATAATCAAGATCCCTGCATTAAAATACAACTGCTTGTTTGTTGCAATCAGACCAGGACCCTGTTCTTGACAATTAAAGAATAATCAAAAGATACCTATATTTTGTATAGAAGATAACATAGCAAATGGAGCAGTATTTTTTCATTGCTGCATTCATTATCAATGAAGTGATCCAAAGGTCATGGTGGGATCTTTGAGAACGGACATTATTAAAAAAGACAGAGGTTGAAAGAGAGCTTTCATAATCGCCAAGTTGCTGTCTGAAATGCGAAAAAGGCGTGGGATCGATGTTTCAGAAAAGCACAAGTAGGTTTTAATTAAGGGAGAATTTATGAAACTCATCTATCTAACTAGAATAAAACAACTGGTTTCAAGATTTTTATTGATAAAAAAATTAAAGAAATATTGAGATTAACAAGAATGAAGCAAACCCAACGCCCGACAGCTTTTGCAAGAAGACACAAATCTGAAGCAACAATTAAAAACACAAATGAACTTGTGCGAACCGAAGGACTCACCGGACAGCTTTTGCAACGCCGAAGAGGAGAGGGAGCCACGAGTTGTTGAGCACTGACACACGCACCGGCACCGACGACCACCGTTCTCTCTTTTCCTCAGATCGGTCCTGATTTGTAGTTGTCCGATGCCGAGAAATGGGGACCGTTTAGAACTCCAAACTCCTCCACCGTCCACCACTAGCCAGCCACGGTTTCGAAATAGGGCGCCAGCTGAACCAAAACGCCGAATATGGGGAGATCGGAGGCCAACAAACCGTCGACGGAATCTGGAAGTGTTTGAGCCGAAAATGTCAGCTTGGACGGGATCTGGGAGAGAAGGCCACGGATGAGTTCGACGGGAATCAAAGCTGGAGGGAAACATGAAAATGGCGATCAGCAATCCTGTACTCGAGCAAGCGATCCTGAGGTTCAGATGAGGAAGAAATCGCGCAAAAGAAAACGGTAAAAGGAGGAGACTCGAAAAAATAGAAGGGAAAGGGGAAAAAGAAAAGAGAGCAGGGTCAGAGGTAAATATCCCATCACAACGGTCATAAATCTGGACAAAGCTGAAAAAAATAGATTCTTCCCAAACCATGGTTTCACATGCAAAATGGCTTTTTCTCAAATTGTGAGTATTTGGATGAAATTTTTTCAAACCATGGTTTGACCCCAAAAGCAATTTTTTTAATTGCATCCAAACACCCTCATAGTAAAGGGTCCCATGCATGTTAATTCCAAATAAATTCAACTAGCTAGACAGGGGTCTATGGAAGTGTTATACAGAAAGTTGCATTATTTACTGTTCATGAACGGTATAAATTTATATAAACACATAATCTACATAATAAGCTATATCTACACATATAGATATTTGGTGCATTTGGCCTGCAAACATGATTTTAGATATTTGGTTTGCAGATATCACAGCCGCCCGTTATTCGGGTTCTAACATCCCAAGCTCAGTATCGCAGGACATTCTACAACTATATACAGATCTCACCGTCTAAATGCACTCTTAAAAGGATCCGGCCATTTTTATTCTTATATTCCATGGAACGCAGCACGCACATCATTATTAATAATTAAAACCACCAAGACCAGTACTTCCCAAAACCGACGAGTGAAATAATGGCTTTTTCTCAGCCCAAAACCCAAAAAAGAGCAAAAATATAATGTTTTGCTGGGAGACGGATCCAAAAAATATATTTTGTGGTTATAATTCTCCCTTATGTCGGTGCTTTCATTCACACAAGGACGATGACCGTAGCTAGAGAGAGAATGAAAAATATGTCCCTTTAGGCCTTTACCGATTACTGGGTAGGAAGGAAAAATAATCCAACACAACAACGTTCAACATCTGGAACTACATATAGCAAAAAAGGTGGGAAAAAAATCTTTAATTTCATGATCTTCTTCACAATTCAACACGACGCATAACGATACATATACCTGGAATAGGAGTCTACAGACATGTTGGGGTGGTTTTCTATATTTTATTAAAATGATAATATTATATCTTTTGTTTATTTAAAATTGTATCTAGATATATTTATTAACTAATCATATAAAGGATATTATACTTTATTGTTTTTATCATGTTAAATATTCTAGATATTATTTAATTATTTTAAATATTGTCATTTTAATATATTTTGGATAAAATATCCTCTGATTGTGGCCTACACGTGATTTGGATAGAGATTTTGTTTAGGTTTACAAGCTTGGTTGGTAAATTGTTACAGGCCTTCATAAGAGGCTATAAATATTAAATCACGTAGGTCAGGTCTTAGAGTAGTAACGTAGAAAATCCACTTACTTGCTCCTTAGGGATTTCCTGACGGGTGACGGCTATTCCCAAACCATCATTATGCCTCATCTTCCCATTAGAAGAATCCTAAGTTATTTCCTTCTAATCTCTTTTTCCACTTTTCAATTCTCAGGTTGTGAGATATTACTTGCAGAGTTACTATGGCTAGAGGTACTACTAATAAAGTTTTCTGCTTGGCTTGCCTGAGAATCCTAAATCCTAATTTTTGATGGGAAGAAGGAAGGCGCCAAAAAGGTAAGACCCCACCAGGTCAAAAGGTGAGGTTTTTTATGATAGGTGTTATTCTCTAAAAATTCTTGTATTACATCACATTTTTCTTATACATTTGTTAGTTTTGAACTCATATTGTGCATAAAATTTATATATATAAAGAAAAATGTGATGTGATAAAAATATTTTGGAAGTTTTCAAATTTTGAGCTAAGTGTATAGAAGTTTTGATTAAATTGAAGAAATTAGAAAACTCATAAAATCCTTCTCTTTGTAGGAGGATGAGGACAAGAAGCAGAAGCCTACATGGGTAATTGGAAGTGGAGAAAAGAAGAACAAAAATAAAAAAGAAAGATCGAAGAAGTAGCTTGGAGGTGCTTCCAGTCGTTTTTGCTTCGCCACAGCAGCGTAAAAGCGAAAACACGCGTTCATTGTGGGTTTGCTATAGCAAAGCAAAAGTGAAGTTGCGATACTGCTACTTTGCTTTTTGAAAAAGTGACGATTCTGGGGGATTTTTAACTTAAAAGGGGTGCCGAAACTGGACTATTTTGGACAGTGGGAAGGCTGAGAACACAAGGAGGCTTCTTGGAAGAGAGCTCTTGGAGATTTTGGGATTATTGGATGAAGTTTAAGGAGAAATTCAAGAGTTCTCTTGCTTTTTTCTAGTTTTTCCTTCTTTTCTTCTCATTTTGCTGACATGGATATGTGTTTTAAGCTTAGTTGTTGGTTTGTATGATCATGAGTAGCTGGAACTCTTAATTATAATTACTTTTACCCATTGTATGAATTTAAACTACTAGATTATCTTGCTTTTGTTGGTTAATGAGTATATATGTTGATTTTTCTTTGAACTTAATGCTATATTGTGCTTGATTACCACATGATTTGAGTAGTTCAATTGGAAAATGTTTGAGAGAGCTATTTTGATTGTAGAACTTGAGAAAAATCATGTTAGGCTTGAAGTTTAGGGATTAAATGGATGGCTTGTTGTTAGAATAGAGATATATCTAACAACCTAGCATATTCTTAGGGATTGTTTTAGGAAATATGGTTTTCATTAATTATAAACAAGAGATTGAATATTTTTAATGGAGATTAAAAATCAATCTTAACTTGAGAGAGCTTGGTTAATGATTTTTGAACATTTGATTAGTATATAGACTCATTTAACCAACATAAGTGGATAATTGTATAGTTTCATGAAATACAATAGGGAAGAAGTAATCCTAAATTTATACCTCTTGAAGTTAAACTCAATTTCTCAAATTTCATTATTTTGCTTTATTGTTTTCATCAAAAATATTTATTCAACTTGATCAAATTCAAATGAATCCATTCAACCTGATCAAATTCAAATGAATCCATTCAACCTAATTGAGAACATGGTTATATTAGTTAACTCGCTTTTGTCATAGTTATTATGGAACGATACTCTTTTTCTCACTAATTTATTACTTGCGACCTGTGTGCTTGCAATAAGCTAAACAGCGAACAGTAAGTTCAACTAATTGACAGTTCATTGTTTTTGTTGGCATGGCATCTCTATACTGTACGTATTGCTTTAAGAAGTCACGACTTTTTCTTGCATCTTACATAAAGCTGTTATATGATTAATCAGATTCCACATTGCTGTTTGGTTTCATCTCTGAAGATCAAAGGCTCTTGTCTTGTGGTGGCAAGTGAGCGAGTTGCTTGACTTGGCGATTTAGGAATGGGGACTTGGCTAAGGGCGAGTCTGGATCGGAGCCACCATTAGAAATCGGTGGGAGCGAAGACAAACAAGAATGCAAGTAACAGAGCGATAGTAGAAGAAAGTCAACGAAATGATTGGGCTTGGGGGCGAAAAAGGTCTTTCGCGTTTGTAGTTTTCATTTTGTTGACTTTTTAACTTGGGAAAATTTCAAAAAAAAAAATGCATTGGAAATTGTAAAAGGACTATTCAGTACATTGAAATTCGAAAAGGATAGATCAGTACAATGTCAGATGGGATAAGGAATCTAGGATTTTGAAATTTCGGCCAAATGACGAAAATGCCCTTCAACCCTCCCTCTATTCATTTAGAATAACAAGTTATATTTCTTTTTTAAGTCACTTTGCAATAAAGTGATAAACTCTACAAAATTGTTGAGGTTGCAAAATTGAATCGTACACACATTGTGTTAGCTTGAGATGTATTTTCCTCTAGCATTTTTTGACATCATGGTCCACTTGACAACTCACTTGGTTAGAAAGGCACAACTTTGTGACCTAGCCTATTTAAGATGGATGTACTTGATTGAACATTTCATGAAGATAATGAAAAAGCTTTTGAAAAATCAAAGTCTCCTGGAGGGTTGCATTATGAATGAAATATCTGTGAAAAGGCCGCTGAATTTTCTGCCACATACTTAAAGCATACAAGCGATATTAGGCTTCCTGTGTCTTGGCATGAGGGAAGAAGGGCTGATAGGGAAGGGATCATGGGCAGGAAAGTTATAACCATATCAAATCAACAGTTAGAGCAAGCACACCTGTACGTGCTACACAACTCCAAGGAGGTTGACAAGTATGTGTGCAACAATATGTATCAAATTCAGAGGAAAAATCCTTACAAAGGATAAAGATAGTATGCTCAACAACACAATAAATATTTTATATCATGGTTTAAAAATCAAGTCTTTTGGGAGTACAGAGCTGATCCTAAATCAGTTTCCACCAAATTGAAGTTTTTAGCATATGGTTCAAGCAATCAAGTAACGTCTTACGCAAGCTACATTATCAATGGGTTTACCATATACACTAAAGAACAAGATGATCGAAGCAAAATACAAAAAAGTGGTGTAACTCTTATAGCTAACACCATACATGTATCGAGTTCCAAAGATAGAAATCCTATCTATGCCAAGATATCATACTTTGAGGTAATTGAGCACATCTAGGAGTTAGATTATATCGGCTTCTGGGTTCCCATTTCAGTTACAAGTGGGTTGACAATAATCACGGCTTGAGAATTGATGACTTAAGTTTGATACAATACAAGGAAGGGTATAAAGAAGAGCCTTTGATTTTGACTTCTCATGTTAAACAAGTGTTCTACGTCCGTGATCCTTCTAAACATGGGTGGTTTATTGTTTTGTTGACAAATTAAGTAATTGATGAGGAGATGGGTGATGAAGTCGAGGATGATCCATTCAATGGGAGGTCACTTGAACCATTAAATTTGGATGAAGAATATGCTTTATACATCAAGTGCGATCATAATGAAGGCATTTGGCTTTCAAAGAGGGAAAAATTATAACTTGACAAGAAGAGAAGAATTCAAGCTAAAAAAAGTAACTTACAAAAAACTAAGACTAGGAAAAGAAAACAAGGCACTTAATTTATGTATTTTAACCGTGTATTATAGTTTTCCCTCTATTGGGCTGGGTTAATTTCTATGTTTTTATGGATGATTTGTTGTATTGTTGTTTGTTTATGTGTTGTTTATGGAAGCAGGTGGAAATTGATAGCACTAGCCCTTAATTTTTTTAAGAAAAATGTTGCAGATATTTAATGATTATTAGCTAGAAACCGTAATATATGTTTTGAAATTATCTAACGATTTCTTACAATAACTGTTATATGTGTAACAACAGAGCAATACATGATGGGTGATAAATTTAAACCATTATAAAGTTAAACTTTCCCCTCTATTTAAACACTTCTCCTCTTCTCCATTTCATTTATTAGCATACTTGTCTTAGTCTCTTAGGCCAAATGTAAACCCCCGACCCACTAACCTCGGAACCCTACTACTTCGATCTTCTTGTCTAGTTGTTGACCGTCATTTTCAGTCAAACCACACCATCCAACATACGTTTGTGATAGCTGCTTGAGTTTCTACGCAAGCCCTAACAGGCGTTTTCATTCTTCAGCCCTAGCCAGGTCGTATTTCTTTGCGTGGTTTGTTCTAATCATATAGATGTATGACTTTCCTTCTCCATCCTGCATTCTCCATTATTATTTTGTAGCTAGGCTTTAACCTAAGTTGTGCTCATATTTTTTTCTTAAAAAATCTCTGATAGAAGGTTCCTCTCCTATTACAGGAAATTGTTAAAGATTTACAAAGATTTTGCTATGTTGAGTGTGTAGCAGATAACCCCAAACAATATACGATTGCTACAGGCCATATGTATAACTTATAGGGGAAAACATGATTCACAGCTGTCTCTACAAGCTATATGTGAACCTACAGGGGGTTAACAAGATTCACAACTCACCTCTCCCTTAGAATCATGTTTGCCTATAGAGCTAAAGGCCGTTATCGATTCAAGTTAGCTCTTCCAATATCCACTACATAATGCTCATAGGACGAACTGTGTGCTATGCGCTTGAACTTATTGCTTGGCCTGAGCACCTTATTGTCATACCGTTTATGACAAAAAAGGTATATAATATGTGCGCCGCGCATTAGATAGAGTTTCTGTTTTAGCTTTGCTTATTGGATTTAACTGTATAATATGACAAAAGCTTACACATCTGCTATGGCCATGGAATTTAGGATTGATCAAGATATTCCTGGCTTTGTTGCTAGGCTTAATGGAACTCCATACCATAAAGGGCTTTAAGGGGTATACAGCCTCAAGTAAGACTTGATAAAGAAGGAGAGATTATATCTATAGAATGCCATATGCTTCCTAACGAGAAGGAGCATATGGCTTACTATAGATCTAACCCTTCCTTCTCTATCAACTCTTGCTCGAGGCTACTTACTCTTTGAGCCCTTTACAGTAGGGAGTTTCATTAAGCCTAACTATAAAGCCAAGAATGTCTTTATCCATCCCAAATTATATGGCTATACTTGATGTGTGAGCTTCTGTGATATACAAATTTGTGTACAATTTCGTTTCGCATACATGGGCGAAAGGAGAATCCCCAAATTTTTTTTAAAAAAAATTGCCTTAAAAGTTAAGGATTATTAAATAAGAATTGTTATATACTTATACACTATAAACGACGGTTATTTCATTAAACCTGTTAGCAGTTTATAGAAAATAAATAACGGTTGCTATATAACAACCTTTATGTATGCTAAACTTTTATATAACAGTTATTTTGAAAGCACCATTTTGTATGTTACAGAGTTTTATAATGGTTATTTACTTAAGACTGTTATTTATTATGATAACATTACGCACAACATAGCCTCATTATATCTCAATACATAATGGGTGTTATATTATAACCGTTATAATAGGTCTGGAATAAATAACGGTTCACAACTATAATTTATGTGCTCCAAGCTTTTATAGAGCCCGCATATATAACGGTTTGGAACCATCATGTATGGCAGTTAATAACCGTCATATATTACAATTTCTGTCATAGTCACAAGAAAGCATTAGATGGAGATATGCTTCCTTACTATCTTGGCCAATTTTTCCTGCTTCTGTCAACAATCCATATATGTTAAAGTAAAAAAAAATCATGGAGGTAGCAATTATTCAACACAGGCATGTCATAATAGCAAAAGACAAAGCAAATCTAGACAATAATATAATCATTTTATATGAAGTACTTAGAATGCAGCTGCATGGGTTTTGAAGAATGTAATCAGACCTAAACCAGACCAACTGGTCTGGACCAAAAATCGGCCAACCGGCCAGTAGAATAGTCCGGTATGAGTTTTCTTTTAAAAAATGATTTTTAAGTTTTTTCTTTAGAATTTCATATTAATAATCTTAAAATCTTCAATTTCTCATCAATTTATCATCGGGTTAGCTTCGGTTTGACTCGGGTCTAACCCACTGACCCTTGATCCAGCATCTCACCAGTTTAGTGACCGGTTCAGGTTTAATTACCTTGGTTTTAAATCATACTCACAATATAATTATGACTTAAAAATAATAATATAAATTTTTTAGATTTTGTATGATATGCATATTATATCGATATCCATGTTATTAAAATCGGATCGGACCGACCGATTTGACCACAAAAACTGTTGAACTGGTCCAGTTCAATTGGTTCAACTAGTTTAATATTTATTCAGATTTTTCTAATTTCAAAAATTCATATCTAATTCTACATATTTTTTAAAATTATAAATTAAGACTCTATGGAATGCTTGAGATATCTACTTTTTAATGCAAAAAGAACCACTCAAAAATATTATCATTTGATTTTAAAAAATTATCAAATTTCAAAACTATTTCAAAAAATATTATCGTTCAAGTTTACTTCTTCACTGGTTTAACCTCTGGTTAGCTCCGGTTTGACTCCAATCTAACCCACTGAACCTTGACCCACTCCCTAAACTAGTTCTGTGGCCGGTCCGGATTTAATAACCTTAATAGATATAGATATACAAGTATAAAGTATTATATATAGAGTAAGTAATTACCTGTGACATTGTAATGCCATTAAATGAAGAGAAATTTGCACACTAAAAACCCCTAAAATAAAGATTTTTGTGACATTAGTCATGAAAAACTTGTTGACCATTTTCTATACTTAATGCACAAATACAGATGGGATAGTAACAACACAAAACGAGAATCAGAACCTTTGGAGGGATCCGCACAAATACCTTTTGAAGACAAGGGAACAATTTCAACAAGATAGAAACAAATACAAGAGGTATAAATATTTCTCATACATTGCTTTTGATAGTATTTCCCGCCAACATCAGCGCAAAAGTGCAGAAGGTCTGGTGCTTTTTAGAAATAAAAACATGAACGGCTGTGATTAAAAGAAATCAATGGTCAGATTGTGTTCTAAAGGTAAATAAATGGACGGTCCCGATTAAAAGAAATGAACGGTCCAAATTTGGATGCTGAGGGACACTGAGACAGTAGCTTTTGAGAGGATCCGATCGCATACGCGCAGCAGCGCGCACAAGCTCAAGCCAGCAGGCCATGGGAGGTTTTTATTATATAAATACTTGAGAGTTGGATTTGCATATCTTTCTTAACCTCGCTCACTGCAAAAGCAAAAAACATGGAAACCAAACCACACCTGTATATTTAAAACCATGTACAAGGTTAACTTTTACCAAATAATAGGGAACAGGAAATGCTGTAAGAGAAAGAGACACA